>CM059819.1:56159304-57443679 GCA_030435695.1 Brachymystax lenok tsinlingensis | reverse complement strand
CCCTTCTCCAATTAGCCGCTGACGTCGGAGGCTAGCGAGGGCCATGATCTAAAAGGAGAGAAAATAGGGGTCTTTGATTCTGGTGCTCGCGAGCATCTATCTCCCTCACTCTCCAGCGTCCTCTCCTTATTGTGTGCCAGCCGTCTCATTGAGAGGTGGAGACACTCGAGTGAATTCCCCGCTTTTCAAGCTACCGACAAGGGTCAACCTGTAATTCTGGCAGCTTGCCTGCAAGGCCCTTCACTCAGCCCTCCTCCCTCCCTCTCTCTCCTCCTGCACCTACCTCCCCCTTCCCCATCCTGGCCCCAAAGCAGCTCTTTCCAGCGAGCAGGCTGTCTTTTTTTTACCTTCATGAGGCGTAATTAAATGTGTTCTGTGCGACGCTGCGTGGCACCCTGTCTGAGCACCAACCCCAGGCGTGCCATTAGCCAGATGTGGCTCTACTGCAGCTCTAATGATAGAGAGAGAGAACACAGCGGAGGAGAGGAGACAAACCCAGGAGTCCTCCATCACGCCATCCGAGATGTTTTGTGGGCCTAATTGCCCAATCGTTTTGTGCCCCCTTATGACTCCCGGCTCATGGATTCATTAGCCTCCCTCTGCTATGTCAGGCTAGCTAGAGTGTTCATGTTTCATCCCATGGCGGGTGGTAGGTGCTAGAGGCTTGTAGCCAATGGGGTGTCGTGGGAAGGGTGAAAACAGCTTACACCTTTACTTTGAAGGTTGCATGTAAAAGGTTACATATGTTAAATACTTAAAGTGCTGCATAAAAAGTTATGTGGGGAAGGAATTTAATAATGTATTATTCAATGCAGAGGAGAAAAAATATCTGACCATATACCTGCAGGTTGTGGTTGGGTTGAGATTGTGGTTAGGTTGGAGTTGAGATTGTGGTTAGGTTGGAGTTGAGATTGTGGTTGGGTTAGAGGTGAGATTGTGGTTGGGTTGGAGTTGAGATTGTGATTGGGTTGGTTTAGAATTGAAATTGTGTTTGGGTTAGGGTTGAGATTGTGATTGGGTTGGGTTAGAATTTAAATTGTGTTTGGGTTAGGGTTGAGATTGTGATTGGGTTGGGTTAGAATTTAAATTGTGGTTGGGTTAGGGTTGAGATTGTGATTGGGTTGGGTTAGAATTTAAATTGTGGTTGGGTTAGGTTTGAGATTGTGATTGGGTTGGGTTAGAATTTAAATTGTGGTTGGGTTAGGGTTGAGATTGTGGTTGGGTTAGAGTTGAGATTGTGGTTGGGTTAAGGTTGATTGTGGTTGGGTTAAGGTTGATTGTGGTTGGGTTAGAGTTGAGAAATGGTGTGTTTGTATCACTGACAAGTGAGATGAGCAGCAACCAGGCTATTGAAGGCACTTTCTAGAAAATACCTGTTTCACCGCTGAGGTTTTGGATGTTCTTAGGGATCCGACTGACAAACGCTGATTGATCGGCTCAGATTCCCCCAGCGCTTCCTTTCAGCATCTCTGAGGATCTTAAACTACAGTACAACCATTGAGCACTCTCTTTCTCTCATATTTCATTTTAAGCCCCTTTCTACTTGCAGTGTATTAAATCCTCTTTTCATCTCGCCGTGTGTTTTTCCCCCTTGGTAAGCAGATTGACTTGGAAGCTGGTTTAATTAGATGCGAGAAAGAGAGAGTTTTCCTCTGGATGCGGATGTATCGGGTGGTCTGTTTGTGAGCCGAGCTGAGCTGCCTGGGGAGCTCTGTATAGCGCCGGGTGGGAAATGGTCCTACATACCAAACATACGGCGCCCTCGCTGGAAAGCAGGCCCCTTCGTTAGCAAGGAGCTGACGAGCTGCCGCTCAAGTTAGGGTAATTAACACCGCCACAGATTGTGGAACAGCTGTGCAATTTAGCACTGTGGCAACACCAGCGAGTCAAGAGAGAGGCTCTGCAAACAGAGGAAGGCTAGAGAGCGCTGCTTCAGAGACCACACCGCCTCGCCTAGACCAGGCCCCCCACGGCCAAACCATACAGAGGCCCTCTATTCAGCCGGGTAGCCAGGGAAAGGCATATTATTCATATAATATTTTTAAACTTTGCCTCTAAAGAGTGAAGGCTGTAATATGTTTGGTAACAAATATAACTACCAGATGTGAACAGACTTTTAAATAGAACAGACTTTCATCTTTGGTAAATATACTTATAGCCTGAGAAACGCTAGCCTTTCACGATCTTGTACGTACTGTACAGTACTTTAAGGTCACAGCGGTGCCTGAGTTAGACAGTGCCTAGCCTTTGCGTATCCTTCGGTAATCTAGTTGACGTGCTGATTTTGGGGGCTTGTCTGTCTGTCTGTCCCGGTCTTGTTCAATAGTTATTGTGGAGCGTGGATGGTGGGCCGTATGCATGTTAATTAAAAAGCCTCTAGACTTTCTCTCCATGTGATTCCAGTCTCTTTTCATCTTACTCTTCTTGGCAGTGTCTGGCTTGCCCCGGCAAAACCAAATGATATGTGAGAAGTAATTAAAGTGTCCTGCTCTCTCGTTTTTGTTTCTTTTTTTATTATATTTAATGTGTACCATTCCGCCCTTTTTATTCCCCTGGTTTTTATCCGCGCTGATCCTTCACATCTGGTTCAGGTTTTAGCTATAGGGGAGTGATGATGTGTGGCGGAAAGAGAATGTCCTCCACATGGAGTTTTACGCTCTAGTAGTGTTTCTTTGTGGATCCCTCAAACTAATTGTGACAGAGGGGGGAAAAAACACACAAACATCCTGTAATATTTGACCTTTTTTTTGCTCGTGTTTGTGATGTTCTACAGAGACAACGCCCCTTGTAAAACAGATCACTCACATTGGATAAAAGGATCAACTACACAAAAACAAGATATTTCAAGTTACGTGCCACTTTTCTAAGACTTATTTATTCCTTTTAGCTCCTACACAACTGCAGTTTTGTGTATTTGTATCACAGGAGGCTGCTGAGGGGAGGACGCCTCATAATAATGGCTGGGATGGAGTGAATGGAACGGTTTCAAACCATGTGTTTGATGAGTTTGATTGTCATTCCATTCATTCCGTTCCAGCCATTACTGTGAGCCCATCCTCCCCAATTAAGGTGCAACCAACCTGTGATATGTCTGTCATTTGCTCTGTGATTTACTCTATAAAACGAATGTACTTTAATGTAAACTGAACAACAACCATTTTGGGGGGCCTTGAGCCACACTGCTGCCCTTTGTCTGTTACCTGTGGCGGGTGGAAAGTAAGGGTGTGTTGTATTTCGTACGGTCGGAGAGCGGGAAATGCAGCAGGCTACTCTAATGGCATTGGAGCTGAGTGGAGATAAGGGTGGCACTGCAGGTTTGACTCCTGTTGAATGCCCCGCCTGCGCTATCTCTCTTGCTCTCTCTCTCAGCAATCAAGTGTCACTGACGCATCCATGGCTGTCAGTCCTGCTCTGAGGGAGTCAGAGAGAGAGAGAGAGACGGAGAGAGGGAGCTCAGGGAACATGTTCCATTTCTGCTAAGCACTTCGACAAGAGACATTTCCACCGAGCTCCTCTCCACCCCTGCCATCCTCCTCCCCTCCTTGACTCAGTGACTGAGCAGGGCACAGAGAGAGAGAGAGAGATGGCGTGTAACAACAGTAATGTGTAAAATGTCTATCTACGGTAATGTGAGGGGAACGCAGGCGGGCGGCTGCAGTGTGTGCTGGGAGGCCAGACCGTGCCCCCGACGGGCCTGCCATTTATTTATCAACTGAGAGGAGAGAAGAAGAGAGAAAAGGAGGGGAGAGCAGGCTCAGACTTCTCTCTGCCAGAGGGGGCCAGGCGGCTCATGAGGGATAGGAAATATAATTGAGCCTCTCTCCTGGCTACAGGGCTGACTCAGACAACAGCTCTGCTCCTCCTCTCCCTCTCTCTTTTCCTCTCATCCATGGTGCTCGTCGGTCACGGCTGAGAAGAGGAGGCGTCCATGGCCTTTCAGGCTCTGCACAGGGATGTCCCCAAACAAGACATGTCACTTGTGCTTACTGTGGCATTCATTTGATCAGATTAGATTTTCCCACTTTCCTTTCCTCCCCCCTCTCCACTCTCCACTCTGTACTCTGAATATGCCTCTCTCAGGGGTTTGTACAGTGCCCGGGCTGCTGGAGAACTGACTGACTGTGGCTTGGTGTGTGTGTGGGTGTGTGTGTGTGTGTGTGTGTGTGAGAGGCCCATGACATGGCTGTTGGCGACATCCCACCTGTTAGTAGTGGGGGGTTGAAAGAACAAGTGTAGCTGTCAGAGACACAGGTGTAAAGTCTCTCCCATTGGGAGCCGGGCCCTGTTTTGGAAAGGCCTCAGCACCAACTACAGTAGGCCCACACTACTCTCTGCACTTCCAAACTACTACTACTGCTGTATATTCACCATCTCTAAAGAAGTGAGAACACTTGGCGATACCAGGGGTAGAATATGTGAAAAACAGGCAGCTAGGTGATCTGATTTGGTCCACAGTGTGTTGTGGTTGGGGGATTGGGGAGCTGGTGGTGGTGGGTGGATGTTGCAGCCTTTAAGCCCATCTGTTTTGCTAACCATAATTGCATATGGAGGTATTGATCTGTGGAGAGAGGAGGGCACCACTACCAGAAAGCCAGACTCCCGCTGGCACCCTGCCAGCCCAGCCAGCACTCTGCTCTGCCTGTCAATCACACTGGTTGGTGGTGGCCTGCATGGGCGTCTATGTCCCTCCCTTGCCTCCTTCACTCCCTCCCTTCCTCCCACCCTCCCTTCCCTCATTCCCTCCCTCTCATTACATCCCTTCGCCTCTAACAATAGTTCTGGATCCTCCCTAGTCCTGACTCTGGCCCAGAACAATCCCAGCTAGGTCAGGCTTTAAGGACCCTTGTTACAGGAGAATAACATCAAGAGGAGGAGAGGAAGACATGCCTGGAAGCAGGTCTCTCTCTCTAGCCCCCCCCCATCCACCCCTCCCTGCTGTGCCCAGCTTCACAGCTTTTAACACTTGATTAATTCCCTCTCTCTCTGCTAAAGCTTTTAAGCAGTGTGAGCAGAGAGAGAGCGAGGCAGAGAGCTGTATGATGGGGATAGAGGGTAGAGGAGATGAGTTGGAGGTAGATGAAGTTCTTGGCTCTGTTGTGTTTGAGGCAGCTCACAGGGTTTCATTTTACCCGGGCTCTGTAGAGGGATATGGGGATTCTGGATTATGTGCTTAGGCTCCTTTGGCTGGATTATACACCTTTTATCACCAGGGCCTGTTTACAATGGATATCCCTCCGCCGTTGACGGAGATGCCTCCTTACTACGACAGACGTGATAATATGCAAACACTGCTCCGTAAAAATGGCTTTCCAATCCGCTTTATTCCCACTCTGTTGAGTGAACGCTGAATGCTGTATGTTTGTATGAAGGCCCCAGAGCATGGGTTTGGTAATCCAAGGATTCTCACAAAATATGGAAACATCTTGTTTGGGGAAAATAACGAAGGGCTGTTGCCTTGACACTATAGTCCGTCAATGGATCTCATCCACCCAAAACAGACAAGAGGCTTCACCTGAGAAACACTGCGATAATCCTAGCACTCAAACAGAGGGAAATTAACTCATAGCACTGCAGACAAAGGTTGTCATAGAATTAGTTTAAGGGTCTTAAAAAAAAGGTCATTTGTAAATGACACTCCAGAGTTATCGGCTGTTGTCTTAATAGTAAACACTCAGCCTGCCCGAGAAGACTTCCTTTAGAGAAGGAAACATGTTGACATTTAAGAGGTGCATTTTAGAGGCGCATTTGGTTTATTGACAGGAAATGGCTTTGTTAGAGTGATCCGACTGACTGGCCGGCTGGCACTGTAGTAAAGTAATTAGCCAGTTAACCTCTCCTCGTCCCATACTGTACAGTCAGGATCAATATTCTGCATAATGTACACCTGCCAATAGCCTCAACTGAAATGGAGATAAGACAGTCGAACCAAGTGACACCCAAGGGGCTCTATATACTACCGTGCTGTATATGTTACCTCTCTCTCTCTCTCTCTCTCTCTCTCTCTCTCGCTCTCTCTGTCCGTCCATTAGTTCATTGCTCAAACCCCGAAAGTTCAGAGGAACAAAGATTTTTAATGAGTGCAGCCATCATGAGCAGCCTTGGAAAATGGGATTAGTGCTCGGGGGGAAACTCTGGCTGTTGTTGTTTCTTTTCCACATGAATAATTGAGAGAGTCGCATGTAAGACAAAGCTGCATTTACTTGCTTCATGATATTTTAATCCTGAGTGGAGTGAACGTTGCTCAGCATAGCTTGGCACAGCAGACAACTTGGAACACGTCTTCGTTCTGAAGAGGTCGGTCGGTTGTAAATCTCCTCTACCCATGATGCAAAGTAAAGTGAAACCCATGGCATCGCGTGCTTTGCGTCCTCCTCCTCCCCCGGTGAATCTGTCCAGGGATTTGTGTTTAGATTGTTGATGGTTGCCAGATCCAAATTGTTCTACAGGTGCTCCTTCCTAATCAAACATAGGGTTGCCAGCACAGAGGTCCACCGAAGCCTGTGTAAGACTACAGTTGACAGATAGTAAACTAGTTTCCCTATCTTTGCGGCATTGCAAAGAGTGCTTGTGGAAAATAGGGTGAGTTGTTTTTTATGTGTGTAGCCATAGAAGTATAACTACTAGAAGTTCTATGTCTATGAGTGTATCATACTGATCCATCTGCTTATGGGTAGTACATCTATAATTAAAATCTATAACTATCTGATTATTTACTGTACATGCCACTCTATCAGCAGCGGATGTAAAAATATGTGTCTGTATGTTGTTGAGTGCATCATAGATCTCATTCAGCGTGTGACAATGAGTGCTGTGTAACCGAAACCCCATTGAGACCCCGGTGTTTTGTCACAAGGTCAGGTGTGTGTGGTACTGACGGTGGGCATGCCAGCCAGGGACCAGGGTGAGGTTACACAGTAAGTGTGAAAGTCTGAATCATAAGCTCTCTCACAAGGTCTCTGCAGTTGTCGCGTTGGCGAGAAACAGCCCGGCGAGAAACATCCCTGGACTCCCTGGTCTGTCAATAGCAGCACGCGCTTAGCCAAGGTTAGCTCAGCACCAAAGAGCAAAGCTCTAGGTATTCACAGTGATGTGCCACCTTGGGTATTTATACATCACAAGCCCTCGTAAGTCACACATCTGGAGCGAGCCAATGACAGAGGAGCACTAGCACAATGCAGTGCCTTGTGGGAGTGGAATGGGACCGGCCAACAACACGCTGTGCATCCCAAATGGCACCCTATTCCCTATGGGCCCTGGTCAAAGGTAGTGCACTATGGCACCCTATTCCCTATGGGCCCTGGTCAAAAGTAGTGCACTATGGCACCCTATTCCCTATGGGTCCTGGTCAAAAGTAGTGCACTATACAGGGAATAGGGTGCCATTTGGGACGCATCCCCTGTCTACTGTCTGCCTTGGCATTCCCCTCATAAACTATCTCTCTGACATGCCTGGGCCCCGGTCGTGTCATGCTCTGCAGTCACGAGTAAAATAAAGACGTCAATAAAAAGCCATGCCATACTCGGAATAAAGGATCCATGTCTCTAACGCCACAGGGGTCAAAGCACAGTTGCTGGGCTGCCATTTCTATATTGGACCCTAACCCCCCCCACACCCCAGGAGTTAGGACCCTGACCTCTCCTCCCACCCTCTTGTCACCAACTGATGTCCATCAACCACTGAGCCCGGCCTCTTCTTCCCCGGCCAACGATGTAGACGTGTTACCGCGCTTGGCGATGGTGGAAGTCTCTCCCCTCATAAACATGGAGGTGTAATGAAGCAACATAAAGGTGGGCTGACCCCTGCTCCCCCTCTCTCCCTCTTCCATTCTCCATCCATCTATTTTTAAGGACAGCTGAGTGGGTGGGAGAAGTATTTCTAAAGGGCTGCCTGGGCGTTGGGTGTCCTGCCTGGCCTGGGCGCAAGGCCTCCCAGAGAAGTTTGGGTTTCAGCTGCCAGTAACCCGAGGCCTGGTGTCTGCTTTAAAAGTAAATTCCACTTAACGTGCCGCGTCTCTTTCCAACATGAACAGGGGCTTAGGTCTGAGCCTCCTTTATATAGCACATACCATGTCTGTTTGTGAAGGGGGTAGGGGCTGGAGAGGAGTGGAAGTGGGTAAGGGGGCGGCCAGGGGGTATGTGTTGGCCAGGGTTCCCAGTTCCTGCCCCCCTAGCTGCCATTTCAGTTTTCCACTCCCCTCTCTCCCTGCTCCACTTTGCCTCCCTTTCTCTACCACCCGTCAGACAAGTGGCTGTATTGATCCTGCGAGAGCCTGGCCTACTTTCACGCCGGTGGCTGTCATATGAGCGGGATTCCTAAATCCCTGACTGAATTCCGCTGCTGTGACAGTTGGGAGATGCTGTTACGCACTCCAGTCCTCCAGCAGCCCCGTGTGAGAGAGTGCAGAGCCATGCTGACAGGATAAAGGTTAGGGGGAGCTGGTGTTTTACAGTAGCAAGCCAGGATGACTGTAGCACCCTAACATTAAGTCCAAGACTCGGCTAGTCTCCTACCCTAGCGACCGCATCCTGGCATGCCAAAACTCACAAACAGTATACCCTCTTGTGTATTATTGTATGTACTGCTAGTTCTTTCGTGTTTCTGGTTGTAGGATATGTATTTAATAATATAATAAATTGTACCACTCAGTCTGTCCAGGATGTGGGTGTGGACAGTATGGATAATGAGTAGTCTAAAGTGTGTGTGGAGCTTTGGCTCCGCAGAGGCCCCCATCCCATCCATCCCACCCCACCCACAGTCTCTGGATCCCTGCTCTGGATCCCTGCTCTGCTCTGGCACAACATGTATTTTTGTTAGAAGAGAGAGTTGAATGATTCATGTTAACGTCATGGCACGGCCGGGTGAAAATGTGCCACCCTCTGCGCATTTTTCCTCTCGTTAAAGCCGTCCTCAGTGCTTGGAGGAGCAAACCACGGGCTACCACACCGTTCAGTGTGGTGTCAGCCAGGCCTTTTCTTCTCCTAGTGGAACAGCCTCCCTGGGTTGGTGGAAATACACTGTGTGTGGGTTGGAGGGAAGGGAAGGAGGAGGAGAAGGGTCACATTGCCTTGATATCACTGCATTATGGAAACATCCCTTTTTAGGTCGAATTCCTTCAAGTCAAAGCGGCTACACTCAGTGTGGTCTTAAGTCAGGGAGGAGGAATAGAACTTCGTATTCAGCCTGAGGTAGGCTCACTAGATGACTCACCTAGACATTGTTCTGGTTGGAAGGAAAACAGGGTGAACAAGAGTTCTATTGAGCGGCGCTTTAAGACACTTTCCTCTACCAAGCTGCAGTAAGAGGAGAGGTGGTTTTGCCTACCAACCACACTGCCTCCAGCTATCCTCTCCCCACCGCAGGGCGATCAAGGCTGTGCCCAAATGGCACCCTTTTGCCTATATAGCGCACTACTAGTCCTATGAGCCCTAAGCAAAAGTAGTGCACTAAATAGGTAATAGGGTGCCATTTTGGACGCTGCTCATGTCACAGTGGGCTCATGTCGCATCACATCACCAGAGTGATGGGATGTGCGTCTCTGTTAGGATGGTGGTTGGTGAGGGAGCTCCACCGCAGCAGAAGGGGATTATTATAGCGTATCCTGTGGTACTTTGATCCTTTCTACAGGAACAATGCCTCCATAGTTGGGGCAGCAAGTAGCCTAGTGGTTAGAGCGTTGGGCCAGTAACTGAAAGGTTGCTGGATTGAATCCTTGAGCTGACAAGGTAAAAATTGGTAGTTCTGCCCCTGAACAAGGCAGTTAACCCACTGTTCCCCGGTAGGCCGTCGTTGTAAATAAGAATCAATTTTCGATTCTAGTTGACCAGTTTAATTGAAAACAGTCACAGTAAGGTACTTAATTGTTACCCAGAAATGATTTGATATTGAGATAAAAACGTCTGCACTGGCTCTTTAAAGAGCAGGAGAGGAGGAGGGCTTGGAGTGCTGTGGGCCAGGCTATGGTTGCATCCCAAATGGGACCCTGTAGGCCCTGGTCAAAAAGAGTGCACTATATAGGGAATAGGGTTCCATTTGGGATGCAAACTATATCTTCCTCCTCCCTACCGTCTCCCACCAGGCTATATCTTCCTCCTTCCTACCGTCTCCCACCGGGCTATATCTCCCTCCCTACTGTCTCCCACCAAGCTATATCTCCCTCCTCAATACCGTCTCCCACCAGGCTATATCTCCCTCCCTACTGTCTCCCACCAGGCTATATCTCCCTCCTCAATACCGTCTCCCACCAGGCTATATCTCCCTCCTCAATACCGTCTCCCACCAGGCTATATCTCCCTCCTCAATACCGTCTCCCACCAGGCTATATCTCCCTCCTCAATACCGTCTCCCACCAGGCTATATCTCCCTCCCTACCGTCTCCCACCAGGCTATATCTCCCTCCTCCCTACCGTCTCCCACCAGGCTACATCTCCCTCCTCCCTACCGTCTCCCCCCAGGCTATATCTCCCTCCTCCCTACCGTCTCCCACCAGGCTACATCTCCCTCCTCCCTACCGTCTCCCCCCAGGCTATATCTCCTTCCTGCCTGATCTTTCAGACCTCCACCTAGCCCATAGTGATTGCCAGCCCCCTCCAGGACTCTTCTATCACAGTACGATGACTGTGCTACTGACCGTTATTTAACCCTGCATGGTAGATAACACCATCTCTATCAGTGTGATCCCTCACTCTGTGTTATATGTGACATGGCCAGAGATGGAGCTAGCCTAGCTAGCCACATATTATCCTTTTATTACCTGCATCTTTTAGGTTCTGATTCAGCATGGGGCTAATTGAGTTAAATGGATAGTGATAGCTTAGATGATTTCGTCTGTCTTTCCTTTAGTAGGCCAATTTAGCATGTGGCTCGGTGCATTATGCTGTTTAATGAAAGCCGTTCTCAGCGGTTTATCTCTGTTGGAATGTGAAACAGGAATATCAATGCACAGGTTCACTTAACTGGCACTGATAGCTTGCCCAGTTCCCTAATTCAAAGGGAATTTAAATCCGGTAATCTGATTTAAGCAACTCTGACTGTCATTTCCTGCCTTTACAGTTGAGTTTTTCTTCCTTTCTTTTTGATTTATTCGATTTCCCTCAGTCCTTATTTTTCTCCTCTTCCCTTGGTTGAGGTTTTCATTTGTCCCCCCCGCCTCCCCTCCAGGTACCGAGTACTGTGAAATATGTCATGTCCGTTTTCCTAATTTCTCTTTATCTGGTTACGGTGGCCCCAGGAGGCTGATGGTAGAAGTGGGGGCTGCTGCCGCTGTGATTTGTGACCCTGCCTATCTCTGGCTGCATGGGGCTTTAATGTCATGCCTCTGCCCTTCTCCTGCTGATGAAACGGGCCCTTGCACTCCCCTGATAGGCTGCTAATTTATATAATAAACTGACAGGCGGCCATGATAAGGGCTAGCAACTGCTCCTCAACAGCAGGGAGGGAAGGGGGGAAGCGGGAGGGAAGGGGGGATTGGTGAGGGGTGTGTGTGGGGGGTGGGGTGGGGTGATGGTAAAGGGAGAAGGGGGAGTGGTATCTGAGATGCAGGGTAATATTTTACACAAAGCTCAAGCCCCTCTCTCTCTCACTCCGCATTTACTTACCCTGCCACTGTTGCTAGGGAAAGGAAGACCATGGAGTCGTCTCCCCTGCGCACACACAAAGACACACTTGACTTTTGTATTTATTTGTTATAGTGCTACTGATATTGATTACTGCATTGTTGGGAAAGAGCAAGCACGAAAGGCCTTTCACTGTACTTGTGCACGTGACAATAAAAACGTGAAACTTGAAACCCACACACACATCATGGCTGGCTGTGAAAACGGCACCGTGTGCAGGGGGGACGACTCCATTTTGCAGAGTCACTCTGTTGAATGCATTACTATGTTAATTATGCTCTAGGTGAGGGAGGCTCAATATCTAATGGTTTCTGGTTGACAGTCATGTGGGAGTGTGTCTCTGTCTTCTTTACACGTCTGGGTGTGTATGTGGAGGGGTGTCTGTAATCTTGCCGCGCCACACCTGTTCTGACTGGTGGGGCGTCCTACCTCCCTCCCTCTCTCCCTCCAGCCCCCGGCCCCCTTCCCTGCTAACCCTGCCTATCTGCCTGACAGTGTGGGGGAAATGCTCGCGGGCTTATGATAAACGACCACTCGGGAGGTCATTAAGTTTGTGGAACAGAGGAGGAGTATAAGAAGGACAAACGAGCGTAGATCAGAGGAGGGAGATAATTAATTTGGTGTCCCTGTTGCAGTGCTGTGGCAGGCAGGCAGGCGGGCAGGCCAGTCATGTATGGCTGAACACAGCAGCAGCCACTGCAGTCTCAGATCCACCTTCACGTTAGCTGCTGTATCAGACCCACCGCCTGACATTTCGGTTTCGACTGCTACTGTACCGTATCAAGCATCTAAGAGTAGGGAGTGGTGATCTAGGATCAGGTACCCCTGTACATGTAATATTAATCATTCTAATCTAAAATGCTAAACTTGATTGGAGATTAGCAATCCTACTCTGAGACGCTATGAATTCGGCCCAGGTGGGCAAAATGGCGAGCAAGAGGGTTGGAGTTAGAGAGGGATTTCACTTCATGAGTGGTTGTTGCTGAGGGGAAATATTTATCAAGGCAATGGCTACCCTGACATGATTGTTACATAAATGGCAGATGAAATACGACCTCCGTGGCGGCTTTGGATCCAGTCCCAGCTCGTAATGGCAGAACGGCTGTAAGGGGGATGAAGGAGTCAGGGGGAGGTGGCTGGAGCCAGAGGGTGGGTAGAGGAGGTTGGAGGGGGTGTAGGCCGTTGGGTGACAGTGAAGGAGGTTAGGAGAAGAGGTGTCGGAGCAGGGTGACAGGGATGAAACACCAACCCGGGCCGCAAATTAGCACAAGTGTGTGGCGGGTGGTGTGGGGAGGTGGCGGGTGGGCAGGGACAGAGTGGGGCTGCCAGGGTAATTGAGAGCTTGGTTGTCTGTGCCAGCTAGCATTCCCCCTCTGAGTCCCCCTTCCCCCCCTCCGCATATCTCTCTTTCTCTCTTCTCCCTCTCCCTCTTTGATAAATGAATGGTCTGTGAAGTGGATGCTCTGTGATGTGCAGTGTTGCATCATGTCATGGCCGCCCAGTGCCCACACCTGTGTTAGTCCAGACAGAACAGGAGGGGCAGTGTCACACCCTCCCTGCCCTGCCTTCCCTCTCCTCTCCCCATTGATGGATGATGGTAGGTGGGTTGTACCATGGGAGGGATGCAGGGGGATGTTGGAGGACATATGGCTGAATGGTTCATGCATCAAACAGCACTACAGGGAATATGATACATATTGATTGACTTTGTGTAGGTAGAATCCAGACTTCAGGCTCAAAGGTAGAGCAGAGGCAATAAGGCATCATCACTATCGATCAGTATCGACCCATGGATGAAATACAGTAAGTTTGTTCCCATGTCTTTGTCAGCTAAACCCACTGCATGTGGGTTATAGGCCGTAGCTGGTCTGTGGTGGTCAATGGGTGTTTGTTACATGCTTCCCAAAGGGATTAGGACGATAGTCATTGTGGAAAAGAGCATCTGCTATGATTGAAATACAAACAGTCAGATGTGAATGTTTGTGGGTTTGGAACCACAACAGAATCACTCGCACAGCTCCAGCATAGCCTCATTTTAATATTCCGCAGTTAAACAGTCAAACGATTTTACAGTTCTATTCTGTACAAAATGTACCCAGAGATTATTTTCACAAAGACTGGGAATAGGGTTGCTGCTTGGATCTCTATTTGGCATTTTGTTATGGTTTTGTTTCTCCCTAACCACCACACATACCTATAGCCTTCCTCCTCCCCCTCCTCCATTTGGAAATATCTAGCTCAGTGTTCAGGAATGCAAAGCACGCAATACGAGCTTTAGATCAAAGGTAAGGCTTCGCCCTGGACCGATCGTTTGATATAAAGCACTGGGAAATTGGTCTCTCAGCAGAACTTTCTAAATGAGGTTAATTGAATGTTGGTAATTGCTGACCTTCCTGTCTTTGTGAAATCACATCCTTAACTGATCAATGCTTTTCATAAATTCATGGCTGGAGGTCATTCTGTTGATTACCTTTTCTACCCAGCCCGCTACAGAGCTACAGCCAGAGCTCATTAGCTTCATTGTGCAGAATTTAGTGGAAACTAAACAATTGCTAACAATTTGTTATATTTCTCTGCAGTGACAGCAGATATAGAAATGCCCACTACATTAAATGTCTCACTAAATGCTGGGAATTGGTTTTCCCGCTCCCTCCCTCTATGTGCTATTATCAGGAGATTTATGCAGCCAATACGTCAGACGTGTTCTGGGAAGTTGAGGGACTTCAACAGTGGTGTAATTCGTAATTTGGCATTCCCTAAATCTTGGAATCATGGTGCTGCGTGTGGCTGTTTGGGGTGGTGTGATTGCACGCCCCTACCCCCCTTCACCGCCTACCTGCCTCGTTCCCTCTCTCTCTCTCGCTCTCCCCACGCCAGGCCTGGTGAGGAAACGAGAGAATTTCACAGCTGCTGTGAGCAGGCCCCGGCTGAGGCCTATGACCTCCTTGTTGCATTTTTTTCTCTCCCTCCCTCCCTCCGTTTTTCTTTCTCTCTTTTTTCTCTCCAGCAGGCAGGCAGCATGTTTCCTCAGGGAGCCCTTGTGTGGCTCAGAGGAAGCTGAATCATAAAGCATGGCTAATGAATAGAATAGAGAAGGAAAGCTAAGGCCTGCTGATGGCTCTCCTGAGAGAAGGCCAGGCCACGAAGCCTCAGGCTCAAATAGCAGACTGCCCCAAAGGTCAGGCTTCCTGCGGCCCAGTCCAAGCGCTTTTGGCTCGCAGCAATGTGGCTTGAATTTCCTTTGTTTTTAAATTGTTAGATTTCCCTGTTTCCTTTGGAAAACCTGGCCTTTGGTTGGTGCCCCCCTCTCCTTTCCTCCCCTCTTCTGATTTTCAGTTCTCCTCTTTCGTTCCCTGTCTGTTTTTTAATAGTGGCCAGGGTTCCCCTCAACAAAGAGAGTGTGATTTAGTATTTTTTATACATGACCTCTGCGCACCGCAACCACAGGCGCAGAAACTGCCCTCTGGAAAAATGTAAACTTGACCAAGCTAACCCAGAAGTTCATAAGGATAACAACAACATTTGGCCAAAAGCAGAACCTGTTTTGGCACGGCTAAGAACTGCCTTTGTAATTTGGCCTTGTAATTATGAATTACTGACTCATGTGGAAAAGGGTGGATACAAAACAGAGCATTACATCTGAACACTGGTTGTTGAAACAACCAAGTTTGTTGGAATATAAAAACAATTAGCTAGCAACAGAATTCGCCTTTACAGAACACATACGAATACAGAGGTCTTAATCCGGCCCACGGGTGATTTGAGTAAAAAAAACACCAGTGGGGAGAGGGAAACAAACTCAATGTACTTTAAAATGACTAAAACAAATTAAAACTGTGTAGACATGATAATGGACCTATGTTCATTCAGTTTCTTGACTGTCCAGCTCGCTAATATTCACTAGACAGTCAGGTAGCATAGAAAATTCCCCAAAAACGAGGACTATTTTTTCTAGTTTTGACAGCAAGGAAATATAATACATTTTCAGTGCGACCATCCGGACCTCGTTAAAGACCAAATGCGGCCACTGGGGCAAAATGAGTTTGACACCCCTGTTTGACATCCAACACAGGTAGCTTAGTGGTTAGAGCGTTGGACTAGTAACCGAAAGGTTGCAAGATTGAAACTCCGAGTTGACAAGGTAAAAATCTGTCCTTCTGCCCCTGAACAAGGCAGTTAACCCACTGTTCCATGGCCGTCATTGAAAATAAGAAATTGTTCTCAACTGACTTGCCTAGTTAAATAAAAATAAGACATTGCAGTTGCTTTTTGTGTTGTTTTCCTCAACTTGTCGGACAACCACTCAGGTCAAAGCGGTCGCTATAGTTGTTTAGATTATGACCAAACCATTTTGTTTTCATGACCCTGTGTGCCTCTCCGAGCTCCCAGCACCCAGACCCCGACCCAGCTCCCGTGTCCACTTGACAAGCATCATTTCTGCTGAGCCATATTTTCACACAGGCCCTCCAGGGCAGCCAGCGATTCAGACAGGCGGACGGGTGGCGAGGCTTGCTACTGGAGCGTTTAATGTGGAGCGCTAGCTCACAAAGAGCGTAGTGTTGCAGACGCCCTGGTTCCGGGAGAATGAAGGAGGCCAATGCAGAACACATGTCTTTTTCTCCTCTTCACAAACAGGGTGGAATGCAACACGACAACACTGCTACTGAAGCTAAGCGTTCACTTCTATCTCTTCCTTCTTCTGAAAATACACCATACCCATATACTGTACCATACCTTGACTGGGCGTTAAAGAGTTATTGGAGCACTTTAGAGGCTGGAGGAGCACTGTTATAGTTTATATTAAAGGAGAGGGTGTCTCCACATAAACACTTTAGTCTAGTGTTCAGTAAAGGCGGTAGCGCTGTCTAGATTGGGAGGCCTTAGAAGAAGAGTCTTCAAAACACTTGAGCAGACTGAGAGAAGCCAAGGAGCGACATCTGTGTTTACAGTGTGTTCTCTCTCTGATTCACTGACAGTGCTTTACATATGTTCTCTTTGTGCTGTGTAAACTACAATGATGGCAGTTAAGGACACTGGGGCCCAATGGATGAAGCATATGCTCAGTTTTAACAGCTTTTCCTAGTCCCGGCGAGGAGGGGGAAACAGTGATTTACACCAAGACTGACCTCGTAGGATAAGGAAGATGCTCAGTGTTAATATTACCTTTTAAATGCATACTTTTGTCACCCTCTCGCACAATAGCAGGTTGTCTGTGGTTGATTTATGACTCCAGAGCTGTGTTTAAAAGTTCTGTGTCTCGCCGGCCCGGTTCAATGTGTATTTTTGTTCAAATGTATTGTGTGTTTTCTTTCTGGAGAGGCTTGCCAGAAACTACACATACATCTGACCAGGGAGGAAAACGCTCCCGGTGTTTAGTCTACACGTCTCTGCTGTCACTTCATAGTCAGATGCCTTTTTCCCCTTCTAGCTTTTTGTCTCTGGCCATTACTCACAGTGGTGTATTTGCTCGCCTCTCAGGAGGGACTCACCTTAAACTACTTCTCTCAACTGAACCTTTATAACTATGGAAATTATATAGTAGTGATTAATGCAGAGTTGGGTAAAGCAAATATTTAACGTAAAATGTTCTCCTAAAATCATATTTTGACGACAATGATTCAATAATGAAAATTATTACAGTGTGGCTTGAAAGAGAGTTAGATTTTCTTTGATTTACAATTTACGCTTGAGCAGCATTAGCTTGTTGTTGTCGTTCATTGTGTCGTGTTGTTGTCGTTCATTGTGTCGTGTTGTTGTCGTTCATTGTGTCGTGTTGTGGTTGTTCATTGTGTCGTGTTGTTGTCGTTCATTGTGTCGTGTTGTTGTCGTTCATTGTGTCGTGTTGTGGTTGTTCATTGTGTCGTGTTGTTGTCGTTCATTGTGTCGTGTTGTTGTCGTTCATTGTGTCGTGTTGTTGTCGTTCATTGTGTCGTGTTGTGGTTGTTCATTGTGTCGTGTTGTTGTCGTTCATTGTGTCGTGTTGTTGTCGTTCATTGTGTCGTGTTGTTGTTGTTCATTGTGTCGTGTTGTGGTTGTGTTGTGTATAGGGTCTTTGTACGTTCTCAGCTCCTGCTAAGATTCTGCAGAGGCTGAGCCACCATACAGTAGTACCCTCTCCTCTCTGACAACCTCATGTGCAGTGAGGTTGAGTGGGCTGGCTGGCTCTCAGGTGGCACAACAGTGCCCCCTAATGTTACCTTGGCTCTGTCTGGACTGAGAGAGTTCAGCTCTGCTTAGAGAGGGACGTTGTGAGAATAAGGAACTCAGTCAGGTGCAGAGAAGGGGCTGCTTCTCAATAAAGCAGATTGAACACAAGTCAAGGAGGCACTGTGTTGAATATCTATGGGTGAAGTAGAGTACAGGAGCTGTATTGGAACTGAGAGTTCTTGTGTCCATATACATAGGTTACAGTAGATCAGTGGAAATATGTCTGTTGGACACAATAGAGACATCCATGTTAGCCATCTTGGTGGACCCAATAGAATAGAATTAGTGTGTTATAAACATGACCATTTTGACTGATGTTTTTGAAGGATCCAATCCCTTCCTCTATTGTGTCATGAATGTAATGCAGTTTGTCACATTCTCTGAGGTGTCCCACTTTGTATGGAAACTACCAATGTCTTCCACAGAGGTCATCCATCTAACCAGACTATTAATCTTTCTCCTTCCTCTTGTCTTCCAGGTATCTGATGTAGGATCCGAGAAACTATTTTCCCCCACTACACCCAAAGGTAAGACTTTTGTTCTTCTATATGCACACTACAAACCATTTCCCCCCTGTGTAGTCCGCTATCATCCTTCTAGATTACATTTCAATGAACACCAAGGCACTTTATAACATGCCTACTATGTCTTCTGATTCTAATCAGAACATCCACATTTGTATATTTTCTTCCCTGTGGAACTGTATTGGAACACCCAACCGAAGGCCTACATATCGTCCTTCCCACACGCCAACATTCAGGCTCATTAGAGTGGATTTACAGGCTCCGTGCCACATGCTCCCAATCCATAAATGGGAAGGTCCCCCCAGGCTATACAAGGCTTCTGACAGCAGGCCAGACAGTAATGGCGGCCAGAGGCCAGGACAGAGGAGGGATGAGGAGGGAGGGGCCTGAGCCTCTCAGTCGACATAATCACAGGTCCGCTGGGAATTGACGGAGGGTTTAGGGGTAGTAAGAGTGTAGGATAGGAGTGCTGCACCTGCACTCAGGCTGAATGGGGAGCTGGTGTAAGGATGTGGAGGGAAGGGTAATGTGAAGGAGGGGAGGAGGGCAGTGGAGCGGAGGGGTGGACAATCCCCTGCCTGATGAAAGATAGCAGAATGTAGTCCACGTCCCCCCAGGGCAGGAACCAGACCCATTAACAGATGCCGCATGATGGATATTTGTGTAAAATGGGGCCATTTTCAGGAGGAGATAGAAAGAGTGCATGTCTGCAGGCCAGCTTGCCTTGGATAGATTAGGACCCAGCCTGTTTTATGCCTGAACAGAAACGGTCAATTACAACTTTCAGACATTCCAGTAATGAGCTCATGATTTTCAAAACAGCCAGGACACATGTCGAAGCCTCGAGTGTACCACTGCCGTTGTCAGTTTAGATTGTTGTTGTTGGCCGAGTTGCTGGTTTTCACACGCACGCACGTGCACACACACACACACACACACACACTGACTCTCTCCCACATCCAGTCTGGAGAGGGCCTAGCTGTGTCAGTGGGCAAGCAGGTCTTGGGGAAATC
The DNA here is from genome assembly GCA_030435695.1 of Brachymystax lenok tsinlingensis. Lineage (NCBI taxonomy): Eukaryota > Metazoa > Chordata > Actinopteri > Salmoniformes > Salmonidae > Brachymystax > Brachymystax lenok. Next base: position 57,424,323 of record CM059819.1, on the reverse strand, counting down.
CTGCTAATGTGAGTCCCATTCCATGTCCAATGCACACCATGCGGACCCAGGGATTAGGACTGGAGAATTACATCCAGGCAATCCCATCAGAGGTCCCTGCCTGTTTGTCACAGGGATCAACGGCACTGTGTGTGTGTGTGCTCGTGCGTGAGTGTGTGTGAAAGTCCGGCAACAATAAGGGCACCAGATTAGGATTAGGATGAAAAGGAAAAGCCAGGGGACTGGCTGGATCATCTGATTCAGTGATGAGTGAGAGGTTATTATCATGTTAGCTGCTACCATTGCACGCAGTCCCTTTGCCAACGTACTGTAATGGATCCTAGTTTTAGGTCGTGTGTGTGTGTGTGCGTGCGTGCGTGTGCATTAATGTGTGGTTAATACATGTGTGTGTGTTAGCCGGCCTGTGTGTAGAATGCAGAGCAGCCTGGGGGATGTTTTCCTCTAGTTTACCATGCATTGTATCTATGTCCTATTACCAGTCTGCCACTCAGTCCTTAGGGACCAATCTACATTCTACAATCCTCTCAGCCTCTGATAACTGGGCCTGCACAGCTCTTGGCTCCGAGAGATTGGGGGCACTCACACACATACACACACGCACACAGTTGGTAAAGCACTGAAAGTGCTAATGAGCATTTTGACTAATTTCCTGCATTTTGACATTTTGCTCATTTCTGAAAATGTCACCTTTCGTTAGTCATTTTAGATGAGCGGCGTCGTCACCACATTGACAGTCCGACATAGTAATCATTGAAGGCAGTGAACCACAATGATGGCCTTAAAGGGCTACGTCGGGATTTTGACAAGGAGGAACTTGTGGATACCATTTTTTTTATGTCTCTGCGTGCAGTTTGAAAGAAGTTTCTAACTAGCGCTAGCGTAATTGCTAACTATGTTAGCGCAATGACTGGTATTCTATGATATACCATAGATGTCCAATCATTGCGCTAACGCTAGTTAGCATTGGCTTGCGAAACTACCTCTAACTTTCTTCATACTGGGCACAGAGACATAAAAATGGTATCCACGAGTTCATCTGACTCTGGGGAAGTAGATACACGGCCAATGTATCCCTTGTAGTAACACTCAGAAATACTAACCGTTTTTTCCTCATAATTTGCTAGAGCATTTCTTCTTCTCTGCATTATTACCTTCTTCACAGCATCTATGCAGTTTTCTTTATGCTATGGAAAACAGTATTCTTCAACCTTCTGGAGTCTGACCTTAGTGCATGACTGCAGTGCTTCCAATGATTAGGTAAGAAGGTTCCGGTAGCTACCAGCTAGCTCCAGTATGGTAAAGGACAGATGTTACCTAACCATTATCAGAGTTGTTGTTTAGCTTTGTCGTGAACTTCCTGAGAATTATTGATTTCTTGGAGGAGAAACACTGTCTTAAAGTCTTGTGTGGGGCTTTGGGGCATTGCATTTATTGAAAGAGATGTGGTTGCAGTTCAGAGTTGACGTTTCTCCGTTCTTGGAAGGCGAATAAAAAGCTAAATGTAGCTGCTGAGCACGTATGGGTTCTGCCACCAGGAGATGATAAACATACTTTGTGGGTACTTACGAAACTCAAGCAGAAACTCAAAAAGAGAGAGTGACGTACCACCTACCTACCTACCAGAAACTGGAAACACACAGAGACGCTAGTGAGAGCAGGAAATGTCTGAGGGGAAAAGCACTCTAGCTCTCTCACTCTGCCTGGGAGGCCATTTTGGCTCTGTCGTGTCTAACAGGGGTTTCATGTGAGTGGACAGACGAACACAATTTGTTCTCTGAGCCAAACCAGGGGCATCTTGGGATAGGTGGGGGAGAAAGATTGGTGAAAACCCATTTCTGAAGTGGATTTGTGCCCATATAATCCTGATTAATTTTGACCCGTTGTGCTCATTTTAAACAGCGCATTACAGTAAGCGTGAACACAGCGAGCTTCGGGCTAAACCAGGAGCTTAGCGGCTTTGAGAGGCTTAGCAGCAGATGGCATTTTAAGCTGGACTTAATAAATTGTTTCCATTAAACTTACCGGCCCACACATACTGGATTAGGCGAGCGGAACAAAGGAAGGAGGAGAGAGAGAGAGCAGAAGAACTGGTGGAAAAAACACAACAGCCACCACCACCACACACAACTGACACTCCATGTAACTTTTACTGTAGCCACGGTTAAAGGTGGGGCATGGTTTAGGCTACTACTGCTAGCCTCACAGAGGTGGAATCCACTGTAGTTGGATGTAGACATCCACTCATCACGGATGTCACAGACTAATTAGCTTAATTGACGTGGGGGTAAACAAATAAACAAATGAATAAACCATTTAGCTTCCCCTGTGGAAGATTTAGCTTTGTTTATCCTTACCTGTTCAAATATAAACACCATACAATGGTATTCATTGGTATTCAGAATAGCTTTTTTTCCTAGTATTTTTCAAATCGAGATCTCTCAGTACCATCGTTGAGAACCCATTCCTTGTGGGGCTGAAGCTCCCCCTTCCCTCTCTCTCTCTCTCCCTCCTATGAGCTCATGGTAGCTCTCTGAGCTCTCATTATGTGCTACACAGCCCAGGGTCCCCGTGTCGAATCGCTAATCAAGCGGCCTGTCTGCTCTGTAGCCCTGCCTGCCACTCAATAGGTGCTGAGTGCCCTTTGTTCCTGATGGCTGCTGTTTGCTGCATGTCAATAACAGGGCTATGGCTTGGGTTAGCAGCCTATAGGTCCACTCCACACACACAGCCAGGAATATAGAATAGAGTCAGTCATACCTCCTGCATACAGGAAAAAGAGAGAGAGCAGAAACTAGGGAAGAGAGGGGGAGGTTGGGTGGGTCAGGGTCAGGGAGAACAAGCAGATGAGAGCGTGTTTGTAATGCACCAGGCGGTGCTCCTCTGGCCAGGTCATTGTGATGTGTTGCTAACCTCAGCGCCGCGGCGGCACAGTGTTTGTGGGCTTTCGCCCATTTAAATAATGACCAGCTAATCAGCTTGCAGGTTGTTGAGTCTGAGTGGAGGAGTGGAGCGAGCGGCTAGGGAGAGAGAGTGGCTGACTGGGCCAGGCAGAGCTGGGCTGGGTTGGGGGCAGACAGGATGTGTAGTAGCGAGAACGCAGGGAGGGGCGCAGGGGCTTTCTGTAGCCCACGCAGCCAGATTACAGGGCTGTATTAAATGCAGCCGTCACTGCGGAGTAATCTAAGCCCGGTAAACCTCACTGCGGTACCTACTCTGATTGGTTTGACGAAGCGCAGCTTGCTGGAAATGCTTTCTTTATCAGGGCCTGATGGCCTGTATTGACAGAACACTTATGTCTGGGCGCTGGGGGGTTTCGTAATTTGGCACATAGGCCACAGACACACTGTGTACTGTGCCATAGGGAGCTGGGTTGTTCCAGAATTGCCATGCTTCAGCTGGATGTTGCGCCCATAGAATAGAATGATTATATTTCTATGGTTCTGCCATCACTGCTCTCCCCACACTACCACCTCCGTAGTTATTGTCAAGCCTGTGCTAAAGCTAATTTGTTTCCCTGATTCAATTTAAATTTTAAACAGGAGTAAATCCTTTCAGAATGCCCAGGTCCTTAATATGTTTCTCCCTCCCTGTGCTGTCTGTCGCCAGCCGGGGGAAAAACAACATCACTAGAATCAGTGGAAAAACCAAAGCGTGTTTGTGTTTGTTTCTTTATTAATCCCCTCAGCTATTATTGTTCACGGTCATAGGAGAGCTTATGAGCTGGGTGATGATTTGTTTTTGGAGAAAGCGCCTGTTATTAATGCTCCTTTTATTGATAGTACTAATGCTGTTTGTGCAGTCGTCCCTGTCAGAGAGATGAAAATGAATAGAGGGAGCGCTGCGGAGATAAGACACGTGTTTAATTATTAATTGAGCCATTACTGACAGAGATTGCCTTTTTTGATTTAAGGCAGGAAGCTGGCTTCAGGGAGAGAAAAAGCAATTACAGAATTCCCAGCCTGCACTGCAGCTGCCCATTGCTCCGCCGTGCGAGAGCGGAAAAACACACCCTGTTAAACCGCCTTATTCCATGAATTATTTTAATTCTTCTTCAATATTTATAGCGTTTTAAATGACGACGACATTGTCATGTTCTATTTATAGGGAGAGGCAGGGAGGGAGGCAGGGATGCGGGCGTGCCAACAGGACTAAGCCACAGCCACAGCACCTCCCTGGTCGCTCCTCTCCTCTGCTCTGGAAGCCAACTCGAGGGATTTGTTAGGTTTATAATACAGTTTAGGAAATGATGTCAGACAAGATATTTGTTCTATTTGTTCTGTTTTGTTCTGTTTTTCAATGTCCATTTTCTCTCAGACTTTTCTATAAGGTCAATTAGTTCCCTTGCAACGTCAATGCTGGTATGTCATGCGATCCCACAGTGCTTTGCGAGTTGTCCCCTTTAGAGGGAATTTTAGTTCCATTAGAAAACTGACTGCTCTGTGCAAGACCTCGCTCTTAATGAAATATTAACTTAGCTCCTGTGTAGAGTTGCGCTATGCTAAGTGGGGACTTGCCGTCCTAACATTGGCACCAAGCAGATATTTTAGCTACTGCACCTGGGTCGTGTTCAGTAGGCACGAAACTGATTAAAATGGTCCCAAACAGAGTGAAACCACGAAGCTCTATCTAAACTTGTCCAATACGAAATGTTGTTTTTTACTTTGTCCTTGCAAAACACTTTTTAAACGTTTCCCCACTTTTTAATACAGTGCAACTCTAGACAGGAGCTGCAGTCAAGCCAGTCCCTGTCATCCCTGTCCTTAAAAAGAACCGCCAGGCTAGCAAGAAACCCAACACCTGTCCATCATCCTTATCACTGGCTGTCGTCAGTGTCAATGGGTGGCGCAGGGCTGTTGTGACAGAGAGTGGGCGTGTAGTTGAAGACTTTGTGATTAGGCCTCTCTCTGTGCAGCTGTCTCAGTGGTTTATTGACTGAATATGGATCCAGCTATAGTGCAGCTGAAGAGACAACAGCTGAGGGAGCAATTACTAAGTCACTTGTAGCCACCACTGATCTTTTTTGGGAGGTGGTTTATGAGGGCTGTGTGATGTCTGGCCATACAGCTGCCTAGCATATTGTTCAATATATTGTTTTTATCATTGAATGATAAAAGGAATATAATGTGTTACCAGGGACCAGTGACTCGGTGTATTAAAAAAAAAAGTGGTCAGATGAAACAGATGCTAAACAACAGGGCTGTTTTGCTAGCACAGACTGGAATATGTTCCCCGGAGTCCTCCGATGGCATTGAAGGAGTACACCACATCAGTCACTTGCTTTATCAATGTGCATTGAGGACGTCGTCCCCACAGTGACTGTACGTACATACCCCAACCAGAAGCCATGGATTACATGCAACATTCGGACTGAGCTAAAGGGTAGAGCTGCCGCTTTCAAGGAGCGGGACTCTAACACAGACACTTATAAGAAATCCCACTATGCCCTCCGACGCACCATCACAAGGACGCTGGGCCAAACGGATTACCAGGATGTGTACTCCGAGCATGCGCTGACCAACTGGCAAGTGTCTTCACTGACATTTTCAACCTCTCCATGTCTGAGTCTGTAATACCAACATGTTTCAAGCAGACCACCATAGTCCCTGTGCCAAAGAACACCAAGGTAACCTGCCTAAATGACTACCGACCCGTAGCACTCACGTCTGTAGCCATGAAATGCTTTGAAAGGCTGGTCATGGCTCACATCAACACCATTATCCTAGAAACCCTTGACCCACTCCAATTTGCATACCACACCAACAGATCCACAGATGATGCAATCTCTATTGCACTCCACACTGCCCTTTCCCACCTGGACAAAAGGAACACCTATGTGAGAATGCTATTCATTGACTACAGCTCAGCATTCAACACCATAGTGCCCTCAAAGCTTATTCATAATCTAAGGGACCTGGGACTAAACACCTCCCTCTCTGCAACTGGATCCTGGACTTCCTGACGGCCGCCCCCAGGTGATAAGGGGCGGAAGGTAGCCTAGTGGTTAGAGCATTGGACTAGTAACCGGAAGGTTGCAAGATCGAATCTCCGAGCTGACAAGGTAAAAATCTGTCGTTCTGCCTCTGAACAAGGCAAGTTAACTAAACCACTGTTCCTAGGCCGTCATTGAAAATAATAATTTGTTCTTAACTGACATGCTTAGTTAAATAAAAGTTAAAAAAATTTGAATAAGTAGGTAACAACACATCCTCCACACTGAATATGGATCCAGCTATAGTGCTTCACAGTCGTGAAGAGGGCACAACAACAACAAATCCTCTTTAGAGTACTGAAAAGATTTGGCATGGGTCCTCATATCCTCGAAAGGTTTTACAGCTGCACCATCGAGAGCATCCTGACGGGTATGGCAACTGATCGGCCTCCGACCGCAAGGCACTGCAGAGGGTAGTGCATACGGCCCAGTACATCACCGGGGCCAAGCTTCCTGCCATCTAGGACGTCAGAGGAAGGCCCTGGGAATTGTCAGAGACTCCAGCCACCCTAGTCGTGGACTGTTCTCTCTGCTACCTCATGGAGGGCAGCGCCAAGTCTAGGTCCAAGAGGCTTCTAAACAGCTTCTACCCCCAAGCCATAAGACTCCTGAACAGGTAATCAAATGGCTACCCAGACTATTTGCATTGCCCCCCCCTCCCAACTTCTTTGCTGCTGCTACTCTCTGTTATTATCTATGCATAGTCACTAATAACTCTACCTACATGTACATATTACCTCAATTACATCAACACCGGTGCCCCCGCACATTGACTCTGTACCGGTACCCCCTGTATATAGCCCCGCTATTGTTATTTACTGCTGCTCTTTAATTATTTGTTATTCTTTTCTCTTACTTTTTTTGTTGTTGGTATTTTCTTAAAACTGCATTGTTGGTAAGGACTTGTAAGTAAGCATTTCACTGTAAGGTCTACACCTGTTGTATTCGACGCATGTGACACATACGATTTGATTTGATTTGCTATCTCAGTTGTGCTTCCTATTTCAATACAGAGTGATAGATATTGAGTTAGTGAGTTTTAGGTTTACTACATTGAATCCACATGCTGTCTTCATCCAGTCTCTGAAACATACAAAACTGTTTTGTGTTGAGCCACTGAGTAGCCTGAGCAACAGAGCCTTTCTGCGCCTCCTCCTCCCCCCTCTTCCTCCTCCCCCCTCTTCCTCCTCCTTCTCTACTCAGACAGAACAGAAGAGGTTTAGTTGTTTTCAGTGGCCATCTGAGGACTGCTTTGCTCGATCAGCCATTCCCCCGGCCAGTCGAGACACCGGGGGTCAGGGTTAAATGATAAACTGACGCGTGGGCACTCCCGTCTTTATTTCCCCATCACCTTTACACCTCCCATGTGTGGACTTCTGCCGTCAGCAGCACTGTGCAACAAATCAGGAAAACAGATGTGGCGTTGCCGCGGCTGTGACCTCGAGGTGACACTTCCTTACACCTCGGCTGACATTTCTATTTGTGCACACATCACATCGGCCCACGCTCAGATGAGCTCGCCACACACCACGGTACTGAAGCACCCTCTATGAGTAAACGCGAAGCAGGTCCATTTAACCATTGATCGGCTCATGTTTGCGAGACAAGAGGGTGAGATATTTAAGCAATAAGGCACCACGCGGAGTGCCTGGACACAGCTCTTAGCCGTGGTATGTTGGCCATATACCACAAACCCCAGAGGTGCCGTATTGCTATTATAAACTGGTTACCAACGTAATTAAAATACATGTTTTGTCATACCTGTGGTATATGGTCTGATATACCACAGCTGTCAGCCAATCAGCAGTCAGTGCTCGAACTACCCAGTTTATAATGTTTTTGTTAGCTAGTGTTTGCTATGTGGCAGCTGGCCACACACTTTTTGAACAGAGAGAGGATGGTAAAGTGGCTGGCTCCTATTGGTGATGAGCTGAGAGTATAGACAGGACATAGAGATAGTAGAAAAAACTCAACCCAACCCTACTTAGCTGTAGTCTCCACTGCTCTGTCTGACCGAGCCCCTTTAGGAAGCCCAGTCCTCTCTAACTATCTCACTGTGGCATGGCTAGGCTGTGAGATCAGAGGGTTCCTGATAATGGAAAGGCTCCTTTGGAGATAATCTGCTCTCCCCTGCGGCTATGGGACCAGCTTGTGAGCCATAGAACCACTCTGCCATGTAGACAGAACACTGTCGTCTCCATGGAAATGAGCCACCAACCAACCAATCAACCAAACCCATGGGCAGCTCCATTTAAGTGACCGTTTCAGTAGAGGGCTGATCTAGTGCGGTGGCACCACTCATCTGAATCCAGTACAATCTCTCCTTCTCCAAGAGAAAGACAATCAGCTGCAGCATAGGCAGAGGTATTTGCGTTGTTTGGTTTGGAAATGCATGCCGCTTGTCTTATCTCTGACGCTAGTCAGCCTTGAATGTAAAGTGTGCTTTGTGTGTGTGTCGAGCCGCCCCACACGCTTTTTTTTTCAATCCTTTCTTCCTAGCTACACTTGTTGTGTAAGCTGAGCTGTGTGTGTTTTCTTTTTTGCTGCTGTGTTTTGTTTGAAGAAAATCCCAGCTCCCAGCTCTGTGCTTTTAGCCCGTCTGTGTTGTGCATTCAGAGCCAATGTTGTTTGCAGATGAGGCTGTGAGGCTGTAATGTTCACTGACAAAGCCAGATGGTGGGTGATTGGGGCAAACATGCAGCTTGGATATTGTACAATCACTGGCAGAGGACAGTCGGCAGCCTAGATGGATATTACAAACATGCTTGTAATGGATTTTACGTTTTGGGAAGCAGTTCACACAGGCTTATAATGATTGGAACTCCATAGCCAAAAAACAGGGTGGAAGTAAAAGGGTTTAAATTCCATGACGGGGCAAGGACATCCATATTCCATACGCTGAGGGAGAGAGCATGCCATAAGGATGCTGTGTGAGATGAGAGGCCACACTAGGGAAGTGAGTCCAAATCAAACAGAAAAATCAGCCGTGGCAATGAAGTATTTTCATAGGAGGCGGGTGGTCCACTTCTGGTATTTGTACAGTTCAGTCCTCATGTGGTAGCATAAACTTAGTGTATGTGTTGCTGTCAGTGCACTCTTAGCCTCTCTGTCCGCTACCACAGAGCAGGCTGAGACTACAGACTACAGGTTTCTCTGCTCCACGCAGCACCACACATGTTGGGTTAGTAGGGATAGACCCCTGCAATTACCCTAAACTCAGCACATGGCCAAATGAGTAACGAGATATGCACCACTGAGAGGAACAGTTTGTTTAAATCAAACCCCATATTTTACCCCCGCAAGGCCGGGCCAGCGTCATTAATCGCTCCCCGTGTTTTGTTAAGAGAGACAAGTGGTAATTCGTTCAGACACGGGTTCCGCCTTTGGAGAAAATAAACATGGAGACCACAGTGTAGACCCCCAAATAATCAAGCGGTCATCTGTTTGGCTGTTGGTTTTGGCTACCACTGGTTTTCCTCACACTGCGGCTCTGGGCCCGGCCGGCTCTGACTGGTCCCCTAATGGCTGCTCGCTCTAATGTCCCATTCAGACATCCAGAGGAGCGCTGCCTGGTATCAAACCAGACCAGAGAGCCTGTTATTCTAGTACTGCTGTGGAGAGGAGGAAGCATCAGGACTGAGAGACCACTGCTGTTTGCGTTGGGTGGAAATAGAGCAGAGGAGGAGCGTAGAGACAGAGTGCCACATCACCCAGGGAGCCCTGAGCACCAGTTATCGTAGGTCAACTATTTTACACAGACACACATTTCTTTTTTTTTTAGCTAATGTTATAGTCTTGAGATGGTTGGATGCTCTTTTTTTTCTTTACTAAGGATTTCATCCAGATGTGCAGCATTGCTTTCCTCGCCTTGTTTTGTTCAGCCTAAGATGGAGGCGGAGTGTTGATCGAGTGATAGACTATAAGTGGATGCAGTGTTGTGCTGAGACCCTACAGGAGGCCTTATAGACCAGCTGTAAGTTAGTATAGTGCTGTGTATTAACTGTATTTTCAGCCCAGCCCCACTGTAGCATCAGGCTTATCTTGAAGCAGGTGCGGTCGAGACGGAGGCAGAGGCGACAGGGTCCTCAGAGAGGATGAGTCATCTGTGCCTAAACCCCTTTAAAGCCGTTTTTAGAGAGAGAGAGGGAGAGAGGGAGAGAGAGCGCGTACCAGTGAGCCAGAAGCTCCTCAAGATTTTTGTAGACCTGTTTCATCTCCTGAATGATCTAGATGGTTGAAGTCCAATTTCTCCCCTGGCTCCAAATCCGTACAACTGTCACACCTTCTCCTTTTTCGTGCTCAAAACAAATCCATTTTTCTCAGTACTTAAGTGTAGTAAAGTGAAATGCTACAGCTCACAAGCAATTGTCAACCTTCCTGGCGTGCGCAGATTGTCTAGACCCCCGCAAAGGAGTTCACCCCCTCCCCACCAGCCACTCACAACTATAGACTACCGATCGCTATCCATGGTGCTGAATTTGCAACATCATGTGTATGCGGCTGCCTATCGAATCGATGATCGGCGTTCTGTGGTGCCAGGGCATGTAGCCTATAGCTTTGCTTTAGCTAAAGGAAAAATGTCTGTTGGTAGAACTATTTGGTCATCATTTTCTCATCTTAAGCCTAACATTTCACAAAGCTATACATGGTGTCGCAAGGCTGACATTTAGACTCCTGGCTGGCGGCAATAATGCAATTACTTGTTCAGTAATAAAAGTTGAAATTCAAACATTGCAGATAGTAAAATGTATTTTACACTGAACAAAAATATAAACGCAACCTGGTAAGTGTTGGTTTAATTTTTCATGAGCTGAAATAAAAGGTCCCAGAAATTGTCCATACGCACAAATGCTTAATTATCTCAAATTTTGTGTCCAAATTTGTTTACGTCCCTGTTAGTGAGCATCTCTCCTTAGCCAAGATAATCCATTCACCTGACAGGTGTGGCATATCAAGAAGTTGATTAAGCAGCATTACACAGCTGCACCTTGTGCTTGGGACAATAAAAGGCCACTCTAAAATGTTTTGTCACACAACACAATGCCACAGATGTCTCAAGTTTTGAGGGAGCGTGCAATGTTTTACTACCATAAGCTGCCTCCAACATCATTTTTGAGAATTTGGCAGTAAGTTCAACCGGCCTCACAACTGCAGACCATATGTAACCACACTAGCCCAGGACCTCCACATCCGGCTTCTTTGTCTGAGGGGGATTTAGTTTAGTTTATTAATTCGACCATTTAATTCGACCATTAATTCGACCAAAAAACAAGCACACATAAAACTTGAAAAAGCCATACATGCACATGAATAGAATCATTGAGGATAACACACAATAAAGTCTGGGACTTATTTCCATTGTGGTCCTCTTGAGACAAGATGGCTAGACAAGATCGAACACAGTATGGCAGTGAGGGGTGTTGAGGAGTATTTCTGTCTGTAATGAAGTCCTTTTGCTGGGAAAAACTCATTCTGATTTGCTGGGCTTGGCTCACCAGTGGGTGGGCCTGGCTCCCAAGTGGGTGGGCTTATGCCCTCCCAGGCACACCCATGGCTGCACCCTGCCCTGTAATGTGAAATCCATAGATTAGAGCCTTATGAATTTATTTCAATTGACTGATTTCCTTATATGAACTGTAACTCATTAAAATCATTGACATTGTAGCATGTTGTGTTGATATTGTTGTTCTGTATAAATACAACAGCATACTAATCAGCAACCAATTGATTCTTTTTAAGTCCAGTATAGCCTACATGAACCTGCACGACATAAGCCGTCCTCACGTTCTCTCCCAGCTTGGATAGAAAGTTGTTTTGCGTAAAACCAGTCTATTAATGCCAAATAATACAGTCAGTCCTCCCTCAAATCAAATAAGATCAAGCTTTATTTACACTAGGGTTGTCACAATACCAGTATCGCGATACTACAATTCCAGATTTTCCATGGCAAAAAAAAAAACGTGATTAAACTCTATGGTCATATAAAACCTACTTTATGTAAAATTGTGGGTGCTATAGCTTGCAAAATAAACAAATGTTACTCTAGGTGACAACATAATGCTGTTTGTTTCTAACATTAGGACTATATTCCGCTTCTTGTTTTGTTTCCTTGATACTTCCGCGAGTATCGCAATACTGGTATCGTGACAACCCTAATTTATACAGCACATTTCAGACATGGAATGCAACTCAATGTGCTTCACAGGAAAAAACGAATAAAAACAATCAAAAATAAAATGGAAATATTTACTACACAACAAACATGAGGATAAAAAATACTAGCTAGGGATTGTTTCATTATGCAGTATAGCCTACTATCTATACCAATATACAGTATTTAGCTGCTTTTTATATAGAAATTACAAATCAAATAGCCTAACAATGAGTAAAAAAGTAGTTGGCTTGAGGATAAATGCATTAACTATTTATTGTTGAACTCAGCAGGTTTTGTCTGTCTAATGGCCTACACAAATGGACTGCATTCAAGGTCAATTTAATTTCATGAAATGAAATCCAGATTGAGAGATTCCCCCTGGTCTTCTGAAGTCCTTTCCCACGGCCTGTAGGTCCAGGTTGCGGCCTACTATAGGCCTACTCAGTATTGACAACCCAGACAGTCTTTCCTGAGACATTGTGCGCTGCACACAATTTAAACTTTGTCTTGAATTATGCACTTTTGAAGACCCCAGTAAGCTCCACTCATTGCACTGTCGTAGCCTTGACCACGGCATTTATTCGCCGATATCCCCTTACATTAAATAAGTAAAATGATTTTTTTTTCAAGACACTTTGATCAGTCACATTCTTGAAGCTCAAGAAACAAACACGTAGCTTCTTAGTACATATGGAAATTAAAAAGGTTCTTAAATGATTTTTTGGAGGGTTACTGTCCAAATGAATTACTAAATATAAAATAAAAATAGACATTGATGACAGGTGCTGCGGAGATGTCCGGTACGCTAGTGCTGGCCTCTCTACTCTGGTGCTACCATGAGTCTTGACCCAATTCCTCAGGCCCCGTCAGCACAAAGTGTGTGTATGTGTGTGAGTGTGTCAGTGAGCAGACAGAGCTGCGTGTGTTGCAGCAGGGAGGCAGCCTACAGCAGCCTCACAGGTCAGGGGCTGGGCCTTGTCCCCATTAGTTTTCTTGACATGACTCCCTGCCCTCTGCTCCCTCTCTCCTCTCCTCTGCCTTATTAACTTCCCCCTCCCTTCTTCCTTTCCTCCCTCCCTCTGTGTGTCTTTCCTCCCTCCCTCTGTGTGTCTTTCCTCTCTCCCTCTGAGTGTGTGTCTTTGTCTCGTTTTATCCCGCTTGCGCTCCATGGAAGCACTCTAATTAAGAATGATGGATTGGGTGCTAGGACACACTGGGAATGTATGCTAACCTGATACACCAGCGTATTCTCACCCTTTTTTGTGGTTTGTGTGGAGGACATGGGGGATCCCAAATGAAGCGATAGCAGAGGAGGCTTTGTGTGTTTGTCTAGTTAAGCTCTGCATGAGAGCTGTTCTAAACATCTGCACCGTAGCCTTCTGACTATGTCATCAGCTTTGACAAGGGAAGAGATCCGTAGCAGCAAAATAGGGGCTTTCTTTCTCTTTCTTCCCTTCTCTCTGTGTGCCATTTAGAAACGTCACCTCTATTGAAATGTCTTCAGCTCTGACTAATGAAGATTGGAGCTATTTTCTGTTTTCTGCTGAGATGTACTTATTTTGCACATATGGCAATTAGAGGAGAATTGTGTTTCTCTCGCTCATCTTCAACAGCTGTCACGTCTCCGTCTGCAGTCCTAGCCTAATGGTAAACCACCCCAGGAGCAGCTTAGCACTGGTCTCACTGTGAACAGAAGCCTCATGAAGGCTTGGTGTTGATTGCATCAGTGTGTCTGTCTACTAGACAGCTTGTGTCCTTAGGGGGACAGCATTTGAAACCTCGGGCACTTTAAATCACATCTCATGGGGGTGCTATCTATAGAGAAACAGCCAACAAAGGTTTAAGGCCCCCCCCCACCCCACCCTGGTCTGGTAGATAGGGTTACTGCAAGCCTCTAACATAGGATGATAAACAGTGGGTGTATTTATCATGGAAACTCATATTAACGGTCTGGTAGTGTTGTTATATGAAGCCAATAAATGTGCATTCTTCTTATTCTGTTTTCGGCGATTATGAACTGTATTTATCTGTATTTACTTTGAGTACCCATTTGTTTTGTCTCAGGCGCTGTATGTGTCCTGTGCCCAGGCCCATCCATTAGGTATATGTCAATCTTTTACATTTAGGAGCTAGGCCTATCTGTTTCCGAGAACATCGCACTAAAACACCATGACGTATATCCTTTGTGATTCTTGGGCAAATGCAATGTGAGACACCAGTGGGGATGTTCAACTGGAAGCAGGAATGCATTAGTGAAGGATGGACCATTGACAAGCTATAATAAGTACATAGGTATTCAGGCAGTGGTCTACAGGCTAGGATCATAACAGTAGAGAACTGGAAGGCTGGGCCTGTAATGACACCAAGGTAAAACATGACAGAAACATGCAGCAGTTTAAGGATGATCTAGTTCCAACTAACGACATCATAGTTGATTTAGTTTTTTAGCTTCGCTTTTCACTACGAAGCGTGCTGTACTAGTATTTTACTGGATAAGAATCAATTTATTTAACAATTTGCATAAAACAGGTGGGCATCTACATCAACATCTTGTCTAGAACCCACAGTTCAATTCAAAGCGAATAGACACAGTTATCTGGGAAGCACTTGTCGAAACTCGATCTTGCAGAAAGTATTTATCCTACCCCTTCATGGTTCTGAACAGCAATGGCCGCAAACGTCAAAACATTGAATGATGTATGACAAATGGTGGAGAGCTGTCAACCTCCCAATTGTTGCTTTGTTTTTGGGGTGGAGAGGGGAGAACAGTTAGGCTATTTACTGAAATGAGTGGAGAAGAGAAACATGCAGGCTCTTTCAGCTCCCTCTGTTGAATGCTTCTCACTCAGCCATTTCCTTCCTTTGAGAAGTAATCAGTTAGTCACTGAAATATAATATCACATCCACTTAGTGACGTGGGCTCGTTGCAGGTTCATGCTTGAACTGACGCTGGAGAGTACCTTTATTTACATTTCCCGAATCCCCAGAAGAAACACATCGTACAAACACATCTCTGCTGAGACTTGAAGCTTGAAGATGATGTTTTTTCTCTCTCTCCTTTTTTTCTGTCCAGTTTTTACCTCGTTTCTCTGTGGCTTGTGACCATGCCGGCGGTCCTAATAGAGGATGCTTTCCGGCAGGGCGACAAAGCAGTATTGTTGAAAATGTTAAGGCATCATGCAAGCCTAAATAAATCTGCCACACTGCTAAGGAATTACAGCCCACACAGAGCTCTGTTGTGCCCTGTTGAGAGACTGAAAAGGTCTAGAAGGTATCAGAGAGGCTTGGTTGGGGGAGACTTGGTTGGTTGTCTCTCTCCACTGCACCATGATGGGGAATAGGAGCCCGGGGCCTTTATTAGAAGTGGCAGGCGTTGTCTCCAGTCATCGAGATAATTGCGGCGTTGCGTCCGCTCCTGTAATCAATCGAGACAGCTGCCGCCGCTGCGTTCGAGTCCAGTGGGCAAGCGTGTCGTGCTAATTAATGGAATGATAAGGCCAGTGCGCTCAGCTCAGAGCCGCACTGCACATCACAAACAACTTCCGGAGATTTTTTTTTCTCTCTCTCTGTGAAATTCACCCTTGAAATTGATAGCTGTTCCTCCCGCTGTATGTCTGTCCACACGTTCCCCAGGGCAGCTGCCTTAGTCAGGGGTCAACGGCGGTGAAAGGGGACACATTCCAGGCTGCGGGGTGGCCTGTGTGTTTGTCAGATGAGCCATTAGAACTTGAGCTTTATGTGGAAAGGCTCAAAGATGTCATCCGCCTTTTTTCTTCAGGACGTCTCAGTGGCACTGACCTCAAACGACCTGAGGATCTTCATATGAGGCTGGGAGTGATGGGCACGCTGAAGCACGTGGCCACTCTGCAACAAAGCAGTACCGTGGGGATAAACCCTGCTGGGTTTTGGGGTAGGGAAGGGGGTTGAGGGAATCCTTCTGGAACTCATTGTGGCCAGAGCTTTTAATGAAAGTTTAGAGTGGCACTTGGAACAATGGTATGGTATGGCCACCACTGAAGCACATGGCTTGTACCAGATTTTGGCTAGTCGGCACATACAGGCATCCATATTTAACGCCCGCTAATCTGAATCTGCACCATCCCCTTCAACAGCAATCACATGTGCCACAGGAGACGAGGACATATGCCTGGTGCCACATATAGCCATATGGGTTTGAATCCAGGCCCAGCATGCAGAAACAGAGACACTGATTCATACCAGACGGGGCTGCCAGCCCAGCTCTTCCAAATTAACATTAGGTGCTCACAATTGATGTGCAGGCTTTGACAGTAAACGTGTTACAGCTTAACACCCATCCTATTCTGTTGCCATTCGAGTTCTTTTGTCAGCTGCAATGGAAAGAACTAATTGAAACATGCCAGCTGTCCCCACTTTCTAGATATCTTGGCTGCCTCTCCCTGTTCATTTCCCATTAACATCTCTGAGTAAAATTTCACAAAGCATTGCCTTGGCCTCCCACTAAATGCCATTCCAAACGCTCCCAGGAAGATGAAATAGTGTGAGGAGGAGAAAACTGACCATTGCAAATTTCGCTGTGATTTGATTATTAACGTGACTATTTGCCGCTACCCGACGAGCCAGTCTCCCATTCATTCATTATCTTCCAAAATTATTTAGATCAAATCACTGGCTCTTTTTCTCTTCCTGTAACCCAGAATGCCTCGCAGGCAGGCAGCAATGAGGTATTGATTCCAAGACTCCATTTAGTTTTCTGTCTCCTGCCATTATCTGTTTTAGTCATCATCCACAGCCACTCAGTCAGTCGTGAGCTAGAGCTAGCTAGGCCTTGGCGTGCACAGACAGACACTGGAGAGCAAAAAAAAAAAAAGAAAAGCCTGGTTCTTCTGAGAAACAGGAGAGTTTCCTATTGAACAGAGCCAAGCTGGAAGGGAGAGCAAGGCGGAGTGTGTCCTACAGTACCGTCTGCATCCTCCCAACTTCTTCAGGAGACTCCTCGTTTTATGTGTTTATTCATGTCTTTTTGTGAGCGTCCCTGACTGTTTATTGTTCTGGCAGGGCGATGATGTAATGTGAGCGAACCGCAGCGTTTGCCTTGTAAATGAGAACTGCTGGTGGGCGAGGGGATTGTGGTGACCGGGGTGGCTTGATCTCTTCTCTTTTTCTCTCAGCGCATGGCTGCAATAGCCTCTGGTCATGTTGCGGGGAATTTCCATACTCCCATATCTAATCTTAAAACTGCATTTGCGTACAGGTTTGTTTCCTCCCGCTCTGGGTTGTACTGGACTGCAGGGCAGTGGTGGCTGTGGTGGCCAGGCTATTCATACAACTCTGTGATTTGCATGATGGATGGTTTTGTGGCAACCGAATTAGAACATGATTTCGATCTCTGATCCAGAGGGACGTTGGGTTCGTTTGCAGGTGGCCATCCCTGGTGTGCCTGAAATAAATAGCAAAGCATTGACAATGGATTCTCTTCCATACTTTGCAAGTCACCCTGCATTTGGGTATCTAGTAAAGTAAACAAAGACATATGCAAAAATAATAATTATATGCGCACACAGTAGAACTGCTTTGGTTTCTCAATGGTCTGTTCTTGTTTCATTCAAATCCTGTTGAATTGTTTATTGTCATACACAACCTCTTATTCACAACCTATTCTCCCCAAGGAGCAAAATGGTTAATGTGAAGTAAGTCATGCACAACCTGCATTTACATGTAAAACATCCAAGCCTCATCAACTATCAGTCAATCTACTCAGAGTAACCTAATGGTCTCTGTGAGGAGAAACGGTGGTGTCTTGATCATGATGGACCACCTTATCCTTTATTGATGGCCCGGGTTGCTGGCAGCACGGACCGTCTAGCCTCCCTGTGTCTTTCTGTCTGTGTAGAGGGACAGAGGGAGGGATGGAGAGAGAAGAGGAGTGGAGAGGTCTGATTCCCACCCTATTCCTGGTGGCCAGCTCTCCAGATGTTCCAGGGGCACAGAGGGTCAGATGTGAAGGGTATCAGAGACAGGAGCAACACACGGGTCACAGAGGTCGCCCACGACCCCGATGGACACATCAGTCATCGAGGGGGGCGTCCCTTGGCTTGTCGTCAGTCTGGTATCCCCTCCTCCCTCCTTCCATCCCTCCCTTTATTGCCCCCTCTCTCCCTCCATTCATCCACCCCCTCCCTCTGTCCATCCTCTCCTCCCTCCATCCCTCCCCTCAGTGCCACACCAGGCACGTGTACATAAGGGCTAAATCCCCCGGAGTACACAGGCCACAGGAACGACTTTAAAAGATCAATAGTGGCCTGAAATGTCATCTGGTGAACAGTGATGCCAACACTCCCCAAGGGAGTGTCACTGTCAACTCGTGCACTAACTGGGCCTGGGAGGTTCACAGTAGGGCTGTCCTCATCCTGGTTCTATCTCCATCTGTTGCCGTGTTGTACCATGCATGACGGGTTGTTTTCATGGCATTTGTTTTCTCCCCATTTTCATGGCCTAAATTTGAACGACTGTCTATGATGTTTATTAGTACAGCTCGACTTTCCTACTGTATAAAGGTCTGAGATTTTCCAGGAAAATAACATGTTGTCCTGAGAGAAAAAGGAAAAGTGAAAACCTGACAGACGTGATTGACTGTGGAAGTGCTGTTGACAGTCGTCAGATTCAGTTGCGAGGAGAGCTGTTAGTTGCTTTGGGCGGTGACAGTGTTACCAGTTGACATTTTCTTGTAACCGCATTAAGCCCTGTGATGAAACATGTTAGAGAAGACTTCCTGTCACTTGGATACCACCAGGCCTTCTGTTTAGCTTCAGACAGAAAGACAATCTAGAGTTGTTATGGGATTTGTACATGCTCAGCAATAACAAACAAGGTTTTCCGTTGATTGTTCACTTCTCATGTCTGTTTGTTTGTTGTAGGGGGATTGTGTATATAGCTATGAATTTACAAGGGTATTTCAGAACTTCAAGGCATATGCCCAACACAGTATGAAGCAGATAGAAGCTGAGAGCCATATATGATAGTATACCATTTTAGCATCAGCCCCTAGGCAGACCAGACAGTAGTAGGGGTTGTTATGTCACCATCTTGCCTTAAACAGTGATTTTGAATGAGATCCTGGTGCCCTTCATTAGAATGAGAAGGTAAATGGCAGCCCTGGCTGTGTGTATGCATGCGTGCTTGTGTGGGTGCATGGTTATGTGTGTATCTGTGTGTGCGCATGCATGTGTGAAGTGGACGGCCCCTCCCTCGGCCTGGTCTAGTCTGGCGAACTGTTTTAATGAGGAGATGAAGAGCCCCCGCCAATATTACAACCCATTATAATCATCATTAAGATAACCCACCACTCATTGTGTCCTCAGTGTTACAGCTTCAGCCGTCCTAGCGGCTAGACTCTGGTAGCATCACTGCTGCATTCAGTTCCTCCACAATGTGTCTAGGAAAGAGAGGGGTTTCCACGGCAACATCAGTGAAGGGTGACATTTCAACAGAGAATTATTTGCCTTTCTCTCTCTCTCTTTCTCTCCCCCTCTCTCTCTCCCTCTCTCTCTGAGACAAGGCCCCCACCCAGACAAGGTCTCCTTATTCCAGACCCGTTTTATAATAAAGCCGTATTATTATAACCAGACCTGAATTCGTTAGGAAAGTCGTGACACCTTTGCCTCCCCCGCTGCTCCTGTAAAGTTGAAGGGGGAACGTGTTTAAAATCGCCGTCCAGCGTTTTATTACCTTTTATGGGCGTTTGAATCCTTGGACGATTAAGCGGGTTCTAATAAGCCCTGGATATTCCATTAGGAGTCTATCTGCTCTGAGGCTCTGAGCTGAGAGGAGCTGAGGAGTTGAGCTCTCACTGGCTGCTGAAGACTAGAGGCTAGCTCTCACTGGCTGCTTAAGGCTGGAGGCTACCTCTCACTGGCTGCTCACTGCAGCGCTGTGCTGCACCCATGGAGCTGTTTAATTGAGGCTTTAGCAAGCCTTCTTGAATCTGCTGCATTAGAGGCAGAGATTAGAAATACTGAAAGGGCCATTCTCTCCTTGGCTCTTCTCTCCCTCTATCTCGATCTGTCACTCAATTTGCTCCTTTCATATTTGTTCTGTGATATTTCTGTATTTAGAGGGATTCCACTTGCGCCTTACTGCTTTGCTAATTTGAAACGTATATTTTAGGTTTACCGCTTCTACCACTGTCTTGTTTAGTAATATTGTATCCACCCTGCATGTTTAAATGTAGCTAGCTGACTGTGATCAGGGAGAGATGGTGAAGTATGCCATTATCACTACTAGCACTTGTTCTGTCATCACCATTTCCTCCAGCGGTGCTTTTTGTCAATAGATTCCAATTAAATTCTCCTTGAGATGTATATTTTTCTGTGCTATGAGTTATTTAGTAGAAACATTGTAGCCCATTAAAATGTTATGCTCTCGGTACTGATCATGGCAGTTCTATGGAATGCTCTTCATTATAAAAGCTCCTTGTCTTCCCAGGGACCCAGATGAATTGGCTGTGATGAAGTGGCTGGCTGGGTTCAAAGTGCTTGGCTACAGCTTTAGAAATCCCTTGAAAGATCTGGGGGAGGGAGAAGCAAAAAGTCCATGATAAGGGGCAATGATCTCTTTTCACAGCACAATTGAAACATAATTATTTCATGCCAGATTGTGTGCTCAGCAAAGCCCTGAATAGGAGCGGCATTTAACTTTAATTAGGTGTGATTTATTCATACTGACTGGATCGCTCGCAGAAATTTGATCATCTGATTATAGTCAAGCATGAAAATGACCTGATTAAACACTTCATGAAACCTAGAAAGGGTAAGAAAAGGGGAACCTTGGGTAGAAGAAGTGTAGAGGCAGTAAGGTGAGGGAGAGAGTGGGAGGGGAAAGGGAGGAGGCAGGCAGATATTAGCTTTGCTTTGTCTTCTGGACCCACATACTACACATAGTTCTCCATAACTGTTAAACAGTTACTTCTCCAAGCGTTTTACTTTCACCAGGCAATGGTGAACCGTACCAAGAAATAGATTGAATTCTAATAAGGAAAACATTTTGAATTGTTATGGGGTATATCTACCGCCTCCCTTCACGTTTGTTGTTTCTTTGTCTATGCAGGTGTGTCAACGAATGAGAATCCCGAGTCCAAGACTGTCAGCTCGGCCAAAGTCTCTGGGCTCCAGCGTAGCCAGGAGCAGAGTAACGAGGTGTCCTTCGCCCCGCCCGTGTCCAGCCCCACCCCGGCCTCCCCGCCTTCGGGCTCCCCTGCCCCCGCTGCCACCGCGGCAGCCCCCCCTCAGCCCCTCACTAAGGCGCAGCTCACCTCCCGGCCCCCCCTCCTCATCAAGAGAGAGTTGGACCGGGTGCCGCCCATCCCCAGGTTCCCCACCCTTCCCCTGCTGAGGGCCCAGCCCCACCCTCTCCAGGAGCACCGGGTCCCGGTCTCGCTCCCTCCCCCCCAGAACCAACACCACGCCAGGCCTCTCATCAGCCACCAAGTGCACCAGCATCACCCGCTGCATTACAACAGCCTGCACGACATCAGGTACAGTAGGACACCATCTGATCCATATGCTCTGGGTCTGTTTAGTAATGTCTGATCCGTATGCTCTGGGTCTGTTTAGTAATGTCAGATCATTATGCTCTGGCTCTGTTTAGTAATGTCAGATCACTATGCTCTGGGTCTGTTTAGTAATGTCAGATCATTATGTTTAGTTATTTATGTCTGATCATTATGCTCTGGGTCTGTTTAGTAATGTCTGATCATTATGCTCTGGGTCTGTTTAGTTATTTATGTCTGATCATTATGCTCTGGGTCTGTTTAGTAATGTCTGATCATTATGCTCTGGGTCTGTTTAGTTATGTCAGATCATTATGCTCTGGGTCTGTTTAGTTATGCCTAGCATTCTTCTTATGCTTTATGCCATGTGTCAAACTCGTTCCACAGAGGCCGAGTGGCTGCTGGTTACTGCTCCGCCCTTGTACTTGATTGATGAATTAAGGTCACTAATTAATAAGGTTGTCTAGGTCTAGATTGAAAGGAAAACCCGCAGACACTCGGCCCTCCGTGGAATGAGTTTGACACCCCTGCTTTATGCCTTGCTGATATTATATAATTAAGCAATAAGGCACGAGGGGGTGTGGTATATGACCAATATACCACGGCTAAGGGCTGTTCTTAGGCAACGACGCATCGCGGACACAGCCAATCTATAACTCATTGCTGACAAGGTTTTTCTCTCTCTGTCTTCTCTAACATTACGTTCACAGCGGCAGCAGTGCAGGCCTCCCCAAACACCACCACCTGCCCCCCTCTCCCCACCACCTGAGCGGCCTCCCCTCCTCCACCCCGGCCCTGCCCCTGTCCATAGCCAACCTTTCTACCTCGCACTATTCCTCCCTGCGAAGCCCGGCCCATCGCCATCCGGCCATGTTCGCAACCCCCGCCACACTTCCGCCACCTCCAACCTTACCCACCAACAGCCTTGTGGTCCCTGGGCACCCTGCTGGCACCCCCTACCCAGGTAACACTGCTCTCCTGACCGCTCTGGCAGCAAGGCTAGTCTGTCTCTAACATTAAGTAGCAATTCAGCCAAAGTAACAATCTTATACTGTGATTTCCAAGTCAATTGTTGCAGAAATAAATGTAAACCCAACTGTACAGTACAAGCTTCCAAGTACAGAGGGAATAAATGAAGTGATTTATGTAACATTAAGTAGACGTTAACATGCCAGGTTACATGGTCCTGTATCAAGCGCTGTAACCATTCAATTCTAATTTGATGATGTGGTAAGTGAACTCATTTATTACAATTTCACATGCACTAACCAAGAGAATAATGGATAGATAGAAGACTATTAAATAATCCCATTACAAATTATAAAGGCATTTGAAATATGTGATGCCCCTCCGTGTTACTTTAACAATGGTAGAGATTTCTAAATCGAAACAATATTAGCCTGCATTTGTAGACGCGGCACCCCTTTGTTAGTTCTGTTTTAGTAATCTGGGGTTGGAGTGAAATGCCAGAGGATCTTTTCTCCTCCTCACTGCATGCTGTCAACTAACTGTTCTCTTATGCCAGGTCAGGGGGAGGTCATGTTAGATAAGACTTGAGCGAAATGACGTAAGACTTTCATATTAAAGCTGCCCTTTGTCCTTCTATTGTGTAAATGCTGTAATGTTTACATTGTATTGAAATATGTCAAATGTAGACAAATTGTATCTTTATATGACTTTGTCTCTGTATAAGAGAAATTATTGTTTGTTGTCAATTATTCATTATTGATACTATCAATGTTTATTGTACTGTAATAGACGTTTAAAGTAATAGTACTAGGAGTAGCTAGAATATGTAGCATTGAGATCTAAGACAGAGTGGAAGGAGAGTCTGCTGTGTTTTCTGCTGAGGTGACTCTTGGTTCTCTCTTGTCTTTAGATACCAGCCTGTTGATATCATTCAACCAACCAATCATGTATTGCCAGCCTCATTCGGGGATTCTGATTGGCACATTGTCACAGGCAACTCTCTTACCACCACCAATGAGTCCTCACGTAGAAAATCCTCACAGCATGAGCTGGAGAAACAGAGAATGCCAGGTGACTATTCTTTCTTCTCTTCTACCCGTTGTTAAAACTGACTGGCGCCGTGCCTTTCTTGTGTCTCCCTTTCCCCCCCCTTTTCTCGCTCTCCTTTCTTGCAGAGCATGACCTCCTGCGGCAGGAGCTGAACAACCGCTTCCTGGTTCAGAGTTCAGAGGGGCGGCGCCGGGGGCCGTCCTCCGCGGGGTCCCCGCTGGCCCCTGTGTCACTCCTGAGGGGAGCGTTTCACCAACACCAGCACATGCATCAGCACCAACACACCCACCAGCACACCTTCACGCCCTTCCCGCCCAGTCTGCCCCCGGCCGCCATCATTACTCCGCCCACCGCACCCCCCATGGTGCGTACCCCAGCCAGAAATGTGAGGATAAGTAAAGCTCCCATATACAGTACCTCAACCCCCCTCCCTCCCTCCCACCCTTCTCTTCCTTGTCACCCAAATGTCCAAACGACTCCCTGGTCACCCCTCTACAGTACCCCCCCCTGACTGATAGGGCCAGAGCCTGCCCTCCTTCCCCACCCTACATATGCTATCCATTCCCCCTTCAGCTGGTTGGGTCTCTTGGTCCTCTGCATACTGTCACAGTGACACTGTAGCAGTGTGTTTTTACTGAGGGCTGAGAAATAGGAGGCAGGGGCATAATCCTCACTACAACCCCATTATGAGAAGTCTCCCCTCCAACAGTGCACATGTTTGTAGTGGTTCATCCTCAATGCTGAAACCAGACCTAACTCACAGACTGCTGCTACATATAATACTAGACGTTATGCTTTGGGACCCGAGTTTTACATGTGGGTTAGCCTATATAGATGGCCCCAAGCTTCATTGCTTTACAATGCACAAAGGCTCACAATATGCCCCTTTTCCTTTCCACCAAAAGGAAGCTTGCAGAAGCCATGCCATTCAATGTACGTCAGTACAGTTGATTCAATTTATTCATCATTCTCTCTCTGAACATGACATACATTTTGCCATTTCAATTTTTTGCCCTGGAACAAAGGAGACCGGTTGAAGGGAGTGTTTTTATTGTTTTCATATGGATGTGTTTTAAATGTTTTTGAATGTTCTGATTTCCCTGCACCGCAACAGAAACAAAAAGGGCCTTCCAACAGATGTGTGGCGTGACTGCGGTGCACTGGGGGCTTATGCTCAGAAATGACAAATTCAAAGCCTGTGGTTACACTCAATGACTTCATTCCAGATGAAAGGGAGTGACGTCATTCGGACTGTTTTGATAATGCATAATTGCTTCCGTGCCTTTTCAACCGCCATCAGGCAAGGCACCGGCATCGAGTCAGCCAAGGGCAAAACATTGGCAGCTCTAGATCGGAAAATTTTTCCCCGGAAAAGTTCTGAGTATTCATCCATCAATCATTTGGAATGCATATAGCAATCTGAGAAACCCATTCAGACAGGACTCGCATTTATGCCCTTTCAACATTAGCCTGATAGATACAATCCATCATGTCATGACCCCTGATTAGGAGGCTATGGCCCATTTAGAGCACTGGGAGCTCTTTGCTTTGTGGAATCTAACATTTCATAAACCCCAGGCTTAGCTTATTTACAGTACATTACACAGCTATGTGATAAGCAGTCAGGGAGACTGTTTAGTTTAGATTGTGTCTCTTAGTCAAAAAAGCATGTGTAGGCTGCCGTTATCCTCTTCTGTCTGCAGCTGATCCCTCCATTCCTCTATATGTCAGCCTGGCATTATTTATATGCACTCTGTTTGAAGGGGAAAAGAACAAAAAAAAATCTAATCTTGCTAATAGTGGTCAAATGGAAGTGTGGCTGTATGAGTTCACATCTTTATGTTGTGGCTGATGCATCGTTGTTACAATGGAATTTAAGGCTGTTAATGTATTATGTTTCATTGAGACTGTTTTTACTTAACCCGTGTTGTTTTCTCTCTCTCCCTTCCCTCCAGTAGCACTGCTATTTCCCTTCCATTTGACTGTTTAGAGAGGCACGAGTAATGTTGATGTTGTGGTTGTTTTTAGCGTTGGTCATGAAGTGTGCAGTTGGATTGCATCGGCCCAGCTGTGCTCACTTTTGAGTGCTCCGTGTCATTCCAGCAACGTAACAGCCCTTGGCTAATAGCTGTAATTAATGAAATTATAAATCCTCTGTATTTGTTTATTGTTCTACACCCTCAAGCAGGTGGCCTTGCCAAATGGCAACACTGTGTCTATTTTCCCCTCTGTCTTCTTAGGGAAAAGGAACATCCTTAATTGTTCAAAGATGAATTATTGAGCTTTAATTATCCAAAGCTGTTTACAATAAACCTCTGACAGGCCCCGTAAATTACAAAGCAGGAGTTTTATAGTCAGCCATAAAGCCACCAGCGAGTGTTACTCCCCCAGTGTAAAACATAAAACAGGCCCATGCTTCAGAAGGGGAGGAGAGGGTAGAGGGGGAGAAGGGGAGCTGACCGGTTTAATGTGCTCGGAAGCTGCCTCAGCATTTCCACTCAATAGGGTGTCTGTGTTTGATTTGGGCCAATTATCGCCCGCAAACACAAACACGCTGCCCGCCGCTTCACTGGGAGGCCCGGCCCAGTTAGAGAGAGGAGCTGTGCCGAGTGTGTTGAGCGAGGAAAAACCGCCTCCTTTCCCGTTTATGTCGCAGGAGGGAGGCACACACACACACACACACAGAATTCACTGATTCACGTGCAACCCGTTTTCCTTTTTTATGTAAACCCAAACCAGCGGTGGCTTGCCAAGAAGGCTTTGTCAAAACACTCCCAAAAGTATATGCAAATGGTTTGTGTATTTACGGAATAGGAATAAGTTACTGTCAGTTGCAATTAGCCAGTTTCAAAATAGAGGAGCAGTATTGGCTTACATGAAGGCATACAAAATCAGATACTGTTTATGAGGCTATAGTCTTTCTGTTGAAATCCAAATGTCATTATTCTATTAGTCGTAGGGTATGCTTCGGAAAAATGTTTCATTATATTAAACCGTTTGAGGCTTCCAAAGTTATTTCAGTCCCATGCTGTACATGTCCAAAATGAGCTCCCTTGCATGGAAAACGTAGTCTGCCCAATTCAATTTCACTTATAAAAGACTTACTGTTCATATACCCACAGTTATATGATCTTGCACATAGAATATTGGCATGTCTCTGCGATTTTCTTTCAAGTCTCTCTTTCTTTTGTCTCACATACTAAAATGACAATCCCCCTGTCAGGATATGTATCTCTGTGTGCTCCGGTTTGATAACAGAGATCATTGGAAAAACCCTACGTCTGTCACAGCCAATTAGATTAACGTTTCTCCAAATGTTCCACCCAATAAGAATCATAACTCAATCTTCTCGTTTTACACTGGGGCAAGCAGAGCCCCCCCAGGTATAGTACTGTATCTACACCTAACTCGATGGCTGTTTTTCTGTAGTGCAGACGAATTGGAAAATCATCTCTCCCTAATTGTGGTAGTCCATTTGATTAGTCATCGCTGATGATTTAACGCCATCTCCGTCTGCCGTTCGGCCGGCCAGCCGCATGCTAAACTCATTACACCAGAATGCTCAGTGTTTTCTTTAAGCCAGATGCTGTCAGACATGGGCTTATGATCGGACTGGTGTTGTACTGAACTTCCTCTCTCCTGTGTTGTTGTATCACTGAATAGGTGTAATGAGTCCAAATTGTGTTTCATTGTGTTCCTCTGATTGTCTTTGGTTCATAGATGCAGAGTTCCTGTTATTGATATTGGTCAATTTTGCATCACTGACGAATTACTGTCTTTTCCTTCTTCTTTTTTGTTGCAGTTTGACAAATACGCTCCAAAACTGGACAATCCATTCATTAGACATTCAAATGTAAGTAAACCCTATTTATTCCTTTCAACTTCCATCACCATGCTCTTAGTATGTTTTCTATCAAATATTTACTGTGGTTAGATAGTTTGGAGATAGGAAAATATCAATTTCTTCTTCTGCACGTTTTGAAGTATGTGTGGGGGTTGTCTCTATGTGTCTTGTTGTAATCTGTTTTAAGAGGTGGTTTTGTGTCTCCTCCATGTAGTTCTTCCCCTCCTACCCCCCCACAATGCCAGGCATGCCCCCGCTGCTCCCCCACTCAGGACCCTTCAGCTCACTGCAAGGAGCCTTCCAGCCCAAGGTTAGCCCCACAGACCTACACACACATGCATTGCAGACGCACACACACACAAAATACAGTACCTGCTTTTACTCATCCGCTCGCACAAAGCAAGTCCGTTGTACGCACCCAGACATGCACATGCATCCGAACTCGTTCCCTCACCCACACAGGACAAAAACACCATACGCACAAATAAACGAGCACACGTTTTTTTCACAAACACACCCACACTGGCAACTTACCATTCTCTCGACGTCTCACCCAAGAAATGAGGATAGAATCAGGGGGTCTGAATAGCACCAAAGCCTTACTTTTCATTCTGTGTACAGGGCAGCAGACAGCTGCGTTTGAATTGAACCGGCCTGATAAATCTGCCCCTGCTTCTTTTTTTCCCAATAATGGACTATGCAAACAAGGCCTGTCTCTAAGCTGGCTGGGCCTGAGCCGCCAGCCACCGCTCCGTGCTGCACTGTGCAGGGGGAGATAAGCAGCAGCCGTGTGTGTGTGTGTGTGTGTGTCGATCAGGGCCTGGCGGGCGCCCAATAGGCTCTGACCCTGTTGTAAGCCACCAATCAAAGCTGGCCTAAATCCCCTGGTCTTATTCCCCACAGGCTCTATTATGGATGCCTTTTGTTGGCTGCCTCCAGATGGTTAGAGTACAGTACAGTTAGCCCCCTCCATCCCTCCATTCACCACCTAAAGCTCCCCCCCGCCCCCCGTTGGGCACCACTGAGATGCAGGAGAGAGGTTGGAGGATTAAAGGGGTTGGAGGGTGGTCTGGTGCTAGTGGTGGTCAGAGTACAGTACACCACCTTAATCCCCCCACTGAGGAGGTAGAAGGGTGACGGATGAAAGGTGTGGTGCTAGGGGTTACAGGGATCACCTAGTACTCTGGGGTGGATTAAGATGGCTGATCTAGGCATTCTGGTTCTTCTAGACCTCAAAGATATCCTTTGCTGTCTTTTTCTGATACTGCACCGGAGCCCTTAAAGGAGTGCTAGCCATTGGCGTCACGTACAGTTTCTAGCTGCAGAGACTCTTTGTCGTGAATCAATGCAGAAGAGCCAATGTTTTTGAGTGTGTACTGGTTTGCCCATGTTATGCTTCAGTCTGTGCAAAGTCCATATTTCCCACCGTCTTTGTAACACTTTTGCTTTGCCTCTTTCTCTCCTCCATATCTTGCTCTCGTTCCATCTCTTTATCCTCTGTTTTAGTCCTCCAACCCCATAGACGTAGCCTCCCGTCCGGGGGCAGTACCTCACACACTCCTACAGAAGGACCCACGGGTTAGTAGACTACTGGCCCTGGTTGTCCCTCCAAAGCACCAAGCGCACACTTTTCTGTCAACAATAGAGATGTATTCAATTGATTTGGTGCTGTTTATTGTTATGTCTGTGGGTTCATAATGGTTCCTATGTTCTTATCTCGACGCAGGTATCAGATCCTTTCAGGACATCAGTCAGAGTAAGAGATGGCTTCATTTTTCCTTTCATGCACTGTCAAATCAAGTACAGTACCATTGTGTCGTAGCATTGAGTAAATTCTACAGTACCATCGTGTTGTAGCATTGAGTAAATTCTACAGTACCATCGTGTCATAACATTGAGTAAATTCTACAGTACCATCGTGTCGTAGCATTGAGTAAATTCTACAGTACCATCGTGTTGTAGCATTGAGTAAATTCTACAGCACCATCGTGTCATAACATTGAGGTTTTGGGTCTGACCTCGAGTCTTTTGCGTATTTCCAGAAACCTGGCAAGTGGTGTGCGGTGCACGTCCAGATCGCCTGGCAGATCTACCACCATCAGCAGAAGATGAAGGTGGGCCAGCTGTCTCTCTGTGTGCGTGTGTGTTTCTGTCTGCGTCTTGGGTAGCAGAAGGAGGTCAGGGGAAGGGGGGGCTGCGTTTTCCTTTCCAGACGATTCCTATTTTTCTGTATCTAGTTAAGCAGCGGCCATTTTGGTTGTGGCTTGGAAAACTCCTGTTGTCTCTGTCATGGTGTCACTGTCATAGGCACCCTGTCCTCATGGGGTTTAGTGGGCCTAATCAGCTTACACTGATGTTGTTATGACACAGTATGTGTTGGGGATCTAGTGGCATTATGTATGTTGTCACCCCTCTCTGATCTCACACAGTGATTATATTACTGATTATAGCAGATTACAAGTCCCTCCTTGAGCTATGAAAGTGCTGGCATCAATTATTGTTAATTACTTACATATGCAAGCACTGACAGTTCCTCTGTTTCTTTTCTTCCTCCTCTTACCTTTTCTATATTTTTTTTATTTCACCTCCCTTGTGTTCTCTCTCTCTCTCTCTCTCTCTCTCTCTCTCTCTCTCTCTCTCTCTCTCTCTCTCTCTCTCTCTCTCTCCCCTTTGCCCCCTCCCTCTTGCTAACAGCAGATGCAGGTAGACCCTCACAAACTGGACATGAATGGAAAGCTGGACCTGTTCAGTCGTCCCCCCGCCCCGGGGGTGTTTCCTGGGTTCCCCTACACCCACGACTTGGCACGACCCATGTTCTCCTCCACAGGTCAGTACAGGGTTCATCGTCAGCCACCCAGCACAGGGTACAGAAGGACAGGTCACAGTCCGCTGACAATTTTTTGTAGACGTAGGGGGAAGGGGCAGACCATTTTGTGGAGATCGCGCTACAGACGTGCTGCAGCACTCTCAGCACCCCTACTTCCCGCGGCTATGGTTGTATTATATTCTCCTCTACCTACAGCTGACCCCTTGCTCTGGCCAAACGCCACGCCCGCGGACTTTCGTTTTTTCTTCGCATTGACTCTGGATCTGAGTACCTCCCCAATGATTTGTAGAACGCAAACACAATCGAACCGTTGTGATTTATCCCAGAAACCGATGGGTTGGGCCAGAGCCAGAACACATGGGTAAAGCGGCGTTTTGAAACTTCGTCATTGGCTTGGTAGGTTAGAGACGATCCGACCGCTGATTACTTTTTTTGTACAACACCCCTCATTTGGACGTCACCACAAACGACTTCAACGACGGCAGTCTCAGACTGAACTATGTTGCGAACATAGAGCAGCGGAAGAACTCACTTTGAGTTGTCAGGCAGCAGCTGACCCTGGTTGAAGTGCTGTTGTTCTAAATGTTGTTCCAGACTGTGTCAGATGTGGCCATGAATATGGATGTTTCTCTGTGTGTCTCTCAAATAGCACCCTATTCCCCACATAGTGCACTGCTTTTGACCAGGGCTGGGTGCCATTTGGAACACAATTTGTGTGATAATTGACTGGTAGAACCTGCCTTGAAGGGCAACATGGAGGCGGATGCCCTTTAGCTTGTAATTATTCAGTATTGTATCATCGTGTATGGGCTTGTAATTGGCTCGTTCATTAACCATTCATGATATATCGGTGAATTACGTTTTGTAAGAGAGGTCAATGTCTGTTCATAACAAAGCGCCCCCATCCACACGCTCACGTGAAACTATTGAATGTTATGGTAATTTCTATCAAGCCTTTCTCAACCAACCACTATGAAACATCCGATATCCTTCACTGTGTTTTTGCTGGTTTGAATGTTTAGCTAATTAGCATTGCTACTGTAAAGTATTGCTTACAGTCCACATTTAAAAGATTAGCATTAGCCATTCTTCTTCAGTCTGGAGCGTGTCAGAGGTCACAGGGTTAAAGGTCACCATAGAGCTGACTCAGGGTGGTTTATTTGGGGGGCGCTCTCCTCTCAGTCAGACCTACCTCTGCATAGAGGCCTAGTTAGAGGTTGTGACAGATGGCTGCTGTAGCGCTACTAAATGAGTGGACACACTGAGGTAACATGGTTTCTCACCCTCTCTCTCCTCTCATAGGTTCTGGCCATCCGGCCGCCTCCCCGTACGGCCCCTCCCCCC
Organism: Brachymystax lenok tsinlingensis; assembly: GCA_030435695.1. Taxonomy (NCBI): domain Eukaryota; kingdom Metazoa; phylum Chordata; class Actinopteri; order Salmoniformes; family Salmonidae; genus Brachymystax; species Brachymystax lenok. Next base: position 57,392,620 of record CM059819.1, on the reverse strand, counting down.
ACCACAGTGGATTCCTGCCTCCCAGCCACTTGGCAGGTAAGTGTAAGTAGCACCACATTTTACATTCACTTTTTTCCTTTTTCTCTCTCACAGTGTTGCACTCATATTGAGAATAATTCTACAGTCACTAGGGCATAGGGTTGCGAAGGGAGGGTATGCTACTGGTAACTTTCTACGTTTACCAGTAAACGACCAATGTTTTGGTAACTTTTACGTTTCGGGGGGGGGAGTTTTATCATATGATATCTGGTTGCCTTTTTGGGTACTGGAATTATCTCTGGCCCTCTGTGTGGTCTCATTACATTTAGAAATATGTAAAATAATAAGATAAGATGATAAAAACATGTATTAATAGAATGACAACGCTGTAAAACATTATCCTAAATATAAACCATCAACTTACTGCTGTTTAATATGAGACTTTCAGCATGAAATATCATTTTAAATTTTTTACACACTTTTATTTATTTTACTATGCCAATATGTTTTTGCTGTAGATCAGAGCTCAAAACTGCGACCAAAACACTAAAACACTTGCATTTGTGACCCTTTGACTTGGCAGTGCAACACCAATGTTTTATTGGTCTCTAAGGTGCAAGTCACGTTAGTTTTTGGTTCACAATTCGCCTTTATTTTTTAAGAATATTGATTCGAACAGCAATGGTTATGCAACAATGGGTATGAATCTTTGCGATGCGCAATTCAGTCATCATGTCCTGTTTGAATGAACTTTTCTAAAGGCCTTCCCAATTAAATGTTGACTGCAAAGTGAATGATATCATGATGATTTGTATCAATCCCGGGGCATTTGTTTTGCAAACTCTGCCTACACTGTACATTACAAAGACACTGTCTCTTGCTAGGCGCGCAATTACATTTCAGTCATTTAGCAGACACTCTTATCCAGAGCTAGTTACAAGAGCAATTAGGGTTAAGTGCCTTGCTCAAGAGCACACTGGCAGATTTTCCACCTAGTCTGTCCTGGGACTCGAACCAGCAACCTTTCGGTTATTGGCCCAATGCTCTTAACTGCTAGGCTACCTGCTGCCCTACAATTGAATTAAAGGGCAACTACACCATCCACATTGTTTGGGGGGTGGATTCATTCCTAGCCCTCAAAAGTGATCTCCTTATAGGGCCCTACAACTTTAGAGTGACTGTTCAAAATCACAAATACAGCCTTTTTGAGATTGTGCAAAGGTTTTATTTTTTCCCTCCAAACAAGCAATGTAAATATGATATTGTCAAGTTAAAATGCAATTATTCGTGTATGGACGGTAGGTCATTATAGGCTTTAGGCTACTTGCTCAGCCCGCAAATTAAAAGATAACATTTAAATGATGCACGCATCATCCGCTTTCAAGGGCCAGTATTGTTTTCATTTGGGCCAGTAGCTTTCAGTTGGCACTGCAAGGGCATAATTTAAAAGATGGCTAGTTATTATTAGCCTGGTTCTGTATAAAATGCAGGTACATTAATGGACACAGGTCAGCTCAGTGGTAAAAAATGTAACCAAATCATGTGCTGGTGCCATCAACAGAAAAAGTTGTACAAAAAAAGTGAGTCTAGAGCCCTGTAAATGTTTTGGCGCCAAACTGGTGGCAGTTGTGAAAAAAGTCGGTAGTTGGAAGTGTGTCATTCTTGATTAGATGCTTTTTTCATTCATTAGGCTATTTTTTCTTGAGCCATATGGTTTATCCACTAGAAACTCATGGACAGTATGGACACTAATACAAAACAAATACTATATATTAATATATATTTTGTCAGTTATTGAAGTATAAATTACCATAGTTACCATAGATTGCCATAGATTACCTGTTAATTAGAAAAAAAATTACTGAAAGTTCTGGTAACTTTGGTAAATAACCAGTAGTTTTGCAACCCTACTACGGCATAATTTGATAACATAGCCCTTTGTTGATTGGAAAATAAGTACACTTGAAGGTTATGATCGGCATTTATAGGTCCTTAGTTAGCTAGTGAGGTCATCCTGTTGCTCCATTTCTTGCACTGAATTTTACTTTAGGGCTGTGTATAGAGAGCCCTCCCCCTGTGATTCCTAAAATACACCCTTGAATAACCCTCCTTCCTGTACTGATGTGGATGGAAGGCCACTCTGGGCTTGTTGAGGTAGTATTTCTAATCCCCCGACTTTATTTTCCAGCCCCTTTGTTCATGTGAAGGTTTTTCACTGCACAACACTCCTGTCTTATTTCATACTGTCTTGGACAGAGGCAGATGGCCTCAGCAAATATGACATTTTACCTTGAGGTTTCTTTCTATAGCATCTTCAAGTTCTGCTCGTCTATTACACAGACAGAGTAATAGAGGTTTTTCTATTCTTCTGTATTTCCTATCAAAGATGTTGTTTGGCATCAGTGCAGCAAGGTGATTTCATGGGATAAGCTCTTGAGTCAATCCAATTTGAGTTTATAAACACCTGGTGCACAGGGGGAAAATGTTATTACACCCCTCAAAGATTTTGGGTGAAATTCCTGCCCAAAGAACGAACTCAAGTGTGACTCGGCAGGAATGATTTTCTAGCTGTTGTTTGCTGATAAATTGACGAACCGTTGTATTGCATTCACCACAGAGTGGAAGTCTTTCAAAACTAGATTAAAGGATCATTCATCATTGATATATCCTCAGTAATTTTCCATTGTGTCTTCTTGCCAGTCTTCCTCAGTCTTGAAATCTTGATAATGTTGTCTCCTGATTCCTCCGGTAGGTATGCATACCTTTCCATTTTTAGTTCCATTTAAACTGCGACCAGCTTTAACTAAGGCACTTAGTAAAAAAAAAAAAGCACTACCTAGAATGATAAAGGTTTATTCGGGTTGGAACCATTTTTTGAATCCAGGCGGAACCTTTTCACCCAACGAATAACCCTTAAAAACAACCCTTGAACCTGGATTCAAAAAGGGTTCTCCTACAGGTACAGCCGAAGATCCCCATGATTTTAGATAGAATGTTTTTTTCTCAGAGTGTGCAGGTTAAAATGGAAGTATGAAACACTGAAGCCTCTGTAAAAACTAGAAGACAAACATTCTCCTTTCAAGCAGCTATGTGCCTGACTGTCCAGACTAGTATGGCACATTGCACATATCAAATCCCCTGTCCATTTGTAGTCCAGCTCCAACCCAGACCCCATCATACTCCCTAGCATCAGGATCAGAGATCAAAGGCTCTCCGCTCCATTACGGACAGTGTGAGAGTAAATCCAGTGTCCAAGAGGCGTGAGTGGCCAGAGCAGGCAGCCAGCCTCGCTAGCTAGCTACATACAGTAGGATTAGAGGAAGTAGTATGGCAGCGCTAGAAAACACACAGCTCCGCTTGTAAGAGAAAAGCCGAGTGGAACGAGTGGTCGGGCTCCTCCAGCCAGCTCAGCTAATCCCTGTTTGGCATTTTGCAGATCCTTTCAGTCGCTCCAGTACCTTTGGCGGCCTCGGCAACCTTTCAACCAGTGCCTTCGGAGGATTAGGCAACCCCTCGCTTGGTAAGCGCCGACCCCCGGCCCCCCACGGCCAGACACAGCGCAGCTCAGCTTTAGACCACAGGGAAGGGCCAGGAAGGAAAGAAATCAAGGCACTTAGCGCTGCATCAAATGCCAAAATAAAACTAGCACAGGGAGGAGCAAAAAGGCAGGCAGCACAGCTCTCTCTCTCTCCACCCCGCTCTCCCCCCTCCCCAGTAGCTTGGCTTCAATCTGACAGCAACACTGCCAACGCACACAGCACTCACAGGCTTGCTGTTTGGTTGCTATTCATGTATTAATTATTCTACAAGCCCCCTCATCGGCACTGCGGAGGACTCTCTCCCTCTCACCCTCCTCTCCCTCTTCCTCTCTATCTCTCTCATATTCTCCTCTGCCAAATCATTCCCCCTGTAGCGAAATGGATGTCAGTGAAATAGACACGCTATGGAATGCTAAGGTCTCCCTGGCTTTTCACAACCCTCACCCCCAGAGGGAAATTGAGTACCCCCCCATCCACCCCCCTTTCCAGTAAAAAGTCCCTGAGAATGAGGAGTGAATGGGGAGCAAAGCAGAGTATGGCCCTTGGTCCAAGCAGCTAGAAGCGCAAAGGGGGAAGCCATTAACCTTGCCAGTCTTTGTAAAGCTCTTTGCAGCAAGAGACCGCTCAGAACCCTCAGGACAAAGACAAAGTTGCTTTTGTGTAGATTTTCTTTATTTCTTCGTCTTCAGTCTCTTCATCTTATGTGCTGTGTCCGAGAGGGGTTTAGTTTGTTTCGCTCACGCTCTTTTCTCCATGTCTCCTCTCCTTAAGGCTCCAACAGTATCTTTGGCCATAAAGAGGGCCCAGGGGGCCTGCCAGGCTTCGGCAGCCCCCACCACGATACCTGGAACAGGCTCCACCGGACCCCACCCTCCTTCCCCACCCCGCCGCAGTGGCCCAAGTCTGCAGACACGGAGCGCAGCAACTCAGTCAACAGCCACGAGCGAGAGAGAGAACGAGAGAGGGAACGGGAAAGGGAGAGAGAACGGGAGCGAGAACGGGAGAAAAGGGATTCGTCCATCAGCAAGGAGGAGAAGGATAAAGACAGGTATGTATTCTATATGAGTACAACTCTGAATCATTTCCATTAGTTGTAAGTAACACAAGTTGTTGTGTTATTTGAATGCAAATTTTCCTGCACACATATTCTCCCCCCAAAACTATTTCCACCCTTCTGATAAATGCATATTTTTATTTTCTTTGTGTCCCTCACAGAGATTCGATTGACCGAAACCGTCACTCGAACCGTTCATCCCCTGCGTCGGCCCAAACCAGCTACCAGATCAGCAGCCTGATCCGCTCTAACAGCCAGAACTCCAGCGACTCTGGTCGCCACCACAGCGGCAGTGTGGATCGGGTCCGGGAGGCCGAGAAGGAGCTCCTGGAGCGCCACCGAGAGGCAGCCGTTCTGGGGGACGTCAAGGTGAAGGAGAGCCGCTCCCCTGGAGGAGTGAAGGAGGTGACAGACAGAGACAGACGCTCGTCAGAGGACTCCATCAAACCAGCCCACCGAACGCCCTCTCCCTACCCCAAGGCTGTCCTATCTGAGACAGGAATGAAGATGGCTGGTGGTCCCCCACCCACTCTACTCAAGGACGGGGACAGGGACAGGAAGGAGGGTCCTCCGTCCTCTGGGGGGGACCTGCTGCTGCCCAAGGTGAAGAACGACATGAAGATCAAGGAGGAGCGCAAAGAGGACCAGGAGGTGATGGTGGTGAGCTCCGAGCCTGCCCCTCAGCCTGCTCCTCCTCCTCAGCCTCTACCTCCTCCACCTCCCCAGCCCGGTCACCACCACCACCACCACCACCACCCTCCTCTGTCCCAGCAGCCTCCTCCCCCCTCCCCACGCTGCAGTGACTTGCCCACCCACGGCTCCCTGCACGGGGTGCACATGGCCCACTCCCTGCCCCTCTCCATGAGCGCCATGCACCAGATGGGCAGTCTCAACGTGCTGGACCGGGCCCGCATGGCTCCCTTTATGGGGGTGAGCCCCCTGGCTGCTGCTGCAGGGAGGGACCGGATGCCCCACCAAGCCTTTCCTTGGGACCCACTGAGGGAGGCCTACCGCAACCTGGACCTGCAGCGCAGGATGGACTTTCAGTTGAGGGCGGAGCAGGCCCAACGCTTCCCCAGCATGTACGAGCAGGAGCGGGCTTATCGGGAGAGAGAGGCCCACGACTACTCCCACCATGAGCACATGCTGGAGGTACGGCGGGAGCATGAGAGGATGAGGCAACAGGCAGAGGAAAGAGAGCGCCAGCACCTGAGGGAGGAGCTGGACAGGGGCGCGTCTCCACCAGCTGCACCAGTCACCCATGGAGGGACATCTGGCACACATGCCCCCCTTCATGCCCCACCTGGGCGGCATGCCCTACCCCAGACTCAGCCCCTCCACCGGACACAACGGCCTGCTAAACCGGACGCCCCCCACCGCTGCCCTTAGCGCCCCCCCTCCCCTAGTGCCCGCGGGCAGCGCCAGAGCAGCCTCCCCCAGAAGGACTACCCCCCTCACCACCCAGGACCCCCGAGATTACTCCCCTTCCCGCAACCCCAAAGAAGTGGAGGCACGGTAGCTTAACATAACAGACAAAGGACGTGGATGCTTAAAAAGGCACACTCCCCCAATTTGGAACCTTCTAGAGAGAACAAGATGCACTGCTTTTCAATGGAGAAAGGCATAAGTAAAAGAGAAAAGAGTATGATTGTACAAAGTAAAGATTTGTAAGGGTGAAGAAGCACATGCCATGCTTTTATTTTATATGGACAGGCTGATGAGAATGTTGGTTAAAAGAACACGAATCAAAAAGTATGTGTATGTTAGTCTCCGACTTAAAATTTGATATTAATATATTAATCCAATACCTTTTGTCGATTTTACGTGCAAAGTGAGATTCTGATTGAAAAGAGAGATTCTGATTGAAATTAGTTTGTACATTTCCTATCCTCGTTCCATGTATAGACATCATTTTTATGAATTTGTATTTTGTGCATTAGTCCATTTTTTTTCTATATTTATCCCAGTCCATTGTGAGACATATCAATGATAATGTTCCACACTGGATGATGCTCCACAGTTTTTACCCAGTAATTTAACCTCATGGTACCTGAAAATACTCATAAATGATCATGTACAAAGTTACATTAAAGATTTGTTGCATTTTATTTGTTTTGCCTTTGAGATATGCAGACAAATATATATTACGAGGTCTTTGTTCGGTCTCTGTAAAGAAGAATTCATGTAAAAAAAATGACAATGTAAATTTATTAGGCTTTTTAAATGTTTCTAGAAAAACAAATGAAATCAAAACAGAACCACTTCCCGGTTGGAAACCATGGTAACAGACGAGCCTGTCCAATGGGAGGGAAGGAGGGCGGGCATCAGAAGGGGGCCTGGAATGATCGTCTGCAATCTATGCAGAGGCACTGAGTACCCCGATGGAGAGCCACCTGGAATGGAATGGACTGTTGGATAATGTTGATTCAGTGAGAGGAACTTGGATTAACTCAACTTGTTTTTCTTTCCAATCATGGGACATGGAATTAAACCTACAGACTTCCTGGTTACAGATAAACTGTACCAGAAGCTTACATACAGCCCCAGTGACAGCAAAGGAAGACACGTTTGATTGGGCGGCAATAGGACTTTCTCTGTCGACCGTTGTGGTGTTGTGCAGTTGTTTTTCTTAGACTTGTATACAAAACAAGTAGAGTTTTAGGCGTGCAAAAAAATGAAAACGAACATTCATGTACGGAATAAAGTTTGGACCTAATACCTGCATTATATCGCTTTTTATTCACATTCAGGATCATTCGCTGAAACCAGGGATACTTGATGTTAACCCCTTCTAAATGTAAAATGGTGACATAACAATAATACACAAATCACTGAAGGAAACAGTCTTTCATAGATTTGCCAATACTGCTAGTATCTTAGCTTGCTCATTTCATTTAGCAACTTTATAACAAATCCTAAAGGAAATACAGTGCAGTAGCCCAGTATCTAAAGCCAAGGGGGGTTCTGTTCTTCTGATCATTTGACAGTCATCTCACAGGGATTAGCTGCAGGGCTCTCACAGCTCTCCTGGGGGATCGATGGGTTTGGGGAGAGGAGAGGCAATAGAGGGTGGGACTAATAGGACATTGATTTTGTAAGAAAGCAGGTTTTGAGTGTTTGTGTTGCAGCTAACCACTATTGACTGGAGGCCGAACGGAGTATTGACCTGCGGCCTGGACTCATTAAGAGGAGCAATGCCAGGGAGGGAGGCAGCAGGCTATCGGATGTTAGAGGAGAGGAGGGCCGCTCTCCCCTGATCACTCTCCCCTTTCTCCCCCCTCTTTCTCTCAGCTCCTTCTCTCACCTCCTATCCCCACACTCATCTGTTTCGCTAATGAAGCCGGAAGGTCCTCTGGAGTGGTCTGAGGAGAGGGACATATAGACGCCCCATCCCATTATCGACGAGAGCCTTTCTCTCTCAATTCAATTCAAAGCAAGTGGAATAGATAATAATCAAAAGTGAAATAAACAATACAAAATGAACAGTAAACATTACAATCACAAAAGTTTCAAAAGAATAGAGACTTCAAATGTTATATTAAGGCTATGTACAATGTTGTAACAATGTGCAAATAGTTGATGTACGAAAGGGATAGATATAGATTGTATTTATAATGGTGTTTGTGCTTCACTGGTTGCCCTTTTCTAGTGGCAACAGGTCACAAATCTTGCTGCTGTGAAAGCACACTGGTATTTCACCCAATAGATATGGGAGTTTATCAAAATGTAATTTATTTTCTTTGTGGGTCTGTGTAATCTGAGAGATCTCTAATATGGTCATACATTTGGTAGGAGGTTAGGAAGTGCAGCTCAGTTTCCACCTCATTTTGTGGGCAGATGACACATAGCCAGTCTTCTCTCGAGAGCCAGGTCTGCCTATGGCGGCCTCTCAATTAGTAGCAGTACCCACTCTGTATAGCCTCGCTACTGTTATTTCCTTATTGCTCTTTAATTATTTGTTATTTTTCTTGTTTTCTTGTTTTATTATTTTATTTATTTTTTACTTCAGTTTATTTTTGTATATACTTTCTTGTAGACACCAAGGAAATTGGTGCTCTCAACCTGCTCCACTACAGCCCCGTGGATGAGAATGGGGACGTGCTCATTTGTCTTGATCACGTTGAGGGAGAGGTTGTTATCCTGGCACCACACTGCCAGGTCTCTGACCTCCTCCTCCCTCCCTATGTTGTCGGTGATCAGGCCTACCACTGTTGTGTTGTCGGCAAACTTAATGATGGTGTTGGAGTCGTGCTTGGCCATGCAGTCATGGATGAAGGGTGTACAGGAGGGGACTGAGCACGCACCCTTGAGGGGCCCCCATGATGAGGATCAGCGTGGCAGATGTGTCGTTACCTACCCTTACCACCTGGGGGCGGCCTGTCATGAAGTCCAGGATCCAGTTGCAGAGGGAGGTGTTTAGTCCCAGGGTCCTTAGCTTAGTGATGAGCTTTGAGGGCACTATGGTTTTGAACGCTGAGCTGTAGTCAATGAATAGCATTCTTGTCCATGTGGGAAAGGGCAGTGTGGAGTGCAATAGAGATTGTGTCATCTGTGGATCTTTTGGGGCAGTATGCAACTTGGAGTGGGTCTAGGGTTTCTGGGATAATGTTGTTAATGTAAGCCATGACCATTCTTTCAAAGCACTTTATGCCTACAGACATGAGTGCTACGGGTCGGTAGTCATTTAGGCAGGTTACCTTGGTGTTTTTGGGCACAGGAACTATGGTGGTCTGCTTGAAACATGTTAGTATTACAGACTAAGTCAGGGACAGGTTGAAAATGTCATTGAAGACACTTGCCAGTTGGTCAGCGCATGCTCGGAGTACACATCCTGGTAATCCGTCTGGCCCAGCAGCCTTGTGAATGTTGACCTGTTTAAAGGTCTTACTCACATCAGCTACGGTGAGCGTGATCACACGGTCGTCCGGAACAGCTGGTACGCTCATACATGCGTCGGCGTTGTAATTTAGCTCGTCTGGAAGGCTAGTGTCACTGGGCAGCTCACGGCTATGCTTCCCTTTGTAGTCCGTAATAGTTTGCAAGCCCTGCCACATCCGACGAGTGTCGGAGCCGGTGTAGTATGATTCAATCTTAGTCCTGTATTGACGCTTTGCCTGTTTGATGGTTCATCTGAGGGCATAGCGGGATTTCTTATAAACGTCCGTGTTAGAGTCCCGCTCTTTGAAAGCGGCAGTGCGAATGTTGCATGTAATCCATGGCTTCTGGTTGGGGTATGTACGTACGGTCACCGTGGGGATGACGTCATCGATGCACTTATTGATGAAGCCAGTGACTGATGTGGTGTACTCCCAAAACATATTCCAGTCTGTGCTAGCAAAACAGTCCCTTAGCTTAGCATCTGCATCATTTGACCATTTTCGTATTGATCGAGTCACTGGTACTTCCTGCTTTTGTTTTTTCTTGTAAGCAGGAATCAGGAGGATAGAGTTATGGTCAGATTTGCCAAAAGGAGGGCGAGGGAGAGCTTTCTGTGTGTGGAGTAAAGGTGGTCTAGAGTTTTTTTCCCTCTGGTTGCACATGTAACATGTTGGTAGAAATGAGGTAAAACAGATTTAAGTTTCCCTGCATTAAAGTCCCCGGAGACTAGGAGTGCCGCCTCTGAATGAGCATTTTCTTGTTTGTTTATTGCCTTATACAGCTCGTTGAGTGTGGTCTTAGTGCCAGCATCGGTTTGTGGTAAATAAACAGCTACGAAAAATATAGATGAAAACTCTCTTGGTGAATAGTGTGGTCTACAGCTTATCATGAGATACTCTACCTCAGGCGAGCAAAACCTTGAGACTTCCTTAATATTAGATTTTGTGCACCAGGTGTTATTTACAAATAGACACAGACCGCCACCCCTTGTCTTACCGGAGGCAGCTGTTCTATCTTGCTGATGCACAGAAAACCCAGCCAGCTGTATGTTATCCATGTCGTCGTTCAGCCATGACTCGGTGAAACATAAGATATTACAGTTTTTAATGTCCCGTTGGTAGGTTAGTCTTGATCGGAGCTCATCCATTTTATTATCCAATGATTGCATGTTGGTTAATAGGACTGATGGTAGAGGCGCCCTGACCTACGTCGCTGATATCTCCATCTCTTCTTCATGTGAATGATGAGGATTTGGGTCTTGTCCGGTTTCTGAAGTAAATCCTTTGAGTCCGACTCATTAAAGAAAAAATCTTTGTCCAGTACGAGGTGAGTAACGCTGTCCTGATATCCAAAAGCAATTTTCTCCGGTCATAAGAGACGGGGGAAGAAACATTATGTACAAAATAAGTTACAAATAAAGCAAAAAATAGCACAATTGGTTAGGAGCCCATAAAACTGCAGCCATCTCCTCCGGCGCCATTCAAACACTATTTAGGCTTTCTACTGCCAAGTTTAAACCTTCACTTTTGCAGTGAAACGTTTTGTCCAGGAAGTTGCCTAAAAGGGATTGAATTTGTTGTTGCCCAATTAAACTAGTGCAGCCCACAGCTATATGGCATAGCCAGATCAGGGTCTAACATAAGGACGGCTCAGAATATGCTATTCTGTTCTTAAATAGGCTACATTTTCTTCATATCATAATGTTTCTTTAGACCTGCCTAAAATAAATAATGCATTTATTGTGAAGGTGTAGGCTATATTAAATGGATTTATTTGACTTTTTAAAATGTAGATGTTCCAAAGGTCTGCATCAGTGACTTGTAGACTATGCATGGAAGCCCGGAGATGCTAAACGTGTTTATGTTAATTAACGGTCAATTACGGTGAGACCGGCAGTTACCGGCTGACAGAATTTCATGACAGCCACAGCCAAGCCCGGATCAAACCGTGGTGAGGTCATTAAGGGATGTTATTGAAAATCAATGCAGCTCTTTGTCTCACACATTCACCAGCAGGCAGGCCACTTTAAAAGGTCTCCTGGAAAAAACTGGGCTTGCCAGAATGGGGCATGGTGTATTGGGAAGACTTAAATCACTATCACTTTCAATTTAGGCCGGCTGTATTCCACAATGGTCCGACGGGGAGCATCTGTTGGCTGTGTACTTCACTTTACTGCCATGTGCTTTTATTCCTAATCAGACAGTCAACAGCAGGTACTTAACCCCCCTACCTGTTAGGCTACAGCACAATGATTTTGGGAGGGGGGGGCTTTTATTTACTAGCTTTTGTGACAAAACATCTTCCATTTTCTCTGCTTCCATCCCTCCCTTATTCCCTCCATCCCTTATCCAGCTTTGTTCAATTCATTTTATGGTTGAGCGTTAAGAGGTTCTATGGGAGATGAAAGGCTCCATACATTTTACTCATTGTCTAGCAAGGTCAATTTATTTGGGAATCAATTGACACATTGCTTCACGGAATATATAACGCAGCCAGGAGGATTATTTACAAGGTCTGCCATTTTACAGCAGTTCAGTTGAGCAATTCAGCATTCGTGTTGGATGAAATCATGTTTCTTCATTGGTTAGTATTGCACATGATTTTCTCGATATTACATGTTTAGAATGTATTATAGAATTTATTCCCTGAGGAACAATATCAGTTTTATGAAGATATATACCAGAACGTGTTTCTGATGTTTCAGTCTACGTATAAGCTACTTTCTAAGGCTGTGAAGAGTATAAAAAAATATATATTTTCCTCCACCGTTCCAATTAATAGGATAGAAGGAATGGTATATACGAGGCAGGACATTGTATTTTGTTCTGATAATCCCCTGCGTTTATCAGGGAGAAACCTGAATGCTGAAGGTTGGGATTGAATTTTCATGGTGTTCAAATACCTCCAAAAAGCTCCTGGCACAGAGTTCACCCCTGAGCCAGCGTACAGACGAGCAGGCCTGGGGGCTTTCTTCACTCACAATGGCAGCTAATAACGCTGTGCCAAACTAATAAGATGGGCAGCGAATGAATGGATCGGTCCAAGCCTCTTTTCTCCCTCTCTCTTCCCCCTGATAAAACATGTATGAAAACGTTTTGAGCAGCTATGCAGTGCTCTCCACAGACTTCCCCCTAGCGAGGGCTAATGCATTAGTTCCCATTTGGAGGGTGTTTTGAAATGGAGATTGGTATTGAGACTTGGAGGCCCCATGATCGTGTTTGAATTTCTGTGGGCCGGCCGGCTTCCAGACTCCGCTGAGCTTGGTGATTTGGTAGAGTTCAGACCCAGCTCTCCAAGAGTGAACAGTCAACACCCCAGATAGTGTTCACAGCTAGACTATATCTGCGTCCAAAATGGCACCTTATTCCCTCCATAGCCTGGGTTCTGGTCAAAAGCAGTGCACTATGTTAGGAATAGGGTGCCATTTTGGAAGTACCCATATCTGACCCAGGAAGAGGGGAAATGGAAGGTTGGGCTTTACAGTGTATCATTAACACTAGTCACAGGGTGTCTGTGTGTACTGTAGATGTTTTTCACCACCTAAAAAGGCTACCTGCATGCATACATCATTCCATTTAATCTTTTTATAGCTCTCAGCATCAACAGATAGCCTGCTGACAGTGTCCAGGACAGTCAGCACTGCAGTTGAGGACTCAACGGAGTCAGGCTGAGCCAGACAGTGTTAATTCCAGGCCCCAGTGACAAAGTGCTGTCTAATGTCTTTGCATCTCTGGCCCAATGGCAAATATGCCTGCTATCTCACACTGCTGTAAGGCTGTGCAAAGACCAGAACGGCCAAAGAGAGAGACGGAATATAAATCAGCACATTTCAAAACAGTAGAGTCTCAGAGAGTTGAGGTGTGGATGGAGACAGGGAAGAGGAGGAGGAAGGAGGGAGAGGGAACTGCAGACAGGTCCAGCCACAAGGCAGCCAAAATAATTTTTCCACTTTCATTCATTTTTTAAGGATTTCTTCCACGGTTTAGTGGAACCTCATTCTCCCACACTGGCGGTATTATGTACACAAGCCGTAAAAACGAATAACATTTATGCAGCTGGGTGCATCTGGCTGGTTGGAGGTAGTCCTCTCTGGTTGAGGGCCCGCAGGCTGGCATGGCGCCGCCTCCCTGTTCTTTGTGTGGGCAGGAGAGGACCAGGGGAGGGAGCCTCTCTAAATACTTATAGATGAAATGAGGGTTCTTTAAAAAAAGGAGGGGGAATTCAAGACAGATCGTACTCATACAGGGCTCATGGCTGGTCCAATTTGGCACGCTGAACGCACATGATTAGCCGCTGAGACGTTCATCAAAAGTGTCTCAGTGTTTGAAGGAGGTAGAGAGAGAGAGCTGCTGCCAGCTGGTGACAACAAGGCTTGTGTTCACAGGCCAAGAGCAAAGTTTATTTGAATGTGGATCTTGCCATGTTTTTCCAAGCTGCGGAATGAGAATTATGATTTACCCTCTATCCATATACCCCTTTGGGTGATGTTTGATATTCATAAGCATTTATTCCATTTGACGTGCCTCATAGATACACTATATATACAAAAGTATGTGGACACTTCTTCAAATTATTAGATTTGGCTATTTCAACCACACCCGTTGCTGACAGGTGTATAAAATCGAGCACACAGTCATGCAGTCTCCATAGACAAACATTGGCAGTAGGCTGGCCTTACTGAAGAGCTCAGTAACTTCCAACGTGGCAACGTCATAGGATGCCACCTTTCTAACAAGTTAATTTTCAAATGTTCTTCTGTCCTCCGTTGCAACACTCACCGCTGAGTTGCAAAATTCCTCTGGAACAACGTCAGCACAATAACTGTTAGTCTGGAGCTTCATGAAATGGGTTTCCATGGCCTAAGATCACCATGCGCAAGTTTTGGCTTAAGTGGTGCAAAGCTCTCCGCCATTGGACTCTGGAGCAGTAGAAACGCGTTCTCTGGAGTGATGAATCACCCTTCACCATCTGGCAGTCTGGCAGACAAATCTAGGTTTGGCGGATGCCAGGAGAACGCAACCTGCCCCAATGCATAGTGCCAACTTTAAAGTTTGGTGGAGGAGGAATAATGGTCTGGGGCTGTTCTTCATGGTTCAGGCTAGGCCCCTTAGTCCCAGTGAAGGGAAATCTTAACGTTACAGCATACAATGACATTCTAGATGATTCTGTGCCTCCAACTTTGTGGCAACAGTTTGGGGGAACGCCCTTTCCAGTTTCAGCATGACAATGCCTCCGTGCACAAAGCGAGGTCCATACAGAAATGGTTTGTTGAGATTGGTGTGGAAGAACTTGACTGGCCTGCACAGAGCCCTGACCTCAACCCCATCAAACACCTTTGGGATGAATTGGAATGCTGACTGCGAGCCAGGCCTAATCACCCAACATCAGTGCCCGACCTCACTAATGCTCTTGTGGCTAAATGGAAGCAAGTCCCCACAGCAACGTTCCAACATCTAGTGGAAAGCCTTCCCAGAAGAGTGGAGGCTGTTATAGAAGCAAAGGGGGGGACCAACTACATATTATTGCCCATGATTTTGGAATGAGATGTTCGACGAGCAGGTGTCCACATACTTTTGGTCATGTAGTGTATATGGCATGCACCTCATGTTTTGGCTCAAATGTATGAGGGCTTCCATTCGAATAAGAAATTATTATATCAACACTGGTGTTCTTTTCACTCAATCTCAATCAATTGCCCTTGAGATTGTGCTTTTGTTGCCTGAGAGAGCGATAACAAGCAACGGCATTTTAAAGACACACAAAAGGGAATGGTATCAATTGAACATCTCCCAGAGACCAGAGAGGAATGATCCAACCTGAAACCATACCAAGCTGAGACCATAGGCCCATTCGAATGATACAATCCACCCTAAGGGAGATGTTAAATTGATACCATTCCACAGTGGTCTTAGCTTAGTATGGTTTCAGGTTAGATCATTCCTCTCTGGTCTAATCCTGGTATGGTTGGAGGTTGGACCGTTCCAATATAACCTCTGTTTTAATTACAGTCAGCAAGCTACATGGAAGATGCCAGCATCGTGACATGGTGGCAATGTGCTTGCAGAGAGCATTGATTACATTTTGTCCCTCGTGTACAATGTGGTGTTTGAATTCCTCTTGCAGCCAGGCAACACATACCTCATAGGCCTACTATAGAAACAGTCTCTAGAAATATAGTCCCTTGCGTGAGTTATTATAGGTAAAAAATGTTTATTGTGTACTCTGTCTATATAAACAATGTCATTCGAATATTGCTTTGGAATATACATGGATATATCATGAATGGCTTTATTGTGTAATGACTATGTTATAAAAGTGGAAGATGAGAATGTTTATTTGTCCATACTTATATTAAATCGTTTGCACTATTATCATAGTCCAATGCATTTTCATTATTGTTTTGTTGTTCAATATTCAGTCCATTATATTGATTGTGGTCAAACACATTGACACACAGTTGACACACAGTCTGAACGTTCCAAATGGCTAATATCCTAGATCTACCCTGGTAATAGTTGACTTTGCTTTGTACAATCTGCTCCTCGTGTACAATCTGTGTGCTTACAGTAACAAAGAGTTCCAGGGCAGATCCTTTATGAATCCGGCTTTAGCAAGAAGATGGGGCATTCCATCCCTGGCCCTGAGAAACAGGCCTGTCTGGCTTCTGTAGAGGGCTAGCTGTCTCTGTCTGGCAGGCAGCACACTTTGAAAAGTGCTTATCTGGTATCTGTGCGGGAGTTGCATGCACATGATAACAATCCCTATCTTATCTCTCTCTGTTCGTTAATGTCACAGCTTAAGGGCTGCTCTTCCACTTGCAATGGGGCTTGCAGAGCGGATTGTTTGCAGATTAGCCAACACAGGCCTTTGTAGGCTTGGAGTGGGAAAAAACGCTTGCCTTGTCCTGCAGACGTTCTTATGAGCACACGTAACCACATGCAATGGGCCTCTTCGCTTGCCTCTTATGTGCTTGTGTCAAATGACTGAAACACAACCCTTTGGATGGTGGGCTTACAGAGACTATCATTGTTCTCGATGATACAGTGCAATGCTTTATATCTTCCAACTATTTTTGGGATACCAAAACTACTATAAAAATGATTGGAAATATAGAGTACTCATTCCAGGCATGAACCAAATATTAATTTGTAAATAATGTTTTATCTGATGTTTATTAAACTAGGGATATATTCATCCTAAACTATTTAGTGTGTGGTTTATGGCCAGTGACTCCAGCCTGCGTGGCCAAGTCCATAATTATCGCGGTGTGACACAAAGGGGCCCAGGCAAAGCTCCATTGACTTCAGCCATCTGGCTATCTCACACAACCCTTGGCTACACAGTGCCTCACTCAGCAATTTACTGTGGTGTTGAAGGCCAGCTATTTAACACATCGGAACAACAAGTACCGCTATCAAGCAGGCACTCTCCAGGCCTCGTTTCTGTGCTGCCCAAAAATGTCTCTTATCTCTTTCTCTGCTTGTTGGTTTAAACCAGGCAGCATATGCCCAGATTCTCCCTAGAAGACTGCATTGTGGGGCTAGAGCATGGGGGAGACCCATGCAGCCCTGACAGAAACACTGCATGACCAAAAGTATATGTACACCTGCTCGTCGAACATCTCATTCCAAAATCATGGGCATTAATATGGAGTTGGCCCATCCTTTGCTGCTATAGCCTCCACTCTTCTGGGAAGGCTTTCCACTCGATGTTGGAACGTTGCTGCAGGGACCTGCTTCCATGCAGCCACAAGAGTATTAGTGAGGTCGGGCACTGATGTTGGGCGATTAGGCCTGGCTCGCAGTCAGCATTCCAATTCATCCCAAAGGTGTTCGATGGGGTTGAAGTCAGGGCTCGTTCCAGGCCAGTCCAATTATTTCACATTAATCTTGACAAACCATTCCTTTATCGACCTTGCTTTGTTCACG
The DNA here is from genome assembly GCA_030435695.1 of Brachymystax lenok tsinlingensis. Taxonomy (NCBI): domain Eukaryota; kingdom Metazoa; phylum Chordata; class Actinopteri; order Salmoniformes; family Salmonidae; genus Brachymystax; species Brachymystax lenok. The sequence goes on along the minus strand of CM059819.1, from coordinate 57,375,242 downwards.
GAGGCATTCTCATGAAACTGGAAAGGGCCTTCCCCAAACTGTTGCCACAAAGTTGGAAGCACAGAATCGTCTAGAATGTCATTGTATGCTGTAACGTTGAGATTTCCCTTCACTGGAGCTAAGGGGTCTAGCACGAACCATGAAGAACAGCCCCAGACCATTATTCCTCCTCCACCAAACTTACCAGTTGGCACTATGCAGTGGGACTGGTAGCGTTCTCCTGGCATCCGCCAAACCCAGATTTGTTCGTCGGACTGCCAGATGGTGAAGCATGATTCCAGAGAACACGTTGTAACTGACAATTAACCTGTAAGTTTATGTCGTTGTTTTTGTTTACATTTTTTACGTGTTCGCTATGCGGGGGAAATTATAAGACAAGCGGAACTACGTGGCTAAGAACTGTTGTAAAGGGGATTATTATCGTAGCAACACACCTTTGGAGTGAAGGCAATCCCGCGCTGTGTTAGCTAAGTTTTCATGTCTTCGGGTGTAGTTCGTGAAGGTTGAAGTGTGTATGTTAGGATGGTAACGCTATAATAATTAAAGATGAATCGTGAATTCATTCCAGGAATAATACATGTGAAGTTTGATTTCCTCCCTTCTGTAATAAGCAGACAATGAGGTATTGGCTACACACGTTTCCACTGCTCCAGAGCTCAATGGCGGTGAGCTTTACACCAATCCAGCCGATGTTTGGCATTGCGCATGGTGATCTTAGGTTTGTGTGCGGCTGCTCGGCCATGGAAACCCATTTCATGAAGCTCCCGACAAACAGTTCTTCTGCTGAAGTTGCTTCCAGAGGCAGTTTGGAACTCGGTATTGAGTGTTGCAACCGAGGACAGATGATTTTTGCGTCCTATGCGCTTCAGCACACGGCGGTCCTATTCTGTGAGCTTGTGTGGCCTACCACTTCATGGCATCCTATGACAGTGCCACGTTGAAAGTCACTGAGCTCTTCAGTAAGGCCATTCTACTGCCAATGTTTGTCTATGGAGATTGCATGGCGGTGTGCTAAATTTTTTACACCTGTCAGCAACGGGTGTGGCTGAAATAGCCGTATCCACTAATTTGAAGGGGTGTCCACATGTGTTTTGTATATATAGTGTGTGTTGCATGTGAGAGATGTAGGGGGGAATTTAACCCTTACGTGTGGTAGGCTATACAGGAGTCCTGAGATGGATGTTGGGGAGAAAATGGCTGCTGGAAAACAAAATCTATTTATTCACTTTTTGCGTTACAGGACTATTGAACTGAATTTGATGCATTCATACTAATACAATTTCTGCACTACCCATGCAGCGAGGGTAATAGATGGGTTAGCTGACAACGACACCAAAACAATGTGCACGGCTACAATGGGGCAGAAGTCTGTGAGTTGCTGTGATTCTGCATGGCCAGATAGCTATCAGCCAATAGTGTGCAACTGCAGCCCGCAATTCAGGGCGTTCCTGCATTAATGTCAATGCTAATATGGCTCAAATTCGATAGCTAGCTAGCCAACATTTGTAACAATGTATTTGAGAGACAACACGTGCTCATTATGGAAATGTATTTATGTTTTCAATAAACAATGGAGACAAAATATAGTGTACATGTTGTCAGCAGTCTAAGCCAACACAGTTTGTTTGCCCCATAGTTGCACACACATCTGTTTTGCTGCTAAACAACCAAACTGCCTATACAATACCTTTTGTTTCTTTTCTAGTATGCTCTAAGCTACAATAGGAGAGACTGATCAAAATAGTAGGCCTACCTCCCATTTCACATTAATAAACCGCGCTCTCTCACCTGATTAGATTTTGATTAGTACCTTCATTCTTGTCTCATTATTGTTACGTCAACAAAAAAAACAGGCCCCCATTCGTGCTCACCGAATAGAATGACTAACCTTCTCATTTCCCTTCCCTGATATTTCTTTGTTGTGGCAGAATGGTTTTAAATGAAAAGTATAAGTGCGGTGTAATTACAATTCTGGGGGTATTATGAAATCCAATATCACAATGAATGTAATTTTATTTGCTTGTAATCTTTCTCACCCAGGCTAATAGGCATTATCAAAGGGCACGCTCTGGGCTTTAAATGGCGCAGCAGCATCTCTAAATGGAATGGCTGAGACTTCTCTCTGCTCTCTCTGTTCTTTTGTCTTTGATTTGCAGGCAGAGGGCTTGACAGTCAGAGAGGCACAGGAGATTTGTCAGCCTGTGATCTTCCAGGCTCTTTGACAAATGAGTGACTTTGGCAGAACCAATGGAGGTGGAGGTACTATGGCTCTTCTTCTGTTGTGCTCATGTAGAATCCTGATGAGTCTTGGGAGACATTCATTCATGATGAATGCGGAACAATACAAAAACAAATGTAAAGCAGTTCCTTCCTTTGAATTAATATAACATAATATGGATCCATTATACACATGATGACCATGCATTCATGTATCACATGTGATATTTCTGTACGCTACAAATTCTCTCATTGTTTATTCCAACACATTAGGATAACATTTTAACAATTCATACCAAATGGTTCCTGCATGAGTAACAAAATTGCAATGCATTTCACTGAAAATGTACTCTGATAAAATACTATCTGTCTGCAATTGCAAATTACCCATGCTGTCTTGTTTTAGATACATTCCACTCACTTGTAGAACGATCGGGCTGCAATCACCATCTAGTCAATCTTTATTACAGTGGAGTCAACTGCTCCACCAAGCAAACAATTGCTTGGCATTGATTGTGTGGATCATTTGAGACAGACAGTGTAATGCTGAAAGCAGACTATGACAGAAAAAATATATATGTTAATGCCCTTGATATTAAAATACTTTAACAGAAAATGAGTAGCAGATCAATACATGTTAATGCCCATATGAATTAGTGTTATTTTTATCGTTACCGTGCACTACTACCAATAGGAAATGGCTTGCGTGCACTGATTTTGGATGTTTCCTTTTTTAATCAGGCATCTGAAAATCACTGCATATTGAGAACTCTACAGCCTGCTCCTTCTTGGTTCAGCTTTGTCTGTAGGATCAGGTACAATGATTCATGCATAGAACAAACACTACCCCTTGTGGCAGTGTTGGCCACGTGCACAGTGTGTGATGGCTGCCACCGCCGGCTGCCTCTGCCTGTCTCCTACTGATAAGTTAACCTTGTGATAACATGCTAATGCCTGAATAACACTGCACTAATTAGAACAGCTTTTCACAGTTAGTTAAGAGGACATCCTCAGCAATTAGCCCGAGTCAGGGAGATAATTTCAGAGGGCAGAAAATAACAGTTTTTCCTGGGCTCCAGGCGGCTCCTCTCGGTCCCATTTGGCAACATTGAGCGTCTATTTCCCATTTATTCATTTAATTCGTTTTTTTTTATGTTTTCTACAGCTGCCATGAGTAATGTTTGATCCAATTAGGAGATATTGATTATAATTGTGGCTGTTTTAAAGCTTTTTTATAATCGCACCCCTGCTATCTGAAAACTTGCCAAAGATTCACAATCATGTTAAGTGATTTCTTAATTGAAAGGACCATTTTGAAAAATGATGGTTTGCGTGTGTGTGCGCGCATGCCTGTGTGTGCATGTGCATGCCTGCACGAGTGCCCACGCACATGTAATATTCTGCATATGTGTTTGAGTGAGTGTCTCGCATGTGTTTCTCATGTGAATGTGTTTGTGTGTGAGTGACCTCCGCACACCTTGCCATCCTCTCCAGACAGACAGCTAATAATGAGAAATGAATGCATTAGTGAGGAGAGGCCCCCTGCACTCATCAGCCACTCTGCCCATTAATAATGCACTGCCTGCCAGGGGAGAGAAGAGGGGGAATTGCAGAGATTAGCCCTGCATTAAGGACTCATTTGCTATTTCTATTACACAGAAGCTTTGGTGTTTCTTAAACAGGAAAGATTAGTGCAATTGTAATTGAAGTTGATAAACATGCTATATCAAAGTATATATTTAGTAGTCCCCCCTGGACCAAGGGCTCCGAGAGCTCTATGACAGCACGGTTTCTGTTCTGTTCACACTGAGTCAGTGAGTCACACACACACACACACATATTCAGAGCATGAGAGGGATGCTGTGATGTTGTAGACTAGAGAGATTCTTAAACTGAGGTCAGTTTTAGCAATGATTAGAGAGTCAATTCAATACAGCTCCAAACACCACCATTTTAATTATAAATACAGTTCCTTTATAAGGCCCGCAAACGCACGTCACTGCTGTCTGTAGGCCGACCGACAGGTTCCCCTGGTGACTGACTTGACCACCTGATCCCAGTGAGGAGAAGATCTGTCTCTGTTGGGGTTGGAATACAGTTGGTGCAGTTGGTGTATGGAATGATATAAATAATAAATGGACAATCTACTGTATCATATTCAGGCTTGGTAAACCTGTCATCAAGGCAAAGGGTGGCTACTTTGAAGAAACTCATATAAAATATATTTTGATTTGTTTAACACTTTATTTGTTACTACATGATTCCACATGTGTTATTTCATAGTTTTTATGTTTTCACTACTAATCTACAATGTAGAAAATAGTCCATATAAAGAAAAACCTTTGAATGAGTAGGTGTGTCCCAACTTTTTGCTGGTACTGTATATATATTTGTAATTGTTACATTGATTGTACTTTCCTTCTGGGTCAAAGTGAGAGCCAGGTGGAGCTGAGCTCCAGTGTGGCACAAGAAAGAGCTCCAGTACTGCACAATAAAGTAGGATAAAAGCTGGAGCTATAGGGTTAGAGATAAGGTAAGGGTTAGGGTTGTGGTTGAGGCTAGGGTTAGAGATAAGGTAAGGGTTAGGGTTGTGGTTGAGGCTAGGGTTAGAGATAAGGTAAGGGTTAGGGTTGTGGTTGAGGCTAGGGTTAGAGATAAGGTAAGGGTTAGGGTTGTGGTTGAGGCTAGGGTTAGAGATAAGGTAAGGTTTAGGGTTGTAGTTGAAGCTAGGGTAAGGGTTAGGGTTGAACTGGGATGTGGACATGAAGCTAGGGTAAGGATTACGGTTGAGGCTTGGGTTGGGTTGGGGATAAACTGGGATGTGGACATCCAGCTAAGGTTATAGGGTTAGTGTTATGGAAAATATTTGTATGCTCATTGTTTTATCTGTGGTTGTGATAGAGGATTAGGGTTATTTATCTGTGGTTGTGATAGAAGTTATTTATCTGTGGTTGTGATAGAGGGTTAGGGTTATTTATCTGTGGTTGTGATAGAGGCTAGGGTTATTTATCTGTGGTTGTGATAGAGGGTTAGGGTTATTTATCTGTGGTTGTGATAGAGGCTAGGGTTATTTATCTGTGGTTGTGATAGAAAATTAAGGTTATTTATGTGTGGTTGTGATAGAGGGTTAGGGTTTAATCGGGATGTGGACATGAAGTTAGGGTTAGGTTTAGGAGTGGTTAGTTTGTGATGGTATCAAATCTTAGATTACACACGCCTATTGCAGCTTCCTGCACTGTCTGTTTTATGGCAAATCAGTCTGGGTCCGGTTTCCCAATAGCGATAGAACTCAGGCTTACAAGTGTTTTAACTATGCATCTTTCCTACAACGGCCAAAAACGTAACATGTGTTTCCCAAAACACCACGCAGAGAGAACGGTCACTGTGTGCGCCATTGGAGCATGTGTTGATAGGCCTAGGATAGAAAGAAAGGGAGCGCTGCTCTTAGATCAGTTTCTCCATTCAAATCTGTCCTTAACATTATAATTATTTTACAATACTGACGATGGATCAGCTCCTAGAAAGATATTACCACCTAAGGCTGCAAATATTGAGGTGGCTTATTCTAATGGTTAGGGGAGACCAGGGGTGGTTGTTACACTTTTCCACTTTTGGTCAATTTTTCAGAGATTGTTTATGGTAGTGTATTCAAAACTTGATACAAACAAACTTCATATGTCCTTTACAAATTGGTGTGGTTATTATATATGTAATTCAAACTGAAAATGCGTGGTGTTGTCTTAAATACAATGAGTGAAGTGTTACAATTTACCTTGACAGTTGGCTTGACAGTTGTTTGTTGTTGTTCAGTATGGTTTGTCTTGGCTTGCATCTTTCCAGCTGTTTTCTTTGACAGGGCAATTTGTCTTTTTGCCTTCTAAGTGCTTGACCTTTTATGCTCTTCAGTGGTCACAGTGGCTGAAGAGGTGACCTGGGAGGCAGCTGGCAAGGCCAGTGTGTCAGCTGGAGCAGGACAATCAGTGACAAGGGAGGGTGCAGTCATATTCCTGAACTATATTAGGGTTGTATGGCCAAATGCCGGGGCACCTGAACCCAGCCTGTACATTGGTGGGTGTTGTGACACCCGGAAGTGTTGTTTTGACAAGGCCTGGAATGTTATATATGGTCATGGTCTTTCCGGGGTTCATCCTCATCCAGGCATCACTGGCAGAGTTCACCATTTTCTTCAATGGCCCGTACACACTCCTGTCCAGGGGCTGGAGCTTGTGTGAACAGTGTGGGGGGAAAGAAAGCAAGACAATGCCAGGCCGCCTACAGAAATCAATTGCCTTGATAGACAGGTGTGGTTGTCAAGGAGAAGGACCACCTTCCTTTCCAGGCTGACCTAGGCATGTTTGGCGAAGTGTTCAAGGAAAATGAGGAAGTCATCCTCCTGCATCTAGCCGGATCCATTTACACTTTGCAGTGGAAAACAGAAATTGGGGGGATTGAGTTTCCTATTGCATTCATAGCACATGGCATTGACACTAGTGTAGCCCTTTCTGCTGAGGTGATTGCTCCAACTTGTTTGGTGCCACGTTTCGCGACCACTCTATCAGGTGTTTGTACAGTGGTTATTCTCGTCATTGCCATCAAAGCTGTATTTATTTATCATCACCTGTCCTAGTTTGCTGAAAAACTCTGCCATATTTGTTCTGTTGAAACTTGTGGCCCGCGACAGACTCGTTGCTTCAGCACTCCTAATGGAGAGAGTAGGGTGCCGCTTTAGGTAAGACGAGAACCAGTCTGCTCCCACCATAGAGGTCTCATCCCATGACTGAGTATGCTTGCAACCATTTTGTACAGCGAGTTGGCAGGCAATTTCCTGACTTGTAACAATATAATAAAACATGTTTAATACCTCTCCCAATTAATACTTTACATGAATAATTTACATTAGTACTCCCTCCCTTGACCTTAATTGCCACCAACATTAACTGCTGACTTTTCCCTGACTTACTCCTCACTAATCAAGTGCTTACCTCATGGGGAGACAATCCATAATATAAATCAGCTGCCCTCAAGAGATGGACAACTTCTGCTCCTGCTCATCCATGAAGACCCTGTTTCCACTACAGTAGCCTACATGAGGTCGCTCTCTCAACCCCTTCTCCAGTAGCTTCTTTCTCTCTTTACAGAATCTGTACAGCGTCACATGACATATGCCCTACAACTTTGCAACTGATCTGATTGACTTCCCCTGCTCTGCTACATCATTTAACTCTCTTTTCAAAAAGTGTGGAGAGGTACTCCCCTGTCTTTCTTTTCCATGATCTAGGCATACTGGAAGTAAAAGAAAACATTCAGTTTTACTCAGGGTTAGTTGTAACATTTTCTCACAAGTTGTTACAACTAACCCTAACCGTTGCAGCCATTAGCTAGCTTCCATTTTAGCTAAATGTTAAAACGCTAACTTGAAAATATCTCTACAAAGACTGGTTATAAACGTGATATACATTTGGTGAATGGAACCACAAAGCAGTTGATGCCATCACAAAAACAAATTTGGTCAAAATAATTACTTTCTTACCTGAAAATCCAATTTCTCTCAATAGAATCTGCAGAGTTTATCACAGGGACTTGCTTTTTCACTGAACATTTGCACAGTGAAAGAAAAATGGCGCTGAAGAACATGGCTGACGTTTTTACATTCTCCCAACCAATTGTGCTATCTTGTTCTTTTTTTGTGTGTTTTGTGTAACTTATTTTTTTTACTTATTGTGTAGATAATGTTGCTGCTACCGTCTCTTATGACCGAAAATAACTTATGGACATCAGAAAAGCGATTACTCACCGCGGACTGGGAGGAACTTTTTCTTTAACGAGTCCGACGAGAAGGATATCCTGCTTTCACTGGAACAGGCCCAGATCCACGCCTTTTGCCTGAAGAAAAGATGCCGGAAAAGGGGCCACAGATCGGGCATCCTTCTGAATAAACGGAGGCGAGCAAGTAAACTTCCACTGCCTTCCATTCTTCTCGCTAACGTGCAATCATTGGACAACAAAAGGGATGACCTATGATTAAGATTATCCTACCAATGGGACATTAAAAGCTGTAACATCTTATGTTTCACCGAGACGTGGCTGAACAAAGATACGGACAATATAGAGCTAGCAGGATTTTCCATGCACCGGCAGAACAGAGATGCTACCTCTGGTAAGACGAGGGGTAGGGGTGTGTGTATTTTTGTCAATAACAGCTTGTGCACAATGTCTAATATTAAAGAAGTCTCGAGGTATTGCTCGCCTGAGGTAGAGTACCTTATAATAAGCTGTAGACTGCACAATCTACCAAGAGAGTTCTCATCTGTATTATTCGTAGCCGTCTATTTACCACTACAAATGAAACTGGCACTAAGACCGCTCTCAACCAACTCTATAAGGCCATAAGCAAAGAAGAAAATGCTCACCCAGAAGCGGCACTCCTAGTGGCCGGGGACTTTTATGCAGGCAAACTTAAGTCAGTTTTACCACATTTTTACCAGCATGTCACATGTGCAACCAGGGGGAAAGAAATCCTAGACCACCTTCACTCCACACACAGAGATACATACAAAGCTCTTCCCTGCCTCCATTTGGCAAATCTGACCATCATTCTATCCTCCTGATTCCTGCTTACAAGCAAAAACTAAAGCAAGCAAAAACTAAAGTGACCCTACCAGATGAGCTAAATGCCTTTTATGCTTGCTTCGAGACAAGCAACACTAAAGCATGCACGAGAGCACCAGCTGCTCTGGATGACTGTGTGATAACGCTCTCGGTAGCCGATGTGAACAAAACCTTTGAACAGGTCAACATTCACAAAGCCGCTAGGCCAGACGGATTACCAGGATGTGTACTCAAAGCATGCGCGGACAAACTGCCAAGTGTTTTCACTGACATATTCAACCTCTCCCTGACCGAGTCTGTAATATCTACATGTTTCAAGCAGACCACCATAGTCCCTGTGCCCAAGCGAAGGTAACCTGCCTAAATGATTACCGCCCCGTGGCACTCACGTCGGTAGCCATGAAGTGTTTTGAAAGGCTGGTCATGGCTCACATCAACAGCATCCTCCCGGATACCCTAGACCAACTCCACTTCGCATACCACCCCAACAGATCCACAGATGACGCAATCTCAATCGAACTTCACACTGCCCTTTCTCACATGGACAAAAGGAACACCTATGTGAGAATGCTGTTCATTGACTACAGCTCAGCATTCAACACCATAGTGCCCACGAAGCTCATCACTGAGCTAAGGACTCTGGGACTAAACACCTCCCTCTGCAACTGAATCCTGGACTTCCTGATGGGCCACCCCCAGGTGGTAAGAGTAGACAACAACACGCCTGCCACGCTGATCCTTAACACTGGGGCCCCTCAGGGGTGTGTACTTAGTCCCCTCCTGTATTCCTTGTTCACCTACGACTGCGTGGCCAAACACGACTCCAACACCATCATTAAGTTTGCTGATGACACAACAGTGTTAGGCCTGATCACCAACAACGTTGAGACAGCCTATAGGGAGGAGGTCAGAGACCTGGCAGTGTGGTGCCAGGACAACAACCTCTCCCTCAATGTGAGCAAGACAAAGGAGCTGATCGTGGACTACAGGAAAAGGTGTGCCGAACAGGCCCCAATTAGCATTGACGGGGGATTTAGTGGAGCGAGTTGAGAGTTTCAAGTGCCTTGGTGTCCACATCACCAATGAACTATCATGGTCCAAACATACCAAGACAGTCATGAAGAGGGCATCACAAAACCTTTTCCACCTCAGGAGACTGAAAAGATTTGGCATGGGTTCCCAAATCCTCAAAATATTCTACAGCAGCACCATTGAGAGCATCCTGACAGGTTGTATCACTGCCTGGTATGGCAACTGCTCAGCCTCTGACCGTAAGGCGCTACAGAGGGTAGTGCGAATGGCCCAGTACATCACTGGGGCCAAGCTTCCTGCCATACAGGACCTATATAATAAGCGGTGTCAGAGGAAAGCCCATAAAATTGTCAGAGACTCCAGTCACCCAAGTTATAGACTGTTTTCTCTTCTACCGCACAGCAAGCAGTACCGGAGTGCCAAGTCTAGGACCAAAAGGCTCCTCAACAGCTTCTACCCCCATGCCATAAGACTGCTGAACAATTCATAATATCGCCACAGGACGATTTACATTGCCCCCCCCTCCTCCCTTTTTCTACACTCACTGTTTGTTTGTTACCTATGCATAGTCACTTCACCCCGACCTACATGTAGATTACCTCAATTAGCCTGTACCTCCGCACACTGACTCAGTACCGGTGCCCCCTGTATATTGCCTCGTTGTTGTTATTCTTATTGTGTTACTTTTATTATTACTTTTTATTTTAGTCTATAAATTTTAGTCTGTAAATATTTTCTTCTTCCTGAACTGCACTGTTGGTTAAGGGCTTGTAAGTAAGCATTTCATGGTCAAGTCTACACTTGTATTTGGCGCATGTGACAAATAAAATGTGATTTGATTTGAATCACATGATTCTACATCACTTACAACTATTACACTATCAGGTGTTACAACAATTATCGGTCTCCCCTTTGCAATAAAAATTCACTAAATCACCGATTTGGCACATCATTGTGCACATGTGTCACGACTTCGACTGAAGTCGGTTCCCCTCCTCGTTCGGGCGGCATTCGGTGGTTGACGTTACCGGTCTTCTAATCATCATCGATCTACTTTTCATTTTCCATTTGTCTTGTCTTGTTTTTCACACACCTGGTTTGCATTCCCCATCATTATCTGTTGTGTATTTAACCCTCTGTTTTCCCCCATTTCCTTGTGTGTGATTGTTTATTGTTAAGCTGTTTCTTTCCGGCTGGTGCATTTAATTTATGCATTGCCTGTTTTGCGTTTGGCATGTGTGTCACGTCCAGGCCTGAGATGACAGGCTGGCGTGTTTTGTTTTGTTTTTGGTGTAGGGTTTTTTATGTTCTAGGTGTTCTATTTCTATGTTAGGTAATGGTTCCCAATTAGAGGCAGCTGTGTGTCGTTGTCTCTAATTGGGAACCATATATATATTTGTGGTTTTCATTTAGGTTTTGTGGGTGATTGTAAGTTCATAGCTGTGTTTGTCTGGTCAGTTATGTTCTTTGTTTGTTTTGTTGTTTTTCCCAGTTACGTTCGTGTTTATTAAAATGTATACTGGAAGCATCGCTGCGTCTTGGTCTGTCCGTACAGAAGATCGTGACAGAATCACCCACCTAAAGAAGACCAAGCAGCGAGAGACCCGGGAGTTAAGGACTTGGGAGGAGGAATTATTCTATGGAGGTGCGTGGACCCAGCCTGGAGAGTATCGCCGTCCTAGAGAGGAACTGGAAGCAGCGGCGGCGGAGCAGCGCAGGTATGAAGATCTATACAGAGCATGGGATCCGGATAGAGGAGAGTTTATGAGACCTCGCCGGGCACGGAAGCCCGAAAGACCGCCCCACGAGGAGTTTGGCCGGTTCAGGAGGGACTCCTGAGCCAACTCCTCGTGCTTTGTGGAGAGAGCGTTGGGGAGAGCGGTGCACGGAGAGGACACAGTGTTATACAGTTTTGCGCACTGTTTCTCCTGTGCGGATTCAGAGGCCGGTGCGGAAAATTCCAGCTCCACTCATCAGTCGGGCTAGACTGAGTGTGCAGCCGGGGGGAGTGGTGCCAGCTCTGCGCGCCAGGTCTCCAGTGCGCCTCCTAGGACCTGGATATCCTGCACCGGTTCTGCGTTCAGTATCTCCGCACGTGTCCACAGCCCAGTGCGAGAGATCCCAGCGCCACTCGTCTGTCAGGCCAAGGTTAGTGTTCTACCTGGAAGAGTGGTGCCAGCTCTGCGCGCCAGGTCTCCAGTGCGTCTCCTGGGACCAAGATATCCTGCACCGGTCCTACGGGCAGAATCTCCGGTTCGCATCCACAGCCCAGTACGTCATGTCTCTGCTCCACACTCCAGGATCCCTGTGCCCGGCGTGGATTCAGCACGTCCTGCTCCTGTTCCACGCTCCAGGACCCCTGTGCCCGGCGTGGACTCAGTACGTCCTGTCCCTGCTCCACGCTCCAGGATCCCTGTGCCCGTGGGGAACCCAGCACGTCCTGTTCCTGCTCCCCGCACCAGAGTGCGCGTTACGAGCCCAGTATGGCCGGTTCCCGCTCCCCGCACCAGAGTGCGCGTCACGAGCCCAGTATGGCCGGTTCCCACTCCCCGCACCAGAGTGCGCGTCACGAGCCCAGTACGGCCGGTTCCCGCTCCCGCACCAGAGTGCGCGCGCCACGAGCCCAGTTCGCCGGTTCCCGCCCCCGCACCAGAGTGCGCGTCACGAGCCCAGTTCGCCGGTTCCCGCTCCCGCACCAGAGTGCGCGTCACGAGCCCAGTTCGCCGGTTCCCGCTCCCGCACCAGAGTGCGCGTCACGAGCCCAGTTCGGCCGGTTCCCGCTCCCCGCACCAGAGTGCGCGTCACGAGCCCAGTACGGCCGGTCCCCGCTCCCCGCACCAGAGTGCGCGTCACGAGCCCAGTTCGGCCGGTTCCCGCTCCCCGCACCAGAGTGCCAGTGAGGGTCCCCAGTCCGGCGCCGCCAGTGAGGGTCCCCAGTCCGGCGCCGCCAGTGAGGGTCCCCAGTCCGGCGCCGCCAGTGAGGGTCCCCAGTCCGGCGCCGCCAGTGAGGGTCCCCAGTCCGGCGCCGCCAGTGAGGGTCCCCAGTCCGGGGCCGCCAGTGAGGGTCCCCAGCCCGGGGCCGCCAGAGAGGGTCCCCAGTCCTGCAAATGGCCCAGGGCCTCCGGTGTGTGACTTCGGACCAGCACGGCCAGCACCGGAGCCGCCACCTGGGACAGAGAAACCCACCCGAAGACCCCCCCATGGACTTTTGGGTGGCGCGGTCGGAGTCTGCGCCTTTGGGGGGGGGGGTACTGTCACGTCCAGGCCTGAGATGACAGGCTGGCGTGTTTTGTTTTTGGTGTAGGGTTTTTTATGTTCTAGGTGTTCTATTTCTATGTTGGGGTAATGGTTCCCAATTAGAGGCAGCTGTGTGTCGTTGTCTCTAATTGGGAACCATATATATATTTGGGGTTTTCATTTAGGTTTTGTGGGTGATTGTAAGTTCATAGCTGTGTTTGTCTGGTCAGTTATGTTCTTCGTTACGTTCTTCGTTTGTTTTTCCCAGTTACGTTCGTGTTTATTAAAATGTATACTGGAAGCATCGCTGCGTCTTGGTCTGTCCGTACAGAAGATCGTGACAATGTGTCTGATATTTTGTTTGGGTGAAGTGTTTTTCTCACTCAGTACTGTTCTCCTGTGCCTGACTTCTATGCACCAGCTACACAAGAGCCTGACAACATGTTAGGCTACATACACATCATTTTATATATATATATATATATATATATATATGAGACAAATTACAGACAGTAGCCTACAAGTAGCAAAATCTATTGACTGAACATGAAATGTACAATATTTCAATAAGATTCAAAACAGCTATAGCCTACTGTTAATACTTTAATGCAGTCATCTGTGGTAACAGAGAGATGGATCAACCATGTGATTCTATGTTTTGCGGAGCTCTTCTGTGTATTAAGGGACGCAGGACGGCAACGCACGGCTGTTCTACAAGTGGTCTGAGGCAGCATTTACAAGTGCAATGTTAATAATGATGGTTTTTGGAAAGCTTGGATATTTAACGACGCTCCTAACGATGAACTTAGCCTTAAGATGCTTTTGGGAAACCGAACCCTGGTCTAGAGAGGCATCCCGCTGGGCAAAAAATTGTTGAATCAACTTGTTTCCACCTAATTTCAACAAAAACAATTAAATGTGATGACGTTGAATCAATGTGGAAAACTGATTAAATTTGCTAAAATTCATCAAAGTAATGGAATTTCGTCTTTTTTTAACTCAACGTTGATCCATAATCCAATGTCATGGTGACATTTTTTGTTGATTAAACGCTGAACTGATGTCTGTGCCCAGTGGGATGGGATGGTTGTTTGCCTACAGGATCAATGGAGGCCAAGAGCTCAGAGGGGTCACCTTTGATGGTTCAATGAGGAAGACAAGGGCTAATGAGGTGCTGAGGGTAAGCAAATAGAATAAATAATAATAATGCATGCAAAATGGATCAATAAATTAATAAATAAGAACATAAGTAAATAATGAAAAACCAACAGATCAACGCGATTAAGGTCTGCAAAAATAAGTGCTTAGTAAGGTGCTTAGTATAAGAAGTCAAATAGATTAAAGACAAAAGACAAAACTAGAGACAAAACTAGAAAAATAAATCATATTATTTCCTGAACTTCCTCCTCGTGTTGGTGGCAAAGGCTGTAACCCTAGCTCCACGTCCACATCCCGGTTCAAACCCACATCCCAGTTCAAAATTACACAATGGGTACCTGGAGAAAAATGGGAGAGGGTCATGCCTTTTCAATTTCAGTCAAGCGGAGGGTTTAGTATTTTTTAAATCTAGTCCAGGGGAGAGTCATGTAATTTGTAATCGATGAACTGTAAATATTTCTCAGTGTTTTAGAATTAGTTGCTTATTAGTCTATACATCGTGTGTGCTCGATGCCGAGCGCACAATATCAAGTGCGCATATAGGCTATTTAGTGTGGTCTCAATCAAATGATCCATAGCCTATAGGCTATAGGCTACGAAGTACATGCTCTGAGAAGCACAGATCAAAGTTATTATATTTCTAAGATAGTTTTATTTACACCACCCTAGCAACTAAGCTGCATTACACACTGCAATGGATGTTCCAACCCTGAGCCTCGGCCCGCTCTTTTTTTTTGTGTGCTACCTAATCAATAGCTGTGCTGTGTAGGCCTATGGTGGCAGTTCAGGAGGAGAGTCAAAGTCTTCTTCCGAAAATAATTTGGAATTAGGCCTAGTCCAAAAAATGCTTGTGGATTAGCGGATGTTCTATTCAGTTTGAGAAGGAGAGCGCGAAAATGAGATGGAGGACCGGAGGTCAACTTTGATAGCTTGCTACTACTGTAATAGATTTGATTAAAAACTTCATGTTCTTCATGTTTCATGATGTATTTATCAGAGTTATCGACCTCACAATAAGCCAGATTCGAGTAATTTACATTGTGGTGCTGAAACTTAAAGCACCAGCCGCTGCACAATCAATCAGAAACGGACGGCTCACGGTGCTGAAAGTAGGCAAATTCGAGTAGGCATAATTCATTTCAACCATCTTCATTTTAATTAGAGGGGCGACCCGTCATTCAGGGCAGGTGGGGCAGAGGCCCACCTGTTTTGAGGCCCACATTTTTAGCAGTAGGGGGGGCTTGCCTGTTTTGCATGTTATTTTGGCATTAATACGTGTCACATATCAGTTTGCAAACAATGTAAAAAACTATATGTCATTGAGTTAATAAAGCCGCATACAAACATGGTCTGTATTTTGTTTTTTTGAGTAAGGCAGTTCCAAAATGCAGGTGTTTCAGCCTAGCTCAGTGCTTCTGTGGTGGTGGGGCAAGCTAACAGAAAATACGGAGTGTTGCGCCATGATTGGCTCAGTGTACTGTCACTCATGGGGACACTACGTTACCTCAAAGTCTAAGGGTAGACTTAGAAAATTCTAGCCCCTTGGGTGCTGCCATAGAGTTACATTAGAAGTGCCCATCCAAGAAGGCTCAAGGTCATTGGCCACAGATAAAATGACGTCAAATCATGTTATATTGACAGTAGCTTTGATTGGACTGATCATGTCAACATCATACTTTCAAAATCTTAGCTTCCTCTACTTTCCTCACTGCCTGAGCATATGACACTTTCTGCACTGCTCTCACCCTGGAATCTTAAATCTGTCTCATTTGCACAAGACATTTCTGATCCCCAGCAGCATGGCCTCCCCCACAATTGAAACACATTACTTTTTCAAACCTAAATTACACACTTTTTGTCCCATGCCCTCCTGCAAACTTCTCACACCTCGGAATCTCCCGCCTACATACTGCTGCAACATGACCATAAACTTGGCTCATAAAACACCGTGGTGGGTTCAGAACAAAAGCTCTCACGGGATAACTTATATACCCTAGCATAACTTTATCTGGCAATCACTGGGCCAGAATCACCTCTGGCATTTTCCTGATCATTGGGGGGAGGCTCTGAAGCCTTCACCTCACCTGACGACGCAGAATTTTCCTCCTCACTTTTGTCAGAATCAATTTCAAGTTCACTATCCGTCGATTGCTCAGGGTTTTCAATTGCGTAACGTGCATTTTTCTCTCCTGTGCTTGAGAAAATATTTGGCTTTGTCACATCTCCTCCCCTCCGCCGTTCGACGTTTGCCCGGTATATTAACCACGGGTCCTGGCATCCAACATTACTCACACCTGGCACCAATCATTAGGCGCACCTGCACTTCATCATGAGGCACACCTGGACTCTATTACCTCACTTATTACCTCCCCTATATCTGGCACTCCCTTAGGCCCTTTCCCAAGTCAGTATTGTTTCTGTGTTTATGTGAAGACACCACTGCTATGTTATCTCATTCCATGTTTGTTGTTTTATTAAACGTAGCACCTGCTTCTCGACTCTCAGCGTCTTCGTTACAGGCTTGTATTTCACAGTCAGTTCGGGTTTGCACCTCGTGCCATTCTCGCCATCTGTCCTCTTCTCGCCCCGGCCTCCGACATGAATTCCATCTCGTGAGGGAATTCAGGAAACTCAGTATCGAGCCATCCGCTGCTGCCATACTCCCTTCACAGATCTACTCATGTTATCTTCCATGAACATCACTCCAATCCTTTCTTCTTTTGCTAAAATCCATACTTCAGAAATCTGTCAGCCATTTACTGGTTGCTAAAATTATAATAGTTTTCCTAATTTCAGTTTGTGACAAAACAAGCAATGTATAATGTACAGAATCATTGTACCGCTGTGAAATATATTTTTCAATAACGAAAAATATTATGTTTTCAGCTTGCTTGAAGCTGGTGTACAAAACCGAAATTAAAATACGCAAAAATGGTTAGATGTGGTTATGTATTTCAAAAACTTTGGTTTACTTTAATGTAGCTGTAGGCTAAGCATTAATAGCAACTGGCTCACTCATGAAGTGCTAAGGTAACATTAGCAGGCTAGTAGGGCTAACGTTATCAGGCTAGTTGGCTAGCAACTTTGCAAGCTGATTTGTAACAATATATTCATAGTAAATTGTAAATTGGCTGAAATTACATTGAAACCAGTAGTCATGAGTGCAAATGATTTGGTTTAATTTGAAGTTATAGATTTGAAGTTATTTCTGTTGGAGTTTACATTATGGAATAGGCTGGCTTGCCGGGTCCTCCATATTATGTCACACCTCTCAAATGTTTTTTTCCAGCATGACTTTTAGGCTACATTTTTCGGAATTCTGATCAGTTTTATGTAATAACTGGAAAAATAGAAAAGTGAGGCGTAACTTTGCATTGGGACTTTTGATGTGTATTTTAATGCAAATCCATTTGTTACATATGGTTACATTTATGCTACTTACCCTTTCAGAACATGAAGTATAGAAATAGCGCACATAGAACAGATCTACCACTTCTTAGACTTGATTTCAATGAGAATGACAGATCTATAACTCACATTTCTATGTGTATTTGGTCGGGTCGCCCAAAATGTTACTTACTGCAGCTTTAATAAAACGTTAATCAAATACAACCACTGACGGTTTTCCTCATTGCTGTTGCTCTAAAATGGCAACTCAGCGAAAAAACGTGCATGTGCCAATTGAATCTCAACATGGAAACAGTCTGTAGTTCTATTTGATTAACGTTTTATTAAAAAGTATGGATTTCAACAAACAAAGAAAGGCACAATTACAGAGAACAAACATAGGTACACGGTACCATAACTCTAGCTGCATGCAGTGGTGTAAAATACTTTAAAGTACCACTTAAGTAGTTTTTGTTGGGGTATCTGTACTTTACTTGAATATTTTACTTGAATATATTAAATTTTGAATGCTTAGCAGGACAGGAAAATTATCCAATTAATGCACTTATCAAGAGAACATAGATCCACAGACGATGCAATCACCATCACTCTGCACACTGCCCTATCCCATCTGGACAAGAGGAATACCTATGTAAGAATGCTGTTTATTGACTATAGCTCAGCATTCAACACCATAGTACCCTCCAAGCTCATCATAAGCTCGAGGCCCTGGGTCTGAACCCCGCCCTGTGCAACTGGGTCCTGGACTTCCTGACAGGCTGCCCCCAGGTGGTGAAGGTAGGAAACGTCCCCTCCACTCCACTGATCCTCAACACTGGGGCCCCACAAGGGTGCATGCTCAGCTGCCTCCTGTACTCCCTGTTCACCCATGACTGCGTGGCCAAGCATGCCTCCAACTCAAGTTTGCAGATGACACAACAGTAGTAGGCTTGATTACCAACGATGACAAGACGGCCTACAAGGAGGAGGTGAGGGCTCTGGGAGTGTGGTGCCTGGAAAACAACCTCTCACTTAACGTCAACAAAACAAAAGAGATGATCGTGGACTTCAGGAAACAGCAGAGGGGGCACCCCCCTATCTATTGACTATCTGTCTGGTTTGCTTAATAAAAGGAATTTGAAATGATTTATACTTTTACTTTTGTTACTTCCGTATATTTTAGCAATTACATTTACTTTTGATACTTAAGTATATTTAAAACCAAATACTTTTAGACTTTTACTCAAGTAGTATTTTACTGTGTGATTTTCACTTTTACCTGAGTCATTTTCTATTAAAGTATCTTTACTTTTACTCAAGTGTGACAATTGGGTACTTTTTCCACCACTGGCTGCATGTCAACATCCTAGTGCAACCCTAGCAGCTGCCTCAACCACAACCATAACCCATCCCTAACCCCCCACCCACCCCTCTTTGCATTTTTGCAAAAATTATGGGATATTCATCTTGTCTTAACAGGTATTTTTTTTCAGACGACTTTTTCCGCCCCTCCTCCATCAGCTGATGCTTGTAAATACGTTTGGTTGCCAGGAAGTAAACTAGTGTGTGTGCCAAGCTGGAAATGAAGGAACAAAACATCTTCAAGCTAAAATAATCGCGCTTTTGAGGGTATAGTAAGTCTATTTTCAAGGTAGCTAAATCAGGCTTCTAGCACCTGTTAAGCAGTTTGAAAGTTAATGTTAGCTAGCTAGCTACTAGTAGCCATCTAATGTTAGCAGCCAGCTTTAGCAATGTTTATTTTGAACACGAAGTTGATTGTCGTTGCATGTCCACCGTTAACTTGTTTTGTTGTTTGATTGACTAGCTTCAAGGATTAAATACCTTGCTAATCAAACGTTTTAGCTACTGTAGTTAGCTTAGCAAGCTAGGTACTGTAACATCTTGACGTTTCTTGTTCCAAACAGGGTGGTTAATTCATTGTATATCCTTCTAAGCTAAGCTAGTTAGCTAGTAGCTAATGTTAGTTACTTAGCTAACAAGTGCTCCACATTTCTCAACTAGAATAGGGTTCGCTTCTTGGATGACATATTTGCTGCCACCGATCTAAGAAGTGTTTGCACCTCTAATGTTCATGATTTGATCTAAAGTTATAGCTAGAAAACTGGAACGGATCAGCTTTGGACATGGATAAGCATGGAAGAAGTCAACCATGGGGGAAGTTAGTAAAAGTGGACACTGAATCTGAAGTATTGCTTGTCAACAGGGAATGCACTGTCGGGCGAAGAAAAGGTAAAATTACTATCCCACACGGTGACATTAAGTCACTTCACCATATTGTAGGCTAATTTCTGAAATATATAGAACGTTCTCTGGTAGGACACTAACTGTTAGTGTCCTACCACTATCTATAAAGGATGTAACTATTTAATCAGTTACTAAAATACCTGTTCTAAATATGAATGATTATTGCTCCCACGATAATAGTAATGTGTAAAATATATATTCTATAAGGCATGACACTTGTTTGAAAAAAAAGTGTTATGAACACTTTTTTTTAAACTAAATATAATGTATGTTGCTTGTTATGAGGATCTGGTTTATACATGTCTTGATGTTTGTGACAAAAGACATGAGAGCCAGGCAGTGTCTGGGCTCTTTAATAAAACCAGTTAATTCAAGGCACAATGCCCTAGGTCACTAAACGTAGACACCCCCTCTGATATCAAATGTGTTTATTGAGAACATGTGTGTAGAATAGTATGTTTTCTTTGTATGGATTTTGCTCAAGGAAAGGTTTAGTCTCTATTATATTGAATTCCAGGAGTATGCTTTCCAATACAAGTGTTCTGAGTTTAATGGGCTAGTATGCTATGCATCATACACAGTGTGGTATAAAAGAAGGGTAGAAATATATCAACAATAAATTGTCATAATCGTACAATCTCAGTCTAGTAATTCTGAGCCACCTCGTGAAAATATCATCTGCCATTGCCCAAAGACATGTTTTCCTGGTATTTTAAAATAGATCATGAATAGGTCCTAATTGACCTTGTTTACAATAACGCTTTTTACACATGATATAGCACAACAGCTCCATAAGGGAAAGGGGGATACCTAGTCAGTTGTACAACTGAATGCCTTCAACTGAAATGTGTCTTCTGCATTCAACCCAACCCCTCTGAATCAGAGATGTGTGGGGGGCTGCCTTAATCGACATCATAAGTAGCCTACCATACGAGAATATCTATCTTATTAAAATCATGCTTAAAATAGTAATATCCGACTATGTTGTGATTTTTCTGTGCATTTTATTAACCATCATTTTCTTTCACCAGGCTGTGATCTTTCCTTTCCTGCTAGCAAACTGGTCTCAGGGGATCACTGTAAGATAGTCCAGGATGAGAGCTCAGGGTTGGTGTGGCTAGAGGACATGAGGTATGAGGGGGCTCTCTTGTCAATCTTTTTCTCCTTTCTCCTAAGTCTATGTATAGCTTATAGGCTCAATGTAGGCCCATTTTCAAGGCTCAACTAATCAATTATGTATGTTTAACAATGCGATAACGTGGTAATGTAAAGCATTTTACCTGTTAGCCTAATCAGGCTAAATAGATTTTAACCTGCGTTTATGTTAGGTTTTATTATAAGAGAAAAATATGTTCTGCAGATTGTCCTGTTTGTTGTGACTGATCAGTGTATTTAATGGTAGATTGAACAGATCTAGGCCTGCACATCACAGTGTAGTCTAATTGTCAGTGTAAAGAAACCAGCTTGGAGGCACTAACCAGTAATTATAGGTTGTGTTTTACCATGCTCTGAGTCAGCAAGGTATTCTCTACACACATCACTCTAGTGTCCACACACCCACACACACCCACTGCATTATGCTATGCATCATTGAGCACAGTGGTAACTCTGTTTTGCTTCTGAATATTGTGGAAACCTTTGCAATGGAAAGATGGAATGCGACAGTGTAGTTACTCAGTAGTGTAGGATACAATTTCATCCCTATACATCCCATGAAGAGAGGCTACTATTTAATCAATGCCCTGTTCATTGCTGCTATAATAATAACTGCATCCCTAGTCTGGGATTTCTTCCAAGGCTGCTGATAAATACACTACAGAAATGACTGACCAGTGTTTTTTTGTTTTTTTTCCCCCACCCCTCTAGCACGAATGGTACAGTAATTAACATGTCCAAGCTGGTGAAAAAGCAGATTCATATGCTGCAGAATGGAGACGTCATCTACTTTGTGTACAGGAAAAACGAGCCAGAGCTAAGTATGATTTTTCCTATATTGATTGGGGTGTTTCACTCTGTGGTCTCTTTGTTGCTACACCATAATGTTGGTTTCTCTGTTTTACATCGGTTATATCTCCTTAAGATAATATAACTTCAATTAATGAGTTAAATAAACAGGGAGCATAGTGCACGGTTACTAGCTTAATATAGGCCTACCTCATTTGTGAGTTTTGTACGTAAAAAAAAAACCTGTTGGCGTGTTGTAGGCTGTATAAAGAATATAACGTTTTTCTTAGTTTCTTCAGAAAGTGTATATAAATCAGTACTTCATAGTGCATACATGTCTTTTAGGCTACTTGTTTTCCTGTGTACCTTCCGCTGCTGACACCTTGGTTATATAATACATACACAATTAACTTACATAATGTGTGTGAACTGAGTTGGACAAGTAGGTCATTCTTGACCCATCAAAATAAGAGTAATATGTTCCCTTTTTGGGATATTTAATGTATTGTTCACGAAAGTTTGCCTCAACAACTGAGTAAAGTATAAGTATGTTGTGCAATCTCTTGCTCGTACAGATATTGCCTACATGTATCAGTCCATAAAACCAGAGAGGACATTCTCACAAGACTCAATTGGTAAGTAGTTAATACGTAAATCAATGTGATGTTTGACTGCGACCTCTGCATATTTTTCATGAAAAACATTTGTAGGCTCATTAGATTGTTTGTTGCTTACCACCCTTTCTCATCCTATCAGGCGACGCCACCAAATGCTCAGATATGCAGCAGAAAGCCCAGCCCTGCTCTGTTCCAGCAGCAGTGTCTGTGGAGGCGTTCCTGGTTGGACCTCCATTGGAGCAGCAGGCCTTAGAGGAGCCCCAGCCCTCCACCTCCTCCTACCACCTCCCCCACACGTTCTCCTGCTCCTCGCCAGCCTCCCTCCTGCACTCCTCTGCCTCAGGTAGGCTTTCCATCTGACCTGTGCTTGCTCTATATGGTCCTCACTAAGGGGAAGCAGGGACTGGGAAGTAAATCTATATTTTTTTGGTGAAGCCTGCTGCCCTCCCCCCTCAAATTCTTGAACCGGTATAGCATGTCTCCCTTGAATTGTGACCACTTTGTTCCCTCTCCTTTACCTCTGTTAAAATTCCCAAATTCAAGGATGGCTCTGGACAACTGATAATATGATAGACTTTATCAGATTTGATCAGACTTATATGGCCACTACTACTCTTGATATTCAAGGATAGGCACAGGTAACTGAATGTGCACCAATCTCATGGGCTTTCGATCGTTCTTTGTCTCTCAGGTTCTGAGGGTCTTAAATGTGCTGCATCCTCTGTAGGTAAGGCTGAGGAGCCCAACTCGAACCTCCTCTGCTCAACAGATGCGCAACAGACTGAAGCCCAGTGCAGAGTCACAATGCTGGATAAGGAAGAGGGGAACATGGAGCCAGAGGGGAACATGGAGCCAGAGAGAAAGAGGAGGAAAACTGATGGCGCTGGTCAGTGTCATTACATTGTGGGGTCTTGATACATGGTTGGTGACACTTGATTGTAACAGTTTTCCCCTTTTCCTTCCCTAGATAAGAACTATGATTTTGGACTGAGACATACTTCCAGTATTGAGGTGGTGGGCCCGGGCCCAGCTAAGGGAACTCTTATCAGGGATCTGTTGGGAAAAGCTGCCATGACTGTGGAAGGAGCCACGACTGACAAAATGGAGGAGTCCCTCACCTGTATCATCTGTCAGGACCTACTTCATGACTGTGTCAGGTACAGCAAGACTACCTACTACTACGACTACTACAACAGAATAAGAAAATAGGCCCACTCCACTTTTTCATTGCTTGTGGCTCCTCGCAGCAGATGAAAATAACTGTTTCAATAAATATAATATATAGTCATAAACAAAACACAAAATTGTGTTATTCCATTCTAAAAGACAGAAAGCTGCCTCCACTGCGTGCTTCATTGTTCATGTTATCCTCTCCCTGTGCGTCTCCCAACTAGCCTGCAGCCCTGTATGCACACCTTCTGTGCTGCGTGTTACTCTGGCTGGATGGAGCGCTCGTCTCTCTGCCCCACCTGTCGCTGCCCCGTAGAGAGGATCTGCAAGAACCACATCCTCAACAACCTGGTGGAGGCCTACCTTATCCAAAACCCAGGTTTGTATCCAATCTGCCCTACTCTACCCTTGTACCCCCATTAACACTACTGGGGATAGTCACCAGCTCTTCCCCCTGTTAAACACGGCATTTGTGCATCTTGTCTTATGTGTTTCTCCCTGTCCCGAATATCTGTACAGGGCTAGCCTATAGAAATATGTGGGCCTTTATTTGTACCATCTCTTTTTGTGTGTGGATAAAGCATTGAAATATTGACCCTGTGTGTCCACAGAGAAGTGTCACGGTGAGGAGGACCTGAAGAGCATGGACAGCCACAACAAGATAACTCGGGACATGCTGCAGCCAAAGATTGAGCGTTCCTTCTCTGATGAAGAGGGCAGCTCTGATTATCTCTTTGAGCTCTCTGACAATGACAGTGACACCTCTGATATCAGGTCAGACAAAAGAGTTGCTGTGTGTATTTGTGAGAGTGTTTGTGGTCTTGTGTGTACAGTTTGACCAAGAGTGTGTGTGTGTGTGTGTGTCTGACTGCGTCGTGTTTTTCTCCCACTGAAACCTTTTCTCTTTGTACCTGTTGTTGTGTGTCCACAGCCATTCCTTTGTGATGTGCAGACAGTGTCCAGGCTACAAGAAGGAGGTTAGCCAGGTACTGTGGGCCATAGGGCCTGCTCCTCTAGGACCAGCCCCACCAACTCCTGAGGACAGGGCTGGGAAACCCCCCTGGAGAGAGGCCATCAACATCATCAACACGCTCTGACCTCCCCTCTACAGGTACTGAACTATGTGCCGAACTGTTGATCATCACAATAATGGATGACCTTTTATGTAGTGTTTTTCTCTCTGATATGTAATCGTTCTTCATTGTGTTGCTTGATGTAGTGAGTTATGACAACACAATGGAGGGAACGTACAGATCAAATTGGCTATCAAAATGTTGCGCGCTCGCCTGAACACAGAAATGTGTTAGAATGCTTGTAGCGCATCTGACCATCTGCAGATTCTACAACAGTACAGTGTGCACCCTGCAGGGCCTTGACCCAGAAGATATGCGTATGTATCCCACTGAGATGTTTCTCTCTGTGTCCTGTCCTCCTGCAGCTCCTCGGGAGTACACGTGTCCTCCTCAGGGCAGCCATGTCATCTGCACCTGCTGCCTGCAGCCCATGCCAGACCGCCGCGCCGAACTCTCCGCTCAGCAATGTGAGTGGCCCACAGGCCTGTCAGTCAATGTTAATGAACCAACGGCACGGTTGCCTTGGCTGAATGTGCTGATGGGTGTGGTTCTTTGTGTTGGGCAGGTGTGGTGTGCCAACGGCCCTTCTGCCACATGTACTGGGGCTGCCAGAGGATTGGCTGTCAAGGCTGCCTAGCACATTTCAATGGTTTGTCTCTGCTCTAGTACTCCTAAGGGCTAGATTTACTAAGCACTGGTTCAAAGTTTGTCCTTGATATTTTCAAAGGTAAATAAAGAATAAAAGGTTGAACAAAAGGGTAATTTAAGGTTAAAGGGATAGTTCGTGATTTTGGAATTCCAATGAACTCATTGATACAATTTGTATGTCTCTGCGTCCAGTATGAAGGAAGTTAGAGGTAGTTTCGCTAACCAACGCTAACAAGCGCTAGCTTAACGCCAAGACTAAGTCTTCAGGCATACTATCTGTAAGTCTTCAGGCATACTATCTGTAAGACTTTGGGTGATTTCCGAGGTAACACTATCATTGTGGAAAGTTTGACAATAGTGGTTGCAAATGGAAATTTACCAAGATATTTCCTATATTGTGCCTATGTCTTACTCATCATTTGTTAGCGTATCACATTGCAGTAGCATGTTTACCAGTATGAGAAATATAATATCCATGTCTTATTCCACAGAACTCAACCTTACAGACAAATGTCTGGATGGTGTTCTGAACAGCAATAACTATGAATCAGAGATCCTCCAGGTACTTCCTTTTTATACTCCTTGGCTCTAACCATTGGTCTGTCTGGACACCCAGAAACAGTATCTGCACTGTTTGGGGTTGTTTCCCAGACACCGATTAATCTTAGTCCTGGAGTAAAACACTTTCAATTACGATTCTCCATTGAACATGCTTTTCAGTTTTTTTAGGGCTCCTGAGTGGCGCAGCGGTCTAAGGCACTGCATCTCAGTGATTGACACCCTGGTTCGAATCCAAGCTGTATCACACCTGGCCGGGATTGGGAGTCCCATAGGGCGGCGCACAATTGGCCCAGCGTCGTCCGGGTTTGGACAGTGTAGGCCGTCATTGTAAATAAGAATTTGTTCTTAACTGACTTGCCTAGTTAAATAAAGGTTACATTAAAAATACTATTTTGTTGTCCAGGACTAGTCTTAATCTGTGTCTAGGAACCTGGCTCCTGGTTACATAACTCAATTTAAGTGAATGTATTTCCTTTGCATTCGTTTATAACTTCTCTACTATGGAGATCACTAAAGTCTAATACAGTGCCTTCGGAAAGTATTCAGACCCCTTGACTTTTTCCACATTTTGTTACATTACAGCCTTATTAAAAAATGGATGACAACATTTGTTTTCAGTCTACACACAATACCCCATAATGACAAATCAAAAACCGTTATTTTTTTTTTTTAATCTTAATTTATAAAAAATGTAAATAAACGGAACTATCACATTTACATAAGTATTCGGACCCTTGACTCAGTACTTTGTTGAAGCACGTTTGGCAGCAATTACAGCCTCAAGTCTTCTTCTTGCAGAATTACTTGGCAGCCAGAGGGATGTCGTGGAGGGACATGCTACAGGAGGGTCTTCGGGGCCTGCAACAGGGAACCTTCTATCTCTCTGGTTAGTCTGACACTATCCTCTTCACCTCACATAACTTGAGATTGGAAGCATTCCAAGTTGTCTTTTTTGCAGTTGCACATCTCAGAAAATTGCTACATCATAATAAAGTGTTTCTGAGGCACACCTGCAGATGTTATGAGATATGATCATCAACATAACTGCAAAAACGATAAGCTGGAATGCCACCATTAAGCTTCCCATCTTGAACATGGGACGCTTAATGGCAGTGCAGAGCATCCTTCCACCTTACTTTGGAACACACTAGTAACTCTCGCTCTCCAATTTTTCTATCCCAGATTATCGCATCAACAGTAACGCCATAATGTGTTTCTGCTGTGGCCTGCGTGCCTTCAAGGAGCTGGCCTACAAATATAGACAGAACATCCCTGGCTCTGAGCTTCCAGGTGAGAGAGCACTGCCCACAACGACACTGCCTCTAACGGCTGTAGACTGCGAGATGGCAATGAACTAGCATATCCAAATTATGAATGAAGCTTTATTTGTTTGATATTCTTTCCCACAGCTGGTGTGACGTCTCGGCCTGACTGTTATTGGGGACGCAACTGCCGGACTCAAGTAAAGGCACACCACGCCACGTAAGTTACATGTGGCCATTATCTTCTGAAAAGGTCTCCATAGTCCAAGCTTAAATAAATAAATTTTATATATATATATATATATAGTACCAGTCAATAGTTTGGACACCTATTATTTTTTTTTAAACTATTTTCTACATTGTTGAATAATAGTGAAGACATCAAAACTATGAAATAACACATATGGAATCATGTAGTAACCAAAAGTGTAAAAAAAATATAAATATATTTGAGATTCTTCAAAGTAGCCACCCTTCATGACAGCTTTGCACACGCTTGGCATTCTCTCAACCAGCTCATGAGGTAGTCACCTGGAATACCTTTAAATGAACAGGTGTGCCTTGTTAATTTATGGAATTTCTTTCCTTAATGCGTTTTGAGCTAATCAGTTGTGTTGTGACAAGGTAGGGGTGGTATACAGAAGATAGCCCTATTTGGTAAAATACCAAGTCCATATTATGGCAAGACCAGCTCAAATAAGCAAAGAGGAACGACAGTCCATTATTTTAAGACATGAAGGTCAGTCAATCTGGAAAATGTCAAGAACTTTGAAAGTTTCTTCAAGTGCAGTCGCAAAAACCTTTAAGCGCTATGATGAAGCTGGCTCTCATGAGGACCGCCACAGGAAAGGAAGACCCAGAGTTACCTCTGCTGCAGAAGATAAGTTCATTAGTTACCAGCTGCAGAAATTGCACCCCAAATAAATGGAGTGCTGCATCAGATGACCTGGCCTCCACAATCACCTGAACTCAACCCAATTGAGATGGTTTGGGATGAGTTGGACTGCAGAGTGAAGGAAAAGCAGCCAACAAGTGCTCCGCAAATGTGGGAACTCCTTCAAGACCGTTGGAAAAGCATTCCTCATAAAACTGGTTGAGAGAATGCCAAGTGTGCAAAGTTGTCATCAAGGCAAAGGGTGGCTACTTTGAAGAATCTCAAAATATATTTTGATTTGTAACTTTTTTTGGTTACTACATTATTCCGTATGTGTTATTTCATAGTTTGATGTCTTCACTATTATTCTACAATGTAGAAAATAGTAAAAATAAAGAAAAAAACCTTGGAATGAGTAGGTGTGTCCATACTTTTGACTGATACTGTGTGTGTGCATAGTTGTGTGGTCACTGTTAAGAGGCTTCAGTGTGGCTGTACATGCATTTTACCAGCAGAGGGCACTGTTGTATCAGCTTGGCTAATAACACCTGCTAGTAGAGGAATGCTGCAATCACTTCTTCACAGCAGCTCTGGTTCATGATGTGACACATTTTGTATTGTTTCCTTTTCACCTTGTTGCAGGAAATTCAACCACATATGTGAGCAGACTCGTTTCAAGAGCTGAAGAGCCTTGTGGGTGACCTGCTATGCAAGGCTCCTCTCCAATCACTGGAGCAAAGACTGACTTCCAAGGAGTATTACACTCTCTCTATACAAAGGGTTCATTTTTTCCCTCCCTCCCTTAAGCCGCTCTTTGCCCTGAGGAAAAGTGTCTCTTTTAGATAATAACTTGTAGTTCTCTCACAGGCTCTATAGACTTTGTGTATTTGATTATATGCAGAAATTACAATCAAACTCTTTTGATAAGACTGAATAGCCCAGTCTTATAGGTATAGTAGGGGTGAGTGGGATAATACTATGCATTCCACACAGTAGGACCGGATTCCCCTATATGATAATGGACTAATATCTTATGGGGAATATGATCATTACCCTTCGTTACAGTATCATGTCCTTTTGGGTACATGATCATATGACTAGTTTGGTGAGGGCTAAAAAAAATACACATACTGAGAACAGTTGGCAATCAAAATGGACTTTGTCCATACGTGTACTGTTACACACAGGATGAAATGGCATCTTTTGTGACAGTAGCTTATAAGGAATATATTGATATTAGTAAGCTGTTGACACTTTTTCTATTTCCGTGTGCCTGAGTAGTAAAAAAAATGATTAATTGATTTTGTTTTTCTCTCTCTCTCAGCTTGTGGTGTAGTGCTTTAGAGATCTTGGAGAATTCTGTATTTGAATTAGAATCTAGAGCTTCCTACTTTTGTGAAAATACAGCATGTATTGTGTGTGTGTGTGTGTGTGTGTGTGTACACACACACACACACACACACACACACACAGTGGCAAGAAAAAGTATGTCAACCCTTTGTAAATACCTGGATTTCTGCATAAATTGGTCATACAATTTGATCTTCATCTAGGTCACAACATTAGACAAACAGTCTGCTTAAACTAATAACACACAAGCAATTATACATTTGTCTTTATTGAACACACCGTGTAAACATTCACAGTGCAGGGTGGAAAAAGTATGTGAACACTTGGATTTAATAACTGGTTGACCCCCCTTTTGGCAGCAATAACCTCAACCAA
Organism: Brachymystax lenok tsinlingensis; assembly: GCA_030435695.1. Taxonomy (NCBI): domain Eukaryota; kingdom Metazoa; phylum Chordata; class Actinopteri; order Salmoniformes; family Salmonidae; genus Brachymystax; species Brachymystax lenok. The sequence continues at coordinate 57,345,463 of CM059819.1, read as the reverse complement.
ACCTTTTCTGTAGTTGCGGGTCAGACCTGCACAATGGACAGGAGGAGTTTTGGACCACACCTCTTTATAAAACTGTTTCAGTTCAGCAATATTCTTGGGATGTCTAGTGTGAACTGTTCTCTTGAGGTCATGCCACAGCATCTCAATCAGGTTGAGGTCAGGACTCTGACTGGGCCACTCCAGAAGGTGTATTGTCTTCTGTTGAAGCCATTGTTGTTGATTTACTTCTGTGTTTTGGGTCGTTGTCCTGTTGCATCACCCAACTTCGGTTAAGCTTCAATTGGCGGACAGATAGCCTAACATTCTCCTGCAAAATGTCTTGATAAACTTGGGAATTCATTTTTCCGTCAATGATAGCAAGCTGTCCAGGCCCTGAGGCAGCAAAGCAGCCCCAAACCATGATGCACCCTCCACCATACTTTACAGTTGGGATGAGGTTTTGATGTTGGTGTGCTGTGCCTTTTTTTCTCCTGACATAGTGTTGTGTGTTTCAAACAACTCAACTTTAGTTTAATCTGTCCACAGGATATTTTGCCAGTAGTGCTGTGGAACATCCAGGTGCACTTTTGCAAACTTCAGACGTGCAGCAATGTTGTTTTTTTGACAGTAGTGGCTTCTTCCGTGGTGTCCTCCCATGAACGCCATTCTTGTTTAGTGTTTTACGTATCGTAGACTCGTCAACAGAGATGTTAGCATGTTCCAGAGATTTCTGTAAGTCTTTAGCCGACACTCTAGGATTCTTCTTAACCTCATTGAGCATTCTGCACTGTGCTTTTACAATCATCTTTGCAGGACGGCCACTCCTAGGTAGAGTAGCAACAGTGCTGCACTTTCGCCATTTATAGATAATTTGTCTTACCATGGACTGATGGTCATCAAGGCTTTTAGAGATACTTTTGTAACCCTTTCCTGCTTTATGCAAGTCAATTCTTAATCTTAGGTCTGATATCTATTTTGTTTGAGGCATGGTTCACATCAGGCAATTCTTCTTGTGAATAGCAAACTCAAATGTTGTGAGTGTTTTTATAGGGCAAGGCAGCTCTAACCAACATCTCAAATCTCGTGTCATTGATTGGACTCCAGGTTAGCTGACTGCAATTAGCTTTTGGAGAAGTCATTAGCCTAGGGATTCACATACTTTTCCCAGCCTACACTGTTAATGTTTCAATGATGTATTAAATATGTGTGTTATTAGTTTAAGCACACTGTCTATTGTTGTGACTTAGATGAAGATCAGATCAAATTTGATGACCAATTTATGCAGAAATCCAGGTAATTCCAACGGGTTCACATACTTTTTCTTGCCACTGTATGGATGACAGATGCCTAGTGGCACCATTTTTTTACAATTCAGACAGCTTCCACATATTAATAAGACTGTTAACTGGAAAGAGAATGCAATTTGTGTTTATTGGAAAAGGGAGGTTATACTTAGTTTTGGGAAAAGGGGATTTCTGCTGGGTTTCTTTGGATTTCCTGACAAGGGCAAAAAGCCATGTACAAGCTAAGCATAATAGGTCTGAGTGAGAATCCAAGGGATAGTTAGTTGTATAGGATTTCAGTTCTTCAGGCGGGGATAATAAGGGTTATGTGTTGAAATGTTGTTTTATCTGAGGCTGGGAAAGGCGGGGGTGTTCAGTTTTATGCTTTGCACTGGATAACCAACGTAAAGTTTTTTTTAAAGCAGTGTATTAGAGAAGCTTTCTCAGCTCTGAACTAGTAGTAACGGCCAATGCAGGTTTTTTATTAGAATGCACAATGGTTTGCTAGATTAGAGGGTCCGGGGCTAGAATTGTTCCTCCTTTTTGCATTATGTTAAGTTAGTGGTGTTGGCTAAACATGTTGATTAAGCCAACGACTTGATCATACTGGGTGTATCATACTTGTTAGTAAGGATTACTATTGTTTTGCATGACCAATTTTGCAGAAACCCCCCAACGTTTTCAGGAATTAATATGTCCATGTTAAACTTGACAGTATTCTGCTTTGTATTCTAGTTCATACGATGAGGACATGTTTTTCAATATATGTTGTCATATTGAAGTGTAGCCTTGGAGCATTTTGTATCGATCTTATAACAGTTTGTTTATCGGAGCGGTATTTCATTTTTGTGCTGTTTTGGAGGAACAAATGCCATGGTTTGGTCAGACCTCGTCAGTTAAACCTAAATTGGTGCAAATGTTCTGTATTAAGTCTTGAGGAAATACTACATTGCTGTTTGTTGTTGCATTCTTGTCTGGCAGTGAAAGCACCCTCACCAAGTTATAATTCAAAGTGTTGCATTTACACAGTACTCGTCTCTTACCGTTTATCTTTGTAAATTAGTTACCAATCATATGAAAGTCAAATCAGCCCAGTGTCTGCAGACCTTTTAGGCTAGCTAGAATGGCCTGATATACTATTTTCTTAATGTGCCCTTTTCTATATTGAAAAATAACTAAGTTGTTAGTAGTGAAGTAGAGTACAGCATTTTGGGGGGAGGGTGGGAATCTATGCAGGTCATTACATTCTGATGCAATCTAAAGTAAAAAAATTACTTTGCAAGAAATGAAATGAAGAGGTTATTCACTTTGATCCAATATATTGTGTAATAAAAAAGAAATTATTTGTTTTAAATCAGATTGACAGTGATTTTAGAAGGAAAAAGTAGAATGTCCAAACTGTTAGATCTGTTTACAAGCAAGACTAGCTTTGAGGGTATTTGCTTCTAATTCAGCTCGCAAACATTGAACAATCTGAATCACTCATTTGAATACTTAGGCTGGAATTCAATCTGATTGTGGGTTATAGGCATTGCGGGTTTTAAAAGCAACGTTCGGAGATCCAATTCACGGTAAACGCTGCATATGTCGGTTCAATCGAAAATTGCATTTAAAAGCTGCAATGACTATAACCTGCGATCGGCACCCAACTGTTCTTTTGATGACGCACAAGATTACAATTAGGTGGGGATTCAAACAAACACAGCGATAGATTGAAGGCAATTTCCCAAACATTCATGGAGATTAAATTAGCTGTAAAGGCCATAGATGTCTGTCTGCACACGCAGATATTACCTTGGTCTATCACAGTTTACTGGTCCTTTTGTGTTTGTTTGAATCCCAGCCCCAAACTGAACTGTAATAAACACTGCAGAATACAACTCTTATTTTATTCTCTATTACAGCATCCGTTGAGAAACGTCCTTGTGCAATCCATGTGTGTGTGAAACTCGGGATTGGTGCTGTAACTCTACCTACAGTGCATTTGGAATGTATTCAGACCCCTTGACTTTTTCCACATTTTGTTATTGCTTTATTCTAAAATTTATTAAATATTTTTTTCCCCTCAATCTACACACAATACCTCATAATGACAAAGCGAAAACGGGTTTTTAGACATTTTTGCAAATGTATTAAAAATAAAAACTCAATTAAGCTCAGGTGCATCCTGTTTCCCATTCATTCTACAACTTGAGTCCACCTGTGGTAAATTCAATTGAATGGGCATGATTTGGAAAGGCACACACCTGTCTTTAAAAGGTCCCACAGTTGACAGTGCATGTCAGAGAAAGAAAATAGCCATGAGGCTGAAGGAATTGTCTGTAGAGTTCTGAGGCACATATCTGGGGAAGGGTGCCAAAGAATGTCTGCAGCATTGAAGGTCCCCAAGAACACAGTGGCCTCCATCATTCATAAATTGAAGAAGTTTGGAACCACCAAGACTTTCTAGAGCTGGCCAAACTGAGCAATCGGGGGAGAAAGGCCTTGGTCAGGGAGGCAGGTGACCAAGAACCCAATGGTCACTCTGACAGAACTCCAGAGTTTCTCTGTGGAGATGGGAGAACCTTATAGAAGGACAACCATCTCTGCAGCACTCCACCAATCAGGCCTTCATGGTAGAGTGGCTAGATGGAAGCCACTCAGTAAAAGGCACATGACAGCCCGCTTGGAGTTTGCCAAAAGGCACCTAAAGGACTTTCAGACCATGAGAAACAAGATTCTCTGGTCTGATGAAACCAAGATTGAACTCTTTGGCCTGAATGCCAAGCGTCACGTCTGGAGGAAACCTGGCACAATCCCTACGGTGAAGCATGGGGATGTTTTTCAGCAGCAGCGACTGGGAGACTAGTCAGGATCGAGCGAAAGATTAACGGAGCACCTTCCAACAAGACAACGAACCTAAGCACACAGCAAAGACAACGCAGGAGTGGCTTCGGGGCAAGTCTCAATGTCCTTGAGTGGCCCGGACTTGAACCCAATCGAGCATCTGAAAATAGCTGTGCAGCGATGCTCCCTATCCAACCTGACAGAGCTTGAGAGGATCTGCAGATAAGAATGGGAGAAACTCCCAAAATACACATGTGCCAAGCTTTTAGAGTCATACCCAAGAAGACTCGAGGCTGTAATCGCTGCCAAATAGTGCTTCAAAAAAGTACTGAGTAAAGGGTCTGAATACTTATGTAAATGTAATTTCAGTTTATTTGTAATAAATTTGCAAACATTTCTAAAAGCAAAAACAGGTTCTCATTCTGGGCTATTGTGTGTAGGTTGAAGGAAAAAAAAAATAGATTTAATCAATTTCAGAATAAGGCTGTAATGTGAAAAAATTAAAGGGGTCTGAATACTTTCCAAATGCACTGTATGTAACCTAACGATATACCCTCACTGTGATGACTGTTTAGTGGCAATATTTACACCCCCGCACCCATGTTTTTTTGGGTAGGTATAAAGGGGGACAAATAATGGGCCCGCTTTCTGCCTGAGGCCCTTAGCTCATGTCTTAAGTCGTGGTTTCCCTGTTGTGGGTTCACACTGTGGCATTCCTGAGAGGCTCAGGCCTTAGCTCAGCACAACCTTCCCCAGCCAGCCAATCCCTCCCCACAGCAGAGCTGAACCTTAATTATTTCTAACAGGAGGATCGGGGCACCCTAAGCCAACAACAGTGCAAACCGCCCGATCCGGAATTGGTGTTAAGGAGGCTTTAGGGGGTGCTTTGCATTCTCTCAGAGAAGAAATTATGTATTCTGTGGCAAATATTTATTCACTTTGTGATAAAGTCTGGACCAAGCTGATCTGTACTAACAGTATGACCAGTTAGTAAGTAAAAAAGGCCTGGCCGAGGTAAGTTTCATTCTACCTCATCAAATCTCTCTTCCCCCTCCGAAGACATTCAGAACAATCCCATCTGTACTTCGTTTAATAGATTCTAAGAAGTGGAGGACTGACTGAATGGGCATGTAGAGCAACACTCATTCAATCCGTATCGCGGAAGTGCAGTGCTATAGCACGATTGAAATGTAAAGTTTATTTCCTATTGAGCCAACATATGCAGTGTTTACCGTGAATGCAGTCTCCACAAACATTGCCTTTCAATTTCTATCACACTATAGCGCTGAACGGATTGAATCGAGCCCTTAGTTACATTTAATGCAGGAGAACACAACTCTGTCCCTCGGGCGTGAAAGTTGCTTTTAAAAAAATATATATCTGAGCCCTAGACGACATACGTCCATAGACCGAAGCCCTAGACGACATACGTCCATAGACCGGAGCCCTATACAACATACGTCCATAGACCTGAGCCTTATACGCTCAAAGCCACGGGGAGTAGGGGTGTTGCAACACTTTTCTAAATGAAAACATTTAGAAAGAAAACTTTACAAAATCATGTTTTTTTATTACTAAATTAGTACACTTGCCCTTTATTACCCCTGCCAGCGAGGAGCAGCGAGTTGAGGACCAATGAAATCAGATTCCTCCGATTGCGTCATCATCCCTTCGTTTGAGGAAGATGGTTGATAAAATGTTGTTTTTGTTAAGTATTTTAACATGACTATATCACATTTAGTAATGACAGAATGCATTTGAAACTTCACGCACAGTAAAACGTGTATGACTTAATACACTTATTTTATCGATAGTAGTTGGAAAAAAAAAAAACAACGGCAATAATGATAAATTATCGAATAAATACGGAACTTCAACAAGCCTGTTTCACACCAAGCCAGCTGAATTTGTTTCTTTCGTTTTGATTTCGGCACAAATGAAAATGTGACACTGACTCTCCCATTGATCGATGTTTCAGCATTGTCTCAATGAAGAATTTCGCAGTTACAAGCATGCTAGATACAGCGGCAGGTGGACAAGCAATATCCACCGTCGTAGAATGGATCAAGCCTGAGCTGGAATGTGACGCTAACTGAAGCTGGCTACCTTTAGAAAATCCTGAGTTGATCTAACTTCAATCGTAGTATACCCGTTTGAGTTCAACCAGGTGTATGCACTGCACTCTGATCACTTAGTCAATCAACTTAAAAGTGGGCTGAACTTCCTGATTTGGCCTCGTTTTTGGGCTTGGTGGTTAAGAAATGCAGCGGCCATGACTGAAGCCAAACAAGTTGTGACGGGGAGGTGGTTTAATGTGGGTGTCTCGTGTGTGTTCACACATGGCAAGCGTTTGTTTGTACATTCACTCTGCCAAAACAGTTACAGTACACACCCTTCTAGGTAACTTAACGGTCTAGCCAGGTCTTGTGTCTTGAAGTCGCCCAGGCTAGATAGTGCTAGCTAACTTCTTTCCCCAATTAGCTTCAGCCGGCCACTGTGGCAAAATTGGTTTGACATTGGATATCCTATCTCTGGGGCTAGTTAAGGGCCTTCAATAAACTACACAATGTAAATGGGACAATATTTTCATGTTGCACATCTTTTAGTTTAAATAATTTCAATATTTGTATATTAATTTCTCCTATTTATAGTTGGTTTGAGGTTTTGAAGTCATTGATGTTTTAAAATGTCCCATGTACATTGTGTAATTTACTGGTGGTTCCCATAGACCCATAGGGATATTGAATGTCAAACCAAACTCACCATGACCATTAGGATGGTCAAAATGTAGGATTAATTGGGTGCTGCCAGCTGTGGGCAGTATTGAAGTAAACCCAAGGAAAACTGTTACGGTACCCTTCATTCCGTGTCAATTATTTCCTAACATCTTCCTATTTACACTTTGTAGTACATTTTGACACTAGAATTAATGTTGGACTCATATCGATGGCACATAGGCCATTTTCAAAACGAGAAGTAGATTTTTATGGTCCGAAAGCTCATAAAGTGCCATTGATTTATCAATATAGAGCCAAGAAGAAATGAAAACCAGCGGGAATGTGATCCTTGAAGGCTGGAGTTGTGCCTGTATGAGCTTTTTGTGCCCCTTACCCTGTATTAGAAATTCTAAAATACTCCTTGTTAGGTATATGGATCCAACATGTCAGTTTTTTTACTGCACTAATAAAATACTTGTTCCCTCGTTGTGTTTAAATCAAATTATTTGCCACATGCGCCGAATGTGTAGACCTTACCATGAAATGCTTAATTACAAGCCCTTGACCAAGAGTGCAGTTCAAGAAAGAGTTAAGACAATATATAGCAAATAAACTAAAGTAACAAAAAAAAAAGTTACGAAATAACAATAACGAGGCTATATACAGGGGGTACCGATACCAAGTCAATGTGCGGTGGTACAGGTTAGTCGGGGTAATTTGTACATGTAGGTAGGGGTGAAGTGACTGCATAGATAATAAACAGCGAGTAGCAGCAGTGTAAAAAAAACAAATGGGGGGTCAATGTAAATAGTCCGGTGGTCATTTGATTAATTGTTCAGCAGTCTTATGGCTTGGCAGTAGAAGCTGTTAAGGAGCCTTTTGGTCCTCGACTTGGCGCTCTGGTACCGCTTGCTGTGCGATAGCAGAGAAAACAACAGTCTGACTTGGATGACTTATGGGCTTTCCTCTGACACCGCTTATTATATAGGTCCTGGATTGCAGGAAGCTTGTCCCCAGTGATATACTGGGCCGTAAGCACTACCCTCTGTAGCTCCTTACGATCAGATGCCGAGCAGTTACCATACCAGGCCGTGATGCAACCAGTCAGGATGCTCTCGATGGTGCAGCTGTAGAACCTTTTGAGGATCTGGGGACCCATGACAAATCTTTTCAGTCACCTGAGAGGGAAAAGGTGTTGTCGTGCCCTCTTCACGGCTGTCTTGGTGTGGTTGGACCATGATAGTTTGTTGATGATGTGGTCACCAAGGAACTTGAAACTCTCGACCCGCTCCACTACAGCCCCCGTCGATGTTAATGGGGGCCTGTTCGGCCCTCTTTTCCTGTAGTCCACGATCATCTCCTTTGTCTTGCTCACATTGAGGGAGAGGTTGTTGTCCAGACACCACACTGCCAGGTCTCTGACCTCCTCCCTATAGGCTGTCTCATCGTTGTCGGTGATCAGGCCTACCACTGTTGTGTCGTCAGCAAACTTAATGATGGTGTTGGAGTCGTGTTTGGCCACGCAGTCGTGGGTGAACAGGGAGTACAGGAGGACACTAAGCACACACCCCTGAGGAGCCCCCGTGTTGAGCATCAGCATGGCAGACGTGTTGGTGCCTACCCTTACCACCTCGGGGGCGGCCCGTCAGGAAGTCCAGGATCCAGTTGCAGACGGTGTTTAGTCCCGGGGTCCTTATCTTAGTGATGAGCTTTGTGGACACTATGGTATTGAACACTGAGCTGTAGTCAATGAACAGCATTCTCACATAGGTGTTCCTTTTGTCCAGGTGGGAAAGGGCAGTGTGGAGTACGATTGAGATTGCGTCATCTGTGAATCTGTTGGGGTGGTATGCGAATTGGAATGGTTCTAGGGTATCTAGGAGGATGCTGTTGATGTGAGCCATGACCAGTCTTTCAAAGCACTTCATGGCTACTGACGGTAATCATTTAGGCAGGTTACCTTTGCTTCCTTGGGCACAGGGACTATAATGGTCTGCTTGAAACATGTAGGTATTAGACTCAGTCAGGGAGAGGTTTAAAATGTCAGACACTTGAAGACACTTGCCAGTTGGTCCACGCATGCTTTGAGTACACGTCCTGGTAATCCGTCTGGCCCCGTGGCTTTGTGAATGTTGACCTGTTTAAAGGTCTTGCTCACATCAGCTACAGAGAGTGTTATCACACAGTCGTCCAGAACAGCTGGTGCTCTCATGCATGTTTCAGTGTTGCTTGCCTCGAAGGGAGCATATAAGGCATTTAGCTCATGTGGTAAGCTCACTGGGCAGCTCGCGGTTTGATTTCCCTTTGTAGTCCGTAATAATTTTCAAGCCCTGCCACATCCGACAAGTGTCAGAGCTGGTGTAGTAGGATTCAATCTTAATCCTGTATTGATGATTTGCTTGTTTGATGGTTCGCCTGAGGGCATAGTGGGATTTCTGATAAGCGTCCGGATTAGTGTCCCGCTACTTGAAAGCGGCAGCTCTAGCCTTTAGCTCGATGTCGTCGATGCACTTATTGATGAAGCCGATGACTGAGGTGGTATACTCCTCAATGCCATTTGATGAATCCCAGAATATATTCCAGTCTGTGCTAGCAAAAACAGTCCTGTAGCATCCGAGTCATCCGACCACTTCCGTATTGATCGAGTCACTGGTACTTCCTGCTTTAGTTTTTGCTTGTAAGCAGGAATCGGGAGGATATAATTATGGTCAGATTTGACAAATAGAGGGTGGGGGAGAGCTTTGTATGCATCTCTGTGTGTGGAGTAAAGGTGGTCTAGAGTTTTTTCCCCCCCCAGGTTGCACGTGACATGCTGGTAGAAACGAGGTAAAACGGATTTAAGATGCATGACTTGCTACTTACTGCTGACATCAAATGATCAAGAACTGAAGCAGAAATGTACGTAGATAACCACCTTTATTAAAAGTTCTTTGCACAAATTCCCACCAACCCTATTTATTTTCTAGGTTACAAATTGCAACATTTATCTTTATAGCTAGTCATCTGCTTACTTCTATTGAATGTTAGTTACGGCATTTGTCACTTTTTTTTTTCTTTTTACAATGATCAATTCCCTTTTATATCCCAGCATCAGCCTAAGGAATACATTTGTATACATTGTTGTGGCGTTGATGTTAATATACTGTGTGATCTGTATCATTTTAACACTAGAGGGCACAGAGCAGTAGTATACAGTCCCCATGGAGCTTTGTGGTGCTCACTGCTTCAAGGCCCATGGTTGTTGGACAAAAGGCAGAAGCTGGCACAATGCAGCACAAAATCTATTGAGTGAGCTATTGAGTTGAAAGTGCTTATGTTTAATAATTTGATTAAAAGTATCAAAACGATTAACTGGTACAAAAGTGCTCAGATGAGTTGGGAAATGAAGTGCTCTTGGAAAATACTAGCAAGGTTTCTTTTAACATCCATATTCAATATTATTTCAAGTTACATTTTTTTAACAAATTATACCGAAGCTGAAAATGCCTTGGTGTGGTATACAGCATTATTGATGAAGCGGTATTAACTTGATAAAAAAATATATTGTGGATACTAGTATGAAAACATCCAATTTGTCACAATGAAGCAATTGACTTCAAGAATGTAGAAATTTCATATAAAAAGTTGATTTCAGTAATCAAAAAGTTTTGCATTTGACAAAAGTGGAACTAAAAATAGTTAATTATTGCTTTGCTCGGCCAACCCACAATTCCATGCTCTGTCTGTCCACTCTCCTGTCACATGGGCTGGATGCTGGACTGTCACTGGTCACATCTCCTTGCCCGTCACACTGCACGGCACTGTTGATTGGCTGAGGGAAGGCATCTGGATATGATTGGCGGTGCTTTGCACGAAGGCAGACTTTAACTCGGTGGTGTAGGCGGCTGTGGGTGAGTCAGAGGGGTGAGGGAGAGGGTAAGGACTGGTCCCTCCTGAGGCCTGACTCCCCCATGGCCTCCACTCTGACCTCCCCCTCTGGAGGAGGGGGCCGTTGGCTGGGCTTTGGGGGCCAGGGTTGGGGCCTCCACTGGCGGGCTCCATCCCCTCGTACGGCCCCCGGCTCAGTCCATTCAGCATGGGGGACTGGCCCAGGTGCTCAGCCAGGACCAGGGGCTGTCGGTCCTCCTCCTCACAGATGGCAAACACAGGGACACTGACATGGTCGCTCTCCGCTGGGAAATCGCGGGAAATCACACCATGCCCAGCGGTGATGTTAATGGGCTCGGACGGAGAGGCCTGGAGGTGTTTGCCCCCGGGGGCCTTGGTGCTGTTTGAGGGGCCGGATCCAGAGAGCAGGCCAAAGCAGGGCCCGGTGAAGCGGGAGCGCCGAAGGTTGCTCGTGGAGTTGAGGCGGCGCTGGGCTAGCTGAGTGAAGGGGTACGAGGCGTTACTCATGGAGGAGTCAGAGGCGTTACTGTCGTTCTGGGCCTCCAACTGGGGGTCGGAAAACACCTTCCTGCTGTTCTCCCCACGGCAGTCTGACACAAAGCTGGATGGTGCCTGGGGGGGACAACATCTAGTCAACACATATCCCTCTGCAGTGCAACCCGACATTCATGGTTTATTTATTATGCATCGGAGTAATGAAAAATGTGCTAAAAAAAAGAAATATCCACTTACAAACATACATTACTGTAAGTCGCTCTGGGTAAGAGCATCTGCTAAATAACCAAAATGTAAACGTAAAGAAATACAGTATATAATGGTTTAACTATTATTCAACAGCACTGCTGAATAACCAATAGCATAATAGCTACTAACGCTGTCCACCAGCTTAGTGAAGGGACTGGTGGAGTTCCAACTGCACCACTTCTTGTGTAACTGGGGCAGTGGAGGGAGGAAGTCCTGGAAGGTTCGGACGCTCCAGGCCCGCGGCCGGGCACAGCTGGCACTGCCATCCTGGGCAGCCCGGGTCTCTGTGGGGGAGGCAGCCGGGTCTGGAGAGGGCCAGTCAGTCACAGGGCCAGGGCCAGTGTCACTGTGCCTCAGGAACCTTTCCCGCTGCCGAGAGGAGAGAGACACACAACAAACAAATCATATGGAATTCAAGAAACACTGCATGCCAGGTTATTTGTGTGCATGTGGAGTAGGCCTACAGTAGTTTGTAAACAAACAGACTTCTTAGTTGGAAAACTGGAAGCATCTGAAAGAGTAGAACCTCTCGAACCCACTGTAGCAATGTTTACACAGTGTCTTAGTTTACAATTTAGTGCCATGGAACGCACACACTAATTATTCTGGAGACTGAAAGCATCTACCTGTGATTATTCTATACTTTATTTGACCATGGGAAAAACACTGCTTAAATACAATGTGTGTTTAACTGACTTAAGCCCTCAGACAATGGAGTTTTCTCCACCAGTGGCATCAGAGTGTGAATGAGACTCATTCACAAGAAATTATCACTAATAAAAATAGCTTGCTTGTATCAGAGGTCGCATTATATTCAAGTGCTGAACTGCTCCTCCAATCGCCGTTGACCTAAAAGGGCAGCAAGCAAACCATGGAATCAGACATGCAATCCAAATCAACAAGTGCTGCTTGCCTGGTAGTGGGTGCAGTCAGTGATTCCTGGAAACGTACTCACAAAGATTCCCAGATAGGACTGCTGATATAGGATCAGTTTTGCCTTTTAGATCATAATGAATACGATTATATGGACAGGTAAGACCTACTCTCCTACTCTGAGAGTCTTTGTGAATGTGGGCCTAGGGCTATACAGTAGGTGTCTCACTAATAGGAATGGCAGGTCAGGGGTGAAGGGCACATTAGTCACGTATCCCCCCTCATTATTCAGCTAGTTAATCAGGGTAGGGGGAAGGTTTGGGGTAAGGTTTTGGGGGGGTTAGCGGTTGCTCCTCTCAGAAAGAGCCAGATAATCCTTCAACAGAATCACTCACAGCTCGCTTAGTCTAGACAAGAATTAGGAAGGTTTTAAATGAAGTGCCCTGCTCACCACAAAGGCCCCCCACACAATGGCAACTTGTTGCAGTTTGGGCAAAAAGGTGGAGGATAAGCCCCCCAGATGTGAAACAGAGCCCCGTATTACCCCCCACACCTAGTCTCGGAAATCCTAGACCTAGGGCAACAGCACTAGGTCTGAGGATCATGTCGGATTTTCTTGGCCATTTCGGGGAGGGTGCTCTTCAGAGAGACAACTCTCCCAGTTTGTGTAGGCAGGGCTTAAAATGCGGCGGGAATTGAGCGTGAAAAATAAGTTAGACACAGTGCAAACACAGATAGCTGGGCTCATTTTAGCCACAGCCAGTCAGTGGGTGTTAGCTTGTAGTGCTAACGTTAGCTGTCATGGCACATGCAAACTACTCACCTGCAAAATAAACTAAATTAAAATATTTTACACAAATTAAAAGTCCTGTTTAATTGCGCCATTAAATTCTGGGTCCATACGCGTTAATTAAGAGGAGCAATATAACGAGGATCGGAACCAGAATGAAGAGCTCCACCCTCTCTCTTTGCAAGTTAAGGGCAAGTTTATAGGCCAAATGTCCCCTCTCCTTCTGACATTTTAAAACCTGTGAAATTGTGATTTGTCCAAATAACCAGTGACGAAAAACACAAGCACTGGAACTAATGCTGCTCGTGATCTCACACACCCCGTTGTATCATGACAGATCTACGGACCCATTTATGTTTATGTAGTTTTTCCACGAGAAATTAACGCGAGTTCCATCTAGCTAGTTACATAAACGGATAAGGCTCTGGATTTCCTGTGTGAGACCTTCTTCCAATCATCAGTCTGAACAAATATGTACATACACCCAATCTGCACAAAAAGGCAAATGAACATGTACACATACAGACCACACACAGCAATGAACCACAGTGCACAAACGCGCATGAACACACACACACACACACACACACACAGACAGACACACAGACAGACAGAGAATTGGAGCTGGGAAACTGGCATCTCAGATAATACATCCATTAGGCTAGGCTGCAGGAAAGCTCGCCAGCTTCCTAATAGCTGCCAGGCCTGCCTTATGCCAACTCTTATTCCAATAGAGCACAAGCAAAAATGCTGTTTCAAACCCTATCCTACCGCCAATCCCCTGCCACTGTGTTTCTATACCCTGACACCTCGACCACCAGGCGGTGAGGTTCATAGCTATTACCAGCAGAGGGTTGCTGATTCAAGGAAAAAATACTTGGCAGGATGTAGCCTTCTGCCTTGGTGTCACCCACCCCTAGAGTGGGTCCTAGCCTGGGTTCTCTCTACTGCCTGGGTGTCACCCCTAAAAGAGGGCACCACCATGGATCCTAGCCTGGGTTACATGCTACTGCCTGGGTGTCATCCCTAGAAGAGGGCATCACCATGGATCCTAGCCTGGGTTCCATGCTACTGCCTGGGTGTCACCCCTAGAAGAGGGCACCACCATGGATCCTAGCTTGGGTTTCATGCTACTGCCTGGGTGTCACCCTTTAGAAAAGCACCACCATGGGTCCTAGCCTGGCTTCCCTCTACTGCCTTGGCACCACCGTGGGTCCTTGCATGGGTTCTGGGTTACCTGCCTTGCCTCGCTCCTTACCGTGTGGGCCGAGAACGGAAGTCTGCTGCTTGGACAAGGCACAGACGAAATGATAAACACCTCATCTGTCCCCAAGTCCAATTCCGTGAGACCATTGGATGAGAGTTCCACTTCAGCATGCTGGGACATATCACCACCAACACTGCCTGGGGAACCTGGGAAAAAAAATGGAAAGTGGTTTTATTAATCAATTACTTGTATGCCTACAACTATAACATTGCTACATTGAAGGCACAACAGTCAGATGTATTGCACCTTAGCTTATGATAATTTCCACTGCTTGTCCCTAAAAGAGCACTTGAAATGGAATGTTACAGATTGGTCTCCATAGGCTACTGTAAATTACTGCACTGTGCACCCAGTACACTGTGTAGCCACTGTACTTGTCCACTCATATTCCTGTTAACTCGTAGTGACATGGTTGAACTCAGCGAGAGGAGAAACATGGTGTTCCCAATGCTCTCACGCTGTTATATAGGTTAAATGTCACGACCTGTAAATCTCTCTTTGGGATCAGCTACAATGAGCGAGAATTTGGATTGTTCTGGGATAAACTCAGTGTTACTCCAAAACTAAAGCCATTTTCCATTGAGACTTCTAATGCTGCACCTCCCATTCACTCAGCTACATCCACTACAAGCTGGCCTTGCATATTCCCGCACAATCTGATCAACTTTTATAAGAGAAGAAACACTTTCAAATGACTCCAGGAAGATAATATGTGGACAGTGCAATGTTGCAGCCAACTTCCTTTCATATGGGTTATTGATTAAACACTGTATATGCAGCTATTGAACACACAGAATACCTTAATGATTTCACATTTTGAGCTGTATTGGTGAATTCTACTACACACCGTTTCTTCTATGCACCTGTATTAGACATTACTTCAGATGTGAAACAGTTTTTGTTTGACATATTCTGAGCTATCATTCAGGTGTCAAAATCATTTTGCCCGGGGGCCGCATTCAGTATTCAACAAGGTTTGGAGGGACGCACTGAATTTGTTTTTATACTGTATGAATGTAGGTCCATTATAATTTCTCCATAATTTTTATTTGGTTTTAGTAATTTTTAAGTATATCGAGTTTGTCCCCCCACCTCAAAAAAATATATAAAAAAAATCTATGTTTTTTTGAAACCACCCACGGGCCGGATTGGACCCCCTCGCGGGATGTATGTTTCACACCTGATTAGAGCCATTCTATGGCCATGACACCATGAGATCATTCAGTATATGGTAGAATCCTGGCAGCTCTATTACGGTGTGTTGGAGGTCTGACAGTCAGACCCGGTGTACCATTTTTCTGTCATAGTTTCAGAGCGTAATGAAATAAGTGTCCCATTTACGCTGAACATGCAAGTTGAGTTTAGGGGCAGATAAAGTCATTGTCAGCCAGGTTGGAACCAGACCAAACACCCCAGCACTACCCCTCGATCATGGAGAGAGAAAGAGGAGGGGCGCAGGGCAGGGGGAGCGAGGGGGATTGACTAGACTAGGCTAGGCGGCTGGAGCACAAGCAGAGAGAGAAAAACAGGGGAGTGTTAGAGAGAAAGTAGATGGAGTGTGTGTGTTTTGTGTGTGTGTGTGTGCGCACGTGTGCATGTGAGCCTGCCCGCTTGCGCATACCCACTTCTGTGTGTGAGGCTGAGAGAGTGGTTGTTGTTGTCGTTCTCTGCAGGGCAAGGGACCTCCAGGCCGGGCTGATTAGGAGCCACCAGCTGCAGCTCACGGACATCAGCTCCAGAGTTCTGCACTCCCTCCTGCACCTACAGCAGTCAGTACAGTTTAGAGTCAGCAAGTACTAATACACATGCCTGCCACTCCACATACACCAACGGAGTAGGGCTGCACAACACTATGAAATACAGCCATATGAACTGAAGTTGTTCTTGTCAATTAATAAAATGTTTTGATAACAGTCGGTATAATGATCTAGTGGCAATAAGATACTTAAAGTGGCCAGAACTTGTGTAGGACTGTTTTCCAGATGGACACATTTTGACTCAATTACATATTCCTCTCATGACTAGAAAATAGGGAAGTGTAACTTGTCCAGTTCTGCTTTATGGGGGAGTCAGTCAGTCTGACCTTTAGTGAACCTGTCTACCTCTGGGGCTGCTTGACCTGCATGGGAAAATTTGGACAAAAAGAGCACCAGGCCAGTGTAGGGTATTTGTATTTGCTCCAGTGTCTGTAGTCTAGAGCAGGGATTGGCAACTGGCGTGCTGCATGGCCCCCTCTTTGTAGGCTTGCGGATCAATTTCCCTCCCGCCGGTTGGGGATTTTTATTTTTAAGAACTCAGTCGGGGTCTCAACTTACTATTGAGAGTTAGAATAGTAGATGTAGGTGCAATTACATTTCTTTTTTAAATTATATAACACACACACACAACAAAAATATAAATGCAACATGTAAAGTGCTGGTCCCATGTTTCATGAGTGGAAATAATATTTCTGAAAAAATATTTCTGTCTGTAATAAAGCCCTTTTGTGGGGAAAAACTCATTCTGATTGGCTGGGTCATGTGAAATCCATAGATTAGAGCCTAATGAATTTCTTCCAATTGACTGGTTTCCTTATATGAACTGTAACTCAGTAAAATCTTCGGAATTGTTGCATGTTGCGTTTATATTTTTGTTCAGTATATACACAGTACAATCGTAAAGTATTCAGACCTTTTCCCTTTTTCCAGATTTTGGTAAGTTACAGCCTTAGTCTCTGAATGTCCTTGAGTGGAGCAGCCAAAGCCTGTACTTGAACCCGAACGAACATCTCTGGAGAGACCTGAAAATAGCTGTGCAGCGATGCTCCCCATCCAACCTGACAGAGCTTGAGAGGATCAGCAGAGAAGAATGGGAGAAACTCCCCAAATACAAGTGTACCAAGCTTGCAGCGTCGTACCCAAGAAGACTCAAGGCTGTAATCGCTGCCAAAGGTGCTTCAACAAAGTACTGAGTAAAGGGTCTGAACACTTATGTTAATGTGATATTTCAGTCCATGTATTTTTTACATTTGCAGAGATGTTTAAAAACCTGTTTTTGCTTAGTCATTATTGGGTAATGTGATGAGAAAAAAAAGTTTTAATCAATTTTAGAATAAGGCTGTAACGTAACAAAATGTGGAAAAAGTCAAGGGGTCTGAATACTTTCCGAATGCACTGTATATCACTCAGCCCATGTCAGCTAACATCTTTTAGATTGGTAAATTAGTCTAGCTAGCTATCTAAACTTTGTAATCATGGCCGAATTATCGACCAAGGAGGCCCCCATTGAATTTGTTAGTTGACTCGCTCTCAGATATAATATTAAAAATGGCAAACATTTCTCTCCACCCGATGGATTTTCTTTAATTGCAGGAAATTAGCTGTAGAACTGCACATTTTTCTCTCTGCCCCATGGCAAAATGTGTAGAATTGCATTTTTTCTCCGCTTTTTTGTTGCACCAACCCCCATCAAAGTTGCCCATCCCTGGTCTAGAGGATATGAAGGAAATGTTCCCTGATCCCAGTCAGAAGCTAGCTTACAAAGGAATGTCTGGACAGTCAGACAGACAGGGGTCTTTATCCGTTTACCTCAGAGTTGTTGGATGAGCAGGAGCTGGCTCTTTTCGGACATAGTTTAGGTCTGGAAAACAAAAGAGATCCACAACATTTCAGTTATGTGTTTGACTGTAACATATCTTTGAAAACCATTCGCATACTTTCTTTTATGTATGTGGTTTACTTTCTTGACTTTTGGCGACATTCTCTTTCATGCTATTTGTGAAAGCTTGACTTATTTAGAGCAATTGCTCTCCAAATTTGACCAAAAATTTACAAAATGAACATTCTCCCACAATTAGAAACTGGAACAGATTAGATTGCCTTCACTGAAGTTTTTCTTCCAAACATAATCAGAGTCTAGCTAGCTGACTCACTACATACAAACAGCCTAAACTTGTCCTCGGTTGATTCTCTCAAGGACGGCTCTAGTAGCCAAACCCATGTAATGCCCTAAACTACACTATCTGGGGTGGTCTCACTATAAAAGGCATCAGTATAAAGACATACCCATAAGGGAAATTTCACTGGATAATATCAACATAACAGTGAAAGTGTTGACTTAAAGTGATTCTGTACAATAACTGAGATCTAAATGCTTTTGTGTATCCATTTTTGGCACAATTAAAATCATGGCCCCAGGACGAGACTAATACAACTGTAACTTCTCTCTAATATGCATGGGGGTTTATCTTTATGGGAATTTGAACCTTCCTGGAGGGAACTAGATGTGAATCAGGACAGAAGATTAAACGGTGATGCTCATTTAGTTACCTGGCATAGATGATATTATACCCTGCGAAAACTGATACACGTGCTAATGTTGTCTCCTCGTGGGATTGACAGAGGGAACAACCTGCAAATTACACCTTTTGATATGTTGTTCTTGTTCTATTAAACAACTACAATGGCACCTCGACGGGACAGAGGCTCATAGCACAGCAGTGTGACGTTCTCCACTCTCCTTGTTTTCCCTCTACTCGCTTTTGTATGGCTGCGTTTCTCTTTGTCCGTTGGAATCGATGCCAGGTGCTGCACCTCGAACGGCCCTCTCTTGCTCACGCTCTCTCTCTGTAATGGTGACAATGCGGCACATAAGGGCAGCTACAGTCGAACCCTGCCTTTCACTGGATCAAATCAGGGACTGACCAAGGCCTCCAGCTGAGTCAACAGCCAGCCCATCCACTGCAGCAGCAGCACACTGTGTGCTGGAGGAGGACTGACTGGCAGACTATCCCATTCACGGCTACCATCTCATTCATGGGAGGAAACTTTGTCACACTGGCCAACATCAAAGACCCAACAGTTGAGCTATCTCATAGGAAAAGCATTGTGCCAGTTCCTTGGATGACTAAGAAATAAAAGGACAATTCTTCCCATTGTGCAGAATGTGCACAGTCTTGTTTATGTTTATCTCAGGTTGTCAGGGAAATTTATTTATAGCACAAAACATGTCTGACAAAGGTACCTTTATGATTCCATTCTTTCTGCATGCCTTGCTTTACTGTACCTGAAGATGTTGCACAGGTGACCCACAAGGCTCATAAAGGGACAATCATTTCCATTGTGCACTGTCTTGTTTGTTTATGTTTGAGAACAGTATGTCTCTGGGAGTCAATAGGGAAAGACATCAAAGCGTGTAGGACAAAATGATATGTTCAGGCACAATTCTCTCTAGCGCTGGTTTGATCTCAGGGAGTGAGGGAAACCTATTTATAGCACAACACGTGTGTGACAAAGGGCTATCATATCACAATAACTCTCTCTGCATGCTTTTACATACCTGAATATAATACACAGAGCGCTGGTGAGCACCATGGCAAATAAGGCTGCTCCACTCATGGCGGCCAGCAGAGTGTCTATTTTGCTGGCCCCGGCAGGGGCGTAGGCATGCCGGGGGTCATCGCCATCCGGTTCTGTCTGGTTGTGGTAGTAAAAGAGCAGGGCGAAGCCGCGGCCCCAGTGGGTGGTGGTGATCAACTCCATGATGACCTCTACCATCTCCTGGCTGGAGCCAAACACCAGCTGGCTGCTGGAGGGCCGGTTGGAGCCGCAGAAGCGCGAGGAGAAGGTGAGGAGGTCCGAGATGTAAAGGACGTCGTGGGGGCATGCGTCCACCACAGACTGCTGGGTCTCAGGGCTCACTGACTCTGTGTCCGTGTCTGTGAGGAGCAGAAGGGTCGGAGTGGTGGCCTCGTCTACAACCACAGCCAGGACTTGGTCTGGGGCTGATGCTCTGGGGATAGGGTTAAGGTCAGGGTTGCCTCTGAGGAGAGGAGAGGTGACTGAGTTCATTGCCTTCTCTCCTGGTACATGGGCCCCTGGTAGGAGGAGGTCTGAGAGGGGCTGTGGGGAGGCACGGTCAGAGGTGGCATCAGAGGTGGACCTTTTAGCAGAGTTGGAGACTTTGGCTATCTCCATCTTGGTGGACTGCTCTTGCACCACCACCTGCATGACTTTGTCGTTTTGGGAGGAGGACCGGGGGGCCTTCGCTGTGACACTCTGAGCCTGAGATACAGTGGAATCTTTATCAGTGATGGGACCCCCAGTTGGGATAGTCGCCCCATCGTCAGCATCATCCTCTTCCAAGTCAGAGACGGCAGCGTACTGGGCGGCGGAGTCGTGACTCTCGAACACGTCAAAGTCAAATATCTCCAGTATGAGCTGGTGGCCGACAGGCACAAAGAACTGCCAGACACAGTGGGTCCCTGAGGAGTAGTTATAAGGGAAACCAGGAGACAGGATGAGGCCTTGGACATCCACCACATCCATCTTCGCTCCACAGTCAAAGTAGACCTGCAATCACAACATACAGGGGCTTGGTGAGGGGGATGTGAGTGTACGTTAAAATGCTAGCATCTCTAATGATCGACACATACTAGCACTTGCCAAACTTACAGAAAATCGGTGACTTTGTGTAGAACTTGGAAATACAAATGACGTCTGTCTTTTAAACAAATAGTTCGGAAATAAAACGGAATTCAGAATGCCTCAAAACAACAAAAAGCATCCAGACCTGAACTACTCAACCCTCCTGCTCTGCCAGCCAGTATATCAAAGCAGTGGCGGTGCCTTGCATGCCTGTGCTTGGGTAACTCTGGGGAGGGTATTTCTTCAAACACGCTGAGCTGGCTGTAATGCTTCCCAGGTGTGTGGGGTGGACGATTTAGGGGAACCTCAGCCTAGCTAAGCAGAGGCAGATGTGTTTGTGGGGCCACTGGGCCCAGAGCTCAGGTCCAGACCTTTGTGGGGGGGATGGTGTGTTTATGAGATTTCCTCTTGGTTCAGGTTCTGGACTGTGGGAACCAAGCGAAGACCCAGCCAGGGCTCAACCAGCACCACCAGACAGGTAACAATCTAACCTACCTTCAGGCAACACTAGTACTCTGGCTGGGCAGGCTGGGAACACATTTAAAATGTGAAAATATTGAATAAATGTGAATACTGACATCATCCCAGAGGTGTGATAGTCCTGATCGCTTGACCATCATAGCCCATGTATTCTGTCATCCGTTTCAGACCTCCCGCCCCTGAACGCTATATGACAACAATTTTGCAATATGTTGGTGGACAACATAGGATAAAAAAAAATACGCTGGAGCAATTTATCACATTGCTACTGCTATTTGCACTAACCCTGGGAAAGCATGTACAGTGGGGTCTGAAATTGACACCATTGATAATGAGCAAAAATTACATTTAAATACTGAGCTACATTGTATGCAAAAAAAAATAGAAATTATATTATTTTATACTAATACAATTGCTTGGAGAAAGAGATTTTGTTGAACAAGCAATATTTGTTTTCCCCAAAAAGGTAGGGATCAGAATTATTGACACCCCTGTTTTCAATACCTCATCTTGCAAGTATAACAGCCCTGGGCATTTTTCTAAAATTAGTTGGAGAACACATTGGGAGGGATCTTAGACCATTCCACCAAATATTCCAGATCCTTGATAGCCTTCGTCTGCGCTTATGGGACTGCCCTCTTCAATTCAAACCAACTGTGAAAAGACCCCTGGTGGCATGTCTGGTGGGGTAAGTGTGTGTGTCAGTGCTGTGTGTAAGTTGACAATGCAAACAATTTAAAATTTCCAACACATTCATGTTTCTTATAAAAACAAGAAGTGACACAGTCAGTCTTTCCTCAACTCTTAGCCAAGAGAGAATGGCATGCATAATATTAATAAACCCTCTGATTACAATGAAGAGCAAGATGGGCCACTATGTTCTAGACAAGCTGCAGCTTAACTAGGTTTTTATTTGCAGCACTTGACCATATGACTGGACAATAATCAAGATAAGATACAACTAGAGCCTGCAGGACTTGCTTGTGGAGTGTGGTGTCAAAAAAGCAGAGCGTCTCTTTATTACTGACAGACCAATCTTTACAACCGATGAATCTATATGTTTTCACCATGACAGTTTACAATCTAAGGTAACACCAAGGTCTAGAACTTAGGGAATTATTTGTACGAAATACAATTCTGTTAGTTTTAGAGATGTTCCGGACCAGTTTATTACTTGCCACCCATTTCCAAAACAGAATGCAACTATTTGTTAAGGGTTTCAGTGACTTCCTAACTGTTGTTGCTGATGCGTATATGGTTGAATCATCAGCATATGTGGACACACATGCTTTAATTAATGGCAGTGACAGGTCATTGGTAAAAATAGAAAATAGTAGAGGGCCTAGAGAGCTGGCCTGCGGTACACCACACTTTACATGTTTGACATTAGAGAAGCTTCCATTAAAGAAAACCTTCTGAGTTATATTAGATAGATTGCCATATTGTGGATTCAGTGCCGAGGTTGAAAAGTCATAACACAAGTTCTCAACAACAGGTTATGGTAAATAATATCAAAGGCTACACTGAAATCTAACAGTACAGCTCCCACAATCTTCTTATTATCAAGTTATTTCAACCAATCATCAGTCATTTGTGTCATTACAGTACATGTTGAGTGCCCTTCTCTATAAGCATGCTGAAAGTCTGTTGTTAATTTGTTTACAGAGCATTGTATTTGGTCAAACACAGTTTGCTAAGAGCTGGCAGCAAGCTGATAGGCCTGCTGTTAGAACCAGTAAATGCCGCTTTACCACTCTTGGGTAGCGGAATGACTTTGGCTTCCCTCCAGGCCTGAAGACAAAAACTTTCCTCTAGGTTCAGATTAAAGATATGACCGATAGGAGTGGCTATAGAGTAAGCTACCATCCTCAGTAGATTTCCATTTAAGTTGTCAATGCCAGGAGGTTGGTCAAAATTCTAACTTGTAATGCTTTTCTTTCATTATTAGTTGTTTTATACATGAGCATGATGGCTCACTGTTCGTTGTTGGCATTTCCTGCCTAAGTCTGCCAACATTGCCAATGAAGTAATCATTAAAATAATTGGCAACATCAAATGTTTTTTGTGATGAATAAGCCATTTGATTCGATGAAAGATGGGAGTTGAATTAGTCTTTCTGCCCATAATATCATTTGAAGTACTCCAAAGTTTTTTTCCCATCACTCTTTATATCATTGATCTTGGCTTCAGGATACAGTTTCTTCTTCTTTTTGTTGAGTTTAATCACATAATTTCTCAATTTACAGTAATTCAGCCAGTCAGATGTGCAGCCAGACCTATTAGCCACTCCTTTGCCACGTCTTTCAACCCGACAGTTTTTCAATTCCTCATCAATCCACGGAGCCTTAACAGTTCTAACTGTCCGTTTCTTAACAGGTGCATGTTTACCAATAATTGTAAGAAGCAATTTCATAAATTCATCAAGTGCAGCGCCTGGATGCTCCTTATTAAATCACACCAGACCAACAAATATTTTTAACATCATTCACATAAGAGTCACAGCAAAATATGTTGTATGATCTCTTATACACCAGCTTTTGGAACTTTGCTTTTCCTGGATATAACCACTATATTGTGATCACTGCATCCAATGTGTACAGATACAGCTTAAGAACAAAGTTCTACAGTATTAGTAAACATGTGATCAATACATGTGGATGATCCTGTTCCTGTAGTGTTTGTAAACACCCTGGTAGGTTGATTAATAAATCGGAACCAGATTACAGGCACTGGTTACAGTGAGAAGCTTACTCTTGAGCGGACAGCTTGATGAAAACTAGTCAATATTCAGGTCCCCAAGAAAGTAGACATTATCAAGCATTTCACACATATTATTTAGATACTGACTGATAGCACTTGGTGGCCTATAGCAACATAAAAGGTACCAGATGTGCCAGGTGAACCTGGAACCACAACACTTCAATAACACTTGACATAAGATCTTCTCTAAGCATTACAGGGATATGGGTAGGCCGTCATTGTAAATAAGAATTTGTTCTTAACTGACTTGCCTTGTTAAATAAAGGTTAAATAAAACAATTAAAATATGGCTCTGAATATATACAGCAACACCTCCCCCATTAGCATTCCTGTTTCTTATATAGATATTATATCCTTTTATTGCTACTGCTGTATCATCAAATGAATTATCTAAGTGAGTCTCAGAAATGGCTAATATATATACACAGTGGTAAGAAAAAGTATGTGAACCCTTCGGAAATACCTGGAATTCTGCATAAATTGGTCATAAAATTTGATCTGATCTTCATCTAGGTCACAACAGACAAACAAAGTCTGCTTAAACTAATAACACACAAACAATTATACGTTTTCATGTCTTTATTGAACACACCGTGTAAACATTCACAGGGCAGGGTGGAAAAAGTATGTGAACCCTTGGATTTAATAACTGGTTGACACTCCTTTGGCAGCAATAACCTCAACCAAACATTTTCTGGAGTTGCAGATCAGACCTGCACAACGGTCAGGAGGAATTTTGGACCATTCCTCTTTACAAAACTGTTTCAGTTCAGCAATATTCTTGGGATGTCTGGTGTGAACTGCTCTCGAGGTCATGCCACAGCATCTCAATTGGGTTGAGGTCAGGACTCTGACTGGGCCACTCCAGAAGGCGTATTGTCTTCTGTTCAAGCCATTCTGTTGTTGATTTACTTCTGTGTTTTTGGTCGTTGTCCTGTTGCATCATCCAACTTCTGTTAAGCTTCAATTGGCGGACAGATAGCCTAACATTCTCCTGCAAAATGTCTTAATAAACTTGTGAATTTATTTTTCCGTCGATGATAGCAAGCTGTCCAGGCCCTGAGGCAGCAAAGCAGCCCCAAACCATGATGCTCCCTCCACCATACTTTACAGTTGGGATGAGGTTTTGATGTTGGTGTGCTGTGCCTTTTTTTCTCCACACATAGTGTTGTGTGTTCCTTCCAAACAACTCAGCTGTAGATTTACCTGTCCACAGAATATTTTGCCAGTAGCGCTGTGGAACATCCAGGTGCACTTTTTGCAAACTTCAGACGTGCAGCAGAGTTCCTCTGTCCGGTGTCTGTGTTCTTTTTGCCCATCTTAATCTTTTATTTTTATTGGCCAGTCTGAGATATGGCTTTTCTTTGCAACTCTGCCTCGAGGGCCAGCATCCCAGAGTCGCCTCTTCACTGCTGACGTTGAGACTGGTATTTTGCGGGTACTATTTAATGAAGCTGCCAGTTGAGGACTTGTGAGGTGTCTGTTTCTCAAACTAGACACTCTAATGTACTTGTCCTCTTGCTCAGTTAAGCACCGGGGCCTCCCACTCCTCTTTATATTCTGGTTAGAGCCAGTTTGCGCTGTTCTGTAAAGGGAGTAGTACACATCGTTGTACGAGATCTTCAGTTTCTGGGCAATTTCTTGCATGGAATAGCCTTCATTTCTCAGAACAAGAATAGACTGATGAGTTTCAAAAGAAAGTTCTTTGTTTCTGGCCATTTTGAGCCTGTAATCAAACCCACAAATGCTGATGCTCCAGATACTCAACAAGTCTAAAGATGGCCAGTTGTATTGCTTCTTTAAAATCAGAACAGTTTTCAGCTGTGCTAACATAATTGCAAATGGGTTTTCTAATGATCAATTAGCCTTTTAAAATGATAAACTTGGATTAGCTAACACAACGTGCCATTGGAACACAGGAGTGATGGTTGCTGATAATGAGCTTCTGTATGCCTATGTAGATATTCCATTAAAAAAAATTTTAAAAAATCAGCCATTTCCAGCTACAATAGTCATTTACAACATTAACAATGTCTACACTGTATCTGATCAATTTTAAGTTATTTTAAATGGACAACAATAAGTTGTGTGAATTTTGGCCCATTCCTCCTGACAGAGCTGGTGTAACTGAGTCAGATTTGTAGGCCTCCTTGCCCGCACAGGCCTTTTCAGTTCTGCCCACAAATGTTCTATAGGATTGAGGTCAGGGCTTTGTGATGGCCACTCCAATACCTTGACTTTGTTGTCCTTAAGCCATTTTGCCACAACTTTGGAAGTATGCTTGGGGTCATTGTCCATTTGGAAGACCCATTTGCGATCAAGCTTTAACTCCCTGACTGATGTCTTGAGATGTTGCTTCAATATAACCACACAATTTTCCTTCTTGATGCCATCTATTTTGTGAAGTGCACCAGTTTCTCCTGCAACAAAGCTGCCACCCACGTGCTTCACGGTTGGGATGGTGTTCTTCGGCTTGCAAGCATCCCCCTTTTTCCTCCAAACATAACGATGGTCATTATGGCCAAACAGTTTTATTTTTGTTTCATCAGACCAGAGGACATTTCTCCAAAAAGTACGATCTTTGTTCCCATGTGCAGTTGCAAACCGTAGTCTGGCTTTTTTATGGCGGTTTTGGAGCAGTGGCTTCTTCCTTGCTGAGCGGCCTTTCCAGTTATGTCGATATAGGACTCGTTTTACTGTGGATACTTTTGTACTGGTTTCCTCCAGCATCTTTACAAGGTCCTTTGCTGTTGTTCTGGGATTGATTCGCACCAAACTTTTCACACCAAAGTACGTTCATCTCTATGAGACAGAATGCGTCTCCTTCCTGAGCGGTATGACAGCTACGTAGTATCATGGTGTTTATACTTGTTTACTATTGTTTGTACAGATGAAAGTGGTACCTTCAGGCATTTGGAAATTGTTCCCAAGGATGAACCAGACTTGTGGAGGTCTACAATTCTTTTTCTGAGGTCTTGGCTGATTTCTTCTGATTTTCCCATGATGTCAAGCAAAGAGGCACTGAGATTGAAGGTAGGCCTTGAAATACATCCACAGGTACACCTCCAATTGACTCAAATGATGTCAATTAGCCTATCAGAAGTCTATAAAGTCATGACATAATTTTCTGATATTTTCCAAGCTGTTTAAAGGCACAGTCAACTTAGTGTATGTAAACTTCTGACCCACTGAAATTGTGATACAGTGAATTATAAGTGAAATAATCTGTCTGTAAACAATTGTTGGAAAAATGTCCTCTGGTCTGATGTCCTAACCGACTTGCCAAAACTATATTTTGTTAACAAGAAATTTGTGGAGTTTTAATGACTCCAACCTAAGTGTATGTAAACTTCCGACTTCAGCTGTACATACATACATATTTTTTTAAATATATATTTCCTTTATTATCCTCCAACCCTACCACCCTTCCCCCAATTGGAGCAAACTAGTGAACAACAACGCGTAGGCCTGTATTTCTAGCTTATGCATACTATATACATTTTATGGGCATTTTGTGGACAAATTATTTGACAATAATTGTATTTTGTTTGTTTTTATCTCTGGTCTTTCCTCTAGCCTCAACCTCCCCCATATATTTATGATGTCCATCCGGTTTGATTTCTATTTGCCATATTTTTCAAACTGTGCTCTTTCAAAAAAGTTCTTAGCCTATCAACGTTTTACGGGCACAGTATGTTTTACATTAGTTATCTTGTTGTTATTAGTCCCAACCTTCAGCTCCATTCAACCCCTCCCATACCATCCATATTGGATTTGTATTTGCCATATCTTTTTCAACTGTGCTGTTTCACAAAAGTTCAGAATTTTTCTGTTCTCATTGTTCCTACAGATTGTAAATTGAAAATGAAAGTCTTTGCTAAAAGTATTATATTATTGATCAATTGACTAGTACTTTTCAGATCGCCCAGTAGTTCTATCTGCAGGGTTAGCTCCAGGTAAATATTGCCATTCTTCAGCCATTCCTGGACCTGTGACCAAAAACAAGCTATATATGGACAGTACCAAAACAAATGATCTAATGATTCTGCCTTTTCACAGCAAAATCTGCAGAGCTGGGAATGTTGTATCCCCCATTAAAATAACATTCTGTTGGTTGCAGAAATTCGGTATAATAATTTAAATAGAAAAATTCAAAGTTTTGAATCCGGCGTTGTTTTGCGTATCAGTTCATAAACCATGTGCCATGGAATCGGTACATCAAAAATCTATTTTGCAATCTATATGACACGGCTGGCAATTTTTTGGGGTTCTTAAATGAAACTGGTATACTTTTTTTATTTATCACAATTTTTCTTTCACCAATTATGATTTAATTATGGGATAGCAGTCTAAGGCACTGCATCTCAGTGCAAGAGGCGTCACTACAGTCCCTGGTTTGAATCCAGGCTGTATCACATCTGGCTGTGATTGGGAGTCCCATAGCGCGGAAAACAATTGGCCCAGCGTCGTCCGGATTTGGCCGGGGTAAGCCGACATTGTAAATAAGAATTTGTTCTTAACGGACTTGCCTAGTCATATAAATATATATATATATATATATATTTTTTAATGGTCTTTAATGCAGGGTCGACAGACTAGTTCCTTACTTTTCCCCCCTTCCACTTTCCTCTTCCATTTTTGCAGTAATGCTGCAATTAGTTGCTTGTAATTTTGGGTAGAGCAGACATTTCCATATGTTTTAGTTAGCTGCATGTATGACATAACTCCACCAGTCGTATTTATGATATAATTTACGTAGATTATATTTTTTTTTTATAAATGATAAAAATTTTTTTATAAATTAATATTATTTGAGCTTAATATAGTATAGTAATGGCTAATATATTAATATTATCTGACATAAGCAAGTTATTGATTTCATGTACCGTATTTCTAAGGCTACCTATAAACTTAGCAAAAAAAAAGAAACGTCCTCTCACTGTCAACTGCGTTTATTTTCAGCAAACTTAACATGTGTAAATATTTGTATGAACGTAACAAGATTCAACAACTGAGACATAAACTGAAGTTCCACAGACATGTGACTAACAGAAATTGAATAATGTGTCCCTGAACAAAGGGGGGGTCAAAAAAAGTAACAGTCAGTATCTGGTGTGGCCACCAGCTGCATTAAGTACTGCAGTGCATCTCCTCCTCATGGACTGCACCAGATTTGCCAGTTCTTGCTGTGATATGTTACCCCACTCTTCCAACAATGCACCTGCAAGTTCCTGGACATTTCTGGGGGGAATGGCCCTAGCCCTCACCCTCCGATCCAACAGGTCCCAGACGTGCTCAATGGGATTGAGATCCGGGCTCTTCGCTGGCCATGGCAGAACACTGACATTCCTGTCTTGCAGGAAATCAGCCATACTGCTCGTTCTGTGCGTGGTGGCATTGGTATGCTGGAGGGTCATGTCAGGATGAGCCTGCAGGAAGGGTACCACATGAGGGAGGAGGATGTCTTCCCTGTAACGTTACAGCGTTGAGATTGACTGCAATGACAACAAGCTCAGTCCGATAATGCTGTGACACACCGCCCCAGACCATGACGGACCCTCCACCTCCAAATCTATCCCACTCCAGAGTACAGGCCTCGGTGTAACGCTCATTCCTTCGACGATAAACGCAAATCCGACCATCACCCCTGGTGAGACAAAACCGAAACTCATCAGTGAAGAGCACTTTTTGCCAATCCTGTCTAGTCCAGCGACAGTGGGTTTGTGCCCATAGGCAATGTTGCCGGTGATGTCTGGTGAGGACCTGCCTTGCAACAGGCCTACAAGCCCTCAGTCCAGCCTCTCTCAGCCTATTGCGGACAGTCTGAGCACTGATGGAGGGATTGCGTTCCTGGTGTAACTCGCGCAGTTGTTGCTCTTTCCAGAACAGCTACCTTGTCCTTGAACCTCAGGAACTTGACCCCTATCGGCCTCGGCCTGTCACTTGGGCCGGGTATTCCAGTCCTGTGGGCGCACTCCACCTCAATCTTCCTGTGGTTCATCTTCAGTTTCTCCGAGATCATTTCCCTCACTTTGTCGTCAGACTCCTTCCAGGTCTCATGTGGAGATTCTTCAATTCCATCCACAACCATGTTGTTCCGCCTTGATTGTCCCTCAAGATAATCTGATTTATCTGTCATTGATATCATGGAT
The DNA here is from genome assembly GCA_030435695.1 of Brachymystax lenok tsinlingensis. NCBI lineage: Eukaryota > Metazoa > Chordata > Actinopteri > Salmoniformes > Salmonidae > Brachymystax > Brachymystax lenok. The sequence goes on along the minus strand of CM059819.1, from coordinate 57,315,300 downwards.
TCACATACAGAACTGATGTACTCTCTCAATAACTTACAGATTGCTGTCATCTTGCCATTCTCCTGTTAAACTCGTCGAGCTGACCCTGGAAGAACTGCAAACTGTTCTTCAGGTCCTGGACCTCTGGGGTCAGGTCTTCGATTCTTCTATTAGTTGACTCCACCAGTATTTGGACAAAACACTGGAAGCTATTTTCTTGTTGTTGTAACAACTGCTTGTAGAACAATTTTTGTTTGTTTAAAAAATCCTTCACTTGTGATAGAGAGACACCACTGTCCTCAACGGTACTCCCGCCGGCTTTGGTCTTTGTCATGGTAACAACAGTAGATTACGCTGTTACTCCTCGCAGTTGCAGACAGGGAAGGTCACAGGGAAGATTGAAAATGCAACAACAAACAGCTGGGGTCTAGACAGCCACAAGCCCGGGACAATCAGTGGTCCCAGCCACAATGGCCTACCATGTCGCGGTCTGCGTTCAAGCCCTCAAGAAAACTCTGCTATCTTGATAGACAGCTAGCTAGCAGCTAGGCTAGCTCTTACGCTAAGCAGCTCCTTAGACCCGGCCTCTGTCGGCAGGATCACTTGACAGATAGAAGCGGTCCCAGCAACTGATGTCAACCACTTCGCAGGATCCAAACTCAAAAAGGTAGCTAGCTAGTAACCAAACTTTTTCAAAAGATTTTCAAAACAACAAGTCGAGCTCTCCCTTGTTCCGCTTACAAAAGGAAGAGACGACAATGGGTGAGTGATTTGGAGACAGACGGCGGTGGCAAAATGTAGATTTTGTGGCCATCTAACCATTTCTTTGTGGATTTTGAAAAATCCACAAAGAAATAGCCCCATAACATCAAAGATCCACCACAATAGGTATGAGGGTCTTTTCTGCTTACAGTGCCTTGCAAAAGTATTAATCTCCCCTTGGCGTTTTTCCTATTTTGTTGCATTACAACCTGTAAATTAAATTGATTTTTATTTGGATTTCATGTAATGGAGATACATAAAATAGTCCCAATTGTGGAAAAGTAAATCAGCTAGAAAGATGTGTCGGCATCGAGTAATTGTCTCTGACCCCTCCTAGTTAGGGGGAGTGATGAGCTCTACAGCAGAATCTCACAACACATCGCTGGTTGAAAACTGTTTTCTACCCCACACAAAATATAGAATTTGTAGATAACTGTCCCTCTTTCTGGGACTCACCCACAAACAGGACCAAGCCTGGCCTGTTGAGGAGTGACGGACTCCATCCTAGCTGGAGGGGTGCTCTCATCTTATCTACGAACATAGACAGGGCTCTAACTCCCCTAGCTCCACAATGAGATAGGGTGCAGGCCAGGCAGCAGGCAGCAGCCTGCCAGCTTAGTGGAGTCTGCCAGTAGCACAGTCAGTGTAGTCAGCTCAGCTATCCCCATTGAGACTGTGTCTGTGCCTCGACCTAGGTTGGGCAAAACTAAACATGGTGGTGTTCATCCACCGGATGTGTACCAAACTCACTAAAAGTGGCAGTAATAAAGCCTCTCTTGAAAAAGCCAAACCTTGACCCAGAAAATATAAAAAACTAAAAATCGGCCTATACCGAATCTTCCATTCCTCTCAAAAATTTTAGAAAAAGCTGTTGCGCAGCAACTCACTGCCTTCCTGAAGAGAAACAATGTATACGAAACGCTTCAGTCTGGTTTTAGACCCCATCATAGAGACTGCACTTGTGAAGGTGGTAAATTACCTTTTAATGGCGTCAGACCGAGGCTCTGCAACTGTCCTCATGCTCCTAGACCTTAGTGCTGCTTTTGATACCATCGATCACCACATTCTTTTGGAGAGATTGGAAACCCAAATTGGTCTACACGGACAAGTTCTGGCCTGGTTTAGATCTTATCTGTCGGAAAGATATCAGTTTGTCTCTGTGGATGGTTTGTCCTCTGACAAATCAACTGTAAACTTCGGTGTTCCTCAAGGCTCCGTTTTGGGACCACTATTGTTTTCACTATATATTTTACCACTTGGTGATGTCATCGGAAACATAATGTTAACTTTCACTGCTATGCGGATGACACACAGCTGTACATTTCGATGAAACATGGTGAAGCCCCAAAATTGCCCTCCCTGGAAGCCTGTGTTTCAGTCATAAGGAAGTGGATGGCGGAAAATGGTCTACTTTTAAACTCGGACAAAACAGAGATGCTTGTTCTAGGTCCCAAGAAACAAAGAGATCTTCTGTTGAATCTGACAATTAATCTTGATGGTTGTACAGTCGTCTCAAATAAAACTGAAGGACCTCGGCGTTACTCTGGACCCTGATCTCTCTTTGGACGAACATATCAAGACTGTTTCAAGGACAGCTTTTTTCCATCTACGTAACATTGTAAAAATCTAACTTTCTGTCCAAAAATGATGCAGAAAAAGTTAATCCATGCGTTTGTCACTTCTAGGTTAGACTACTGCAATGCTTTACTTTCCGGCTACCCGGATAAAGCACTAAATAAACTTCAGTAAGTGCTAAACACGGCTGCTAGAATCTTGACTAGAACCAAAAAATATGATCATATTACTCCCGTGCTAGCCTCTCTACACTGGCTTCCTGTTAAGGCAAGAGCTAATTTCAAGGTTTTACTGCTAACCTACAAAGCATTACATGGGCTTGCTCCTACCTAATCTTTCCGATTTGGTCCTGCCGTACATACCTACACGTACGCTACGGTCACAAGAAGCAGGCCTCCTTACTGTCCCTAGAATTTCTAAGCAAACAGCTGGAGGCAGGGCTTTCTACTATAGAGCTCCATTTTTATGGAATGGTCTACCTATCCATGTGAGAGACGCAGACTCGGTCTCAACCTTTAAGTCTTTATTGAAGACTCATCTCTTCAGTAGGTCCTATGATTGAGTGTAGTCTGGCCCAGGAGTGTGAAGGTGAACGGAAAGGCACTGGAGCAACGAACCACCCTTGCTGTCTCTGCCTGGCCGGTTCCCCTCCACTGGGATTCTCTGCCTCTAACCCTATTACAGGGGCTGAGTCACTGGCTTACTGGTGCTCTTCCATACCTTCCCTGGGGGGGGGTGTGTCGCTTGAGTGGGTTGAGTCACTGACGTGATCTTCCTGTCTGGGTTGCCCCCTTGGGTTGTGCCGTGGTGGAGATCTTGTGGGCTATACTCAGCCTTGTCTCAGGATGGTAAGTTGGTGGTTGAAGATATCCCTCTAGTGGTGTGGGGGCTGTGCTTCGGCAGAGTGGGTGGGGTTATATCCTGCCTGTTTGGCCCTGTCCAGGGGTATTGTCGGACGGGGCCACAGTGTCTCCCGAACCCTCCTGTATTTATGCTGCAGTAGTTTGTGTCGGGGGGCTAGGATCCGTCTGTAATATCTGGAGTATTTCTTCTCTTATCTGGTGTCCTGTGTGATTTTAAGTATGCTCTCTCTAATTCTCTCTCTCTCTTTTTTTTCTCTCTCTCTGAGGACCTGAGCATTAGGACCATTCCTCAAGGCCTACCTGGCCTGATGACTCCTTGATGTCCCGAGTCCACTTGGCCGTGCTGCTTCTCCAGTTTCAACTGTTCTGCCTGTTTAATTAACATTTTAAAATCTTGTCCATGTTCTGTTATAATCTGCACCCGGCACAGCCAGAAGAGGACTGGCCACCCCTCACAGCCTGGTTCCTCTCTAGGTTTCTTCCTAGGTTTTGGCATTTCTAGGGAGTTTTTCCTAGCCACCGTGCTTTTACACCTGCATTGCTTGCTGTTTGGGGTTTTAGGCTGGGTTTCTGTACAGCACTCTGTGACATCAGCTGATGTAAGAAGGGCTTTATAAATACATTTGAAATTTGATTTGAAATTTGATTTGAAGTACAGATCAGGGTTGGGTTAGAAAAAAATATCCAAAACTTTGAACATCCCACGGAGCACCATTAAATCTATTATTAAATTTGAAAGAATATGGCACCACAACAAACCTGCCAAGAGAGGGCCGCGTACCAAAACTCACGGACCAGGCAAATAGGGCATTAATCAGAGGCAACAAAGAAGCCACAGATAACCCTGAAGGAGCTGCAAAGCTCCGCAGCCGGAGATTGGAGTATCTGTCCATACGAACACTTTAAGCCGTACACTCCACAGAGCTGGGCTTTAGGGAATAGTGGCCAGAAAAAAAGACATTGCTTAAAGAAAAAAGAAGCAAACACGTTTGGTGTTCGCCAAAAGGCATGTGGGAGACTCCCCAAACATATGGAAGAATGTACTCTGAAGAAATTATGGATGGTGCTAAATACAGGGAAATCCTTGAGGGAAACCTGTTTCAGTCTTCCAGAGATTTGAGACTGGGACAGAGGTTCACCTTCCAGCAGGACAATGACCATAAGCATACTGCTAAAGCAACACTTGAGTGATTTAAGGGGAAACATTTAAAATGTCTTGGAGTGGCCTAGTCAAGCCCAGACCTCAATCCAATTGAGAATCTGTGGTACGACTTGAAGATTGTTGTACACCAGCGGAACCCATACAACTTGAAGGAGCTGGAGCAGTTTTGCCTTGAAGAATGGGCAAAAATCCCAGTGGCTAGATGTGCCAAGCTTATAGACATACATACCCCAAGAGACTAGCAGCTGTAATTGCTGAGAAAGGTGGCTCTACAAAGTATTGACTTTTGTGGGGGGTGAATAGTTACGCACGCTCAAGTTCTCTGTTTTTTTGTAAAATTTCTTGTTTGTTTCACACACAAAAAAAATGCATATTCAAAGTGGTAGGCAATCCAAATAAAAATCTATTTTAATTCCAGGTTGTAAGGCAACAAAATAGGAAAATGCCAATGGGGGTGAATACTTTCGCAAGCCACTGTATGCGTTCTCAATGCCAAATCCACCACTGGTGTGCATGACCCGAATGAGGGGTGTTGAACAAAACAAAGTTCCAATCAGAGTATCAAAGCCAATGACAAATTTTCAAACGTCGCTTTACCCATGTGTGTTCCGACTCTGGCCCAACCCTTCGGTTTCTGGGACCAAACAGACGGTCTAGAATGGATTTCCATTCTAGAAATCGTTGAGGAGGTACTCAGATCCAGACTCATTGGGCATAGCTTAGCATTTGTCCGGGAGCAAAGAGTTTGGGTAGCCGGGCAAGAAGTTTGCTATACGGCATTGCCACTTGGATTGGAACCAGTGCATTGGTCAGATGACATGAAAATAGAGCTCTTTGGTCACACAAAACAGTAAAATATGGTGTTGGATCTTTGATGTTATTGGGCTATTTTGATTCCACTGGTCAGCTTATGTTAAAGAATTTAAGATGAACTTAGGTTGTAAACAAATGTTATTGCTGTGGACACAGTACACTGATTGTCAAGTTTGGGCAACAAATAACATAAATTAATTATAATTTATGCATTGGGGCATTTCCATGTAAAAAGCCCCATGAGCAAGTTCATAGGAGCACATCAAATTTGGTGTCAAATGAAAGCTAAGAGTCTATAGTTTTTAATTAAGGCATATATACAGAACCAGTCAAAAGTTTGGAAATACTAATTCCAGGGGTTTTCTTAATTTCTTACAAGTTTCCAGTAGAATAATAGAGAAGACATCAAAACTACGAAATAACACGTGGAATCATGTCGTAACCAAAAAAAGTGTTTGAGATTCTTCAAAGTAGCCACCTTTTGCCTTGATGACAGGTTTGCACACTCTTGGCATTCTCTCAACCAGCTTCACCTGGAATGTTTTTTCCAACAGTCTTGAAGGAGTTCCCATGCTGTGCACTTGTTGACTCGGTGCCTTCGGAAAGTATTCAGACCCCTTGACTTTTTCCACATTTTGCTACGTTACAGCCTTATTCTAAAATGGATTAAATACATATTTTTTCTCAGCAATACACACACAATACCCCATAATGACAAAGCAAAAACAGGTTTTTAGAAATGTTTGCAAAAATAGAAATGTACATATGTATTCAGACCCTTTGAGACTCAAAATTGAGCTCAGGTACATAGTGTTTTCATTGATCATCCTTAAGATGTTTCGACAACTTGATTGGAGTCCACCTGTGGTAAATTGAATTGATTGGACATGATTTGAAAAGGCACACACGTGTCTATATAAGGTCCCACAGTTGACAGAGAAAAACCCAAGCCAAGAGGTCGGAGGAATTGTTCTTAGAGCTCCACGACAGGATTGTGTCGAGGCACAGATCTGGGGAAGGGTACCAAAACATTTCTGCAGCATTGAAGGTCCCCAAGAACACAGTGGCCTAGATCATTCTTAAATGGAAAAAGTTTGGAACCACCAAGGCTCTTCCTAGAGCTGGCCGCCCGGCCAAACTGAGAAATCGGGGGAGAAGGGCCTTGGTCAGGGAGGTGACCATGAACACGAAGGTCACTGACAGAGCTCTAGAGTTCCTCTGTGGAGATGGGAGAACCTTCCAGAAGGACAACCATCTCTGCAGCCCTCCACCAATCAGGTATTTATGGTAGAGTGGCCAGACGGAAGCCACTCCTCAGTAAAAGGCACATGACAGCCCACTTGGACTTTGCCAAAAGGCATCTAAAGGACTCTCAGACCATGAGAAACAACATTCTCTTGTCTGATGAAACCAAGATTGAACTCTTTGGTCTGAATGCCAAGTGTCACATCTGGAGGAAACCTGGCCCCATCCCTACGGTGAAGCATGGTGGTGGCAGCATCATGCTGTGGGGGATGTTTTTCAGCGGCAGGGACTGGGAGACTAGTCAGGGTCGAAGCAAAGATGAACGGAGCAAAGAACAGAGAGATCCTTGATGAAAATCTGCTCAAGAGCACTCAGGACCTCAGACTGGGGTGAAGGTTCACCTTCCGAAAGGACAACGACCCAAAGCACACAGCCAAGACAACGCAGGAGTGGCTTCGGGACAAGTGTCCGAATGTCCTTAACTGGCCCAGTCAGAGCCTGTGCTTGAACCCGATCTAACATCTCTGGAGAGACCTGAAAATAGCTGTGCAGCAACACTCCCCATCCAACCTGACAGATTTTGAGAGGATCTGCAGAAGAATGGGAGAAACTCCCCAAATACAGGTGTGCCAAGCTTGTAGCATCATGCCGAAGAAGACTCAATGCTGTAATCACTGCCAAAGGTGCTTCAACAAAGTACTGAGTAAAGGGTCTGAATACTTATGTAAATGTCATATTTCAGCTTATTTTTAATAAATTAGCAAACATTTCTAAAAACCTGTTTTTGCTTTGTCATTATGGGGTATTGTGTGTAGATTGATGAGAGAAAAAAACTATTTAATCAATTGTAGAATAAGGCTGTAACGTAACAAAATGTGGAAAAATCAAGGGGTCTGAATACTTTCCCAATTATACTGTATAATAAAAAAATTAAAAAAGTCAAGAACTTCTCATTGTTCACCCCCTCCCTCCGGTCTCCCTTCTCCCTCTCCAGTTAATGCCTCCTCTCCAGGCTCTTACTGCCACCTTCCCATGAGCCCCCTCTTTCCATTTACTGTAACCAGCTCTCTCACCCACTGAGCACCGACCGACACCGGATGTCCATGGACGTTGAAAAGTAGTTGAAATTTGGTCAGTCCAAATCTGAACCAAACATATACTTTTTCACAAGTTTGGATAGCACAGTACAGTAAAGTAGAGCACAGTACAATACAGTAAAGAAACAGAGTACAGGTCAGTACAATAGAGTAGAGTTTAGTACAGCACAGTACAATACAGAAGAGCACATTAAAGTAGAGTACAGTATAATTTACTGAACTATACTCTAATACACTGAACTACTGTACTCTACTGTGCTGTACTGTTCAAACTGGTACAGATTTGGTTAGGTCCTGACCAACCAAATCTGTTCTTATTTGGGGGCGGAGCTTAGAATAACAGCAGTGTATATAATAATACCCAAACATGCAAAACAATGTCTACCTTTGTGTATCTATTCAGGATACATCACCATGAAGAGAATGACATTTATAATTATGCATTTCTGTATAGTACAGATCAGGGACCCATGACATCATTCTGTTACCATCATTCTGTTACCGGGTGTTAATCCACTTCACTTGCTGTAGTTCAATAACCAAATAGATTTTTTTCCGAATCAAGGTTTCATATCATAGCTGATTTTTAATTTGGAGTAGATATTTAACAGTTTTTGGAAAAGGTGGTCACATAGATTTTAACATAGTTACCAAACTTTACACCTGCACTGTTCTCGAGTAAATGTTTTTTTTTTTTTATGTTCAGTCGCAAATTGTTAAAAGTAGTCCTTGTGCATAGATCTGTATGGTTTGTTTAACTGCAATCAATAGTTTTTCTTTGGCACACTTTAAAGTGAAATCTGCATCTCTGCGTCCTTCTGTTACCGTGGAAATGTCCATTGGTAAATATAATATGATAGTGATGGATGCTGATGTAACAGTGATAAATTACAAACGCCATGGTACAGTCAGTACTTTGATGCCCAACTAGTTCTAAGAGTGTTGTGTAATGGCGTTTTCTTTCTCAGAATGCAGTTTAGCATGAAAGCATTACATCATAGTAAGGTACAAACAAGAAAATGGCCTTAGACCTACTAGGAACTCATGTCGTGAATGCCACAACCACAACACATCATTACACAGATGACATTTGAACTGGTCAAATGCCATTCCCGAGAGGTTGCAGCGAGTAAGCCGATTTTCAGTTTTGCTCAACGGTTTTGTGCAATACACTATAGAATGAAGGGAACAGCTTGACAACATGGGGGGGAAGGGAGGTGTGTGTGTGTGTGTGTCTCTGTGACCAAAAAAAAGTGACCAAATCCAATTTTCTTTATGCATGATCTTTCTATTCACAGTTTGTGGGCTACATATCCATCCCCCCATCAGAGAGAGAGAACTGTGTCAAGGAGGGAGAGAGGGTCAGGGACTGTGTCATCTCCATGGCCCTGGCTACAGTAGGACTGGGCTGGCTATCTGGAGATCTGCCACCCTCACTGTGATATGATGCACAAGGTAGACTACACATGAATGGTCTCTAAAGTGCCACAGTGTTTAATGGAAATGGGACATTCTTATAATGCCAAACATCACAGTTCTGTTACATCACAGACACAGGCCTCTCCTCTCCACTGGCAGCCAAGGCGGTCATTATTCGAGGAAACCTTTTCTCATGGGACACAATGAGCCACAGTGCCGTTTGGTTGCACCACTTCATGGTGGGATGGGAGATAACATTTTAATGAAGTGAAGCTAATAAGTAGGAGCAGGCAGAAAGTTTACATGAGGCCCTGCTCGTCGGTCATCGCGCCCCAGTTGTGCTATACGTAGATGACTAGACTATCCTTGTACAAAAGTAAAGTAACCAAGCAAATAATTGTGTGAAATGACTTGTGCAGTGGAATGTCAAATTGAACAATGTCATTATTTAGAGGTTTACCATAATTATATTGTTAAGGAATCCTATGTCGGAACTAAAATGCTAATTACCAAAAATGTAGTTTGAACTTAATACAAAAGCCTTCTAAAGAAACATACTGTATATTGTTTTGCTGCTTGGAATATAAACTGGAAACAAAATGAACATTTCTTAAATCAAAATAAAACTCCCTAACTGCTTCCCGAAAAAGGGCCCAAAAATTACCAAAGACTCCAACCGAGACATGGACTTTCCTCCATGCTCCCGTCCGGCAGGTGGTACCAGTGCATCTAGGCTTAGACCAACAGACTCCTAAACAGCTTCTAGCCCCTGGCCATAAGACAGTTAAATGGCTAACAACTACTGCTCCCCCTCACACCTACGCTGCTGCTAAAATGATTATTCATTAGATGTATTACTACCACTACGCTGCTGTTCATTGATTACCAATAGTATCTACTGTATCTATTTATCCTGCTACTGGTCACTATCACTCCTGTTTACATGTATTACCATTAGTATATTAACATAAGTATTTATATATTCCCGCCACCAGTCACTTTTCAGCCATGTTTACCTGTCTATCACGTCTATCACGCCTACACACACACACACACACACACACACACACACACACACACACACACACACACACACACTGAAGGCGTTCGCATACTTCCCATACGAAACTGTTCGGAACAGTGAGTGCGTATATTATGACAACATTTTGTGACGTTTTAGTTTGTTTGTCTTTGGCAAGGGTTTTTTCCAATAGTGTGCAACTGCAGCCCGCAATTTGGGGCGTTCCTGCATATGGGCATTTCTGCATCTGCAAGAACTCCTCCCCTCGAGCATCCCATTTGTTTCTTCATGAATTTGGTACTGGTTCCTCTTTTTTTTTGTCTTATTTGATATTTTTATTTGACATTGAATACTGCACTATTGGGTAGGGCTTGCAAGTTAAAGGGCAATTCCACCACTTTTCAACCTCATATTCATTATCTCCAGCGCCAAACCAGTGTCTACATATGTGAAAACAACGCATTTATGATCAGTTGTTAAAAAGATTTGGATTAAAGTACAAAAAATAAAAAGTGATTTTCAAAACCTGCAACTAGTTTCTAGCCAGAGGGAGGGTATTTTCTTACTCCCCACTTCATGGCGAATCTCAAGTGTTTTAAAATCACTGTTTATAAAATCTTTCAACTTTTGATGATGTCATCGGGTAGAACTTACATATGTAGACACTGGTATTGTGATGGAGATAAGGAAAATGAGGTTGAAACGTGGTGGAGTTGCCCTTTAAGCATTTCACTGTACTTGTGCACGTGACAAATAAAACTTAACTGAAGAGCTTAGAGAAATCTACTAATGCCTAATTGAACCTTAGCAACAGGTTAGTGAGTATACAACTAGTATGATGAAACCCCCAGCTAAAAACTTGCAAAACACTGACACCCAACTTCCCATAGCGCTTGCTGTCCCACACACACACACTCATTCCCTTCCCTCACTCCTTCACATGCACAAACAACCCGACTGGCTCATAAACAGCCAGACGGGCCCCTCAAAAGGGGGCAGGGACTCTCACAGGCGCTATTTACTGGGAGTAGAAAAGTGACACTGCCCCAAAAGGCTAACGCTTCAGCCATGTCAACACCCAGATGATGTGTATAGCCCAGGACTCAGCAGCTCTTCTGTTGCTCTGGCTTGGTCCAATAATTTAGCCACTGTTGCTGGTCAGGTCAGACACTAACAGAAATCTAGACCATAGACTTTAGAGTAATTTCTCCAATGGAGCATACTAGATCCGTGTGTCATAAAAGCTAGAAGAGCTACACTACATGGCCAAATTTATGTGGACACCTGCTCATCAAACATGTCATTACAAATTCATGGGCATTAATATGGAGTTTGTCCCCCCTTTCCCGCTATAACAGCCTCCACTCTTCTGGGAAGGCTTTCTACTAGATCCCCAAAAGTTGGAAGCACAGAATCGTCTAGAATGTAATTGTATGCTGTAGCGTTAAGATTTCCCTTCACTGGAACTAAGGGGCCTAGCCTGAACCATGAAAAACAGCCCCAGACCATTATTCCACCTCCACCAAACTTTACAGTTGGCACTATGCATTGGGGCAGGTAGCGTTCTCCAGGCATCCGCCAAACTCAGAGAACGTGTTTCCACTGCTCCAGAGTCCAATGGCAGCAAGCTTTACACCACTCCAGCCAACGCTTGGCATTGGGCATTGTGATCTTAGGCTTGTGTGCAGCTGCTCAGCCATGGAAACCCATTCCATGAAGCTCCCGACTAACAGTTCTTGTGCTGACGTTGCTTCCAGAGGCAGTTTGGAACTCGGTAGTGAGTGTTGCAACCGAGGACAGACAATTTTTACACACTCGGCGGTCCCATTCTATGAGCTTGTGTGGCCTACCACTTCGCGGGTGAGCCGTTGTTGCTCCTAGATGTTTCCACTTCACAACAACAGCACTTACAGTTGACCGGAGCAGCTCTAGCAGGGCAGAAATTTGACGAACTGACTTATTGGAAAGGTGGTATCTTATGACGGTGCCATGTTAAAAGTCACTGAGCTCTTCAGTAAGGCCATTCTACTGCCAATGTTTTCCTATGGAGATTGCATGGCTGTGTGCTCAATTTTACAGACCTGTCAGTAACGGGTGTGGCTGAAATAGCCGAATCCAATCATTTGAATGGGTGTCCACATACACTATATATACAAAAGTATTTTTTAAGAGAAGAAAGGAGGTCCTTGCACCCGGTGTTGTTTGTCCACAGCTGTGAAAAGGCACTGATACACAAGCCCACGACTTATACAATAAGTATGGTGTGTGTTCATGCGGTTATCCCATGCCCTCATCTTCACTCAGGGTGCTTCCTGATTGGGCTCTAACTGAAGCTGCCCCCAGTGACCTCTGAGAGCATAGTCTTCCCTGCACAAAATATGGACCTTTACAAACCTCCATCAAGACCATAATGTTCTTTGGTCGTCAATGTTGGTGCCACAAATGATCTCTGCTCTGCATGAGACAGTGGAATGTTCAGCATTGTGGTGGTGGTGGACCCTCCAACTCCCCATAGATATGTGGCTGGGTGGGCGGTCTGTTGGATGGAGGGGTTCCAGATCTGCGGTGCACACACCAATTAACAGTTTCCCTGGATTTTTCTTCCTCTCTGGATGGAAGGAGGTTGCAGTAACAGTCATTAACTAAGTATGCCTAGCCTAGAAAGTAAAGCATGTGGGTAAAATGCAGTCAGTCAGTGTTATCTGTCACCATGGTGGTTTGGACCAATTAGGAGAAATCATTTCCAGATTTGGAATGTGACCCAGGCAGCGAATAGATGCATCCTAAGTAATTAATCTCTCAGCAGCTGAGCGAGTAGCCCCACCATGCAGGATGACAACAACACACACAGCCAGACCAGCTAGCAGGGCAGGGCAGCTCTCTCTGCCTGGCCCATTCATCTCATTTAAAGTAACAGTATAGGTTATTTACCCCCATGCCAACCTCACTGTCTGACCAATATGTGTTTACAGTATGATCTAGTCTCTTTATGGAATTTAAACATTTAGCTAGGCAATGAATTCCTCAGTGGTTCTATTTTTAGGTTGCTCCCTCTTTTAATCAACATGACAATAACCAATGAAAGGATTGCAATATTGCAGTATCTTCCAATGTCAAACATGCACTCATTTTTGTAGATGTTAGGGTGGTGGATTTATCAGAGTTGAACCCTTCATTTTGGGGTTGGATGAAATGAATACCAAGCTTGTTTATGCTATTCCAAAAATCAACTTAATACAAAAGAGGACAAGAGGACAAAGACATCATTTAGAGTGTCCCCTCAGGCAGATAATTGCAAAGATAGTGAGCACCCTATGCACACAGAAACTAAAGCTGGGGACGCTGACAATTCAATATACTAAGGGCTTTCGTTGTTCAGTTCTAAGAACTCTGCTGCTCACCCTCACTCAGTCACAGTGGCTGGGGACGAGTCTTGACAGTGTGTATCCTTATCAATTCTCCTTCCTAGTGTTATAGTAGTGTGTGGTCATAGCTAATATTTATTCTAACATGGCCCAAAGGACAACTCCGCAATGAGACAGGTAAGCCTTTTATGCAATGACGCCAGACATTGCCATAGACATACAATGACCGTGTGACATTAAACTCATAGTGGAGACAGTAGGCTACAGCACCAGAATACACAGGAAGTGGGAGAATTATTTTATAGTGCTGCAATCTGACTCTGTAGTCAGGAAGGATTTGGTCATTAAAAAGAACGCCTTCTGCCAGACTCTGATAATCACCTGTAAGCACTGAACAGATTAAGGGGGTCTTTCCCAAATGCTAACAACTGAACATAATTAAATACCATATTAACATGGCCCACAGACACTACTTATTACATGGTCATGTTATGGATTCACTAGGTCATGTCTGCCTTCTATTTTATTTGCAGTACAGTGGCAGATCAATAGCTTCCTTTTCCCCAGATTAATAGCATAAGTACATGTGCAGTAAGTCAATACTGTAGTGTCCGTTGTTCACATACAGAACACTCAGAAGAGGAGAGCAGATATGACTAAGAATGCCTACAGCATGGATAATCCACTAGATTCAGCCACAGGGCTTCTTGAGCGGATGGTGAGGGGGCAGGAACATAATTACAAATAAATTGTAGACTTCAAATTGACATAAAGCCCAAACAGATATATTATTTGACTAAAACGATCACATATATCTCTCTATTATGTGTTGGAATACTTTGGAAGAGATTTACTAAATTAAAATCACTTGGAGTTGATTTTTTTACAGTCTTTGGACATAAAAGGGGGGGACAAATAAAGAGTGGATCAGTGTAGTGAATAATTTATGTATCTTGCGAGATCAGTGTGGTTGTACGAGGCTAGCAGGTTTCTTCCTAGTTTAGAAATTAGACCGAATTGAGAATAAACCCTGACTAAAGTGTCACCTGGACTGCTGCACCATCATCTCTGCTGCACAACCAGCTGAACACGTTTCAGGTGAGTTACACCTCCAAACCCCACCATAGCGTGGATGTGGAAACCCAATAACCAGGAGGAAAAAAGCCACTGATCACACCATGCAATCCAGTGCCATGTAACACTCCGACAATGAATTGTAAGGGCCGGTTGGGTTACAGTTAAATACTACTATACTAAGAACCTCTTCTCTCAGACAAACTGCTGTGTGTTGTGTAGCTACTTGCAGAGAGCAGGGGTAAAGTGTCTCTATTCTACAGTATGTACAGGGTGATTCATGAGAGCTATGGTTCAAGAATGAAGACATGAAGTCCATGTCAGTGTCAGGCAGGCAAGCAGGCAGGCAGCGTGGGTTGTTTTCACCACAAAGTGAGAGAGTGAGCCGGCGCTGGCTATGGCATACCATTGCCGTTAACCTCTACTAAGGTACAGTCAAGTTGAGGACGTGTTTCTCCCCAGGGTTGTAAATGTATCTTTACCAAGTATTGCCACAGATGTTCAAGAAGATGTTCAGTTTTACCCTGACTGCCCTCCCAGTGTTCTACAGGAGAACCATCAAGAGCATACTGTCGGACTGCATCACAGCCTGGTACGGCAACTCCACCGCCGCGGATCGCAAGGCTCTTCAGAGGGTGATACATGCAGCCTAACGCACCATTGGGCGAACACTGCCTGCCCTACAGGACACCTACAACACCAGGTGTCGCAGGAAGCCCTAGAAGATCATCAGGGACACCAGCCACCCGAGCCACGCTCTGTTCTCCCCGTTTCAATCACTCAGACGTGGGCAGTACAGGAGCATCATGGCAAAAACTGAGAGACTAGCCAATAGTTTCTACCTTCAGACCATCAGGCTGCTGATTAGCCACCACTAGTCAGCTACCTGCTCTCCCCTCCTACTCCCCCTACAGACATTCCCCCACTGCTCTCCCTCATGGACACCCTCAACTCTCACTTATCTTACCTGATACTCCCCCCCTATGGACATTCTTTCTTCTGTTGCTCCACCCCCTTATCGACATGCTCAGTCCTGCTGCCCCCTTCTATGGGCATTTCAACCCCCAACAGACTTTACTCTGCCCCCACCCCAACGACATTCATCACTATTGCAGTTGTTAATATGTATATTATTACTTTTTTGTTTTCTATTTCACTCAATGATCATGCTGCTGCTCCCCCTATGGTCATTCTAACCCACCCCCTCAACAGTCTTTACTCTGCATCCATCCTAATGGACATTTATTTATTCATAATAAATATCCTTCAGCTGTTATTATTTATATAGTGCTATTTCTATTTATATTGTTTTCACCATTTTCATTCTTTTATTTCACTAGTCCAGTATGTTGGAGCTCAAAGCCTAAGATTTTCACTGTACCCTGCAATCACACCTGCAACAATCTGAATCTCTGAACCCTCAGGTCTGGGTACAATCCATCTCTAAAGCCCATGATTCGGGAGGAACAAGCTGACCCGCCCAGATTTTTATTTAGCAACTCCCTTTCCGTGCTTATTAAATATTGCGCACATTTATCACTTTTAAAACCCTTTTTAGAGTGGATCATTTATGCATTTTATTGTGATTTTATCCACTTTTACTCCCGCTGATATCTCAACATTTTAAAGCATGGGTTTTACCCGACCTATTTAAATATTTATACCCTTTTAAACTCATCTGTCCAGGATGGTGGGCCACTGCAATAGAAGCGGACATTTTAACAACCTAAACGGACGGTTTTATTGCACTGTAAGTAGATTTTTTTTTAATTTTGCACAGAACTCAATGGAGACACAAACAACATCAAAAATAACCATTCATCCCACTATTCAAATATTACAAACCATCACTCCCCTCCCAGTATCCTGAACAACACGTTGCCATCCCTTACGTCCTATTTTTTATAAAGTTATTTACCCCTTCCCCCAACCCAAATCCTTTTACCCTAAACCGGGTTCGTATCATATTCCAAACCCCTCCTCCTCTATTTTATTATTATAATTGTTTTACTTTACTTCTTTACATTTTTAAATCCATTAAAGTTTGTTTTAACCAAATCAAGTTGAGCAAGAAAAAAATGAGAATTCCACAACCCCCTCCCTCTTGTATCTTGACAAACCTGACCTTCACCAGACAGATACACGGACAAGAGGGATAGAAGTGGGCATTAAGCCCTGAGATGTCCCAAAGTTGGTCATTACTCAATATGTTCAGTTCAAACACGTGGCTCTAACCTAATATTGATGTATTGATGTATATTTGCAATGTCTTACAGTTGTGAAAATCTGATATCTGCAATTATGCATTCATTGACAACATGAGCAATGGAAAATCCCCTAAAATAATGGCTTATTTTCCATAGTTACCAACCCAGCATGACTTTGAATTTGGGCTTATTATAATTGGAAGCTTCCTACTGAAATGCATGTCAATAAACTTTTTTTGTAGCTTTAGATAAGATTATAGATTATTTAAAAGTATAATGGTATTAGATATTATTTTAAACAATACAATAAAGATTATGTAAAACTATACTCAAACATCTGTACGTGAGCCCTGTATGCACGAGTGCTGTATTCACTGGACTATTCTACTACAACACGTTTACAGTGCATTACATCATGTACGTTCACAATAATGACAAATTACCCTGGAAAGTCTATATTATGTCTTTCCCAGTGTGGGTACCAACTACACAACAAGGAAACGTGTTTCATTCTTGCTTACAACTTTTCTGCCAGTCACTAGAAGCCCGCTGACGGGTGAAACGATTGATTGCGCTTTTTCATGAGGCAAATGAGACTGTAAACAAAGAGCAGCCATGTATTACTTACTTTCTGTGCAACACATCCCGTGACCCATAGTAGATACGCTGTCATGAACACATGTGCCCAGAACGAGCTGTTGCAGTTCATTTTCCTTATTTCGTCCTTTTCCCCTACGCACACTGAACCGTGACCCGCTCTCGCTCCCACTCTCCATTCACCTGAACTCTCGGGTGCGCGCTTTCATCCTTCGTGGACCCGCACACAGAAATCACAGGGGGCTGTACTGAAGCGCCCACAATTTGTCAGTCAGTCTTATTTGTCAACAATAATTTAGACAAACATAGCTTCCAATGCACCAGCTGTGGGATTAGGAACAGTAACCTACATTTCCTTGTAGTTGGTTAGCTGCAGACCATTGATTTTGGAGTAACTTTATGGTTGTGTAGTGATTTAAGAGGAGCAGAGCTCTGCCACCTGTGCTGTAAAAGCCCTGGCATCTTTACAGAGGGTTAGTAGTACTCTCAAACAGGCTACACTATTCCCCCTTTTCTCTTGAAGTGTCTGGAGCACAAACCCAATGTGAACATGTGAAGCCTACTCTTGCACTGATGCCACCAATGAAGCAATTGAGGGGGCATCGAAACACAGGGAAAAGAGTGAGCTTGAGCCAGTGTATGTGTGGGTATAGTGACTTTATGAATGAATTTCTAGCAAATTGAGAGGGGAAAGCTGGAGCGGAGCAAGGCTGAACCAGGGACCTCTGGTTACAGAGCAAGTGCACTACCACCTGTGCCATAAAAGCCCACGTCTCTTGGCATAGGCAATATACCATCATATAGGAAGGCTATGTAGCATATGTAGCATAAATTACTTGACTTATGCAAAGTTGAGAATCCATTTGTGTAAACTCTGTATGGAGTTAATAAGATTAGCTGATATTCATAAGCATGCTGATTAACAGTGCTGTAGACCTATAGAACAGAATGCTCACTAAACCGTTAATCACCTTGTTTGTCTGACTTTAACAGCGTTAAGGGCAAATCAGGAGGAAATAGCGTCTGTTGTCTGCCCTGTCAATGTTTAATTTATCATTCCTTGACAGTGGCGATTTTAGTATGTAAATCTTGGTGGGGCAAACTCAACAACAAAAAAATGTAGATGCATGCCAGACCATGTTGTTATGATTAATGATTACTTTTAAAAATGTACATTGTTTGGGAACTGATATGTGACACACACTTATTAATGCAAAAAAACATATTTTTTTAGCTAAACCGGTGGGGCTTGCCCTGAATGACGGGACACCACTGCTCCTTGAGCATGCTCACTTATAAGCATGTCAGAGAGTACATGGGACAGTCTTGTGGTGAAACAAGATTCGGCACATTTCTTGTTGACGACATGTGCAGGCCAGAGGAATCCTTATGTAGCCTCCCTATTCAGAGTATTGCTACCTCTGCCAAGAGGTCTGGACCTTTATGGCACTGGTGAAAATGTGCTTGCACTACACTGAAGGGTTGCTGGTTCAAGCCCCTCTCTGACTGTTCCTTCTCAATTGCCACGTTTATCTCCTATCTGAGATCATTAGACAGTCAGTAATCAAATTCAGTAATCAATACCTATTCAACGCTGAAAAGGTGTTGTAGACTGTATTCCTAACTACACCAAAATAGACTTCTATTCATGTCATTGGAGAGAGATTTTTGCAAATGGATATAATAATAGGCAATGCATATGTGTATTTGTCACTAGCTGTGTAATAATTGATATTCATGAAACCTTAAATCTGCTGATCTTTTCTTGCCACATGGTATAAGCAACTGATTAGAACTTTGATCAGTGTAATTTGCCTTCAGTTGAGTGCTGAGTAATTACAAACAATCCTCATCATTAATGACAAGGCATTATCTAATCACAGGTTTTAAGACCCTATTTTGCATAGAGACATCATAATGACAGTAAAACATCCGCATGGTAATACACACTGTAACATTTTTATTTCATGGGGATACAGAATTAAATAAATGTTTTTCCCAACAACATTTTGTTACAGTTTTGACAAAACTAAAAAAGATGTCTGATAAAAAGGGCGCCGTTTTACTCAACGACCGCCAGAGGGAGTCATTTTTTTCCTATTCATTATAAAGGGGCTCTAACACCCACAACGCACCGCGCGAGACAAAACGTCATTAGTGTCCGTTCATTATTACTGTTCGGCCAGCAACTGGTCTGGCATTTTTACCTTTAAATCTAGCTCATTTCCAAGCATAGGCTTATAATGTATATATTATTAGATAGAGAAAAATAACAATAATTAATATATAATTCTCAAAGAGAGAATTATTTAATAAGTGTTTACTAGACATCAAGTTACAAAACGATGTTAATAGTATCCTGATGTCAAGTATCCTTAATGGCATCCATTTAGCCACGTAGAAGCAGAACGAAAATTCGTCTGAAAAAGGTTGGCTTGTAAACATTTTCCGTGCATTTCAACCATTGTCATGTCAATTTCTATGTATATATATATGTTATGGTTATTTATTAAACCTTTTCACAATTTTACGTTGTGCATTGATATAAATTACACAACTTGTACTGGTGTGAAAATCGGGACATACTAGAATAATTCTAGCCCCATAAACCTCGCAGGATCACAACACACAGTTAATGCAAATATTTGTGTAACTAAAATAACGGTATGGGACTGATGTCTTAACTAACTAACCAACTAACAAGCAAACGTAGGCTGTCTTTGCTTGACAGGTTGATAAAGCCAACTAGCTACCTTGCTTGTTACTAAAGCCAATCAAATCTATTGGTCGCAGGTTAGCAGATGTTATTGCGGGTGTCGTGAAATGCATGTCGTTTGTAAAGCCCAGCAATCTTCATAACCCATGACAGACACATTTGTTACTTACAATATTCAAAGGCCTAACGTTAGCTAGGCAATGAAGTTAGCTATATTTAGTAACTCAATCCACTTAACGTTAGCTAGCTAGACAGCTTTAGCTATTGCAGTTAGTGGAGATGTTCCTCCCAACCACATTCTCCCAGTTGGTCAGAACATTTGACCAAATCTATTGCAAATAATGTACTTTATCAATACATTTGCAATGTTATTAGTGCAGACCACGCCCACTTTTTTATTTTCGCTACATCCACACTACGCCATCATCGTGGCAAATCCTTTCAGATTACGGCTAATTTGCATTTAGATTACTCTTTATTTGATCCGACAAAATACGTAATGATGCTCATACTACCTAAATATTAACTAACTAAACCTTACATTTTCAGGGGAGACCATTGTTTTGGGTTGTCCTTCCTTGGACGCATGAATTGTATTAAACCTTTTCAACTGGACAAACGGGAAGAAAATGTTTTGAAAGGATTATAGCTACTCCCTTCCATGGGCTCCAGTGCAACATCATTTGATTCTGTATGTCAATGGTAAACCACAAAGCAGCCGTTGCTGAGATGGAGACAACCAATGAAGAAAACCTTCAACTAGACCTGATACCGCAGTCCAAAGAGGATGGTGCTGATCCTGTGGAGAATGATGCTCAGCTACTGAAGAAAGGAGGGCAGGAGAAGCCGACAACATCGAGGGATGCTGTTAATGGAGGTAAGTGTTAGTTAATTAGTTAATACCCTAGCCTGCCCCTCAAATGATAGGATTTGATTAGCTGCATTTTTTTTTATATAGGCATTCTAGGCAACCTGACTCTGACCTAATTCTGACTGATTTAATGATTCCATCCACTCTCATCATCAAACAATGGAGTGTGTTCTTCCTCAACCAGTTAATCGTAGGAGAAAAATTCATTTCAAAAGTTAATAGCAAAGCATAACTGAATGCTTGTATTATTTTCACAGGACATAATTGTGAAAACGTTATTGTCGAAGGGAATCTGCTGTAGTAGGAGCTCCTTATATGGAGGCAATTCCTCTGTCTTCTACCAGTATTCTTTCCCAACTGTGTATGACATGCTTGTGTGCGACCTGACAGAAAAAAGGCCTTACTTGGCCGCCTCAGGCCATCTGCCCCTCCCTGCTACATCTCTCTTTGTACTTGCATGAGGAATTGCAGAACTGTCTGGACAGAGATCTGAGCCTCATAACTCATCTACAATCCACTGTCACTTCACAGTCACCTCAACTGCACTAAGGCATATTTGCATGCCATCGTTATTCCTACACCTCTCACCTTCAATAAAAATAGTTTGGCTATATGGACACATGTAAAATGAATAATATCAAACTGCCACTTTCAGTTCCTAAAGCGCTAGTCTGCCTTGACAACAAAGCTTGTTTGACCGGTTACCTGTGAAAGCCACAATAGACTTTGTCATGCAAAGGAGTCCTTTCTTTTTTTTATTTCAAGTATGTCACAATCCTCTCTCATTGTGTGGTGAAATACAAACTGGATGGATGGATGCCGTAAATGACCTACTATACTGACACACTCCCCTGTCAACTCCCAACTCACCCACTCCCCTTGTTGCAGGATCTTTCAAAGCAGACGTGGTGCCTAATGGAGAACGAGTGGCACAGGGCCCGGGGCCAGGCGCTGGAGGGGACGGCCGTCCAAATGGCCCCCTGCCTCCATCGCCCCCTGCTGCTCAGGGCACCAGCCGCACCGTCAGCCCCCAGTCCAAAGAGCCATCCCAAGGTGTGGCCGCTTTCCCACCACCCATGCTAGAGAAGTCTGAGGGAACTAGTGCTGAGGGCCCTGTTCACAAGGGCGACGCATTGCAGTCGCTCAGACTGAGTATGCCTTTGCAGGAGACTAAATTGTGTAAGCATACTGTAACCTGTTCTTGCAGTGAGTGCCCCCTTTTTTGCTCTGGGATGTAACTTCAGAGGTTGACTTGTTGACTTAGGCTTACCCCCATACCCTAAATTAATTCCCTTGCTTGTGCTTACTACACTCCCATTAAAGAGCTAGATCGAGAGAGTATCTGCTTTGGTGGTATGAGCCTGCATACTTTGTGCAGTGTGTCAGTGGTCATTTAATTGCTTGATTTGGGTCTTGGTGCTTCTCTTGGTAGTGGCTGTATTTTAACTAATTCTTTACTTGTGGTTTGTGGTGAATGTTGTTTTGGATGACGGCCTAGGCTTACAGGTACCTAGTAATGCAAAGTGTTTTAAGTTTATTAGTTATATTACAGAATGTCTAATTTTGCCTGAAGAGCTTTTTGTTTACTGTGAGCCACTAGGCTAACCACTCCCACATAGAATGTTTACAGTGTCACATACATAAACTCGTTTATAGTATCACATTCTTGGTTTCGTTCCGTTCATAGTGCATTCTGCTCTAAGTGATGCTGCAATCAGGAAGAACTCATGCTAACTTCTAAGTTGCACTGATTTGACACCTGTTGGTTGGTCTTCAGCACGCCTGGCCAATTGCAGTCAGAGCATCATCAATCAGGCATATCACCAACTGTCTGCAAACTAACTAACCAAAAAAGCTAAAAACAAAATACGTTTGTATACTAAACTATTTTGTGTGTCACATTTTACTAACATTAATGTAATAACTAAGCGACTGGCTAATATATGGGATTGATTTGAGTCTTTCTCATTTGGCTTTGTAAGTACTGGGTTACATGCAGTTTCACTTGGTGGTAACTAACCATGGTGGATGGAAAACAATGTCATACAAGCACTCTCATTTCTTACATAAAATTGGCTCTAAACTGAGCAACAAAGTAGTTGTTGCACACAGTTGTGGTTTCCTTCTAAAATGTATTGTACGCTTGTATGACAATGTCTAAGTTATTGTTAGCATATTCTGTGTTGTATGGTGGTGCAGTTAGGCCCTTCTATTTCTTGTTTTAAACTTGCTCTTACTGTAGCTGTCAAAGAGCAATCACTGGAGATGGAGAATGAGGAGAAGATCCGCCATGATGCTCGGCGGCGCCTGGAGGAGCAGCTCAAACAGTACAGGGTGCAGAGGCACAAGGAGACGGTGAGTGTGTGTGTGTGAACCGCGTCAGTCACCAGTCAGACATTAATCCAGATAAAGCTGTCAGTTGCAAGCTTTACAGAGTTGAATTGAGGCAGAAGTGTTTCCCCTAGCATTATTTTGGCATGGCAGGCCTTCTTGCCTAGTTTTGTTGCTATCCACTACCTACAGTATAGTATAAAAATTGTCCTCTGTTAGTTTCAGTTGAATGGTCTGATGTTTGCAGCCCTGAATGTTGCTTCTTTGTGCCCACACAAGAAAACAAGTTAGGGGAAACACTGGTCTGAAGTAGACTACATCCTCTACTCATGCTACCCTCTCTCCTCATCCAGTCCCACCGCTCTACCTTAAAGAGCCGCACTGGATTCAGCACTCTGGACCCAGACCTCATGATGCACCCAGAGGCTCTCCCCCGGGCCAACACCACCTCCATGACCACAGAGTACTCCTTCCTGCGGACCAGCGTCCCCCGGGGCCCAAAGCTGGGCAGCCTGGGCATCCCCCCAGCCAAGGAGAGGAAGTCACGGTCAACCCGCCCCAGCAAGATCCACTCCCTGGCCGACTACAAGACTCCCGAGCCAGCAGGGGGTAGTAGTGGTGGAGGTGGGGTCAGGACGTCTGCAGACTCCTCCATGGGCTCCTTGGGGTCCAACTTCAGCTCTGTGTCCACCCTGTCAGAGGTCAGCTCCATGGAGACGACGTCTTCGGAGGCCCCGCTGGGGTCGTCAATGTTTTTCCAGGACATCTCGGAGGTGGACGCCGGCAGCGAGTCAGGGATGGGGTCGAGGCCTGGTGGGGACGGGAACGACAGCGACAGCTCGACCTACAGCAGCGTGTCCACCTCCACCAGGGGCACTGGGACCTACGGCATGCTGGCTGCAGCAGTGGGCATGCAGAGAGGCGGGAACTACACAGTGGAGGGTAGGGAGATTGCCCCAGAGGCTATGGGAAACTTCCCCTCACTGCAAGAGGTTCTGCAGGCTGCCAGTGATGAGCAGCACCTGCTGGAGTTGGAGCAGGACAGAGAGGGCACCGGAGAACCACGCAGCCGCAGGGACAGCTTCTCCAGCAGGTAGGCCACACCATCATCAGCACAGCACTTCTGTAATGACACATAGCAAAACAAACTGACTGGTGTAGTACTAGTGAATAACATAAGCACACTGCGGTTGCAGACAGCAAATAAGCAGGAACACTAGTCTGCTTTAGATCATGGCTGTTATACATCAAATCTACCTGTACACTCCTTTATGTTTGCTTACTTTTCCAATCATAATTTACCATGAATTGTTGGATTGTTCTAGAATGCCCCAGTCAATTGCACTTGCAAGATTTATGCTTATATTGTTTAATTGCTTGTTTCCTGCAGTGTGTCATTAGAGAGCTCTGTGATGGGACATGATGAAATGCTCCAGGTTCTGAAGGAGAAGATGAGACTGGAGGGGCAGCTAGAGTCTCTGTCTTCTGAGGCCAACCAGGTATAACTACCATACAGACAATGTAGTAAGGACTTCACTGTCTTCAATGGCTAACACTTTAAACATAGGATCAACTAAGGTAATTAACACTCCTTACATGCTCAGACTTACCGTCACTAGAATAGCTAGGCTAACACCCTGCAATTCCTCCCTCTCCTCTCCAGGCTCTGAAAGAGAAGACTGAGCTCCAGGCCCAGCTGGCTACAGTCAACGCCCAGCTGCGGGACCAGGTGGAGCAGGCCCAGACCAGCCAGGAGAAACAGAGCTCCCTCAACAAGGAGGTCTCCACCCTTCGCCAGAGCTGCTCCCAGCTGGAGAGGGCCATGGTGGAGCTGCAGGGCAACCTAGAGCGCAAGAACGCCGGCCTTTCCTCACTGGGCAACGACCTGCAGGTGGCCGAGGAGCAGTACCAGAGGCTCATGGGGAAAGTGGAAGAGATGCAGCAGAACGTGACCTCCAGGGACAACGCTGGTAAATTGGATGGATGGAGAGCCCAGTTTTGGCATCATGCTTTTCAAACTCTCTCATCTCCTCACAACATGCTCCACACAATAATACTAATGAAATTCGATGCGACACTTATTAACGTGCTAAATACAAAACTATTTGTGAATGATTTGTTTTGGTGTTGTCCTTCTGCAGTCCAAGAGTTGCGTCAGCAGATGGGTGGACTCCAGACTCAGCTCCAGCAGGTCCAACTAGAGCGCAGCACCCTGCAGAGCCGGCTGAAGACCTCCCAGGCCGAGATTGACTCACTGCAGCAGGTCCGCCAATGGTACCAGCAGCAGCTAGCGCTGGCACAGGAGGCTCGGGTCCGGCTCCAGGGTGAAGTGGCCAACATGCAGGTAAGGCTATCTGTGACAAAGGCTCCTCCTTCTACTGAATTGATGTGTTGCAGAGTTGACGTGTTATGAAATTGATGTGGTACGGAGTTGATATACTGTTTGACTGAGTTGACATGTTTTTTTCCCCCAGGCTGGGCAGATGACCCAGATTGGTGTCATGGAGCACCTAAAGCTGGAGAATGTGACTCTGTCTCACCAGCTGACAGAAACACAGCATCGCTCCATCAAAGAGAAGGAGCGAATCGCCGTTCAGCTGCAGAGTATTGAGGTCTGTCCCCTTGAAAATGAGGAAATATGACATGTTATGTGATTGGTGTTTCTAATATTGTGTTATGTAATTATGAAATTTTTTACTGAAAAATAATATACGATTTACTGGCAAAAGAAAATATGAGGCGTTAGATTTGAGGTCATTAAGCAGTGTTCTGACCTCTGTCCTTCCTTTGGCCCTAGACTGACATGATGACCCAGGAGGCTGCCTACCAGCAGATCCAGGATGCCAAGAACATGGTGGAGGACGACCTCCAGCACAAGCTAGACGAGTTCGAGGAGGAGCGAGATCACTTACACAAACTGGCCGACACAGCCAGCTCTCTGGAGAGGGAACTAGAGCAGGTAATTGTGGGTTTATGAAAACACTTATGACAACCTTTGTATTGTTCAACTGAATGGTATTTGATACTCTGGGGCAGTGGTCTAATATCAATGAAAGGTGGGGCTTTTACGCACATCCAAAATAATATCAGGAGCTAGACAAAAACAAGGCCCAATACTTTGAGAAAAACTGAATGTCCGCTCACTGGTTTGCTATTTTGCAGCAACAGTTGCCTAATGTAACCCCTCTCTGTGTCCCCCACAGATGAAGTTGACCCTATCACAGAAGGACCTGCAGCTGGAGGCCCTCCAGAAAGACCACTTAGAGCTGATGAGACAGCTGACAGCCACTCAGGAGAGCCTTCACACCAAAGAGCAGTCCATCAACCAGCTAGAGGCCCGCTACCTAGAGCTAGAGGCCACTCTGGCAGAGCTGCAGACAGAGACCAACGCCAAAGACGAGAACATCCAGTATCTACAGAATGAGAAGATTGTGCTGGAGGTGGCCCTCCAGGCTGCCAGGGCTGACAAAAGTCAGCTGGACGAAGGGGCCGAGAGGCTGGGGGAGGAGGTGCTGGTGTCCTCGTACCTCCTGGATCAGCTCAGGCAGGAGGTCCAGGTCAAAGCCTCACAGGTGAGAAACAAACCGCCGTCGTGCCAATGGGTCCCGTCACACACAACCCTACGATGGCTGTTGAGCAACCATGTTTGAGCTGACGTAGAATGTAAACACCTTCTCCTTTTTCTTTTTAGATTGAAACTCTGCAGCAGGAAAACGGCACCCTGAAGAAACAAGCTCAGAAATTGAAAGAGCAGTTCATGCAGCAAAAGGTGCGTGTCACTTGTTTTGCCTTTGGGAGGATTGTTTACACGCACACACACACACACACACACACACACACATTCAAACACAGGATTCATCTCTTCACACCTATTCCTGTTCCCCACCCATCAGGTGATGGTGGAGGCCTATCGGCGGGACGCCGGCTCCAAGGAGCAGCTGATCAGCGAGCTGAAGTCGACTAAGAAGCGTCTGGTGTCGGAGGTGAAGGGGCTGAAGCAGGAGCTGCTGGAGGCCCAGGGGCAGAAGCAGAAGGCTGAGCTGGAGCAGAGCCGGCTGCAGAAGGAGGTGGTCCGGGTCTCGCAGCAAATGAACAGCCTGGAGAACCACCTGCAGTCCGTGCAGACCGAGAGGGATCAGCTGGAGACACAGATCCAGGTACACAATGCCTCCCTAGCAGCTTTAGTTTTTTTCTAGGATTTCCTAAGGGTTTTCTTTGCATTACTTCCATGACAGTACTTGCGATACATATCCCATTGCCTTAGCCGGCTATCTTTGATAGGCATTTGATAATAATCAGTGTGCGTTTGATGTCCCTCCACAGTCCCTGCAGTTTGACCAGAGTCAGCTAGCAGCAGTGACGGAGGAGAATGAGGGCCTGAAGAAACAGGTGGAGCAGATGCAGTCGGAAGCCAAGAAGTGAGTCACAACATTTCTAAAGGCAGACTGACTTCTGGATCTAGCCTGGTTACCATAGTAATGGCCCAACAAGATTCACTATGAATCTCTATAAATGGTATAAGTAAACTCGGCTAAAAAAGAAACGTCCTCTCACTGTCAACTGCGTTTATTTTCACCAAGCTTAACATGTGTAAATATTTGTATGAACGTAACAAGATTCAACAACTGAGACATAAACTGAACAAGTTCCACAGACGTGTGACTAACAGAAATTGAATAATGTGTACCTGAACAAAGAGGGGGTCAAAATCAAAAGTAACAGTCAGTATCTGGTGTGGCCACCAACTGCATTAAGTACTGCAGTGCATCTCCTCCTCATGGACTGCACCAGATTTGGTCAGTTCTAGCCCTCACCCTCCGATCCAACAGGTCACAGACGTGCTCAATGGGATTGAGACCCAGGCTCTTCACTGGCCATGGCAGAACACTGACATTCCTGTCTTGCAGGAAATCACGCACAGAACGAACAGTATGGCTGGTGGCATTGTCATGCTGGAGGGTCATGTCAGGACGAGCCTGCAGGAAGGGTACCACATGAGGGAGGAGGATGTCTTCCCTGTATTGCACAGCATTGAGATTGCCTGCAATGACAACAAGCTCAGTCCGATGATGCTGTGACACACCGCCCCAGACCATGATGGATCCTCCACCTCCAAATCGATTCCTCTCCAGAGTACAGGCCTCGGGGGAAACGCTCATTCCTTCGATGATAAACGCGAATCCGACCATCACCCCTGGTGAGACAAAACCGCGACTCGTCAGTGAAGAGCACTTTTTGCCAGTCCTGTCAGGTCCAGCGACGGTGGGTTTGTGCCCATAGACGATGTTGTTGCCGGTGATGTCTGGTGAGGACCTGCCTTACAACAGGCCTACAAGCCCTCAGTCCAGCCTCTCTCAGCCTATTGCGGACAGTCTGAGCACCGATGGAGGGATTGTGCGTTCCTGGTGTAACTCGGACAGTTGTTGTTGCCATCCTGTACCTGTCCTGCGGGTGTTGTTACACGTGGTCTGCCACTGCAAGGACGATCAGCTGTCCGTCCCGTCTCCCTGTAGCGCTGTCTTAGGCGTCTCACAGTACGGACATTGCAATTTATTGCCCTGGCCACATCTGCAGTCCTCATGCCTCCTTGCAGCATGCCTAAGGCACATTCACACAGATGAGCAGGGACCCTGGGCATCTTTCTTTTCAGTAGAAATGCCTCTTTAGTGTCCTAAGTTTTCATAACTGTAACCTTAATTGCCTATTGTCTGTAAGCTGTTACTGTCTTAATGACCGTTCCACAGGTGCATGTTCATTAATTGTTTATGGTTCATTGAACAAGCATGGGAAACAGTGTTTAAACCCTTTACAATGAAGCTCTGTGAAGTTATTTGGATTTTTACGAATTATCTTTGAAAGACAGGGTCCTGAAAAAGGTGAGTGTATATATGAACGGAAATAAGTATCTCTCTCAATCTCTTTTAGTCAGATTGCTTATATGTGCACTACTGTTGATGTGTCTAATTGTCTTGTTTTCCTCTCTCAGGGCCATCTCAGAGCAGAAGGTGAGAATGAAGCGGCTGGGGACCGATTTGACCAGCGCGCAGAAGGAGATGAAGGCCAAGCACAAGGCCTATGAGAACGCAGTGGGCATCCTGAGTCGCAGGCTCCAGGAAGCCCTGGCAGACAAGGAGACCACAGAGGCAGAGCTGGTCAAAGTCAAGGCCCAGGTCTCAGATGGAGGCAACAACCAGGCCCTGCAGGTACATATAGTACTACCCTGATAAGGGCCCAGTGTTTTTTCTGATCAAATGACTTAACTAGGAACTAGGGTCCAGAGTTTGTTTCTGGTCACTTCATGTGGCCATACTCGTAACATAAGATTTCAGCACATCCTTAGCTGTGGTGGTATTTCTATAGCCTAAACCTATACTTGTTCCAGGATAAAATGGAGGTTCTGCAGAGTGAGCTCCAGGCTGTGAGCCACAGCAAGGCCATGCTGGAGAAAGAGCTTCAGGAGGTCATTTCCCTCACCAGCACTGAGCTGGAGGAGTACCAGGAGAAAGTCATGGAGCTTGAGGATGAGGTGAGTGGTTGTCTTGTCTACAATGTAGGATCTTAATTTGATCACCATTTTGCAGAAGAACTTTCCTGCAATGCAGAACATTTAAAAGTTGTAATGTATTTTTGGGGTAGAATATTTTCTCGTAGCGATTACTTTTTGTCCATGAATGTCCAATGGAAATGTGTGTTTTGCTATGCTATCCCAACCCCTCTGAAAATGACTCGCAGCCAATGGTATAAGTGCTTCTCAAATGTTTGATTGTAAAATCGTATATCTTTGTCATCCACAGCTGCAGGAGGCACGATGCTTCAAAAGGCGGATTAGGAGGCTGGAAGACGCCAACAAGAAGCTATCCCTGGAGCTGGAACATGAGAAAGGGAAGTTGACAGGACTAGGGCAGTCCCACAATGCACTGCGGGAGCATTCCAATATTCTGGAGACCGCCCTAGCCAAGAGAGAGGCAGACCTGGTCCAGCTCAACCTCCAGGTAAGAGGCTTCAATGTTACATTCTCAGTTACTACTATCACTGATCAATTAAATGACTAAACCCATACGATAACACCATTGATGGTTGCCCTTTTTCATTAAAAAGCTAACAGAAGAGATTGTTTTTTCTATTCTCTTCCTTGCCCTTATCCACAGGTGCAAGCCGTACTAAAACGCAAAGAGGAGGAAGACCAGCAGATGAAACAGCTGGTCCAGACACTACAGGTCGCCTTGGAGAAGGAAAAGACCAAAGTCAAGGACCTGAAAGAGCAGGTAAAGACTCCCAACCCAACAGTCATAGTCTGTTGTCATTAACACATTGTAACGCATTACATACACATACAACCCCCTGAAGGAGACAAACTGGCCCAGCCACAACATAGTCGTGTGTTACAATTAACACATTGTAACATACTGTAATGGACTGGAGACAGACTGTAAATGTGTGTTGTGCACTAGGTGGCAGCAGCCAAGGCGGAGGCTGCCCACAACAGGCGGCACTACCGGGCAGCCATGCTGGAGCTGTGTGAGATCAAGAAGGACCTGCAGGCCAAGGAGGAGCTGGTCAAAGCCCTGCACAGCGAGGCACACAAACTACAGTGAGTCTAAATGTGCACTTTATAGTTTAGTGAATAAGACCTGCAATGACGCTGTGTTTAACAGAGAGAAGATTTTGATTACCCTATGAGTTGATGGAATCATTAGGGAATGCTCTGTCCTTGTATTTTAGGGAATAACCCCATCTAACTCAACATAATATTTTTATTTTGATCTAATGTCTCCCCTTGATTTTAACATTGTCTTACCCTAATATAATTTCCTTCCCCTCCATAGGGCTCAGGATGAAAAACACTCTCAGGAGGTCTCCAGGTTCCAGGAGGAGCTGTCAGAGGCCCACTCCCAGCTCCAGATCCTCCAGAAACAGCTGGATGAGCAGTTCAGCAAACAGCCTCTCACCAACCAGGAGGTAACTAGCTATGCCACATCACGCTATACAATAGGCACAACCATGGTCGTGTTCAGTAGGGAGGAAAAATTCAGAACTTTTCCAATAAGAACACACTTTTGTTTTGCTACAGTGTGCCCTACTGAACACAACTCAGGACTGAATGGGGAAGTAGTTTGTTGAAAGTGACATCGGTTAATGACTCTTGACTGTGTTCTCTCCCCCAGGTGGAGGATTTGAAGTGGGAGGTGGAGCAGAGGCAGAGGGAGATCGAGGCCCAGAGACAGCAGCTGGAGATGGTGGAGCAGTGCAGCCAGAGGGAGCTGGACAGCCTGCAGACAGCTCTACAGGTACACACACACAGATCAAATTGTATTGGTCTCATACACATATTTAGCAGATGTTATTGCAGGTGTAGCGAAACGCTTGGGTTCCTAGCTCCAACAGTGCAGTAGTACCTAACAATTCACAACAATACACACAAATCTAAAAGTAAAAGAATGGAATTAAGCTCCCGAGTGGTGCAGTGGTCTAAGGCACTGCATCGCAGTTCTAGCGTCACTACAGATCCGGGTTCGATCCCAGGAGACCCATGAGGTGGCGCACAATTGGCCCAGCGTCATCCGGGTTAGGGGAGGGTTTGGCCGGCTGGGATGTCCTTGTCCCATCGCGTTCTCGCATGCATGCGGCCGGGGGCATGCGCGCTGACACCAGCTGTACGGTGTTTCCATTGGTGCGACTGGCTTCAGGATTAAGCGAGCAGTGTGTCAAGAAACAGTGCGGCTTGGCAGGGTTGTGCGATGGGATGAGACTAACTACCAATTGGATATCACGAAATTGGGGAGAAAAAAGGGTAAATATATCAATATTAGGACGAGCAATGTCTCAGTGGCATTGACTAAAATACAGTATATACATATGAAATGTGTAAAGCAGTATGTAAACATTATTAAAGTGACTAGTGTTCCATTTTAAAGTGACCAGTGATTCCATGTCTATGTACATAGGTCAGCAGCCTCTAAGGTGCAGGGTTGAGTAACCGGGAGGTAGCCGGCTAGATGGGAACATGCACGCACACCCAACAGGGTAGTGAGGACATAGCTGGCTAGCTCCACTGCATAGTGCTATCATCCAGACTCTAAACCACAGATGCATCACTCTATCATTGTCCATTGTGTTGCCATTTTGTGCCTAACTTTGCCTTGCTCTGCATTCTAGGGAATTAAGGTGGAGCTGGAGTCTGTGCAGGAGGAGCTGAGCAGCACCAGGAAGGATAAGTTCATGCTGCAGGCCAAGGTGGGGGAGCTGAGGAACAGCATGAAGACTGTCCTGCTGCAGAACCAGCAGCTCAAACTGGACCTCAAACAGAACCGCCTCCGGAAGGTAAGCTACCTGAAGAAGAAGATGTATTTTTGTCAGATGTTATGGCATTTTAATATTGGTGTTGTGTTAAATTGAGACCTACCTGGCTGAGACTGAGGTGCACTTTTTTATTTAGATGTTTATATCAGTAGTGATGGTAATTCAATATTGGCGTGTTTGGTAGAATATACAGCTCATCCAATGGCTTTGAGAAGGCGGTGAATATCCAAGTGCAACATGGTATACAGTGCATTCAGAAAGTATGCAGACCCATTGACAAACAAAAACTGTTTTTTTTTTTTTTTTTTACATTTGAGCAAATGTAAAAAATTAAAATAGATACCTTATTTACATAGGTATTCAGACCCTTTGCTATGAGACTTGAAATTGAGCTCAGGTGCATCCTGTTTCCATTGATCATCCTTAAGATGTTTCTACAACTTGGAGTCCATCTGTGGTAAATTCAATTGATTGGACATGATTTGGAAAGGCACACACCTGTCTATATAAGGTCCCACAGTTGACGGTGCAAACCAAAGCAAAAACCAAGCCATGAGGTCGCTTGGAATTATCCGTAGAGCTCCGAGACAGGATTGTGTCGAGGCACAGATCTGGGGAAGGATACCAAGAAATGGGTCCCCAAGAACACAGTGGCCTCCATCATTCTTAAATGGAAGAAGTTTGGAACCACCAAGGCTCTTCCTAGAGCTGGCCAACCGGCCAAACTGAGCAATCGGAGGAGGAGGGACTTGGTCAGGGAGGTGACCAAGAACCCGATGGTCCCTCTAACAAAGCTCCAGAGTTCCTCTGTGGAAATGGGAGAACCTTCCAGATGGACAACCATCTCTGCAGCACCCCACGAATCAGATATAAATATTTAGCCTGAATGCCAAGCGTCACGTCTGGAGGAAACCTGGCACCATCCCTACGGTGAAGCATGGTGGTGGCAGCATCATGTTTTTCAGTGGCAGGAACTGGGAGACTAGTCAGGGTTGAGGGAAATATGAACAGAGCAAAGTACAAAGAGATCCTTGATCCAGAGTGCTCAGGATCTCAGACTGTGCGAAGGTTCACCTTCCAAAAGGACAACCCTGTTACACAAGCTTGTAGTGTCATACCCAAGAAAACGCGAGGCTGTAATCGCTGCCAAAGGTGCTTCAACAAAGTACTAAGTAAAGGGTCTGAATACTTATGTAAATGTGATATTTCATTTCTTTTTTATAAATTTGCAAAAATGTCAACCTGTTTTTGCTTAGTCCTTATGAGCTATTGTGTGTAGATGAGGTGGGGAAAAAACTATTTAATCAATTTTAGAATATGGCTTTAACGTTTTTTTTTTATTATTATTATTATTTTTTTACCTTTATTTAACTAGGCAAGTCAGTTAAGAACAAATTCTTATTTTCAATGACGGCCTAGGAACAGTGGGTTAACTGCCTTGTTCAGGGTCAGAACGACAGAGTTTTAACCTTATCAGCTCGGGGTTTGGATCTTGCAACCTTTCGGTTACTAGTCCAACACTAACCACTAGGCTACCTGCCGCCCCCTGCCCCCAAAAAAGTCAAGGGGTCTGAATACTTTCCGAATGCACTGTTTTGTTCTGGTTTGATGAAGGGGTTTGAAAAGTTATTTCCTAATAAACACACTTGAGAGCATGTATCACACAGAATGCAGGCTTCCTTTATGTGCTGATGTGTTCCTTTCCTGATTGAGCAGCAGAGGATGGAGCCATCAAACCCATCGAACCCAGTTACCCCGGTGAAGATCCCAGACTGCCCTGTGCCTGCCTCCCTGCTGGATGAGCTGCTCAAGCCCTCCGCCTCCGTCAACAAGGAGCCCCTGAATAACCTGCACAACTGTCTGCGCCAGCTCAAGTAAGCAAATAAAACCATGTCTTCCTTACCTTCTGGGAGTGGAAAACCCGTGGGGAAAATATGCTATTGTAGCTCACGATAACCAGAATGAAATCCGTTACTCTCAAAAACATTTTTTGTCTCACATGTGGATGGTGTATTATAATGATGTAATAGGAATCCAATGCCAGTACACTAAAGTGAATGTGTGTTTCCTGCAGGCATGAGATGGACAGCCTTCAAAAGCAGATGGAGGAGCACACAGTCACTGTGCACGAGTCCATGACGTCATGGACTAACGCAGAGGAGGAACTGGCTCGACTGGGGGTGCCGCTGGACAATGACTCCACAACATCCACCCATTTAAACCATGTGGACAGTAACAGAGGAGGAGGAGCGGAGGAGGAGACACAGCCATTGTAATGCAGCACCTTCTCAGGCAGACAGAGTGGAGTTTTATCCACAAGGCCACTTATTTTTTACCTCCCTACCTAACCATTTCTCCCCCCATTTATTTTCAATTGCTGCCAACATTTGGCATTATTATCCTATTATCCTAAGCACAGACAATGCTTGGGTAAAGTAATTTGTACTAATACCATAGCTTTACTCTTTATTTGGACTTTGTCTATATTTCTGTTATGGCTGTCATATTTATTTATTGACCATTCAGGAATTACAATATTGAAACTTAAATAACATTCACAACCCCTCTGTTAGGGGATTCCTCCGGTCTTCTGCTTTAAAGTCATAGACTCCATGTAAGGCCTATTCTCTTCTGTCTCTCAAACAATCATGCCATGGCAACTGACCCTTACCCCAGTTTAATTATGTTAGAAGATTGTTTGCACATACTGGTACTTTCTCATGCTCCAGTTAGATAAGTGAGACAGTTTAAAGCCTGCATAAAGTGTCTGCCATTGTTGTTATACGCTATATTGTTAGTAACACATACTGCAGTGACAGACCCCTCTGAACTGTTTTTCCGTGCCTGTGAATGAGAGCCAGTCCATAAACATGAATTCCAAATCAATCCCTAGTCTCCCCACTTAGACGTCATTTCAGATCCTGAAGATCTGAAATGATTGGATTAATGTTTTTTTTATTTATTATTTAACCTTTATTTAACTAGGCAAGTCAGTTAAGAACAAATTCTTATTTACAATGACGGCCTACACCGTCCAAACCCGGACAACGCTGGGCCAATTGTGCGCGCCCTATGGGACTCCCAATCACGGCCGGTTGTGATACAGCCTGGATGGAACAGTAACCATACTACACACATTCAAGCCTCTCAGGTCTACAAAAGTGTATAGGGTGTAGGCTAGGGGTTGATTTGGGATTTAGAGAGGCATCTGGTCAAATGCCCCTATGGCTTTCGAACTGATTGATGAATCACCATCATTGTACTTTAGTACGCCTCACATTTTAATGTCATTAACATCAATCTATTTGGTTTTTAATTGCTTCTTGTTGAAAAAGCAGTGTTCTTTTCCTTTTTTTAAGCTTTCTATGGACATATCACTTTGGGCTCTGTGGGAATCCTTCTTAACTGTGTATGAAGTTGTTGTCTGATTTGGACTGTAGTAATGTGTTTTGCAATGCCTTAATAAGGAATATTTTTTGAAGGACTAAATGTTATGAATGAAAGTATCATTATTCCTATTGAAAGTGTGTGTTTGCAAATCCAAACTGAATTGTTTATTGTTAAATACTTAGGTAGTCTCAACTGATGTTGCACAATTAATGAGGGCTTCCTGTAACTGACTGAGGGGAAGGTGTAAGATAACTTTTACGCAAAATGTTACTACTTATTTGAGTGAGATGTATTCATTTTTGTTGTTACTATGGTTTCATATTGACAGAAAAAGTCCACCCCTTAATTGCTTGTTTAATTCCTTTGCGTTGGTTTTCTGTCAAGGGAAACTGATTATTCTTTGCAGAGATTAATATATTATAAGAATATACTTTTTTCTCTACTTATTCCTATAATTTAATGACTTGGTCATTATGTAATAGTGTGATGAGCAAAAAAAAACATTTGAGAATGATAAAATGTTATGATATGCAACCTGTAAATCAAAGCATTTTTTTTTTAACTGACAATTGTTAAAAGTCCAAATGAAGACACAGCAATGGGCACCATAACCTACAGCACATGCAGTTGTGATATGACTGATGTTTTATATGCCAGTATGCTCAATTCCAGACAACCTGTATCATACCAGTCAAAGTAAATAGAATATTTTTAACCACACTGTAATAACATGGGTATTTTCAAAGGGACAACCTATAGTTGAAGGGAAAGCTATGTTCAGTTGACTGGTAATAACATTGACTATATTCTAAGCTACCTTTTACTGTTATCTGTATATTTGAATAAATAACATTTGTTGGTACATGGAGCTGGGATACTAATTCTCTAAATAAACCTTGCTGTATTTGCTGTTCAATCTTTTAATCTGCAAAGATTTGCATAGAACTGCTAAACTGACTAATTCCAATATATAAAATGTTACAAATAATAAAAATATAATTGTATTTCTTATAAAGTTGAACTATTTGTCAGTGCTCATCCATTTTCTTATTTCATACACTAACATTTGATAGTTAGGTTGGCTGTATTACCTTTAATTAGTTAATTAATTGATCCCATGCTTCATTTTTTTCAAACGGGCTTTTCCATAGATATCTTTTATATTTGGAGATACATAAGGATTAGGTTTAAAATATATAGAAGTATCAAAAGTAAAATTAATTTCAAATTCCTTATATTATGGAAACCATATGCCACCATATTTTTTTTTTTCATTTACGGAAGCCATAGGCACGCTCCAACAAGGAGAAATAATTTACAAACGAAGCATGTGTGTTTAGTGAGTCCGCCAGATCAGAGGCAGTAGGGATGACCAGGGATGTTCGGTGGATAAGTGCGTGAATTTGACTATTTTCCTGTCCTGCTAAGCATTCAACATGTAACTTTTGGGAGTCAAGGAAAATGTATGTAGTAGAAAGTACAATGTTTTCTTAAGGAATGTATTGAAGTAAAAGTAGTCGAAAATATGAATCGTAAAGTACAGCTACCCCCAAGAAACTATTTAAGTAGTACTTTAAAGTATTGACTTTACACCAGTGATAGATTATGACTGTCTGGCTGGCTAGCATGGCTCACCTCATAGTACAGGCTCAATTTCGAGCAAGCATTATGTTAGTCAAAACCTGGGTCCTTTCTCATCACATTTTGAAACCGTCGTGTTGAGGACAGGACTTGGCAGGAGGAGAGCAAGGTGTGCATGCTAACGTTGATTATGTTGTCATTTCAAATACTGTGAAATAAGTGACGTGTCCAAGTCCAAACTTAACGTTACCAGTCGTTGAGTTAACAAAATATCAATGTGTTATCCAACTTGTTTACTCAATCTACAGTTGACAGCTAATTAGCTAGCTGGTTGTTGGTTGTACAGTAACGTAACTAGCGTATGTCTACCTATACACAACTAGCTACTGTAGGTAGCTACCTGGTGGTGTTTTTCTGAAGGATCAAATTGATTTTAATGTTGTGAGGGTATACTTTTCTTCGACAAGTCAAAAGTTACCAATGTTATATAGGGGAAGTGTGTTGGCTAGCTAGTTTATAAGGCTAAACTTCCGGTTTAGCTAGCCAGCAATTAATCGTGTAGGAGTGTTGTCCACCGGCTGAAAGTTTATTCCGTTCAATTTGGATCCGCGCTGCCTCCCGGGCTTGAGCCAGATGCCCGGCTCTGTCCGACGGCCAAGTCGGCTCGAAACAGACTTAACTAAGCACGTGTATTAATGTGAGTAGGATTCTGTTTTCACGTGCAAAATTGCTTTTGATTAAAACGCTATATCTGCCTTCCCAAATGAAAACAATTTGAAAACTCTAACATTTTATTTTATGGAAAAGAGATGTTCTATGTTTATGAATGATGACCGAGCTGCCCACATCACTGTTCGATTTGAGAATGTCTCTCCTCCTTCCCCGTTTTTGCCCGATGAAGTGACGGGCCATAACCTGTGTACCCCGAGCCAGAATAATCGAACCCCCTCACTGGCATGAGCCCTGCCTTGGAAGTGAGCATGCGTACAATGTCTTGTAAACAATGAGGCGATTCCAGACCTTGAGCTTTGTCTATTTCAACAGTTTATCTTTGCTGAATATTAAAATACATTTCAGATCATGAACGAAAATAAATTAAGGTGATGTCTGGTAAGTAGGGATATACGTGTCATCTGATGTAATCAAGTCTGAGTTAAAATAGATTTGTATCGGTAAAATTACCATGAAGACATGAGATATCAAATTGTTAATGCACGAAAATAGATAACAGGAATGCCACTTGGGCGTGACACCATGCGATTGAATCGATTACGATTCTAAATATTCCCACGCCTCCTCTGAAATCGGTTATGTTCAGAAATATCGAACGCAAAAGGCTTTAAAATTTGCTTTATTCCTAGGTTTTGATCAGAGCTTTCTCTCCTGTGAAAATATTTCGAATCGCCCGTTCCGTTCATTATGGCTTGCATGTTTGTGAAGCTGCTTAAAAACCAAGCGTCACATAGGCGGGCTGCAGTGGGGTTAAGGTTTATTTTTGTATTTATTTTTTCATATCAATGAGAAATAATTTGTTCTAGGCTTTGAAACAGTTACAGGTATACCTCTTTGTCCTTTAATGGCAGAGCTGTACTTAAGGGCTGTCTAGTAGGGATCAGGATGAATAGGGTGAACTTGTTATCAATAAGCTCAAAAGGGGGTCTGTTCAGTGTTTTTAATTCTTCCTAAATATGTTTAAAATCTATTTCCTAACCATGCAAAGATTAAGAAGTAGCCAAAGGCACATTAATCATTGTATTATACTGTCAGTGTCACTATCATTACACAGCAGTTTGATTATCAAATCCCTCCACTCCCTCCCCAATGCAGGTAGCCTAGCTGAAGCATGGAGGCGGTTCTGAGCAGGCTGAGAGGGCTGAGTGCAGACGAGCTGCGAGAGGAGTTCACCAGGGCTGACCTCAAGTGCGGCCCAATCACGGCCACCACTCGCGCCATCTTCGAGAGGAAGTTGGCCCGCGTCTTGACAGAAGCCGAGGGCAGCAGCAGCGCCACAGACACGGACAGTAGCAGTAATGCCACCACCACAGGCCCAGGCAGCAGTGCAATGGCCGCAAGTGCAGCAGGGCAGGCCAAACCAGTGCCATCATGTGCCACAACATCAGCACCCACTGGCACTGACTCTCTTAAGACTGTCAGTGATGAGGTGGACTTTGGTTACGGAATGGGGCTCAATCCCCCAGAGGAAGAGGAACTTGGCCTAACAGTAAAGTCAAGGACCCCTTGTAATATCGGTGTGGAAGACCCTGGCTCTCAGTCTAAAGCAGAGACTCCTTCAAAGACAGCACAAATGTCACCAACGTTCTTCTATGGAGTGTGTCCGTTGTGGGATGATGTCTTGGCTACAAATGGTAAGACACAGATTGTTGACTTATATTTTACATTTGTATCTTAAAGCATAATTGAGAAATAAATAATTTCAATTAGAATATTTGACATTTTGGCCTCCTTTTAGACTCCATATTATTTAATCTGTATGAGCTACAAAGCAAACCGTGTCATACAGTACATTCTGAAAGTATTCAGACCCCTTGACTTTTTCCACATTTTGTTACATTAGTCTTCTAAAATGGAATACATTGTGTGTGTCCCCCCCCCCTCAATCTACACACCTTTGGCAGTGATTACAGCTTAGAGTCTTCTTGGGTATGATGCTACAAGCTTGGCACACCTGTATTTGGGGCGTTTCTCCCATTCTTTTCTGCAGATTCTCTCAAGCTCTGTCAGGTTGGATGGGGAGGGGTCGCTGCACA
Source organism: Brachymystax lenok tsinlingensis (assembly GCA_030435695.1). NCBI lineage: Eukaryota > Metazoa > Chordata > Actinopteri > Salmoniformes > Salmonidae > Brachymystax > Brachymystax lenok. Next base: position 57,275,164 of record CM059819.1, on the reverse strand, counting down.
GCTATTTTCAGATCTCTCCGGAGATGTTCGATCGGGTTCAAGTCTGTGCTCTGGTTGGGCCACTCAAGGACATTGAGACTTGTCCCGAAGCCACTCCTGCGCTGTCTTGGCTGTGTGCTTAGGTTTGTTGTCCTGTTGGAAGGTGAACCTTCGCCCCAGACTGAGGTCCTAAACGCTCTGGAGCAGGCTTTCATCAAGGCTCTCTCTGTACTTTGCTCCGTTCATCTTTCCCTCGTTCCTGACTAGTCTCCCAGTCCATGCCACTGAAAAACATCCCCACAGCATGATGCTGCCACCACCGTGCTTCACCGTAGGGATGGTGCCATGTTTCCTCCAGACGTGACGCTTGGCATTCAGGCCATAGAGTTCAATCTTGGTTTCATCAGATCAGAGAATCTTGTTTCTCATGGTCCATCCTTTTAGGTGTCTTTTGGCAAAGTCCAAGAGGGTGGTCATATGTTTTTTTTACTGAGGATTAGCTTCTGTCTGGCCTCTACCATAAAGCCCTGAATAGTGGAGTGCTGCAGAGATCGTTGTCCGTCTGGAAGGTTCTCCCATCTCCACAGAAGAACTCTAGAGCGCTGTCAGAGTAACCATCCGGGTCTTGTCACCTCCCTGACCAAGGCCGCTCTCCCCCGATTGCTCAGTTTGGCCAGGCGGCCAGCTCTAGGAAGAGCAGTTGGTGGTTCCAAACGTCTTCCATTTAAGAATGATGGAGGCCACTGTGTTTTTGGGGACCTTCAATGCTGCAGACATTTTTTGGTACCCTTCCCCAGATCTGTGCCTAAACACAATCCGGTCTCTGCGTCCTATGGACAATTCCTTTGACCTCAGGGCTTGTTTATTTTCTCTGACATGCACTGTCAGCTGTGGGACCTTTATATAGACCGGTGTGTGCCTCTCCAAATCATGTCCAATCATTTGAATTTACCATAGGTGGACTCCAATCAAACATTGCAAGGATGATCGATGGAAACAGGATGCACCTGAGCTCAATTTCGAGTCTCAGAGTCTGAATACTTGTGTAAATAAGATGTTTTTTATTTGTAATAAATTTGCTAAAATTTCTAAACGTGTTTTTGCATTGTTATTAAGGGGTATTGTGTATAGTTTGACGATTTTCTTTTCATTTAATCCATTTTAGAATAAGGCTAACGTAATAAAATATGGAAAAAGTCAAAGGGTCTGAATACTTTCAGAATGCACTGTATGAAGCTGTACCACTTGTCTGCTATGCAATTCTGTCATTAATTGATCAATATTGAAAAATTATAAACATGCATATTTAAAATATAACATTTGATTTGCTTAAGTTTTGAAAATATTGTTTAAGGAAACTCCCGGCGAAAAGTTATTGTGCTGATGTTGATTCCAGAGGCAGTTTAGAACTCTTAGAATTCAGGATAGACGATTTGTACACGTTTCGGCACTTGGCGGTCCCGTTCTGTGAGCTTGTGTGGCCTACCACTTTGCGGCTGAGTCGTTATTGCTCCTAGATGTTTCCACTTCATAATAACAGTACTTACAGTTGACCGATGCAGCTCTAGCAGGGCAGACATTTGACAAACTGACTAGTTGGGAAGGTGGTATCCTATGGCAGTGCTATTTTGAAAGTCACTGAGCTCTTCAGTAAAGACATTCTACTGCCAATGTTTGTCTGTGGAGATTGCATGGTTGTGATCTATTTTCTACACCTGTCAGCAACGGGTGTGGCTGAAATAGCCAAATACACTAATTTGAAGGGGTGTCCACATACTTTTGTGTATATGTAATATATTTGTATCTGAAAGCATAATTATAATGCTTTAAGATTCAAATGTATGTCAACAATCCTTCCTCCAAAGGACCTGTGGAGAAAAAAAAAACATGTATATTTTTGTTCTAATTTTTGTGAGGAATTATCCAAACGTGCAATTTACTTTGGCCTGTTAATCAGTCAAAAGTTTATGTAATTATGCTGTGTCACACAGAAATGCAAAGGTAGAGATCTGTTGGCAAGCTAGCTATGTTGATCCAAGAATGAAGTTGACCCCGCATGCTGTCACACCACAGTCAAGGTCCAATTCAAAAATGTTATGTTACTTGTCCATGACATCATGCTGTTCAGGAGTTATTTTTGTTTTGACTTGAAGTCAGTGGTTGAGACACATAGAACATCTGTCACCTTATATGGCATTCTGGATCAGCATGGCGACTACAATTTTTAGCAGTAGTAAGACTTTGAGCTGCTTTGCTTGTGATGGCATAATATCTGACCATGATCTGTTCTAAATCCAATTCTGGAATGTTTCTATTTGTAGGGAGACATCAGGAGCTATCTCAACATACATTTCTATGTTTATTTGTTCTTCCTGTTTCAGAGAGGTCCCATGTGTATGGGGATAAGAAGGAGGCTCTTCAGGCTGTGAAGATGATGAAAGGAGCTCGCTTTAAAGCATTCTCCAATCGAGAGGATGCTGAGAAATTTGCCAAAGGGATCTGTGACTACTACCCCTCTCCCAGTAAATTTGCCCCCTGTGTCTCCCCTGTCATACCAGAACTGGTCTTCTGCAAGGGTGAGTGTTTGGTTGAGGACAATTATTCTCTCCTCACAAAAAAGACATTAGCTCAGTACCTATTTTTACATTCCTAGACAAATACACCAAGTCAGTGCTTTTCAAGGGTATTTGGATAGCGTTTCATTGAAACAAGAGTAAGCTGTTTATCGCATTCTGCTGTCTCCATCTCTCGGGTCTGTCGCACTAGACAACATCCCTGTCGTGGAGGTAGACGCCATCAACAGGGAGAGGGCCAACAGCTTCAAAAGCCCTCGCTGCCAGGACCTGACAGCCAAGCTGAGGAAAGCTGTGGAGAAGGGGGATGAGGTGGCCTTCAGTGAGCTGGTCTGGAGCAACCCACGCTATCTCATCGGCTCTGGAGACAACCCCACCGTAGTGCAGGCGAGTCAGGGTGGAACTATAATCTGTAATGGATGTGAGCCACCTTTTAATATAGCCTATACTACTGCACCAGATTAATATACTATAATGATATATGTGGTGTGGATGAAATCAATCGTTTTCTTTAGTTAGCAGCATAATTCATCCTAAAAGTTCTCCGCACACTAAATTCATTCCTCCGTGTGTTCCCAGGAGGGATGCAGGTACAACGTAATGCACGTGGCAGCCAAGGAGAACAAGCCAGGGATCGCCCAGCTCTTGCTGGACACCCTGGAGAACCCGGACTTCATGAGGCTCATGTACCCTGATGACCTGGAGGCAATGATGCAGAAACGCATCCGCTACATCGTGGACCTTTACCTCAACACCCCAGACAAGGCTGTGAGTATTACTTACGATACTGCTCTCTCCAGCTGTGTAGTGGTTGCCATGGAGAAGTGGGTATACTGACGTTGTGTCTAAAAAATGTTATAAACTGTCCGCCTGGCGAAGGACCCTGTGTGAAAATGTATATGACAGTGAATCCCATATTGGTCTTTCACAGTCAGGCCAATCCAAGCTGTACTGTGCAAATAGGCTAATAGTATGCATAATATTGAAACCGATAAATGAGGCTGTCAACCGGGTCAGAAATTCACAGGTTTCTGATATTCCCCCCTTTTTTTCCAGATTTTCGCTCTCAAAGTCATACGTTTTGTAATAGTCCAGAACAATGCTTAAACCACATCAGGAGACCACTTTTGAGGTCTGTGAAAAATCTTAGACATTATTATTTTTTTTGTGTGTAGTTAGGCCTACCCCTACCCTGCGTAGGCAACTGGCACTGTTTTCTTTGGATAGCGGTGTTTCTGTAGTGCACATGAGATGGAGTTTGTGAAAACAAATGGATTGATTCAAAAAATCATATCATTCTGCCAGGTAGGCATAGGTTACTTTGTAGCTAGTTAACATTTAATAGAGAAGGTTTTTGGGAAAGCCTTTTCATCTACCAGAAGACAGTTAGGCCTATCATTAGCATCAATATATTTGTCCTGTTCCTGAATTTATTTGAAACCTGGACGTTTTACTTCATATTATGAGGCAGGTCTTACCTTGCTTCAAAGTAGCCTAACCAAAATCCCACCATAGAAATTATCCTAGTCAAATTAGCAACCCGTGATACAGTAGTTTCTTTCTAAATCTCTTAAGGGATATTTCCGTCTCTGTCCATGAAAAAGCTCGAATGTGCGGTGTGGCATTTTAGACTGGTGTTTTCTCGCAAATTGCATTTTGGAACATTTGCTCGTAGGCCTACTGCCGTGTGCACATTGCTACGCTTCAAATGTGAAGAAATAATAGTTTGCTAACATTTTTAAGCTAAACATTCTGATCTGTTCCATCAGCCTTATTAATTAGTACGGCGTATACCTCCACTCCACTACTTTGATACACAGCGTTGGGAATAAGAAGTTAGTATACGCAATGGCCACTAAAAGAAAGTGGGTATACCTGTGTATACCATCCACTACACCAGTGTCTCTCTCCATATGTATATTGCCTGCTGCCTTGTAGGTCTAACTGAAGGTATAACACTGAATAAGCCTGCTGTTTTTGCAGATAAAATAATTGTAAAAAATTGACAAGTGATGTAAACTCTATGAAACTACTTCTTGAGTTCATGGCTATTGCTTACTGTATGTTTAACTGTAACCGACTTGTGTGTTTTGGATTGAAGTGCCTCTGTTCATGCTGTATGTGTGTAACTTTGGTTTTCTGTCCCAGGGCTTTGAGACACCACTCCACTTTGCCTGTAAGTTCGGGTGTCCAGAAGTGGTGAATGTCCTGTGTTCACATCCTGATACAGATAAAAACTGCAAAAACAAGTACGACCAGAAGCCATCTGATGTGAGTTGCTCCAGAAATATTGATTTTTAACAACTAGCTACCGACTGCTGATTGGTCCACATGACTATTTGATTTTCATGAAATTCTTCTGTTTTCCTGACAGGTTATTTGTGAAAGAAAAAACAAAAGCCAAGAGGTGAAACAGAAGATATGTGACTATTTGGAAGGTAAGTGCACTGCCTCCCAATCACAGGACTTGTGTTTTCCTATACTTCCCTATTTACCCAATAACACCTTCTCTTCTGTCACAGATCGCTGTTATGTACCCTTACTGAGGGCCATAGACAACTCATCCCAGCCTGTCATTGGTGCTCCCTGGTCACCTGAGCCATCAGAAACTCTTCCTCATTTGCTGGCTCCCAGGCTCACACGAAGTCCCATGGATCCAGTGATGGCAGTCAGGGCATTCGCTGGTCCACTCAGCCCATCTAAAGTCATTATCACATTATCTTCTTTCACCTCACTCTTTTTCTCTTATTTTTCACACTTCATTTCTTTCTTTTCTATTTTCATGTGGGAAGCTGTTGTAGAAACACAGGATGTATGTAACTTCTAATTGGTGTCTTCCTTGCAGGCAGATGAGTTCCGTCGGGTGTGGAAGACGCCCCCCAGAGACAGGGCAGGGTACTTCCAGCACATCCTGAAGTCCGACCCTGACCGTGGAGCAGAGAGAGTGGGCAGGTACGTCTAGAAGTCCACAAGTTCAACAACGATGTTCTACTGTGTCTCTGTTACTTTACCAGTGCAGTCACTTTGACATTTGAATGTCTTAGAACCCGGGCGAAAAAAGGAAGAATACATTTTTACACCCACAACAATGTACGCACGCTTCTCCAACAGTAGTTTGTTATGTTTTCACTTACAGAGACCTTGCCAGGGAGCTGGGCCACCCCTGGGCTGAGTACTGGGACTTCCTGGATAGTTTCACAGACCTGTCGTCTGTAGACGGCCTCCGTAAGCTGGAGGAGTACCTAAACAAGAAGGACTTCAGTCAGCGTGCATACGAAGAGGCAGGGGAGAACCTAACCAGCAACCGCTTCAGAACCCCTTCCCCAGGTAATGTTACCCTCACCCGTTGCTCTTGATAAACTGTATAGCTGTGGTATTGAATTCCAATGATCAAGTTTGAGAAAGGAGAGAGATGAGATGCAGCCATCACAGTCTTGAATTGATGTTCCTGTACTACTTTAGATTGACCAGTAAATGTATTTCTTGTAGCTTAACATAAACATTTTGTCCCTCCTCTCTGCCATTCACAGGGAAGCCCAAGAAGTTCTGCAACTCCATCTCGGTGGGGGCCTTCCTGGACGAGGGTGATGACGTCAGCCTGGAGGAGATAAAGAACCGTCAGAACGCGGCACTCACCAGCATCACCTCAGCGTCTTTTAAGGACAGTCTGGCCGGGGCTGTGGGTGGGCTGGGCCTCCATGAGTTCCACATCCTGCCCGTGTCTCACCACGGCGCCGATGACCTCATCGAGACAGCCGCTAAGCGAGACCTTCTGTGCTCCTCCGTGTCAGAGAGCCTCCTCTCGCCCGTCTGCAACAACGGCCTTTGTCCCTCCACGGGGGCAGAGAGGACTCTCAACGGGTCCCCCTCCTGCCTGCTGTCGCCTATCTCCAACCTGATGGTGGAGTTTGAGAGGATGTCCCTGCAGGACAGGCTGAACGGCCTTACCAGGGACAGGGAGCGGAGGAGTAGCGGGGGACAAAGGGAGGGACTCTCCCGGGACGAACTGGCATCTGGGGTGGGCCGCCTCACGCTGGGGGGTAACAGCAACGAGGACTATTTGTTTGAGAGGGGCTGTAGCTTGGAGCCTGGGGACAGGGAGAGGCGTGTGAGGGAGGGAGAGGTGGAAGACCGGGCCAGTGGTGGAAGTGGCAGCTCGGAGGAGTACTTCACGGCTGAGGAGAGCTTGGAGGCTCTGGGCCAGAGGACTAGGGGGCCAGGGACGGTGAGCAGCTCCGGATCATCCAGCTCCTATACATCCCTGGACAACTCCCATGAGTTCTTAGCACGGACCCCACCTCGCATCAGAAGAGGACTTTTCATTGAAGGGCAAGTTATGGGGATTAGGGTGACTGTTCTAAGGTTTTTAGTTTAGGACATTAGCAAGCAACAGAAATTTAATTTGGCAACAGTTTCAACTTGTCTCTCTCATTTTGTCTTTCAGGGATTCACCTACTAAGTTGGACAGAGAGGTCCTGTCCGCAATAGAAGTCATAGACATTGACCCCTCAAAGTTCCCCAGCATTCAGAAATGGAAAAGTACAATGCAGACATACACCTCATCAGACATGCAAAGGTTGGTTTGACGATTCTTCACAGCAACAAAAAAAAGAAATGCCTCCATGAACAGTTGCCATTGCCTGCAAGTTGCCTTGTAAATATGGAAACACATTGACAAGTGCTTAAAATGTCAATTGCTCTCGTATGGAAGTAATAAACGCAGACTCTAATTATGGCTTTGTTTCTGTTTGTCTTTCAGCTGGCCCAGCCCGGTGGCGGTAAAAAGCAGATCCAGGGTACATCGGGCCTCTCCCCCCTCACACATGGTTCTCCTGTCAGCAGCCTTTTGTCCCCTGCCGGTGGCCGCTACAGTCCTGCCCGGCACACAGGCTCTCCAGACTTCTCCAGCACCAGCCGCTACAGCCCTGCACACGCCAGCTACTTCCAGCGCATCCGCCTCAGGCACATCAACGACCCCTGACCCCGCCCCCCCGGCCAGAAACGATAGGCTACAACTCTGCCACCACGGTGGTTAAATATGCCAGAGCTCAAAACCACGTACCTAACAAAATATGCACAAGTGTCTTGAAGATTTGTATTAATGATGTATGGTACTACTTCTATATATTGCATACATATGAGATTATCAGTATGTTGGGTTGTGACATACACTGACTTTAAAAAAAAGAAACAGGTTTCCTTCAGTCTGTACTACATACTGTATGAGTGTTGAATAGACATTAATTGTATTCATAGTGTAAAACACCTGTATCGTAGCTGCCTACTTTGAATACAACTGCACTCCCCAAAAGATTGAGTAGATGTTTGTTAAACCTCAGAATATAATCCTCGATAGGATTCACTAACTGAAAAGATGTTTTTAAAAAGTAAAAAAAAAAAAAAAGCTGTAGAGTTATTTTTGGTATGTCAGTCAGTAGCACAAAACCAACTGCCAGTGATTTTGTTTCTTCTCAGTTCAGGAATTGCCTTAATTGTCATAAACGATGGACCAGTCAGTCTCCAATCAGAATTAGGCACATCCTGTCCAGTTTGATCAAAATGTATGCATCCTGACACACAGCAGCATAGCAACCACCGTCCTACTGGAGCTAGCCCAACAAATGGCTGCAATGCAAACATGGGGAAAATGATAATACGCTGAGTTTTTCCATGTTTTTATTTTGTTATTTAATAAATTGAAATATTTTCATTTTCCAGGTACCAATGTTTCTTTGTGCATCCTGGTCATTTGTTGTCTTGACACTTTACTTCTCTAATGACTGTCAGTCTCACACAAAAGCTGAAAGCTTAACGACTTTTCTAAATGTGTCTGAGTAATACCAAGCTGTACATAACAGGTTACTGTAGAGTGCAACAAAGACATGTTTTCTAATGTATAATCAATGGCTGACTGAATATGAATGTGCAAGAACCTGCAATAGCCAAACTCTAGGAAGATCCCTATCACTGTTAAAATAGTCAATTTACAAACTGCTGTAAAATGTATGGCAAAACTAATCTAGAACTCAACAGCTGTCAATCCAAATTCAATAGAAATCACCCTTACTATATTGTCAGTATGGATCAGTATGAGAGACGTGAGTAATATTGAATGTTAATTTAAATCTTGATCAAAGGCACAAACTATTTCATGGAGAGGATTGTATTGTCTGTCGTACTTGTGCTTACAGGTGAGATTAGATTCTGTTTTATGAATGTGGAGTTCTGCAAAATGCACCTAAATACTTAAACATGCTTATTGTGCTTTGGCATTCTGTGCTTTACTTCATCGCAAATTTTCCCCTCTTATGTCCAGATCTTCTCGTTTGCTTTTGACTAATAAATACAAGTTTCCTCACCTTTTGAATTGTTGTCCTTTGAGCACTAACATTGTTACTGCCTGCAATGGTGGTGGCGCTCTTGTCCTCTAACAAATTACATTGTGTAATTTTCAAGCTGTTTAGTGCCAACACTAAGGTGCATTGGATTTGCTGTTAAGTCTTGAGACAATGTCCCAGCTTGGGCTAACCCTAATTTATGACAGTACGAGTACTTATTTGGTGTACTACTGAGGAACACAAAACATTTACATTACCACGTCTTCTTTATTGCATGTTTCTACTGAATACAACTATCTAAACCTCAGAGGAAGCCTTGACCCAAATACAAAAGGACTGAGCATGATAAGCATTACAGTAAATATGCCATACACATGTAGAATGTTTTTGGTTTTAAAATCCTTCAGTCCCTCAACTCTTATACCCTTTACATTCATAATGAGTGGGCACTGGCAGTCATCCCATCAGCTTTCTTAGTTCAGTGATTGGTTACAGCAACAGTTCATACTGTATACTCCCCTTTTGCACTGTAGTTGGCAAACGATGGCACAGGAGTTGATCACAAAACACCACATAAAAGTATATCATTGCATGTTGAAGTTACAAAAATAACACCAAAAGTAACTTTCAAGACCCTTAAGGAGAAATCAAGAGCCATTCAGTTCACCCTGCGACCGAGATCTGAAGCTCTCCAAGAGAGAACGAGTGAATACTGTAGGTGGAACATTTCTCAGGTCCGTGTGAGTTTGTCTGGGGGCATGAACCCTGAGTCTCCCAGTGTCCTCAGTGCCACTCTGCCGCTGGGGCGCACAGTGAGCCAGGTGATGCTGCCGTTGTTCAGGCCCATCCTCAGCCAGCCCTCTGGGGGAAACTGCAGAGCCCTGAGAAACAGAGGGAGGGATAGAGCCTGTAAGAGCCACCAAAACACCCAAATGAGAGCTGGTCTATTTTTTTAAACAAATATTCACATCTATCATGTGATGTTGGAAAGCACATCATTATAGTCATGAAATGCAAAAGACAGCAAGACTGAAATTGCTAGACAAAGTAATGTAGATTGGCATCATCTTGTTGAATGAGGCTTTGATCCAGCTTGCCTGGGGAGACCAACACACCTGCACACAAAATAGCGGATGACATTGGCATGACAGACGATGATCTCGTAGCTGTCCTCCTTCTGCTTGGGGTCAGCGCGGTGGATGTAGCGACGGAAGGCAGCCTCGATCCGGGCCCCGTCCTCGTGGTACTGCTGTAGAGCGGTAGAGGTCCACAGTGGTCGTGTCAGACGAGGGTTTGAGATGACCTCTGACCTCTCATTGGAATACATTGCATCGAATTATGTATTGAATGATGCAGAAAGCAGTAACTAATAAGTGAAACTTAACAGGAGGTAAAATGACAGAGAATTGGGCGTCTCACCACAGCATCAGGCTTCCAGTGGTTAACAGGAGGCACAGGTTCGATGGGTGCTCCTTCTCTCAGCAAATCACAGCTCACCAGCTCTACCCCTAAATCAAAAACAGATCAGAAGATTAGTTAATTAGCGGTGAGTAGTGAAATGCTTATCTATGATGGTTAATGACCATTTTTACATCTGAAAATATGAGATCAAAGCTTCTGAAGCTGTTATCAGAGGTAGAACCTTGGTATCGGGTGACGTAGTGCCTTCATTTTTGTCAACGATCTACACAAATACTCTAAATGTCAAAGTGGTAGAAAATGTATAACATTTGAAAAATAAAACACTAATATACTGTATCCTGATTAGATAAGTATTCAACCCCCTGAAACAATACAATCACCTTTGGAAGCGATTACAGCTGTGAGTCTTTCTGGGTAAGTCTCTAAGAGCTTTCCACACCTGGATTGTGCAACATTTGCCCATTATTCTTTTCAAAATTATTCAAGCTCTGTCAGATTGATGGGGATCATTGCTAGACAACCATTTTCAGGTCTTGCCATATATTTTCAAGCAGATTTAAGTCAAAAATGTAACTCAGCCTCATTCACTATCTTCTTGACCTTGGGTTTTAGGTTATTGTCCTGCTGAAAGGTTAATTAATCTCCCAGTGTCTGCTGGAAGGCAGACTGAGACAGGATTCCTCCAGGATTTTGCCTGTGTTTTGCTCCATTCCGTTTATTTTTATCCTGAAAAACTCCCCAGTCCTTAACGATTACAATCATACCCATAACATGATGCCGCCACCACTATGCTTTAAAATATGGAGTGGTACTCAGTAATATGTTGTATTGGATGTGCCCCAAACATAACACAGTGTAAGTTAATTGCGTTGCCAGATTTCTTTGCAGTATTACTTCAGTGCCTTGTTGCAAACAGGATGCATGTTTTGGAATAGTTTTATTCTGCACAGGGTTCCTTCTTTTTACTCTGTCAATTAGGTTAGTAAACAATGTCATCCTCAGTTTTCTATTATCACAGCCATTAAACTAACTGTTTAAGTCACCATTGGGCTCATGGTGAAATCCCTGAGCGGTTTCCTTCCTGTCAGGCAACTGAGTGAAGAAGGATGCCTGTATCTTTCTTGTGGCTGTGTGTATTGATGCACCATCCAAAGTGTAATTAATAACTTCACCATGCTCAAAGGGATATTCAATGTCTGCTAGGTGCCCTTCTTTCCGAGGCATTGGAAACCTCCCTGGTCTTTGTGGTTGAATCTGTGTTTGAAATTCACTGCTTTGGTATTTTATTAGGATCCCCATTAGCTGTTCCTGGGGTCCACACCAAACACAAATCAATTCAGAACATTAATAGACAAGAACAGCTCAAGGACAGAACTACATACATTTAAAAGATTGACTGAGGGCCCTTACAGATAACTGTATATGTGGGGTACAGAGATGAGATAGTCATCCCAAAATAAATGTTAAACACTATTATTGCACACAGAGTCCATGCAACTTATTATGTGACTTGTTAAGCACATTTTTACTCGTGAACCTATTTAGCCTTGCCGTAACAAAGGGGTTGAATACTTACTGACTCAAGGCATCTCAGCTCTTTATTAATTTGTAAAAATGTCAAAAAACATAATTCCACTTTGGCATTATGGAGTATTGTGTGTAGGCCAGTGACACAAAATCTCAATTGAATCCATTTGAAATTCAGCCTGTAACAACAAATGTGGAAATAGTTAAGGATTTTGAATACTTTCTGAAGGAACTGTAAATATATGCACCATGAATATCAGCAGAGGTAGCCAGCCCTCCTCCTGAATAGCTACTGGGTGTGCAGGCTTTTACTCCAGCCCCACACAAACACGCCTGATTTAACCACATGGTCTATTGATACAACCAATCCAAGTCAAAACGTGATTCTAAAGTTGAATCAGGGGCGTTAGATTGAGGCTGTAAAGTACTGGTTAGTCTTGTGGAACCAGACAAGCGCGTCTCTGAATATTCTGGAATATGCCCCAGCTGTAAAGTCTGCCTGTCTAGGGTTCTGACCTGGGAGGTACTTGCTGATGATGTTGGCCGTCTCCGTGGCCCTGGCCATAGTGGAGTAGACCATGATGTCATACTTCAGCCCCAGGGCAGCCAACCGCTGGCCAGTAAACTCAGCCTGCTCCCGACCTGCAGAACACCAACACATAGTCCCGTAAATTAGCAGATTGTACTTGTATACCACTTTCACCACCTCTAATGAGTGCTGCTGAATATGCTCTTCTTATCCACTAAAATGCAACTGTTGAGCTGTAGAGTGGAGAACTAGGTCTATGTGTCATGCCTTTAGCAATATGAACACACAGCAGAACAGGGTACAGAACCTAAAGGGGTGAGGATTCTCTCGTGGTCCCCATTCCCACTCAGGTTGTACTGGGAGTGCCTGATGAAAAGGATGTTGCGTGTGGCTTTGGGTTTGCCATTCTCCTGCTCTGAGCTTGGGTCTTCACTGGTGTTCTCCTTCTTCTTCCCATTTGTAAACAGAGGGGACGGGTCCCGCCTAGTACAGAGGGAACAAATCAGTGATGTGTGTTGTGCCCAGAGAAGTCATGTCAGTCTGTCAACATGTTGCTGGCTGCAAATATTGATCGATCACACTCAGCATAGACTTAACTACTCGACCCACATCCCATCAGACCCCCTTCATGTTTTACAGTAGTCTGCATCAGACTTAGCTAATATAGCATGCATACTTATCCCAGTTGAAGTCCCAGGCATGTCCAGTAGATGCAACAGCGTGGTTCCCCGCTGACCATGTCGCTGGCTGTGCAGCTTGGAGAATATTGAACCGACTCCACTGACCTGCTCGCTCTCCTTGCGTGTCACCGAAATAGCCACGGGATTCAGCTGCGGCAGCCGCGACAACCAGCACCGCTGATCCGCCAGCGAACCCACACACGAGTTTGATTGTCCTCCGATATGACATGTTGTAAAAACCTAGCGATTATGTGCAATTTGTGTTCGCTAGGTAGCGGGCTAACTTGCTAATGACGCCCAATGTGTAGAGAGATTGAAGAATTTAGCATCCAGCGGCCTCGAAGAGCGGCTAATACAGACCTAGCTAGGTCCGCCTCTAGTCAGTGGATTTACACACTTTCTAGGTACATGAACACAGCGAATACCCTCCAACGACACTTTAATCGCCAGCTAAAAATAACTCCAGTCAAGATTATGAAGCTATTTGGAATCACTTAGCTAGCAAGCTTGAAGCTAAATTAAAAGGAAAGCACACAGGGCTTGAAACTACGGTGTCTCGCTGGAGTTAAAAAAAAAAACAGCTAACGATACGCGAATGGCGCGGGACAAGACGAACAAATAATGCATCACTAGAGGGAGCTCACAGCTTAAAAACAGATGGAAACTTCAGAAGACTGGGGAAATCGGACAGAGATGGTGGAGATTGTTAATGGTAATGAATATTTTTTGGGGGGGGCATAGGCTGCCTTTACACAGGCAACCCAATTCTGATATTTTTTTCACTAATTGATATTTTGACCAATCAGATCAGGTCTGAAACAGTAAAGACCAATGGGGGAAAAATAAAGGCAGCCTCTGTAGCCTACTTTCACAGTAGGGTCTAAGTAAACCTGACCATGATATTTGTAAAAAGAAATTGCATTCACGTTTCAAGTTTAAATGTCACATGCACAAGTACAGTTTAAGGCCTTTCTTACGAACTCAAAGACCAACAATGCAATAATTAATAACAATGTATTATTAGAAAAAAAAACATGAGAAATAAGAATAAGAAAAATGAAATACACAACAAATAAGCATATACAGCAAATATTTAAAAAAGTCAATTCCAATACCGTATTTACATGTGCATGGATACTGGAGTGATGGAGGTAGATATGTAAGGTGACTAAGCATCAGGATATAAGATAAACAGAGTAGCAGCAGCAGCTTGCATGTGAGTGGGTGTGCGGGTGTGTAGTCAGTATAAATGTAGGTGCATGTTATGTGTGAGTGAGAAAATGATGGACAAATGATGAGTGACTCAAAACAAAGGATGAGTGACTTTTTTTCAATGTGCAAACGTAACAAAATAAAATATAGGCCATACATCCATTTATTCAAGCATTTTTTAATTCAATATAAATAATACGTAAAAATATAGTTTGAGATAAACGTGTGGTCCCTGGTTGTAACCTTAGCATCACACGCCTCTTTGTTTATGGCAGTGTTTATACAGGCAGCCCAATTCTGATCTTTTTTTTCTCACTAATTCAGGGGTCTTCAACATTTTCTTGCCAAGCGACCCCCCCAGGGAACCCCTCTCAGGCAAAACAAAAGTCCCCGGGACCGTCATCATACGTTAGCTAAAATCATTTTTTCACATGTTTTGTCTTATCATTAGGTGAATGATAATGGCAAGGGAAAGTAATCAACATTTTAAAATTAATATATTTGGGAGATAATTGACTGTAATTGACTTCAATGAGTGTAATTTGCTTAATATTAGAGTTGAGAAATACACTTGGCATCATTAGAAAGGAAATATTCTCCTATTTTCTACTGTAGGTATGTAATTCAAAATGTGTTTGTTATGTTGTTGCTAGCGACATGCATACATTCTTTTTACATTTTGTGGACACCCTGCAGTACCTCCGTGGACCGCCGGTTGAATACCCCTGCACTTTTGACCAATCACATCAGATCTTTTCACAAAATATCAGGAGAATTGGACTGCCTGTCTAAACGCAGGCTACAGGCTCCACCTTTCAAGCGGTTCTCTGTCCTCACTCGCGGGCTGGATTGCTAGATGGATTTCCAATTACTGTTCTCCTGGCAGCAGGATATTATGCTGGCACAGCACGATTCGGATTTGTTTTCTTCAAAATAAGAGTCCCCCTACAAAGACATGCTAAACTTTGAAATATCGATTTTGTTTTTTCATACCAGTACAGTACAACTGTTTTCACAACATTGTAACTACCTTTAAAAAAAATAAATGGATAATTTGACTTACTTTTATTTTTAATATTGTATTATTTATACCAACATTTCTTTAGAAAGTTTACACAATACTGGTATATTGAAAGCTATTGGGCTTGTTCAACATTGCAGCTGACAGTGCAGGCAACTGCCGACTGACTGATCTACAAATCACCTTCCATCATAAATAACGTCTCATTATTATTTGTAGATCAGTCACAATTTAAATGGGTCTATTATGCTGGGCAACGGGTTTAATAAAGAATGCTTATTGCATATTAATTACATATTGGCTTTTGGAGAAAAAACGACTCTATGTGCCGATATAAACGTGGATTGTGAGTACTCAGTAGGGTCTGTAGAATCTATATACTCTCAGTGGCCAGTTTATTGTACGAACCCGTCTAGTTCCGGGTCGAACCCCCCCCTTTGCCTCTAGAACAGCCTGAATGCTTCAGGGCATGGAAACGTTTCTCAATTGGTATCAAGGGTCCTAATATGTGACAAGAAAACATTCCCCACACCAGTACACCACCACCAGGCAGGATGGGGCCATGCTTACGCCAAATCCTGACTCTGCCATCAGCATGGTGCAACAGGAACCGGGATTCGTTGGACCAGGCAATGTTTTTCCACTCCTCAATTGTCCAGTGTTGGTGATCGCGTGCCCACTGGAGCCGCTTCTTCTTGTTTTTAGCTGATAGGAATGGAACTCAGTGTAGTCGTCTGCTGCGATAGCCCATCCTTGACAAGGATCGATGAGTTGTGCATTCTGAGATGCAGTTTTGCACACCACTGTTGCACTGCGCCATTATTTGCCTGTTTGGGGCCCGCCTCTTAAATTGCATGATTCTTGCCATTCTCCTTCGAACTCTCATCAACGAGTTGTTTTTGCCCACAAGACCGCTGCTGCCTGGATGTTTTTTGTTTGTCGCACCACTGTCGGTAAACTCTAGAACGACAAAAATCTCTGAAACTGGAGACACTTATCTCCCTCACCAGCTTTAAGCACCAGCTGTCAGAGCAGCTCACAGACCCCTGCACCTGTATATAGCCCATCTGTAAATAGCCCAACCAACTACCTCATCCCCTACCGTATTTATTTATTTATCTTGTTCCTTTGCACCCCAGTTTTTCTACATTGCACATTCATCTACTGCACATCTACCATTCCAGTGTTTAAATGCTATATTGTAATTACTTTGCCACCATGGCCTATTTATTGCCTTACCTTCCTTGTCCTACCTCATTTGTACTCTTTGTATATAGATTTGTTTTTTTCTACTGTATTATTGACTGTATGTTTGTTTTACTCTATGTGTAACTCTGTGTTGTTGTATGTGTCGAACTGCTTTGCTTTATCTTGGCCAGGTCGCAGTTGTAAATGAGAACTTGTTCTCAACTTGCCTACCTGGTTAAATAAAGGTTAAATAAATAAATAAAATGAGCGGTTTCCTTCCTATCGGCAACTGAGTTAGGAAGGACGCCTGTATATTTATAGTGCCTGGGTGTCTTGATACACCATCCAAAGTGTAATTAATAACTTCATCATGCTCAAAGGGATATTCAAAGTTTTTACCCATCTACCAATAGGTGCCCTTTGCAAGGCATTGGAAAACCTTGTTTTTGAGGGACGTTACAGATAATTGTATGTGTGGGGTGCAGATATGAGGTAGTCATTCAAAATCATGTTAAACACTATTATTGCACACAGAGTGAGTCCATACAACTTATTATGTGACTTGTGAAGTACATTTTTACTCATTAACTTATTTAGGCTTGCCATAACAAAGGGGTCGAATACTTATTGACTCAAGACATTTCAGCTTTTAATTTTTAATTCATTTGTAAACATTTCTAAACACATAATTCCACTTTGACATTATGGGGTATTGTGTGTGTAGGCCAGTGACACAAAATCTCAATCCATTTTAAATTCAGGCTGTAAGACAATAAAATGTGGGGAAAAGTCAAGGGGTATCAATACTTTCTGAAGGCACTGTACAGTATGTCTCTTCGGTAGGCTATGTACAAAGTATGTATTTTAACAATACATTCATCAACCTGTTATTTATCCCCCTAAATACAAATGTTTTGTATTTTTTGAAGGTTTCCTCACTGATATCTGTGCTTTTCTTGTTTAGCAGTACTTTTAGATACGTTGATGAAAATCTCTTTAAATCTCGGGTGAGAAAGCCAGACCAAATAGGAATTAGACCAAAATACACCAAATAGGAATAACCGGAAGAAAGTTTTAAAAAAGCCTGTCGGGCAGTTTTTATGAACAGTACAGGTTTCTCTCAGTGCGTCGTGCTCTATCAATGCGTTCAAAGGTTTGTTTCCGTATTTTGTCAAAGCATTCAAAGAAAGGAGATTTCACTTTTTCACTATATACTGTAAAGTGAATTCCAGAAGTATTGGGACAGTGACACATTTTTTGTTTTGTCTCTGTACTCCAGCACATTGAAATTATATGATGACTGCGGTTAAAGTGCAGACTGTCAGCTTTAATTTGAGGGTATTTTCATCTATACCAAACATACTGGGACAAATTCCCTTATGTATTAAAGTAGTAAAAAGTTTAGTATTGGGTCCCATATTCATAGCACGCCACAACTACATCAAGCTTGTGACTACAAATTAGTTGGATGCATTTGCTGTGTGTTTTGGTTGTGTTTCAGATTATTTTGTGCCCAATAGAAATTAATGGTAATTAATGTATTGTGTCATTTTGGAGTAACTTTTATTGTAAATAAGAAAAGGATATGTTTCTAAACACTTCTACATTAATGTGGATGCTACCATGATTACAGATAACGTTTTGGGTTACCTGACAAAATTCACATAGAAATATGAGTTATAGATTTATCATTCTCATTGAAAGCAAGTATAAAAAGCGGTAGATGTGTTCTATGTGCACTATTTCTATGCATCCCGTGCTTAAGTTTGGTTTTTGTGTCTTCTACTTTCAGTTTTCTACACCAGCTTCAAACTGCTGAAAATACAATATTTTTGATTATGGAAAATATATTTCACTGTGGTTTAGATGGTACAATGATTCTCTACACTATACTTGCTTGTTTTGTCACATAAACGGAAATTAGGCAAACTATTAGAATTTTAGCAACCAGGAAACGGCAGAGCGATTTCTGCATAGTGCACCTTTAACTTTCCTCATTACTGAAGAATCCTTCCCCCAATATGTAATGCATATACAGTGATTTGCATTGTGGCCAATTTAATGGGTGGAAGTAAAAGGCCAGCAACATTCTATATTATTTAATGTCCCATGAAATGACACCATGTGCCACATGAAATTACACCATATATAGATTCTACAGACCCTACTGAGAACTCCCAACCCCACTTTTACTCGGTGAAAATCATCGTTTTTGAAATATACGCCCAATATTGTCAACATACCAGTCTGAACATTGTATTTTTCAATAGTGGTCCTAAAAGAATGTTTTTTAAAACAAATTTAAAAGTTTTTCAATAAATTGCATTTGCTTATAAGCACAATAAAAATCGACATTGATTAAAATATATTATCTTTTGATTGAGTTATCCAATATGTTGAAATGCGGACTTTTATTTTTGAATGTTTCTTCATTACCATAGAAAAGTGACATCGTTAGTGCTGCTAGCAGAAAAGTAGTGGATTTCCAAGCTTTTGGAGCGCTGTATTTTCTGCCTGTCTATATTTGGATCTGTGTGCGTTTAACGGTAGTAAATACGGATTGGCTGAATCGTTAAATATAGATATTGCAGACTTTACATATGTATGCATCTCCAATTGGAATAAATAATTGAGGAATGTGGAAATTACAGAATGCCCAACAGCGTTGGAAAGAGATTTAAACCCACCAAATACATCCCGGTGTCTACTGCTGCCACTCTTCTTGTGGGATCCACCACCTTATTCTTCGTTTTTACGTAAGTTTTAATTGTTTAGTAAGTCTTATAGGCTATGCTTCTGTTAATGCCTTACACACAATAAAGAGTTTCCCATTCGGATCAGTAGCATAGGTCCGACGATATGGTGGTGACCAATGACTATTACTGTTAGAAGTTTTTGTTGCAGGATTTTTAGACCGCTTTTCCGGGTCGGACCTTAACGCTATTATGAATGGTTTTCTAAATGTGGACTGTGAACTGCATAGCCTACAGCTATTATTGATATTCGACTCGTTTTGGTAGTCTTGTTAGGCTGGGTGTGTCGAAGCATTATGGCAGAAACTTCTATATTACATTTACTTTAGATTTGTTTTCCAAATGCATTTTTTTATAGAATAAACGTCATAGTTGGACACCCAACTCAAGCTTGAAGTAGTCTAGGAGGTTGGCCCATAGCGGCTATAGGTTACTGTGTAGACGTAGGCCGCCATACTTGCCAGTTAGTTGCCCCTTCTTTAGTTCCTCAGGCACAGCAAACAAGTAACACAGCGGTGAATTGTTATCTTGTTGCAACTGGTAGGCTACTTTGAAATGGGTGTGTCCAATATTGATTAGAAGTGCTGGCACCTACTTCAAAGTGCTTCATGTATAACGGGCAAGTGCATATGTGCGCTCTGAAGATTTTAGTGGTTAGAGCTCTACCACTGCACCTTCATTATGGAAATGTGCGTGGTTTACAGCGAGTGACGTTTTTCTGAAGGTTATTTTTTCCACCCAGCTTTTTTTTACATATACACACACACACACACACACACACATCCATTTTCCCGTGGTTATTTATTGCATTCCTGATTGACCTTGTGATCTACTTTCAAGTGCATCATTTATTGACATATAGGCTAACACTTTGATTGTACACTTTTAAGTACAGCCTAGGCCTGCCGTAAATTTGAATCTGCACTTAGAGTATATTTGTTTATGGATACTAGTGGTTTGACTGAACTGGTATGATCTCATGGTTCAGCTGTCAGAGATTTGAGCACTAAAGGCATTAGGGCATTGCATGAATGAATAGGCCTATAGGCTTAGGCCACTGTATGATATTCATAATTAAACACATATAAAGGAAGAGAAGCTTAGGCCTAGCCCCAGAGAGAGTGAGAGAGATAGAGATATGCCCGTGGAATGCTACAACACCAACATCTATTTCTTTACCCTTGTCAGATAGGCTGCTGCATCTGCTATAGAGATATACAATGTAGGTGTACAGAAGGAGGCTAATTCGTAATTTTTAGATCTGAATATTTTTGATAAAGATAAGCATTATATTGTTAGATCATAGGAGTATCTAGGCTGCCTGGGGCGGCATTGGACTAGTAACTGAAAGGTTGCAGGATCAAATCCCAGAGCTGACAAAAATCTGTTGTTCTGCCCCTAAACAAGGCAGGTAACCCACTGTTCCTAGGCTGTCATTGAAAATAAGAATTTGTTCTTAACTGACTTGCCTAGTTAACTAAAGGCCTAAAACACAACTGTTGGTGCGCACTTGCCTTCATATCATAGGGCAGCAGAATAATAGGCTAATAGCCACAAGTTTCTTAACTTTATTAGGGTAATATCAAAAATAAGTCAAGCCACTGTTTTATGGGGAAAATATGAGCAGGATATTATATCGCGGCAAACATAACATTACAGTTAAACCTTTAAAAGTTTCAAAGTTTTTAACAGGCTATATTGCAGTAATTACCAATAAAGGCTAGTGCCTACCTAACCCAACAAATGAAAGAAATAGGTTATAAGTAGGCCTTTTCTCAAATATATATCATTAACCTTAAACTAAATATGGAGCACACAATAAAAAAAAACTGATTGAACTTAATTTAGCCAATGAAAATGTCTCAACAGAATTAATGATTTACAATAATAATGATAAAACAAATTATTATAAATAGAAATTGCATCCGACCTGAAAAGCGAGTTGCACAGGAGCCTGTATTTGGCCACTTGTGTTGGAATAAAAAAATATTCTGCTGATGTCTTCTATCATGTAAATTATGTAGAATTGCATGAAATGCCCCCTAAGAAGCACCCCCAGCTCAAAACATCTTGTGTGACTTGTGTTTTGCTAAACAATAAATAAATCAGAAGTTGCAACATTATCTCATGTTATGATTATAATAACAGTCTTTATTCCATAACACTGTGTTCTTCTCAACATTGTTGAAAGCAGCTATTTGAAAGTGAAATGTGTGCATGTAATTGTAACCCGGTGTGAAATGGCTAGTTAGCTAGCGGGGTGCGCGCTAACAGCATTTCAATTGGTGACGTCACTCGCTCTGAGACCTTGAAGTAGTTGTTCCCCCTTCCCACAGCTTTTGTGGCGCGATGGGTAACGATGCTTTGTGGGTGTCAGTTGTTGATGTGTGCAGAGGGTCCCTGGTTTGAGCCCAGGTAGGGGCGAGGAGAAGGACGGAAGCTATACTGTTACATAATTATTATCAGACAACAAATCAAAAACCATCTCTTTTAAAAATCAACAACAGCAACACAAAGTGTAAATGTATCACGTATACTCCCTCTCCGGCCTCTAGGTCACCAGGCTGCTGATTATTATGCACACCTGTCACCATCGTCATGCCCCACCCTTGCTTCATGACACTCACCTGGACTCCATCACCTCCTTGATTACCTTCCCTATATCTGTCACTCCCCTTGGTTCTTTCCTCAGGTGTTATTGACTCTGTTCCATGTCAGTGTGTTGTTCGTGTTCCTTGTTTTCTGTGCCATTTTATTTATTAAACGCTCACTTCCTGTACTTGCTTCCCTACTCTCAGCGCATATCGTTACAAAATGTTTGCAAACTTTTCCCAGACTGAGATATTCAGGACAGTATAGGCTAGATGAAGGCTGAGTGTGTAGCATGGATTTTGTACTGGGGGTTAATGGTTTCGATCAAAGGAAACAAATGAAGTTAGCTTGTCCTGTTGCCCAGCTATCTAGATTGTAGCGTCAACAACCACTCCAGTTCTAAATGGGTTCCTCCCTGGCTGTAAGAGGCTTTGCATAGACGCATGGTCAGACAAAGTGGTAGTCTAATGCTGTAGTCCTGATGTGCTTGTGTGCTTTGGTACCACAGTAGCTGATATAGGGCAGCAGGAAGCTTGTCCCAGGTCCCTCTCCAATCTTCCAGACCTCTGTTGGTTTTGCTGCCCAGATTCTCTATTGCAGCAGGGGTTACAGGCAAGCTGTGGTCAGGGCTAGATAGATGGGCCAACCATTGACCCCCAACAGATGGGTAGGGAGGGTAAGGATTAGGATTTTACCCCGTTCCTCTGCTCTTTGATTCCCCATGCAGCTAAACGTCCATAGGATTGGGTTGTGTATAATGGAACCCCCTGGGGTAGAATTACTGTACACATCCACTCTAACATTAATGGGGTGCACATATGCTACACAATACACCACAATGCTCCTCAATGCACCACAACATTCCACAATGCACCACGACATTCCACAATGCACCGCAACATTCCACAATGCACCGCAACATTCCACACAGCACCGCAACATTCCACACAGCACCGCAACATTCCACAATGCACCGCAACATTCCACACAGCACCGCAACATTCCACAATGCACCGCAACATTCCACACAGCACCGCAACATTCCACAATGCACCGCAACATTCCACAATGCACCGCAACATTCCACAATGCACTACAAAATTCCACAATGCACCACAACATTACACAATGCACCTCAACACAACAAAACACACCACAGTAGATCCAATAGATGAAGCCACACATGTGCTGTGTTTAGAGAGCTGTGAGACAGCAACCTCCTCCAAGCCATAGAGTCAGTGAGTCATTGTGGACCAAGTGATTGCCAGGTCTCCACACTAGTGTCATATCAGGCATGGAGGAAGAGGCACTGTGTGAATAGTATGAGTTCCAGCTGAGTGCTGGCACAGTGTTACTGTTACTGCTGTGCCTGGCATCTCTGTCAGTGGGTTTACAGTATGTCTGTCCTTCACGACCACAATATCATTCACTCATTCACATAAGGCTCATAATGCCAGCTGACCAAGGTCCCCTGATTCCTCTACACAGGTCCAGCTTCTGGTGTTTTCTACAGAAAGAAGTGGTGGTATAACATTGGACTGTTTGCTGATGTAAACAAACAAACACTTTGTAAAGGCTTTCCACATGCTCTATACATTCGCTACCTGCCATTGAGAAAAATGCAGAGGCTTACTGTTATCATTTCCTGTCAATACCAATATCCCACATTTAAGAAGGGGTGAGATGGATTTCTGGAAACTATCAATTGACTATGCGGCAGTTGTTATGGCAATAAATTATAGAAGAGGTTGCTGGTTGTGTTTAGAGCCAAACTATCTCCCAGAGATTCAAGTAAGTACAGCTTGGCATGGGAGCCGGAGCAAAGTGGACAGAGAGAAATCTAATCTTTTACTTCCACATCTGTTTCCTCATTTACAACATATTCATTTAAATGAGGCGCTCAGTGCAGTAGGCTTTTCCTCTTGGAACCACTATTGTTCTGATGGTACGTGCAATCAGAGGCTATGTTTGTTCCAATGTCCATACTAGCATACCATGTAGAATGCACAATTCATTGCTTCATTCTAACCAGTATGCTAGTTTGGACATTGCAGCAAAGATTGGCTATTGTCTCACAGTTATTTTCATGTGTATAACAATGTATAAGGATATCATAGAGTGGACCGGGGGTATCGTTAATCTCATATTTACTCACCCCAACATGATGGTGTGGTAGTGGTGAGTGATGGATAGATGGATTAATGCCTATCATCCAGTTCTAAGTGTTCGATGTGCCCTCTGGCTGTGGTGTTTTAAAACATTGTGGTAATCTCTTCTCTACCACATTCATTGAACTTTTAGGAGAGTAATTAAATGTGCATCCCCCATTGATCGTAATCCACATCCGGACTGTAGCGACGTCCCAAATGGCCCTCTTTTTTCATAACATAGTGCACTACTTTCGACTAGAACCCTATAGGTCCTGGTCAAAAGTAGTGCACTAGGGAATAGGGTGCCATTTGGGATACAAGTTGGGTGTGATTATGCAGCTGTCCTCTCTTTATTTGGTGGTTCTGTATTACTGATGCTGTCTTATTCATTGGTGCCTTTCAGTACTGTGTATTAGATACCATTAGAGCCTAGTCATCCTCCAATCCCCACTTCCCTTTGTTAGATTGTAGGGCTCTGTGAATTTGATGTTAGTTTAACAATTTGTAAATCTACATTGATTGTTTTGATATAGGTGAAGTGATATCAGAAGTGTTTGTTTGATATGGTGGATATAAATTTGATTAGGTTATGTCATTAAGGTTGTCTGTCTGGTTTGCTAAATCACTATGATCATGTTGTTTGTGTCGATTTCATGTTTCGTCCTCTATATTAGGATATCAGTAGTTCAGATTCTCTCTCTCTCCCTTGCTCATTCTTCTCTCTTCAGTAGCAGGCATAAAAGAAACACAGACCGGACAAGTAGATGCGCAATGGATTTTGGTCATTGTAGTTAATTACCATGTTTTATGCGCTAAACTATGTAGAATATTGGCCTGTTGTAAATTACAAATCCCTACTACATCGCACAGTTCAGGCTGGATCTGATTTATCTTTAGAGAAACTGCGATGTGTGCATTGAGTTCACAGAAGAAGAAAAAACGAACGAAATGGAATTCAAATAATTGAACCGACGTCAAGGATAGGATAGGGAACGCTTTAGTTTTCTGTGTCACATAGAGGATAGATGCTGATTATCTCACTGAAAACAACAAGACCACAATAGGCATTCACAGCCTAAAGTGATTGATAAAATCGCTGCACAACTGTCTGTTCGCTAGTTTGGGGAGATAAATGGAGCTTTTGGTATTACTGTGGTTAAGGCCTTTAGCAGGACTGGGAATGCTGTGTTTAAAAAAAAAATGATGAGCAGCTACTTTAGGTCAAGGAGAGATCTTGTAGATTAAATAATGTGGTGCTGGGTTGTTCTGGTCTCACTACGAAAGGGCTCCTTGCAGTTACGTACTGTATTACAGCAAGAACAAGGAATGACCCACAGGTTGATATGAAAGGAATGTTGGTTTTATTCTGCATGTATTTCTACTCCCTTTCAAAAAAATGTTAAATAATTGTTTTAATTGGGTGTACTGCATTATTTATCATGAGTGTAGGCTCCCTTGTGGATCTTATGACTGCATGGTATTTATTTGAGACTTCAACCCCACTCTTTTGCACTACTCTGTTTCTTTCTATTACAGTAAAAGAAAAAAAAAAAAGAATGTGTGAACATGTCTGTAGGCTACAACATGTCTGTACTTTGAAAGGAAAAGTCTCTAGTTGCTTGATGGCTTAGGGACCAAACCCACATTTTTAAATTGAATATTAATCATGAAACCAAACTATATAATGTTGAACATAATGTAGCCTCTCGTAAGATAGGATGAACTGTAATTCCTCATTATCAAATGTCTTGGGGCTGAATACACTCATCCCATTTGGCAGCATACACAGAAACCATAGAGTTCCATTCTAGGTAAAGGTTTACATAACCCCTGTAACACTGACCATTCCCCTCCGCAATCTATCTACTGTAGGTCTGTTCTGTTTCCACTTTCCCATGTTATGTATGGGTAATGTATGGTTTAATACTATGTATGGTTACACTGACATACACTTGCTATGTATGGTTCATATATGGTTTAATACTATGTATGAGTAATGTATGGTTTAATACTATGTATTAGTAATGTGTGGTTTAATGCTATGTATGGGTAATATATGGTTTAATGCTATGTATGGGTTACACTGACATACACTTGCTATGTATGGGTTGTGTATGGTCTCCACTGACCATAATTGAGGGATTCAATTAAACACAAAAGGATGACGGTGGTATCTTGAGTCTCAGATTCAACTGCTGGCATTTTCTTTTTATCGTTTTGAACAAAGTTACAATGAGGTAGGCCTGTAACTTAATTTAATGTACAGGGTCTTCAAAAGGTATTCATACCCCTTGACACATTTTGTTGTGTTACAGCCTGAATTTAGAATTGATTACATTTAGTTTTTTTGGTCACTGGCCTACACAGAATACCCCATAATGTCAAAGTGGAATCATGTTTTTTGAAATGTTTACAAGTTAATAAAAAATGAAAATGTCTTGAGTCAATAAGTATTCAACCCCTTTGTTATTGCAAGCCTAAATAAATTCAAGAGTAAAAATGTGCTTAACAATTCACATAGGAAGTTGCATGGACTCAATCTGCGTGCAATAATAGTGTTTTTTGAATGACTCCAGGGACCCCACGCATACAATTATCTGTAAGGTCCCTCAGTCTAGCAGTGAATTTCAAACACAGATTCAACCACAAAGACCAGGGAGGTTTTCCAATGCTTCGCAAAGAAGGGCACCTATTGGTAGAAAAACAGACATTGAATGTCTCTTTGAGCATAGTGAAGTTATTAATTACCCTTTTAAATGGTGCATCTATTCACCCAGTCACTACAAAGTACAGGCGTCCTTCCTAACTCGGTTGCTGGAGTGGAAGGAAACCGCTCAGGGATTTCACCATGAGGCCAAAGGTGACATTAAAACAGTTACTGGCTGTGATAAAAAAAGTTTAATGGCTGTGATAGGAGAAAACTGGGGATGGATCAACAACATTGTAGTTACTCCACAATACTAACCTAATTGACAGAGTGAAAAGAAGGAAGCCTGTACAGAATCAAAAATATTCCAAATCATGCATCCTGTTTGCAACAAGGCACTAAAGTAATACTGCCAAAAAAATGTCCTGAATACAAAGTGTTATGTTTGGGGCAAATCCAATACAACACATTACTGAGTACCACTCTCCATATTTCCAAGCATAATGGTGGCTGTATCATGTTATGGGTATGCTTGTAATCGTTAAGGACTGGGGGAGTTTTTCAGCTTCAGTCTGCTTTCCACCAGAGATGAATTCACCTTTCAGCAGGACAATAACCTAAAACACAAGGCCAAATCTACACTGAAGTTGCTTACCAAGAAGATAGTGAATGTTCCAGAGTGACCGAGTTACAGTTTTGACTTAAATCTGCTTGAAAATCTATGACAAGATCAGAAAATGGTTGTCTAGCAATGATCCAAAATCTGACAGAGCTTGAAGAATTGTGAAAAGAATAATGGGCAAATGTTGCACAATCCAGGTGTGGAAAGCTCTTAGAGACTTACCCAGAAAGACTCAGACGTAATCGCTTCCAAAGGTGATTCTAACATGTATTGATTCAGGGGGTTGAATACTTATCTAATCAGGATACTGTATATTAGTGTTTTATTTTTCATGATTTCCTTTACAAATGTTATAATTTTTCTTCCACTTTGACATTATAGATTATTATGTGTAGATCGCTGACATAAAATTACAATTAAATCAATTTTAATCCCACTTTGTAACAGAACAAAATGTGAAAAAAGTAAAGGGCTGTGAATACTTCCTGAAGGCAATGTATATTTTATTTGATACCATCTAGGGTAGATTATTGTGTACTGTGTTGTTTTGTTTGGGTCTGTAGTGAAACTGACAAACACAAAGAAAACTGAAAACCTGTTGAAGGTAGAGAAATGGCACCAGTAAAAAAAAAACGGCAAATACTTATTTCAAACAATAGACAGTGTGGTGACTCACTCTCTGTCTCTCCGATGGGGATTTACACATTCACACTCCACGATGGATACGTTTAAATCTGGCTTTCATTGCTCCTATATTTTTTGCCGCAGGCTAAGTGACAGTAATGAGATCAAATGTATAATTCAGGCCCGAAATTTTGATATAATAAAAAGGCACGCTCACCAAGGGAATCCCAAATGACTCTGTTAACATTTTTATTAACTCATGGAGTTATCCCCCAGCCTCCCCCTGTCTTCCTGCCTCACCTTCTCTTAAGGCATCAGCATGCTTCAGTTTGGCTGGCAGCTAGCCAAAGTCGGCATTCGCTTGAAAAATTAGAAAAAAACAGCAATAGTACTGTTTGTCCATTTAGAGGTATTGATCTGAATTAATATAAGATAACTCAAGAAACATGTTATTGATTTTGCCGTTTTTGCCGTGGAGATCTTAGTCACACAATTTTACATCTAACTAAGATGTTTGGTGCAGTATTTCTAAATGAGAAAAAAATGTGCATGAAAACGAGTCGTCTCTCAGTGAATGACAACAAAGACTTTACTGAAGAATCCCTACTGTTGACCAATCACAGACGAAGTGGCGTAGACTTCGGCTACAGACTTCGGCTTGCCTCAAGAAAAAAGGTTGTGTGCCTGAACAACAGAAAAAAAGCGTTACCGAAGTCCCCAAAAAATAAAAACATCACAAAATGTCTCCGCAATATATGCACAAACTCTTCCAAACTCTTTCGTCTGGGAAGCATGCGGACACCTTTACACCCTCTTACAAGGAGGGTGATATTCCAGTCATTATCTGCCATGGCAGGGTACAGCTATAAATCTGATCCCTTTCCTCTCCTTCATAACCATGGCTTGTCCAGCTGTTGATTTCCCTCAGATAAATGTTTTGGACCAGCCACTTCTTCATACCGCATCACTGGATCCAACCAGCCACACGGACAAGCATGCCTTCATCTTCACGCTACATTTGTATTGACAAGTGAATGAGGCGGGCGAATAAAAGCCTGGGTCATCTAATCTGATTCCATCCTAGCTTCCTGTCACTCCCTCACAACTAGGTTAAGATCATGCTTCCCTGGTCGTGTCTGGCATCCTGAGTGAACAAAGCAGCCTCTTCCTGCCTGGAAAACCACAGCCTCATACCAACGCACAGCCTGCCCTCCACAACAATCAACACGGCCATGCGCAGATTGTTATTAAAATGAATGCAATTCATGATTCATATTAGCTGTGGCAGGCAGGCCTTTGAAATGGGACGTGTATGTGGTTGGCTGTGTATAAGGGGGTGTAATGAGGGAAAAGGTTCTGTAATCCTATCTGTGTCTGACAAAGTGCTTTTCTTAGACAGCACTGGGATGTATAGTTGTTGATTGGAAAGTAGCAGAGCTTTACATGTATAATTTAGATTTTCATTTTATCTGAATTGTTTTGAACTGTTAAATAGGTTGTGATCTGAGCCTTATTGGACTTTGAAATTATTTGATGGCTCACTGATTTGCTTCTGTTCCGTTTCATAATCCTTTATGCGTCTCGAGTCTAGGGAGAGATTTTTTGCCTTCAAAGTTTGAAACTCATTGCTACCTCAGAACTTTTCTTAAATGTCTTTCAATTTGCCATCAAACTTTTTCTGAGCGTGGCTTGACAAAAATATATTGTACCTTGTGATGCCATGGCTTGGCTAAATGGAACCATCTGTATGTCGTCAGAGCAGCTCAATGTAGCAATGTTTGCAGAAAGGGAAGTGAGGTGCTTGGGACTGGGAGTACAGGGTGTCTGCTCTCCCCCTGCCCACCTTCCACCCCAGTGAGGGAGGCTGCTGGAGGAAACTACTCCTCCTGAGAACATGTGGAAATGATTTAGACCTTCACCCGCTCTCTCCCTGGGCGTCTCCACCCTGTTCCCCCCTCTCTTCTCCGTTTTGGCAGGGGGGAGGCCATCAGCGACCGGGAATCTGTTGAAACAGAGCTCTGCCTCTGACACCTCGTGCTAGAGGGGCCGTTTGACAGAGACAGAAAGAAGACCTGGAGTCCAGCTGTATCTGTCTCAAAGTTAGGAAAGGAGACGTGTGTAGTTAGAAGAGTGTAGCCTACATCTCAAGACTACTCCAGAGAGCCATCGACACGCACAGGGAGAAAGAGATGAATAGGCCGATCGAGTGTGGGGTTATGAGTGTGTTGCCTTTTCATATCTTTGGCCATTTTCATGGAAGTCCATCGTTAGAAGGCCCCAGAGATGGGCACATCAAAAAGAGTTGCGGTGCTCACTCATCTGTAACGAGCAGAGTGACATAAATGTGAGTGGTCATGAGGCTTTGAAGCCAGAGATCCAAGGGCCAGCCTCACCACTCCAGGCTTTCTGTTTAGCTTTGGACTTGGCCTTTGTAGAAGTACTGAGGAGCTCTTATACTTCCCCATAGCTTTAGCCAGACAGACCTTACACGGTTTACGAATGGAAAGATCAAATATCGAGTGTAAATTCTGTATTAAAATGCATGAGACATTATCTGCCTAATATTACCTACACTGAGATTGAGATGTTGTCTGTCCACTCCATACACACTCACAGAATAGATATATTAGTGCCGTTGATTATTGTTTAACGAGTCAAGGAGCAGTGGGTCGCTAGCGGGCTCATCCCGACACTACCAGCGACAATGTAAAGCGCCAAATTCAAAATCCGAAAGTTGAATTATTAAACATCCACCAATATACAAGTGTTCCATACTCATCAAAAGCTTTGTTTCTTGGCAATATCACAGCGTTGTCAGATTTCAAAAGGCTTTACGGTGAAAGCAGCACATTCATTTGTTTGAGGCTAGCACCTCACATATTTTCCAATAGCCATGTATCGATTAGCCATCATGGCACACACATAACACATTTCACAGCGAAAACAAATCAATTACCTGTTGAAGAACTTCTGCTGAGGTCATCCTAAGTGTCCAACGAAGACAATCCATGGTTCTTTTGTTAGAAAAAGTAACGTCTTTTATCCATAAATCCTCCATTTGGTTGTAGCGTTATAATCAGAAACGACAGCTTCCACTACTCCATTGAAGCGTTAAGCGCGAACTCGTTCAACTTATACCTATAAACTTGTCCAAAAACAATCAAACATAGTTTTAAATGTATCCTTAGGAACACTTTTACGTATATTTACTATTATAAATCAGCCGGAATATAAACTGAACGCTAAAGACGATAAATAAGACACGGCGTGACTTCTCGTGCTCGCGCAATGTGAACAGTTTTCATAAAGAGGGGTCCTCATGGTTTCGTCGTTTTCTCTGGGATAACTCACCCAAAATGGAAGAAAACACCATCTCGAGGCTGGTGACATCACAAGGAAGCGACCTGTACTGCATTCATATGCCTATATATGGTCATTTTCAATAGGGAGGGGTTCCCAAATGAGCAATGTGTCAAAATCACTTTTTCCAGGACAGAAATTCCTCAGGGTTTTGCCTGCTATATGCGTTGTGTTTCACTCACAGACAAATGGATGACAGTTTTGGAAGATTCAGAGTGTTTCCTATCCAATGGTACTAAATATATGCATATCCTATTTTCTGGGCCTGAATGGGAGGCATTTTACTTTGGGCACGCCAGGCTCTCCAAAACAGTCACCTCTGCTGCTGCTCCTAGAGAAGTTAAAGGACCTTTATGTTGAGTGAGTGAGTTCAAGCTTTTTTTAGCGAGTGAAAGATGCCCTTGCATTGTGCAAACCTGCTTGGAGGATTTCGTTTTAAAGTGCTCCTGTGGAAGGAAGTCTCATTCTCTCCCTGTTTTGTCTCTCTGCCTATGGCTGAACAGGGGTTGAATCTTATTATTACCAGGAGATTATGATGAACCTATGGGTCAGGTTAATGGGATAGACAATCCATGTGATCAAATGTTTATGATATAATTTTTTTAAAGACTTCTCATTGACATGCTGGTTCTCTGTGCCCTTGATGTGGCTTCCGTAGTCTCCTCGTGAGATAAGTAAGACGTGTAGCTCTCTCTGTGTGACTCGTCAGTATTCATTGCTCTCTGTGTGACTCGTCAGTATTCATCGCTCTCTGTGTGACTCGTCAGTATTCATCACTCTCTGTGTGACTCGTCAGTATTCATCACTCTCTGTGTGACTCGTCAGTATTCATCACTCTCTGTGGCCAGCTTTAGAACTGAAGCACACCCAGCTGACAGCACAAGACACTGGAAAAGATGACACTACGACTGTGTCCCAAAATGATATCTCATTCCCTATAGTGAGCCCTATGGGCCCTGCAGTACATAGGGAATAGTGTTCCATTTGGGCTGCTATAGTCTGCAGTGAATGAGTGCTGAAACAGCAGTCTGCATTCGTCTATTTGTTTCCTACCTGACTTAGTTTGAATAGACTGGGTGCAATGAGATAGTCAAATCACGCATTTGCATTGGGCTGTGAAGACCTGAGTTAAAGGAGCACTCATTATTCTTACCTGAAAATACCTTGTGGTTTTTGGCTGAGTTTATTTATTATCTAAACCTATGATAACAGGAATATTGTTTTCAGTGAATTCAGTAACAGTTTACTATAATCTGGACTCAATTTGCAGTAGTTGATTCTCATGCAAAGTCTTTGGTGACCAGACAATGCTTATTATACTGCAGTACACTGTAATTGGTGACCAAATTGATTCTCCTCAGTTTAAGCTGAAAATGGATAGTGGGCTGCATGTTGAGCGGTGCCTCCCGCCAAGCGGGACTATAATCTGTATCTAATTTGACAGCAGTTCTAATGGTTTTTAGAGCCTGAATGATACTGTATTAACCCCCAATTACAGCATACAACATGTTATTTTTATTTCAACTCCAGTGTCAGTCATGATTAATAGAAATACTAAAGTTGTGTTTTTAATAGAGGAAGTTTTGTGAGAGGTTATTGGCCAGCCGATTTGACAGAAACTTTAGTCTAACACTTTTTTTTTTTATTAAACTCCTCTCATGGTAAAATGTCCAGACAATGCTTAGCCATGGATTTCCTTCTGGGGGAAATGTTTTCCTTAGCTGGGTGAAGCTGTGCAGAATGCTCTAGAATCTGAATTGTATCCCAGCACAACCCGTAGCCGGGGAGCCGTTATTCCGAAACTGTGACACTTCTCAACAGCAAGGACAGGAAATGATGTTGTGAGCTAGTATTTGTATTTTTTTTACTGCATTTGTATCAGTTCCTTTATGAAATGATAGTACTCATACTCCATCGCATCTCATCTACCATTATTGACTCACTGACGACATGCCTACTTGGTTAGTAATAACTATTTACTCATTAATGTGTTAGGGCTCGGCTTATTCCAGCCATTAATTATTATCTAATTGATGCAGGGGCTTTCTGATAGTGTGTGTGCTTGGAAGTCTGCAGATATCTGCCCTGCTTTGTGTTTTCAGGATGGGCGGAATGGTCTAGAGAGGAGTCTATCAGTTCTGTTTTATCTCATCTAGACCAAGGATGTTTTCTGTTTGTCCTGCTACTTCTCTCTCTGGGTGACCTCACTGAAATAGCGCGTCTGGCCAGGGCATGGGGATGGGCTGTGCTCTGCTGGAACTTGTCTGTCAGTTTTGCAAGTGGCAGAGTCTGCCTCCACTTCCTATTTTGTCAGCCCTGTGGTGTAGGGGCTGTGAGTGGTGTCTGTCAGTCTGTATCCTGACACACCAGCTGCACTACAAAGTCCAGACTGTAGGTTACCATACTGAGGCCTAAACATCAGAGGGACGGGAGCTAAGTTATCCACTGAATTAATAGAATGCTTGTATCGCTGTCTTGATCATCATGGTTGGTTTTGATGCTAATTCTGTGACTGATCATTGTAGGGGAACAGAAAAGGAAACTTAGACAAGACATCAGCCACAGGGCCACAGCCAGCCAGTGTTATTTGTCCCTGTCCATCTGTGGCTTGTTCCCCATGTGCATTCTCAGCAGTAGGGTCATTTTCTAAAGTCCTGATTTAACACTGTGTCCATTAGTGAGTCTGCCAAAGCCAGCTGGTCTCATAGAACGGTTTTAAACAGAATGATTTTAGTGTAGAATGGTGTTAGCATAGAATTGTTCCCATCGAACGATCACCATCCAAACTAACCATCATCCACACCCCCACTAACCCCCTAACACGGCACTGGGTCTCAGGGTAAGTAGCCCATAACGAGCGGGGAGGGTATGGCAGGCCAGTGGTATCCAGTATGAATCACAACTTTATTCACTGGGGCTAAGGGTGCTATGGATCTGACTCCTCCTCTCTCAATGCCCCTTGCAACCATACATCTCAGAGAGTGTAGATGAAGATCAAGATACCTTGGGAATGCCTGCATTCATGTGTTTAATTGAGTGCAGCTGCAGTGCTGTGCTGTGTTAAGCCACTGCCATGGCTGTGAGTGTGCTTCGAAAGTAGCGCTTACCCATGGACTGAGTAGACATTCAAGTGGATGGCCAATATTTGTTCAGTGTCTCTCTCACTGCCTTTCATCCTCTATATTTCTATTTTGGTCTCGCTCTCCTGCTCGCTTTCACACACGCCTAAAGAAATCTGCTTTACCCTGTCCCTTTACATTATACATAAGACACTTAAAGCATTTACACAGGCATGTACAGCCAACTTACAGTGTAATACTTCTGATACCTGTGGTTTGTGTAATTGCGCAATGAATACATACATGTTATACCACTTATTAGAAAGTGAGAACACACCACATGCATATGTCAAATAGGTTATTGTAGTAAACATTCTGCAAGTATGCAAGACTAGTAGCCCTGTCTTCATCTCATACCGTGTCAGTGCTTTGTGTGTTGTTCAAATGTCGGTTAGTGTCGGCTCGCATTCCTCACAGTGAACAGAGCCTCTCCTGGAATTGACTTGTAATCTCCATGAGATATCCAGCTAGCATGGTCTGAATGAATCAGAGGGAAGCTACAGTCATGTTGAGTTTATCTTGGCTGGGACGAGAGGCTGTGGGTATGTAGGCCACATCCCGAATGGCACCCTATTCCCTATATAGTGCACTTCTTTTTACCAGAGCTCTATGGAACCTGGTCAAAAGTAGTGTGTACAAAATAGGGAATAGGTTTCTATTTTGGATACAGACCTACTATCATTGTCCTGCCTGCTGGAGCACTTCAGATAGGATGAGTAGTAAGTACTACTCTCCTCTCAAATGGATTCTCCATCTAAATAGAAGCATTGTACATTGTGTTTGAGAGGGAAGAAACAATTTGTTCCCTCTGGCTTTCCCTGATGCTGCGCTGTAAAAGAAAGCGGTTAGGCCTTAGCTGTGCCCTTTTTCAGGACGGAAATAATTTTGTGATTTCTTCTTTAGTGCTTTTGTAACTTTATGTTAAAACACCTCCTGCATTTGAAGTACTGTATTCTGTTTCGTGACAGGGCAATTCTTCTCAGAGACTGGATTCATCTGGTAAGTGTTCAGCAGTTCAAAGCCTCTCAGTTACCTCTGGGTTTATCCTCCCCTTGACAATCTCTCTCTTCCTCCTCGGTAATGAAATCATCTAGGGTTGTGCTGCTTATCTCCGACTAGGCCTTTCTGCTGTCCCCCATCCCTCAGCATATTTCAGCGCTGTTCGCTAATACCCAGGTTATCACAGATTTGAGAATGCACAGCTGAGAATGTGTGCAGAATGTTTTAAAATGAGGCCTTCTTTAGCGTTTCGTCGTGCTTTTGTATTCAGGGCAGAGTTGCCTAGCTAGCTGTCGTGTTTGATGGTTTGGTGTTTTTTACGGATGGCTTGACAGTATTTAAAGTTTATGTGTGTCTCAGGTCAGGAGTTGCTGCTACTGCATTGCGGCTGCCTCTGATGAAAATAAAACACTTCCTCAACCAGCCCTAAGTCCTCCAGGCGTATGGAAAGACACTTGCTGTGTCTGAAATAACACCTTATTTCCTAGTGTGCTTTTTTTTGACCAGGTCCCATAGAGCTCTGGTCAAAAGTAGTGCACTATATAGGAAATAAGGTGCCATTCCGGACGTAGCCACTGGCCTTGCTGATTTATGTACTAGTTTCGTGCTAGCTGCTAGACGAAGCAGCTGAGCAATTAGCTTAAGCTTAACTTGGGCTTAAGTGATTGACGGAGGTAATTATGTGGTGTGTTGGAGATACCTCAGTCAGCACAGTAGTCCTCCAGAGACATTAACCAATAAAAAAAAGGTTTTTAGACATTTTTGCAAATTTATAAAAAATACAAAACAGAAATACCTTATTTACATAAGGGGTTGTGTTGATGTGTCTAGTGGGCAGGTGGGACTCCATCTAAGAGCTCCCTTTCCCGGTAGGGGGGACCGGGAGAATGGGGGACAGGAGGCCGCTGGCATGACAGGACCCCCAGCTGAGTTGTCTGCTGGCAGCTGAGGCAAGGCCCCCTAACCTGGCTCTGTAGATTAGCACTATCTCTCAACCTGCTAGTTTTATGTAAGTGGTCCTCCAAGAAGAAAGGACAATAGCTTGTCAGTCCTTGGACAGGAGCGACTTTTGCTTCCCAGGTATAAAGAAGGGGTAACATTTAATTCGAAGACTACCTACATAAGGACTTTATAACGCATTCATAAATCATGCATAACACATTCATAAGCAGGACATGAGCATTTCATAAAAGGTTGAGTTACACTGGATTAGAGGCACTGTGATCCCTCAGAGTGGTGGAGTGATTAAGCTAATTGGAGCTTTGCTTACTTGTCCAGGTAACTGGCCTGCTCCTCTGGGCCCTGTGTCCCCTCAGTCCTGACCTCACATCCACCTCCTTGCTTGGCACGGCTTTACAACACCTTGGCACAGGTCTCAAGGTGGTGTGCTGTGCTGTTGTGAGAGGACTCACACAATGACATAGAGAAACAACATTTCCATACACATAGCTGTAACTCCGTCTTTTTCGTTTTATAATATTGAACATGTAGGCTAATGAATCATAAATGATAGTGGCATTTTAAGTGACACAGGTATGATAAGTGTCGTTAAGGATTTACTTTAATTTTTTGATCTCTAATGAGGAGTAATATCAGCCTTGGCTGTGGGGAAAGTACAATACTTCCTCTGTGACCTTTTCAGCACAATTACACTGTCTTGTGTTGTCATTAGTGCTATAATGTCTGTTGCTTTGCTCGCAGGGTGGGAACACAGTGTGAGTTAGCCTACGGTTTAGACAGAGCAGTCACACACCAGTAGTGTTATGAATCCACTCTGCCTCCCAGGCAGCTCGGTGTTAAAATGGAGGGCCGTTCTTCCCTGCTTTATGGTGTTTGCAGCCATGAGGGGATAGCTAGCCTGCCTGAGAGGAATGGCATGATGGGAATCTGCCTTTTGCCGCTGAAATTCTTCATGCCCCTGTCTGTTTGTCTGGGGGGATGCCTTGTGGTGCGCCTAATGAAGCTCAGTCAGAATGAATGCAGATATTGATCGGTCGCCTCATAGATTATACACGAGGCATGAGCTAATTGCGTTTTGATAGACTGTTGGGGACTTAACTGTGAAAACTGCAACATGATCCGCTCCTGAATACTCATTGGATCAGCCTCTAACATCTCTTATAATAATACCCCTGTTCTGTTCATATTCAAGTAAGGCAGTAGGCTGAGAAATTGAATTTATAGTGTCTGGTGTTCTGAATAAATTAATAACCTGTTGACTATTTGTATGGACAAGATATTTCAGACTGAGAGTGTAATGCTCCCATCCAGATCTCAATCTACCTTTGAGTTGTCTGTTGGTGGTTTAGAAGGAGGGAGGGACGGAGTGAGGGAGGGAGGGAGGTAGTGAGGGAAGAACGAAAGAGGAATGTCGGAGGGCCCAGAGATGGGCAGGGCGCACTTGTCCGTGACATTCCCCTTGGCCCCGAGGAGCCACTTCACCCCTCCA
This sequence comes from Brachymystax lenok tsinlingensis, assembly GCA_030435695.1. Taxonomy (NCBI): domain Eukaryota; kingdom Metazoa; phylum Chordata; class Actinopteri; order Salmoniformes; family Salmonidae; genus Brachymystax; species Brachymystax lenok. The sequence continues at coordinate 57,237,380 of CM059819.1, read as the reverse complement.
AGCTAGAGCCTTAGCCATTTGTCTTCATGCTGATCAGGGACCCCACATGAGCTCATCTTATTGAGTTAAATTTGAGAGGGGTCTCTGGCTACTCTCCTAATCCAACAACAGCTAACCTCCCTGCCTCAACACACACGTCCTCCCTTATGCCATGTCAGAATGTTTAGTTAGACTAGAGAGTAAAGGCAGGTTTAAGGATGTTGTCAGAGAACACAACCCAGCAGATCTGTAAACGGCCCCCCAGACCAACAAAGGTGTGTTAATGTGGAACAAAGGAGCTGCTATGTTATGTCTTTATCTGCCCTATATCCAGACCCCTGATCCAGCAGATAAGCATGTTTAGTACCTACTCAATAGTCCCCAGTCTTCTGTGGAAACCAAGCCTGGGTTCAAATACTCTTTCAAATCTTTCAAAGGCTTTTAGTGTTTGCTTTAGTCTGCCTGGAGTGCCATATGGGCGACGTTTTATAACTATTCTATTGGTTCTATTTCGCCAGACAAGCTCAATCAAGCCAAGCTATAGTATTTGAACCCAGGTCTTATGGAAACCCAGTCTCTGTGACGGCCATTAGGGCTCAGTGAGCCAGTGACAAGGGCTACCATTCAAACACCTCCCCGGTTCATTCATAAGCTGCCCTCCAGATTGCCAGGCTAAGTGGTGACTGAGGGAAGCCTATTTTTACTCCCCTCATAACTTGTGCATGGCCGCTCTCTCATTGAAACGTTTAATAGAGCTAAAACGCAGCCTGGAAGATGTCAATCGGCCACTCAGTCAGGTCCGACCAACCGCTTCAAGCCGTGCCCAACTTTCCATCCCTCTCTCTGTTTCTCTCACTCTCTCTGTCTCTGTTTCCCTCTCTCTCGTTCTCTGAATTTCTCTCTCACTCTCACTCACACCTACACTTACACACCAGAGTTCTTGTTTCCCTCAGACAATACAGTTTCTACCCTGCCACGAGTCCCCTCACTGGCCTAAAACATTCTTGTACCAGTCTTAGAACATATGTAGCATTATGCAAATGCATGGCTTTGCTACTGTAGCTTAAAGCCACAATCTGCAATATTTCCTACGGTTTTAAGGTAATTTCCATGAATGGTGTGGCAGGGTCAGACTGTTGAAATGTCAGATTGTGGCTTTAACACACTGCAAGGTTACGAGAGGCAGGCTGGCTGGCTAGCAGTACCAGTAGCAGTAGCTGCTCACTAAGCTGGCTGGTAGCTAGAATTTATTTCCACACCACATCCACAGGATATTTTTATCATCTCTCTGTGTACCAGTGACGTTTGGTGAGGTTGGTGGCTGGGTAGGCTCTGGCTATTATCAAAGCCAGATTTACTTACAAATATTCCTTGACAAAGCCCAAGTTCACCATACAACAGATAGCTCCAACAACTATTAACTGAAAATGGATATGTTTTTTTCAACCAAATGTAAATACCAATGTAGCAAAGATACAGAAGCGATAGCCTCCAATGGCGGAACATTTTCATATCATCTGACAAAATGATACACTCAGCTCAGACATAGACCGATGTAGCATCCACAGTTACAACCAATAGTTGGCACTAAAATACCAATATATAGACACATTTCACCCGAATAGTTTGCAACCCTGACCCCCCACCCCCAAAAAAAAATGCAACACAAAGATATTCCCTTGCTCCGCCTCAATGATTTGAATGGATGGGAAATTCACCCAAAAATTGCAGTTTGAGCAAATATTGTGATTTTGAGCATAACCACTAGAATCATTGAGAAAAAAAACATTGGATAACAAAAATGTATGAAAAAATATATATATTTTGGGGCGGGGGCTTTTCATAACAGATTTTTTTATTTGATTATCACAGGGTAAACATTGCCTACCTTGTCTATCCGGACTGCACGTCACTGATGTGTACAAACTCAAGAGTTCGCCTCACTGAGCCTGGCCAGATCTGTGTAAACAGCTCTGACTACTCTCTCTCTTCCTACCATACTTTGTTCAGAAGACAAGTGAATGTTCACTTCGCCTATAAGAGGTCTGCAAACACGTGTAACTCTCAGCTGTTGTCTCAATGTTTATTTGTTTCGTTACACTTTACTTCACCACTTTGTCATAAGGTCATGAGTTATAACAGAGTCATGAAAATGACTTAACGGGAGTCATAAACATTCATGACAGCTGACGCCACCTTATTGCATAAACATTATCATGACATAAACCATTGTTTAGGTCCACTAGCTAACTGGCTAGGTACATTGTTAACCAACTAGCTTACCCAACCAGTTTAAGTAGTGAAGACAGTGTGTAAAGCCAGTTAACCCCAATGACCTTAACTGTCATGAATGTAAACAACAACTCTTACAGTGAGGGAAAAAAGTATTTGATCCCCTGATGATTTTGTACGTTTGCCCACTGACAAAGAAATTATCAATCTTTAATTGTAGTGGTAGGTTTATTTGAACAGTGAGAGACAGAATAACAAAAAAAAAATCCAGAAAAACGCATGTGAAAAATGTTATAAATGGAATTGCATTTTAATGAGGGAAATAAGTATTTGACCCCTCTGCCAAACATGACTTAGTACTTGGTGGCAAACCCCTTGTTGGCAATCACAGAGGTCAGACGTTTCTTGTAGTTGGCCACCAGGTTAGCACACATCTCAGGAGGGATTTGTCCCACTCCTCTTTGCAGATCTTCTCCAAGTCAATAAGGTTTCGAGGCTGACGTTTGGCAACTCGAACCTTCAGCTCCCTCCACAGATTTTCTATGGAATTAAGGTCTGGAGACTGGCTAGGCCACTCCAGGACCTTAATGTGCTTCTTCTTAAGCCACTCCTTTGTTGCCTTGACCGTGTGTTTTGGGTCATTGTCATGCTGGAATACCCATCCACGACCCATTTTCAATGCCCTGGCTGAGGGAAGGAGGTTCTCACCCAAGATTTGACGGTACATGGCCCCGTCCATCGTCCCTTTGATGCGGTGAAGTTGTCCTGTCCCCTTAGCAGAAAAACACCCCCAAAGCATAATGTTTCCACCTCCATGTTTGACGGTGGGGATGGTGTTATTGGTGTCATAGGCAGCATTCCTCCTCCAAACACGGCCAGTTGAGTTGATGCCAAAGCTCCATTTTGGTCTCATCTGACCACAACACTTTCACCCAGATGTCCTCTGAATTATTCAGATGTTCATTGGCAAACTTCAGACGGGCATGTATATGTGCTTTCTTGAGCAGGGGGACCTTGCAGGCGCTGCAGGATTTCAGTCCTTCACGGCGTAGTGTGTTACCAATTGTTTTCTTGGTGACTGTGGTCCCAGCTGCCTTGAGATCATTGACAAGATCCTCCCGTGTTGTTCTGGGCAGATTCCTCACCGTTCTCATGATCATTGCAACTCCACGAGGTGAGATCTTGCATGGAGCCCCAGGCCGAGGGAGATTGGCAGTTCTTTTGTGTTTCTTCCATTTGCGAATAATCGCACCAACTGTTGTCACCTTCTCACCAAGCTGCTTGGCGATGGTCTTGTAGCCCATTCCAGCCTTGTGTAGGTCTACAATCTTGTCCCTGACATCCTTGGAGAGCTCTTTGGTCTTGGCCATGGTGGAGAGTTTGGAATCTGATTGATTGATGGCTTCTGTGGACAGGTGTCTTTTATACAGGTAACAAACTGAGATTATGAGTGCTCCTAATCTCAGCTCGTTGCCTGTATAAAAGACACCTGGGAGCCAGAAATCTTTCTGATTGAGAGGGGGTCAAATACTTATTTCCCTCATTAAAATGCAATTCCATTTATAACATTTTTCACATGCGTTTTTCTGGATTTTGTTGTTGTTATTCTGTCTCTCACTGTTCATATTAACGTACCATTAAAATTATAGACTGATCATTTCTTTGTCAGTGGGCAAACGTACAAAATCAGCAGGGGATCAAATACTTTTTTCCCTCACTGTATGTGTTATATAGACTTTATGGCAGATTTGGTTCAAGAAAGGTATCAATTGAATTGAGTATGAATGACAGTGGGTAGCCTACCTCTACAGTACAGTATCTACCACCAGGTGAGGTCAGGAAGTTGTTGCCTTGCTCTCATTAAGTATTCCCACAGCGTTGTCAGTGCATACGTTGTCAACAGACTGACTCCTAGGTTGTATCCCAAATTGCTCCCTATGGGCCCTGGTCAAAAGTACTGCACTACATAAGGAACAGGGTGCCGTTTGGGGCTCCCCCTAGCCTCAACCTGCTCTTACGACCCTGCTCCCAGCTCCACTGGCTATGAATGAGACAGATGGAGCAGGGCTTAGAGTGGAGAAGGGACTCGTCGGATGACACCTGTGCATGGCGGGTGTGCTGCTGCTATCTCTCACTGCAGACGGAGCACAACACAACACTCTTCTCTCTGACTCAGCTCTTCCTCTGACAGGCGTCCTGGGAAGAGGCTTGGGGGGCTCTGTCTGTCCCAGCCAGGTGGATCACTTTGATGATATTAGGGGACTGAAGAAAATGTAATCACTGAGTTTAGATGAAGTCATGTGCATCAGTGAAGCAAGATTCTGTTAGGAGTTAATAAGTAACACCAGTACTTTGTAAATGCTACAAATGACAGTATGCTCAGGTCTACCACAGAATGCACATACATTTGACTGGAAAATGCATGCTTGACACGGCATGCTTACAGGCTTGACTCAAATCTTACTGACATAGCTAAGCTGTGTCATTGCAGCTACTTTACAATATGTTAGTGGCCGTTGAAACTGGATTTTTAGGATTTTATTTGGTTCCCCATTAGCTGCTGTGAAAGCAGCAGCTACTCTTCGTGCGGTCTACTTACCTTCAGCTGATGGGTCTCTGGCAGTTAGATGGACCATAGTGGGATCTCTTGAGAAGCCGTGAGATCGCAGTGAGTTACAGTGCCATTGAGATTTCCAGGCTGTATCACAATCTTGTATTCTTCATTAGAGCTGTAAGTCTTATTTTTTCCTCTAATTATTTGAGTATGAGAGGGAGTGGAGAGTCTTAGTGCTGCTCTGCTGTTGTGATTGTGCCAGTCCCCACGTAATGAAGCCTGTATAATGCAGCTGCTGGCAGGATGGATGGCAGAGCCTGGGTTGGTCCCAATGTTACAATACAGAGGAGAGAAGAGGAGCCTCCTGAGCTCTGGCTGCTTTGGTAAGGTTTGTCATATGTTTCTGTGGTGCTGCCAGGTTAACACACACACACACACACACAGCACTTGCTATGAATACATGCACAGTCCTGGCTATGAATACACACAGTCCTGGCTATGAATACATGCACAGTCCTGGCTATGAATACACACAGTCCTGGATCGGCACATACACACAGCTCTGGTTATGCCTCTTCATTCTGATCTCTCGCTGGAAAAACCGTGGCAGCAGGAGGAACCGGAGACCGGTAAGGGCATACCTATGCTGAGAACTGAGAGGCAGTGGTTTGCTGAAACATTACATTCTGTCTCACAGCCCACAAAATAAGTAAGCTAGATTTGACTCTGTTGCTTTCCGTTTCGGTTTATTTTCCTGCATCCTCCATCAGGCTGAAGTGGTTTCTTCAAAAGCACAATCACAGTTAAACACATCACTTGTAAAATGAAGCATCTTGTAGTGAAATGATTTGAACCATCTTTCGGTAAGGGTGTTTTACAGCCACCCTTGACGCCCTGAGCCTAGAACGAGGTGTTAAAGCAAGGGAGGTCACTAATCAACCAATCAAGGTCTTTAGTAAGGCTGATCCAAAGCCAGGGATGTCATTGTGTGCGTTGGCATGTAAAATTAGTCTCTGAGTGACTTTCTGTCCCTGCTCTGTTCCCCAGGCAGCTGCCTGTCTGTCTGGGACTGAAATAGGTGATGTGTTGTTGTGTGTTGCAGCAAACTTCTCTGAAATAAATCACATTTTATTTGTCACATGCTTTGTAAACAACAGGTGTAGACTAACAGTGACATGCTTACTTATGGGCCCTTCCCAACAATGCAGAGAGAAAAACAGAGAAAATAATAGAAAAATAATAACACAAGGAATAAATGCACAATGAGTAATGATAATTTGGCTATATACACAGGGTACCAGTACCGAGTCGATGTGCAGTGGTACGAGGTAAATGAGGTAGATACACTATTCTTCCAATGGCATTGAGGAGTACACCACATCAGTCACTGGCTTTATCAATAAGTGCATCGAGGACGTCGTCCCCACAGTGACTGTACGTACATACTCCAACCAGAAGCCATGGATTACAGGCAACATTCGCACTGAGCTAAAGGGTAGAGCTGCCGCTTTCAAGGTGCGGGTCTCTAACCCGGAAGCTTACAAGAAATCCTGCTATGCCCTGCGACGAACCATCAAACAGGGCTAAGATTGAATCATACTACACCGGCTCCGACGCTCGTCTTCTGTGGCAGGGCTTGCAAACTATTACAGACTACAAAGGGAAGCACAGCCGTGAGCTGCCCAGTAACAGGAGCCTACCAGACAAGCTAAATCACTTCTATGCTCGCTTCGAGGCAAGCAACACTGAGGCATGCATGAGAGCATCAGCTGTTCCAGACGACTGTGTGATCACGCTCTCCGTAGCCGACGTGAGTAAGACCTTTGGTCAACATACACAAGGCTGCGGGGCCAGACGGATTACCAGGACGTGTGCTCCGGGCATGTGCTGACCAACTGGCAGGTGTCTTCACTGACATTTTCAACATGTCCCTGATTGAGTCTGTAATACCAACATGTTTCAAACAGACCACCATAGTCCCTGTGCCCAAGAACACAAAGGCAACCTGCCTAAATGACTACAGACCCGTAAGCACTCACATCCGTAGCCATGAAGTGCTTTGAAAGGTTGGTAATGGCTCACATCAACACCATTATCCCAGAAACCCTAGACCCACTCCAATTTGCATACCACCCAAACAGATCCACAGATGATGCAATCCACACTGCCCTTTCCCACCTGGACAAAAGGAACACTTATGTGAGAATGCTATTCATTGACTACAGCTCAGTGTTCAACACCATAATCCCCTCAAAGCTCATCACTAAGCTAAGGATCCTGGGACTAAACACCTCCCTCTGCAACTGGATCCTGGACTTCCTGACGGGCTGCCCCCAGGTGGTGAGGGTAGGGAGCAACACATCTGCCATGCTGATCCTTAACACTGGAGCTCCCCAGAGGTGCGTGCTCAGTCCCCTTCTGTACTCCCTGTTCACCCACGACTGCATGGCCAGGCACGACTCCAACACCATCATTAAGTTTGCAGACGACACAACAGTGGCAGGCCTGATCACCGACATCGACAAGACAGCCTATAGGGAGGAGGTCAGAGACCTGGTCGGGTGGTGCCAGAATAGCAACCTATCCCTCAACGTAACCAAGACTAAGGAGATGATTGTGGACTACAGGAAAAGGAGGACCGAGCATGCCCCCATTCTCATAGACGGGGCTGTAGTGGAGCAGGTTGAGAGCTTCAAGTTCCTTGGTGTCCACATCAACAACAAACTAGAATGGTCCAAACACACCAAGACAGTCGTGAAGTGGGCACGACAAAACCTATTCCCCCTCAGGAAACGAAAAAGCTTTGGCATGGGTCCTGAGATCCTCAAAAGGTTCTACAGCTGCAACATCGAGAGCATCCTTACTGGTTGCATCACTGCCTGGTATCATCATTGCTCGGCCTCTGACCGCAAGGCACTACAGAGGGTAGTGCGTACGTCCCAGTACATCACTGGGGCTAAGCTGCCTGCCATCCAGGACCTCTACACCAGGCGATGTCAGAGGAAGGCCCTAAAAATGTTCAAAGACTACAGCCACCCCAGTCGTAGACTGTTCTCTCTACTACCGCATGGCAAGTGGTACCGGAGTGCCAAGTCTAGGACAAAAAGGCTTCTCAACAGTTTTTACCCCCAAGCCATAAGACTCCTGAACAGGTAATCAAATGGCTACCTGGACTATTTGCGTTGTGTGCCCCCACCAACCCCTCTTTTTACGCTGCTGCTACTCTCTGTTTATCATATATGCATAGTCACTTTAACTATACATTCATGTACATACTACCTCAATTGGGCCGACCAACCAGTGGTCCCGCACACATTGGCTAACCGGGCTATCTATCTGCATTGTGTCCCGCCACCCACCACCCGCCAACCCCTCTTTTACACTACTGCTACTCTCTGTTCATCATATATGCATAGTCACTTTAACCATAGTTACATGTACATACTACCTCAATCAGCCTGACTGACCGGTGTCTGTATGTAGCCTCGCTACTTTTATAGCCTCGCTACTGTATATAGCCTCGCTACTGTATATCGCCTGTCTTTTTACTGTTGTTTTATTTCTTTACTTACCTATTGTTCACCTAATACCTTTTTTGCACTATTGGTTAGAGCCTGTAAGTATGCATTTCAATGTAAGGTCTACACCTGTTGTATTCGGCGCACGTGACAAATATACTTTGATTTGATGTAGATATAGGCAGGGATAAAGTGACTAGGCAACAGGATAGATAATAAACAGTAACAGCAGCATATGTGATGAGTCAAAATAGTTATTGTAAAAAAGGGCCAATGCAGTTAGTTAAATAGTTAACCAATAGCTACCCGGACTAACTATTTAGCAGTCTTATGGCTTGGGGGTACAAGCTGTTCAGGGTCCTGTTGGTTCCAGACTTGGTGCATCGGTACCACTTGCCGTGCAGTAGCAGAGAGAACAGTCTATGACTTGGGTGTCTGGAGTCTCTGACAATTGTTAGGGCCTTACTGGGCCGTACGCACTACCCTCTGTAGCGACTTGCGGTGGGATGCCAAGCAATTGCATACCAAGCGGTGATGCAGCCAGTCAAGATGCTCTTAATGGTGCAGTTGTAGAACTTTTTGAGGACCTGAGGGCCTATGCCAAATCTTTTCAGCCTTCTGAGGGGGAAGATGTGTTGCCGTGCCCTCTTACGACTGCTTGTGTGTGAGCATGATAATTCCTTAGTGATGTGGACACCAAGGAGCTCTCAAACTGCTCCACTACAGCCCTGTCGATGTGGATGGGGGTGTGCTGGGCCCTCCATTTCCTGTAGTCCACAATCAGCTCTTTTGTCTTGCTGACGTTCTGGGAGAGGTTATTGTCCTGGCACCACACTGCCAGGTCTCTGACCTCCTCCCTGTAGGTTGTCTCATCGTTGTCTGTGATCAGGCCTACCACAGTCGTGTCGTCGGCAAACTTAATGATGGTGTTGGAGTCGTGCGCGACCACGCAATCGTGGGTGAACAGGGAGTACCGGTGGGGACTGAGCACGCAGCCCTGAGGGGCCCCCATATTGAGGGTCAGCATGGTCGGATGTGTTGTTGCCTACCCTCACCATCTGGTGGCGGCCCGTCAGGATGTCCAGGATCCAGTTACAGAGGCAGGTGTTTATTCACAGGGTCCTTAGCTTAGTGATGATCTTGGAGGGCACTATGGTGTTGAACGCTGAGCTGTAGTCAATGAACAGCATTCTCACGTAGTTGTTCCTTTTGTCCAGATGGGAAAAGGCAGTGTGGAGTGTGGAAAGGGTGGTGTTGTTGTGTGACACAGACTTCACTCAAATACGTTGTGTTGTGTTGCAGAAGACTTGATACCACAACAGAAGACTCTAACATTCCCCACATGGAAGTTATGTTGTTTTCAAAAAGTAACCGTCTGCCTGTGATGTGATTTTTACAACAAAAGAACAAAAACGAAAGCCCTCCTCTTAAACCCCTAACTTTACAAGTCAATATCATCGACAGAAGACATTATTGGTTTCTTCTGTTTGTGAAGAAAAAGTTGTGTACCATTGTCACCTTTTTGCAACTTTTTAACAAGCTTGTAGAATTGTATGAACATACTGAAGAGTTGCTCTTCCGATCTTGCCTGGGGCTGTATTGTCCTGGAGTGTGTAATGTGTGCATGACAGCACCTAAGATACAGGTTGTATTTCCCATCAGGGACCATTGTAGAACACCACCACGTCATGTCTGCTGGTGTTGGATTATAGCCAAATGGCTTTTATCCATTATATTGCAAACATTTGTGAAGTAACTCTAAAAGAAATGTGCTACAAGCAATTATCTTACATGTCACCAGTCTAGGAATAGAGTAATCCATTGAAAGGTGGTGCCGGTTAAAGGTCATGTCAGGCCTATTTTACTAGGTAGACCCTGAGGGACAGAGGTGAGCGTTGAGACAGAGCGAAAGCTTGTGTCAGCAGTGTGAAGACAAGACACACACCGCCATCGGTCCATTCAGCTGCAGTGTGAACTCCAAACACAGCCGTTTCAACACAGGGTGCCGTTCTTTCGTTCTCACTCTCTCTGTGAGACGCAAGAACAAACAGCCAAAACAGACAAATGCCTAGCAGGTTTACAAAACAAACTGAACTCTACAGTCCACACACACAATGATGGTTATGCCAGGGCCAAGGTAAAGGTTTAATATTGTCGTCATTGTTGTTGGGTGAATGTGTGTATAAATGAGTATTAATGTGACCTCTGTGCTATATATGGGAGTGAACAGTGAAGTCATTGCAAGGTGACTGTGAACTAAAGGCCTAGTAATCCCTGGGTGTTGGGGCTGTGCAGCTACACCTCAATTCAAACAGTAGAGTGAGAGCTCCACATACACTACATGACCAAAAGTATGTGGACACCTGCTCGTCGAACGTCTCATTCCAAAATCATGGGCATTAATATGGAGTTGGTCCGTCCTTTGCTTCTATTATATCCTCTACTCTTCTGGAAAGGCAACATTGTTGCAGGGACTAGCTTCCATTCAGCCACAAGTGCATTAGTGAGGTCGGGCACTGATGTTGGGCGATTAGGCCTGGCTCACAGTCGGCGTTCAATGGGGTTGAGGTCAGGGCTCTGTGCAGGCCAGTCAAGTACTTCCACACCGATCTCGACAAACCATTTCTTTATGGATCTTGCTTTGTGCACGGGGACATTGTTATGCTGAAACAGGAAAGGGCCTTCCCCAAACTGTTGCCACAAAGTTGAAAGCACATTATTGTCCAGAATTTCATTTTGTGCTGTAGCGTTAAGATTTCCCTTCACTGGGACTAAGGGGCCCGAACCATGAAAAACAGCCCCAGACCATTATTCCTCCTCCACCAAACTTTACAGCTGGCACTATGCGTTGGGGCAGGTAGCGTTCTCCTGGCATCCGCTAAACCCAGATTCGTCTGTCGGACGTCCAGATGGGGAAGCGTAATTCATCACACCAGAGAACGTGTTTCCACTGCTCCGGAGTCCAATGGCGGCAAGCTTTACACCACTCCAGCCGACGCTTGGCATTGCGCATGGTGATCTTAGGCTTGTGTGCGAACTGACTTGAATTTGACGAACTGACTTGTGCCACGTTGAAAGTCACTGACCTTTTCGGTAAGGCCATTCTACTGCCAATGTTTGTCTATGGAGATTGCATGGCTGTGTGCTCGATTTTCTACACCTGTCAGCAACGGATGTGGCTGAAGTAGCCGCATCCACTAATTTGAAGGGGTGTCCACATACTTTTGTATATATTGTGTATCATTGAGCCTAGTGATTGTGCTTCTCTCTCCCTCCATTTTGTGTTGTCTCTCCACTGATTGGCTGGCCAGGCAGCTGGTCCATAAATTGACCCCCTTAACTGAGAATGGGATTATTATGGAGGGAGCAGAGTGGAAGCCTATGGGGCTGTATATTAAAGGTCTACTCACTAAAACCATGGAAAACTCTGCAATGATTTGTGTGTGTGTGTGTGTGTGTGTGTGTGTGTGTGTGTGTGTGTGTGTGTGTGTGTGTGTGTGTGTGTGTGTGTGTGTGTGTGTGTGTGTGTGTGTGTGTGTGTGTGTGTGTGTGTGTGTGTGTGTGCGCTCGCACGTGTGCTTGAGATTGTTTGGGTCTATCTCTTTTTATAACTAACCACAGAAACAGTCCGTTCTTACCGGTGTGCTCTTTTGTTCCTCTCTTCTTCTGTCTTTCCTCATGATTAACGGACTCAATTTTCACACATTACAATCTGAAATCACCGGTTAATTGTAGCCCTCTGGCTGGCCTGGTGCCAAGGCCAGCATGATGCCCTAGTAGCACAGTTTATTATGCACTTCACTGTCTGAGAATGGCATTTAGTACATCCTATGCCTGCAGTTTGGCTTTGCCAACATAGATCATACGTCACTGACTAGTTGGAGCATTTAAGAAACATAGGAATTTTGGCAGTGATAAGGATCTTGTCTGGTTTTGTCAGTGATGAAAAAGAGTTTCAGAGATGAAAAAAAAGAACAGTACAGTGATTGATGATTCATACCCAGAATGGTACAACGCGCCGTGTCGAGAGCATATTTTAGCCACCCAAGTTTCAATTATGGTCGCCGGTGTTCAATTGTATCAGAGTGCGATTTATTATAAATGATCAGACAATAGGAATAAATTGATTAATTATTGGCTTAATTGACATTTGAAGTTGAATGACAAGAGAAGTTTGTATGAAATTGAAGATGACATTTAAATGGGTTCCATAAATAGTTGTTGCCAGGCGACAGAGCAGCTTTTGAATTCCAGGAGAAACAGCTGACTAGGTGGCTGGGGACTGCAGCTGGTGTCTCTGCCCAAACTTTAGGCTTTCCTCATTGGCCCTTCTATTTCCATCATTCCTTTTTATTGTTTATTTCACTTTTGTATATTATCTACTTCACTTGCTTTAACATATTTGTCCCATGCCAATAAAGCCCCTTGAATTAAATTGGAGAGAGAGTGAGAGAAATGGTGCCCTGGTGCACCGGGAGGACATTACAGGGCCAAAGGGACAGGAGAGACAGATGGAGGAAGAAACACACCACACTAAAGACAAGCCAAATGGGAGGGTATAGAGGGGCTTGGCTGAGATGTGAGTTACATGTTGTTAAATGGCCCTGTCAGGGAGTCTAAAATAGAACATGCTCTCTCTCTCTGAGACCTGCTTTTCTGAGCTGCCCTGGAATCATCTTGCAGATTCTGTTAAAAGCATTTTGCCCCTTTCTCTCCCCAACACTGGCAGGAGGGACAGCACTAAATATTTAAAGAGCGACTATGGTATCGATATGAGTCAGAAACATTTATTCTTGTGTCAAAATGTATTGTAAATAGGATAATTTTGGTCATAAAGTCAGACTTGTTCAAAACAGAATGCAGTGTACTTTAACAGTTTTCCTTGGGTTTATTTAAATCCTGCCCACAGCTGGCTTTGTAATGCCCATGCTCAATTTGGTTTGACATTCGATATCCCTATGGGGCTAGTTAGGGACCATCAGTAAATTACGCAATGTACATGGGACAATATCAACTTTTAAATAGCTCAAAATTTAATTGACATAAAAACCTCAAACCAACTAAAATGTTTATAAATTCATATACAAATATTAAAAGCATTGAAAGGGACAAAAGATGTGCAACATTAAAATATTGTCCCATTTACATTGTATAATTTATTGACGGTCCTTAACTAGCCCCAGAGATAGGCTATCCAATGTCAAACCAACTTTGTCACGGTCGCACACCAGCCGTTGTCTAGCACTATCTAGCCTAGGCGGCTTCAAGACACAAGACTTGGTTAGACTGTTTCAAGTTATCTATAAGGGTGAGAGACTGTAACTGCACTGTTTTGGCAGAGTGAATGTACAAACGCTTGCCACACGTGGGAACACACACACACAAGAGACACCCACATTAAGCCACCCTCCTAAGACAACTCTCGTTTGGCTTCAGTCATGGCCGCTACATTTCTTAATGACCAAGCCCAAAAGCGAGACCAAATAAGGAAGTACACCCCTTTAACACTTAACTACACAGCTAATTTTGTCTTTCTTCTGCACAATTACAAGAATATACAATTTTGGAACATGGCGCTGGATATATTTGAGGGTGGCATTGGACAGGCAGTAGGGTAGCTGTCCTCTGTGGCAGTGAGTGATGCTCTCTTTTTGGGCATGTGTTTCGTGTCGGTGACCTCTGAACCAGAATTTTCCTGTGGCTCATGCCAGTGCCCGAGGCCAACAATTGTCAGCTACACACACAATGCCAAGGTTGCATTAGAAATATTTTGTAACGTGGGCGTTTTTGGGGTTTAAATAAAGAACACATTTTTCAGTCTCGCGTCCCCAGTCAGTCGTCTCTGTACATCTACTTTGTACTCTCTTGTCAGAAAGATATGACTCATGAACATCTAAAATACAGTACCTTACAAAAGTTTGGACACACCTACTCATTACAAGGTTTTTCTTTATTTTTACTATTTTCTACATTGTAGAATAATAGTGAAGACATCAAAACTTTAAAATAACACATATGGAAAAAGTGTTAAACAAATCAAAATATATTTTATATTTGAGATTCTTCAAAGTAGCTACCCTTTGCCTTGATGACAGCTTTGCACACTCTTGGCATTCTCTCAACCAGCTTCATGAGGTAGTCATCTGGAATGCATTTCAATTAACAGGTGTGCCTTGTTAAAAGTTAATTTGTGGAAAACCATCAAGAGCTATGATAAAACTGTCTTTCATGAGGACCGCCACAGGAAAGGAATACCCAGAGTTACTTCTGCTGCAGAGGATACGTTAATTAAAGTTACCAGCATCAGAAATTGCAGCCCAGATAAATGCTTCACAGAGTTCAAGTAACAGACACATCTCAATATCAACTGTTCATAGGAGACTGAGTGAAAGGCCTTCATGGTCGAATTGCTGCAAAGAAACCACTAAAGGACACCAATAAGAAGAGACTTGCTTGGGCCAAGAAACAAAAGCAATTGACATTAGACCGGTGGAAATGTGTCCTTTGGTCTGATGAGTCCAAATGGGAGGTTTTTGGTTCCAACCGCCATGTCTTTGTGAGACGCAGAGTATGGGAATGGATGATCTCCGCATGTGTGTTTCCCACCGTGAAGCATGGAGGAGGAGGTGTGAGGGTGTTGGGGTGCTTCGTGAAAAATAACAGCTCCCCTGGATAGATTTTTATTACCAAAGAGAAAGGTCTCTATGAACATCCTTTCCTGCATTGTAGCTCACAGCAAATTTGGTTGCATAGTTATCCACTAGCCTCCAGAGTGTCTTTCAATAAACTTAAATTAAACTGATTTTTCACCTCTATAACTGAATTATACTTTTGCAGAAAGTCAGAGATATTTCATAAAGAACAGTCAGACATTTCACATGAAATTCTCCCTGTATGTCTCCAATGAGGACAAAGGTTCAGTTATATACTCCTGCGATAAATTGGCTGTCCTAAGCCCTGACAGGCGGAGCATGTTTTCGTCTGCTCTGCCAAAACCCTCAGTGAAAACCCTGGCTGCCTGTTCTGCTCTTACTAAAATGATATCACTGGAGCCGTGTAGCTATTCATTACCTGCACAGCTCATGTTGTCATAAGCACTGTGCTAACACTGCTAATACTATAAATTGATTCCCTGCACCTTGACACTGGATTCATTATACTGTGTGAGAAATGCAGATGGATGTATGATTGAAGGGCTGCTGGTGCTGGTGATGGTAATACAGGCCTGGCCTCCTATGCTGGTGCTACCTAACCCAACGGCTGCTCTCTCTCTCTCTCTTACCTACTGGTGGCCGGTAATAGTTTCCACTGTGGGCTGATGCAGGCAGCAAACAGACGGCCCTGGTCCCTCGTTCAATAGAGCTTAATTCGCTTATGACTGAAATCTAAACCTGGAGTGAGGGGCGAGGCTCAACCGAAATGTCTACAGGCCCTGCTGTGACTGTGTGATGAAAAGGTGCAGATGTACAAAAAAGCCTAGATACTCTCTGATTCATTAACTGTTAGCATACGTTTTTATGTATCACTCAAAGAGATTTGTATTTTAATATGCAGGTCATATGCTGGCCTTTGGAGGATCTTGGTGGACTGCCTGAAAAAGGGATGCCATTGTGGCTTATTAAAATACCCAGTCTGTCTCAGAGTGGTTTAATGAGAACTCTCGTTAACATGCGTGTGTTCACTGTAAACCCTCCTTCCTAGTTAGTCTGGCTTTCTGACACGGACTGGTGAGCAAGTTACATCCCTCCAGGGGGTTCCCAAAACAACGCCCTGAGGATATGCTGCTTAGTTTCCCAAACCACACATCCAATATCCAAGTCTCTTGTTTGAATTTAGGCCCTGGTCAAAAGTTGTGCACTAAATAGGGAAATAGGTTGCCATTTGGGACGCAGCCTTGCTTATCTGTATCAGTTTTACAGAGTAACAAATTGCCCTCATGCATATTTTATAGTGATGAGGAATGAATTGTATAGTTTTGTCAATATCACACTTTCTTTTTTCTTACTTTTTAAAACAAGGAGACAATTTGTTTTCAACACTTTTATTTCCATGACTGACCAAAACGTGTTTTCTCATGGCTTTCTCTTGTCCCTGTGCAGAAGAGATATGGTGAGCAATGTGTTTGGAACATCGAAACGCAATAATATCACAGTTTCGAATCGCAATACATATAGTATCGGCACCTAAGTACAGTGATAATATGGTATCGTGAGGTCCCTGGCAAATCCCAGCCCTAATATTCGATGTTGGGCCCCTGCATGTTGTCCTCCCTCTTGTTTTATGATTAATGTTTAGGAGTGGAGAGGGCGTATTACAGTGGAACAATTAACACTCCACATTTCCCCAGCGGTGTAGACGTACAGAAAGAGCCTTCTAGTACACTCCTAGGCACTGTCAACAAACAGCTGAACACAGCTGAACATAACAGGGACGATAAACAAGAAAAACGAATGCACTAATTGCACCTGGGCTGAAAGGGGGACATTTACATGACATGTTAGTCATTTAGCTGATGCTCTTACCCAGAGCGACATACAATCAGTTTAGTTATCTGCCAATGTGCCTAAAGTTATTTACAGTCAGGCTGGGCCAGGTTGAGGCACGGCCAGCTTGTGGAAGCAGATGAAGCAGATTTATTTCCAAGCTGGGCCTTAATCATGTTCTGCCTCTTTCAGATAGAATGACTGGGAAATCTGACTTCCAGCCTAGCACCCCACTCTCCTTTCATGCTCTAGCTGGCAGGCAGCCATCATCTTAAATGAGAATGAAAATTGAATCTCTTAGTCATTTCTTTATCCGATAAATAACAACATTACTTTGTCAAAAGCCATATTTTGTGTGATGTCGTCGAGTCATAACTAATGCTGTAGTACCACAGAGGAGTTAAGCTTTCCAACTTCATCCTCTCCTTCGGTCGGCTGTCCGTGCAGAAATCTGTGTGCCTCAGCTTCACACAGGGGAAGCAATATTTCAAATTCAGGATTATTGATTAATTTAACATCTTTTAACCAGCACAGAGACTTTTTAGATGGTCTGCCAGCCAGCAGGAGGGTGGTAGTAGTCAGATTAAACATGCATGGAGGAGGAAAAGGGAAAAAAACATAATTCCTCCTGTGCCCGCCTTTGCTGTAACCTGCGTTAGCTGTCAAGTCCGGTGGGGAGTGTAGGTTTTGGCTGGCGGATTTCTTTGGAGGATCAGTAACTTTCCCTCTGTGTCCTGTTGCGCCCAGCTGTGTTCATGGGGAGGACAGACAGACTCATGTGTTTCAGCTTCAACAAGTCACTATGAGTAGATTCAGCTTTGTTCATGTTTAGCCTACATTTTAAGAGAAAAAAAGGCACACTGAACAGTTCCAGTTCTCCTTATTTCCCTTTTTGTTCCTGCTCATTGTGAGTGCTTAGAAAACATGCTATTGGGGTTGGATTCTCAGAAGCGGGGTGTGGCGAGGCCGGGCCAATCCCACGGCCAGTTCAGTTCCTCCCATCATGCCCCTGTGAGAGGTAAGGGTGCCTGGAGGGGCCATTCTCTGTATATACAAATAATATCACTGTTCCGTAACTCGGAGACTCATTGTGTCGGCTCACCTGAGGGTGAACTTCCACTGGGCTTGTGCCACGCGGTCTGTGGTGAAACACAGACCAGCCTCACTATTCTCTAGATCCCCTATACTCAACTGGCGGACCACAGGCCGGATCCGACTACAAAAAAATATATATTACAAAAAATTGGGGGGAACTCTGTTGGGCTTAGACCCCTGGTATCATATAAACACACATCAGACATGGAAAATGTTGTACAATTGCAGGAAATTAGCTTTTAAACAGAAAAGAAAATCTGCCACATGCAAAATGTGTAGAATTATGGGAAATTAGCTTTAATACTGCTACTTTTTCTCTCCGCCAACAAGAGAGGTGTGAACAGTTTGAAGTCGCATAGGTTGCGAGGTGGGGGTTTGTTACTACGCTGATAAATTACTATCTATCCGGACCTTTGCCACCTAGGAAAATTGTGTGACCGGACCTTCTCAAATAGTACTTGAGTATCCCTGCTCTAAACAGTTTTATATTTTGACATGCGTGTTTCACAATTGCTCTACAATACTTTTTGTTATGGGATATGAGATGGTGTTAAATGTAAATGTTGCATCCCTCTCCTCCCACTGTCAGAGGTTATTTCCTCAATTCATGCAGCCTTGGGAGAGTTCATTCATGCTTTAGCTTACTGACTAAAGAATGAGGAGGGTGGTCAATAACATGTTGATAGAAATATGCTTGTTTGATTGCTATTGTGAGTTATTGAACAGTGTCTTGATCTACAGTATGTGCAATTGAAGCCCAATGTGTGTGTGTGTGTGTGTGTGTGTGTGTGTGTGTGTGTGTGTGTGTGTGTGTGTGTGTGTGTGTGTGTGTGTGTGTGTGTGTGTGTGTGTGTGTGTGTGTGTGTGTGTGTGTGTGTGTGTGTGTCATTGTACTGTTTTATTTATTTATTTATACTCCAAAGCCTGGTCAGCATGGGAAATCTCTGCCACTGCGATGTTATGTGTTACAGTAGGTGCCCTTCTTTATTATTTGTCAGACGTTTTCTGTTTTACTCTGCTCTTTTGTTTACCTTGGTGTGTGTGTGTGTGTGTGTGTGTGTGTGTGTGTGTGTGTGTGTGTGTGTGTGTGTGTGTGTGTGTGCGTGCATCTGTGTGTGTGCATGTGTAGTAGTATCTAACGCTCGATCAGAGCACCTCTGTCTCAGTATTTACCCAGAGTACTTCATGAGCACTCTGCAACAGGAAACCTCTCACCCAGAGCCAGTCTGTAATCCCAACATGTTTCAAGCTGACCACCATTGTCCCTGTTCCCAAGAACTCCAAGGTAACCTGCCAAAATGACTCGCCCTGTAGCCCTTACATCCCAGTGCTTTGAAAGGCTGGCCATGACACACATGAACACCATCATCCCAGACACCCTGGACCTGCTCCAACTCGCATACCGCCCCAACAGATCCACAGATGACGCAATCTCAATTGCACTTCAAACTGCCCTCTCCCACCTGGACAAGAGGGAAATAACTATGTGAGAATGCTGTTCATATACACCCCAGGTGGTGAGGGTAAGCAATAACACCTCCACCACGCTGACCCTCAACACGGGGGCCCCTCAAGGGTGTGTGCTTAGTCCCCTCCTGTATTCCCTGTTCACCCAAGACTGTGGCCACGCACTACTCCAAAATCATCATCAAGTTTGCAGACAACACAACGGTGGTAGGCCAGATTACCGGTGGCGATGAGACAGCCTACAGGGAGGAAGTCAGAGACTTGGCAGTGTGGTGCCATGACAACAACCTCTCCCTCAATGTCAGTAAGACCAAAGAGCTGATCGTGGACTTTAGGAGAAAGAGGGGAGAGAACGCCCCCATCCACATTGACAGGGCTGTAGCGGAGCGGGTCGGGAGCTTCAAGGTCCTTGGCATCCACATCACTAAGGACTTAACATGGTCCACACACACCCGCACAGTTGTGAAGAGGGCACGACAGCGCCTCTTCTCCCTCAGGAGGCTGAAAAGATTTTGCATGGCCCCTTGGATCCTCAAACATTTCTACAGCTTCACCATCGATAGCATCTTGATTGGCTGCATCACCGCTTGGTATGGCAAAAGCACCACCCTCGACCACAAAGCGATATTTTTCTATTGGATTGGAATCCTGTAGGATCCTATAGGATTTTATTCTATAGTATAACATCCCATAAGAGTTTCAAAATCTGATAGGATTCTTGAATTGTAATCCTGTAGAATCCTATAGGACAAAATCTTATAGGAGTCCAATAGGACTGGTTCCAAAATCTGATAGGATTTTTCTATTGGGTTCTTTTATTGGAATCCAAAGGATCATATAAGATAAAATCCTATAGGATAGAATCCCATAGGAGTCCAAAGGACTGGTACCAAAATCTGATAGGATTTAATCACTTCCAGATTGTGTTGAAGAGGTTGAGAACCTCAGGGAATTATCACTGGTGTGAGTAGGCAAAGAGACGGAGATTGTGCTCCGGAGAGACACGGGAGAGAGACTGTACCTTAGTTTACTGGTCTTGATTAATCTTTATTGCAGTTTAACATAAATGTTCAGGTTTCTGTGCCGTATGTATCTGTCCAATAAAGCTACCCATTAGATTTCCTGTATGTGGACAGTATATGTTACTACATTACACAACATCATGTTTTGACCACATAAAATTGAGGGTAATTACACATCCTTTTTACCTCAGATTAGTGATATTAGTTAGTGTAAACGTTTATTGTAATAACAAAGACACAAAATCGATTTCTTAAAACAGATCAATATCATTGGTTTTGTACTGTTGACTTTGTCATACACTCCAGCGGTTTTAGCACTATCATTTTAAAACTCAAATGGCAGGGAAAATTCAGGGCACTGTCTATAAAAGTTGCTGGCCTCACACCAAGACATGAATTTGAGAGTCAAACTATAACTCAAATAACAGCCAACCCTAATCCAACACCAATAGCATGTATTCTAAACACTCACAATGAGCAGGAACAAAAAGGGAAATAAGGAAACCTGGAACTTGTTTAAAAAATACAATTAATATTACTATTGTGGCACATGTATGTCTAGGTAGTACATTTCAGGTTTAGGTTTTCAATATATCACAAACTGTTTATAGAATGATTATTGATTTGGACACTTCAAAATGGTGTTTTGACACCGGGCTATTTATCAAAAGTTATTGTCAACAAGAAGCTGCAACAGAATAATTGTCAACCTACGTTTTAGGAAAATAAATGGAACTTTCAACAATAATTTCCAGTAGTATTCTACTTAATTAGGTAAAAACAGCTGAATGAGTCCATGATCTACCAGAAATCATGAAAACGGGGTTGACTTGCCTATAGTAAGGCACATATATTATATTTAGCAATAACAAACAAGATACACATTTGTCATCTGATATAACAATACAGTGACAAAAAAAGGAGTTTAAAAAATGTCTACAACTTAGCTAGCTAGCTAGTCAGCTGACAGACAAAATGTGGCTAACTGTAACGTTAGTTTCTTAGCTAGCATAAATGCGAGGGAATAAAATGCTGCACAATTATAAAAATAGGACTAAATCATTGACAACTTTGTCAAGAAACATAAGGAAACAGTACACAATGGGGCCGAGCTCTCTGCCATCCAGGACTTTAATATCAGTTGGTGTCAGAAACATTGCAGAAGACTCCAGCCACCCAAGCTATAGACTGGTCACTCTGCTAACGACCGGCAAACAGTACCGGAATATCGTCTCTTGGACCAACAGGCTCCGAGACAGCTTCTACCCCCAAGTCATAAGACTGCTAAATAGCCATAAGACTGCTAAATAGTTCATGAATGGTTACCCGGACTATCTGCACTGACCCTACCTTGCACTGACTCTATGCACGCTCACAATACTATATATACACACCCCCACCCTACACTCACACAAAACCCACATACATTCACATACACTACATAAGCACACACACGCACATAACACACACACGCATACCAACAACACAAGCACACATACTATACAGTATATACATGCATACCAACACATACACACACACACACACACACTTTAGCACTCAGCATATGCTGCTGCTACTCTGTTCTTTATTCTTACTCTTATTATTATATATCCTAATGCCTAGTCACTTTACCCTGCCTTCATGTACATATCTACCTCAAATACCTCATACCCCTGCACATTGATCTGGTAATCGTACTCCCTGTATATAGATCCATTCTTGTGTATTTTATTCCTCTTGTGTTACTATTTTCCTTCATTGGTCTGTGTATGGTTATGAGACCATCACTGAGTGCATGGCATTGATACTGCCCATCTGATGGCCGAGGTGAAATCTCATCACTTCTCCTCATATGAAATGACAGACCCTCCTGTGTCATCCTCCCTGGGTAGACGATCACTTCACTGATGTCGCCAGACATCTCTGTTCCATCAGCATTGCCCATCTGTCTGTCTGTGTCTCAGTGGAGACACTCATTTAAAGGGTTTGTGTCACAGTGATTCAAGACTGAGTATTGAGTGTTTGTTTACCAGCTGTGCTCTAAGTGGGCACAGTAGCATTACAGCCTGTTGATGAGAGTGAGATTCAGTCTTTTGGATCACTGGGTAAGTCATAAGAACCCAGACCCATAAAATGTCTGCATGGGCTCAAAGGGATCCCCTCAGGGACATCAATGCCAACCCGCTGTTGAGTGTAAACTCGTAGTTTTCTTCCTAAATGTTATTTATTAAAAGGTGTCTGTTTTCCGCACTATTTCAGTCAAAATGGGAAACCTTCAACTAGCTTAAAGAATCATGGACAAGGTTGTTTGTCCATTGTCTACAATTTGTACTTACACTTTGAGTATCCTAATGTTAATGTCAGAGCAGAGAGAAGTTGAGAGAAGGAGAACATGCACAGCATTTAGGAAAGCCATGAAAGCCATAGATGGAGCTCTTACTATGGGCTCCTCGCACCTTCTGTGAGAGCTGTTGAGCTGATGTGACCCATGCCTGTCTCATTGTGCTCTGACAAAAGACAAGACCACACAGGCAGTATGTAAGAAATTCATATTCTGAAAGGTCGTCATTCTGATTGTAAAAATGGCACACTCTCCAGACTAGCCCCGAGGAAGCTGTTAACCTTATTCTCAATGGTAATGACATAACCAATTGAGACTGTTGAAATATAATTTATCGCTCTGTGTCCTCCCTGCAGTCTGACACTGAGGAGAGAAAAGGGATTACGCCAAGCACATTTATTTTCTAGGTCGCATCAGGACCGCACTCTCATTCTTGTAAGAAATTGTTTTCAGCAGTTTCGTTTTTTTTAAATTGCACCCAGAGCCATTCTTTCCATTCCCCTAACATGATGGAGTGGAGAAACATGGTGGTGTTGAAATGGAGACAAATTGGATTGTGGCCTGGGGAAAAATAGTAATTAGTGAAGCGCTAAAACTCTCCTTGGCTGACACCCAGTAAAGTTTCCCTTTACTATAATATTACCATGACTACCCTAACCCTCCACTTGAAGGGTAGGATAATTAATCCTTCATGTGGTTGTCAAAGCCGAAAGCCCCAACCTGCACGCCATATTGTCCTGTCACTCAGTGGCTGTGCTGCCAGGTGCTGGTGCAATCTGTTGGAATCGGTAGCTCTCTGTGTTTCATCATGAGCCCTAAAGGCAAAATAAAACAGAGGAACACCCAAAGTAAACGTTGTCTCTATCTTTCTCCCCCCCCCTCCATCTCTCTCTTACCTTAGCACTCTCAGTGAACCTGCCTGAGACGTTTCCTCATCCTCAAATGAGAATGAGAGGAAATCTCTCCACTAGCTGCCCGATTTTAATGAGTCCCCTGCAGTGCAGAACAACTTTTCTTTCTCATAATGTCCATCCCAAAGGGCATCCTATTCCCTAAATAGCGCACTACTTTTGACCAGAGCTTTGGTCAAAAGTAGTGCACTATAAAGGGAATAGGATGCCATTTGGGACACGCACCTGGTTTCTTTCTTACAAAGTAGAGTAGAAGTGCAGACAGTGGTGATAAGGCTGATAAAGCCTCCCTTTGAGTTCAGGTAATCCTGACAAAGCTGTCTCTCTCTCTCTCCTGTTAACTCCACTGCATGGTACTGTACTATACAGTAGTTGCAATCAGCACACTTGATGTGCTTATGTAGTATTGCAATTCATATGCAAATTGCATGTTTTCCCTCATAATGTAGCAAAAGCATTTTACATCATAACATTTACATATACAGTCGCGGCCAAAAGTTTTGAGAATGACACAAATATACATTTTCACAAAGTCTGCTGCCTCAGTTTGTGTGATGGCAATTTGCATATACTCCAGAATGTCATGAAGAGTGATCAATTAATTGCAAAGTCCCTCTTTGCCATGCAAATGAACTGAATCCCCCAAAAACTTTTCCACTGCATTTCAGCCCTGCCACAAAAGGACCAGCTGACATCATGTCAGTGATTCTCCCGTTAACAGTGTTGACGAGGTGAGTGTTGACGAGGACAAGGCTGGAGATCAGTCTGTCATGCTGATTGAGTTTTAATAACAGACTGGAAGCTTCAAAAGGAGGGTGGTGCTTGGAATCATTGTTCTTCCTCTGTCAACAATGGTTACCTGCAAGGAAACACGTGCCATCATCATTGCTTTGCACAAGAAGGGCTTCACAGGCAATGATATTGCTGTCAGTAAGATTGCACCTAAATCAACCATTTATCGGATCATCAAGAACTTCAAGGAGAGCGGTTCAATTGTTGTGAAGAAGGCTTCAGGGTGCCCAAGAAAGTCCAGCAAGCGCCAGGACCGTCTCCTAAAGTTGATTCAGCTGTGGGATCGGGGCACCACCAGTACAGAGCTTGCTCAGGAACGGCAGCAGGCAGGTGTGAGTGCATCTGCACGCACAGTGAGGCGAAGACTTTTGGAGGATGGCCTGGTGTCAAGAAGGGCAGCAAAGAAGCCACTTCTCTCCAGGAAAAACATCAGGGACAGACTGATATTCTGCAAAAGGTACAGGGATTGGACTGCTGAGGACTGGGGTAAAGTCATTTTCTCTGATGAATCCCCTTTCCGATTGTTTGGGGCATCCGGACAAAAAGCTTGTCAGGAGAAGAGAAGGTGAGCGCTACCATCAGTCCTGTGTCATGCCAACAGTAAAGCATCCTGAGATTATTCATGTGTGGGGTTACTTCTCAGCAAAGGGAGTGGGCTCACTCACAATTTTGCTTAAGAACACAGCCATGAATAAAAAATGGTACCAACACATCCTCCGAGAGCAACTTCTCCCAACCATCCAGGAACAGTTTGGTGACGAACAATGCCTTTTCCAGCATTATGGAGCACCTTGCCATAAGGCAAAAGTGATAACTAAGTGGCTCGGGAAACAAAACATCGATATTTTGGGTCCATGGCCAGGAAACTCCCCAGACCTTAATCCCATTGAGAACCTTAATCCCATTGTGGTCAATCTTCAAGAGGCGGGTGGACAAACAAAAACCCACTAGTTCTGACAAACTCCAAGCATTGATTATACAAGAATGGGCTGCCATCAGGCAGGATGTGGCCCAGAAGTTAATTGACAGCATGCCAGGGCGGATTGCAGAGGTCTTGAAAAAGTATATTGACTCTTTGCATCAACTTCATGTAATTGTCAATAAAAGCCTTTGATACTTATGAAATGCTTGTAATTATACTTCAGTATTCCATAGTAACATCTGAGAAAAATATCTAAAGACACTGAAGCAGCAAACTTTGTGGAAATTAATATTTGTGTCATTCTCAAAACCTTTGGCCACGACTGTACATTGATACATTTCTTCACAATATGTGACGCAAATATAAGAAATTCAATTTTCACAAAACCTATAATGGAGCTATAGCAAGATTACTGTTAATTTGTCTCAAAAGTCCAATGACCCATGACAATATTGATTGTCCACACTCAAAGTGTAAGGATCAGTGAAAAGCTGAATGGAGGTTGACACAGATGGGAAAAGACCAGCCTTGCCACCATAAAGAGAAATGCTGAATACTGACATACTGTTCTGTACTTCTGCCTTTGATGAATGTCAGTGTCAACACTCAGCCATTCTTTCCTTTGGATATCCATAGAACAGACTTGACCTGGTGCTGTGCACTCTAAGCCGATATAACCAGAGGTCACTCGAAGCGTTAAGACTAATCACCATTGTACTTTAACGTGACTCATGTGCTGAAAGGCCTCGTGTTTGTTTTGTATGAGGATGATGAGAGAGCTGCAACAGTTTTCTTAAGTGATTTTCCCTACTGGGTCGGTGGGGGGCTTGTGTGGTGTTTTCCACTAACCCTAAATCAACCCTGGAATATCAAGGGCATTGTTTCTCTGGCCTGGCTGCAAAATGTATAGCATATAGTGAGTGAGACCGGAAGGTTTGGGATTCCATGAGTGAATTGGAGAGGATTTCATCCTTTAAATAGAAGCACCTGTGGGATCAACAGGAAGCTGTTGGGCTATTTTGGCAGTTACCTGTAGAATGGACAGAAATATCGCTCGAGTCACAACAAAAGGGAATATAACATTGCGGATAATGTTCAGAATGACTCAATTTCATAAAGTTCGGAATGACACAATTTCATGTGTACAACATCTAAAGACCTGCATCACTATACTGAGAGCTTTGCCATTTCTAAAATGACGTATTTGGGTGTTTTTGGAGCCTTTGTTCATGTTTAGTCAAGGCCCCCATACTACACAATTGAGGATGAGGAAGTGATTTGCTGTTAGGGGTAAGTTTCTCAAAGACAAGTGAAATCACAAAAAAGGTGTCTTTACCCTTCTATAACATGCCATTTACATCAAAAATAGAGATTTGCTTGTAAAAAGAAAACGTATCCTTTAAATAGTCTTTGTCCTTGGCTTAACACACCCCTCTACTAGCCACATTGTTGTCAGTGTTTCAGACTACACCCTGCTGCTTTGGGGATTTTTTTTAGGCTCTGTAACAATAATCAAATCACCGCTGTCTTTACCAGACCATAATTGGGACAGTGTGTATATTTATAGCTTGTCTTTTCCAACACACACTGCTTTCATGCTAAGTGGTCCTCCAGCAAAATGGCAACAATTGCTGTTTACTCTCATTAACCTTCAGTTATCGGCCACGTAGTGCATCTTAGTGCATCAACCATGGCAAATAAATACATGGACTCTCAAACCTCTCATCAAGGCCAAATAGCCACCGTAACCCTCTGCTGTGAAGGGGAAATAAGAAATGATATATGCCAGCAGTTCACAAACTGTGGGTTGAGACCTACTTGTGGGTCGTGGCAGGGGTCCAGGTGGGTCGTGGGATGACATTGCCAAAAAATAATAATAAAGCAATATATACAGTACCAGTCCAAAGTATGGACACACCTACTCATTCAAGGGTTTTTCTTTATTTTTATTATTTTCTACATTATAGAATAATAGTAATACATAAAAACAATGAAATAACACATATGGAATAATGTAGTAACCAAAAAAGTGTTAAACAAATCAAAATATATTTCATATTTTTGATTCTTCAAAGTAGCCACCCTTTGCCTTGATGACAGCTTTGCACACTCTTGGCATTCTCTCAACCAGCTTCACCTGGAATGCTTTTCCAACAGTCTTGAAGGAGTTCCCACATACAGTATACTGAGCACTTTTTGGCTGCTTTTCCTTCACTCTGCGGTCCAACTCATCCCAAACCATCTCAATTGGGTTGAGGTCAAATGATTGTGGAGGCCAGGTCATCTGATGCAGCACTTCATCACTCTCCGTCTTGGTCAAATCGCCCTTACACAGAATGGAGGTGTGTTGGGTCATTGTCCTGTTGAAAACAAAATGATAGTCCCACTAAGCGCAAACCAGATGGGATGGCTTATTGCTGCAGAATGCTGTGGTAGCCATGCTGGTTAAGTGTGCCTTAAATTCTAAAAATATCACTGACAATTTCACCAGCACAGCACCCCCACACAATCACACCTCCTCCTACATGCTTCACAGTGGGAACCACACATGCGGAGATCATCCGTTCACCTACTCTGCGTCTCACACAGACACGGCGCAGTCCAAAAATCTCAAATTTGGACTCATCAGACCAAAGGACAGATTTCCACTGATCTAATGTCCATTGCTTGTGTTTCTTGGCCCAAGCAAATCTCTTCTTCTTTTTGGTGTCCTTTAGTAGTGGTTTCTTTTCAGCAATTCGACCATGAAGGCCTGATTCACGCATTCTCCTATGAACAGTTGATGTTGAGATGTGTCTGTTACTTGAACTCTGTGAAGCATTTATTCGGGCTGCAATTTCTGAAGCTCTAATGAACTTACAGTGGGGCAAAAAAGTATTTAGTCAGCCACCAATTGTGCAAGTTCTCTCACTTAAAAAGATGAGAGAGGTCTGTAATTTTCATCATAGGTACACTTCAACTATGACAGACAAAATGAGGGAAAAAAATCCAGAAAATCACATTGTAGGATTTTAATGAATTTATTTGCAAATTATGGTGGAAAATAAGTATTTCGTCACATACAAACAAGCAAGACTTCTGGCTCTCACAGACCTGTAACTTCTTCTTTAAGAGGCTCCTCTGTCCTCCACTCGTTACCTGTATTAATGGCACCTGTTTGAACTTGTTATCAGTATAAAGACACCTGTCCACAACCTCAAACAGTCACACTCCAAACTCCACTATGGCCAAGACCAAAGAGCTGTCAAAGGACACCAGAAACAAAATTGTAGACCTGCACCAGGTTGGGAAGACTGAATCTGCAATAGGTAAGCAGCTTGGTTTAAAGAAATCAACTGTGGGAGCAATTATTAGGAAATGGAAGACATACAAGACCACTGATAATCTTCCTCGATCTGGGGCTCCACGCAAGATCTCACCCGTGGGGTCAAAATGATCACAAGAACGGTGAGCAAAAATCCCAGAACCACACGGGGGACCTAGTGAATGACCTGCAGAGAGCTGGGACCAAAGTAACAAAGCCTACCATCAGTAACACACTACGCCGCCAGGGACTCAAATCCTGCAGTGCCAGACGTGTCCCCCTGCTTAAGCCAGTACATGTTCAGGCCCGTCTGAAGTTTGCTAGAGAGCATTTGGATGATCCAGATGAGGATTGGGAGAATGTCATATGGTCAGATGAAACCAAAATAGAACTTTTTGGTAAAAACTCAACTCGTCGTGTTTGGAGGACAAAGAATGCTGAGTTGCATCCAAAGAACACCATACCTACTGTGAAGCATGGGGGTGGAAACATCATGCTTTGGGGCTGTTTTTCTGCAAAGGGACCAGGGCGACTGATCCGTGTAAAGGAAAGAATGAATGGGGCCATGTATCGTGAGATTTTGAGTGAAAACCTCCTTCCATCAGCAAGGGCATTGAAGATGAAACGTGGCTGGGTCTTTCAGCATGACAATGATCCCAAACACACCGCCCGGCAACGAAGGAGTGGCTTGAAGAAGCATTTCAAGGTCCTGGAGTGGCCTAGCCAGTCTCCAGATCTCAACCCCATAGAAAATCTTTGAAAGTCCGTGTTGCCCAGCGACAGCCCCAAAACATCACTGCTCTAGAGGAGATCTGCATGGAGGAATGGGCCAAAATACCAGCAACAGTGTGTGAAAACCTTGTGAAGACTTACAGAAAACGTTTGACCTCTGTCATTGCCAACAAAGGGTATATAACAAAGTATTGAGATAAACTTTTGTTATTGACCAAATACTTATTTTCCACCATAATTTGCAAATAAATTCATAAAAAATCCTACAATGTGATTTTCTGGATTTTTTTCCCTCATTTTGTCTGTCATAGTTGAAGTGTACCTATGATGAAAATTACAGGCCTCTCTCATCTTTTTAAGTGAGAGAACTTGCACAATTGGTGGCTGACTAAATACTTTTTTTCCCCACTGTATCTTCTGCAGCAGAGGTAACTCTGGGTCTTCCTTTCTTGTGGCGGTCCTCATGAGAGCCAGTTTCATCATAGCGATTGATGTTTTTTCAAATGAAATCAAATGTTATTAGTCACATGCGCTGAATACAACAGGTGTAGACCTTACAGTGAAATGCTTACTTACGAGCCCCTAACCAACAATGCAGTGTCAAAAAATATGTATAAGAATAAGAAATAAAAGTAACAAGTAATTAAAGAGCAGCAGTAAAATAACAATAGCGAGACTACAGTTGAAATCAGAAGTTTACATACACCTTAGCCAAATACATTTGAACATTGGAAGATTTTCACAATTCCTGACATTTAATCCTAGTAAAGATTCCCTGCGTTAGGTCAGTTAGGATCACCACTTTATTTTAAGAATGTGAAATGTCAGAATAATAGTAGAGAGAATGATTTATTTTTTCAGTTCTGCCCACAAATTTTCTATGGGATTGAGGTCAGGGCTTTGTGATGGCCACTCCAATAACTTGACTTTGTTGTCCTTAAGCCATTTTTCCACAACCGTGGAAGTATGCTTGGGGTCATTGTCCATTTGGAAGACCCATTTGTGACCAAGCTTTAACTTCCTGACTGTCTTGAGATTTTGCTTCAATATATCCACATAATTTCCCTTCCTCGTGATGCCATCTATTTTGTGAAGTGCACCAGTCCCTCCTGCAGCAAAGCACCCCACAACATGATGCTGCCACCCACGTGCTTCACGGTTGGGATGGTGTTCTTCGGCTTGCAAGCATCCCCCTTTTTCCTCCAAACATAACGATGGTCATTATGGCCAAACAGTTCTATTTTTGTTTCATCAGACCAGAGGACATTTCTCCAAAAAGTACGATCGTTGTCCCCATGTGCAGTTGCAAACCGTAGTCTGGCTTTTTTATGGCGGTTTTGGAGCAGTGGCTTCTTCCTTGCTGAGCGGCCTTTCAGGTTATGTCGATATAGGACTAATTTTACTGTGGATATAGATACTTTTGTACCGGTTTCCTCCAGCATCTTCACAAGGTCCTTTGCTGTTGTTCTGGGATTAAATTGCACTTTTTTGCACCAAAGTACGTTCATCTCCTGAGCGGTATGACGGCTGCGTGGTCCCATGGTGTTTATACTTGTGTACTATTGTTTGTACAGATGAACGTGGTACCTTCAGGCGTTTGGAAATTGGTCCCAAGGATGAACCAGACTTGTGGGGGTCTTACATTTTTTCTGAGGTCTTGGCTGATTTATTTAGATTTTCCCATCATGTCAAGCAAAGAGGAGTTTGAAAGTAGGCCTTGAAATACATCCACAGGTACACCTCCAATTGACTCAAATTATGTCAATTAGCCTATCAGAAGCTTCTAAAGCCATGACATCATTTTCTGGAATTTTCCAAGCTGTTTAAAGGCACAGTCATCTTAGTGTATGTAAACTTCTGACCCACTGGAATTGTGATACAGTGAAATAATCTGTCTGTAAACAATTGTTGGAAAAATTAATTGTGTCATGCACAAAGTAGATGTCCTAACCGACTTGCCAAAACTATAGTTTGTTAACAAGAAATTTGTGTAGTGGTTGAAAAGCGAGTTTTAATGACTCCAACCTAAGTGTATGTAAACTTCAGACTTCAACTGTATATATAGGGGGGTACCAATACAGAGTCAATGTGCAGGGGCACCGGTTAGTTGAGGTGGTATGTACATGTAGGCAGAGTTATTAAAGTGACTATGCATAGATGACAACAGAGGAGCAGTGGTGTAAAGAGGGGGGGTGCTGATATAGAGGTCCTGGATGGCAGGAAGCATGGCCCCAGTGATGTACTGGGCCGTTCGCACTACCCTCTGTAGTGCTTTGCGGTCAGAGGCCGAGCAGTTGCCATACCAGGCAGGGATGCAACCAGTCAGGATGCTCTCGATGGTGCAGCTGTAGAACCTTTTGAGGATCTGGGGACCCATGCCAAATCTTTTCAGTCTCCTGAGGGGAAATAGGTTTTGTCCTTCCCTCTTCACGACTGTCTTGGTGTGTTTGTACCATGATAGTTTGGTGATGTGGACACCAAGGAACTTGAAGCTCTCAACCTACTCCACTGCAGCCCATCGATGAGAATGGGGGCGTGCTCGGTCCTCTTTTTCCTGTAGTCCACAATCCTCTCTTTTGTCTTGATCACGTTGAGGGAGAGGTTGTTGCCCTGGCACCACCCGGCAAGGTCTCTGACCTCCTCCCTATAGGCTGTCTCGTCGTTGTTGGTGATCAGGCCTACCACTGTTGTGTCATCGGCAAATTTAATGATGGTGTTGGAGTCGTGCCTGGCCGTGCAGTCATGAGTGAACAGGGAGTACAGGAGGGGACTGAGCACGCACCCCTGAGGGGCCCCTGTGTTGAGGATCAGCATGGCGGATGTGTTGTTACCTACCCTTATCACCTGAAGGCGGCCCATCAGGAAGTTCAGGATCTGGTTTCAGAGGGAGGTGTTTAGTCCCAGGATCCTTAGCTTATTGATGAGCTTTGAGGGCACTATGGTGTTGAACGCTGAGCTGTAGTCAATGAATAGCATTCTCACACAGGTGTTGCTTTTGTCCAGGTGGGAAGGCTAGTGTGGAGTGCAATATAAATTGCATCATCTGTGGATCTGTTGGGGCGGTATGCAAATTGGAGTGGGTCTAGGGTTTCTGGGATGATGGTGTTGATGTGAGCCATCACCATCCTTTCAAAGCTCTTCATGGCTACAGATGTGGGTGCTACGGGTCGGTAGTCATTTAGGCAGGTTACCGTAGTGTTCTTGGGCACAGGCACTATGGTGGTCTGCTTAAAACATGTTGGCACTACAGACTCGGACAGGGAGAGGTTGAAAATGTCAGTGAAGACACTTGCCAGTTGGTCAGCGCATGCTCGCAGTACACGTATTGGTAATCCGTCTGATCCTGCGGCCTTGTGAATGTTTACCTTTTTAAAGGTCTTACTCACATCGGCTGCGGAGAGCTTGATCACACAGTCTTCCGGAACAACTGGTGCTCTCATGCATGTTTCAGTGTTATTTGCCTCGAAGCGAGCATAGCAGTAGTTTAGTTCGTCTGGTTGGCTCGTGTCACTGGGCAGCTCTCGGCTGTGCTTCCCTTTTTAGTCTGTAATGGTTTGCAAGCCCTGCCACATCCGACGAGCATCAGAGCCGGTGTAGTTTGATTCGATCTTAGTCCTGTATTGACGCTTTGCCTGTTAGATAGTTAATTGGAGGGCATAGCGGGATTTCTTGTAAACTTCCGGATTAGAGTTCCGCTCCTTGAAAGCGGCAGCTCTAGCCTTTAGCTCAGTGCGGATGCTGCCTGTAATCCATGGCTTCTGGCTGGGGTATGTACGTACGGTCTCTGTGGGGACGACGTCATCGATGCATATTGATGAAGCCAATGACTGATGTGGTGTACTCCTCAATGCCATCGGAGGAATCCCGGAACATTTTCCAGTCTTTGCTAGCAAAACAGTCCTGTAGCTTAGCATGTGCTTCATCTGACCACTTTTTTATTGATCTAGTCGCTGGTGCTTCCTGCTTTAATTGTTGCATGTAAGCAGGATTCAGGAGGGTATAATTATGGTCAGATTTGCCAAATGGAATGCGAATGAGAGCTTTGTATGCATCTCTGTGTGTGGAGTATAGGTGGTCCAGAGTTCTTTTTCCTCTGGTTGCACATTTAACATGCTGATAGAAATTTGGTAAAACGGATTTAAGTTTCCCTGCATTAAAGTTCCCGGCTACTAGGAGCGCCACCTCTGG
The DNA here is from genome assembly GCA_030435695.1 of Brachymystax lenok tsinlingensis. Taxonomy (NCBI): domain Eukaryota; kingdom Metazoa; phylum Chordata; class Actinopteri; order Salmoniformes; family Salmonidae; genus Brachymystax; species Brachymystax lenok. Next base: position 57,203,840 of record CM059819.1, on the reverse strand, counting down.
GTGAGCGTTTTCTTGTTTGCTTATGGCGGAATACAGCTCATTCAATGCTGTGTTAGTACCAGCCTCTGACTGTGGTGGTATGTAAACAGCTACGAAGAATACAGATGAAAACTCTCTTGGTAGGTAGTATGGTCTACATCTTATGATGAGGTACTCTACCTCAGGCGAGCAATAGCTCAAGACTCCCTTAGATATCGTGCACCAGCTGTTATTTACAAAAATACATAGTCCGCCGCCCCTTGTCTTACTAGCCAGCTGTATGTTGATATTGTCGTCGTTCAGCCACGACTCCGTGAAGCATAAGATGTTTCAGTTTTTAATGTCCCGTTGGTAGTTTAATATTCTGCTTAACTCGTCGATTTTATTCTCCAAGGATTGCACGTTTGCTAGCAGAATGGAGGGAAGTGGGAGTTTATTCGCCTACGAATTCTCAGAAGGCAGCCCGCCCTTCGGCCCCTCTTTCGCCGCCTCCTCTTCACGCAGATCACGGGGATCGGGGCCTGTTCATGAGGAAGCAGTACATCCTTTGCGTCAGGCTCATCAAAGTCGTGACTGCACTTGAAGAAACTTTAAAAGTTATTGACATTTTCCAGATTGACTGACCTTCATGTCTTAAAGTAATAGACTGTTGTTTCTCTTTGCTTATTTTAGCAGTTCTTGCCATAATATGGACATGGTCTTTTACCAAATAGGGCTATCTTTTGTATACTAACCCTACCTTGTCACAACACAACTGATTGGCACAAATGCATTAAGAAGGAAAGAAATTACACTATTTAACTTTTAATAAGGCACACCTGTTAATTTAAATGCATTCCAGGTGACTACCTATTGAAGTTGGTTGAGAGAATGCCAAGAGTGTGCAAAGCTGTCATCAAGGCAAAGGGTGTCTACTTATAAGAATCTCAAGTATAAAAAAAATATTTTCCTTACTACATGATTCCATGTGTTATTTCATAGTTTTGATGTCTTCAGTATTATTCTACGATGTAAAAAATAGTAAAAAATTCAGAAAAACCCTTGAATGAGTAGGTGTGTCCAAGCTTTTGACTGGTACTGTATTTATTTTTTGTTCATCACATTTTGGGATATGAAAAGTTTTCAGTGGAAACTTAAACGACTAAAACCAATTAGAAAGAATGTAGGAAAGATAATGGACCAATACATTTTTCAATAATACCTCCCCAACCTGGTCAACTGTATGTGCTGTTGTTGTGAAGTGGAAAAGTCCAGGAGCAACAAAAGCTCAGCTGCGAAGTGGTAGGCCACACAAGCTCACAGAACGTGTGCTGAAGCGCATAACGTGTGCTGAAGCGCGTAAAAATCATCTGTCCTCAGTTGCAACACTCACTACCGAGTTCCAAACTTCCTCTGGAAGCAACGTCAGCACAATAACTGTTCTTCGGGAGCTTAATGAAAGATCTCCATGGCAATGCCAAGCGTCAGCTGGATTGGTGTAAAGCTCGCCACCATGGAGTGATGAATCACGTTTCACCATCTGGCAGTCCGAAGGACAAATCTGGTTTTGGCGGTTGCCAGGAGAATGCTACCTGCCCGAATGCATAGTGCAAACTGTAAAGTTTAGTGGAAGAGGAATAATGGACCTCACTAAGGCTCTTTTGGCTGAATGGAAGAAAGTCCCCACAGCAATGTTCCAGCATCTAGTGGAAAGCCTTCCCAGAAGAATGGAGGCTGTTGTAGCAGCAAAGGGGGGACCAACTCCATATTAATGCCCATGATTTTGGAATGAGATGTTCGACAAGCAGGTGTCCACATACACTACTGTTCAAAAGTTTGGGGTCACTTAGAAATGTCAGAACAAGGGGAACAACTACTTCAAGGTCTCAGAGCGAGTGACGCCACCAATTTGAAACGCTATTAGCGCGCACCCCGCTAACTAGCTAGCCATTTCACATTGGTTACAGAAGCACACAGCCGTCTTGATGAAGATCATCAGTCTTCATTCTGATGCACTGTCACATACTCAAGCGCATTCATTTGAATTACATTCAGACATTCAGCAGTATTCATGCCCAGGTATCACTCAACGGTTTAATAAAGGGATCTAGTTCCTAAAGGCATAGATTTTGTTGTAGTAAAAAGATTGATTGAGCGGCATAGTGGCCCTCTGATTGAATTTGCTGTTAACTGACATCACTGTTTATCCTGCAGCACAGCTGGGCTTTCCCCTCAGAGCTCCTGGGGTGCATCCTAAATGGCACTCTATTCCCTATACAGTGCACTAGTTTTGACCAGAGCCTTACATAGGGAAAAGGGTGCCATTGTGAATTGGAGAGTGGTTGTGGGCCCCTAAGCATCTCAGCCTTGGCCCTTAGCTACATTTTGCTCCACAATTTCCTTAGGAGTCACTATTCTCTGGCCTGTCTGAGTAATAATAAAGTCCCCTCGCAGGCAATCGCAGACCAGATGGTAAAATCCAAGTGTTTATCAGACCCAAGCAGGTCTTTCATCTAGAGGCATCCACAGTAATCCTTTTAATTAGGAACCAGGCTTTTAGAGACAAGCATGGCCAGTCCATTCTCTGACTCCCATACTAAACAGCCAGTAATTCCCAATTCCTTCCCTACCACTTCCCCTTGGCCCTAACCCTTCACTGTTTGCAGTCTGTAAGTTGGAAGCAATATGGTAGAAGATCCACTGATTTTACCTTTCCACAATGTTCAGATCTGCAAACCTTAAAGGGTTAGAGCCAATGAGTAGAGGTAGGGACTGACTGCTAACGCTGTATCATGTCTTCTCCTCTTGCCACCACCACCGCCATGTATTTAGGCTCCTCTGTGCAATCCATTCCTCTTACGTTTCAACAGACATACACGGCAGGTTTATACAGTACCAGTCAAAGGTTTGGACACGCCTACTCATTCAAGAGTTTTTCTTTATTTTGACTATTTTCTACATTGTAGAATAATAGTGAATACATCAAAACTATGAAATAACACATATGGAATCATGTAGTAACCAAAAAAGTGTGAAACAAATCAAAATATATTAAAAATTGTAGATTCTTCAAAGTTTCCACCCTTTGCCTTGATGACAGCTCTGCACACTTTTGACTGGTACCGTATATGTGGCCTTGCAGATATATGCCCTATTAACAGAGCTATAGTCGATAGGCTCTTTTTTAGGGGCTTGGTCAGGAACTTGACCCAGGCCAGGCAGGAGAGATGAGTGTCAACTCCATCCATCCACCCATCCAGCTCTGTCCTGTTAGTCCCCTGGATGGGCAAGGTGGACAGATCAGACTAAGCAACTTTTCAATGGGCACCACCACCCATCTCTCTGACAGCTGTGGAGTGATGCGCCCAATACATGCAACTCAGTACTTAACGTATTGACACTTAAAAAATGTCACATATTGAAGCACTTCACTATCGAACTTGTTTATGATGACTGTGATGTTAGTGATGTTCTAATTTAATTTACTTGTTATTGTATCTAGTTATATTTGTTTATATTTTACTTTAGGGTCTCAGGGCACCATTGAAAATGAGACCCTGGTTTCAATTGGGCTCCCTTGATTAAATAAAAGTTCATTTCGCTATGAATATGCCCAGTCATATCTGTGTTGTCATTTCATTTCTCAGTGTAACTGAGTGAGGTTCTGGACTACAGAAAGAATATCCTGTGCCAGCTCTGTTTATTGACACGCCCCTTTTGTTTCCCACCAAACAAACCCCTTCTCCTATCCTTTGCATTTCCAATGAGGAAACAGGGAACATTGCAGTCCTGGGAGCTCTCCCATACCAACACTGCCAGGCTTAATTGCTAAATGGAGTCATTGATGTGTCTTGTTGCAGCTCGCTCTGTCAAAGGACTGCTTTGTTCCCCAATGTGGCCCTTACTTCAATGGCATGTAACACGTACTCAGCAAATAAGGTCTGTATATGTGTGGAGAGGAAAGAGAGTGGAGGAAAATTATATCAGAGAGCTGCTATCCCCAATCTCTTTTGATACCTCCCATCCTTCTCGCTGTGTGTCTGTGTGCATGTGTAATCCTCCCCAGGGCTGGATGTGTGTGTGTGTTTGAGAGAGAGAGACTGCCTGTCTGTCTCTCTTGGGGAGGGTTAGGGAATACACCTGCCTTAGCTCAGGACTCATAATTGATGAAGAGCCAACACAGAATGGCCTGGGGTCGGTGGGGGGAGGTTCCAGCAGTAATTTCTTCCTTCAGAGTGACTGTTTCTGCCTTTTTCTGAGTGAAGCTTCTGCGAATGTGCGTATCACGTTCTGCGCATTCTCCACGAGTAAAGAGCAGGCTACTCAGGATAATGGTGCACGTTTAATAAAGTTAGATCAAAACTGAATCAATGTCTGCAAGGTCACATGATGACGGTATTCTACTTAACATAACTGAATATAATAGCATAGTATAATGTTACTGTAAGACACAAACCCCACCATGGATGGAGGAAGAGGCTCTTTAATCTCTCGCCCACCCAGTCTCCGTCCAGCCCAACCCAGGCATGTGGACGGGGGGCAGGGGCTTGGTTTGGTTATGGGGCCAGCGCTACAGGGCTGTAGTGGGCCTGCCAGAGACCGTTAGAACATCGTCTAGTGTTTCATTGTGGGAGTGTGGTCGAGCGATGAGGATATTAGTGGTTTAACACAGTGTTGTATCCTTGAGTGAATGAAATCTGTTTTCCACGTTTTTTATTTAAACAAATTATTTAACCTTTATTTAACTAGGCACAGGGTGGGGGTTTAGAGGGAGGTCTAGCTTCATATGGTTAAACACTTCAAATTATACCATAGGCTGCGTTCCATGTTCCAGGGCTAAATCTGCATCTCCCATTAAACGTCTTTTGAAATATGGTAATCCTTGCTGTTATATCAAATCATGATAAATCCACTAGAAAGGAATAAAGATCTAACGAAGATCTAATGAAGATAAATCACCTCTTTAAAAAAAAAAAAAAAATACATCCCATAGAGTAGGCCTATATTAAACCAGTATTGAGCACTTGGCTTGGCTGGGCTTAAGGTGTTACTCAATGTGGATGTGTATTCCTCCATCCCTCTCTCTACATTTCATTGAGCTGTCTCCTGTGTCCTAAAGCTTGGCCCTTCATCGCAACGTTCACTCCTTCATCTAACCTCATATCATCTGCAGACCAGGGTTCTGCTTTCTCTGAGTGGAGCTCTTTTCTGAGTGAGTGATTGTCTGTCTGTCTTGAGAAATGAGAGAGATGAAGAGTGAACATCAGTGATTTTTACCGTTAGACTCTTCACTCGTCTGTCTGACAGTGTCAACCCCCACCCTGTGTTTTCTTTAGTTTGCTGCTGCTCCTGCTAGCAGGCCATGGCCTCTTTTGTATACATTAAGCTGATTGATTGACAGTTCATTAAATCAAATAAAATGTTATTCGTCACATTCTTTGTAATCAACAGGTGTAGACTACCATTTGAAATGCTTACTAATGGGCCCTTCCCAACAATGCAGAGAGAAAGAAAATAGAGAAATAATAGAAAAGTAAAACACGTATTAATAAGTACACAATGAGTAACGATAACTTGGCTATGTACAAGGGGTACCAGCACTGAGTCGATGTGCAGGGGTACGAGGTAATTTAAGTAGATACGTACATATAACTAGGAATAAAGTGACAGAAAATAAAAAGTAGCAGCAGTGTACGCTACCATTCAAAAGTTTGGGGTCACTTAGAAATGTCCTTGTTTTTGAAAGAAAAGCGATTTTTTTGTCTATTAAAATAACATCAAATTCATCAGAAATACAGTGTAGACATTGTTAATGTTGTAAATGACTATTGTAGCTGGAAATGGCTCATTTTTTTTTAATGGAATATCTACATAGGCGTACAGAGGCCCATTATCAGCAACCATCACTCCTGTGTTCCAATGGCACGTTGTGTTAGCTAATCCAAGTTTATATGTTAGCAATTATGTTAGCACAGCTGAAAACTGTTGTTCTGATTAAAGTAGCAATAAAGCTGGCCTTCTTTAGACTAGTTGAGTATCTGGAGCATCAGCATTTGTGGGTTCGATTACAGGCTCAAAATGACCAGAAACAAAGAACTTTCTTCTGAAACTTGTCAGTCTGTTCTTGTTCTGAGAAATGAAGGCTATTCCATGCGAGAAACTGAAGATATCGTACAACGCTATGTACTACTCCCTTCACAGAACAGCGCAAACTGGCTATAAGCAGAATAGAAAGAGGCATGGGAGGCCCCGGTGCACACCTGAGCAAGAGGACAAGCACATTACAGTGTCTAATTTGAGAAACAGACGCCTCACAAGTCCTCAACTGTTAAATAGTAACTGCAAAACTGGACGAATCTGGGTTTGGCGGATGCCAGGAGAACGCTACCTGCCCAAATGCATAGTGCCAACTATAAAGTTTGGTGGAGAGGAATAATGGTATTGGGCTGTTTTTCATGGTCCGGGTTGGTTCCGGTGAAGGGAAATCTTAACGCTACAGCATACAATGACATTCTAGACAATTCTGTGCTTCCAACTTTGTGGCAACAGATTGGGGAAGGCCCTTTTACTTTTTCAGCATGACAATGCCCCCGTGCACAAAGATAAGTCCATACAGAAGTGGTTTGTCAAGATCGGTGTTAAAGAACTTGACTGGCCTGCACAGAACCCTGACCTCAACCCCATCGAACACCTTAGGGATGAATTGGAACGCCGAATGCCTAATCCCCCAACATCAGTGCCCAACCTCACTAATGCTCTTGTGTCTGATGGAAGCAATTCCCCGCAGAAATGTTCCAACATCTAGTGGAAAGCCTTCCCAGAAGAGTGGAGGCTGTTATAGCATCGAAGGGGGGACCAAATCCACATTAATGCCCATGATTTTGAATGAGATGTTCAACAGGTGTCCACATACTTTTGGTCATGTAATGTGTATATATATTCTAGACTCTGACATTGGTCGTTCTGACATTTCTTAATTGATTTCTTTTTACTTTTTAGATTATGTGTGTATTGTTTGGTATTGCTAGGTATTGCTGCACTGTTGGAGCTAGAAACACAAGCATTTCGTTGTAGGTGCGATAAAATCAGTGTACTCGACCAATAAACTTTGATTTGATTTGATCATGACTGTGGTTTGTTTGTGCATGAAAGACACTGATTAACATCTCCCTCATGCTGTCCCTATCATACAGAGACAGTTCATTCTGATCTCCTCTGTTCTACAGTTGTACTACATAAACACAGTATTTAAGTATGCTACAGACTGCTAGCGGCCAGTATGAGAGATTGGAGAGTGTATGCTGTAGGGGCAGTCCTGACCTGCTCAATCTCAGCTTCCTGTAGGATGTGACTGGAGAATTGGTCTGACCTTGTTCGCTTGCACGGAATGGCTCGCAGATGTCACTGGGAGATAAAATCCATAACAGTCATGATTGTGTCAGAGGAGGCGGGGAGTTGGAGGGATAAGAGTGTGTGTGTGGGGGGGTGCATTGGGCCAAGGGTCACAGCATCACAGTAGCAGTCCATTGTTTCACTTTCACTAAAATTCCCTGCTACTGGGTTGGAGAACTCAGCATTGCAGAGCACAGCACACTGCTGAGTCCTCCAACCCAGTAGCAGGACACTGCTGAGTCCTCCAACCCAGTAGCAGGACACTGCTGAGTCCTCCAACCCAGTTGTAGGAGCAGGGAAGCAGCAGTAAATCATATTTTAATGAAAGTTTTTTTTTTTACTTTGTTGAACACCGGCCGACTAGATAAGAGAACATTGACGTGGAAAAGACCCAGTACACATGGCAGCCTTAGGACAGGTTCAACTTGAACTATGCCATTCATTTTCATTTGTTCCCCTTTTTTTTTTTTTAATGATGGCCTCGGAGTAACGTGAAGAGATAAGATTGATGGAATCTGGACATTGGTTTAGTCAGATATAACTCTTAGGGGTCTGACAGTGGCCCATACATGCAGCAGGCCCAACAACTGCCTGCAGTCTGGGCTTAGAATAAGAGAGGTGAGGAATGTGATGCTAGGTAGGTTAACTTCTGCCACGCAAATATGTACAACAGGCTCACACCCTATTTGTCAGCCAGGCAAATTGAGAGAGAGAGGACCAAATTGTGTGGCTGGTGGTCTCTATATTTGCAGAATCCCCCATGGTGCATTCTGCCCAGATGGGGTTACAGAACACTTGTGGCAGGGAGGGCAGTGAGACTATTTGACCTTGCTACTGTGGTCTAAATACTTCCACATATTTACCAGCCGGGGCTAAGCCACAGTGACTTCTGCTTAAGCTCTCACTTTATTCCAATTGACCTCTGGTTTTCTTTGGGTTCGTCCCAACTGGCACCCTATTCCCTACATAGTGCACTACTTTTGACCAGGGCCCATGCACCCTATTCCCTACATAGTGCACTACTTTTGACCAGGGCCCATGCACCCTTTTCCCTATATCGTGCACTACTTTTGACCAGGGCCCATTGTGTGCCATTTGGGACACAACCTGTGGTCAAGGTCAAATACAGGACATACCACAGATGCCCTCAATGGTCATTCCCTCTAAGGTAGATTAGACCAGATGCAGTCTAACATGGTCATGTGTGTTAGCTACAGGGCAATGGAATATGGTTTTCATCAAGGGACATTGATTGTCATGTTTATTACATACAGGTGGATGTGTATTTCATTTCATCAAGGAAACAGGCGTCTTACAGAGGAGGATCAGTGGAATGTGTCTCTACATGAAGGGTGTGTGTGTACGCGCGTGTCAAAATAAAATAAAATCAAATCAAACTTTATTTGTCACATGCACCGAATACAAGTGTAGACTTTACCGTGAAATGCTTACTTACTTACAAGCCCTTAACCAACAGTGCAGTTCAAGAAGAAGAAAATAATTACCAAGTAGACTAAAATAAAAAGTAATAATAAAAAGTAACACAATAAGAATAACAATAATGAGGCTATATACAGGGGGCACCGGTACCGAGTCAGTGTGCGGAGGTACAGGCTAGTTGAGGTAATCTGTACATGTAGGTGGGGGCGAAGTGACTATGCATAGGTAACAAAGCAATGTACAAAAAGGGAGGGGGGGTCAATGTAAATTGTCCAGTGGTTAATTTATGAATTGTTCAGCAGTCTTATGGCTTGGGGTTAGAAGCTGTTGAGGAGCCTTTTGGTCCTAGACTTGGCGCTCCGGTACCGCTTGCCGTGTGGTAGCAGAGGAAACTGGAGTCTTATGGGCTTTCCTCTGACACCTCTTACTCAGAGGTAAGGTGCTGTCTTCACCCTCCTCATCCTCCCCCACACTGCTGCTGCTTTACAACCTACTCATCCTCCCCCCATACTGCTGCTGCTTTACAACCTACTCATCCTGACTGACTCAGTCCTTATAGATGTGGAGACCCTTTGGACCACTGTGCTGCGGTGTGTGTGGCCCTAGCACCCACCTCTGAGTGTTAGCATTATGCTCCTCATGCCCAGCAGGCCTACACACATGCAGGCACACACACACAGTTGAGGAGCTCATCCACTGTGGAAATGACAAACATGTTCCCTATAAACTGCATCAAGCTAAAGTGCCAACAATGACACCCCATGTGCATGTTACAGTGCCTTGCAAATGTATTCATCCCCCTTGGTGTTTCATATTTTGTTGCATTACAATCTGTAATTTAAATGGATTTCTATTTGGATTTCATGTAATGGACATACACAAAACAGTCCAAATTGGTGAAGTGAAATGAAAAAAATAACTTGTTTCAAAAACAAATTTAACTGAAAAGTGGTGCGTGCGTATGTATTCACCCCCTTTGCTATGAAGCCCCTAAATAAGATCTGGTGCAACCAATTACCTTCAGAAGTCACATAATTAGTTAAATAAAGTCCACCTGTGTGTAATCTAAGTGTCACATGATCTCAGTATATATACACCTGTTCTGAAAGGCCCCAGAGTCTGCAACACCACTAAGCAAGGAGCACCACCAAGCAAGCGGCACCATGAAGACTAAGGATCTCTCCAAACAGGTCAGGGACAAAGTTGTGGAGAAGTACAGATCAGGGTTGGGTTATAAGAAAATATCCCGAAACTTTTAACATCCCACGGAGCACCATTAAATCCATTATAAAAAATTGAAAGAATATGGCACCACAACAAACCTGCCAAGAGAGGGCCGCCCACCAAAACACACGGACCAGGCAAGGAGGCCATTAATCAGAGAGGCAACAAAGAGACCAAAGATAACCCTGAAGGAGTTGCAAAGCTCCACAGCCGGAGATTGGAGTATCTGTCCATACGACCACTTTAAGCCGTACACTCCACAGAGCTGGGCTTTACGGAAGAGTGGCCAGAAAAAAGACATTGCTTAAAGAAAATTAGAAGCAAAAGGCTTTCCAAAAGGCATGTGGGAGACTCCCCAAACATATGGAAGAATGTACTCTGGTCAAATGAGACAAAAATTTAGCTTTTTGTCCATTAACTTCTCAGGGATCACTGGGGCGCTAGCGGGCTGCTCCCGACACTACCAGGTAAAATGTAAAGCGCCAAATTCAAAATCCAAAAGTTGAATTATTAAACATCCACCAATATACAAGTGTTCCATACTCATCAAAAGCTCTGTTTCTTGGCAATATCACAGCGTTGTCAGATTTCAAAAAGGCTTTACGGCGAAAGCAGCACATTTGATTGTTTGAGGGTAGCACCTCACATATTTTTCCCATAGCCATGAATCGATTAGCCATCATGGCACACACATAACACATTTCACAGCGAAAACAAATCAATTACCTGTTGAAGAACTTCTGCTGAGGTCATCCTAAGTGTCCAACGAAGACAATCCATGGTTCTTTTGTTAGAAAAAGTAATGTATTTTATCCATAAATCCTCCATTTGGTTTGTGCGTTATAATCAGAAAGCGACAGCCTCCACTCCTCCATTGAAACGTGACGCAAACTCGTTCATCTTATGCCTATAAACTTGTCCAAGAACAATCAAACAGTTTTAAATGTATCCTTAGGAACACTTTTACGTATATTTACTATTATAAATCAACCGGAATATAAACTGATCGATACTTGAAGGTAAAAGACACTGCGCGACTTCTCGGGAGGCCTTGGCCGGGAATACTGTTGACATAAAAGATACACTTCCTGGTTTGCTCTTATTCTCTGGTCTTATTCATCCAAAATGAAATTTTACACTGTCTCCAGACTGTTGACATCTAAAGGAAGCGATGGGTACTGCATTCATATGCCCTTATATGGTCATTTTCATGAGGGAGGGGTTCCCAAATGAGCAATGTGTCAAAATCACTTTTTCCAGGACAGAAATTCCTCGGGGTTTCGCCTGCTATATGCGTTCTGTTTTACTCACAGACAAATGGTTAACAGTTTTGGAAAATTCAGAGTGTTTCCTATCCAATGGTACCAAATATGTGCATATCCTATTTTCTGGGCCTGAATGGGAGGCATTTTACTTTGGGCACGCCAGGCTCTCCAAAACCGACCCCTCAGCTGCCACTCCCTAACAAGTTAAGGAAAACGCTATGTCTGACGCAAACCCAACACCTCTCATCACCCCGAGAACACCATCCCCACAGTGAAGCATGGTGGTGGCAGCATCATGCTGTGGGGATGTTTTTCATTGTCAGGGACTGGGAAACTGGTCAGAATTGAAGGAATGATGGATGGTGTAAAATACATGGAAATCCTTGAGGGAAACCTGTTTCAGTCTTCCAGAGATTTGAGACTGGGACGGAGGTTCACCTTCCAGCAGGACAATGACCCTAAGCATACTGCTAAAGCAACACTCTAGTGATTTTAAGAGGAAACATTTAAATGTCTTGGAATGGCCTAGTCAAAGCCCAGACCTCAATCCAATTGAGAATCTGTGGTATGACTTAAAGATTGCTGTACACCAGCGGAACCCATCCAACTTGAAGGTGCTGGAGCAGTTTTGCCTTGAAGAATGGGCAAAAATCCCAGTGGCTAGATGTGCCAAGCTTATAGAGACATACCCCAAGAGACTTGCAGCTGTAATTGCTGAGAAAGGTGGCTCTACAAAGTATTGACTTTGGGGGGGGGGACGCGCAAGTTTTGCACGCGCAAGTTTTCCGTTTTTTTGTCTTATTTCTTGTTTGTTTCACTATAAAAAAAAAAAAAATGTGATCTTCAAAGTGGTAGGCATGTTGTGTAAATCAAATGATACAAACCCCCCCCTAAAAGATACATTTTAATTCCAGGTTGTAAGGTAACAAAATAGGAAAAATGCCAGGTGGGGTAAACTGTTTAAGATTCCATTACTGAATCCCTTGAGTTTGAATATCCTCAAGTCACAGTATTACATTTTCTTTTCTTAATTATTATTCCTTAATAGTTTTTCTTTAGAGTTGATGAAAAGGTGCTTATGGATCCAAATATAGGGCATAAAAAGCAACCGTGCAAAGCATTTTACTAAGTCTCAATGTTAATGTGATTTATTTTTATTTTACACTGGAGTACATTGTGCTCTCTGCAGCAACGGCAGCACAGGTTTTCTCATTTTAGCTTCTTAGTCATAGAGCAACAGCAGCCTTTACCCAAGGCTCTCTTTCTCACTCGTTTGCTCTCTCGCTTTATCTCTCTCTCTCTTTCTCTCACTCTTTCTCGCTCTCACTCCTTTCTCTTTCTTTTTCTCTCTCCCTTTCTCTCTTTCTCTCGCACCCGTCATTAGTATACATGGCTGAAGTGGAAGTTTAATCGGCCAGAGGATCTCAAATGGCTTCGTTTCCAGTCATTTATATTCATCTGAAAGACATTTCAAGCATAATAATGAGCTTCAAATATCTAGCTAACTTACAAGTAAACAAACTCCGCTCCTGGCCTCATCTCCTCGCCTCCCCATCAGCAGAATTGCTTCTTGTCTGACCCGTTGTCACCCATTTATATTAAAGGCTGTTTTAACATCTATGCCAAGCCCGCTGGTGTAGGTGGGGAATACTAATGAAGTGTGTGAGCACTGAGTGGTGTGTCTCAGAAGTGTGCATCCATTATAGACGCAGAGTGGAGCTCTCAGGGGGCCACAGTGAATGGGGCCAATACAAACTTCAGTTATCTAAGCACTGAGAGTTAGTGAGAGTTTGATTACTAGTAAAAAATTACTTAAATAAGGCGAAAGCTCTCGCTCTCGGTCTCTGACTCTCTCTCCCTCTCTCTCTGGATGGGAAAAGATCTGTTGGTGGAGACGAGAGAAATGAAAAGATGATGAAAAAGAGAGATTATAGGACTTGAAAGGAAAAGAGCTGGGATTGAGATTGCAGGAGGTTATGGTAGCCGGGGTATTCAGGGGTCTTTTAAAAAAATTGGCCTGAGAGTCAGTCCAATCATCTGATCGCTCAGGTCTGAATCTGTTCCTGATTAGAGGATAAAGATGAAAATATGAAAATCAGTGCTGTGCTGCAGACCTTGAAATTGAACAACCCCACGCTCAGGTCGTACCTCACTGTTTCAAATAGTTTTATCCCCACTAAACATGACCCTGGTCTATAGAAATGTTATTGATGAATGACACTCGCACTTTCAGAGCAGGCACTAACCCTGTGGGTTGGTAGGGTGGTGGGGTGGCAAGGCCTGAGTCGGGCTATCCCTCTGGGTTGGCATTGTAGGATGGTGAGGCCTGAGCCTGGCCATCCCAGGACATAAGGGGGCTGTGGGCAGTCTGGAGGAACACATGGTGTCCATCTGCAGCCCACTGGGACGACCCTAACTAACACTTTAATTAATGAGAGAACAATCCCATAAAAATCCCACAGACAGACAGATATCTCTGTGTCCTCAATGGACCAGCATACTCTGCAAATGATGAGTTAGTTAACTGGAGAGTAGAGCCCTGCAATAACCCCACAAGCGCTTCTCTCTCTGCCCAACGCAAGAGTGGCACCACCCTCAAATGCCTTCACTAACAATGGGCAGGGGATGCAACTAGATTTACATTTTCAAATGATTCTTTTGTGATTTGATTATAGTTTTCTTATAAATCTAGTCACAATAGAGCCAGCCGTGTAGTTAAGATGTCTAACGTTTCCTCCTCAGTGTTTTGTTGGGATGAGGAAGCAAGTCATACCTGGCTGCCGCTGTTTCTATTTCAGATGAAAGGATGCAGAAAGCACTCCAGGTTGACACGCTGTTCCCTTTTGATGGTTTTTCAGACGTTGCGCTTATACATTTCCCCCTCCCAGAACCACTCCAGCAGATAAGAGCAGCTTCAAAACCGGAAGCTTTCCGCTCCAATCTAAAGCAGGCAAATTAACTGACTCACAGATTTGTGTAGTCAAATGGTTGTGGGATGTGGGGGATAGATGTCTTGCTAGAATCCGATCTATATCGTAGTGCCTGAACAGAACATTAGACAGCTAGACTACCATACAACAAACTTATCACATCAGGCATCATGCCCCCACCCATCAAAGTGAATAAATAAATGAGAATTTGTGTTGTTTTTGTAATACTTATGCTAATTCCACTCTAAGATCTCAGAACTTTTCACTTTCAGGTTTTCCATTGCTGTTAGAAAGATTTCAGTTAGATTGTTTGGAAATGTTCTTTCAGATTCTGCGTAATCAAATGACTGTCAAAGCAGGGATTGTTCTGTGCTTTGGGTGACATGGCAGTTTGCAGTAGACAGGATTTTGTCATTGTAAAGTCTCAATCTTAATAGGCAAGAACGGTACTGACAAACATCAACTGGTTTATGATGATGTCACTGTGTCCTTTGGTAAACCTCAATAGGGGCATTGTTCCCCTCCTGGAGCAAGGTGAGGCTTAAAACGGGATTTGGGAGGTACAGTAACACTCACAATGGGCAGGTCTCTGTGGAATCAGGCCTTTCTTTGGATTTAGTAATGGCTTGCTGTCAGAATTCCCACATTTAAACCAATATGTGCAAATGGAGTCTAGAGTGTGTGTGTATGTGTGGTGTGGTGTTCATCCCTTGAGCATTGTTTGTACACTTCATACACAGATTACCTAAAACCACACTAGATGTTGAAATTACGTCTGTGCCCACTGAGCAGGTTCTAGAGCCAGACTCATTACATTAGAACACTTTTGTCACCAGCAGTGTGCAGTGGGCATCTAGCCTGACTAATGATTTAATGCTATAAGAGTTCATCTAATCATATTAGAGTCAACCTCTAGGTTGACTGTAAATGACTAATGATTTAACGCATACGTACCTTGGATGGTACCCACATTAATCATGTCCCTGCCTACAAAGATCTGGGCAATAGGATAGACGATAAGCTGTCTTTTTAAAAAGTTAACTAAGAAGTTGAGAATAAAAATGGGCTTCTATACAAATAAGTCATGCCGCCGACTAAATATTAGAAAGCAGATCATTCAGTCCACGTTCCTTCCGGTCAGTGTTGGGGAATAGTGAAATACATGTAGTTCAACTAATAATTTAACTACATTTTGCAGTAGCTTGGTGGTAGTTGAACTAAATTATAATCTAGGTAGTGTTTTCACTTGTTTTTTTGCCATGTAGTGGTGTATCTAACTACTGGAACAAAACACTACTTTTTTTTAGCAAAAATAAAATATGGATGAAGTAGGCAATGATTTCCAATATTTTTCGGGCATCAGACCTGCATAATGCTCACTTGAAACATTTTTGTGTTTAATAGGCTAAATTACACATTCTGTAAAAGTAAGACCCCAAAGTTATCTAACCTAGCAATTTGTTGTCTGACATTTCAAATTTTCAAAATGATAACTTATTAACTTTTTCCAGTATGATGTAATTGGTAGCTTTTTAAACTATATTTTCAGAATAGCTTCCCCAACACTGCTTTCGGTACTAGACTATGGCAACATCATCTACATGAATGCAGCTGCCACTTCATTAAAGCCCTTGGATGCAGTTTACCAGTGTGCTCTTAGTTTTATCACGGGTGACAGGTTTTGCAACCCATGTACGGAACAATCTTCAGAGTTCCCTACAACTGGATGCATTGGTGCCTTTCGGGCAGTTCAGAGTGTTGATTTGAAGACCTCTTTGAGGAATGGGATTGTTTTTCATGAGTGTGTTTAGTATTTTTGTTTTCTCTTTGTATTGCTTTCTGGTGTATTTCCTATGCGTAATTTGTTGTTTAATTGTAAGATGCAGGGCTCCCTTGCAAAAGAGACCTTGGTCTCAGTGGGACTCCCTGTTAAAGGTAAAATTGGTTCAGTTAGTCGCCAAAGCAGGGAAAACTTCATTTAAACTTTTGACAATTTTGTAATTTGTTACTTTATTTTTAGCATTGTGCCTACGTTTACTCTAAAACAGACTTGTGATTGGCGTTGTTGCCACTTAATTAACAAATTTCTCTGAATCACATTTTCCACCCACTGTGTGGTCTGTTCCTGGGCTCTTAAAATGCTCTTTCAGCTGAAATGGTTGTGCTTTGTTTGGCTCTCTCCTTGTTCTTATCACTGTGGGCAAAACACATAATTCGTAGACCAGGGATTTTATTGGTGGGGGAACAGCTGCTAAAATGTGTTGCTTTTCCCCAATCACTTAGTTGAAGCTAAACTAACGTCTCCCAGACTATGTCTCCCAAGCTAATCTATGTTCTGTTACCTCCCAACTGAACCCATTGTTAGAAGTGAGTAGGCTAAGTACTGTATGGTGTTGTTATGTGAGAGGAGAAATCATTAGTATTGGTGGGGCTGACTAACCTCACTTTTCCTCTGCACCCCTGGCTGCTGTTTGTGTTCTATCCTCACGCAGTTCACTCACAGACAAAGCTCAGGATTGTTTCACTCTTGGTTGCATCTGCATAGGCCGTCCAGCCAGCTAGCCAGCCGGCCACAGCTGTACTGTCTCACCCTGTGACAGTGTTTGACTCGGACCGCCACGGTTAGTTTCTCTACAGCAGACGAGAGAGGGTAAATGTCGAGCTGGGTCACTCTCTCACATGCACAGGTGCTTACACACACACACACATACACACACCATTGCCAATGGGTTATGTCTAAGGCCAAGCTGGGTCACACACATTAACCACTGTAAAGCTCTAGGCTCTATGTATAATCATTATTATTATTATTATTATTAGGTTAAAGCAGGGCAGGGGTCAACCAGTGGACTGTGCTCCTGTACGACTTTCTCTCCCTCTCTCCCTATACTGCCCTCCTTGGTGTTCCCCACATGGTATAGCTTTTCTTTACCACACTCACAGCAGCTGTGGGAAGAGATTACCTACATATGGGCACTGATACAGGTGGTAATTCTGGTCCCTGTTGCAGGCTGACTGGCCCTCCCCCAGAGCTGAGGCTGGGTGCTGGAGGCTGCAGCTTCCCCAGGCCTGCTAGCACAGCAGCCCGTTCTCCTACCTACAGTACAGCCTCCACTCTGAATAATTGAACAGAGCATAGGGGGGAGGGAGAGGCAAGGAAGGAAAGAGGATCATCGCCATGAACAGATACATACCAGGAATTCGTTGCTGTGTGTACGTGTTCGCGTGTGTACATACAATGTGTGCACTGTGTGTGTAAAGCAGTAACGCTGATCGAGCGGGCATGATCGAAGAGGGGTGCTTCCTCGAAACCGCTGCCTCCCCCAGGAGACATTTCATTTTTCATGTTGTGTACACTAACACCATTCACTCATTTACACCCACAGAAAACCCAGTATTTCTTTCTTACTTTCTGTCAATGGCTGACCACAGTTAACCGGCTCTGCATTGTGGCTCAGGTGGGCCTCTAGAGGGAGACCCTGCAGAAACGATGAGGCATAGAGACCTTTCCTGGGTCAATACAATGTCTTGACATTTCAGCCCACATATCCATTGAAAATGAGACCAGTGATAAAAAAATTGAATTGGTATTCTTGAAAGCAGCATTGTTGCAGGTATCTCTGCATATTTCCCGGTACGGGATGATGAATAAGCCTGTGGATAAAGTCCAGCTTGACACACACAATGTCTAAGTGATTCGGTTTTAGTCCTGGACTAGGTTTTCCAGAAATCCCAGTTGGGGGATTCAGAGATATTCTGTTAATTCCCTCCTAATTCCAGCATTCTTTAAAACAGGATTTCTGGAAAACCTTGGAATCTGATGTAGTGAGGTAGCATGTTAGGTTGTGTGTACCATCCACAACAGCAACACACTGCCTCTGCCAACTGTCTCCAGTCTATCTGTCTGCAACTTCCTCTCTAATTCCAGGAAATGTTAGATATTGTAATATAGCGCAGCTCTGGACTCAAGTATAGTCCTGTCCTCATGTGTAATCATCTCTCATTAACATATCTGAGGCTGAGAGGAGATCTGATCCGTCCCATGCATAGCTGATGATGCCATTGCTATTATTTCAGAATCTCGAGAGGCGAAGAAGAAATTCCAGCTTTACACCATGTCCGCCTTTTTGCAAGGCTTGCTGTTTTCCCATTCCCATCCAAATGTGCATACATGTTTGGTACGTCAATAATGAATGAACTATGACTGGAGGATCCTAACGGCTGTCCTCTCTCTCCTCTGCAGGTGCCCCTGGTTGACCAAGGCGATCTCCCCCGCTGTGCCTCTCTACAATGGCGTCGTCTTCCTCTTTGTGCTGGCCAACTTCAGCATGGCTACCTTCATGGACCCTGGAGTCTTCCCCAGAGGTCAGTGCCCCTTACCTCTGACAGTATTGGTCTGTATGAGATAAATGGGTCTCTCTCTCTCTCTCTCTCTCTCTCTCTCTCTCTCTCTCTCTCTCTCTCTCTCTCTCTCTCTCTCTCTCTCTCTCTCTCTCTCTCTCTCTCTCTCTCTCTCTCTCTCTCTCTCTCTCTCTCTCTCTCTCTCTCTCTCTCTCTCTCTCTCTCTCTCTCTCTCTCTCTCTCTCTCTCTCTCTCTCTCTCTCTCTCTCTCTCTGTTTTCTCAGTACCCATTAGCTCACAAAGACAACCTGTTGGAGAAAATAACAGTGCCCTCTCTGCACCAGGCTCTGCATTACATACAGGCCAGTGACTGAGCGTCCAAGCCCTGGTCGAGGCTAAAGATGTCTGCTGCCGCCTTAGGAAAATGACTGCCAGTACTTGATGTCAGTCAGCTGTTAGTAACAGTAAAGGAAGGGAAACACTGTGTGTGTGTGTGTGTGTGTGTGTGTGTGTGTGTGTGTGTGTGTGTGTGTGTGTGTGTGTGTGTGTGTGTGTGTGTGTGTGTGTGTGTGTGTGTGTGTGTGTGTGTGTGTGTGTGTGTGTGTGTCGTCCACGTAGAATCTGCGCTGTGGCACATCATATGTCCCCAATGCATTCTCCTGGGGGACAGCCCGGCTCCTATGTTTAGTAATGATCGTTGAATGCGGCCCATTTACACCTGATGGTTGTAACGTGCTTGCAAAATGAAAAGCACGTGTCTTTAAGAAACCCGCCCCCCCATAAACAGGTAACAATTTCTAGGGCACATATGGCACAGCCAGGTTACTGTTTATGTCCCTGAAGTGACAGTGTCCTTCTGGTCTCTCCTCACTGTGGTTGTTATGGAGATGGAGGGGAGAGCAGCAGTAGTTTTATAGAGAGAGGTCGAGTGTTACAGAGAGAAACGTATGCCCACTATAGTGAGATGCCTGTGGCCACATGGATAATTGTACTCCTTCTGCCTCCACAAACTGAAGTTAAATCCCTGCGTCTAGGAGCGATGTGACCTTCTCTGTAATTGGTGTGAATCATGGATGACGTACAGTACCAGTCAAAAGTTTGGACACACCTACTCATTCCAGGGCTTTTCTTTATTTTGACTATTTTCTACATTGTAGATTAATAGGGAAGACATCAAAACTATGAAATAACACATATGGAATCATGTAGTAACCAAAAAAGTGTTAAGCAAATCAAAATATATTTTATATTTGAGATTCTTCAAAGTAGCCACCCTTTGCCCTGATGACAGCTTTGCACACTCTTGGCATTCTCTCAACCATCTTGAGGTAGTCACCTGGAATGCATTTCAATTAACAGGTGTGTCTTGTTAAAAGTTAATTTGTGGAATTTCTTTCCTTCTTAATATGTTTGAGTCAATCAGTTGTGTTGTGACAAGGTAGGGGTGGTATACAGAAGATAGCCCTATTTGGTAAAAAGACCAAGTCCATATTACAGTGGGGCAAAAAGGTATTTAGTCAGCCACCAATTGTGCAAGTTCTCTCACTTAAAAAGATGAGAGAGGCCTGTAATTTTCATCATAGGTACACTTCAACTATGACAGACAAAATGAGGAAAAAAAAATCCAGAAAATCACATTGTAGGATTTTTAATGAATTTATTTGCAAATTATGGTGGAAAATAAGTATTTGGTCACATACAAACAAGCAAGATTTCTGGCTCTCACAGACCTGTAACTTCTTCTTTAAGAGGCTCCTCTGTCCTCCACTCGTTACCTGTATTAATGGCACCTGTTTGAACTTGTTATCAGTATAAAAGACACCTGTCCACAACCTCAAACAGTCACACTCCAAACTCCACTATGGCCAAGACCAAAGAGCTGTCAAAGGACACCAGAAACAAAATTGTAGACCTGCACCAGGTTGGGAAGACTGAATCTGCAATAGGTAAGCAGCTTGGTTTGAAGAAATCAACTGTGGGAGCAATTATTAGGAAATACAAGACCACTGATAATCTTCCTCGATCTGGGGCTCCACGCAAGATCTCACCCCGTGGGGTCAAAATGATCACAAGAACGGTGAGCAAAAATCCCAGAACCACACGGGGGACCTAGTGAATGACCTGCAGAGAGCTGGGACCAAAGTAACAAAGCCTACCATCAGTAACACACTACGCCGCCAGGGACTCAAATCCTGCAGTGCCAGGCGTGTCCCCCTGCTTAAGCCAGTACATGTTCAGGCCGTCTGAAGTTTGCTAGAGAGCATTTGGATGATCCAGATGAGGATTGGGAGAATGTCATATGGTCAGATGAAACCAAAATATAACTTTTTGGTAAAAACTCAACTCGTCGTGTTTGGAGGACAAAGAATGCTGAGTTGCATCCAAAGAACACCATACCTACTGTGAAGCATGGGGGTGGAAACATCATGCTTTGGGGCTGTTTTTCTGCAAAGGGACCAGGACTGACTGATCCGTGTAAAGGAAAGAATGAATGGGGCCATGTATCGTGAGATTTTGAGTGAAAACCTCCTTCCATCAGCAAGGGCATTGAAGATGAAGCGTGGCTGGGTCTTTCAGCATGACAATGATCCCAAACACACCGCCGAACGAAGGAGTGGCTTCAGAAGAAGCATTTCAAGGTCCTGGAGTGGCCTAGCCAGTCTCCAGATCTCAACTCCATAGAAAATCTTTGGAGGGAGTTGAAAGTCTGTGTTGCCCAGCGACAGCCCCAAAACATCACTGCTCTAGAGGAGATCTGCATGGAGGAATGGGCCAAAATACCAGCAACAGTGTGTGAAAACCTTGTGAAGACTTACAGAAAACATTTGACCTCTGTCATTGCCAACAAAGGGTATATAACAAAGTATTGAGATGAACTTTTGTTATTGACCAAATACTTATTTTCCACCATAATTTGCAAATAAATAAATAAAAAATCCTACAATGTGATTTTCTGGATTTCTTTTTCTCATTTCGTCTGTCATAGTTGAAGTGTACCTATGATGAAAATTACAGGCCTCTCTCATCTTTTTAAGTTGGAGAACTTGCACAATTGGTGGCTGACTAAATACTTTTTTTGCCCCACTGTATGTCAAGGACCGCTCAAATAAGCAAAGAGAAACGACAGTCAATCATTACTTCAAGACATGAAGGTCAGTCAATCCGGAAAATGTCAAGAACTTTTAAAGTTTCTTCAAGTGCAGCCGCAAAAACCATCAAGTGCTATGATGAAACTGGCTCTCATGAGGACCGCCACAGGAAAGGAAGACACAGAGTTACCTCTGCTGCAGAGGATAAGTTCATTAGAGTTAACTGCACCACAGAAATTGTAGCCGAAATAAATGCATCACAGAGTTCAAGGAACAGACACTAACATCAACTGTTCAGAGGAGACCGCGTGAATCAGGCCTTCATGGTCGAATTTCTGCAAAGGAACCACTACTAAAGGACACCAATAAGAAGAAGAGACCACAGCATTCTGCAGCGATACACCATTCCATCTGGTTTGCACTTAGTGGGACTATCATTTGTTTTTCAACAGTACAATGACCCAACATACCTCCAGGCTGTGTAAGTTCTATTTGACCAAGAAGGAGAGTGATGGAGCGCTGCATCAGATGACCTGGCCTCCACAATCCCGACCTCAACCCCAATTGAGATGGTTTGGGATGAGTTGGACCGCAGAGTGAAGGAAAAGCATTCCAGGTGAAGCTGGTTGAGAGAATGCCAAGAGTGTGCAAAGCTGTCATCAAGGCAAAGGGTATCTACTTTGAAGAATCTCAAATATAAAATATATTTGTTTAACACTTTTTTGGTTACTACATAATTCCATGTGTTATTTCATAGTTTTGATATCTTCACTATTATTTTACAATGTAGAAAATAGTAAAAATAAAGAAAAACCCTTGAATGAGTAAGTGTGTCCAAACTTTTGACTGGTACAAGGAATGTGGCTACCAAGTTCAAATATAAAGGCTGATATTATTCTGTAATATAAAGCCTTGAAATATAACGCCTTATATTGTGTATTGGATGATAAAGCCTCTCATTAATCTGTCTGCTGAGGATTGTTTTGAAAGAGCAGGCTGCAGGGGAGATGTTTTCTTTCAGTTTCTCAGTCAGTTACCTTTTAAATCTAAAACTCATAACAACAGATGTCTCCCAGTAGGATGTGTGTGTGTTCAGAGTGTACTTGTTTCTCGTCTCCCTCCAGGTATTAAATGGGGGGAGTGTAAAATGTGTATTTAGATGGAGCCCCGTGATGATCTTCCGTCAGGTTGAATGGGCTCTTTGATGAACTGAAAGACATCACATGTTATTTTCCATCTCTCTCCAGAGCAATACAATCCACATAGAAATATAAATATTACACTAAGCCTAAAGTGGATAGTTGTGCAAAGATCCACTAAACCTGTGGAAATGTACTTTTTCAAAACGACCGCAGCGGTGCAATGACCAGCGGTGTGGCATAGATGGGATTTTAGTCATTCACCGAATGCCAGTCTCCTGGGATTTAAACATTACTGTTTACTATCTTGTTTAAATGCCAAAGATGTGGGCTACAAAGTACATTGTGTCTATAAAATGTACATTTGTACAGACAGCTAACCGTGGGAGCTAGCTTATTTAAGTCTACCTCCTGTTGCCCCTGTCAAATGGAATCATATAAATCAGATGTGTGTGTGTGTGTGTGTGTGTGTGTGTGTGTGTGTGTGTGTGTGTGTGTGTGTGTGTGTGTGTGTGTGTGTGTGTGTGTGAGTGAGTGTACTTTCCTGCTAATGATGTGTGTGTTCTCTCCCTGCGACACAGCGGAGGAGGACGAGGACAAGGACGATGATTTCCGGGCGCCTCTCTACAAGAACGTGGAGATCAAGGGAATTCAGGTCCGGATGAAGTGGTGTGCCACCTGTCACTTCTACAGACCGCCCCGCTGCTCCCACTGCAGCGTGTGTGACAACTGCGTGGAGGTAAGCCACACGCACTCAAACGCCCAGTAATCAGCTGTTCACAGTACAATTTGGTGTTAGCCTTGTTGCTATTCGTGACCTCTTCAACTGACTGGTATGTTTTCACAGATAAGACCTTTAAATTAACCGTCTGTGAACAATATTATTCATTATTGGATTGCCGTCAAGTTTTACACCATATCCAAGCAGTATTCGGTAATATAGAATATTGGTTTCATAACTTTTTTCCCCATTTTGAAGTCTCATTCTCCAGCTGTGTTGCTTCCCCCAGTAACCTACTGATGTGGCTCTGCCTCGCTCTTTCATGTACAGTCTAACTCTCCATGAAAGAGGTCAAATCTGACTTTGAACTGAAGGTTGTGAGGTAGCCTACTATATGTCAGCCAAACTTCTTCCACTTCCACTGATGCAGTGTTCTTCAGTAGATACTCAACTGCAACCAAAAAATGAAATCAAAGTCAGCTAAATTAGATGCTCATAAAAACACCCTGACCTCAGAAATCTGACTTGCAATCAGAGGTGATGGAATGGATAGAACCATCTCTGTTGCGTGTTTGAATGCACTGAAGAGCTTCATCATGTAGTATAGAGTCTGATCCTGTTCATCTCCACTCTGCCCTATGACCATCGCCTAACACCCATCCATCTCTCTGTCCCTCCTCAGGACTTTGACCACCACTGCCCCTGGGTGAACAACTGCATCGGACGCAGGAACTACCGTTACTTCTTCCTGTTCCTGCTGTCGCTAAGCGTCCACATGGTCGGCGTGTTCTCCTTCGGCCTACTGTTTGTGCTGCACCACATGGAGCGGCTGGGCACGCTGCACACTACCGTCACGTATCCTTCCACACTGCCGCCAGCCGGGTCTTATTTCACCCATAACAAAACTAGTGCATACAAAATGAAGGGCCTGGGGAAAAGTGTGTCTAAGCATTAAAATGGACCACTAGACTGGAACCCTTCATGTTGTATGGTTTGACAGACGATCACATCCCTACTGGTGGATTATGAAAATGTTTGATTGTTGTATACAGAAATGCCTGCTCCTCTAAAAGGGTTGTCTGAATGGCTCAGTGGCAGCCATACAGTCATTGGTGGCAGCCATACAGTCATTGTTGGCAGTGCTGGTTGGTTTACAGCTGCTAAAATGGGTCCAGAAAATGTTGTCCATGCCTTGACTGTGTGTGCCCAGTCTGGTGGTGATGTGTATAGCAGGGCTCTTCTTCATTCCAGTCATGGGCCTGACAGGCTTCCATATGGTCCTTGTCGCCAGAGGTCGCACCACTAACGAACAGGTGAGAGGGGGCCCACCCAAGAGCAACTTACGGAGACACATACACACACTCACATACTGTACATTATATCATGTATCATACAGGACAAAATATCAGCATTGCATCTTCACTTGCCAACTCAAATCCGCTAGCTAGTTCTAGGTGTGTGTGTGTGTTCTGGCCTTGGGTCTCCTCTCCCTCCCACTCTAACAATGCATTCTGTTCCTCAGGTGACGGGCAAGTTCCGCGGAGGAGTAAATCCCTTTACACAGGGTTGCTGTGGCAACATCAAGTATGTCCTGTGTGCTCCCTTGGTGCCCAGGTAAGGAGGACGTGGATTCCTACGTGAAGGGGTGTGGGTGGTGGTGGGAGCTGGACAGACTGACATTAAAAAGTCGACCCGGGGGGGATGCCACGATACCAATTCTGCTGTAATCATTCTGAGTGGACTGCTGAGATAGAACTGCAACAATGTCCAATGCGAGACGCTTGTACGTATGTGTGTGTATGTGTGTGGAGGTGTGTCCTGTTCTGCCTGGATGAAGCCAGCTACCCCTGGGGGGAAGGCAGATGGCTTGGAGAATTGAATCACTTTGTAGAACAACAGTGAAGGGGAAATCAAGCACAGCACAAACACACGTTTGCATATTTGCATATTCAGCATCCAGATTAAAAATACCTTTTGGGAGATAGTACATTGCTTAAATGAACAGCGTAGATAGCCGCGGAGAGACGATACCCAGGTGGGGATAAAACAGTTTTGTTATAATCATCATCAGCCATTGAAGCCGCCCCCAATACTCCCGTATAGCCTGAGTCCCAGATCTGCCATATTCTGTCATTGTCGCATAACTCTCATATGATAAGTCAACTCTTGTCTCTCCTCTCCTCTATACAGGTACACAGGTGTGGACCCCAGGAAGAAGCCCCCTGTCTCCATCCAGCCCCCTTTCATCAGACCAGACATCTCTGACAGACAGATCAGCATCAAGGTCAGCGACAACGGGATCCACACCAGTATCCTCCGGTCTAAAGTAAGATTCAGTACATTCAGTAGACACAACTGTCTTCGTTGTCTAGTCTTATGCTCTGTTCTATCTACAGTTTTATTCCCAGTCCTATCTTTCCCCTGGTCATCTTTCCAGTCCTCTTCAACTGAACTATTCCTAGTCAATCCCTTTACTTAATTTCTAGCCTTATTAGCCTAGACCTATCCCCCGTTCTGTTCCTCCACCTGCTGTTGACCTTTAAGACCACATTAAACCCCTTGTCCCCTCGTCCTCTCCCCTCTCCAGTCCAAGATCAGTCTGGATGGCCTGGCCTTGGATGACAAAGGCCTAGACACCCAGCCCCCGCTGCCCCCCAAAGCAGACCGTTACAACCAGCTGAAGAGCCAGCTGAAGAGCCAGCTGACATCCAGCGAAGGCAAGTAGCCCATAATGGGCACTCTGTGCAAAATCATCACATTCCTCTCTCTTTTTCTGTGTATCTCTCTTTCTCTCTCGTTCTCCCTCTCTTGCTCTCTCCCCCTCTCTCTCGCTCTCTCTCTTTCCCCTTCTTTCCTTTCTCTCTCTGGTGTATTGAACCAAACTGCTCTCTCTGGCCCCTTAAAAGTGCTCCATCTCATTTGAGTGCTAGAGTCATGACTTATATAGATAGTTGGGCTTGATGAATGAACTCCACTGTGGCAGGACTCTATGGCTCTTCATCAGCGAGCAGAAATTAGGTGTAATTTGTCGTGAGCGGGCCTGGTTCAGTGAATTTGCTCCAGATTTGTGATAGACTGAGTGTGGGGGGAAGGGGGTGGGGAGATGGGTTCAGGGGAATGTGAGGAGATAATTACAGCATGAATCACTCTCTATGTTACTGTATTCCAGGTGGAATTCTGCCTCTTGCTTCTGTTACCATTGTATAAGCATTTGTTCTTAACTGACTTGACCAGTTAAATAAAGGTTAAATAAAAATTAATAAAAAAGGAGATGGGACACCACAGTGTTAGCTTTAGGAACAACAACCTCTCCCTCAATGTGAGCAAGACAAAGGAGATGATTGTGGACTACAGGAAAAGGCGGGCCGAACAGGCCCCCATTCACATCGACGGGGCTGTAGTGGAACAGGTTGAGAGTTTCAAGTTCCTTGGTGTCCACATCATCAACGGTCTATCATGGTCCAAGCACACCAAGACAGTCGTGAAGAGGGCACGACAACACCTTTTCCCCATCAGAAGACTGAAAAGATTTGGCATGGGTACCCAGATCCTCAAAAGGTTCTATAGCTGCACCATCGAGAGCATCCTGGCCGGTTGCATCACCGCCTGGTATGGCAACTGCTTGGCATCTGACCGTAAGGCGCTACAGAGGGTAGTGCGTACGGCCCAATACATCACTGGGGCCAAGTTTCCTGCCATCCAGGACCTATACAATAGGCGGTGTAAGAGGAAGGTCCAAAAAATTGTCAAAGACTCAAGTCACCCAAGTCATAGACTTTTCTCTCTGCTGCCGCACGGCAAGCGGTACCGGAGCGCCAAGTCTAGGTCCAAAAGGCTCCTTAACAGCTTCTACCCCCAAGCCATAAGACTGCTGAACAATGAATGAAATGGCCACCTGTACTATTTACATTGACCCCCCCCTACCACCACCCCTTTGTTTTTACACTGCTGCTACTCGCTTTTTATTATCTATGCATAGTCACTTTACCCCTACCCCTATGTACAAATGACCTCGACTAACCTGTACCCCCGCACATTGACTTGGTACCAGTACCCCCTATAGCCTCGTTATTGTTATGTAATCTTATTGTGTGACTTTTTATTTAAAAAATTACTTTAGTTTATTTAGCAAATCTTTTCTTAACTCTATTTCTTGAACTGCATTGTTGGTTAAGGGCTTGTAAGTAAGCATTTCACAGTAAGGTTTCCACCTGGTTAAATAGGTGGCAAATAACATTTGATTTGATTTGAACACGTCTAGTAAGATAAACCGGATATAGTTACAGAGCATTATGGGTACTGTAGTAAACATGTTACAAAACATGACATATACTTCAGTTTTTTTTCCATACACTGCAATGGTATGTAAGGCTACATCAGCACTGAGTGTTTAAAACATTAGGAACACCTGCTCTTTCCATGACATCGACTGACAGGGTGAATCCAGGTTTTTATTTTACCTTTATTTAACTAGGCAAGTCAGTTAAGAACAAGTTCTTATTTTCAATGACAGCCTAGGAACAGTGGGTTAACTGCCTTGTTCAGGGGCAGAACGACAGATTTCACCTTGGGGATTCGATCTTGCAACCTTTCAGTTACTAGTCCAACGCTCTAACCACTAGGCTACCTTCCGGTGAATCCAGGTGAAAGCTATGATCCCTTATTTATGTCACTTGTTAAATCCACTTCAATCAGTGTAGATGAAGGGGAGACAGGTTAAAGAAGGATTTTTAAACTGAGAAATGGATTGTGTATGCGTGCCATTCAGCAACTCAATATTATGTTTTGTACACTCAGTGAATGTCATGTTTCATTGTATGGACCTTCCTGTTTCTTTTTTCCCTCACTGTAGCTCTACTGCCTCTTGGTGGTATTTTATGTTGCTGCATTATTTGCAATGACAAAATCACTGCAGAGCCACAAGATTTACCTGAAAACATTGGTAGGACATACCAAGTGTCTATTGTGCTGAAAAAGTCAAAGCAAGGATTTCAATGCAAGGAGGATTTCTAATGATTTTTGTTTGTATATTGTTAGTTGCTGAATGTCTGTTCTTTCCTCAGTTTGCCTTTCAAAGTTCCTCGCTTGAACTGAGGGAAAGACTTTCACAGCATAATGAGCCGTGAAAGGCTCTAAAGATGACAGCACTATCAATTCTAACACCATAAATTGGATGCTTACATCATTTTAACAGACAACAGACTGATTGATTGTTGTGCTGGGATCTGATGACTGTTTGGCTCTCTTTCACACAGTAACATTGTCCTCTCTGTCCTCCCCTTCCAGATAGTTCCCTAACTGGCAAGACCCACCCCTCCACCCCGGCCATGTACAAGTACCGGCCCTCGTTCGGCACCATCCCTAAAGTCCACTACAACGCGGCAGGGGAGAAGGTCAGACTAAATTACTGAATTTGATAGTAATTGCAAACAGGCTTACCCAGTATTTTACTGTATTCCTGCACAGTTGCGAATGTGACTGCATATGAAGTTGACAGCCTGTAACGATTTGTAATAAAAAACCTTTTCATTATAATATGGCTAGTCAAAATAATAGTCCAGTCATATTTCTCACTACTTCTGTGTTGTTTTGTCTTGTCAGATTGTAATGCCAGGTGACCACTGTAAGGCCTCATCCATCTTGGAGGAGGGCCGTTGCCACGTTGACTACCGCTCAGAGCCCAACCTGGACCTGCCTGACTACCACAATGCCCCTCTCCACCGCACCTTCCAGTCCTCCCCACTGCAGCTGGACTCCTACCTCATCAACTCCCGCTCCCTCAGCCTGAAGCAGGCCCACGAGCGCAGGGACAAGGGCCAACTGCGTACCCTGCAGCCCGAGACCGTCACCCCCACCCCCTACAAGAGCGTCTTCTCCCCCAACACACTGTCCAACCGCAACGGCAGCCTCTCCTACGACAGCCTGCTCAACCCCAGCATTTCCCCAGCCACAGAGGCAGAGTGCATAGCCCACCCCGGTATGCCCTCTATGGGCTTCCACACACCCTACCTGCCAACCAAAATGTGCCACGTGCGGGGGCCTGAACTGCAGAGCCAGAGGCAGCAGGTCCCCCCTAGCTTCAGCCCCATGTTGGGCTCCAGGGGGGTAGGGATGAGCAGAAGCAGGCAGTCCCCCCAGGACCGGGACCGAGACCCATCCCCGGTGCGCTACGACAACCTCTCCAAAACCATCATGGCATCCATCCAGGAGCGTAAGGAGATGGAGGAGAAGGAGAAGCTGCTGCACCCCGAGGGAAACTCCCAGGCTCAGGTCTATAACCAGGCTCAGGACTCAGGCATGTTTGACAGCCCTGGAGGGTACGGCCTGCCTCCCAGCGCCTGCTACCCAGACGGGCCCCGGGGCCCGAGCTCCAAAGGCCCCACACCCCCGGCCTACGGAGGCTCCAGGGACAACCTGATGGGGGTGGTGAGCTACGGGCCGCGGACCCCCGTGCTGCGCTCCTCTGGTGGCTCCTCTCTGCTACGTGCCCCCAGGACTTCCTCCAGCTCCTTGCACACTGACCGCAGCATGCAGGGAGGCAGGGCCCCCGAGCCCTCCTACCACTCCCCGGCCCACCAGCCCTACCACTCCCCCGCCATGCCCCAATCCCCCTCCTACACCCACCAGAAACTCTCCTTTATCCATGCCCTGGAGAGGACATTCTCACCCCGCCTGGGTGGCCCAAGGTATGAATCCTAACGTCCTCCTAACGTCTCCTGGGGTGCATGAAATGAGCTAAGGGGCTGAGGACAGACCTCAGTCTCCACAGGAAGCCCTGCTGGCTATCTAGGAAGAAACTAGCAGTGTATGGGCTCTAGTCCCCCCCACACAGGATGAGTAATGAGCCTCAGAGAGCTAAGGCTAGGTGTTAACATGTAGCTTCTGTATACCACAGGAGGTTGGTGGCACCTTAATTGGGGAGAACGGGCTCGTGGTAATGACTGGAACGGAATAGGTGGAATGGTATCAAATACATCAAACACATCGTTTCCAGGTGTTTGATGCCATTCCTTTTTTGCTCCGTTCCGGACATTACTATGAGCCGTTCTCCCCAATTAAGGTGCCACCAACTTCCTGTGATTATTATTATTATTATTATTATTATTATTATTATTATTATCCCCTCACCAACCTCCTGTGGTTATTATTATTATTATTATTATTATTATTATTATTATTATCCCCTCAGCAGCCTCCTGTGCTGTGTACATACAGTATCTTTGAGATATTATACCCTTTTATCCAAATTAAGTACTGTGTATGTCACTGGATTTAAATGTTTTGCCTTCATAGGAGTCCACTTTTGTATTTTTCTAAATGATCTGTCTTTCAGATAAATAAAGTTCCATTACCCCACTATCATTTTCTTCTGTTTGCATGCTTATTTCCCTCCTGTCCATCTCTTCCATCTGGGAGGGCAACATTAACATTTACGTCTCTCTATGCATGTTTTCACCACCTACAGAAACTCCATACAAACCTACAATATCACTAACAACACACTATTGGTTTATCCCTTATTTATTTTTATAATATTTTTATAATATTTTATTTAACAGGAAAAGACACCACAATTCATACACATCAGTCTATTTCCTTCCCACTTCTTTTTAAAACTACGTTTGGTAACAGAGTAACAGAGTAAAACTGAAACAAAAGACACACATACACATAAACACATAAACGGCACAGCTTCCATAGAATTCATTTCATAATAATCATGTAGAACTCTCTTTCTTCCACACAAATGTAGCTGTGTCGTCACTCCATGCCCCTCGAGGCCCACCGCACTATGGAACTGCGCTCTAAACCGACCCACCTTAGCCCTTATTTCATAACATTTCATACAGATTTTGGGGTCATGAATACAACACTCATGGTAATTTATGCTAGTACCAGCAGGTACACTGGCATGTGTTTCATTACTCTAACTAGTGTCATGGTAATTTCCATACTGCATGCTCCTGGGGCATAACACCAACTACTAACACCACCTGAACATGCATGCAAGAACAATACACGCTTTCTGTGTTTATAATCCATGTGCATGTATTAAGATGGGGGGAGAGATTATATCTAAAGCAAAGTTAGTTCTCACTTCAAATAACTATGCCCTCTCTTGTTTTTCTCTACCCATTCAGAGAGGCCATGATGCAAAGTAAAGTGAATGGGCAAATGGACTCCCATCTAGGGCCCAACAGCTCCAGTGCCCAGGGCACCCCTCTCAGCCCTAGCCGCCACAGTAATGTCAAAAAGGTGACCGGGGTGGGTGGCACCACTTATGAGATATCTGTGTGAGAGGGCTGGGGCCCGGGGCGCCAAACCTTAAAGGAGAAGGCATCATTGTCATGGCAACCACCTCCAATGGCAGCAACATCCACAACCGCGCTAGAGAGGATTCTCTTCCTTTTACATTTTTAATTTGATTTAAAAAGCACTTCCTCCTTGTGAATTATTGTCCAATCAGAGGACTTCTGCTCATTCCGGGCCAGCCCCGGTCTCTGTGTGTCTGTACTGGAGGAGTGGATCTTGATCAGTGTGTGTTGTGGGAAAAGAGCAACTTCAACCTAAAGAGGGCTGATGTTTGTACAGAGTGTTGTGTTGTTGAATTCTGTGGCTTGTTGTGTTGGTTATCACTGAACAGTCTGAATCAGACAGACAGATCTTAAATGTGTTGTTTACGGCGTCTCTCAGTTGCGGTCTATCTGCTGTTATAAATTGGGTGGTTCGAGCCCTGAATGCTGATTGGCTGAAAGCCGTGGAATATATGACCATATACCACAGGTATGACAAAACATTTATTTTTACTGTTCTAATTACGTTGATAACCAGTTTATAATAGCAACAAGGTACCTGGGGGTTTGTGGTATATGGCCAATATACCACAGCTACGGGTTGTATCCTAGCACTCTGCGTTGCGTTGTGCATACGAACAGCCCTTAGCCGTGGTATACCACACCCCCACGGGCCTTATTGCTTAATTATGTGTCATCATCACACTCACTACACACCCACCCAGACCACAAGATGTTAACAGCCAGACACACAAACTCATACAATTGATGCCACACATCTTTGTTCAGTCACATTCTTTAAAATAGCAGTGGTATCTCCAAACCAGTAAGTCATGCATACAGCAGCACCCCATTGGATTGAAGCATACAGCGTCCCTCTTAGGTATTCAAAGTGCTTCACATATCCTGTCCAAATGACCATGTCTGTCTGGTCCATCAACAACATGTTTGTCATTACTGAGCGGAACAGAGAGATGATCACATTAAACCAGTGAGTTTTAGATCAATACAATCTTTAATAGACTGTTCTGAGCCAAAGACAACACACGATAGGCTGAATGGATATGAAATGGCACTACAACAGTGCTGTGTTGCACTCAATGACACAGGTCTTGAATGTCTCCAACTCTACATTTATCCTCTGAGTTTTGAGGAGGTGTTTTAGGGCTTACAGTACAGGAGCATATTAATCTAAACTCTAGCTGAGATTCAGTATTTACTTATACAGTATACCATAAGCTACAGTCTGTACGTTATCAGCAACATACAGTGCATTCGGAAAGTATTCAGACAACTTGACTTTTTTCACATTTTGTCCTATAATGACAAAGCGAAAACAGGTTTTTATAAATGTTAGCAAAAAAAACAGAAATACCTTATTTACATAAGTATTCAGACACTTTGCTATGAGACTCGAAATTGAGCTCAAGTGCATCCTGTTTCCATTGATCATCCTTGAAATGTTTCTACAACTTGATTGGAATCCACCTGTGGTAAATTCAATTGATTGGACATGATTTGGAAAGGCACACACCTGTCTATATAAGGTCCCACAATTGACGGTGCAAACCAAAGCAAAAACCAAGCCATGAGGTCGAAGGAATTATCCGTAGAGCTGCAAGACAGGATTGTGTCGAGGCACAGATCTGGGGAAGGGTATCAAAACATTTCAGCTGAATTGAAGGTCCCCAAGAACACAATGGCCTCCATCATTCTTAAATGGAAGAAGTTTGGAACCACCAAGACTCTTCATAGGGCTGGCCAAACTGAGCAATAGGGGGAGAAGGACCTTGGTCAGATAGGTGACCAAAAACCTGATGGTCACTCTGACAGAGCTCCAGAGTTCCTATGTGGAGATGGGAGAACCTTCCTAAAGGACAACCATCTCTGCAGCACTCCACCAATCAGACCTTTATGTTTGAGTGGCCAGACGGAAGCCACTCCTCAGTAAAGGGCACATGACAGCCCGCTTGGAGTTTGCCAAAAGGCACCTAAAGACTCTCAGACCATGAGAAACAAGATTATCTGATTGAACTCTTTGGCCTGAAAGCCAAGTGTCACGTCTGGAGGAAACCTGGTACCATTACTACGGTGTGGCATGGTGGGACGTTTTTCCGCGGCAGGGACTGGGAGACCAGTCAGGATCAAGGGAAAGATGAACGGAGCAAAGTACAGCGAGATCCTTGATGAAAACCTGCTCCAGAGCGCACAGGACCTCAGACCGGGGTGAAGGTTCGTCTTCCAACAGGACAACAACCCTAAGCACACAGCCAAGACAACACAGAGCTTGAGAGGAAATGCAGAGAAGAATGGGAGAAACTCCACAAATACAGGTGTGCCAAGCTTGTTCCATCATACCCAAGAAGACTCTATGTTGTATTCGCTGCCAAAGGTGCTTCAAGAAAGTACTCAGTAAAAGGTCTGAATACTTATGTAAATGTATTATTTCTGTTTTTTCTTTTTTATAAATTAGCAAAAAAATCTCAAAACCGGTTTTTGCTTTGTCGTTATGGGTTATTGTGTGTAGATTGAGGGGAAAAAACGTGGAAAGAGACAAAGGGTCTGAATACTTTCCCAATGCACTGTATATGTAGTCCAACATCCTATCTATTAGTTTGAATGTTATGTTCGAGTGACCCCCGACACAGACCAGTGCTAAGCACATACACAAAAGCCTGTGCTACTGAGTGTTACAGTGGTGGCTGTTGTCTGTGATCAGTTCTGAATACCCAGTCAAAACAGTCCTCACCATATTCAGTACAAATCCCACCAGCTTGGCAGTCAGCCACGCACCACCAAAACATCTGACAGGCAATATATTACTTTTGTGACTTAGTAGTTTTTTGTAAAATAGGTCTGCCCATAATAAGTTATGTTAATGCCATGTATAATTGTGTTTCTTATGATTCAAATCAAGTGTGAAAAAACCTTGAAAATCAAAGAAGTCTTCAGCTGTGTTATAAAATAAAGAAAACTCACCATTGTTTTTTAAAATTCTTATTATTTAATTTTTTTATACATACCCAACCTTTTGAAAATGTTTGAAACATCTTGCTTTTTATACAGATGCTCAAGCTTGGAATGGATGTTTGTATTTTGAACTTAGGTGAATAATAAATAACATAAGGCATACAGAGAAGGGGGTATACTAGTTTGTTGAATTTTGCAGTGTAAAAAAAAAGTTATTGATGAAACTGTATGATGAAGCAATGAAGGTCATAGGAAGCAGATGTGGTTAAAAAGTGCCTAAGGTGGCTACTTACCCTGACTCTGTTAACGCTCAGGGTAATCCTGACTGTCAGTCTGTCTGTCTAGAACATCAACAGGTTTCAGACTGAAGACAAGAAATCCATCTACTTTCAGCAGCTGTTTGGTACAGCAAACCAGTTGTGTTACAAGACGTAAGGAAAGTCATACATAAAACTATGGGACTGTTTTTTTTGTTCACTGAAGAAAATAGGATATATTTGGTCTAATATTTTTGTTCATAAAAAAAATCACTGACACTGAACAAAAAGATAAACGCAACATATAATGTGTTGGTCCCATGTTTCATGAGCGGAAATAAAAGATGTTCCATACACAAATTTATTTACAGCCCTGTTAGCGAGCATTTCCACTTTGCCAAGATTTTTTAAAATCCTTTATTTAACTAGGCAAGTCAGTTAAGAACAAATTCTTATTTACAATGACGGCCTACCCCAGATGACACTGGGCCTATTGTGCACCACTATTACAGACGCCCAATCACAGCTGGATGTGATACAGACTGGATTTGAACCAGGGACTGTAATGACACCTCTTGCACTGAGATGCATAGCCTTAGACCGCTGTGCCACTCGGGAGACCGAGATAATCCATCCACCTGACAGGTTTGGCATATCAAGATGCTGATTAAAGAGCATTATCATTACACAGGTGCACCTTGTGATGGGGACAATAAAAGGCCATTCTAAAATTTGTCACACAACACAATGCCACAGATCTCTCAAGTTTTGAGGGAGCGTGCAATTGGCATGCTGACAGCAGGAATGTCCACCAGACCTGTTTCCAGATCATTTTATGTTCATTTCTCTACCATGAGCCACCTCCAACGTCGTTTTAAAGAATTTGTCAGTACGTCCAACCAGCCTCACAACTGGGCAGGCATGAGCTACGGACAACGAACACAATTGCATTTTATCGATGGCAATTTGAATGCACAGATACCGTGACAAGATCCTGAGGCCCATTGTCGTGCCATTCATCCGCCGCCATTACCTCATGTTTCAGCATGATAATGCACAGCCCCATGTCACAAAGATCTGTACACAATTCCTGGAAGCTGAAAATGTCCCAGTTCTTCCATGGCCTGCATACTCACCAGCCATGTCACCCATTGAGCATATTTGGGATGCTCTGGATTGACGTGTACAACAACATGTTCCAGTTCCCGCCAATATACAGCAACTTCGCACAGCCATTGAAGAGGAGTGGGACAACATTCCACAGACCACAATCAACAGCCTGGTCAACTCTATGTGAAGCAGATGTGTCGCGCTGCATGAGGCAACTGGTTACACCAGATACTGACTGGTTTTCTGATCCACGCCCCTAACTTTTTTTAAAGGTATCTGTTACCAACAGATGCATATCCGTATTCCCAGTCATGTGAAATCCGTAGATTTTTCAATTGACTGATTTCCTTATTTTAACTGTAACTCAGTAAAATCTTTGAAATTGTTGCATGTTGCGTTTATATTTTTGTTCAGTGTAGTGTTTTGCATCTTTCTTTTCTTGTTTGTAAAAGGCTGTCTGAACATGAGGTGAAAAATGTCACCTGGACATTTGCACGTTCTGTGTTAATGACAGAATATACAGTGCATTCGGAAAGTATTCAAACCCCTTGACTTTTTCCACCATTTGTTAAGTGACAGCCTTATTCTAAATTGGATTAAATTGTTTTGTTTCCTCATCAAACTACACACACTACCCCATAATGACATAGCTTACTGGTTTTGTTGCTAACCTAACTTTGCTACCTGCCAACTTTACGTTTTTTACTTTTTAATTACCGTTTATATTTTTTGTTTTTCCATTGCTCTATTTTTTTTCATTCAACTTTGTCACTCCGGACGCTTTATCTGGACGTGTTTCGTCAGGACCTCCACCAACCAAAGCTAAGTAGTAACATTAACATGATGCCATTTGCAGTCGCTGTACAGGAAAACGATCGCCTTACAGCGAGGATAGCTGTGCTGCAAGCCCAGCTTCAGACGCAATCGTTAGGCAAGGGAAATTTAAGTGTAGGAAAGAATAAAACAGCGTCTGTGCCACCAGTAAGTACAGATAGTAGTATAAATCCCCTCGCACAGTCCCCGCAGCCAGACAATTTTCTCAAGGCTTCTGGAGAGAAATGCTGTAGGAATGCTCAACCGGTGTCGCTCATTCAGCCGACAGAAACTTTCAACCGGTTCTCCCCATTAAGCAGCGAGTCGGAGTCAGAGGCCGAGCCTTCTCTGGTCTCTACTCTTCCCGTTACGGGGTCTGAGACGCCGAAGCCTCCCACCATTAGCTCTGACAAATTGAAAACTCTAGTTATTGGCGTCTCCATTACCCGCAGTATTAGATTTAAAACGAATCATCCAGCGATCATACACTGTTTACCTGGGGGCAGGGCTACCGACGTTAAGGCTAATCTGAAGATGGTGCTGGCTAAAGCTAAAACTGGCGAGTGTAGAGAGTATAGGGATATTTTTATCCACGTCGGCACCAACGATGTTAGGATAAAACAGTCAGAGTTCACCAAGCGCAACATAGCTTCAGTGTGTAAATCAGCTAGAAAGATGTGTCGGCATCGAGTAATTGTCTCTGGCCCCCTCCCAGTTAGGGGGAGTGAGGAGCTCTACAGCAGAGTCTCACAACTCAATCGCTGGTCCCAAAAGATAGAATTTGTAGATAATTGGCCCTCTTTCTGGGATTCACCCACAAACAAGACCAAGCCTGGCCTGTTGAGGAGTGAAGGACTCCATCCTGGCTGGAGGGGTGCTCTCATCTTATCTACGAACATAGACAGGGCTCTAACTCCCCTATCTCCACAATGAGATGTTAGCCAGCCTGCCAGCTTTGTGGAGTCTGCCACTAGCACAGTCAGTGTAGTTAGCTCAGCTATCCCCATTGAGACCGTGTCTGTGCCTCGACCTAGGTTGGGCAAAACTTAACATGGCGGTGTTCGCCTTAGCAATCTCACTAGAATAAAGACCTCCTCCATTCCTGCCATTATTGAAGGAGATTGTGATACCTCACATCTCAAAATAGGGCTACTTAATGTTAGATCCCTCACTTCCAAGGCAGTTATAGTCAATGAACTGATCATAATCTCACCTCCTGGTTACACTAGTGACCATATCCCCTGCGCATTCCGCAAAGGCGGAGTTGTTGCTAACATTTACGATAGCAAATTTCTATTTACAAAAAAAAAAAGACGTTTTCATCTTTTGAGCTTCTAGTCATGAAATCTATGCAGCCTACTCAATCACTTTTTATAGCTACAGTTTACAGGCCTCCTGGGCCATATACAGAGTTCCTCACTGAGTTCCCTAAATTCCTATCGGACCTTGTAGTCATGGCAGATAATATTCAAATTTTTGTTGACTTTAATATTCACATGGAAAAGTCCACAGACCCACTCCAAAAGGCTTTCGGAGCCATCATCAACTCAGTGGGTTTTGTCCAACATGTCTCCGGACCTACTCACTACCACAGTCATACTCTGGTCCTAGTTTTGTCCCGTGGAATAAATGTTGTGGACCTTAATGTTTTTCCTCATAATCCTGGCCTATCGGACCACCATTTTATTACGTTTGCAATCGCAAAAAATAATCTGCTCAGATCCCAACCAAGGATCATCAAAAGTCGTGCTAGAAATTCTTGGACAACCCAAAGATTCCTAGATGCCCTTCCAGACTCCCTCCGCCTACCCAAGGACGTCAGTACAAAAACCAGTTAACCACCTAACTGAGGAACTCAATTTAACCTTGCGCAATATCCTAGATGCAGTCTCAACCCTAAAAACAAAAAAACATCTGCCATAAGAAACTAGCTCCCTGGTATACAGAAAATACCCGAGCTCTGAAGCAAACTTCCAGAAAATTGGAACAGAAATGGCGTTACACCAAACTGTAAGTCTTCCGACTAGCTTGGAAAGACAGTACCGTGCAGTATCGAAGAGCCCTCACTGCTGCTCGATCATCCTATTTTTCCAAGTTAATTGAGGAAAATAAGAACAATCCCCCCCCCCCAAAAGTTGATACTGTCGCAAAGCTAACTACAAAGCAGCATTCCCTAAGAGAGGATGGCTTTCACTTCAGCAGTGATAAATTCATGAACTTCTTTGAGGAAAAGATCATGATCATTAGAAAGCAAATTACGGACTCTTCTTACTTAGGGATCAGCAGCAGTGGTGTCGGTTTTGGAGAGTCTGGCGTGCCCAAAGTAAAATGCCTGCCACTCAGGCCCAGAAACTAGGATATGCACATAATTAGTACTATTGGATAGAAAACACTCTGAAGTTTCTAAAACCGTTAAAATAATGTCTGTGATATAGCAGGTGAAAACCCAAGGAAAATCCATCCGGATTTGCAGTTTTCTTTTTAGTTGACCTTTTTCTCCTGTCTGCCTATTGGATTCAATATTATGTAGGACTTAGACTGCAGTACCTATGGCTTCCACTGGATGTTAACAGTCTTTAGACAGGGTTTGATGACAGGTTGAATTAGAAGCGAATAGAAGAAGAACTTAGACATGGACACCGGAACTCAATAGAATGACATGCGTGTTCACAGTCTCGCGCGCTCTGTGGTTTTTTCCTTTCCGTTCAGGCTATAATCCGGTTGAAATATTATAGTAAATATACATAAAAGGATACCTAAGGATACATAAAAAATGTGGTTTGATTTGTTTGGACAAAGTTGATAGGTATAGTTTGAACGCATTCTCTTCACGGGTCAATGGGCGACTCGACGGTGGATTTTCTGAACATAACGCGCCAACCAAACGGAGATTTATGGATATAATAAATGACTTTTTCTAACAAAAGAACCATTGGATGTCCTTGTTGGACACTTGGGAAGCCCTCAGCAGAAGTTTTTCGAAAGGTAAGTGATTTATTTTAGCTCTTATATGGGTTTTATGTGACCCGCGCTGGATATGAATTTATGCTAATGTGGAAAATAGGAGAGGTGCTATCCTCAAACAATCAAATGTTGTGCTTTCGCCGTGAAGCCTTTTTGAAATCTGACAATGCTGTGATATTGCCAAGAATCAGAGCTTTTGATGACTATGCAACACTTGTATATTGATGAATATTTAATAATTCAACTTTTGGATTTTGAATTTGGTGCCTTACATTTCACCGGGTAGTGTCGGGAACGGGGCGGTAGCGCCCCAGCGCTCCTTAATTATCCCCAAGAGGTTAAATCTGCGTATTCCTCCAAAGCTCAGTTGTCCTGAGTCTGCACAACTTTGCCAGGACCTAGGATCAAGGGAGACACGCAAGTTTTTTTGTACTATATCTCTTGAAACATTGATGAAAATAATCATGGCCTCTAAACCTTCAAGCTGCATACTGGACCCTATTCCAATTAAACTACTGAAAGAGCTGCTTCCTGTGCTTGGCCCTCCTATGTTGAACATAATAAACGGCTCTCTATCCACCGGATGTGTACCAAACTCACTAAAAGTGGCAGTAATAAAGCTTCTCTTGAAAAAGCCAAACCTTGACCCAGAAAATATAAAAAACTATCGGCCTATATCGAATCTTCCATTCCTCTCAAAAATGTTTGAAAAAGCTGTTGCGCAGCATCTCACTGCCTTCCTGAAGACAAACAATGTATACGAAATGCTTCGGTCTGGTTTTAGACCCCATCATAGCACTGAGACTGCACTTGTGAAGGTGGTAAATTACCTTTTAATGGCGTCAGACCGAGGCTCTGCATCTGTCCTCGTGCTCCTAGACCTTAGTGCTGCTTTTGATATCATCGGTCACCACATTCTTTTGGAGAGATTGGAAACCCAAATTGGTCTACACGGACAAGTTCTGGCCTGGTTTAGATCTTATCTGTCGGAAAGATATCAGTTTGTCTCTGTGGATGGTTTGTCCTCTGACAAATCAACTGTAAATTTCAATGTTCCTCAAGGCTCCGTTTTAGGACCACAAGGCTCCGTTTTCACTTTATATTTTACCTCTTGGTGATGTCATTCGGAAACATAATGTTAACGTTCACTGCTATGCGGATGACACAGCTGTACATTTCGATGAAACATGGTGAAGCCCCAAAATTGCCCTCCCTGGAAGCCTGTGTTTCAGACATAAGGAAGTGGATGGCGGCAAATGTTCTACTTTTAAACTCGGACAAAACAGAGATGCTTGTTCTAGGTCCCAAGAAACAAAGATATCTTCTGTTGAATCTGACAATTAATCTTGATGGTTGTACAGTCATCTCAAATAAAACTGTGAAGGACCTCGGCATTACTCTGGACCCTGGTCTCTCTTTTGACAAACCTATCAAGACTGTTTCAAGGACAGCTTTTTTTCCATCTACGTAACATTGCAAAAATCTGAAACTTTCTGTCCAGAAATGATGCAGAAAAATGTATCCATGCTTTTGTCAACTCTAAGTTAGACTACTGCAATGCTCTACTTTCCGGCTACCCCGGAAAAGCACTAAATAAACTTCAGTTAGTGCTAAACACGGCTGCCAGAATCTTGACTAGAACCAAAATATTTGATCATATTACTCCAGTGCTAGCCTCTCTACACTGGCTTCCTGTTAAGGCAAGGTTTTACTGCTAACCTACAAAGCATTACATGGGCTTGCTCCTACCTATCTTTCCGATTTGGTCCTGCCATACATACCTACACGTACGCTACGGTCACAAGACGCAGGCCTCCTTACTGTACCTAGAATTTCTAAGCAAACAGCTGGAGGCAGGGCTTTCTCCTATAGAGCTCCATTTTTATGGAATGGTCTGCCTATCCATGTGAGAGATGCAGACTCGGTCTCAACCTTTAAGTCTTTATTGAAGAGTCATCTCTTCAGTAGGTCCTATGATTGAGTGTTGTCTGGCCCAGGAGTGTGAAGGTGAACGGAAAGGCACTGGAGCGACGAACCGCCTTTGCTGTCTCTGCCTGGCTGGTTCCCCTCTCCACTGGGATTGTCTGCCTCTAACCCTATTACAGGGGCTGAGTCACTGGCTTACTGGTGCTCTTCCATGCCGTCCCTGGGGGTGCGTCACTTGAGACCTGCTGTTTTCAACTCTCTAGAGGCTGGGTTTCTGTACAGCACTGGGTGACATCAGCTGATGTAAGAAGGGCTTTATAAATAAATTTGATTTGATAGCAAAAACAGTTTTTTAGAAAAACGGAAATATCACATTTACATAAGTATTTAGACCCTTTACTCAGTACTTTGTTGAAGCACCTTTGGCAACGATTACAGCTTCGACTTGGGTATATCACTACAAGCTTGGCACACCTGTATTTGGGGATTTTCTACCATTCTTCTCTGCAGATCCTGTCAAGCTCTGTCAGGTTGGATGGGGAGCGTCAATTGCATAGCTATTTTCAGGTCTCTCCAGAGATGTTCGATCGGGTTCTAGTCCGGGCTCTGGCTGGGTCACTCAAGGACATTCAGAGACTTGTCCCAAACCCACTCCTGCGTTGTCTTAGCTATGAGCTTAGGGTCGTTGTCCTATTGGAAGGTGAACCTTCACCCCAGTCTGAGGTCCTGAGCACTCTGGAGCAGGTTTTCATCAAGGATCTCCCTGTACATTGCTCCATTCATCTTTGCCTCGATCCTGACTAGTCTCCCAGTCCCTGCTGCTGAGAAACATCCCCACAGCAGGAGGCTTCCACCACCATACTTGACCATAGGGATGGTGCCAGGCTTCCTCCAGACGTGATGCTTGGCATTCAGGCAAAAGAGTTCAATCTTAGTTTCATCAGACTAGAGAATTGTCTGAGAGTCTTTAGGTGCCTTTTGGTAAACTCCAAGCGGGCTGTCATGTGCCTTTTACAGAGGAGTGGCTTCCGTCTGGCCACTCTACCATTAAGGCCTGATTGGTGGAGTGCTGAAGAGATGGTTGTCCTTCTGGAAGGTTCTCCCATATCCACAGAGAAACTGTAGAGCTCTGTCAGAGTGATCATCGGATTCTTGAGCTCAATTTCAAGTCTCATAGTGAAGGGTCTGAATACTTGTGTAAATAAGGTATTTCTGTTTTTTATTTTTAATACATTTGTAAAAACCTGTTTTTGTTTTGCCATTATGGGGTATTGTGTGTAGATTACTGTGGATTTGTTATTTATTTAATCCCTTTTAGAATAAGGCTGTAACGTAACATAATTTTGAAAAAGTCAAGGGGTCTGAATACTTTCCGAAGGCCCTGCACATGGATGAAAAGTATTCTATTTGCTTGCAGCTACACAACTAATAAATTATATTGCCATTGTGGCCTTTCAAGAGGACAATGATGTATACTGCACAAAGACATCTGATGGAATTGATCGAGATTGAATAGAACAGAAAGCCAGGTTGCAGGTTGCCATTAAAAAGTCCAAACATGCTTGTGGCTGAATGGTCCCACTTATGGATAGTAGAGTCCTTTTTAATAACATATTTTTAAAGCCAAAATAATT
This sequence comes from Brachymystax lenok tsinlingensis, assembly GCA_030435695.1. Classification (NCBI taxonomy): domain Eukaryota; kingdom Metazoa; phylum Chordata; class Actinopteri; order Salmoniformes; family Salmonidae; genus Brachymystax; species Brachymystax lenok. The sequence continues at coordinate 57,160,373 of CM059819.1, read as the reverse complement.
GTACCTATTTATCGAGATACTCACTTTACTTAAAGTACCATCATTCTACATATACTGTAATAAATGTATATATTGTGCACACAGTGCTGTTTCTAGGCACAATCCACATAAGCAGCAGCTTAAAAAGAGGGGGGCCACTAAAATGTTTTACCCGCGATGTGGGTAAAGCAGTGCGACACAAACAACACAGAGTTACACATTAGATAAACAAACTTACAATCAATAACACAACAGAAACACAGAATAGAAAAATGTGTGCAAAAAGTATTCTTTTTTTGCATTGAAGACAGTACAGAAGAGAATACCCCGTGCCAGGTAATGTTATTTTAGGCTCTTGTTTGTGACAATTCTCAATCTTATCATATTATCAGAGCAATTGCAGACCATAATCTTAAAATATGAGGTTACATATTAATAACAACTGGTTTAACCCCATAGCAGACCCTGATTGTAATATATTAAACGTGGCAAAGGCAGCTAGTTAGGTTACTATGCCATACATATTTTAAGTTGAATGTAGATATTGGGTCACTTGTCTTTGAATTTACCACAGGTGGACTCCAAGTCGTAGAAACATCTCAAGGATGATTAATGGAAACAGGATGCACCTGAGCTCAATTTCATAGCAAAGGGTCTGAATAGTAAATAAGGTATTTCTGTTTTTTTATTTTTAATACATTTGCAAACATTTCTGAAAACCAGTTTTTGCTTCGTCATTATGGGGTATTGTGTGTAGATTGATTCTGATTTTTATTGAATCAATTTTAGGATAAGGCTGTAATGTAACAAAATGTGGAAAAAGTAAAAGTGTCAGAATACTTTAAAAATGCACTGTATATGTACAGGTAACTGCCAAAATTAAGGAAACACCAACATAAAGTGTCTTAATAGGGCATTGAGACCCAAAGAACGAGAACAGCTTCAACGAACCTTGGCATATATTCTACAAGTGAATGGAACTCTATTGGAGCGACACCATTCTTCCACAATAAATTCCATAATTTGGTGTTTTGTTGATGGTGGTGGAAAATGCTGTCTCAACCGCCGCTCCAAAAATCTCCCATAAGGGTTCAATTGGGTTGAGATCTCGTGACTGAGACGGCAATGACATATAGTTTACATTCTTTTCATGCTCATCAAACCAGTCTGTGACTACTCGTGCCCTGTGGATGGGGAAGAATTGTCATCCTATTGGGGCATAGCCATGGTAGCCAAAGTAACAGCCTGCCTAGCATTTTTATACATGACCCTAGGCATGATGGGATGTTAAATGCTTAATTAACTCAAAACCACACCTGTGTGGAAGCACCTGCTTTCAATACTTTGTATCCCTAATTTACATGTTTCCATTATTTTAGCAGTTACCTGTAAATGCTTAATTATTTTTGTTAAAAGGAAATATTTGCCACTTGACAGAATTAGAATAAAGAAAATGTTGTCAAGCCTAAGGATGAACTATACTGAAAAATATATGTAGTGTTGGTCCCATGTTTCATTAGCCAAAATAAATTAGCCCAGAAATGTTCCATATGCACAAAAAGCGTATTTCTCTCAAATGTGGTGCACAAATGTGTTTACATCCTTGTTAGTAAGCGTTTCTCCTTTGCCAAGATAATCCACCCACCTGACAGGTGTGGCATATCAAGAAGCTGATTAAGCAGCATGATCATTACACAGGTACACCTTGTGATAGGGACAATAAAAGGCCACTCTAAAATGTGCAGTTTTATCACATAACACAATGCCACAGATGTCTCAAGTTTTGAGGGAGTGTGCAATTGGCATGCTGACTGCAGGAATGTCCACCAAAGCTGTTGCCAGAGAATTTTATGTTAATTTCTCTACCATAAGCCACCTCCGTTGTTTCAGAGAATTTGGCACTACGTCCAACCGGCCTCACAACCGCAGACCATATGTAAACACGACAGCCGGCTTCTTCACCTGCGTGATGGTCTGAGACCAGCCATCAAGAGAGCTGATGAAACTGGATTATTTCTGTCTGAAATAAAATATTCTTATTGGCTGGGCCTGTTTCCCAAGTGGGTAGGCCTATGCCCTCCCAGGCCCACCCCCCAGCCCAGTCATGTGAAATCCAGATCAGAGGCTAATTAATTTATATCAATTGACTGATTTGCTTATATGAACTGTAACTCAGTAAAATTATTTAAAATGTGGCATTTATATTTTTGTTCAGTATATTGATTCGTTTCAGGGACACGTGTTGATCATAATGGATGTATTTGTTCAATGACATTTCAGTTCTTTGTAACAATAATATGCCTTCTCTGCAACAGCACCATCAGTTGGAATTTATTAGAATGCATTTCACTAGTCACCACAGTACGGAGCTTGAAAGGTTGGTGAATAAGCACTGATTATCCAACAAATGTAATCAACTGATTAACATTTTAATATAGTTTACTGAATGTGTACCATTAGATGTATCAAATTTTCAACCCAGACCATCTTGCAAGGCAGCCTGAGATAGCCTTGACTTTCCATACCAGACTGGCTCTACTGCCCTTCCCACGTAGCAATTCCTCACCCTATGCAACATAGACAGACAAAAGGGTCGTTGAGAGCTTTTATTGGAAGGTGGAGGAAACATCTCAAACCATTTGAGTGCAAATGAAAAGCAACATTCCATCCTGTACATGTATTTACAGATGCACTGGCACGTCGATGCACCTAAGGGGCAGGGTCAACTCAGTGGGTACAGGTTAGGATGGTGAGCACACCTGATACCGCATCATTACACTCTTGCACTATACATTTTCTACATGCTTTAGTTTCAGTTTGAAGGAATGTATTATGACCTAAAACAGACTTGAGCCACCAGGAAGAGTACCCAAGCCAGGAAGTACTGTAGCCTATACCAACGTCTGATGAACCATCGTCTTACATTTTGATTTGGTGTGATCGGTCTTCAACAACTAAAAATGAAACAAAATCAAAAACGCCTTTGTGATTTGATGAATTATGTGCATCAAATCTGCAGTAGAACATCTTAGATACGAGTCACTGATAACTGATCCGAGCGAGCAGAGGACTACAGTCCCCAAAATGCACCCGATGTTAAACAGGTTATGGCTACGTCTCAATGGTCCAAAGTGTCTTTCTCCATTAATTTCCTCTCTTTCATCTGAACATCACAGCAGATAGGTGAAAACAAACTCCTGCCTGGTAAGCATCCACCACATTTCCCTGCCTTTATGTACATATCTACCTCAAATATATCATACCCCTGCACATTGATCTGGTACTCCCTGTATAGAGCTTCATTCTTGTGTATTTTATTCCACTCGGGTTACTATCTTTATCTCGGCATCGTTGCAAGGGCAGTAAGCATCCCATTGTAAAGTTACACCTGTTGTATTCGACGCATGTGACAAATAATATTAGTTTCACCTTGTCTCTATTCAGATCAGTGAAGACGAAGGAGAGGAAGCCTCCATACTGAGATGCATCCCAAGACATTATAGCTCCTCTCTTCAAGTTTCCATTACAGGTGTGGCACTAACAAGCAGTCCTATTCCCTATAAAACTAACTTTGCTTCATCCAGAAAAACAAAAGACTTACCCAATGTGGGAATTACCAATATCACAAGCCTCATTTCACAGTATGTCAAGTTGACACAGATGAGCAATACAGAAAACTTGTTTTCCATGATGGAAACAAGAGGGCAGGTGGGGAGGGGCACATTTTAATGAATGGAGCCTTTTTTTCATTTTTTTACGTTTTTTTTAGAGTGGCACCATGGTCTTGCGATCTCTCGAGGCAAACAAATCATTAAAAAAAAACTAAATAAATCAATATGCAAGAGTCCAAATTGAGTTTCTTTAGAGTCTATTGTAGAAAAAGAGGGAAATGACAAGTTGAAGATCAGTAAAGCAAGTTCTTGGATTCATTTCTTCTCTTCTGCTTTTTCCTCTTTCTTTTCCTCAGGTGTCTTGGTCTTGTCATCCTTTACAGATAGTGCCTCCAGTTTCTCTGCCACTTTGTTTGCACGGTCAATGTTTCCTCCTGCAATGAAGTACAGAAAGATGAGACATTAACTCTTTGTAAGTGTGGTGTCACGGTGGCCCAATGTACGAGCGAACAGGATGGCCAAGACGGGGCTCCACACCATCAAATGTATTTCTAAATCCCTTTTTACATCAGCAGATGTCACAAGGTGCTTATACAGAAACCCAGCCTAAAACACCAAAGAGCAAGCAACGCAGATGTAGAAGCAGGGTGGCTACACATCCACAGTGCACGGTAACAGTCATCTTCATTTAAGAGCTGGTTTTAGGGCATTGGGGATGTCTGCCATTTGAATGACTAAGAATATTCCAGACTTCTCGTTCCACCGATACATTACGTAAGGTTAATCTACTGGGTAGTGATTAAGATGTGACCTGCTGAACAATGGTTGTTCTTTGTAATTAATATTACAGAGAAAACAATTCTAAGTGTGCCAGAACATACCGACATTAGCCTCACAGTAGGCCAGCGAGTTGTTACATTCTGCATGTTAATTTAGCAGACATAAAAAGTTCCAGGCTGGAGTGAGCAGCAGAGAACAGAGTATTGTCTGCATACTGACTGAAAGAATGTGGGGAATTGTTGTACACCAACCTGATCCATCTTGAGATTTTCTGACTTCCTCCTTGCACTCATCGAACTTCACCTTAAATTTCTGAGCGTCTGAAAAGGACAATAAGTTATTTTAAACCCCAGCCACACTTTTCACATGAGAAAGCCGACAACTGTTAAAAGCTAAACACAGTGACTAAAATAGACATGTTGTCACGCTCACTTTCTGCATTGAGGAAACGTATTGCCAGGAGTTCAGGTTTGGGATGCTCATCAGCGAAGTCAGCGAGTGTGTTCCATACCCAGGCCCTGTCACTGCCAGCGTTGGGCTTCAGCTCCATCACAGGAAAAACTGAAAGAGCATAAGATGAAAAGGAATTGGGTCTCTGACCCATAGAGTCCCATCTATACAATGACTTGATTTGCTTATACCTCACCATCATCTCATACTTAGAATGGTAAATCAGTGGACATGCAACATGCATGGGTTAACGGAAAGGTTTCAGTCCAACACACACAATAGACAGCAGTGATAAACGCTACTGGTTGAGACAGGGAGTCTTCTGTGACTCACTGTTGTGATTGGCACAGATCTTCAAGGTCCGGTCTCTCCTCATCAATAGGCGGATGGTGCCCTTCTCTTTGTGTTTCAGGAGCTTGACATCCCCTGTGCCGCGCTCCTTCCACTCTGGTGGGTCGTTCTCAGAGGCAAAACGGTAGAGCTTCGCACGCCTGAGGGGAGAGACAATATGGGTCGAATGATGAAGCTGTGGATGGAATCAGTGACAATACCTGGATGACAGAGGCAGGGCTCTATGCCAACCTTTTTTCACAAGGAGCATGTGTGTGCCTAAGTTGAAAAATGTAGGCACACAAAGAAATTTATGAGCACAACGAAAAATATTTGAGGTCATAATTTTTCCTAGGCGCATTGGGGCTCCTAAATTAAAATTCCAGGTCGCACAGGAAACTATTTAGGAGCATAGGAGAGTAAAATGTTCCTACTGTAGAGCCCCGAGAGGGCTGGATGGTTTCATAACACTTGAGGCGAATCCTGACCTCCAATTCAGTAAAACAAATTACTTAGCCATGCATTGTCAATGGGAGACTAAGTGAAAATTCAACTAATTTAGAAGTTAAGTTCGATATAAGGATTTGGCCCTTAATGAATTACAAATTAGGAATTGCACAATGATTTGGGCTATTCAAGGCTTTCAGCATCAGCTTACATTTTGAACAGTTCCTCCTCGTCCTCCTCTAGCGTCTTCACATCCTGCTCTGGAAGAGACACGATGGGCTCATAATGGGGATCGTGGTTGGATTCTTCTGCATTGTCTGTTGAAGGCTCCTGCTCTTCTGGTGTTTCCTATGAAACAAGATTTAGAAACACGTTAATCTTACGGATTTGATCCCGTGAGCGGGCTCGTTTTCAGAGCAAACAAAGCGCAGCAAATTCAAAATAAAAATGTGTCATATTTAACATTCATCAATATACAAGTGTTGCATAGTCATCAAAAGCTCTGATTCTTGGCAATATCACAGTATTGTCAGATTTCAAAAAGGCTTTACGTCGAAAGCACAACATTTGATTGTTTGAGGATAGCACCTATCCTATTTTCCACATTAGCATAAATTCATATCCAGCGCGGGTCTCACAAAACCCATATAAGAGCTAAAATAAATTGCTTACCTGTCAAAGAACTTCTGCTGAGGGAATCCCAAGTGTCCAAACAAGAGAATCCATGGTTCTTTTGTTAGAAAAAGTAATTTATTATATCCATAAATCTCAGTTTGGTTGGCGCGTTATGTTCAGATAGTCCACCAAGCATTTCCAGTCTACTCGCCCGTTGTACAGTGAAGTCAAAGTCAAAGTCACCACTATTAGTCAGTTGTACAACCAAATGCCTTCAACCGAAATGTGTCTTCCGCATTTAACCCAACCCCTCTGAATCAGAGAGGTGCGGTGGGGCTGCCTTAATCGACATCCACGCCTTCGGCGCTCGGGAACAGTGGGTTAACTGCCTTGTTCAGGGGCAGAACGACAGATTTTTTCCTTGTCAGCTCGGGGATTCGAACTTGCAACCCTCCGGTTACAAGTCCAACGCTCTAACCACTAGGCTACCTACCGAAGAGAACGCGTTCAAATTATACCTATCAACTTTGCCCAAACAAATCCAAACAAATCATTTATAATGCATCCATAGGTATCCTTTTATGAATAATAATATTTTACACGGATGATAACCTAAACGTTATAAAAGGAAAATAAAGTGGAGCACGCTCACGTTCTCGTGCCTGGAAAATGTTGTTGACATTTCCACTTCCTTCAGTAATTCTTCTGTACGGTTCTGTTCAGTGCTATAGCCTCCAAACACTGTCCAGAGACTGTTGACATCTAGTGGAAGCCATAGGTACTGCAACCTGTGTCCTATTTCCCTATGAATTCTTTTATCAGCTATTCAAAGTGAGCAAAGGTCAAAAGAAAAATGATTTCCAGACAGAAATTTCTCAGGTTTTTGCCTGCTGTATCAGTTCTGTTATACCCACAGACATTATCTTAACGGTTATAGAAACTTCAGAGTGTTTCCTACCCAACAGTACTAATTATGTGCATATCCTAGTTTCTGGGCCTGAGTGGCAAGCATTTTACTTTGGACACTTCAGACAGGCGAAAATTCAGAAAATGGGACCCTAGCCCTAAGGCGTTAACCCCCTAAGGTAGATGTCTGCGGCCCCAGCGGAAATCTAATTAGCATAATAATAAAAAAACTAGAGATAAGATTTTTTTTGCATCGGATGAATCTCAATCCACCGCAACTGCCTATGTAACCCTTCCGCATCAGTGCTGAAAGGTGACAGAGCGGTGTTAGTCAGACCACGAGACATCCCGAAAAATCAGAATTCTCACAAAATTGTCTATAGGGTCCGAACAATTTAGCCTACAAACTGTTATGACACCTCTATGGAAAGATGACTCTCACGATGGCGTTCTCCGTTTTGCTCTACGACCCTCACAAGAATCTTGGGACTAAAGTCGATACGGCCGATCTGCCAACCTCTGTCTGTAGCGTCAGAAAACAGTTTGGGCTACACACTAACTTGACCCCTGTGTAAAAGTGAAGACTCAGACGAACATGTCGAATGTTTTGCTCTAGGATGCCCATAGGCCTGACAATACTCTTTTGAAGGTCCCCCGGTCCCAGTTATTTAACTAGGCAAACCAGTTAAGAACAAATTCTTATTTACAATGACGGCCTACTCCGGCCAAACCCTAACCCAGACGACACTGGGCCAATTGTGCTCCGCCCTATGGGAATCCCAATCACAGAACCAGGGTCCGTAGTGACGTCTCTAGCACTGAGATGCAATGCCTTAGACCGCTGCGCCACTTGGGAGCACTGTTATGTGACAAAAATTAAATACATGTAAAAAAATGACAAAACATTTACTGATCTTTCTTATACTGTAGCTCTCAGATATAGGAAGACACTTCAGAGCAAACTTCTTTTAGATAATTTTTTGGGGGACTATCTATTATTCCATGTAGTGAATATGTTATTCAATGCGTTAATATGGGCTAATAGCAGTGAGTCCAAATACATTTTTTCATCAAATATTTTTTAATACTTCAAGGAGTCTTGATATTCAAAAGTCAAATAGCAAAATTATCCTTGGTTTGACCTTCTTAAAGAAATCCCATATAGCTTAGTAGAACCACCCTCCCAGCTTAGGACTCTTAGTTTCACCTGGATTGTCATCTCGTTTCAAGTTAGTGAAATGTACTTTACTAGTCAATGTATTAGACTATAAAAACAGTAGGCTCCAACAACTAACTGCTGAGGGAGGTGAATAGAGGGATTTGAGCGATCAGGTTATCTTTTGTGTGAAATTTGCTGTGGCAACTGAACTTAGTGGTGCTGGTGCTGAGCCAAGCATCTTTGCTGCTGGATGGCTTTATAAAAGGCCTTGCAAATCCATATGATCTCACACTTACTACATAACATGGTAATGTGGCCTAACATTACGTAAAAACGCTAAAGACGAGAGGAAGAGAAACGCGAAGCAAGTGGACAATAATCACAAAACAATAACTTTTATGTTAGCTGGACAACTAGGCCCAATTTAAACTAATAGCTGACGTTAGTTCTGTTTGTACATGAGAGTTAGCCAAATGTTCAGTCAGCTACCAAAAAACTAACTTGACACAAATATCAGAAAGCCATCTTGATAGATACTACCTTAAGATAAATTGATTCACGTTAGCTGCCTGAACAAAATGTATGAAAGGGTCGCGAGGCTCCATGCGTTCCGAGTAACGTAACTATGGCTAGCAGCATGTCTCCATACAAGACTAGCAAGTCATTTCAATTGTTGTCTTGTTACGTTAGCTAATGAAGTTATCCGCTTGATTATATAGCTAACAGTGCCATAACTTAGACAGCATGTCAATGTTCACATAATTTCTAGCTAGCTAAATGGTAAACACGCACTGAGAAAGTTGACATTCCTTTCGGCCTGGTGTTAGCAAGCCAGCCAGCTAACGTTAGCTAGGCCATTCCGAAAAGTACAAAGCTAGCAACTAGAGATGGAAAATAGGTGCTAGCAACTAGAGATGGAAAATAGGTTAAGCCATCGTGTCAAAGACATATAGCTAGTTAAATGCTATTATCCACTCTGTTAAACAAATGCAAACAAACATTGTAAGCGCAGGACACTTCTACAGTATTGCAATTTAAAAGGATGCTAACTTAACTAGCTTTTGTTAGCTAACGTGTTAGCTAGCTGGCTAACAATTACTGTCAGGATAACACAACTAACGTTAGTTTCAAAGCCAAATATTGTACATGAATGTCTCAAATACATATTGGGTTTAAATGATCATTTTTGAAAGTAGTGGTTGCACGATTATACCACAGACACAATCAAATATTTAGATCATTGTTCTGTTAGCTAGCTAACTAGATGGCTAGTTAGCTATAGTACCCAGCCAGTTAGCTTTGACACAGATATAAAGGGCGGCAAAAGTATCGAGTTACCCACTTTTCTGACACATACAACAAAGGTATAACTGATGACCATTGCGAGTAAGTTATTGTTTTGAGACCAATTTACACTTTAGACCTTCAATATTGATGTTTAACGAGGTTGTTAAAAATCAGCATCCCTAGCAAGATAAACTTTGAGAATGCCAGTCAAAACATCACAATTGAAATTAAATGTACATTTAATTAAATGCACCGCACATAAATATGTTCAAAACTCATAAACTTACCTTCGGATCTGCCATGTTAATGTAGATGTTTGTAGATTACGGAATTTAGTTTGATTGATTCAAAACCAAACTCTCCGTTCGCCTTGAGTTCCTCTCTCTTCGTGCTATAGATTTCGCGCGTCGAAATGTCCCACTCGCGTTTCCTCCATCCCAGCACCCCCCCTCAATTTTCGACACTATTTTAAAGGGCTTTAAAGCGGATAAAATGTTCTACAAATATCATAATGGTTTGATATTATTATTTTACGAAACATGAATACACTCGGTGTATTATTGTTTTCTTTATTAATTACTTGCTTAATTTACTTGCATTGCAATACACTAGAGTACTGCACACATTTCATTCTGTGTTGTAAAATGGTAACTGTGAAATGTTGCTACATATCTCAAAAGTGGCATGTGTGGTTAAAACATTGGATAGATAAGTAACTAGCTAGAAACAATTTCAGTGTCAACAAAAGTAACAACCTGACAGTGGCTAACACCAACAACAACCCATTCACTTGTTTTGTAGATCTAGCAGCTTCCTCACTTCCTGTGTCAGAAAAATGATTTTATTTTTATAGAATAATCATCCCACTATAACACAATTAACAGGAATCACGGAGAACATGCATCTTCTATATTTTCAGTTGAAATATCCTGTGATGTAAATATATATATATATATACAGTTGAAGTCGGAAGTTTACATACACTTAGGTTGGAGTCATTAAAACTCGTTTTTCAACCACTCCACAAATGTCTTGTTAACAAACTATAGTTTTGGCAAGCCGGTTAGGACATCTACTTTGTGCATGACACAAGTAATTTTTACAACAATTGTTTACAGACAGATTATTTCACATATAATTCACTGTATCACAATTCCAGTGGGTCAGAAGTTTACATACACTAAGTTGACTGTGCCTTTAAACAGCTTGGAAAATTCCAGAAAATGATGTCATGGCTTTAGAAGCTTCTGATAGGCTAATTGACATGATTTGAGTCAATTGGAGGTGTACCTGCAATTGTATTTCAAGGCCTACCTTCAAACTCAGTGCCTCTTTGCTTGACATCATGGGAAAATCAAAAGAAATCAGCCAAGACCTCAGAAAAAAAATAATTGTAGACCTCCACAAGCCTGGCAATTTCCAAACGCCTGAAGGTACCACGTTCATCTGTACAAACAATAGTACGCAAGTATAAATACCATGGGACCACGCAGCCGTCATACCGTTCAGGAAGGATACGTGTTCTGTCTCCTAGAGATTAACGTACTTTGGTGCGAAAAGTGCAAATCAATCCCAGAACAACAGCAAAGGACCTTGTGAAGATGCTGGAGGAAACAGGTACAAAAGTATCTATATCCACAGCAAAACGAGTCCTGTATTGATATAATCTGAAAGGCCGCTCAGCAAGGAAGAAGCCACTGCTCCAAAACTGCCAGAAATCTTTTTTAAAAGCCAGACTACGGTTTGCCACTGCACATGTGGACAAAGATTGTACTTTTTGGAGAAATGTCCTCTGGTCTGATGAAACAAAAATAGAACTGTTTGGCCATAATGACCATCGTTATGTTTGGAGGAAAAAGGGGGAGGCTTGCAAGCCAAAGAACACCATCCCAACCATGAAGCACGGGGGTGGCAGCATCATGTTGTGGGGGTGCTTTGCTGCAGGAGGGACTGGTGCACTTCACAAAATAGATGGCATCATGAGGTAGAAAATTATGAAGATTTATTGAAGCAACATCTCAAGACATCAGTCAGGAAGTTAAAGCTTGGTCGCAAATGGTCTTCCAATTGAACAATGACCCTAAGCATACTTCCAAAGTTGTGGCAAAATGGCTTAAGGACAACAAAGTCAAGGTATTGGAGTGGCCATCACAATTCCCTGACCTCAATCATATAGACCATTTGTGGGCAGAACTGAAAAAGCGCGTGCGAGCAATGAGGCCTACAAACCTGACTCAGTTACACCAGCTCTGTCAGGAGTAATGGGCCAAAATTCACCCAACTTATTGTGGGAAGCTAGAGGAAGACTACCTGAAACGTTTGACCCAAGTTAAACAAATTAAAGGCAATGCTACCAAATACTAATTGAGTGTATGTAAACTTCTGACCCACTGGGAATGTGACGAAAGAAAAAAAAAAATCTGAAATAAATAATTCACTCTACTATTATTCTGACTTCACATTCTTAAAAGAAAGTGGTGATCCTAACTGACTTAAGACAGGGGATTTTTATGAGGATTAAATGTCAGGAATTGTGAAAAACTGAGTTTAAATGTATTTGGCTAAGGTGTATGTAAACTTCTGACTTCATATATATTTATATACTGCATCGTGTCGAAGTTAATATTTGCACGTGTCCCACAATATGGCATCCCGCTGTTTATTCTAGTTAGAATTGAATTGCCTGTAAAACAAATGTTCTTCATCAGAGAAAAAGTGAAGGCAACTTGGTTGTTTGCTTTTATGTATAGTAATGTCCTAGATTAACTTTTCTTTTCAGTGCTAAATTAAGTTCCTGCTTTTAAAAATGTGCTTTGCAAAATCTGCTTGACAGCCGCTTTGATACACTAACTGTAACAACTCTAAGGTCTGTGAGAGCTTCAGGTTTCCTTGATGTATACCTAAAGCAGTGCAGAAATAATGTATGTGTAAATGTATATTTTGAAATGAAATGCAGACTGATAGTCCAGATGTACAGCTACGTCCAAGTGGACCTCTGAGATCTTCAAAGAATGAGGAGGAGAGGGACAAGGCCATGAAGATGGTTCACAGCCTGCAGTGGAAAGGCCAGGTGCTCACTGTGCACCTGGCCAAACCCAAGGCTGACCCTATCCTCAAGAAGAGGGGGCGGGATGATGCTGGGCAGCCCCCCCTCCAAGCAGCAGGAGCCAGAGGAGGATGCGGCACCCCTCAGCGTGCAGATCGCCAACGTGGTGGCGCCACTGTGGAACGTACCTTAGGAGGAGCAGCTGAGGAGGAAGAAGCAGGAGGTGGAGGGAGTGCTGCAGAGACTGGTCAGGTACAGAGACATGTATAAACCCATGGTATGTGTGGCTTTGGTTCACTTACAAAGAATGGCCTTAAATTGATAGGATTACTGCAGTCAATTGCATTATATCCTGTCTATTATTATATCCAGCCATGAAATACACCAAAGAAATGTACTAATGAGATTACTTTATAGTTGAAGTCCTTCATTTGGTCTAATGAAAAGAACAATTGGATGTCTTTATTTGAGTATGTCTTTATTAACAATTGATAAAGAGGAAAAGTGTGTAACTCAAACCACACAAAGGAAAACTGACTGTACATCATGTTGTTATTATGTCCTCCCCTTTTCTGTTCAGATAAATGGGCAAAAAAGCGCCCCCTGGAAGACATTCACCCATGTCCATCTCAGGTACAATGCCTACTGTAGAATTGCTCTTTAGACATTCCTACAGAACCTCTCTCTGAGTGCTGTTGTTTTGAAACCCCCAGGCTGTTAGGCCTATATGTGGCTGCCTGACCTGGCAACCTGGGATGAACCTTTGCAGTTGCAGCCTGTACAGGTTTTCTGTAACCACACCAAGAAGCTGAAATTAAATCCAGATGCACTCTGACATTTTGGTCATCCTATTGAATGAGTGAGTCTCTCAGCTACCAACAAGGGGTTTGACAACCTAGTGTCTTAACAAAATACATACGCTCACTGCACTCCCTGTCTGGGAATGCACAACTTTGACCCTAATCCTCTTTCCCCTACTCTTATCATGCAGACTGAATAGAGGAACAAGTGTGAGTTCGTCATTGGTATTGGAGCGAATGGAGAAGATAAGACCATATGCTTCAGACTGGGGAAGTACAAAGGGGGCACCTGTGCCATGGTGGGACCCTCAGACAGCATCCACGTCACCACTAAGGCCAAGAGAGTGGTCTGCGAGTTCCAAAAACCAGAAGGAATACCAAATATAGTCACACACAGCAATACAGTAGCTGGGTGGTCTCAAATCAGTTTGTGCTGTATAGCCATATATATATATGGATGTATACTTCTTTTGACCCATCATTTGGTATTTGTTTATCTACACGGGACAACCCCATACTCCGTGTATAGGCCTGAGGCATACGAGGTCCATTGGAAGTTGCAAAACAGTGAAGACCACAACAAGGACCAAGCAGGCCCTGGCGGTGGTGTTCTTTAACCCACAGGTACAGAAACCAGGTTTCAATGTGGTTAATACTAAAATAATACAGATGGTAGTGATTCTTAGATTAGAACGCATAAATGTGTACATTTCTGTACCACAGCCCAAGCTTGTATTTATCGCATGATTCTATAACTGAACAATGTGAAAAAGTGTGACTCCTTTCAAATCCTGCCATTTATTTAACTGTTTATTAGGGATTCTCTTGCCTTTTTCTACTCTGCAGAAGTTAAATACCCTGAAGAGCCTCTGTGAAAGAGTATTTCATCGAGGATGACAATGAAGAGTGATTTAACCGCTCTGTACTTTGTGTCAGCGAGACAAAGGTAAGATCATCAGAAAAACAAGTTAACGGTGCAATAATGCACATGGGAATGTTGTGATTGACAGATAATGCTCAGTTCACTAAGGCAATCCCCTAACCCAGAGGACTTGCCGTGTGAGCTGGTAGCTGGAGAGGAGTGTATTCATGAGGTTCTTCTTGGCCTGGAGTTCAGGATATCCCCTTATTATTTTTTCCAGTTGAGTATCCCATGTCATGTATCATAGCTGTAGACTCTTCATCCTTTTTACCCACCATCTTCAGTCCATTTGGCAATGGCATTATTATATTGAGCTCCAGTAAGCTGTATTTCCTCAGCCATTTTAAGAGCATCTCATCCAAGTTAGTGTCTCTGAAGTACAGCATTACTCTGGTTTATAGCTGTATAATATGTCACTGAGCAGGTGAACACAGGGGCAGCAGAGGTGCTGTACTCAGCTGTAGGAGAATGGGCCCAGCTGGACAAGGACAGCACTATGCTGCGGAGCAGGACCCTCCCACACACACATTGGTGCACGTTTTGGTTTTTGCCCTAACACTACACAGCTGATTTAAATAACCAACTCATCATTAAGCTTTGAGTATGTGAATCAGCTGTGTAGTGCTGGGGGGGGGCTGAGTTTGGGAAACCATGCTATAGAGAGCTGCAGGGAGAATGTGTTTTTGTACTTTTAAATAAAGACTTGTGGCATCCTACATACAGTTGAAGTCGGAAGTTTACATACACCTTAGCCAAATACATTTAAACTCAGTTTTTCACAATTCCTGACATTTAAAATTAACATAGAAATTCCCTGCCTTAGGTCAGTTAGGATCACCACTTTATTTTAAGAATGTGAAATGTCAGAATAATAGTAGTGATTTATTTCAGCTTTTATTTCTTTCATCACATTCACAGTGGGTCAGAAGTTTACATGCACTCAATTAGTATTTGGTTGCACTGCCTTTAAATTGTTTAACTTGGGTCAAACGTTTTGGGTAGCCTTCCACAAGCTTCCCACAATAAGTTGGGTGAATTTTGGCCCATTCCTCCTGACAGAGCTGGTGTAACTGAGTCAAATTTGTAGGCCTCATTACTCTCACACGCTTTTTCAGTTCTGACCACATGTTCTACATGATTGAGGTCAGGGCTTTGTGATGGCCAATCTAATACCTTGACTTTGATGTCTTAAGCCATTTTGCCACAAGTTTGGAAGTATGCTTGGGGTCATTGTTCATTTGGAAGACCCATTTGCGACCAAGCTTTAACTTCCTGACTGATGTCTTGAGATGTTGCTTCAATATATCTACATAATTTTCTTTCCTCATGATGCCATCTATTTTGTGAAGTTCACCAGTCCCTCCTGCAGCAAAGCACCCTCACAACATGATGCTGCCACCCCCGTGCTTCACAGTTGGGATGGTGTTCTTCGGCTTGCAAGCCTCCCCCTTTTTCCTCCAAACATAACAATGGTCATTATGGCCAAACAGTTCTATTTTTGCTGATCTTTGAGATGGTAAACTAGTTTCCAGAGCACCAGCGACAAACTGGAAGACGAGGCTGAAGGAACCAGCAACAAACCGGAAGAGACCACAACATTTTACCCTACCGTTATTTTGAAATCATTATTTGCTTCAAGTGTGTTTTGTACTTACTGTACATGTTTTAAACAGTAGCATTGTCAGCAAAGTCCACGGGGAAGTAGGTAGTTATCTACCACATAGTGCCTTCAGAAAGTATTCACACCCCTAGACTTTTTCCACATTTTGTTAACAAGTGGGATTTTACCTTTTTTGTCAACGATCTACACAATTTTCTGGGGAAAAAAAACCTTTTGAAGTATTCAACCCCGAGTCAACACGTTAGAATCACCCTTGCCAATGATTACAGCTGTGGGTCTTTCTGGGTAAGTCTTAAGAGCTTTGCACAACATTCTTTAGAAAATTCTTCAAGCTCTGTCAAGTTGGTTGTTGATCACTGCTTGACAGCTATTTAAGTCTTGCCGCAGACTTAAGTGAAAACTAACTAGACCACCCAGGAACATTCAATGTCATCTTGGTAAGCAACTCCAATGTAGATTTGGCCTTGTTTTAGGTAATTGTCCTGCTGAAAGGTGAATTTGTCTCCCATGGTGAAATCCCTGAGCGGTTCCCTTCCTCTCCAGCAATTGAGCTACGACGGACGCCTGTATTGATACACCATCCAATGTGTAATTAACTTCACCATGCTAAGGGATATTTAATGTATGCATTTAAAAAAACGTACACACATCTACCAATAGGTGCCCTTTGCGGTTGAATCTGTTTGAAATCCTCTGCTTCACTGAGAGACCTTACAGATAATTGTTTGGGGTAGAGAAGGTAGTCATTCAAAATCACATTAAACGCTTATTGCACACAGTGAGTCCATGCAAGCTTGACTCAAGACATTTAATTAATGTGGGTTCTCTGTAGACATCTTATAGTACTATTTGGGGCAGGATAAAACTGCATTTCTCCTTGGTTGACATCTTGATGCATGTTTTCTGAATTACAAAATAAAAAGATCCCCCTAAAACAAGCCCTAGTTAATTTGAGGACACTAACACAGGCACGGGTCATTTAAAAGCAGGAGCCAGCCTAAGTCATGACAATTTTATTTGCATAAACCAATTTCACTTAAAGTCAGCAATCCCAAGTCGCTGTTACATACTTCATTTTCTAGGCAGCAATATCTCTAGCAAACAACTTGTTACGACTCTAAAAAGTGTAAAAAGCATATTTTCTTCACACACTAACACTTGGCAAGACAGAACACGCAAATATGAGGTGGGAGGGTGGGGGTCATTCAATACCACAGCCTTGTGCCCATGTACAATGGTGAATTCTGAACAGATGCATTAAACATTCAGGAAAAGCGCACACAAACCGAATACTTCACACAATGAATGCACATCAGTTTATATTTTGTTCCAGCAGGTATTGCATCTGTATCCTTTCCTGTGTGTGTGTGTGTGTGTGTGTATATATATATATATATATATATATATATATATTTACGTATTGTATGCAGCAACCTACAGTATTCTATAAAAATGCATAAGACTGTATTTAAGCTTTGGTTCACACTGCTTCTTTAGCTATCGGATTTAATTATAATGACATGATCGTATTTTGTTCGAGGTAAAGTGTGCCAACTTCATTTCCGTAGATTGCCTTTTGCAGAGAGGATCGCAGTTATCCTACATAATGCTTGAAAACGTGATTGATCAGAACACACACACAATCACAAACAAACCTTGTTATAGACTACCAACCCATTAAAACAATTCTTAATTCAAATCTGTACATGCTGAAGGCAATTCTTCCAGAACATCAATATTAATGTCTTGTCGCGTTATGACATCTTAACTGGCTAAACAAATGCTGTATCAGGAGGGGCTTGGTCAATCCATTTCCCTTGAAGGGGGGAGTTGGGCCCTGTGAGTTCTCTGGAGTGGGAGCCCTTCATGAAATGGGTCAACTAAGGCAACATGTAGACAATTGTTCACCCATCTGTATATGGGTCCTTAAATAAACGGCTAAATTGTAAGAGTCTGCATGTTGTATTGTTTCGCTTTAATTAGTAAAAAAAAAATGACGAAGCGGCTAACACCTAATTACAGAAAGAAAAGTCAAAAAGTATAGGCCGCCTAAATATGTAACAACTTTACCTTGTATATCTCCTCAATGACTACAGTACTTCAAGCCCTTGTGCTTGTGTTGTCTGCAGTGCTAACGTGGAAACAAGATCTTAGCTAGACAGACCAGCCTTATCAGCTGTCCATTGATATGTTTCATCCTGTATATCCAGAACACAAAGGCAATTAAAATCATTAGTCCCTCTTAACGTCCATTCCATAATAAATTCAAAATGCATTTCTCATACTATGAGCATGTAACAAGAAGTATGACTGGACTCACTGGAGTTGTGCAGAAAACTGCTTTTTTTCTCTTAACAGGTAAATGTTTCACGTGCAAATGAAAACGTAAGCTTGCCATTCTTTAGACGAAGCATACTCAAAAACCCTAATCACCATCCAAATTATACACATCAACACTATCCAAATTACAACAGCATATAAATTGGTTTTCCACAACGTACCAGAATAGCAAAAGCAGAGACCGCAAACAAATCCCTTTGAATAGGCTATGCTTTAAGCATACAAGGAAACCTGCTCGAAATGTTCAGTGTCCGAAAAGTATGGAGTGTATTAGAAATTAAAATCACAACTATAAAACAGGGGCTAGTGATTTTCAGCAGTCATTACTACACAGTAAACAGGCTGACAGAAATTGCTGTGGTTCATCGATACTTGTCAAGTCATGTCAACCAGTCTGTCTGCAACCCCTGTGGTTCAATTTATAGAAGCGCTGCTGCGTAGAGATTGCATCAAGAGGTAGATGGTGCTCACTCTACTGTCAGTCTGTCTGTTAGTGCATTCGTCCTATTCTTACCCGAGCCACTAACAATGAACCAAAAACACCTTGGGGGTCAAATAACAAACAGCTTGGAGAAACAGTGCTAAAATGACCACCTTTGTAGTATAAATGTGTTGTATTGCCCTTTCACAATGATGCATAATTGGATGATAGATTGGTGGCGTGGCTTTTTATCTGACAGCGACTATGGCTACCATTGGTCAGTGCCATGTTAGGTTGGTTGCAGTGATCATTCCTAGACGTCAACAGTACAGAGCGGCTGACTGCCAGGCTGGGCAGACTCCATTATGGTCATCTTGGGCTTCTTCCTGGTTTCCGCCTGAAGCACAACAAAGACATCAGGGTTGTATTTATTAGGGCACATCATAGCAAAATGTTTTGTACCAGAAAAACAAACAATTACACTGAACAAATATATATGCAACAATTTAAAAGGTTTTACTGAATTACAGTTTATTAAGAAAGAAGAAAACCAGTCAATTGAAATTCATTAGGTCCTAATCTATGGATTTCACATGACTGGGAATACAGATATGGCAGTGGATCAGAAAGCCAAATCAGTATCTGGTGTGACCATTATTTGCCTCATGCAGCGTAACATCTCCTTTGCATAGAGTTGATCAGGCTGTTGATTGTGGCCTGTGGAATGTTGTCCCACTCCTTTTTAATGGCTGTGCGAAGTTGCTGGATATTGGCGGTAACTGGAACACGCTGTCGTACACGTCGATCCAGAGCATCCCAAACATGTTCAATGGGTGACATGTCTGGTGAGTATGCAGGCCATGGAAGAACTGGGACATTTTCAGCTTCCAGGAATTGTGTACAGATCCTTGCGACATGGGGCCGTGCATTATCATGCTGAAACATGAGGTGAAGGTGGTGGAAGAATTGCACGACAATGGGCCTCAAGATCTTCTCATGGTATCTCGGTGCATTCAAATTGCCATTGATAAATTGCAATTGTATTCGTTGTCCGTAGCTTATGCCTGCACATACCATAACCAATGCCACCATGGGACACTGTCCACAATGTTGACATCAACAAACCAACATTAAGAGTGGCCTTTCATTGTCCCCAGCACAAGGTGCACCTGTGTAATGATCATGCGGTTTAATAAGCTTCTTGATATGCCTAACCTGCCAGGTGGATGGATAATCTTGGCAAAGGGGTAATGCTCACTAAAAGGGATGAAAACAAATGTGCACAAAATGAGAGTAAAGCTTTTTGTGGAAAAAAAAGGAAAATTTCAGGGATCTTATTTTAGCTCATGAAACATGGACCAACACTTTACATGTTGCGTTTATATATTTTGGTTCAGTGTACTTCTAAATTGGACAAATTCCGGTAGTCCTTTTTGTCAATTCTCTACCATTTGGTGCCTAATGAATACACCGCAGAAATTGTCATAACAGTTTGAACTGCTGCACCGAACTGAGGAACTTACCGCGATAAAACATAATTCAAGATCATAATCCCTGTCTAGGTACCTCTATGTCCAACACTGGAGTCAGTGCAGCTTAGGTAGCCTGACAGGGTTATCAGACGGATGTAGAACTCTCCAGTAAAAAAACTCCCTGATGACGCCAAATGCAGAGGTTACACCAGAGACCCAGAATCTAATTGGAGCTCCTACACTCTACAGGTAACACTTACCCTCTCCTTAGCCAGTTTCTTCATCTCCTCTTGCAGTTTGTTAAGGATGTGAAGATTTGGCCTGTTCTTTTTGGCATACTGTTGAAGTTCAATCACACTCTTGTCTGAGTTTTCCTGCGGAACACAAAAGAAAAAAAGCCGTCAGTTTATAGAAATGAGAGAGACGCACATCTGGTTGAAAGCAAAGCAACATATGCCATCAAATCCGTTTTGCTTCTGATAAGCTGAAGTCTATATGACCCTAACTGGCCTATGGGCCTCCGACAGCAGAGGAGCAGCTGTGCAGTACATGAGGTGTACAGGTGGTACCTACCTTCTTCACCATCTTACTGCTCTCTCTTCCGTACATGCGGAGCAGTGACCCCCAGTTCTTCACGTGGGGGTGCAGCATCTGTAGGATCTTCTGTGACGCCAGCTGCTTCCCCACACGCTTATTCTTGCCTGGAAAACAAGACATGCATAACAGAGCAGCAGCCATTAGTAATGCTAACAAGATTTACACTGCATTAACACAGCTCGGCTTTGAGCAGGGAAATTCTTACCCATATATAGTATAGATACCCAAAAGGCGCAAACATGGTGTTCAGAGTAAAAGTGGTCTGAATTCTCTATATATGGCTCTGACAAAAAACAAAGCATTCGCAATTAGAAATTCTGCTTTTACACTACGTTAACACAGAGCGGCATGGTGCATGTTAGGTCTGGGACTTGCTGTGGTGACTGGAGGGTCAGTGTGGGGGTAACTTACACCATCCACGCACAGTGTGCTTGCCACACGTCATCACATATTCACTCTTCTGGTTCTTCCCTGGGATCACCTCAAACTTGATGCTGGTGTCACCCATTCCATGGTTTCTACAGGGCACAAGAGACAGTTGAAATTCAAGGTTAACAGATTAATCAGATCAGAATTAGGAATTTTTATTATGCTTACACCTCATGTCTTGAGTCTTACCTCTTAAGGCACTCGTGTAGAATCTGATATGGCGATAGTAAGCCTGCTTTATTGGTCAGTTCGTACACCCTAGAATCTTCAATACTGATATGATTAAAATACTGCAGGAAACAAAAACACATGAATGGACATTAGTATTCAGCCAAATTACCAACTAGCTAGTAAAGTACAATGTTATAAAAGAGACATGTTATCAGACCAAACACGAAAAGAAGACAAGGATTTAATTAAGGGCCTTTCCAATGATTGGCAGGCTGATACCTCCAGTTCATCCCCTTCTACAAGCTTCTCCTCAGATGTCTGCTTCACAAAGTCAGGGATGAGGATCTCCAGTGTGGCTCGAGCTACAGGGGAGACATCCAGTAAATAACCTGCTTATGATTATTGTAAATGTTTTTGTAGTTCAGACTGCTTGAGGATAGAAATTCAAAGAATGATAGATGAAAGTACTGTACCAGCTTTATTCTTGGCAAGTTTTTTACTGCTTGCAGTTCCTGTGCCATATGTCACTCCGTCTATAATGACGGAGGCGCCAAAGGGTTCACTTGGGTTCTCTGGGGGAGATGTAAAAAGAGGACTCATTTGGGGCAAAAAGCATGAAGGCCCTTTCTCGGGTTAGTGCTTTGGTGATTTGTTTTATTCTAAGAAAAACCTGTCACTTGGACAAGCTAGTTGAAAAATCAACATTATGGACGGGGAGAAGAGAGACAAAAAGAGGGACTTACCACATTCAAAAAAGTTGTAAACAGGTCGGACCTTTAGGACACGTTGCATATATTCATGTAGGATGCAAACTTCAGACTTCCCATTTGGATTAATGACAAACTCTGAGAAAAATAAAGAGGGAAAGAGTTGATGCGATTAGCTCAATACTCCACACTGAAATAGTTAAGACTATGGATACATCCAAAATGACACCCTATTCCCAAAATAGTGTCCTACTTTTGGGAATAGGGTGCCAATTCAGATGTAGCCTATGGTTGTTTTTCTGCATCCAGTACCTTTCTTGGTGGGGGTATCTGATACAGAAAGAGTGATGAGCTTCTGGTTGGCAGGCAGAATAGGTCTCTCAGACTCAGCCTGCTTCCTCTTCATGTCCCTGTTGAACTGCCGGCGCTCCGCCCAGGTACGAAACTTCTTCACTGTCACTTGTTCAAAGTCAAAGCACTTCTCCAAGTAGCTGCGGAACTCCTCAATTTCTGGCGGGGTTTCAATAAGGGAGGGGTATCGGTTATATTGTTGCTTTAGAAACCAAACTAACTTGACGTGCATAGCTGTTAGAAATACCCACCAACACACTATTATCCCCTACGTTCACAAGAAATTAAACATACTATCCATCAGCCATGGCATTCAAAACTACTACCTGCTGGCAAGACAATTGCTCATCATGGAGTGTGTTGACCCTTACCTATGGATTCATCTTTACACACCTCCACCTTGGCCCTGACCTGTCCCAGAGCCCCCTGGGCCATCTCACAAGAGAGGGGCATCTTGCTGTGCGGGACAGGACACCTTTCTATGGTTCCTTCTGTGACCAGGCCTGTCTCCAACTCCACCTCTCCATCCCCCAGCGTCAGACCAAGGGCCACGGTGGTAGGGTCCTCCTGGGCTGTGGAGTCAGGCTCGTCTGGTCTCTCCAAGGAGTCTGCCTCTTCCCCAGGCTTCACCGGAGACACCTCAGCGTTGGGCGTCACCTCTCCGTTCTGTTGCCTTTCCTCGTGATCCTTCATCTTCCTATAGTGCAGGCAGGGGATGCTACTGGTGGGAGGGTCGTGTTTCTGTACACAGTGGCACAAGGGGTTTGGTTAGAAGTAGGTTGTTACCGTTGTTTGAGAATAGAGAAATAATGGACATTCATCCTTATTCCTTTAGTTTGATCATTCCTACCAAAAATGTAAATATTACACCTGTATTCAGTGTATAACAATGGGGTTCCTGACATGTTACTAACCCTATATTAAAAATATTAAAATGTACAGCAGTTTCCATCAGTCTTATCACTTCCACGTCTTACCCTGATGCTCCCGGTCCCCAGGAAGTAAGGTCTGGACCAGGTCACTACTCTGGTTTCTCTGTGCAGGTAGACTGGAATGCCAGAGTTATGGAATGTCATGATCCATCCATCAGGTAGTGGCTCAGTGGGTGGACGCCCACGACCTGGGAAACACACACTCATCACTACACATCAGAGTCAAACACACACACATCGGCGCCACACACAATACGACAACGTCTGCAGCCAGACACGACTACACATCGCACACCATCAGTGTCCTCTCACAAACGTGATGTTATGCATTCATATGATAGGAATGCATAACATCAATATGTGTCAGGCTTAGATACACCGTTACCAAAGGCAGATCAGCGCCAGACATCCACCACTCACTCTTCAGGACTGTTTTAATTTTGGTCATCATGGGCTGAACGCCTCCCTCCCCGTCCGACGCGTGGTCACTGTCCCCTGCATACTCAGCAGCCCCCTCTGCCAGGCGCATCTTTTTGGGCATGGGCATGCCCTCCTCCAGCAGAGCGTCTACATCATTGTCGAAGTCCTCCTGGAAAAGACTGTGGTTGAGCGTGTGGGGGAGAATTGAGGGGTGGCGGCAGCCCTAACCTGCCATGTTCTCCATTCAGTTAGGGCTACGCCATCTTGTCAGCACTTTCACAAGAAGGAATTTCAAGTCATGTTTGTAACCAATATCTGGCATGCATAACAAACAAAAGCTTTGGAAACAAACAAATTGGATGAGAGGAGATTCAAATCAGGTTGAACTTTGAAGACACCAAGCATACAAACTACACTACCGGTCAAGAATTCAGAACACCTACTCATTCAAGGGTTTTTATTTGTACTGTGTTCTACATTGTAGAATAGTGAAGATGTAAAAAATATTAAATAACAGATGGAATCATGTAGTAACCAAAAAAGTATTAAACAAATAAAAATATATTTTATATTTGAGATTCTTCAAAGTAGCCACCCTTTGCCTTGATGACAGCTTTGCACACTCTTGGCATTCTCTCAACCAGCACCACTTGGAATGCTTTTCCAACAGGCTTGAAGGAGTTCCCACATATGCTGAGCACTTGTTTGCTGCTTTTCCTTCACTCTGTGGACCAACTCATCCCAAACCATCTCAATTGGGGTTGAGGTCAGGTGATTGTGGAGGCCAGGTCATCTGATGCAGTGCTCAATCACTCTCCTTCTTGGTAAACTAGCCCTTACACAGCCTGGAGGTGTGTTGGGTCATTGTCCTGTTGAAAAACAAATGATAGTCCCACTAAGCTTAAACCAGATGGGATGGCGTATCGCTGCAGAATGCTGTGGTAGCCATGCTGGTTAAGTGTTGAATTCTAAATAAATCAGTGTCATCAGCAAAGCACCCCCACACCGTAACACCTCCTCCATGCTTCACGGTGGGAAATACACATGCGGAGATCATTCGTTCACCCACACCACGTCTCACAAAGACACGGGGGTTGGAGCCAAAAATCTCAAATTTGGACTCATCAGCCCAAAGACAGATTTCCACTGGTCTAATGTCAAATGCTCATGTTTCCTGGCCCAAGCAAGTCTCTTCTTATTGGTGTCCTTTAGTAGTGGTTTCTTGGCAGCAATTCAACCATGAAGGCCTGATTCACGCAGTCTCCTATGAACAGTTGATGTTGAAATGTGTCTGTTACTTGAACTCTGAAGCATTTATTTGGGCTGCAAATGTTCCAGATTGACTGACCTTCATGTCTTAAAGTAATGGACAGCCATTTCTCTTTGCTTATTTGAGCTGTTCTTGCCCTAATATGGACATGGTCTTTTACAAAATATCTTCTGTATACCACCTCTACCTTGTCACAACACACCTGATTGCCTCAAACACATTAAAGAAAGTCCACAAATTAACTTAAGGCACACCTGTTAATTGAAATGCATTCCAGGTGACTACCTCATGAAACTGGTTGAGAGAATGCAAAGACTGGGCAAAGCTGTCAAGGAAAAGGGTGGCTATTTGAAGAATCTCAAATATTTTGATATGTTATTCTTTTTCGGTTACTACATGATCCCATACGTGTTATTTCATAGTTGAGGTCTTCACTATTATTCTACAATGTAGAAAATAGTAAAAATAAAGAAAAACCCTTGAATGAGTAAGTGTTCTAAAACTTGACCAGTAGTGTGTCAACCTCAAGCTCGAGCAGAAAAGATATGGAATTTCCACTGCTTCCATCAAGAATCAAAACTACGATGAACAAGCAGACATTTTATTCCAATGTCACCAGAAAAATGACTATACAGTATTACCCTTTTCACATAACAGAGCCAAAACATACAGGGGTAACAGTTACTTGAGCCTGACCAATATTTTAAAAATCGGTCCACCGATATCTGTTGATATTGGCTTTTTACTCACAATATCGGACAATAATTCCACCAATAAACAGGATGACAAAACTTATGATTATCTGAACACTGGCAGCCATTCTCATGATGCGTCATTCATTTCACAAAATAAGAAATCAACAGTTGAAGCATATTTCTTGGACAATTGCTGGTTTGGATGGCAATTTATAAAAATGCAGTGTGGAAAAAATTAAAAAATAATTTCCCCAGTGTAAAAAAGTATGTTTTAATTATGGCAGATATTTCAGTATCGGTAAGTTCTCCCCCCCAAAATCGTTATCTGTATCGTTGTTACGCATCCTCCATAGTTGCTGGAACTGTGCTGGAAAGGACGATGTGAAAAGAATATCCAAGCCATTACGGTTTCGGGTCAGCCCTACAGTGTGAACAAGGCACAAAAGATCAGTGAGTGGACGATGACAAGGCTCTGCAGAGGCAAAGACAGGGCCCCTTGGTTACGTACCTCATATGAGTAATTCAAGTTCTCCTCGTCAGCATTCTCCGGTTGAACCATTTCTTCAGACCTGAAACCCCCCTGCTCCACATTCTCCGTATCCAGGAAGTCCTGACTGAAGTCCTCCAGCTCGTCCAAGACCGCAAACTCCACTTTGTTCTCCAGGTCTGCCTCCTCCCCTCTCCTCCCTGCACTGCCACCGACCATCCCGTTCCCCAGTCCTGAGCTACCCTCAACAGCCCCTAGCTCTGTATCGGCATCATGCAACTCACCATTAAGGCCCTCTGAGCTGGTCTCCCCTACACCACCACCCTCCTGACCGATCCCTGTGTACAGCACCTTCCGATCTTTGCTTCTGCTGCTATCTACAACGCTGACACTGATCTTAATGTCTTGTAGTAACTTAAGCTCTGGTAGGAACTTGGTGACAGGGGGCGCATGGCGGGCTGTTCTAGGGCACAGTGCGCTGGGTTCAGCCTCATCGGACAGGTTATTACTGAAGGTTATGGAGCCCTTGGCGAGGAGCCCCAGGCCCTGGTCCCCTGCTGGGGTGTGTGTCTGTCCATCACCACCAGAGCTAACGTCCATTTCCTCTGCGTCACTGGACGTTTGCAGGGGAGGTGGTGGAGGCCGAGCTTTACCATTAAGGCCCTCCGAGTTTAAATCATCAGGTGGCTCCAACGGC
Organism: Brachymystax lenok tsinlingensis; assembly: GCA_030435695.1. NCBI lineage: Eukaryota > Metazoa > Chordata > Actinopteri > Salmoniformes > Salmonidae > Brachymystax > Brachymystax lenok. The sequence goes on along the minus strand of CM059819.1, from coordinate 57,133,431 downwards.
AAGGGGGGTAATATGTCATCTATCTCCATGTTAACTGTCTTATGAATCACTAAATACAACAAATTCTCTATGGGTCACCCTTACTGTTTTGCAACCTGTTCTTATAAGTATTTTGCTAAAAATGCATGCAGAAACACATTGCACAAGATTTCAAACAAAACAACTTCCCTGTGTTGATCATGTACCAGTGTTGAATATGCTAAGCTGACTACATTGTTCTTTTCATTAATGTAGACAGCTTTTTAGAATCACTGTCTCAATTATTGGAAATCACAATGCATTCAGCTTATATTACTCGGATCTAGGCACTGCGACTCCTCCACTGGCGAATCCTCCGTCAGACCTAGAAAAACAGACATGTCAGTCAATAATTGATGCCAAGAGGACAACATTGCGGCGCAAAAACATGTAGCTAAGGCAGCTATGCACATTATGATGGCTTACTAATGCCAGCACCACAGGCCAAGCAGTGCCAGAAAAATCCTTCCTTGATTGCAGAATGCTAACGTTAGCTGGCTGTCTGTGCAAGATATTTAGGAATCTGGATTCACCCTACAAAGTCAACTAATGCTAAAACATTTTCTAATGGTTAGCAACATGGGGCACCTTCGAAACTGAACAATTTCAAAAGACGACCAATTTGTATTGTCCTTCTACGCACTAGCCTAGCTAACTTTAGCTACCTGACTAGCTTAGCTCAAACTTGAAGCTAAGCGGTTAAGATACACAATTAGGTGTCAAAATGACAGGGCAAAATATTAAACACAGAAACAATGAGCACATTTGATCACTCACCTATATTTAATTTACAACATTTTCTTCCCTTAGCTAGCTAACCTAAATTATTTTAACGAGGCCAGACAGATCCCTTCCCCGTTCCGCCATCTTGCAGACAGCTGCAGAATTCTTCTGAAACGCCACCCCCAATACCGGCATTTTGAAGATTGACCGGTGACGAGTCCAATCACCATTTAGTTCTACGTGGGCACACTAATCAACAACCGACAAAGGCAGGCCTTTTGCCTCACTGCGGGAATAAATTGACCAATCAAACATTAGAATAGATCACAGTTGACCAATGACAACGGTAGGCACAATTGGGTTGCGAAGTGCAGTTGCCACATACTGTCGCTGGGTGGCAATCATCTTCACCCAGTCTTCACCAGTAACATTGTATGAAAAGTAGCGATCAGTGAAACAAGTGTACAATTTTATCTGCATAATCTACTAAAATGAGAACCCTGCTGTTTATAATCTGCATAGAGCCTCTGAACAACACTCAGACATATCCATCGTGTTTACTGAAGATTTAAACGTTTCTGCAAATTATACAAGAATCAATATTTAAACATAGAAACTGTGACAACCATTGCAATGGCCACAGTTTATTCAGCGACAAACCATACACAACATTGCGTTAATAAACTTGCGATTGTCTAATAAAATTGCTTGATCAGATCTATTCTTGAAAGAATACAATACATTTGCAATTGACCCTTTTCTAGTATACGACACTCTGACGTCACGCATAGATGCGCGCTACTCTTGGCTTTAGTAAGAAAGACATCTGCGCCAATTCAACATAGCCTAGATTTGTTTTATTACTTTTAAACAAAATAACTTTTGGGGTTCTCATACGCGTACAATGATGTTTTGATTCTTGCTTTAACAATCGCTAAAATTATATTTGGCTGTGATCTTTGCAAAATAACTATTTTGGATGCAGCAATTGTTAGCCAATGTCAATGAGCGTTAGCATTCTAGCTATCTTTTTCCTACAGCCTAAGAGCCATTTTACCGGTTGAAGTATAATGCAGTTGATTTGCGATAACGACACCAACATTATATTAAGCAGAACATTCATAAAAGCCTTAAAATCCTATTATAATCCAAAAGTTGTGTGAAATGCACTCATAAGAAACATGTAACTAGTCTTTTTTTTGTTGGAGTTATATAAGAACTCCCATGTTCTGCAAACACAGAAAATTGTTTATTATTTTTTTTATCTTTATTTAACTAGGCAGGTCACTTAAGAACAAATTCTTATTTTCAATGACGGCCTAGGAACAGTGAGTTAAATTGTCAGCAACCTTTCGGTTACTAGTCCAATGCTCTAACCACTAGGCTACCTGCCATCCCCTATATAAATACAGATTAAAAAGTACTCTTCACAATTTATATCAAGACACCAGTGATGTGGTAAACAGAGGTTTCTGTACTTCTATGGATACTGAAGGATCCTCATCATTGGTGTTACATCATCAACACAATTTGTAACAGTCATTCACATTTGTGAGAGTTTTGATGGAGAGTAAGTTGGTAAGAACCAGAGACCGAACACTGCAGATGTGAGAGACAAAAATAATCCTTTTAGTTTGTTTTCCTTGCTGTGAACGGTCTCTCCTATGCAGTATGTGGAACAACCAGTGAAAACAAAGAAAAACACTTTGTTTACCACTTAGAAAAACATTAAGTGCTTTCCTCTGTTTTACTTAACAAGCAAACCTCGGTCACAAAGTCAAAATCCATGGCAATGATAACTATTATACTACAAGGCAGGCTGTTGCAATATGCCTTCATAATTCTGTCACAGGAAAGTTAAACACCTGACTTGAGAGTTTAGGAAACAAAACAAGTCATTCTTATTACAGAATTTTAGAAGGATATTGATGGCTGCTGGTGCTTCTAAGAGTGTTAGCGTTTTACACTTCAACTGAAGATACAAACAAACTTGGCTAGTAGAAGGCAGACTGAGCCACAAAGCCAGTGTCGAGAAAATAGATGCCATGTTAAATGTAAATAATTTACTTTGCTTATTAAATTACATTTGTTCTTTGGCAATACACTTAAGCACACACCTCCAAATAATATTTGAATCCAATTAACAAAATAAGAATAGCACCCATTATGTATGATTTGATTAATTCACACTGTCGTATGTCTAAGTCAAGCTAAAACATATTTACCAAAGACAATTACTTGAAAAGTGCAACAATCTCTCCCCAAAAAAGTGCCATAATTTGACTCTCTCCCACCTCCACCATTTTAAATGGAAAATGGCAAATCAATCTTCATGTTCATTTCACTATTGTGAAGCCAGAGCTTGCTGTGGAAGGAGGTTGAAAGGCATGCAGAAAGGCACAGAGTGTGATTCCCATATAGCCCCATTTAGCCATCTTCAGTCCTGAATTTTGAACTGGAAAGAGCTTGTGCTCCATTGGCTGACGTCACAGTTGAGCATGGTGCGCTCCGTGAAGGTCACGTTCCCTGATGCGTCTATAAGGATAATGGTATTGGTCCTGAAACAGGAAGACAAAACATCAGAAATAATAGAGGGGCGAAACAAGAGTGGCTTGTGCATTTCAAATATGGGGAAAACATTGTGATTCTGGAGTTCCCCAATCACCTTTCATAATCACACTAGACTGGAGGGCAGGCTGATTATAGATGAGATTATATGCACAAGGGGCTGTATGATGTATGGGGCGTATTCATTATGCACCAAACAGAGCTAAATGGACTGAAACAAAGGTACTACCTGGATTTGTCCAATAAGAAACTTGTTTTCGTTCACAAAACGTTTCCCGTTTGCTACGGTGTGCACCAATGAATATGACCATAGATTTGTCAAATAAGAAACAATTGTTTTCGTTTTCCCGTGTACCCTATGAATATGACCAGGCTCGCACAGCCTTCACCTCTGAGGGCAGGCCCCACATGACAAATGGGAGCGCTAATTGGTGGGACCATGACCTCAGAATTAAATAACAACACTATGTGGGACATTGGCAAGGTTTATCACATAGGCCACTCTGTTATTATATTGTATCTCTGACTCTGGCCAAGCTAATTGGTGTCAGGGACAGGGAGGACTCTGACCTTGTGCCGTAATGCGGGGAGCGAACACACACAGAGGACAGGGCCCGAAGCATGGGGCTGCTGTACCCTTCACCCTGGCTCTCCTGGGCCGGGTCAGGGGTGTTCCTGAAGAATAGAGAAAGAATCCGTTATCACTCAAACCTTCTCTTTTAAGAGAGTTTTGTAAAAGAAAGAGTCAAGGATGTACAGTGCATTCGGAAAGTATTCAGATCCCTTGACTTTATCCACATTTTGTTAAGTTACAGCCTTATTCTAAAATGGATTACAAATACATACACACAGTTGAAGTCGGAAGTTTACATAAACATTAGCCAAATACATTTAAACTCAGTTTTTCACAATTCCTGACATTTAATCCTGATAGAAATTCCCTGTCTTAGGTCAGTTAGGATCACCACTTTATTTTAAGAATGTGAAATGTCAGAATAATAGTAGAGAGAATTATTTATTTCAGCTTTTATTTCTTTCATCACATTCCCAGTAGGTCAGAAGTTTACATACACTCAATTAGTATTTGGTAGCATTGCCTTTAAATTGTTTAACTTGGGTCAAACGTTTTGGGTAGCCTTCCACAAGCTTCCCACAATAAGTTGGGTGAATTTTGGCCCATTCCTCCTGACAGAGCTGGTGTAACTGAGTCAGGTTTGTAGGCCTCCTTGCTCGCACACGCTTTTTCCAGTTCTGCCTACACATTTTCTATAGGATTGAGGTCAGGGCATTATGATGGCCACTCCAATACCTTGACTTTGTTGTCCTTAAGCCATTTTGCCACAACCTTGGAAGTATGCTTGGGGTCATTGTCCATTTGGAAGACCCATTTGCGACCAAGCTTCAACTTCCTGACTGATGTCTTGAAATGTTGCTTCAATATATCCACATAATCTTTCTACCTCATGATGCCATCTATTTTGTGAAGTGCACCAGTCCCTCCTGCAGCAAAGCACCCCCACAACATGATGCTGCCACCCCCGTGCTTCACGGTTGGGATGGTGTTCTTCGGCTTGCAAGCCTCCCCCCTTTTCCTCCAAACATAATGATGGTCATTATGGCCAAACAGTTCTATTTTTGTTTCATCAGACCAGAGGACATTTCTCCAAAAAGTATGATCTTCGTCCCCATGTGCAGTTGCAAACTGTAGTCTGGCTTTTTTATGGCTGTTTTGGAGCAGTGGCTTCTTCCTTGCTGAGCGGCCTTTCAGGTTATGTCGACATAGGACTCTTTTTACTGTGGATATAGATACTTTTGTACCGGTTTCCTCCAGCATCTTCACAAGGTTCTTTGCTGCTGTTCTGTGATTGATTTGCACTTTTCGCACCAAAGTACGTTCATCTCTAGGAGACAGAACACGTCTCCTTCCTGAGCGGTATGACGGCTGCGTGGTCCCATGGTGTTTATACTTGCGTACTATTGTTTGTACAGATGAACGTGGTACCTTCAGGCGTTTGGAAATTGCTCCCAAGGATGAACCAAGCTTGTGGAGGTCTACAATTTTTTTTCTGAGGTCTTGGCTGATTTTTTTTTGTTGATTTTCCCATGATGTCAAGCAAAGAGGCACTGAGTTTGAAGGTAGGCCTTGAAATGCATCCCCAGGTACACCTCCAATTGACTCAAATCATTTAAATTTGCCTATCAGAAGCTTCTAAAGCCATGACATAATTTTCTGGAATTTTCCAAGCTGTTTAAAAAGGTGTATGTAAACTTCTGACCCATTGGAATTGTGATAGATTATTTGACTTAAAATTGACTGTCTGTAAACAATTGTTGAAAAAAGTCTGTGTCATGCACAAAGTAGATGTCCTAACCGACTTGCCGAACTATAGTTTGTTAACAAGAAATTTGTGGAGTGGTTGAAAAACGAGTTTTAATGACTCCAACCTAAGTGTATGTAAACTTCCGACTTCAACTGTAAGTATTCAGACCCTTTGTGGAAGCACCTTTTGCAGCGATTACAGCCTCCAGTCTTCTTGGGTATGATGCTACTAGCTTGGCACACCTGTATTTGGAGAGTTTCTCCCATTCTCTGCAAATCCTTTCAAGCTCTGTCAGGTTGGATGGGGAGTGTCGCTGCACAGCTATTCTCATGTCTCTCCAGAGATGTTAGATCGGTTTCAAGTCCGGGCACTGGCTGGGCCACTCAAGGACATTTGGAGGCTTGTCCCAAAGCCACTCCTGCGTTGTCTTGGTTGTGTACTTCGGGTCGTTGTCTTGTTGGAAGGTGAACCTTCACTCTGGAGCAGGTTTTCATCAAGGATCTCTGTACTTTGCTCCGTTCATCTTTCCCTCGATCCTGACTAGTCTCCCAGTCCCTGCCGCTGAAAAACATACTCACAGCATGATGCTGCCACCACCATGCTTCACCGTAGGGATGGTGCCAGGTTTCCTCCAGACGTGACGCTTGGCATTCAGGTCAAAGAGTTCAATCTTGGTTCATCAGACCAGAAAATCTTGTTTCTCATGGTCTGAGAGTCTTTAGGTGCCTTTTGGCAAACTCCAAGCGGGCAGTCATGCGCCTTTTACTGAGGAGTGGCTCCCGTCTGGCCACTCTACCATAAAGGCCTGATTGGTGGAGTGTTGCAGAGATGGTTGTCCTTCTGGAAGCTTCTCCCATCTCCACAGAGGAACTCTGGAGCTTTGTCAGAGGGACCATTGAGTTCTTGGTCACCTCCCTAACCAAGGCCCTTCTCCCCTGATTGCTTAGTTTGGTTGAGCGGCCAGCTCTAGGAAGAGTCTTGGTGGTTCTAAACTTCTTCCATTTAAGAATGATGGAGGCTACTGTGTTCTTGGGGATCTACAATGCTGCTGACAATTTTTGGTACCCTTCCCCAGACCTGTGCCTCGACACAATCCTGTCTCGGAGCTCTACAGACAATTCCTTTAACCACATGACTTGGTTTTTGCTATGACATGCACTGTCAACTGTGGGACCTTATATAGACAGGTGTGTGCCTTTCCAAATCATGTCCAATCAATTTAAATTTACCACAGGTGGACTCCAATCAAATATCATAGCAAAGTGTCTGAATACTTATGTAAATAAGGTATCTGTTTTTAATTTTTATAAATATGCTAACACCAAAAACTTGTTTTCGCTTCATTATTATGGGGTATTGTGTGTAGATTGATGAGAAAAATATTTAATAAGGCTGTAACTTAACAAAATGAGGAAAAAGGGAAGGGGTCTGAATACTTTCCGAATGTACTGTACTGATAGAAAAGACACTGTGCTCAATTTCTTACTCAAACCTCATTTTGGATTGGACCCAACTGAAAAAGTATAACTCTTTAGCACAACTTTAGTGTTACCAGGTGAAAAAAAAAAAAACTACACTGAATAGAAAGTTATTACTGAACTGAAAGTAACAAAAAAAATAGTTATATAATATGACAAAGTAAGTTTCGGAAGAACATGATGTACATTGTGAAGCTGGCAAACCTGTTAAAGAGAAAGGTATGCGCTGTCTGGAGAGCAAAAGTTCACTGACTAAAAGCTTTGCAATTAAGTTGAGATAAAAGAGAGATTCCAGCAAAAGCAGTGTACTTATTCTTTTAAATTTCACATTCATGTAATGTGTGCAGGACTATACTTTCTCAAAGTCATATTGAGTGTTCACGTTTGTACCTCACGTAGCCATGTTGAATGTCCACGTGTGGTACTCGCAAACCCATAATGAGTGAGCATATTTAGACATTTAGATGTCCTTGTTTGTTACTCTTAAATATGTTACGAGCAATAGTGATGTATATGGTCTTATTTTGTCTAGGCTACGTTGAAACAAGATATGCTTCATAAAATGACATAAAACGTCCAGGTTTTAAACAATTAAGTTCATGATTTAGTAGTTTCAATATGCTGACCGCCTCCGCTCAGACTCAAGGTGGGTGATGTGCGGTGTGCAACAAGCACTGTCCTTTACTCTCCGGTCTTGTGACCATTTGAGCTGAACAAACTGTGCCTCAAATATGACAGAATCAAGTCTTAAAACGTTAATGTTAATTATCCTTCATTATATATGTCAAACATGATGGCCGTTTAGCCTATATTTATGTAATTAAAAGTATCATTAAAGTTGGGCTACATTTTCTGGCGCCTCCCTCATGTCAGCACACACATTGACATGTAGGCTTTTTTAATTATGTGGATAAATTCCAATGTCGGATTCTAATCGGAATTATTGTTTGATATTTTGATTGTGTGATTTCTTTAACTTGTCCATTTAGACAACTCAAATCTATATTCTTCTTGTCCGTCATTTTTTTTTTTACTTGTCCCGGACAAGTCCCGGACAAGAGGACAAGCGACATTGTTACATTGTTATTACATACAACCGGCAGGAACTACTGGATATAAGAGCAACGTCAACTTACCAACATTACGACCAGGAATACGACTTTCCCGAAGAGGATTCTCTGTTTGTTACCCCAACTAGGACAATAGACTGGATAGCACCCGGCGACTCAAAACAACGGCGGCACCGGAGAAGAGGGAAATGCGCCGGTCTTTTGGTCAAGCTACGTCGACGGGCGCATCGTGCACCTCTCCAGAGTATTTTAATCGCCAATGTACAGTCTCTGGACAACAAAGTAGACGAAATCAGATCAAGGGTTGCCTTTCAGAGAGACATCCGAGACTTCAACGTTCTTTGCTTCTTTGCTCAGGACACGTTATCTGAGTCGGTACAGCCACCTGGTTTCTCCACGCATCGCGCCGACAGAAACAAACATCTATCTGGTAAGAAGAAGGGTGGGGGTGTGTGTCTTATGATTAATGAGACGTGGTGTGATCATAACAACATACAGGAACTCAAGTCCTTTTGTTCACCTGACATAGAATTCCTTACAATCAAATGCAAATATCTACCAAGAGAATTCTCCTCGATTATAATCACAGCCGTGTACATCCCCCCTCAAGCTGACACATCGACGGCACTGAAAGAAATTCATTTCACTCTAGGTAAATTGGAAACCACATATCCTGAGGCTGCATTTATTGTGGCTGGGGATTTTAACAAGGCTAATCTGAAAACAAGGCTCCCGAAATTTTACCAGCATATCGAATGTGCCACCCGGGCTGGTAAAATCCTGGATCATTGTTATTCCAACTTCCGTGATGCATACAAGGGTATTACCTGCCCTCCTTTCGGCAAGTCTGACCATGACTCCATTTTGTTGCTCCCAGCCTACAAACAGAAACTAAAACAGGAAACGCCCGTTCAACGCTGGTCCGACCAATCTGATTCCATGCTGCAAGATTGCTTCGAGCACGTAGACTGGGATATGTTCCGGATAGCGTCTGACAACAACATTGATGTATACGCTGATTCGGTGAGCGAGTTTATTAGCAAGTGCATTGGTGATGTTGTACCCATGGCAAATATTAAAACCTTCCCCAACCAGAAACCGTGGATTGATGGCAGCATTCACAAGAAAACTGAAAGCGAACCACTGCTTTTAACCAGGGTAAGGCTACCGGAAACATGACTGAATACAAACAGTGTAGCTATTCCCTCCACAAGGCAATCAAACAAGCTAAGCGTCAATATAGAGACAAAGTAGAGTCACAATTCAACGGCTCAGACACGAGAGGAATGTGGCAGGGTCTACAGTCAATCACGGACTACAAAAAGAAAACCAGCCCCGTTGCGGACCATGACGTCCTGCTCCCAGACAAACTAAACAACTTCTTTGCTCGCTTTGAGGACAATACAGTGCCACCGACACGGCCTGCTACCAAAACCTGCGGGCTCTCCTTCACCGCAGCCAATGTGAGAAAAACATTTAAATGTGTTAACCCTCGCAAGGCTGCCGGCCCAGATGGCATCCCTGGCCGTGTCCTCAGAGCATGCGCAGACCAGCTGGCTGGTGTGTTTACGGACATATTCAATCAGTCCCTATCCCAGTCTGCTGTTCCCACATGCTTCAAGAGGGCCACCATTGTTCCTGTTCCCAAGAAAGCTAAGGTAACTGAGCTAAATGACTATCGCCCCGTAGCACTCACTTCCGTCATCATGAAGTGCTTTGAGAGATTAGTCAAGGATCATATCACCTCCATCCTGCCAGACACCCTGGACCCACTCCAATTTGCTTACCGTCCCAATAGGTCCACAGACGACGCAATCGCAATCACACTGCATACTGCCCTAACCCATCTGGACAAGAGGAATACTTATGTAAGAATGCTGTTCATCGACTACAGCTCAGCATTTAACACCATAGTTCCCTCCAAGCTCGTCAATAAGCTCGAGACCGTGGGTCTCGACCCAGCCCTGTGTAACTGGGTCCTGGACTTCCTGACGGGCCGGCCCCAGGTGGTGAGGGTAGGAAACAACATCTCCACCCCGCTGATCCTCAACACTGGGGCCCCACAAGGGTGCGTTCTCAGCCTCTCCTGTATTCCCTGTTTACCCATGACTGCGTGGCCAAGCACGCATCCAACTCAATCATCAAGTTGCTGACGACACTACAGTGGTAGGCTTGATTACCAACAACGACGAGACGGCCTACAGGGAGGAGGTGAGGGCCCTCGGAGTGTGGTGTCAGGAAAATAACCTCTCACTCAATGTCAACAAAACAAAGGAGATGATCGTGGACTTCAGGAAACAGGAGAGGGAGCACCCCCCTATCCACATCGAGGGGACAGTAGTGGAGAAGGTGGAAAGTTTTAAGTTCCTCGGCGTACACATCACGGACAAACTGAATTGGTCCACCCACAAAGACAGCGTGGTGAAGGCGGCGCAACAGCGCCTCTTCAACCTCAGGAGGCTGAAGAAATTCAGCTTGTCACCAAAATCACTCACAAACTTCTACAGATGCACAATTGAGAGCATTGTGTCGGGCTGCATCACCGCCTGGTACGGCAACTGCTCCGCCCACAACCGTAAGGCTCTCCAGAGGGTAGTGAGGACTGCACAACGCATCACCGGGGGTAAACTACCTGCTCTTCAGGACACCTACACCATCCGATGTCACAGGAAGGCCAAAAAGATCATCAAGGACAACAACCACCCGAGCCACTGCCTGTTCACCCCGCTATCATCCAGAAGGCGAGGTCAGTACAGGTGCATCAAAGCTGGGACCGAGAGACTGAAAAACAGCTTCTACCTCAAGGCCATCAGACTGTTAAACAGCCATCACTAACATTGAGTGGCTGCTGCCAACATACTGACTTAAATCTCTAGCCACTTTAAAACATAGGAATTGGATGTAACAATGTATCTCTAGCCACTTTAAACAATTTTGTATATAATGTTTATGTATCCGACATACTCATATCAAATGTATACACTGTACTCTAAACCATCTACTGAATCTTGCCTATGCCGTTCGGCCATCGACCCAAATCTCTAGCCACTTTAATAATTATAATTGGATGAAATAATGTATCACTAGCCACTTTAAACAATGCCATTTATATAATTATATAATTACATATCCTACATTACTCATCTCATCTATATATATATATACTGTACTCCATACCATCTACTGCATCTTGCCTATGCCGGTCAGCCATCGCTCATCCATATATTTATATGTACATACTCGTATTCATTTCTTTACTCTTGTGTGTATAAGGTAGTTGTTGTGAATTTGTTAAGATTACTTGTTAGATACTACTGCATGGTCGCAACTAGAAGCACAAGCATTTCGCTACACTCGCATTAACATCTGCTAACCATGTGTATGTGACAAATACAATTTGATTTGATTTAATGTTGAGCCCTGTGCAGGTATATGTTTAGGTATATATACAGTACCAGTCAAAAGTTAGACACACCTACTCATTCAAGGGTTTCTCTTTATTTTTACTATTTTCTACATTGTAGAATAATAGTTAAGACATCAAAACTATGAAATAACACATATGGAATCATGTAGCAACCAAAAAAAGTTATGAAACAAATCAAAATATATGTTTTATATTTTAGATTCTTCAAAGTAGCCACCCTTTACCTTGACAGCTTTGCACACTATGCATTCTCAACCAGCTTCACCTGGAATGCTTTTCCAACAGTCTTGAAGGAATTCCCACATACGCTGAGCACTTGTTGAAAAACAATTGATAGTCCCACTAAGTGCAAACCAAATTGGATGGCGTATCGCTGCAGAATGCTGTGGTAGCCATGCTGGTTAAGTGTGCCTTGAATTCTAAATAAATCACAGATGGTGTGGGGGTGCTTTGCTGGTGACACTATCACACCTCCTCCATGCTTCATGGTGGGAACCACACATGCGAAGATCATCCGTTCAACTACTCTGCGTCTCTCAAAAGACACGGCGGTCGGAACCAAAAATCTCAAATTTGGACTCATCAGACCAAAGGACAGATTTCCACTGGTCTAATGTCCATTACTTGTGTTTCTTGGCCCAATGAAGTCTCTTCTTGTTATTTGTGTCCTTTAGTAATGGTTTCTTTGCAGCAATTGGACCATGATGGCCTGATTCACGCAGTCTCCTCTGAACAGTTGATGTTGAGATTTGTCTGTTGAACTCTGAAGCATTTATTTGGGATGCAATTTCTGAGGCTGGTAACTCTAATGAACTTAACCTCTGCAGCAGAGGTTGATGGTTGACGCTTGATGGTTTTTGCGACTGCGCTTGAAGAAACTTTCAAAGTTCTTGAAATGTTCCGTATTGACTGACCTTCATGTCTTGAAGTAATGATGGACTGTCGTTTCTCTTTGCTATTTGAGCTGTTCTTGCCATAATATGGACTTGGTATTTTACCAAATAGGGCTATCTTCTGTATACCACCCCTACCTTGTCAAAACACAACTTATTGGCTCAAACACATTAAGAAATTCCACAAATGAACTTTTAAGGCACACTTGTAAATTGAAATGCATTCCATGTGACTACTTCATGAAGATGGTTGAGAGAATGCCAATAGTGTGCAAAGCTGTCATCAAGGGTGGCAACTTTTTGGGGTTACTACATGATTCCATATGTGTAATTTCATAGTTGATGTCTTCATTATTATTCTACAATGTAGAAAATAGTAAAAATAAAGAAAACCCCTGGAATGAGTAGGTGTTCAAACTTTTGACTGGTACTGTATATTACGCTGTGTCACATTGATTGCGTTAAAATGTAAACTAAAACTACAGAGTGTGGGGTCCGCACTGGCAGGTTGATGTTTATTGGGATTAATCTTGTCCTGGAGGCAGAGCAGAGTGATTTCCACCAACTGCAAAGTCAAAATTGGCTATACATCGTTTGTGGCTGTGCCCGCTAGGGACTACCCTGTAGAGCTGCCTCCAGTACATGAGTCAACCAAATAAATGCCAACCTGCATCACACAGTGTACAAGTATGTGTCTTCATGTGAAGTGTTTTGATACAGTGTGCAGCATCATGAGTTTGCAGGTACATTTATTGATGAAGCGTTTAGTGTCACATTGATTGTATTATTGATACAGAGTGCGTGGTGAACTCACAGCTCCTCGTTGTTGAGGACGTTGAGCAGATCATGGACCAGGCTGTCACAAGGCAGTGTCTGGTTCACTACGCTGGTAAACAGTCTCTTCCCATGCTGCAGCTTCCTCCATGGGGTCTCCAACAGGGAGTTACTCAAACCATAGATTCCTGCTGGAGCATACACATACAGCATTGCTAGAGAATAGAGATTGCTCCAAACATTCATGTTATCCCCCAAAACATGCACTCACATACAGAAGTATAGTCTCATAGTCAAAACCCATCCTGCATACATAAAGGTTTATAATTCAACAGCATGGCTTGTATGGTGCAATGATATAGAACAATATTATAAGCAATTCCACATTAAGAAAAACAGACCTGGATTTAAACGGATGGGTTCGGCGCTGCCCCCTGTTGCCATAGTAACACACAGTGTCTTCTTTGGCCCTGCGTTTGACACAATGAGAGAGGGAATCAAGTTGGTGACCGTTTAAAGTTGTTTAATTGTGAGGGTCATCCTAAATCATCAGCGGTTTCATGCCTGAACAATGCTTTGTACAGTTTGCTATTTCCTGATTAATGGAGCCGCAGCATTTGTAAAGGCAAATTGAAATGCCAAATAAAAACAATGGTAAATAGATTTAGAGTAAGAAAAAAACAGTACTCTGATGCAAATCTTACTAGGCCTTTAAACTGTTTAGCTCTCCGGTCCCTGGTACTGACTTAAAAATAGATACTACTTCCATTTGGCATCTCTCTGACATTATGGTCTTTTCAAATGCAGTACAGGAAACTGAAAGAATCACGACCAAAACAAACAAAAAAAAGTGTTGAAAGTGAATTAATTGCATGGTCAGTTTCTGACAGCCATCAGTAGCATCAGTCAGTCAATGTGGAGACAGGTGCAACAATATCTCCTCGTCCCCTGGTGGAGAATGTCTACCTAGAATTTATCCAGATACCTATGGCTGTGATCTGTAGAGTCAGTGGCAAGGGTCAAAAGTCTGAAAACCATCAAGACTTTGATATAGGGGGGGTCTCGATCGCTGAGGCGGGCTTCATCTATAGAGCTACACTCAGTGGTGTAAAGTACTTAAATTAAAATACTTTAAAAGTATTACTTAATTTTTGGGGGGGTATCTGTACTTTACTATTTCAAATCAAACGGTGTCACATGCGCCAAATACAACAGGTGTAGACCTGACCGTGAAATCCTTACTTAAAAGCCCTTAACTAACAATGCAGTTCAAGAAATATACTTAAGAAAATATTTACCAAATAAATTAAAGTAAAAAATAAAAAGTAACAATAAAATAACAATAACAAGGCTATTTCCTGGGAGTACCGCTACCAAATCAATGTGTGGGGGTACAGGTTAGTCGAGGTAATTTGTACATAGGTAGGGGTAAAGTGACTATGCATAGAAAATAAAAAGTGAGTGGCAGCAGTGTAAAAACTAATGTAAATAGTCTGGGTTTCCCATTTGATTAATTGTTCAGCAGTCTTATGGCTTGGGGGTAGAAGCTGTGAAGGAGCCTTTTGGTCCTAGACTTGGTCGCTCCGGTACCGCTTGCCGTGCGGTAGCAGAGAGAAACGTCTATGGCTAGGTTGGCTAGAGTCTGACAGGGCCTTTAGGGCCTTCCTCTGACACCGCCTAGTATATACAGTGAGGGAAAAAAGTATTTGATCCCCTGCTGATTTTGTACATTTGCCCACTGACAAAGAAATGATCAGTCTATAATTTTAATGGTAGGTTTATTTGAACAGTGAGAGACAGAATAACAACAAAAAAATCCAGAAAAATACAATAAACTGATTTGCATTTTAATGAGGGAAATAAGTATTTGACCCCCTCTCAATCAGAAACATTTCTTGCTCCCAGGTGTCTTTTATACAGGTAACGAGCTGAGATTATGAGCACACTCTTAAAGGGAGTGCTCCAAATCTCAGCTTGTTACCTGTATAAAAGACACCTGTCCACAGAAGCAATCCATCAATCAGGTTCCAAACTCTCCACCATGGCCAAGACCAAAGAGCTCTCCAAGGATGTCAGGTACAAGATTGTAGACCTACACAAGGCTGGAATGGGCTACAAGACCATCGCCAAGCAGCTTGGTGAGAAGGTGACAACAGTTGGTGCGATTATTCGTAAATGGAAGAAACACAAATGAACTGTCAATCTCCCTCGGCCTGGGGCTCCATGCAAGATCTCACCTCGTGGAGTTGCAATGATCATGAGAACGGTGAGGAATCAGCCCAGAACTACACAGGAGGATCTTGTCAATGATCTCAAGGCAGCTGGGACCATAGTCACCAAGAAAACAATTGGTAACACACTACGCCGTGAAGGACTGAAATCCTGCAGCGCCCGCAAGGTCCCCCTGCTCAAGAAAGCACATATACATGCCCGTCTGAAGTTTGCCAATGAACGTCTGAATGATTCAGAGGACAACTGGGTGAAAGTGTTGTGGTCAGATGAGACCAAAATGGAGCTCTTTGGCATCAACTCAACTCGCTGTGTTTGGAGGAGAAGGAATGCTGCCTATGACCCCAAGAACACCATCCCCACCGTCAAACATGGAGGTGGAAACATTATGCTTTGGGGGTGTTTTTCTGCTAAGGAGACAGGACAACTTCACCGCATCAAAAGGACGATGGACGGGGCCATGTATAGTCAAATCTTGGGTGAGAACCTCCTTCCCTCAGCCAGGGCATTGAAAATGGGCCGTGGATGGGTATTCCAGCATGACAATGACCCAAAACACATGGCCAAGGCAACAAAGGAGTGGCTTAAGAAAAAGCACATTAAGGTCCTGGAGTGGCCTAGCCAGTCTCCAGACCTTAATTCCATAGAAAATCTGTGGAGGGAGCTGAAGGTTCGAGTTGCCAAACGTCAGCCTCAAAACCTTAATGACTTGGAGAAGATCTGCAAAGAGGAGTGGGACAAAATCCCTCCTGAGATGTGTGCAAACCTGGTGGCCAACTACAAGAAACGTCTGATTGCCAACAAGGGTTTTGCCACCAAGTACTAAGTCATGTTTTGCAGAGGGGTCAAATACTTATTTCCCTCATTAAAATGCAAATCAATTTATAACATTTTTCACATGCGTTTTTCTGGATTTTTGTTGTTGTTATTCTGTCTCTCACTGTTCAAATAAACCTATCATTAAAATTATAGACTGATAATTTCTTTGTCAGTGGGCAAACGTACAAAATCAGCAGGGGATCAAATACTTTTTTTCCCCCTCACTGTAGGTCCTGGATGGCAGGAAGCTTGGCCCCAGTGATGTACTGGGCCGTAAGCACTACCCTCTGTAGTGCCTGGCGGTCAGAGGCCAAGCAGTTGCCATACCAGGTGGTGATGCAACTGGTCAGGATGAACTTGATGGTGCAGCTGTAGAACCTTTTGAGGATCTGGGGACCCATGCCAAATCTTTTCAGTCTCCTGAGGGGGACAAGGTGTTGTCGTGCCCTCTTCACGACAGTCTTGGTGTTTGGACCAGTTTGTTTGTGATGTGGACACCAAGGAACTTGAAAACTCTCGACCCGCTCCACTACAGCCCCATCAATGTTAATGGGGCCCTTTTCGGCCCGTCTTTACCTGTAGTCAACGATCAGCTTCTTTGTCTTGATCACGTTGAGGGAGAGGTTGCTGTCCTTGCACCACACTGCCAGGTCTCGGACCTCCTGCCTATAAGCGGTCTCATCGTTGTCTGTAACCAGGCCTACCACTGTTGTGTTGTCAGCAAACTTAATGATGGTGTTGGAGTTGTGTTTGGCCACGCAGTCGTGTGTGAACATGGAGTACAGGAGGGGACTAAGCACGCACCCCTGAGGGGCACAAGTGTTGAGGATCAGCGTGGCAAATGTATTATTGCCTACCCTCACCACCTGGGGGCGGCCCATCAGGAAGTCCAGGATCCAGTTGCAGAGGGAGGTGATCCAGTTGCAGAGGGAGGTGTTTAGTCCCAGGGTCCTTAGCTTAGTGGGCAGTATGGTGTTGAACGCTGAGCTGTAGTCAATGAATAACATTCTCACATAGGTGTTCCTTTTGTCCAGGTGGGAAAGGGCGATTGAGATTGCATCATCTGTGGATCTGTTGGGCCGGTATGCAAATTGGAGTGGGTCTAGGGTATCCGGGATGATGCTGTGAGCCATGACCAGCCTTTCAAAGCACTTCATGGCTACCAATGTGAGTGCTACGGGGTGGTAATCATTTTGCCAGGTTACCTTCGCTTCCTTGGGGACTGGGACTATGGTGGTCTGCTTGAAAAACATGTAGGTTTTACAGACTCGGTCAGGGAGATGTTGAAAATGTCAGTGAAGACACTTGCCAGTTGGTCCGCGCATGCTTTGAGTACACGTCCTGGTAATCAGTCTGGCCCCTCGGCTTTGTGTATGTTGACCTGTTTAAAGATCTTTCTCACATCGGCTACGGAGAGCGTGATCACACAGTCGTCTGGAACAGCTGGTGCTCTCATGCATGCTTCAGTGTTGCTTGCCACGAAGTGAGCATAAAAAGGCATTTAGCTTGTCTGGTAGGCTTGCATCACTGGGGAGCTCACAGCTGGGTTTCCCTTTGTAGTCCGTAAAAGTTTTCAAAGCGTCAGAGCCGGTGTAGTAGGAATCAATCGTAATATTGTAATGACGGTTTGCTGGTTCGTCTGTGGGCATAGCGGGATTTCTTATAAGCATCCACATTTTTATCCCGCTACTTGAAAGTGGCAGCTCTAGCCTTTAGCTCGATGCGGATGTTGCCTGAAATCCATGGCTTCTGGTTGGGATATGTATGTCTTTGATGCACCTATTGATGAAGCCGATGACTGAGGTGGTATACTCCTCAATGCCTTTGGATGAATCATAAAAATATTCCAGTTTGTGCTAGCAAAACAGTCCTTTAGCGTACCATCCACATCATCTGACCACTTCCATATTGAGCGAGTCACTGGTACTTCCTGCTTTAGTTTTTGCTTGTAAGCAGGAATCAGTAGGATAGAATTAGGGTCAGATTTTCCAAATGGAGGCCGGGGGAGAACTTTGTATGCGTATCTGTGTGTGGAGAAAAGGTGGTCTAGAGTTTTCTTCCCTCTGGTTGCACATGTGACATGCTGGAAGAAATTAGGTAAAACGGATTTAAGTTTGCCTGCATTAAAGTCCCCGGCCACTAGGAGCTTCTAGTTGAGTGCGGTCTTAGTGCCAGCATTGGTTTGTGGTGGTAAACAGACACCTACGAATAATATAGATAAGAACTCTCTTGGTAGATGGTATGTTCTACAGCTTATCCTAAGGTACTCTACCTCAGGCGAGCAATACCTCATGACTTCTTTAATATTAGACATCTCACACCAGCTGTTACTGACAAATAGACACACTCCCCAGACACTCGTCTTACCAGAAGTAGGTTCTCTGTCCTGCCAATGCATGGAAAATCCCGCCAGCTCTATATTATCTGTGCCCATCCAAGAAAGCTCAAGGTCATTGGCCACAGATAAAATGTCAAATCACACTATATGTACAGTAGCTTTGATTGGACTGATCATGTCAACATTATACTTTTAAAATCTTAGCTAGCAGTCATCATGAATCAAGTCAACAATCTACTGGCAAATCCTTTTCAATCCTTGTCATATGAAGATAAATAATGAAGAGAAATTATAGATATAACGTGTCGGTGCTCATCGGCCATTGGACATAAACATTAAACAATGAGTGGTTTGGAAGGAAGTGAGCACAGCACAACAAAGAGAGTCCAAAAATGTATTGTATGCTGCTGCATAAATGTAATATGCCAGGGAGAAATGTATACTGTAGCTAAGAAAGTAATACTAAGTGTATGTTGTGTAGTAAGCTGTTAGTAACCCATCATAATTTTGTCCATTTATCCCTCTTAATTTCGACAACTGTTCTGACTTGGTGGTGCACGTGCACATGTAGCCTATAGCCTGTTTTAGAGAAATGTAATCATCAAAAATGGTAAGAGCTTTCATTGTCTGCTTATATGGCCCTGTTATTTATCCTATGGTTCTGACTTGGTGTACAGGGAGAATACTGTAAGAACGGCCCATGTTCTGAATTCTGTCGCTGTACATTTCAAAAGTGCTTTACAAATAGTTATATTGACAACGTCCGTCATTAACTTCTTAGGGAGCGGCTGCATAGGTGACGGTTTTGGAGAGTCTGGCGTGCCCAAAGTAAAATGCCTGCAACTCATGCCCAGAAAATAGGATATGCACATAATTAGTACTATTGGATAGGAAACACTCTGAAGTTTCTAAGAGTGTTAAAATAATGTATGTATGTGAGTATAACAGAACTGATATAGCAGGCGAAAACCCGAGGAAAATCCATCCGGATTTGCAGTTTTTTTTGTAAATGACCATCTTCTCCATTTTGCCTATTGCATACAACGTTATGTAGGACTGAGACTGCAGTACCTATGGCTTCCACTAGATGTCAACAGTCAAAGACTGGGATCGATTGGAGTAACCAGAACGGATAGGAACAGGAAGAAGTCAGAGGACCACTTTTGTAAACAAGGTTTGACGCGCGAGAGATTGTGAACGCGCACCACTTTATTGTCCTTTCCTATCGTTCACGTTATCGTCCGGTTGAAATATTACAGCAAAAATACACAAAAGGATACCTAAGGATACATTAAAAACAATGTGTATAGGTATAATTTGAACGTGTTCTCTTCACGGTTCAATGGGCGACTCAACAGTGAATTTTTATGATCATAACGCGCCAACCAAACGGAGATTTAGCGCCCCACTGCTCCCTAAGTAGTTAATGTCTTAATCAAAATGACGATTGCCTCTTATCCGCTCGTCTTTCCCTCATGCCATAGTTTGTACATCTCAATTGTCAGAAAAAAACCCACATTTGTTTAAACAAGTCAGCCATATCAGCTATGTTTTTTTTTAAAGGCAGTAAGTAAATGAGGCTGAATGAACTGTTTCGCTGCCAGACAAGGCTCCGCTGATAGCCAGGTGTAGCAGTTGTAAGCTGTTGGGACTGCTGTTGAGACTCTGCTATTAGGGCCTACATAAAGCCGTCCCAACAGTTTGTGGGCACCATTTGTCACCACTATAGTACAATTAATGCATTGTGGCTTTGCTGGCATGCATCTTTGTTTTTTTTTTGCCACACCAAGATTTACATGTTAAAATCGCCCCACTGACTACATTCCTAAAGAAAATAAATGTACTTTTTACATTTTCCCTGACACCCAAAAGTACTCATTACATTTTGAATGCTTAGCAGGACAGGAAAATTGTCCAATTCACGCACTTATCAAGAGAACATTCCTGGTCATGCCTACTGCCTCTGATCTGGCAGACTCACTAAACACAAAATGACTGTTTGTAAATTATGTCTGACTATTGAAGTGTGCCCCTGGCTATCCGTAAACTTAAAAAACAAGAAAATTGTGCCATCTGGGCTGCTTAATAATAAGGAACTTGAAGTGATTTATACTTTTACTTTTGATACTAAAAGGTATATTTAAAACCAAATACATTTGCACTTTTACTCAAATAGTATTTTACTGGGTGACTTTCACTTTTGTTATTTTCTTTTAAGGCATCCTTACTTTTACTCAAGTATGATGCCAATTGGGTACTTTACACCACTGGCTACACTACAGATAAAGTATGTGGACAGCCTTTCAAATTAGTGGATTTGGCTATTTCAGCCACACTCGTTGCTGACAGGTATATAAAATCGAGCACACAGCCATGCCAAAGACAAACATTGGCAGTAGAATGGCCTTACTGAAGAGCTCAGTGACTTTCAACGTGGCACTCTCATAGGATGTCACATTTCCAACAAGTCAGTTCGTCAAATTTCTGCCCTGTAAGAGCTGCCCCGGTCAACTAAGTGCTGTTGTTGTGAAGCTGAAATGTCTAGGAGCAACAACGGCTCAGACGCGAAGTGGTAAGCCACATAAGCTCACAGAACAGGACCGCCGAGTGCTGAAGCACGTAAAAATCCGATGTCCTTGGTTGCAACACTCCCTACTGAGTTCGAAACTGCCTCTGGAAGAAACATCAGCACAAGAAGGGTTGGTCGGGAGCTTCATGAAATGGGTTTCCATGGCTGAGCAGCCACACATAAGCCTAAGATCACCATGCGCAATGCCAAGCGTTGGCTGGAGTGATATAAAGCTCGCTGCCATTGGACTCTGGAGCAGTGGAAACACGTTCTCTGGAGTGATGAATCCCGTTTCACCATCTGGCAGTCCAATGGACGAATCTGGGTTTGCTGGATGCCACGAGAATGCTACTTGCCCCCAATGCATAGTGCCAACTGTAAAGTTTGGTTTAAGAGGAATAATGGTCTGGGGCTGTTTATGGTTCGTGGTAGGCCCCTTACTTCAAGTGAAAGGAAATGTTAATGCTACAGCATAAAATGTTCTAGACGATTCTGTGCTTCCAACTTTTATGGCAACAGTTTGGGGAAGGCCCTTTCCTGTTTCAGCATGACAATGCCCCAGTGCACAAAACGAGGTCCATACAGAAATGGTTTGTCGAGATCAGTGTGGAAGAACTTGACTGGCCTATACAGAGCCCTGACCTCAACCCCATCGAACACCTTTGGGATGAATTGGAAAGCCGACTGCGAGCCAGACCAAATCGCCCAACATCAGTGCCCGACCTCACTAATGCTCGTGGCTGAATGGAAGCAAGTCCCCGCAGCAATGTTCCAACATCTAGTGGAAAGCCTTACCAGAAGAGTGGATGCTGTTATAGCAGCAAAGGGGGGTCCGACTCCACATTAATACTCATTATTTTGGAATGAGATGATCGACGAGCAGGTGACCACATACTCCTGGTCATGTAGTGTATAAGAGGAGAGAAGATTACTCTCCTGTCGTGAGATTGAGACTCGTTTGATAATAACATATGCAAATAGCCCTTGGACAGAGGGACTGACAGAATCAAATGTGTCTGACATAAGGGGTTCCACTGTCCGCTAAATGTTTATCTCTTACAATTAATTACAAGCTAATTTGCCTGTCTGCTGCCCGAGATAGTACATTTGTTTATGCCACAGTAAGCAATTAAGCTGGGAAAAGAATAGGCAAAGGTTCTCTCTCTGTTTGTGTTACTGTTTCTCATATGGTGTAAATGTCCTTGGGCAGAGGAATTTAAGTAGGCCAGTGTGCTAGTAAAAACACTGTGGGGAAAATGACATAATGAATGCAATTTTGTTAACATTACA
The DNA here is from genome assembly GCA_030435695.1 of Brachymystax lenok tsinlingensis. NCBI lineage: Eukaryota > Metazoa > Chordata > Actinopteri > Salmoniformes > Salmonidae > Brachymystax > Brachymystax lenok. The sequence goes on along the minus strand of CM059819.1, from coordinate 57,110,914 downwards.
CTATCTTCAAAACAAACCAAAGAATACAAAACCCCCAGGGCTTGATGGCATACCGGTAGAGGTATTTCAAGCCTTTTTTTCATATATACCCAAAGCTCCATTGCTACCTTGTTTTAACTACTCCTATAGAAATGGTAGTCCGTCAGGTACTCAGCAGGAAGGTCTGATATCACTATTATTTAAACAAGACCCAGATGGCAAATATAAAGATCCGGTCTAAAAAAAACTGAAGGCCTCTTACACTTCAATGTTGCGATGCAAAAATACTAGCGAAATGCATAGCACTCAGAATTAAAAAGGTTTTACCAGCTGTTGTTCATCCTGATCAGACAGGTTTTTACATGAACGATACACGACGACAACTACTAGAAATAATAATACATCATGAAACATCTAAGAAGCCAAGTCTGGTATTTATAGAAGATTTTGAAAAGGCCTTTGATAAAGTAAGACAGGATTTTATTTATAAATACTAGGATTTTTTCAATATCGGTGATACTCTAATAAAATGGGTAAAGGTAACGTATAACAACTCCAAAAATAAAATAGTAAGAGTTTTGCAGAGAGTTTTGGATTGTCAAGAGGAGTTAAAGGGTGTCCAATGTCACCATATCTATTTGTTATGGCCATAGAAATGCTAGCTATTAAAATCAGATCAAATAACAGAGGATTAGAAATCCAAGGCTTAAAAACAAAGGTGTCCATGTATGCCGATGACTCAAGTTTAATATTAAGTCCGCAAGCTAAATCCCTGCTATGTCTCATTGAAGATCTAGATAACTTTTCTGTACTCTCTGGACTAAAACCTAATTATGATTAGTGTACAATATTACGTATTGGATCTTTAAAAAATACAACTTACATTACCCTCCAGTCTATCTATAAAATGGGATGACGGTGAAGTAGACATACTTGGTATTCATATCACAAAATATATAAAATGAGCTCTCCACAATGAATTTCAATAGAAAACCTGTAAAAATAGACAAGATCCTGAAACTATTTATGGGAAAATTGCCCCGATTAACTCCTTAGTCAGATCTCAGTTTACTGACTTACTTATGCTGCCGCCTACTCCTGATGATTTGTTTTTCAAATCATACGAGCAAAAAATATTTCGCTTTATCTGGGACGCTAAACTAGACAAAATAAAGCGTGCCGATCTATATAATGAATTGGGTGGGTTGAGATGATTAAATATAAAAGCACTAAACCTCTCTCTAAAAGCTTCACTTATTAAAAAGTTTTACTTGAACCCTAAATTGTTCTCAAGTAGATTACTAAGAAAAGCTCATCCATTGTTTAACTTCTTAGGGAGCAGCTCCCGAGGTGATGGTTTTGGAGAGCCTGGCGTGCCCAAAGTAAAATGCCTCCCACTCAGGCCCAGAAAATAGGATATGCACATAATTAGTACCATTGGATAGGAAGTTTCTAAGAGTGTTAAAATTTTGTCTGAGTATAACAGAACGGATATGGCAGGCGAAAACCCGAGGAATTTCTGTCCTGGAAAAAGTGATTTTGACACATTGCCTCATTTTGAACCGCTCCCTTAGGAAAATGACCATATAAGGGAGTATGAATGCAGTACCTATTGTTTCCTCTGGATGTCAACAATCTCGAGACACTGTTTTGATTCTGTTTAGTTGCTTTAGATGGCAGAAGAAGAAGAATTAGGAAGTGGTCACACAGAAGTCAACAGAAGAGAATGCACGTTCCCGGCTTGCGCTCACTGTGGTTTTTTCCTTTCCTATCGCCCAATTTATATTCCGGTTGAAATATGATACTGAATATACATAAAAGTGTTCCTAAGGATACATTATCAATTATGTTTGATTGTTCTTGGACAAGTTTATAGGTATAGGTTGAACGAGTTCTCTTCACGTTTCAATGGGCGAGTGGACGCTGTATTTTCTTATCATAACGCGCCAACCAGAGATTTATGGATATAATAAATTACTTTTTCTAACAAAAGAACCATGGATTGTCTTCGTTGGACACTTTGGAAGCCCTCAGCAGAAGTTCTTCAAAAGGTAATTGATTTGTTTTCACTGTGAAATGTGTTTTGTGTGAACCGTGATTGCTTATGAATTTATGGTAATGGAAAAAATATTGGAGGTGCTACCCTCAAACAATCAAATGTAGTGCTTTCGCCGTAAAGCCTTTTTGAAATCTGACAACGCTGTGATATTGCCAAGAAGCAGAGCTTTTGATGACTATGCAACACTTGTATATTGATGAATGTTTAATAATTCATCTTTTGGATTTTGAATTTGGCGCCTTGCATTTCACCGAGTAGTGTCGGGAGTGGGCGCCCCACCGCTCCTTAAGAAGTTAAATGGCCATTTTTGCAGTTTGCCATGTCTCATTTTTGATTCATTGAAAATGATACTTGCTTGAAAAAAATAGATACTTTGAAAAAAAGTTTTGCAGAGCTAGCTACAATTTCAATTTCATCCCCCTGAAAAGAAAATAACAAATATTACAACAAATATTATGGCTGAACTAAAATGTGCCGGTTGATAAAATACCTGCATTTATGGGAAAGGGTATTTTGTTTTTAAATGATATTGTAAATTGGAATGTTAGAGTTATGTCTTTCATGGAGTTATCAGAATTGTACGGGAAGGTCTGCTCAATCCAAGAGTACAACCAACTGATTACAGCATTACCCCAAAAATTGAGGAGGCAGGTGGCAGCGGGAGGAGGCAAGGAACTGGTCTGTCTGCCCAATATAAAGGATCAAAATTGGCGGTGGAATAGCATAAATAGGAAAGTATACCAGTTTCATTTGAGGACCAGGAGGATGTTGACAGCTGTGCCATACAGATAGCAAAATAGATGGAAAGAGATTTTTGATATACCGATTCCATGGTGTATGAGTTGAAAAATAAAACAACGCAAGATTAAAAACTTCGTGCTTTTCAGCTAAAATGATTATATAGAATTCTTGCCACCAACAAAATGTTGAATATTTGGGGCATACAGTCATTGAAGCTCTGCAGATTTTGTGAGGATACAGAATCAATAGACCATTTATTTTGGTATTGCCCTCAGGTAGCCTGTTTCTGGTCTCAGGTTCAGGATTGACTGAAAATGCATAGCATTGATCTAAAATTGACCCTAGAAATAGTACTGTTAGGAGATCTGGAGAGACCGGGTCAGTCAATTACTAATATACTAATACCCTTAGTAAAAGTATTTATCTTCAACTTGCAATCTGTGGATTCAATTAGATTAGATAGAAATTGTACGTTAAACATCACAGCATAGTTGAAAGATATATGGTGTGTAGAAATCCGAAGAGGGTGTCTAGCAGAGATAGGTGGAAGGGGCTGAGGGAAGCTGAGGGTTGGGATGTGGAATTGGAGACAAGTGGGAGTGGAGTTTCTGGGCAGGGGATAGAATGACAGTCAAAGATTAAAGTATAAAAAAATAACAAAAAGTACGTTTGCAGGACACTAAGGGGCAGTGTTTTTACAGCTAATGCCGGTTTGGCTGAGGCCGTGCAGGTGGTTGTACACATGCATATGCACACACTCTCATTGAAATGCACACATGTGCACATACACGGACACAGGTAAATAGTGCCATACATGCATTCAAACATATTCAGTTGGCCTTGCTGTTATGATTTTTGTTGTCCTTGACATCTTTGTTGTTTTCTGTTTTCCTTTGTCTCACTTTTGTTGGTTGGTTGTGCATTGAGGGAAGGGGGGTCTTGGGGGTGGGAATGGAATTATTTCTCGGATGGTTGAGGGGAAGCTCTTAGGGAACTGTGGGGGGGTATCTTGGAGGGCTGGCGGTTGAGAGCTTGGGCCGGAGGCTGATGGATCGCTGGTTCGGGTCCCCGTTTTTGACCTTGTGGGAGATCGGTCATTGTGCCCTTAAGCAGGACGTGGACCCTGGTTGCTTCTGTGTGTTGCTCTGGATGGGAATCTGTTAGATGACTAATGTGATGTAGTTGTGAGCGGCTTCACTGCAAGTATATTGTATGCTTTAAATGTTCAATAAGAAAGGAAAAAAATATATAATATCAATGTCTCGCTGATTAAAGCCAAACCATAAATGAAACGTTCTGCAATGTAACTGCTGGTAACTACGGTAATGACATAAAACCACCATCTTTTTGCTTTTGTTCATGTCAATGCCTTGTAGCTTCCTTCCATAGGAACAAAATTTGTAGCTTCACTACCTGATGTTGACTCTGGTTTGATATCCCTCTCCTAAATTGTATATAAAACTGCAACCCTGCAGAGAGGTGGCCAGATGGTGCTATGGGCTCATTGGGCTGGGAAGAGATGGAGCTATGTAGACTACTCTCAGTCCCAACACAGACAAACACACTGTGTGAAATACTGTTTCGACAGATTGAGGCCTAAGCTCAATAGTCTCACCCTGAAGCACAATGGCTACTTTTGCAGTCTGTGGCATGCATCACATTTACTCCGGAGGCAACGTGGATATCTCAGACTCCGAAAGAGGTATTTCTGATAGCCACACGCTCTGACGAGAATATCAAAACCTCATCATTTCTGCTGCAGGGAGATTTGGGCTGAGATGAAGAACCACGGGAGTAGCACTGGACAGCGTTAACTACCAACAGGAAGAGAAGGTTCTGTGAAGCTTTAGAAACAGCACTTTGAAGAGCTATCTGCCAGAATGATAATCACCATATGCAGCAGGATAGATGTTTATAAATGAAAAGCAGTCCATTATTCTTAAGCTTTTAAGCAGTGCCTTATTTTGCTCCTTGCTGCTGTGCTGAGCTGCCTGAGGTTTGTTGATATTGGACTGATGAACATTGAGAACCATCAGTGGGATTGGGGGTGGGAGGTATCGTCGCGAGCCCGAGGGTACACAACAATATCTCTGATGTAGTTTTATGAATTTCACGATCAGCTAGAGGCCCAAGTTGAGCAACAAAGCTAAAAACGACTGATTAGACAGCAGCTCTAATCCCAACAGAAAGACCACCTATAACAACATCTGACCATCACGTCCTATAGGTCCTCTGCGAACAAAGAAAAGCCAGTCAACTTCAGCTGAGCAGAAAGGGCCGGGGTCTTGAAAACAATGGAAATGACTCAGGTCAACTCAAATAGCAAGTATAAAAGTCAACATTCTCAATTTAATTATGTCTTGGTAAATTAGACAGAGTAGTAGGTGAAAGGTGAACGGATGCAGAGCAGATTTCTTTGGTATTATATTTGGAAATTGGCATTATTCAAACAAAAATCTTCAGAGTCAAAATTAACTATTACTACTTTTGTAAGACATCTGACTTTACTCATGGGCACTGAAGTGCCATTCAATGCTCTAGACCAGGTATTCCCAAACTAGGGTACACGTACACATTTTAAAACAGTACATTTATATTTTCCAACGGGGCTATACATTTGGGTGAGTTTTTTTTCCCCTCGCCTGGAGTAGCCTCGCTTCACTGCCAAAAATAAAATTTAACCATCTAGTGTTCAGCGAAATAACACCACAATGTCAAATACAGGTAGCCTAGTCAAATAATTAACATCCAATCACATTAACCGTTACTCTCTCACAGAAAACCTTCACTCTTGCGCAGACATTTAGAAACAAAATGACAATTTGAAAAATAAGCCACAGGAGTTTTTTGAGCAAGAATAAAGACGACTTTTGAGTAGTAAGACATGTATAAAGCAACAGATACCATTAATAAGAAGGGGCTAGAAACGTCTTATATGGTGAGCTACCGAGTGGTTGGGACAGTCAAGCCCCAAACTATTGTGGAGGACTTAATTCTTCCTGCTGCCGCGGATATGACTGGGACAATGCAGGGGGAAAAGGCCAAAAAAAACTATACAGACAATGCCTTCATCAAACAACACTGTTTCACGACGCATCAGTGACATGGGAGGAGATGTTTTGAAACAATTACTGCTTCGACATACAAGCCAGTGAATTCTATGCGTTACAGCTGGATGAGTCAGACGTGGCAGGCCTGGCACAGCTCCTGGTATATGTCCGTTACATTTATGGGGGGGTCAATTAAGGAAGGCATCTTCTTCTGCAAACCACTGGAAACCAGAACAACATGAGAATATATTTTAAAAGTATTGGACAGCTTTGTGACATCAAATGGACTTTGATGGTCAAGATGTGTTGGTATCTGTACCGATGACGCAAAAGCTATGACAGGGAGACATAGTGGAGTCGTAACGCTCGTTCAAGCAGTTGCTCCCGACGCCACTTGGGTACACTGCAACATCCACTGAGAGGCTCTTGTTGCCAAGGGAATGCATGACAGCTTGAAAGACTTTTTGGACACTACAGTGAAAATGTTAAAGCAAGGCCCCCGAACACTTGTGTATTTTCTGTACTATGCAATGATATATGCAGCGACCATGTAACACTTTTACAACATACATGAGTGCACTGGTTATCAAGGGGCAAGGTATTGACAAGTTCTTTTTCATTGAGAGACAAGCTTAAAGTATTCTTTACTGACCATCATTTTCACTTGTCTGACCGCTTGTCTGATGATTAGTTTCTCACACGACTGGTCTATCTGGGTGAAGTTTTTTTCCTCGCCTGAATGATCTGAATCTCCGCAACTATATTCAATGTGCGGGACAAAACTGAGGCTGATTAAGAAGTTGGAGCTCTTCTCTGTCTGCATTAACAAGGACATCATTGTATGATTTTTTGTGTGCAAATGAACTCAAGCTTACGGACAACGTCAAATAGTGAAGCACCTGAGTGAGCTCGGTGCGCAATTACGCAGGTACTTTTCCAAAACGGACAACACAAACAACTGGATTCGTTATCCCTTTCATGCCCTGCCTCCAGTCCACTTACAGATATTTGAACAAGAGAGCCTCATCGAAATTGCAACAAGTGGTTCTGTGAAAATCGAATTTAAATCAGAAGCCACTGCCAGATATCTGGATTGGGCTGCGCTCAGAGTATCCTGCCTTGGCAAATCACGCTGTTAGGACACTAATGCCCTTTGCAACCACGTACCTATGCGAGAGGGGATTCTTGGCCCTCACTAGCATGAAAACTAAATACAGGCAATGACTGTGTGGAAAATTATTTAAGACAACCCAACATTGCAGACTTATGTGGATCCTTACAAGCACACCCTTCTCATTAACCTGTAGTGAGTTATTCACAATTTTTTATGAACAAATAAGGTTTTATATGTAAGACGGTTAAATAAAGAGCAAGATTATTATTAGATTATTATTTGTACCCTGGTCCTATAAGAGCTCTTTTTCACTTCCCACGAGCCAGGTTGTGACAAAAACTCTCACTCATTCTTATGTTTAATATATAGTGTGTGTGTGGCAGGCTTACAATGATGGCAAAAAAAAAAAAAAAAAATCATTTGAGAGTGCGCTGACCCTGGTGCTAGAGGGGGTACGCAGCTGGAGGTTGAATGTTTAAAGGGGTACGAGACAATATAAAGTTTGGGAACCACTGCTCTAGACAGAGAGATCAGCCCAGGGACTAAATGCCTACTGCTACAACTGCCTGTTGTGGTTGTGATTGTTGTTGTTGTAGTAGCTGGGTTAAGCATACTGTTTTTTTGGGGAGACAAAGAGTATATGCATTACTGTTACTCATCAAAATGAAATAAACCATACACCACGGAAACCAGTTGAGGAATGCTGCTCCGATCTACTGCTGCTACCTTTTTTAAAAAGGAAAAACCAAAGCCTTCCAAAAGCTACACCACAGTTGCAGACCACGCTAACAACCCACTTTCTCAAAAGTGGGTGAGAATGTACACTTTAAACATATGATAAGTTCTGCTGGTTATTAGGACGGCTCAGTGAGGCTGGATGTTTTGAGATGACAGTTGACAGATTAAACAGAATCTTCTACCACCACACAGACTTGAATGAATAAATATGTACACAAGATTGGATCGAAAGTCGAAAGCAGCACAGGAAAAGAAAGATGGCTCGGTGTATGACAATACCGAGTGCTGATTGGCTGCCATTGATAACATTAAATTGAGGGCATTTGAGATTAAAATTTATTGTATATTGATTGATTTGAAATATACACTGAGTGTACAAAACATTAGGAACACCTTCCTAATATTGAGTTACACCCCCTTTTGCCCTCAGAACAGCCTCAATTTGTCGTTGCATGGAATGCTGGCTAAAGTTGACTTCAATAATTCCCACAGTTGTGTCCAGCTGGTTTATGTCCTTTGGGCGGTGAACCATTCTTGATACACACTGGAAACTGTTGAGCGTGAAATACCCAGCAACATTGCAGTTCTTGACACACTCAAACCGGTGTGCCTGGCATCTACTACCATACCCCGTTCAAAGGCACTTAAATATTTTGTCTTGCCCATTCACCCTCTGATAGGCACACACACACAATCCATGTCTCAATTGTCTTAAGGCTTAAAAATATATTTTACCTACCTCCTCCACTTCATCTACACTGATTGAAATGGATTTAACAAGTTGCATCAATAAGGGATCATAACTTCACCTGGTCAGTCGATGTCATGGAAAGAGCAGGTGTTCCTATTGTTTTGTACACTCAGTGTACATCATTAGCACCGACCAAGGCAAGGCTCAGTCAGAGGGGAAACGAACGCATGCAAATTCTTCAACTGAATTGAAAGTATTCAAACCCATCGAAAGAGCTATGGATTATTAATGAAAGCAACAAGCAACGTAATTAAGGGAAGGCATAATATAAATCATGCCAAACTTGAAGTCGAGAAATTTCGAGTTCTATTCAGTTGGATGAGTAACACACAGATGATATGCTTTTTCTATTACTCCATACCCAATGACATACACAGTAGGAATGGCACAATTATCGTACAACCGACGGTTATGGGTGAAGATAGTCATGAAAATTGATGGGTACATTTCCTGGTTTGCTCACAATGGCCACCAGTTCACCCATTATGCCATCATTGACTTGACTGGGAACGCCAGTTCTACATGCAGTCAGGAGCGGAGAAAATGTTCAAAAACATTCATAAAAAAATTGCTATTCGAACGGTTATTACAGAGACGGTGGTCATGTGGCTGGCCAATTACAGTCATCCAAAAGTCTGTGACCGTCACAGCCCTAATATACAGTAACGGACAAAATAAAGTAAACACCAACATAAAGTGTCTTAATAGGGCATGTGATATAAAAATTACATATTTACCTAATTTGTTTGATATTAATACACTGCTCAAAAAAATAAAGGGAACACTAAAATAACACATCATAGATCTGAATGAATGAAATAATCTTATTAAATACTTTTTTCTTTACATAGTTGAATGTGCTGACAACAAAATCACACAAAAATGATCAATGGAAATCAAATTTATCAACCCATGGAGGTCTGGATTTGGAGTCACACTCAAAATTAAAGTGGAAAACCACACTACAGCCTGATCCAACTTTGATGTAATGTCCTTAAAACAAGTCAAAATGAGGCTCAGTAGTGTGTGTGTGTAACCTCCACGTGCCTGAATGACCTCCCTACAACGCCTGGGCATGCTCCTGATGAGGTGGCGGATGGTCTCCTGAGGGATCTCCTCCCAGACCTGGACTAAAGCACCCGCCAACTCCTGGACAGTCTGTGGTGCAACGTGGCGTTGGTGGATGGAGCGAGACATGATGTCCCAGATGTGCTCAATTGGATTCAGGTCTGGGAGCAGGCGGGCCAGTCCTTAGCATCAATGCCTTCCTCTTGCAGGAACTGCTGACACACTCCAGCCACATGAGGTCTAGCATTGTCTTGCATTAGGAGGAACCCAGGGCCAACCGCACCAGCATATGGTCTCACAAGGGGTCTGAGGATCTCATCTCGGTACCTAATGGCAGTCAGGCTACCTCTGGCGAGCACATGGAGGGCTGTGCGGCCCCCAAAGAAATGCCACCCCACACCATGACTGACCCACCGCCAAACCGGTCATGCTGGAGGATGTTGCAGGCAGCAGAACGTTCTCCACGGCGTCTCCAGACTCTGTCACGTCTGTCACGTGCTCAGTGTGAACCTGCTTTCATCTGTGAAGAGCACAGGGCGCCAGTGGCGAATTTGCCAATCTTGGTGTTCTCTGGCAAATGCCAAACGTCCTGCACGGTGTTGGGCTGTAAGCACAACCCCCACCTGTGGGCGTTGGGCCCTCGTACCACCCTCATGGAGTCTGTTTCTGACCGTTTGAGCAGACACATGCACATTTGTGGCCTGCTGGAGGTCATTTTGCAGGGCTCTGGCAGTGCTCCTCCTTGCACAAAGGCGGAGGTAGTGGTCCTGCTGCTGGGTTGTTGCCCTCCCACGGCCTCCTCCACGTCTCCTGATGTACTGGCCTGTCTCCTGGTAGCGCCTCCATGCTCTGGACACTACGCTGACAGACACAGCAAACCTTCTTGCCACAGCTCGCATTGATGTGCCATCCTGGATGAGCTGCACTACCTGAGCCACTTGTGTGGGTTGTAGACTCCGTCTCATGCTACCACTAGAGTGAAAGCACCGCCAGCATTCAAAAGTGACCAAAACATCAGCCAGGAAGCATAGGAACTGAGAAGTGGTCTGTGGTCACCACCTTCAGAACCACTCCTTTATTGGGGGTGTCTTGCTAATTGCCTATAATTTCCACCTGTTGTCTATTCCATTTGCACAACAGCATGTGAAATTTGTCAATCAGTGTTGCTTCCTAAGTGGACAGTTTGATTTCACAGAAGTGTGATTGACTTGGAGTTACATTGTGTTGTTTAAGTGTTCCCTTTATTTTTTTGAGCAGTGTAGTTAACGATTATATACTTAACAGTAAGACATTTCTTAATAGTAAGACATTTCTGTTCTGTTAAATGTCTGTGTGAACTGAGAGGAGCCTAAAAACCTACAGCTGGCATTCCATAGATAAGATGTGGTGGGTGTAACAGAAAAAGTGGGCCTGAAGGAATAGAACAAAACCCTCAGTCTCATCCTAGCATCTGGGAAACTAAGCCGGGTTGGGGGTTAAAACACCCCCCATGCAGATGACCACAGGAGATGAACCCAAAGTGGCTTATGGTGCCCCTCAATCTATATGGGAGGGGTGGAACCAGCCATGACTAAGCATTCTTGGCATCAGCTATATAAAAACTCTGCATTGTTTTGTAAAGGTTAGGCTCTCGGCCCAACAGTCAAGACTGTTTGGCTGACTTGTCTCATTATTGCAATAATTAAATCAATATTAAATAAAGATGATTGTTTGAAGAAATGACAAAGTCCCTCTCAGTACTGAAATTTCCACGACAGGTGTTCGACCACGACAAGCCGCCATAAGAGTATCAATGCGCCTTGGCATAGATTCTACAAGTGTCTGAAACTCTATTGGAGGGATGAGACAACATTCTTCCACAAGAAATTCCATAATTTGTTTTTTTGTTGATGGTAGAAAACGCTGTCTCAGGTGCAGCTCCAGAATCTCCCATAAGTATTCCTTTGGGTTGAAATGTGGTGACTGACACACACTTTAAACCCCCTACACTCCTTTGAGACCCCTATTTCAAAGTCACAGATCTCTTCTTCTTGCCATGTTGGCCAAAATAATGGGCAACTGGGCATTTTTATACATGGTCAGAATTTCCTCACCTATTTGTTTTACCACAACGTCACTGTTTGTATCCCCCATTTGCTCAAGTGTTTCCTTTATTTTGGCAATTGCCTGTACATTATACAACAGGGAGGAATACAGAGGATGTTTAAAATGGCCTCCACACATCTTGTCCCACATCACCATCATATCATAAATCATCATGTTGGTTAAGGATAGGATGACAAATCCACTAATTGAAATATAGGGCCTCCTCTGTATCCACGAGACAAGACGTAATTATCGATTCGGAAACAGAGCAGCCGCAGACAGTATTTCCTCAGGGTTGTTTCTCACTGATGTTTCAATGTGCAGAAGGAAAACTAATAGCTCTATAATGAGCCTGTTTATAAAAAAAAAGTCTACAACCAAATACATTACAGTCACAGCAGCTGCCATCCAATGTCTGTTTTTATTATGCCGTTGCGTACCGCAGGGTCCTATCTGTCAGCATCCATACATCTTGGTGTGAGTCGACAGGACGCCCCATGGGCCCAGGCAGACAGAGAGGGATTTCAGAACCAGATGATTGGCCAGGCCAGAGCATAAATCAAAAGAAACACATATTACTTGTTGCTCTCTCTCGGCTGACATCTCACGGTGTGTGTGTGTGTACACACATTTCTGGTGGCAGTGAGGTCTCTTTTTGTTAAGTCTCTTGCCACAGGGGTGGCAGCAGCAGGAGCCATACAACACATACATAACTCCTGGTCTTAATGAGGCCATTTGCATTCCTGAAAGGCTCTGCTGTTAGGGATCAGCAGCAGTGGTGTCGGTTTTGGAGAGTCTGGCGTGCCCATAATTAGTACTAGGATATGCACATAATTAGTACTATTGGATAGGGAACACTCTTAAGTTTCTAAAACTGTTCAAATAATGTCTGTGAGTATAACAGAACTGATATAGCATGCGGAAACCCGAGGAATTTCTGTCCAGAAAAGTTTATTTTGGTGACATTTCCTCAGTCTTTAGACAGTGTTTCAAGGCTTTATCATTGAACAGAACCGAATAGAAGAATTGGTGAAAGAACCACGGATGTCAATAACTTTTCCTGGGCGCGAGACCGTGAGCGCGCTCCTCTTTAGTTTCCTTTTATATCATTTAGGATATCATCCTTGTAAAATATAAATTGTTAATATTCATAAAAGTATACCTAAGGATACATTATAAATGATGTTTGATTTGTATGGGCAAAATTGATAGGTATAATTTGAACGCTTTCTCTTCCCTGTACAATGTGCGACTCGACGGTGGATTTTCTGAACATAACGCACCAACCAAACGAAGATTTATGGATATAATAAATGACTTTTTCTAACAAAAGAACCATGGATTGTCTTGTTTGGACACTTCGGCTGCCCTCAGCAGAAGATCTTCAAAAGGTAAGTGATTTATTTTAGCTCTTATATGCGTTTTGTGTGACCCGCGTTGGTTATAGATTTATGCTAATGCTTAAAATATGAGAGGTGCTATCCTCAAACAATCAAATGTTGTGCTTTCGCCGTAAAGCGTTTTTGAAATCTGACAATGCTGTGATATTGCCAAGACTCAGAGCTTTTGATGACTATGCAACACTTGTATATTGATGAATGTTTAATAATTCAACTTTTGGATTTTGAATTTGGCGCCTTGCATTTCACCGGGTAGTGTCGGGAACGGGGCGCTTAAGAGGTTAACACACAACAGAACACAACGTGCAGAGATCTCTACCTGCTAGAATACACACAATTTAGAGAGAGGAAAGAAACTTGTAGGTGGGGAGAAAGAACAATACCTGGAAACAACGGAAGAGGAGGGGGATTTAACGAGAGATCTGCTCACACACCGTGCCGTTCATGCTCTAGGCCATGTCAGCAGGATATATTGATCAGGACCCCTCGTTCCACAGGGAAAACCCTGCTTCCCCTGGCAGGAAGTGGGAAAAGTTGTTCATGAACCCCCTGACTTCCAAATTGAGACCTGAAACCCTGTTGTCATGCTGATGGTATGTCTATCAAGCCCCCTTCATGACAGCGGTCTTAGTTTCAGAGGGACCCACTTCAATTTTTGCTCTCGTCCACACCGCAAAGCCATCAAATTAAATCATACTGTCTGCTGCAGAGAGTGAGAGAAAACAGAAAGAGAGGGGAAAAAGTTCCCGACATTAAACATTGTCTGGGTTCCCTTTGTCAAAGAATTCTTAGAGCTTTTGACTTGCCCTCACAAGCCTGACTGGTAAAGGAAAAAAATGTACAGGTGTTCTCAGAATTCTTATGACGGTTTCTTCAATTCAAGGTTTCTTTTGTGTTTGGAGAGAGACAGGAACAGAGAGAAATAGAGAGAACAGGTGGCTGTAGCTCATAAGAAGCTATCATCCCCGATTCATCATCAGCCAGTCCAACAAGAGACGGGAACAGAGAGAACACATGGTAACAGACACTTATGCCCAATGTCAAATCGACCCCTAGCCCTAGGGTCTGAAAAGGAATATGCAATATAGAAATAGCTAAACCTTAAGGTCTGAAAGGCTTGGTGGAAAAGCCACTGAGAAATACATGTGCCTTGGGCTAGGGGTTGACTTGCAACTGGGTGGGCATTTCTTGAATGTTCCTTAGGAAATGAAAGAGTTGAGACAGCATTGTCAGAATATGGTAATTAAAGAAGTTGAAGTGGTAGTAACAGCAGTAGTAAATATAGAAGTAGTAAAAAGGGGGAGACTGAAAAGATTTGTCATGGGTCCCCAGATCCTCAAAAGGTTTGACAGCTGCACCATCGAGAGCATCCTGACTGGTTGCATCACTGCCTGGTATGGCAACTGCTCGGCCTCTGACCGCAAGGCACTACAGAGGGTAGTGCGTATGGGCACAGTACATCACTGGGGCCAAGCTTCCTGCCATCCAGGACCTCTATACCAGGCGGTGTCAGAAGGCCATAAAAACTGTCAAAGACTCCAGCCACCCTAGTCATAGACTGTTCTCTCTGCTACCGCACGGCAAGCGGTACCGGAGCACCAAGTCTTGGTCCAAGAGGCTTCTAAACAGCTTCTTCCCCCAAGCCATAAGACTCCTGAACATCTAACCAAATGGCTACCCAGACTATTTGCAGTCCCCCCCTTTTACACCGCTGCTACTCTGTTATTATCTATGCATAGTCACTTTAATAACTCTACCTATATGCACATATTACCTCAATTACCTCGACTAACCGGTGCCCCCTCTATATAGTCTCGCTATTGTTATTTTACTGCTGCTCTTTAACTACTACTACTTTTATTTCTTACTCTTATTCATATTTTTTTAAACTGCATTCTTGGTTAGGGGCTCGTAAGTAAGCATTTCACCGTAAGTGGGAGTGACCATAGGAAGCCTGAGGTAGGGAGGCGTGGCGAAGAGCGTGTCCTGGCTCTCTGTATTGGCTAACAATGGCGAAGTTTGACCAGAGCTGCTGGTCCGCACTAACTAGCTTTGGTCCGCATTACCTATGGAACACAACATAGCTAGTAGTTGTCTTGAAGTATATACAGTGCATTTGGAAAGTACTCAGCCCCCTTGACATTTGTCACATTTTGTTACGTTACAGCCTTATTCTAAAATGTATTAAACTATTTTTTCCCCATCATAAATACACACTCACACAATACCCTATAATGACAAACCCAAAACAGGTTTAGATTTTTTCCCAAATGTTTTAAAAATAAAAACATGATTACCTTATTTACATAAGTATTCAGACCCTTTGCTATGAGACTCAAAATTGAGCTTGGTGCATCCTGTTTTCATTGATCATCATTGAGATGTTTCTACAACTTGTTTGGAGTCCACCTATGGTAAATGCAATTGATTGGACATGATTTGGAAAGGCACACGTGTCTATATTAGTCCCACAGTTGACAGTGCATGTCAGAGCAAAAACCAAGCCATGAAATCAAAGGAATTATCCGTAGAGCTCCGAGACCGGATTGTGTCGAGGCACAGATTATGGGGAAGGGTACCAACAGATTTCTGCAGAACACAGTGGCCTCCATCATTCTTAAATGGAAGAAGTTTGGAACCACTAAGACTCTTCCTAGAGCTGGCCGCCCAACCAAACTGAGCAATCGGGGGAATAGGGCCTTGGTCAGGGAGGTGACTAAGAACCCGATGGTCACTCTGACAGAGCTCCAAAGTTCCTCTGTGAAGATGGAAGAATCTTCCAGAAGGACAACCATCTCTGCAGCATTCCACCAATCAGGCCTTTATGGTAGAGTGGCCAGGCAGAAGCCACTCCACAGAAAAAGGCACGACAGCCCGCTTATAACTAAAGAACGAGAAGCAAGATTCTCTGGTCTGATGAAACCAAGATTGAGGAAACCTGGCACCATCCCTACGGTGAAGCATGGTGGTGGCAGCATCATGCTGTGGGGATGTTTTTTAGCGGCAGGGACTGGGAGACTTGTCAGGATTGAGGGAAAGTTGAACGGAGCAAAGTACAGAGAGATCCTTGATGAAAACCTGCTCCAGAGCGATCAGGACCTCAGACTGGGACCAAGGTTCACCTTCCAACAGGACAACGACCCGAAACACACAGCAAAGACAACGCAGGAGTGGCTTTGGGACAAGTCTCTGAATGTCGTTGAGGGACCTAGCCAGAGCCCGGACTTGAACCCGGTCAAACATCTCTGGAGAGACCTGAAAATAGCTGTGCAGTGACACTCCCCATCCAACCTGACAGAGAGGATCTGCAGAGAAGAATGGGAGAAACTCCCCAAATACAGGTGTGCCAAGCTTGTAGTGTCATAACCAAGAAGACTCGAGGCTGTAATCACTGCCAAAAGGTGCTTCCACAAAGTACTGAGTAAAAGGGCATAAAGGACTTATGTACATTTTTCAGTTTCAGTTTATTTAAAATTTGCAAAACCTGTTTTTACTCGTTCATTATGGGGTATTGTGAGTAGATGAGCAAAAAAACTATTTAAACCATTTAGTATAAGGCTGTAATGAAACAAAACTTGAAAAAAGTAAAGGGTTCTCAATACTTTCCGAATGCACTGTAACTACAAGTGAGATGCCAGTTGTTGAAAGGATAATAGTTCACCTTCTCTATACAGATGACCAAATGTTTAAATTCCTTTGTTTAACCAAGAAATTGTAATACCATCTCTGAGGGCTTTGTGTAAGATCGGGATAAATATTATAGAAAGGGGTTTGTTATATATACAGTTGAAGTTGGAAGTTTACATACATTTAGGATGGAGTCATTACAACTCGTTTTTCAACCACTCCACAAATTTCTTGTTAAACTATAGTTTTGGCAAGTCGGTTAGGACATCTACTTTGTGCATGACACAAGTAATTTTCCAACAATTGTTTACACAGACAGTGAAACACAATTCCAGTGGGTCAGAAGTTTACATACACTAAGTTAACTGTGCCTTTAAACAGCTTAAATTCCTGAAAATTATGTCATGGCTTTAGAAGCTTCTGATAGGCCAACTGACATCATTTGAGTCAATTGGAGGTGTACCTGTGGATGTATTTTAATGCCTACCTTCAACCTCTGTGCCTCTTTGCTTGACATCATGGAAAATCTAAAGAAATCAGCCAAGACCTCAGAAAAAATATTGTAGACCTCCACAAGTCTGGTTCCTTCTTGGGAGCAATTTCCAAAACACATGAAGATACCACGTTCATCTGTACAAACAATAGTACGCAAGTATAAACACCATGGGACCACGCAGCCATCATACCGCTCAGTAAGTAGACGCATCATTCTGTCTCCTAGAGATGAACGTACTTTGGTGCGAAAAGTGCGAATCAATCCCAGAACAACAGCAAAATATCTTGTGAAGATGCTGGAAAAAACAGGTACAAAAGTATCTATATCCACAGTAAAACGAGTCCTACATCGACATAACCTGAAAGGCCGCTCAGCAAGGAAGAAGCCACTGCTCCAAAACCGCAATAAAAAAGCCAGACTACGGTTTGCAACTGCACATGGGGACAAAGATCATACTTTTTGGAGAAATGTCCTCTGGTCTGATGAAACAAAAATATAACTGTTTGGCCATTGTCATGTTTGGAGGAAAAAGGGGAAAGCTTGCAAGCCGAAGAACACCATCCCAACCGTGAAGCACGGGGGTGGCAGCATCATGTTGTGGGGGTGCTTTGCTGCAGGAGGGACTGGTGCACTTCACAAAATAGATGGCATCATGAGGTAGAAAGATTATGTGGATATATTGAAGCAACATCTCAAGACATCAGTCAGGAAGTTAAAGCTTGGTCACAAATGGGTCTTCCAAATGGACAATGACCCCAAGCATACTTCCAAAGTTGTGGCAAAATGGCTTAAGGACAACAAAGTCAAGGTATTGGAGTGGCCATCACAATGCCCTGACCTCAACCCTATAGAAAATTTGTAGACAGAACTGAAAAAGTGTGTGCGAGCAAGGAGGCCTACAAACCTGACTCAGTTACACCAGCTCTGTCAGGAGGAATGGGCCAAAATTCACCCAACTTATTGTGGGAAGCTTGTGGAAGGCTACCCGAAACATTTGACCCAAGTTAAACAATTTAAAAGCAATGCTACCAAATACTAATTAAGTGTATGTAAACATCTGACCCACTGGGAATGTGAAAGAAATAAAAGCTGAAATAAAACATTCTCTACTGTTATTCTGACATTTCAAGTTCTTAAAATAAAGTGGTGATCCTAACTAACCTAAGACAGGGAATTTTTACTAGGATTAAATGTCAGTAATTGTGAAAAACTGAGTTTAAATGTATCTGGCTAAGGTGTATGCAAACTTCCGACTTCAACTGTAGATAAATAGATCTACGCCTTCTGTTTACAGACTTCAATTTATTTAGTGTTTTTAATTAAAGTTGTTTGTGAGACCCATCAAAGCTTTAGGTGGGCTAATATAAGGTATAGATGCCAATGAAACAGGGGGAAAGACACTTCACTTCCTCTGTCTGTCTCCAAGAGGGTGAACTTGTTGTTGTATCTTGCCATACCCACACAGCCTTGAACAGAAATACAACTGGAAGTCAGATAGAGGAAGCACTCCTGAGTATAGCTTGAATACAGTTGTCAGTTTCACTCTCTGAGGTCTCCCGTTCGACTGAAATGAAGAGACATTCCTATTAAGTTGTTTGAAAAAAAAAAATGAGTTGGTAATAGGAAAGGGCAAGGTTATAAAAAGGTAGAATAATTACACAATTAACCAACACAATAAGAGCAATTTGTAAATCCAGCCATCTATCCAACTCTTCCCCAACCTTTTTGAGAAGTGGAATATAGTTCATTTGATAGATCTTATTCATTTCAGAAGGAATTTGCAATCCCAGATGTGTCATTTTTTTTGGGGTCTCGAAGAAAACAGCTGGTCTAAAATCAGGTTCTGCATAGCCGTTCGGTTAAAAAGGCATGATTATACTTTTTGATAGGTTTATTTTATATCCTGAAAAGGTCCCATATACATTTCCATTAGTCAGGATCTGAGCTACCATATATTTGTACATTAATCTAATCAGACCAACATACTTAGGTCCAATATTCATCCTCTGTAAAACTTTAAAACAGGTAGTTCCATTCTATGCGGTCAAAAGCTTTTTCCGCATCTTATGAAGCCACCACTATAGATTCTTGGTAATTCTCTTCATAATGCATTATGTTAAATAATCTTCTGATATTAAAATCAGGAGAAGAGCGGTTTCTTACAAAGCCGGTTTGTTCCATATAAACCAAGTCAGGAAGAACCTTATCTACTCTAAGAGCTATGAGTTTAGCAACAATTACATATGCAGTGTTCAATAAAGATATTGGTCTATATGACCAAGAAAGCAGAGGATCTTTCCCAGGTTTGAACAAAACTATGATCAGTGCTTGTTCAAGTGTGTCTGGGAGCTTATCTGTCTCTATGGCATGATTAAATATATTGCAAAGAGGATGAATTAGTTTGGATAAAAAGGTTCTATAGATTTAAACAGGGAATCCGTCTAACCCTGGTGATTTTCTCCCAGCAGTGTTTAAAATGGATTCCCTAATTTCTTCAGATGTAATCTCTTTCTCCAAAACCCTTTTATATCCTCATCAGTTAAAGCTTGTCAATTGAGTTTGTTCAAAAACTCATGCATTGTGGCAGGGGCATCCCCTTCAGACTTGGACAGTGTTTCATAAAACTCTCTAAAGACTAGATGAATTGCCTCAGGACCCTGAACAACTGTTATTGGACATCTTAATAGAGCTAATAACTCTACTAGCTTCCTCTCGCCTTATCTGCCAAGCAAGCATCTTTACTTATTTATCTCCATGTTCATAGTATGTTTGTTTTGTTCTCCTAAATGTGTTTTCTGCTTTATGTGTCGTCAGGTTGTTATATTCCAAATCGCTTTGAGTCAAATTTTTGTAGAGTTGAGTCATCAAATGTTATATTATGTTCATTTTCCAGATCTCACATTTTTTCTCCCAACGAATCTACTTGAGCCTTATACAGTGCATTCGGAAATGCACTGACTTTGCACTGACCCTTGACTTTTTCCACATTTTGTTACGTTACAGCCGTATTCTAAAATTGATTGTTGTTTTCCTCACACACAATACTCCATAATGACAAATCAAAAACAGGTAATTAGACATTTTTGCAAATGTATTAAAAATAAAAACCTGAAATATACATTTACATAAGTATTCAGACCCTTTACTCAGTACTATTTTGAAGCACTTTTGGCAGCGATTACAGCCTCAAGTCTTGGGTATGATGCTACAAGCTTGGCACACCTATATTTGGGGAGTTTGTCCCATTTTTCTCTGCAGATCCTCTTAAGCTCTGTCAGGTTGGAAGGGGGCGTCTCTGCACAGCTATTTTCAGGTCTCTCCAGAGATGTTCGATAAGGTTCAAGTTCGGGCTCTGGTTGGGCCACTCAAGGACATTCAGAGACTTACCCGAAACCGTTTTTAATCAAGGATCTCAGTACTTTGCTCCGTTCATCTTTCCCTCGATCCTGACTAGTCTCCCAGTCCCTGCCGCTGAAAAAGAATTCCCACAGCATGATGCTGCCACCACCATGATTCACCATAGGGATGGTGCCAGGTTTCCTCAAGACATGACGCTTGGCATTCAGGAAAAAAAGAGTTCATTCTTGGTTTCATCAGACCAGAGAATCTTGTTTCTCATGGTCAGAGTCCTTTAGGTGCCTTTTGGCAAACGCCAAACCACAAACACAACCTCCTCCCGAACTGAAAGTTAAAAATCCCATACCCATTAGATACTAGTCTTTAAAATAGATTTACCTGCTGTGCATAGCATCACCCGAATTAGGTTCAATCTAAATTATACGTATAGTGCATGGATCCCTGTAACATGAAAATTATGTTGAGACAAAATAAAATGTAAATCAAAGCGACAAACATCGGCAATAAAAAAGACAGGACCATTTAGCCCAACTTGAGCATGTCTGAAAATAAAAAATAAAAAAACTGGAAGATGCGTTCATGGTCACCCTCAGCCGCGCCTACCAGTACACTCAAATGTCAACCAATCGGCATTCCCCAAGTCGCCCCGAAACCTGTGTTGCGCAGCAGCAAAAGCGATGACCACAAAACGCACCCACGCAGCCCAGGAAAAAAGACATCAAGCTATGATGACTAAATGAAAACCTTTACCAGAGGATGACCATCATCCCTCAAATATGAAATAGGAACTATTAGTTAAACAATCACCATAATCCTGAGTTCACCCTACCAATCACAAATAAAACAAATAGTAAAGCCATCAGCTAGCTGGCAATTAGGCAGGCAGCCAGCCACACATATCAGTGGCAGCTAGTGCTTAACTGATCCCTGTCTCGGTATCACTAACGCTAGCATAAACAAGCCAGCAAACGTTAGTGAAATTCCCGACTGTACCTTTATGCGCA
Organism: Brachymystax lenok tsinlingensis; assembly: GCA_030435695.1. Lineage (NCBI taxonomy): Eukaryota > Metazoa > Chordata > Actinopteri > Salmoniformes > Salmonidae > Brachymystax > Brachymystax lenok. The sequence goes on along the minus strand of CM059819.1, from coordinate 57,089,445 downwards.
AAATAAAAGCACAAGAAAAGCTACCTGGCCCATGTAAACTTAGCTAGCTGACTAGATAATGCAGCAAACATTAACTGTGTTCCAACGTTACCTCGTCAGTCAATGTCAAGCTAGCCATCCTGACTGCTAGCCATGCAAGCCAGTCGATTATATCCGAGTCACTTTGTTGTATCCTCATGTTCTAACTGTTTACTAACCAAGTTCAAAGGACAGTTCCTCATGATGTATTCAGAGTGAACAATTAAGGGCGTTCTTTCTTCATGTACAGTGAGGGAAAAAAGTATTTGATCCCCTGCTGATTTTGTACGTTTGCCCACTGACAAAGAAATGATCAGTCTATAATTTTAATGGTAGGTTTATTTGAACAGTGAGAGACAGAACAACAAAAAAATCCAGAAAAACGCATGTGAAAAATGTTATAAATTGATTTGCATTTTAATGAGGGAAATAAGTATTTGACCCCTCTGCAAAATATGACTTAGTACTTGGTGGCAAACCCCTTGTTGGCAATCACAGAGGTCAGACGTTTCTTGTAGTTGGCCACCAGGTTTGCACACATCTCAGGAGGGATTTTGTCCCACTCCTCTTTGCAGATCTTCTCCAAGTCATTAAGGTTTCGAGGCTGACGTTTGGCAACTCGAACCTTCAGCTCTCTCCACAGATCTTCTATGGGATTAAGGTCTGGAGACTGGCTAGGCCACTCCAGGACCTTAATGTGCTTCTTCTTGAGCCACTCCTTTGTTGCCTTGGCCGTGTGTTTTGGGTCATTGTCATGCTGGAATACCCATCCACGACCCATTTTCAATGCCCTGGCTGAGGGAAGGAGGTTCTCACCCAAGATTTGACTATACATGGCCCCGTCCATCGTCCTTTTGATGCGGTGAAGTTGTCCTGTCTCCTTAGCAGAAAAACACCCCCAAAGCATAATGTTTCCACCTCCATGTTTGACGGTGGGGATGGTGTTCTTGGGGTCATAGGCAGCATCCCTTCTCCTCCAAACACAGCGAGTTGAGTTGATGCCAAAGAGCTCCATTTTGGTCTCATCTGACCACAACACTTTCACCCAGTTGTCCTCTGAATTATTCAGATGTTCATTGGCAAACTTCAGACGGGCATGTATATGTGCTTTCTTGAGCAGGGGGCCTTTGCGGGCGCTGCAGGATTTCAGTCCTTCACGGCGTAGTGTGTTACCAATTGTTTTCTTGGTGACTATGGTCCCAGCTGCCTTGAGATCATTGACAAGATCCTCCCGTGTAGTTCTGGGCTGATTCCTCACCGTTCTCATGATCATTGCAACTCCACGAGGTGAGATCTTGCATGGAGCCCCAGGCCGAGGGAGATTGACAGTTCATTTGTGTTTCTTCCATTTACGAATAATCGCACCAACTGTTGTCACCTTCTCACCAAGGCGATGGTCTTGTAGCCCATTCCAGCCTTGTGTAGGTCTACAATCTTGTCCCTGACATCCTTGGAGAGCTCTTTGGTCTTGGCCATGGTGGAGAGTTTGGAACCTGATTGATGGATTGCTTCTGTGGACAGGTGTCTTTTATACAGGTAACAAACTGAGATTAGGAGCACTCCCCTTTAAGAGTGTGCTCCTAATCTCAGCTCGTTGCCTGTATAAAAGACACCTGGGAGACAGAAATCTTTCTGATTGAGGGTCAAATACTTATTTCCCTCATTAAAATGCAAATCAATTTATAAAATTTTTCACATGCGTTTTTCTGGATTATTTTGTTGTTATTCTGTCTCTCACTGTTCAAATAAACCTACCATTAAAATTATAGACTGATCATTTCTTTGTCAGTGGGCAAACGTATAAAATCAGCAGGGGATCAAATACTTTCTTCCCTCACTGTATGCTTAAGCCGTCTTCAGAGTCAAATGTGCGCTCACCATTCTTGGTTTCGATCGACAATGTCTCTGGATAATGCAGGTCGTATGCCAAGCCAGCCTGCCGCAGAAGCCTCTTGAGTGGGGAGAAAGCCATCCTCCTCGTGTAGTATGGGAGAAAGATCCAGAAAGATCATGATTACAGCACCTGCATACTTGAGCTCTCCCTTTGCTCAGGCAGCAGAGAAGGGGGTAGATCCAGGATTTTGGGAATCCATTCCTGTAGAAAAGAGATGGCATCTCTTCCCTCCACAGCCTCTGGGAAACCTTGCAATCTGAAATTTGAGCACCTCAGGACATTTGTGAGAATCAAATTTCTCCTCAAGTTTCGAAATGCCGTCTTCCAACTTCTTGTGCTTTTGATCCACGTCCTCGAGGACGTCCAGAATTACAGTGTGGTTTTCATGGAGTTTATTAAACAGCAAATCAATTTTGATTATGCGTTCAGAAAGTGTCTCTACAATTTTGTTATACCCTTGTCCATCTTCATTCTGAATCATGCTGGTGTTTTGTCCGAGCTAGCATCCTCCGAGCCCGAAGGGCTGTTGGGGGTTGGGGGACATTTCCATGCCTTGTCTGAGGCTTTGCAAGCTTGGGCATCTTTTGTTTTGGCGATAAAAAGAGACATTAACTTTCAACGAACGGGTAAACCGTCAAGATACCTAAAAAGTGTAAAATGTATAAAGTTCGATGACACTAAGCAGACGAGTCTTGTTAGAGCTTCGCCATTGCCGGGAAATACCATCAACAATCTTTTGACAAGCAATCTATGTTGTGTCAGTCTGTTCATGTCAAAGTTAGTTTGGTGTTTGTAGCTTTATTGGTTCAAGCGCAGTTGTAATCCATTCAAGCCTATGGAGCTTTTAGGGACAATTAAAATGGTTATAGTTCAACAAGCATACATGGTATCAAAAAGCTGTATACAAGCAACCTATTCCAGACTGGCCTGCGAGTTCCAAAGTTTGAATAGCGTTTCTCGCTTAAACGGTTGAAGACTAGTTCACCGCAAAGTTTTCCCATTTAAGTCTACGGCCAATGAAATGCATTGGTATTTATGCAAATATGGTTGTAGTGTGAAAAGTATCAGTAGTATCAGAAAGTTTTTTTTCAAGCACACTGACCAGTGGTAGTCTTCACGTTTAAAAGTTGTTTTGGAGTCGGTAGCTTTAGCGGCTTTGGCTCTAAAGATTCCAGCCGAATAATAATAACTATGAACAGTTTATGAAGTCGTGCTATTTTCCAGCAAGCACACCTAACCAAATAAAAACAATGCAGGAGGTGGATATTGAGTAGTAAGGCCAAACCTCACCAAAAATATGAATCAACCCATCCCATGGTCTTTTGTTTTGCTCAGAGCTCCATCAAACCCAGACCACCTCTCCTGATCAGTCTGCCCAAACCCTTGACTCACTTGAACTCAGCGGTGAGGAGGTTGAAGCCATTGTAGAGATGTCCCTCAGATGACACCCTTTTCAGGTAGGAGTAGCTGTCTTGGCTCTGATCTGTCAGGAAATTGGACACCAGGAACCCTACAACACATATAACCAACATTATTCTTACATTCACGCTAAATGCACACTTTCAGAGAGGTTACAGACCAGTTAGGCAGGCCCCCTGGACATAGCAAGAGTAGATTATCAGTTGGCTGGCTATTTGGTTTTGTAACCATAAATACATTTAGTTACACTATCCAATATGATCGACACAACACTGTTGACTGGTCCAGGTCTCTTTTGAAAACAAGACTAACCTGGTTAAATAAAGGTTAAATAAAAATAAATTGAGCAAATTGTGACGCAGTTACGTGGAGGATATTTGAGGTAAAATATGTAACATAGGTCTTGGACTGAGTGACATTTGAGATAGTTTCCATGTTATGTAGCACTGTGAGTTAGCTGCTAGGAGGACAGGCTACTACCCAAGATGGGGGACCTGCACTACAGCAATGAAGTGTCAGGAAAAAGCCTGAAATGTGGCCTTGACGAAAATAAAAATATTAGAAAACTGCTATCACACAAGGAGGTGTTTCCCTTGTGGGGCTGAGCATCGGCAGTAGACAGCTCTGATACAGAACGACAGTGGAGAGCTACTGTAGCGTGCAAACAGAGGAGGCGAGGGAGGGAGGCTGGCTGGCTGACACTACTATTCACTTATTGTGGCGCTATTGCAAGTGAATGAATCCTTCAAAAAGCGGTTCATTTCCATCCATTCAACCATTCCAGCTCCATGTTAGCTGCGGCTTTCTAGGAACAAAGCTTTATGAGGAATGAAATACTAACACTACGGTGCATTCGGTGAGTATTCAGACCCCTAGATGTTTTCCACATTGTTACGTTAGTCTTATTCTAAAATTGATTAAATTGCTTTTTTCTTTCAATCTACACACAATACCCCATAATGACAAAGCAAAAACAGGTTTAGATATTTTCACAAATGTATTACAAATAAAAAACTGAAATATCACATTTACACAAGTATTCAGACCCTTTACTCCGTACTCTCTTGAAGCACCTTTGGCAGTGATTACAGCCTTGAGTCTTCTTGGGTATGATGCTACAAGCTTTGCACATCTGTATTTGGGGAGTTTCTCCCATTCTTCTCTGCAGATCCTCTTGAGCTCTGTCAGGTTGGATGGGGAGCATCACCGCACAACTATTTTCAGGTCTCTCCAGAGATATGTTTGATTGGGTTCAAGTCCGGGCTCTGGCTAGGCCGCTCAAGGACATTCAGAAACTGGTTGCCCTTCTGGAAGGTTCTCCCATCTCCACAGAGGAACTCTGGAGCTCTGTCAGGGTGACCATCGGGTTCTTGGTCACCTCCCTGACCAAGGCCCTTCTCCCCCGATTGCTCAGTTTGCCTGGGCGGCCAGCTCCAGGAAGAGTCTTGGTGGTTCCAAACTTCTTCCATTTAAGAATGATGGAGGCCACTATGTTCTTGGGGACCTTCAATACTGCAGAATTTTTTTGGTACCCTTCCCCAGATCTGTGCCTCGACACAATCTACAGACAATTCCTTTGACCACATGTCTTGGTTTTGCGGGACCTTATATAGACAGGTGTGTGCCTTTCCAAATCATGTCCAGTAAATTCAATTGATTGGACTTACCACAGATGGACTCCAATCAAGTTGTAGAAACATCTCAAGGATGATCAAAGGAAACAGGATACACCTGAGCTCAATTTCGAATCTCATAGCAAAGGGTCTGAATACTTATATAAATAAAGTATTTCTGTTTTTTATTTAATACATTAGCAAAAATGTCAAAAAACGTGTTTTCGCTTTGTCGTTATGGGGTATTGTGTGTAGATTGGCGAGGAAAATAATAAATTGTATTAATTTTAAAATAATGCTGTAAGGTAACAAAATGGGTAAGGGAAGTGGTCTGAACACTTTGCGAATGCACTGAATATTAATACACTGCCTCTTAAAAATGTACATATCGGGCTGCTCAGTGGGTATATTCTCGTCCAAGTTGGTCCTCACCTCTTCCTTGTGCGTCTGGATTGGGCCTTCCCTCCAGGTAATTGGTCAGTGCGGCCAGCTTACCCCTCTTGTTGATCCCCAGCCATGATCCTCCTTCCTTCCCCTCCTCCAGGTCCAGCCCTGACAACACACAACAATCACAACACACTCCATGTCCGTCACAAAACACCTAAGTGAATTTTCTTCCCATTGTAACACCTGTCTGAAAATAGAACAAAGGTGTATGCCTAACTGACCAGTGAGATTGAATGCTATACTGAACAAAAATAAAACGCAACATGCAATAATTTAAACGATTTAACTGAGTTACGGTTCATATAAGAAAATCAGTCAATTGAAATAAATAAATTAAGCCCTAATCTATGGATTTCACATGACAGGGCTGGGGCGCAGCCATGGGTGGACATAGGCCCACCCACTGGGAAGCCAGCCAATCAAAATTAGTTTTTCTCAAAAGAGCTTTATTACAGACAGAAATGCTCCTCAGTTCCATCAGCTGTCCAGGTGACTGGTCTCACACGATCCCACAAGTAAAGAAGATGGATTTGGAGGTCCTGGGCTGGTGTAGTTACAAGTGGTCTACAGTTTTGAGGCCGGTTGGACATACTGCCAAACTCTAAAACGACGTTGGAGGCAGCTTATGGTAAAGAAACAAACATTACATTCTCTGGCAACAGCTCTGGTGGACATTCATGCAGTCAGCATGCCAGTTGCACGCTCCCTCAAAACTTGAGACATCAGTGGTTGTGTGACAACATCTCACATTTTAGATTGGCCTTTTATTGTCCCCAGCACAAGGTGCACCTGTGTAATAATCATTCTGTTTAATCATCTTCTTGACATGCCACACCTGTCAAGTGGATGGATTTTCTTGGCAAAGGAGAAATGCTCACTAACACGGATGTAAACAAATGTGTGCAAAATTGTTTTGAGAAATAAGCTTTTTGTGCGAATGGAACATTTCTGTGATCATTTATTTCAACTCATGAAATATGAGACCAACACTTTACATGTTGCCTTTATATTTTTGTTTAGTATATATTCCCTGTGAATCAACAATGGCAAGCATGTATTGTTGAAAATAATGTTGCCAGTCCACACTCAAAACAATGTATTCATTCTAGAAGAAGCACACCAAGTACAAATGTTCACCCTCCTCCAAGCCATCACTGACTGCTTAGTTTTACTCCTTTGTGAGTTACAGAAAAAAAATCCTGACAAGAAGTACCTAAAAAACAAAACATTCAAGGAAGAGGCGATTTTGTACTTTATGCAGTGAAGGCTGAGCAGTGGGTTTCTGAGAAACAGACAGGCCTCTCTGCCTTGCATTCATCATCATGGGAGCCTCATTACCATGTAGAGCACGGAACTCTGAAAACGGTGAATAGATTAATTCTACTTATACATTCTGTTTGTCTGGACGCAGAGTGAAGCGATACCCTTACAAGACTCATAGGGAATACGACAATCAGTAGAGCGTTAAGGGATATATAGATCATTTTATTACAACCAGTGTGACTTGCTAGTCTCTTACCATTTTGACGCTTGTATTGCACTTGGAGAAAATGAACCCACTGAAGAATGAATACCAAGTTGTTAATACTGTACAAAAACTTGAATAAACTTTGAGAAGCAAAGGGCCATGCGATACAGGCGGTTCATCTTGACCTAAACTGTCACTTAAACTTAAACACTGAGATAGGCTACGTGTGTTTCTATGAGAGAGGGGGTAACTAAGGGAAGCATGTGCAGAGGCAAGATGCTAAGTCTACACTTCCACATCATTAATACAGGCGCACTGAGACAGCCAGGGAACAGAGGAGAGGTACTCCGCTGCAGAGAAACCCAGCCGAGGCCTGAAGCCAACAGGGACAGGTAGAGATGGAGCTGCTGGAATCCCAGAGCTTACTCTCCCAGGGTGATGGTAGAGCAGACAAACATGACAACAGTCAGTGCAACTAGGCGTGTGCTGTCCTTGAAAAGGTTTTCAAAAGTCCTCAGTTCTGCTCTCCCTGTGAGGCAAAGATTAATAAAATGGAAATAAAACGTCAACACATTGTTTAGCTGTACGATCAGGCTGAGATTGACTTGTGTGGACTCACTCAAACAAACATCAACATAATCCATCACCTTCAACCAGAGGCCAACCACCGTCCCTCCACCCACACACCAGATAAGAGCCTCACTGGCCACACTCGTGCATTTCTGCCACACCACATAGAATCAGCCATCAATTGAATGGCTGCTACTGAAGTCCAACCCATAAAGCCTGTGTAATGAATTTCTTTTATAAAACGGTTGACTCAGAAAATACTATAAAGAGGCTGTTGAACAATGCCACATCCTAGTCTGCTGTGAGAGGGAGAGAAAACTAAAGGAATCACTCAGAAAACAGAGGAGAAGCAATGCTCTATGACAGGACCCTTACTGTAATCCAACTTATTTTTTCACTTTTTAAAACAGCCTTAACACTCAGACATGCATTTTTTTCTTAGTCAATCTACTGTAGTAGAGCTATGCTCTTAATAATGAAAAAATGGAATGACTGGGACACTCAGTGCATTAAATTCCTCTCAAAAAGTATTACCGTCACATCTGCAGTCATGACCGCAGTCAAATTCCACATGACCACGAGTCACGGTAATCTCTTACGCACTCAGGACATGCATTGGTAGTACCCTAACCACCATCAGGTTGTTAATGGCCTGGTACTCAGGGCTCTATTGTCCCTCTAACCACTCTGCCATCAATGCAAATACAATTAAAAATCACATCATCAAAACAGTATCATGCTTTTAAAAACTCAGTTAGGCTACACTTTTTAACCTCACTGTGATGATCAATTTAAAGAAAGAAGTTCAACAATGGGTTGAAACTGGATGTTGTTTCAAAGCCAAACAATGAAATGGACAGTGCTTTCTAAGGTGACGATTAATTCAAAGCATTTCAAAATGTTGCACGTGAAACATCCATAAGCATATTAGAGTTCTGCATAGGCCTATATATGAGCCTAAGCCCCCACCCCCAAAAACAGAATACATTTTTGGGGATTGTGCAAATCATACAATACATAGCCTACTGCATATTATGCATGGCAGAAAAACAAAACAAAAAAGATTGTCTTTGGTACATAATTGGTCTAGCCAATACTCCTAAATTAAACAAATTCTAGTAATCACCGTTGAGTGTGGACTGTATTATTATGCATACTGAATGAACTGGTTAACTTATGCTACGCTCCAAACTTTCTATCCATGAGTCTGGGAGAGAACGTATAGACCTAGGCGATCAAATCACATTTTATTTGTCTCTTGACATGTAAACCAATATCTGGCTCATGAATGCATTCTAGCTGAGCTGAAATGGGTTGTCGTGAAATAAAAGGCTCTCAGAGAAAGACAGAGGGGAAACAGAAGAGACTCCTCTCCAAAATTATCTCTGTCGCCCCACAGTGTGGTTCTGCCACTTCAACGTCAAGTGCAGATCCTTACCGCTGAGGATTTCGCTGTTGCTCGCCCAAAAGTCTGCAGCTTTGGTTGGCCTGTTGTAGAACTCATCTCTGTTTGCAGCCAAAATTAGCCTGAGGGGAAAAAGAGCAAGAGAGAGAACTAGAGTTACGAGGGAGACCATGGTAGACCACTTAAGGTAATGTACTTTAGCGCCATAACCTAGTGGTGTTATCCATCTTGACATATTATTATGCTTTGGGTCGCATCTCTTTAAATCGAAGAGACTGAGCCCTGGCAGTGTCTTCTGCGGCCATAATCGCACCCTATATAGCGCACTATTTTATACCAGGGCCCATAGCACTCTGGTCAAAAGTAGTGCATTATAAACGGAATAAGATGCCAAGTAACCTGTGCTCATTTGCCAGGCTGCATTCTGCACCAATGAGTGAATCAAGGCATCAGCATGCTTCAGTTAGGCTGGCGCCTAGCCGAACGAGTGTGCTCGCATACTCCCTTAAGACTGTCGCTTGAAAAACTAGAAAAAAGCGGGGGGAAAAAAAGTGTGCCCGAACATCCAAAAATAACCTCACCAAAGTTTTTTAAATGACAGTGTCATAATATATGCAGGAACTCTACTGAACCGTTTCGGCTGGGAAGCATGCGGACGCCTGAGGTGTGACAGAGAAAATGCAGAGCTGTGCTGCAGACTTGACTGAGCTGAGCTCCTGACTGAGGTTGCATGTTCCCTAAATGTCTGTGTGTGCACTATTCCTCCCCTCAGGACGCGGCAAGGTTTGGCGCCGCACCCCGGGTCCCCATCAGCTGCAGCAGAAAGCTGATGTGCTGTCACTATCCAACACCATGCTTATGTCCCAAATGGCACCCTATTCCCTATGCTATATCGTGCACTACTTTTGACCAGAGACCATGGGTACTGGTCAAAAGTAGTGCACTATATAGGAAATAGGGTTTCATTTGGTACGCAATCCATACCTCTGCCTCTCCATGTACCTTGATTAAATTAAAGCAATAACATTACAACCCCTGCCGACTTTCTCCACCCAGCCTGGACTGCTGCACATTGTGCATAGACAGATCACAAGAGATTGGCTTTTTCAGACCCCGCCCCACTGCAAACATCACATCAAATCCAGAATACAACAGCAGGCAAAAAATACACATTTTCTCATCCTTCAGAGTTCCAAAGGGGCCATGTCAGAGAGAGGCTGGGGCTTCTAAAGGCCAGGGGAGGTGCTAGTATCAGATTGATCCAGTGCAGCGGATGGAGACAGAATACATTTGCTGCTTTCTCCTGACAGCCCTCTAAAGCCAAATCAGCTCCAATGGCAGCTCTCTTAAATCAGACTAACATTTCGGCAACGTTAAATATTACGACAAGTCTGGCCACAGAATTCAATGCTCAATCAGACCAACTTTTGGACAATGACGTTAATGTTTATGCCAAGTCTTCGGCTAAAGAAATCCCTCCTCACATTCAGCCAGGATTGTAGACTATCCATGTACATTTCTCACACAAAGGGGAGCAAGAATGACATGATACCCTACCCCTCCTCTCCAACAACATCAGCTCTCTTACACACTCAGCTCAGTTGACCATCTCTCCATTCCACAGACTGGATAGACATTAGCTCATTACGAGAATGAATTGGTCTCGAATTGTTTGCCGACGCCGGTGATTTGACCATTTAGAACTGGTGTTTTCATCCCCACTGCTATGCTGCTCGCCCCAGTGTCTCCAACAGAGAGAACAAGATACGGAAGATGGGGAAGGGAAGGACATCCTTTGATGAGGATCCATAGGATCAGAAATACTCTTTCAAAAAAGACCTGTCAGACAGCACACATTGGAAGAAGGAGCTCAGTGAACAGGAACTGTTCCATAGGCTATACTAGCCTATATGAAAAAGATTGGTATGAGGCTCACAAGTTAAACATCAGCATTTTACTGAAAATGAAAACTAGGCCTTATACAGTGCCAGCACCACCCCCACCTACTGCAATTTTCAGTAGTTATCCCATAACAAATGGGCCTTAATGTGCCACTCATCACACTGACAGACTATCACTGCTGTAGCTAATGCTGCATTTGACATTAATCTCTGGCGACTTTTTACTAGCACTGCACAACGGCCACTTATTTAGCAAGGCAACTGTGCATGACTTAGAGACTTCACATTCCTGTTCAGCTACTGTCAAATGACTCATCAGCTAGCCCAGCGCGAACGGACATGCACACACACGATTGTGGGGTTTTTCCTCCCAGTTTGGCTGCCCAATACGAATAGGCAGCTGAAGCTGTCATAGATCGGTGGCGTTGGGAGAGAGGTGGGCTCGCAGTGGGACCTGTGGGCCCTAAGTGATTAGGTTTGTAGTAGTAGCCTATATTGAATGTCACATGGAACACCATTAAGTTCCCTGTGAAACTGAGTCTCTTGACTTATTTTGTTCTGGCTCTACGAGACAATGTAGGGTCAATGTATTTATACAACATGTGTTGGCCTATAATATAACCTACAGTTGTAACCAGGGCTCTAAATTAAAAATTGCATTGGTAGCACTGGTGTTTAACTTTATTTATTTATTTTATCGATTAGAGCTTCCAGAAAGTATTCATACCTAGGGCTGTTGTGGTGACTGTATTACCGTCACATTGGCAGTCATGACCGCAGTCAAATTCCACGCTACCATTGAGTCACAGTAATCTCTTATGCACTCAGGACATGCATTGGTAGTACCCTAACCACCATCAGGTTGTTAATGGCCTGGTACTCAGGGCTCTATTGTCCCTCTAACCACTCTGAAATCAATGCAAATACAATTAAAAATCACAATCAAAACAGTATCATGCTTTTAAAACTCACAGTTAGGCTACACTTTTTAACCTCACTGTGATGATTAATGTAAAGAAAGAAGTTCAACAATGGGTTGAAACTGGATGTTGTTTCAAAGCCAAACAATGAAATGGACAGCGCTTTCTAAGGTGATGATTAATTCAAAGCATTTCAAAATGTTGCACGTGAAACATCCATAAGCATATTAGAGTTCTGCATAGGCCTATATATGAGCCTAAGCCCCACCCCCAAAACAAAGAATACATTTTTGGGGATTGTGCCGTCATACAATACATAGCCTACTGCATATTATGCATGGCAGAAAAACAAAACAAAAAAGATTGTCTTTGGTACATAATTGGTCTAGCCAATACTCCTAAATTAAACAAATTCTAGTAATTACCGTTGAGTGTGGACTGTATTATTATGCATACTGGATGAACTGGTTACCTTATGCTACGCTCCAAACTTTCTATCCATGAGTCTGGGAGAGAACGTATAGACCTGGCCGATCAAATCACATTGTATTTGTCACATGCGACAAATACAACAGGTGTAAACCTTACCGTGAAATGCTTACTTACAAGCCCTTAACCAACAATGCAGTTAAGAAAAATAAGATTTACTAAATAAACTGAAGTAAAAAACAGAGCAACAATAAAATAACTACACTGCTCAAAAAAATAAAGGGAACACTAAAATAACATCATAGATCTGAATGAATGAAATAATCTTATTAAATACTTTTTTCTTTACATAGTTGAATGTGCTGACAACAAAATCACACAAAAATTATCAATGGAAATCAAATTTATCAACCCATGGAGGTCTGGATTTGGAGTCACACTCAAAATTAAAGTGGAAAACCACACTACAGCCTGATCCAACTTTGATGTAATGTCCTTAAAACAAGTCAAAATGAGGCTCAGTAGTGTGTGTGTGTGGCCTCCACGTGCCTGAATGACCTCCCTACAACGCCTGGGCATGCTCCTGATGAGGTGGCGGATGGTCTCCTGAGGATCTCCTCCCAGACCTGGACTAAAGCATCCGCCAACTCCTGGACAGTCTGTGGTGCAACGTGGCGTTGGTGGATGGGCGAGACATGATGTCCCAGATGTGCTCAATTGGATTCAGGTCTGGGAACGGGCGGGCCAGTCCTTAGCATCAATGCCTTCCTCTTGCAGGAACTGCTGACACACTCCAGCCACATGAGGTCTAGCATTGTCTTGCATTAGGAGGAACCCAGGGCCAACCGCACCAGCATATGGTCTCACAAGGGGTCTGAGGATCTCATCTCGGTACCTAATGGCAGTCAGGCTACCTCTGGCGAGCACATGGAGGGCTGTGCGGCCCCCAAAGAAATGCCACCCCACACCATGACTGACCCACCGCCAAACCGGTCATGCTGGAGGATGTTGCAGGCAGCAGAACGTTCTCCACGGCGTCTCCAGACTCTGTCACGTCTGTCACGTGCTCAGTGTGAACCTGCTTTCATCTGTGAAGAGCACAGGGCGCCAGTGGCGAATTTGCCAATCTTGGTGTTCTCTGGCAAATGCCAAGCGTCCTGCACGGTGTTGGGCTGTAAGCACAACCCCACCTGTGGACGTTGGGCCCTCGTACCACCCTCATGGAGTCTGTTTCTGACCGTTTGAGCAGACACATGCACATTTGTGGCCTGCTGGAGGTCATTTTGCAGGGCTCTGGCAGTGCTCCTCCTTGCACAAAGGCGGAGGTAGTGGTCCTGCTGCTGGGTTGTTGCCCTCCTACGGCCTCCTCCACGTCTCCTGATGTACTGGCCTGTCTCCTGGTAGCGCTTCCATGCTCTGGACACTACGCTGACAGACACAGCAAACCTTTTTGCCACAGCTCGCATTGATGTGCCATCCTGGATGAGCTGCACTACCTGAGCCTCATGCTACCACTAGAGTGAAAGCACCGCCAGCATTCAAAAGTGACCAAAACATCAGCCAGGAAGCATAGGAACTGAGAAGTGGTCTGTGGTCACCACCTTGAGAACCACTCCTTTATTGGGGGTGTCTTGCTAATTGCCTATAATTTCCACCTGTTGTCTATTCCATTTGCACAACAGCATGTAAAATTTATTGTCAATCAGTGTTGCTTCCTAAGTGGACAGTTTGATTTCACAGAAGTGTGATTGACTTGGAGTTACATTGTGTTGTTTAAGTGTTCCCTTTATTTTTTTGAGCAGTGTATAACGATGCTATATACAGGGGGTACCGGTACCGAGTCAACGTGCGGGGGTACAGATTAGTCGAGGTAATATGTACATGTAGGTAGGGGTAAAGTGACTATGCATAGATAATAAACAGCAAGTAGCGGCAGCGTAAAACAAAAGGGCGGAGGGAGTACAATGCAAATAGTCAGGGAAGCCGTTTTATGGCTTGGTGGTATCAGCTGTTAAGAAACCTTATGGTCCTAGACTTGGCGCTCCAGTACCCCAATATAGTTAATATAGTTGGTTCAGAGTTCATTTTGATATTTGAACCTGCGTGTCCTGATCGCAAAAATCAACATGCGCACACGGAGGTACGCGCGTGCCCGGTCTAGTCAGCATGTAAAGTGTTGAAAGTTTCCAGGAGCAAAGTGGTGTCCATCAAAAAAATATGGAACTACCCAGACTTTGCCTAGAGCTGGCTGTACGAACAAACTCATCAACCACGCAAGGACTTTGGACAGGGAGGTGACCAAGAACCCAATGACCAATCTGACAGAACTACAGAGTTCCTCTCTACAGCACTACACCAATCTGGGCTTTTGGGGGAGTGGCCTGACAGAAGCCAATCCTGAGAAAAATGCACGACAGCACTTGGAATTGCAAAAAGGCATGTGAAAGACAGAACATAAGGCAAAAGATTATTTGGCGTGAATGCAAAGCACTATGTCTAAAGAAAACCAAGCACAGCTCAACATTGCGCTGGTTAAGATTGGTCAGATCTTTTGAACTGTTTGTGCTAGAAATAAGCAGTAGTAATGGTGCAAGCATGACACTAATCAATCTGCGCTCAGAAAACTACAGCACAGCAAAGCCTTATCATTACAACAATTATTCTAAAAATAAATACAAATATTGTCACTGGTGCTCACAAATTATAACTGCAGGTCACACAGCAAAATATTTAGTCGCATATGTGAGCAAATTGACCACACTTTAGAGCCCTGGTTGTAACAGTATCTAATCTGAGATAACAGCAATATCCAGTCAGGTATACGCACTGTTCCCAGATAATGATATGCATTCATTAGACACACAGAACATGCACCACGCATGTTTGTTTTCCACTACGTCCCTCGTCAAAGCCAACTACCTGAGACGTATTAGTTGCCATGACAGGGTCACCAGTGAAAGCAATGAGGATTAAATAGTTCCACTGAGAGAGGCATTTATTCACGGAGTACGAGTGAGTCACTGAACTATAATGACATGCGTAATAATTGTATCTTTCTTCTGGGCCTTCACGGCAGACGGCGTCTCCCATGAATCTTGTTCAGAGGGAGGTGGATTCTTTAAGAACAAATTGACCTAATCGGGGTCAACCTCTGTGCATCAAAGGCTAATGATGCAAAGCCGTTTGCGGTGACATGTGTGCCCCAAGAGTCTACGACGCGGTCCCCAAAACAAAGCAAGCACTAATAATTTTACACAGGAGAGAGCAGAGAATCCATCTGTTTATCCATCTGAGCCTACGGGAATCACTAGGAGAGAAACAACAAGACAACCAACAGGGTCCAGCCATGCAGAGTGTGAAATTGTAGAGAATGATCACACAATTTACTCATGTCAATTATTCCTTACTTACAAAAAAATGGTGAACGTTTGAGACAAAGTCAATGGGAATGCTAAGCTAATATTTCAGCAAGATACCTCCAATCCATGATAGCCGTACTCCTATGTTGCAAGGGAAAGTACTTATCATGATGGTGACGCAATACATAGGCCTAATTGGAATTCAAAACAGAACATTGTTGGCAGGCAGGTATGTTGGGGGCATTGGGTGCATGGAAGAAAACCAGTTACTCAAGAGTAATTTTGCATTCTTGCATTATTTTACCATTCCCCTCACTGACAAAACCTAGGCTACATGCACTCTAATTCAACCACAACAAGGATGCTAGGCCTATAAGTTACACGTATCCTGTGGGTCCAGAGTGAGTCAATGTTAACACACACCTCCACTGTGATTGCCTCTGGGAGATTGCCCTAGCCTAAGGCAAAGGCAGAGATAGACCCTGGCCAGGGAGAGAGAGCTCCACAGATCCCAAGGGATTATTATAAACAAGCCTTTAAATTGCATTGACTGCTCCTCTACCACTGGCCTTCAAGGACATTCACTGAGATAAATCAGCAGTGACTGTAGTAAAGGTTAGCGGATGGTAGCCCTAGATGGTATTCCGCAGAGCTTTAGACCAACACGGAAGGCTTTGAATTTGCCTGCATCCAAACTAAATTGTTCCGTTTCATTGAAATTGTGAAGTGAAACGGAACAATTCCATTTGGATTCAGGCTCTCTCTGAAGACCTCCAGTGAGATAGCACCACAGATTCTCTAGGGTTCTTATCATTGCTACTCTGCTTTGGGTGCTACATCGTCGAGGGAGCAGGGATTAATAATTGAAAAAAAATGCAAATAGTTTGGGTAGCCATTTGACTATGTTCAGGAGTCTTATGGCTTGGGGGTAGAAACTGTTCAGAAGCCTCTTGGACCTAGAATTTGCGCTCAGGTACCGCTTACCGTGCTGTAGTAGAGAGAACAGTCTATGACTAGGGTGGCTGGAGTCTGACAATTTTTAGGGCCTTCCTCTGACACCGCCTAGTATATACAGTGGGGGAAAAAAGTATTTAGTCAGCCACCAATTGTGCAAGTTCTCTCACTTAAAAAGATGAGAGGCCTGTAATTTTCATCATAGGTACACTTCAACTATGACAGACAAAATGAGGAAAAAAATCCAGAAAATCACATTGTAGGATTTTTATGAATTTATTGCAAATTATGGTGGAAAATAAGTATTTTGTCAATAACAAAGTTTATCTCAATACTTTGTTATATACCCTTTGTTGGCAATGACAGAGGTCAAACGTTTTCTGTAAGTCTTCACAAGGTTTTCACACACTGTTGCTGGTATTTTGGCCCATTCCTCCATGCAGATCTCCTCTAGAGCAGTGATGTTTTGGGGCTGTCGCTGGGCAACACGGACTTTCAACTCCCTCCAAAGATTTTCTATGGGGTTGAGATCTGGAGACTGGCTAGGCCACTCCAGGACCTTGAAATGCTTCTTACGAAGCCACTCCTTCGTTCGGCAGGCGGTGTGTTTGGGATCATTGTCATGCTGAAAGACCCAGCCACGTTTCATCTTCAATGCCCTTGCTGATGGAAGGAGGTTTTCACTCAAAATCTCACGATACATGGCCCCATTCATTCTTTCCTTTACACGGATCAGTCAGTCCTGGTCCCTTTGCAGAAAAACAGCCCCAAAGCATGATGTTTCCACCCCCATGCTTCACAGTAGGTATGGTGTTCTTTGGATGCAACTCAGCATTCTTTGTCCTCCAAACATGACGAGTTGAGTTTTTACCAAAAAGTTCTATTTTGGTTTCATCTGACCATATGACATTCTCCCAATCCTCATCTGGATCATCCAAATGCTCTCTAGCAAACTTCAGACGGGCCTGAACATGTACTGGCTTAAGCAGGGGGACACGTCTGGCACTGCAGGATTTGAGTCCTGGCGGCGTAGTGTGTTACTGATGGTAGGCTTTGTTACTTTGGTCCCAGCTCTCTGCAGGTCATTCACTAGGTCCCCGTGTGGTTCTGGGATTTTTGCTCACCGTTCTTGTGATCATTTTGACCCCACGGGGTGAGATCTTCGCGTGGAGCCCCAGATCGAGGAAGATTATCAGTGGTCTTGTATGTCTTCCATTTCCTAATAATTGCTCCCACAGTTGATTTCTTCAAACCAAGCTGCTTACCTATTGCAGATTCAGTCTTCCCAACCTGGTGCAGGTCTACAATTTGGTTTCTGGTGTCCTTTGACAGCTCTTTGGTCTTGGCCATAGTGGAGTTTGGAGTGTGACTGTTTGAGGTTGTGGACAGGTGTCTTTTATACTGATAACAAGTTCAAACAGGTGCCATTAATACAGGTAACGAGTGGAGGACAGAGGAGCCTCTTAAAGAAGAAGTTACAGGTCTGTGAGAGCCAGAAATCTTGCTTGTTTGTATGTGACCAAATACTTATTTTCCACCATAATTTGCAAATAAATTCATAAAAAATCCTACAATGTGATTTTCGGGATTCTTTTTCCTCATTTTGTCTGTCATAGTTGAAGTGTACCTATGATGAAAATTACAGGCCTCTCTCATCTTTTTAAGTGAGAGAACTTGCACAATTGGTGGCTGACTAAATACTTTTTTCCCCCACTGTAGGTCCTGGATGGCAGGAAGCTTGGCAGTGATGTACTGGGCCGTTCGCACTACCCTCTGTAGCGCCTTGCGGTCGTAGGCCGAACAGATGCCATACCTGGCAGTGATGCAACCAGTCAGGATGCTCTCGATGGTGCAGCTGTAGGACTTTTTGAGGATCTAAGGACCCATGCCAAATCTTTTCAGTCTCCTGAGGGGGAATAGGTTTTGTCTTGCCCTCTTCACGACTGTCTTGGTGTGCTTGGACCATGATAGTTTGTTGCTCTCAACCTGCTCCACTGCAGCTCTGTCAATGAGAATGGGGGTGTGCTCGGTCCTCTTTGTCCTGTAGTCCACAATCATCTCCTTTGTCTTGATCAAGTTGAGAGAGAGGTTGTGGTCTCTGACCTCCTCCCTATAGGCTGTCTCGTCGTTGTCGGTGATCAGGCCTACCACTGTTGTGTCATCGGCAAATTTAATGACAGTGTTGGAGTTGTGCCAGACCATGCAGTCATGAGTGAACAGGGAGTTCAGGAGGGGACTGAGCACACACCCCTGAGGAGTCCCTTTGTTGAGGAACAGCGTGGTGGATGTGTTGTTACCTACCCTCACCACTTGGGGGCGGCCAGTCAGGAAGTTCAGGATCCAGTTGCAGAGGGAGGTGTTTAGTCCCAGGATCCTTAGCTTAGTGATGAGCTTTGAGGGCACTATGGTGTTGAACGCTGAGCTGTAGTCAATGAATAGCATTCTCACATAGGTGTTCCTTTTGTCCAGGTGGGAAAGGGCAGTGTGGAGTGCAATAGAGATTGCATCATCTGTGGATCTGTTGGGGCGGTATGCAAATTGGAGTGGGTTTCTGGGATGATGGTGTTGATGTGAGCCATGACCAGCCTTTCAAAGCACTTCATGGCTACAGACGTGAGTGCTACAGGTCGGTAGTCATTTAGGCAGGTTACCGTAGTGTTCTTAGGCACAGGGACTATGGTGGTCTGCTTAAAACATGTTGGTACTACAGACTTGGACAGAGAGAGGTTGAACATGTCAGTGAAGACACTTGCCAGTTGGTCAGCGCATGCTCGCAGTACATGGCCTGGTAATCCGTCTGGCCCTGCGGCCTTGTCAATGTTGACCTGTTTAAAGGTCTTACTCACATTGGCTGCGGAGAGCGTGATCACACCGTCTTCCGGAACAGCTAGTGCTCTCAAGAATGTTTCAGTTTGCCTCGAGGTGAGCATAGAAGTAGTTTAGCTCGTCTGGTAGGCTTGTGTCACTGGGCAGCTCGTGGCTGTGCTTCCCTTTGTAGTCTGTAATGGTTTGCAAACCCTGCCACATCCGACGAGCATCAGAGCCGGTGTAGTACGATTCAATCTTACTCCTGTATTGATGATTTGCCTGTTTGATGGTTCATCAGAGGGCATAGCGGGATTTCTTATAAGCTTCCGGATTAGAGTTCCGCTCCTTGAAAGCAGCAGCTCTAGCCTTTAGCTCAGTGCGGATGCTGCTTGTAATCCATGGCTTCTGGTTGGGGTATGTACGTACGGTCACTGTGGGGACGATGTCATCGATGCACATTGATGAAGCCAATGACTGATGTGGGGTAATCCTCAATGCCATCGGAGGAATCCCGGAACATATTCCAGTCACCGGTGTTTCCTGCTTTAATTTTTGCTTTTAAGCAGGAATCAGGAGGATAGAATTATGGTCAGATTTGCCAAATGGAGGGTGAGAGACAGTTTTGTATGTGTATAGGTGGTCCAGAGCTCTTTCTCCTCTGGTTGCACATTTAACATGCTGATAGAATTTTGGTAAATGGATTTAAGTTGCCCTGGATTAAAGTCCCCAGCTACTAGGAGCGCCGCCTCTGGGTGAGCGTTTTCTTGTTTGCTTATGGCGGAATACAGCTCATTCAATGCTGTCTTAGTGCCAGCCTCTGACTGTGGTGGTATGCAAACAGCTCTGAAGAATACAGATGAAAACTCTCTTGGTAGGTAGTGTGGTCTACAGCTTATCATGAGATATTCTACCTCAGGCGAGCAATAGCTCGAGACCTCCTTAAATATCGTGCGCCAGCTGTTATTTACAAAAATACATAGTCTGCCGCCCCTTGTCTTTCCAGTCACAGCTGTTCTATCCAGCCGGTACATCGTATAACCAGCCAGCTGTATGTTGATATTGTCGTTGTTCAGCCACGATGTTACAGTTTTTAAATGTCCCGTTGGTAGCTTAATCTTCCACGTAACTCGTCAATTTTATTCTCCAAAGATTGCACGTTTGCTAGCAGAATGGAGGGAAGTGCTGGTTTATTCGATCGACTTCGAATTTTTAGGAGGCAGCATGATCGTCCGCCCCTCTTTCTGCGCCTCCTCTTCACGCAGATCACGGGGATCGGGGCCTGTTCCCGAGGAAGCAGTATATCCTTCGAGTCGGGCTCGTCAGAGTCAAGAAAGGAAAAATGTTTTTCTGCTAGTCCGATATTTAAAGTTCAGTCCTGACGTCTAGAAGTTATTTTCGGTCATAAGAGACGGTAGCGGCAACATTATGTACAAAATAAGTAAAAAAACAAGTTACAAACAACACAAATAAACGAACAAAAAAACACAATCGGCTAGGGGCACGTAAAACGTCTGCCTTCTTCTCCGGCAGGCATTTCTCAGCCAGTCAAAATCATGATTTTATGGATATATACAAAGAAATGTCAATTGAAAAAAGGTAAAACAAAACAAAGTGCAGCTAGTTGCAGTCTTTCCAGCTTCAGTTTGAAGTTGTGTTAGCTGTGTTGGCTAGCTCCTCTGAACAACAGCGTCCTAACGAGAGAGCACATTTTCTATGCCAGGCGAAATCGTGCCTCATTAGCTCATTGTTATGGCTGTATCTAAATAAATGTCACTAGAAAACAGCTTAAATAAATGCAAATGCAGCTACTTTGTTGTTATTCAGTCTGCACTGTTTGACGTGACTACGTTGGCCGTAGTTGGCTAGCTAGCAAGCAAGCGATAAGAACTTTGCCAGCCAGTATGGCAATGGAACATTTAAAACAAACAACTGGGTCGCGTCTCTGGCAACCAAACCAATAGAACGAACGACCAGCCGGCTTGGGTAGCAACCCTAGATTTGTTTCGGGACCATATCTTGTGGAAGAATGAAATAGTATGAATAAATTAATCAAAATTTGCCAATCATTATTTGAATATGTTTGTAACCCTCAAATTCATTTCGGGCCTAACAACACCTGTGCCAATATATCCTCCAAACACCGGCTTCTGAGGCATTATCATTTAAATATAGTACAGAGGCAAGGAGAAGAGGCCTTACCTGTAGGCATTTTTGGATGCAGGCCGAGGGTCGAACTTGAAGAAGATGATACACATGGGGGTGTTAGGGGTGGGGGACGCTCTCTTACACTGGGCACGGTCAATTTCAAAACTTGGACATGTTGACAAGAGCTGGAAGAAAATTATAGTATAGTGAGAAAAGCAGTAAAGAGGGAAAAGGGGTGAGGGGGAATTGCTGCATATGACTTCTTGAGCGTAAGAGCAGTCAGTGTCTTCACAAGACTACTCTACACTATGGCATGGCCTAGGTTCAATTTACAAAGGAGACAAACTAGATATCATACAGGATTGTGCAGGAAGCAATTTCACCTGCCACAGCTGTGCCAAACCCTAGCTACAGAAACGTCACGTGATGAGAATGTTCCATATCCGTTACAGCTTAGTGTAAAGCCTCTGCAGCAATTTTTCAACTAACCTTAACGTAATGAGAAAGTTACTTCCTCTCAACAAGCTACCGGTGTCTTCATCTACCATCGCTAGTTGCAGGTGGAACGGAAGAATAAGAAAATGCTTGGTTAATAAATTAAATAAATGTTTGCTTCATGAGGTGATCCAACACCAACCTGTCCTGATCAATGAGAGAAGATCTGAAATAGACAATATGGCAGCGTACACATTGTTGGATTACCTCATGGAGCAAAAATGTACTTTATTTAATTAATGGAGCATTTTCTAAATTCTTACATTCCCCTTGCAACTAGCGATGGGAGATGAGAAGACACTGGTAACTTCCAAGTTGAGAGGAAGTAATGTTCTCGCTTACGTAAAGGTTAGTTGAAAAATTTCTGCCGTACACAAGCTAACAATTCTGTAGGTACTGTATGCTAAGCCCCCTAACCTCATCCAAGTGGTAGCCTAATCCTGAAATATTCAATACAGGACAGCAATATTGTTGACAAACCCTCATTTGTGTCCACACACTTTATTGTAACCTGATAGAGAAGTGATTAGATAGGCCAAATGATGTGAAACAATGGACTTTGAACTAACACTTGTCCTGAAAAAGTACAAAATAAATCACAATATCAAACAATTACTCCGATCAGAATTGCATCAGAGGCCAACATTGGAATAATATTTAAATATTTTTTTCATGTAGGTCTACATAAATAAAAAGGGCTACATGTCAAAGTGTAGGTGATATGCATACAGCCTCATGTCCAAACCATGCTGACATGTGGGAGGTGCCAGAAAGTGTAGACAAACATTAATGACACTTTTAATTACATAAATATAGGCTAAAAACCAGTCATGTTTGACAAAATATAACGGGATAATTAACATTAAAGTCTAAAGGCTTGATTCTGTCGACATCCTCGAGGCACGGTTCGTTCATGGTCACAAGACCGGAGTGTGAAGAACATCACCCACCTTGAATTTGAGCAGAGATGGTCACCATTTAACTATTTATTTAACCGTAAAAAAAAGTATTTGTTTAAAACCTGGACGTTTTATGAAGCACGTCTTACCGTGATTCAAAGTAGCCAAGCCAAAATACGGCCATAGAAATGTTGAGGGAATTATTTTATAAACACTTAATATGCCATTGAAACAAGCATTTTCCTCATATTCTATTGGTTTTCAAAGCAACATTATTTTATTGTCCAGCAGCCAAAGGCATAATCCTAATCATACTAGTAACCCATGTTAGTTACGACATCTTTAGACCTCCCTCTTTCTAAATGTCTAAAATATATTTTAATCTCTGTCACATGAAACAGCTTGTGTGTGCAGTGCGCTGTTGAGAAGTGTTGTTTTCCACTAAATGCATTTTGGAAACATTCGCAGGTAGCCTGCAGCCATGAGCGCATTGTGGAGCTCATAATATGAAGAAATAAAACTTGACCAACATTATAAGCTAAACGGTTTGATCTGTTGCATCAGCCTCGTTGATTTAAAAAAATATATAATATGTGCAGTAATTGTATGAATTTTGGATCTGTTGTCCCAGAGTCCATTTTAAACCATATACTTGTCATAATCCCGGGGACGACAGGACGCCCTTAATTTCAAGTCCTGGGAGGGAATTATTAAATAAAGGCACTAAAAAGTATTTGGTTGTAGGCTAATTGTAACCAAGGGTGGGGTGGGTATAATTTGTATAACGTTCCAACAACTTTGTAAAGTAAAAGTTAGCCAACAAACTACGCATACAAAGTAGTATGATCAATTCACCTAGCTAACAAGCTACCGAATAGGCATCAACTCACCACGTAGCTTATTTAAATTTTTATTTTATCCCTTCATCTCCCCAATTTCATGGTATCCAATTGGTAGTTAGTCTTGTCCGTACGGGAGTTGCAGTGACTCAGGAGGCGAAGGTCGAGAGCCGTGCATCCTCCGAAACACAACCCAGCCAAGCCGCACTGCTGCTTGACACAACGCCCTCTTAACCCGGAAGCCAGCCGCACCATTGTGTCGTAGGAAACACCATACACATGGCAACCGTGTCAGCGTGCACTGTGCCCGGCCTGCCACAGGAGTCGCTAGTGCGCGATGGGACAAGAACATCCCTGCAGGCCAAACCCTCCCTTAACCCGGGCGATGCTGGGCCAATTGTTCGTCGCCCCATGGGTCTCCCGGTCGCAGCTGGCTGCGCCAGAGCCTGAACCCGGAT
The DNA here is from genome assembly GCA_030435695.1 of Brachymystax lenok tsinlingensis. Taxonomy (NCBI): domain Eukaryota; kingdom Metazoa; phylum Chordata; class Actinopteri; order Salmoniformes; family Salmonidae; genus Brachymystax; species Brachymystax lenok. The sequence goes on along the minus strand of CM059819.1, from coordinate 57,065,404 downwards.
CTCTAGGGGCACAGCTAGCAATGCAGTGCCTTAGACCACTGCGCCACTCGGGGGGCTCACGTAGCTTATTCTTAATGTTTGTTCATAGGCTACCAGAGTGAGGACAGATCATTTTCAGAACAAACATATTGAGTATAACCCTTAATTAAATAGCCCACTCCCTACCCGGTATCTTATTCTGCCGCTATACAACTTTGTATGCATTGTTTGTTGGCAAAGTTGTTACTTACCAAGTTTTTGTAACAGATTCCTGTTGGAAAGTTCCACAAATTAAACCCACCCACAAGGGTGGCCAACCATCCTCCAGAGTAGTATTTTGAGACATAGCAAGAGTGTAGCCTACATTTTTGTCTGATTATCTATGGGGAGGGGGGGGGAGAGATAGTGATGCATTTTATTTTGTAAAGTGGCTCCTTGCATCATACAATAACGTAAAAATGTAGTTCAGCCTACATACATATGTGTGTATATATATAGGGGGGAGGGGGAGTAAAAAAAAAATCTGTCTTACAAGTAGCTCAAAAAGTTAATGTCAAGCCCTGATCAGCAGATTTTCTTTTTTAACTCAACTGACACAAGAGGTCAGCACCCGGTGACCACTAAAGTGTGTGCAGGCTTTTGTTCCTACCCAGCACTACAGCAACACATCTGCTTCAACTAATAGTTATTTATTTTGAAGTGGCCTAGAGAAGCAGAGCACATAGCTAGCTGGTAACGTCTCATTTCTAGTTGCAAACAACATTAAGGTTAGCTAGTTAAACCAATACTTTCTCTATCTCTGGTTAAGCTAGCTGACTAACGTTACAATGGTTAGAGATATAACGCTAGCTAGATATATATATATATATAAAAATGGTGAGCAAAAATATCCAATCTGAGAACCAGGACAACAAAATTCCCATTATAGCCTCTTGCTTATAATCTTACCTTCAGTCAACAACTTTGATCAAACACAGATTGTAGCGAGTTAGCAAACCAGCCAGCTAGCTAAAAGTAGCAGTCTTGCACTAGATAGATGTCACAACAAGGACAAAACAGGCAAGTGACACCTCTTTGCTAAAGGTCTGTTATGCGACACAATACAAAACAAGAATATATTACAATTAACCTGTGTGGTTACCTACTTTGAGCAAAGTAAAACGTAGTCACTGTTACACTTACTTCTGAAGATCAATTCATTCGGTTGGCTAATACGAAACGTATTCGCACATATAAGGTGCATTTGATTTAGTTTGTCAGTAGGCTAGACCGGAACTTTCAGTTCAATGCCACTGAACGAATGAGAACTCCGCTCGCCCCGTGGATAGTTCCAGAATGGACCCGGCGTAAATTGGGTGCACCCACTTCGATGGCGACCATAGAGCAACACACACTGTGATTCGCCGATACTAATGCCGCGTTCATGTCATGTCGGGAACTTGTAAATATGAATGGAAAAACGCGTAAATTCGTGGGGGAAATGCACGTGAACGCTCCTCCAACAGGTCATTGGTAGTACAGTACAGTATGAAGACAGGCAGAAACAACTTCTCCAATAGAAGTCCCCGATCACACGTGTAGGCGATGTCATTGTTACGTTAGCTCGCTAATGCCACGTTCAAAACAACTGGGAACTCGGAAAAATACGAGCTCCGACTGGGAAAATCGTTTTGAAAGGTCATCCAACTCGGGAACTCGGGAACTCGGGCCTCTTTCTTTCAGTACGGACATTACCATTTGGATGTGAAAACTTTTCCTAAGATGCATACTTTCAGTTTTTCCAAACACTGCACTCGTGCAAAAGAGGGAGACTGGCACACGTGCAGATCAAATACACAACTGGAACACAGATTAAGCTGTTACATGTCATAATAATTGTTTGATACTGTTCAATCAATTCCATTCCAGCCATTACATTGAGCCCACCCTCCTATAGCTCCTCCCACCAGTCTCCTCTGATGTAAATGTCCAATGAAACAGAAAAAAATTAGGAAGTGGGACATCTCGCTTCCTCTTCGTCTCTGGTATAAAAGCACACCTGTGTTGATAATGATGGTTTCCCAGGAACTGATGGCTACTACAATTGTGGCTAGATGGGGTACAGCACCATCTAGTTGTTGCGTCGGGGACAACTGTAGAATGTTAGCTAACTCTAACCCTTTTCCTAACCTTAACCTAATTCTCCTAACCTGCTACGTAAAGTAACTTCTGTCCATAGCTGTACTCCCTCTAGCCACAACCATAGAAGCCATTGAAAGCTCTGAAATCTCTTACTTCCAACTTCAGTGCGTTCAAAACCACTTGGAAAAAAAACTAGCTCTGACTGGATCATCCAACTCAGGAACTCAAATCAAATCAAAGTTTATTTGTCACGTGCGCCGAATACAACAGGTGTAGACCTTACAGTGAAATGCTTACTACAGGCTCTAACCAATAGTGCAAAAAAGGTATTAGGTGAACAATAGGTAAGTAAAGAAATAAAAACACCAGTAAAAATACAGTGAAAAATAACAGTAGCGAACCTATATACAGTAGCGAGGCTATAAAAGTAGAGAGGCTACATACAGACACCGGTTAATCAGGCTGATTGAGGTAGTATGTACATGTAGATATGGTTAAAGTGACTATGTATATATGATGAACAGAGAGTAGCAGTAGCGTAAAAGAGGGGTTGGCGGGACACAATGCAGATAGCCCAGTTAGCCAATGTGCGGGAGCACTGGTTGGTCGGGCCAATTGAGGTACTATGTACATGAATGTATAGTTAAAGTGACTATGCATATGTGATAAACAGAAAGTAGCAGCAGCGTAAAGAGGGGTTGGGGGGGCACACAATGCAAATAGTCCGGGTAACCATTTGATTACCTGTTCAGGAGTCTTATGGCTTGGGGGTAAAAACTGTTGAGAAGCCTTTTTGTCCTAGACTTGGCACTCCGGTACCGCTTGCCATGCGGTAGTAGAGAGAACAGTCTATGACTGGGGTGGCTGGGGTCTTTGACAATTTTTAGGGCCTTCCTCTGACACCGCCAGGTGTAGATGTCCTGGATGGCAGGCAGCTTAGCCCCAGTGATGTACTCTCTTCACGGCTGTGTTGGTATTTTTGCACTGTGATAGGTCCTTAGTGATGTGGACACAGAGGAACTTGAAGCTTGACGCTCTAATACAGCCCCGTCCCTGAATTGGGGCTTGCTTGGTCCTCCGTTTCCTGTAGTCCACAATAAACTCCTTTGTCTTGCCAGCGTTCAGGGGAGAGGTTGTTGTCCTGAGATCACACTGGCAGGTCTCTCACTACTTCCCTATAGGCTGTCTCATCGTTGTTGGTGATCAGGCCTACCACCGTCGTGTCATCTCGAAACTTGATGATGATGTTTGAGTCGTGCGCGGCCACGCAGTCGTGGGTGAACAGCAAGTACATTTAGTGGACTGAGAACGCACCCCCGATTGGCCCCAATGTTGAGGGATGTGTTGTTGCCTACCCTCATCACCTGGGGGGTCCAGGATCCAGTTGCAGAGAGAGGTGTTCAGTCGCAGGATCCTTAGCTTAGTGATGAGCTTGGAGGGCACTATGGTGTTGACCACTGAGCCGTAGTCAATGAACAGGTGGGAAAGGGCAGTGTGGAGTGCAATAGGGATTGCATAATCTGTGGATCTGATGGAGCGGTATGCAAATTGTTGTGGGTCTAGGGTTTCTGGAATGATGGTGTTGATGTGAGCCATGACCAGCCTTTCAAAGCACTTCATGGCTACAGACGTGAGTGCTACAGGTCAGTAGTCATTTAGGCAGGTTACCTTAGGGTTCTTGGGCATTATAGGCCCATGTTATAGGCCCGTCCCCCACGAGGAGCTGAGTGTAACAGTGTAGCTTCCGTCCCTCTCCTCACCCCTACCTGGGCTCAAACCAAGGACCCTCTGCACACATAGACAACAGCCACCCTCGAAGCATCGTTACCCATCGCTCCACAAAAGCCACGGCCATTGCAGAGCAAGGGGAACAACTACTTCAAGGTCTCAGAGCGAGTGACATCACCGATTGAAACGCTGTTAGCGCACACCCCGCTAACTAACTAGCCATTTCACACCGGTTACGTGAGTAAGCTTAAACCATCCATCCACGCCTCTAGCGAACTCGACTTTGTTCCATGTCGTGTGTTTACTGAATATAGCCTACAACAACGGATGTCTATGGTAGCCTAGGCCTACCTTCATACACACAAATTATGAATTTGATCATGTTCAGGTGAGTTAATTTGATCAAAGTAGCAAGCTTAGTATAAATGGCCACAGAACACATTCGAATTTACCGCTGAAATTATGCAAAGATAGACGGATTTTAAACCAATCAAGTTGGAGATACTAAGTACGTTCACCCAATCAAAATAAATAGTTCATTGAAGACCCCGCGACAGGGGTGGGATTCATTTGACGTTTGTTCTGACAGTTTTGTTGTACTGATGCTGTTTGTTATTCGATAGAAGGTGAGTTTGGCCATACATTTCTCTTGAAGTAGGGTATATTATTTTCTACGCTAGGAATATTGAAAGTTTGAGACTTTTCACATTGCTTTTTGTTTTGGGCTTTAAATGGAGAGGTGGACAGGCTATTTACCAATAAACTAACTTGCCGTAATTCCTATTAAATAAATAATGGACAGATTTTTTTTAAAGGAAGGAAACAATTCACCAAACGTTAAAGTTGATTTGTCCCCTCTTACCCTCCAGATATTGAGCAAATAAGTATTGGCTAAGCAAATCACAGACTACACAATATTATTATCGGGCACCGTACGATAATTACTGTAGCTCTGTCGTTTGGTACAAATAATATTGAAAAGAGAAGATTATTATTCGGATTGGTAATAAATGTATTTTAAGTGTTGTAGACGTTATTTGAGGTGCAATTCAAAGACGAAGAAGAATAGAAGTGTCAGGTGATTTCATCAACGCGAGGAACCATCTGGTGATTGCATCGCTAAGTTTACCCAGCTCCTGCGTGCTATCTCTAAACTCCAGTGGAAGGGAGGAAGAGAAGGTAAGAGCCGTTATAATGTAACGTTTCAATGTACTATAGTGATTTTTGGTTAAATAGAAAAAATGCAAATACTTGTATCAAATTGACGTTATCAGCCGAACAAACAATCTATTATTCCTACGTATTCGTAGGCTACACGCTACGCAAATGCTTTGCGATGGTCATGGAAGGATTTGTGTGCCAGTGGTGGGGATTTTACGGAGTTGGTCTTTGGTGGCACTCCATTGTAGACTAGTACAATGTATATTTGAAGTAAAATGCATTCGATTAACAAATTATTCGAGTAGCCTAACGACATCTATAGATTGCAATAGAGTAACGTTAGCCACAGATTTGTCCCATTGAATGACTGTTCTGTTTCTTAAAGCATGCAAACCCATGTCGTGTGTTTATTGAATATAGCCTACAAAAATTATATGTAGTGAACTGCCTCCTGATTCTGCATAGATAAGAGCACACAAGTCATCTATTGTGGCAAAGTTAAGTGTCTCCGTCTGCTCGTGGCACCAACAATAGACTACCTACAGGTAACTGCAAACAATAGTGTCTTAATAGGGCGTTGGGCAACCACGAGTCGCCAGAACTGCTTCAATGCGCCTTGGCATAGATTCTACAAGTGTTTGGAACTCTATTAGCGGGATGGGTCACCATTCTACCACGACAAATTGTCTATTTTTTTGTTTTGTTGATGGTGTCTAAGGCGTTGCTCCAGAATCTCCCATAAGTGTTGATCTGGTGACTGAGATGCACAACCTTTAAATCCCCAATTCTACTTTGGCTGCGTTTACACGGGCAGCCCAGTTCGGATCGTTTTCCACTAATTGGTCTTTTGACAAATCACACATTTTTCAGAGTATATCTGATTGGTCAAATGACCAATTAGTGAAAAAATATCACAGATCTCTTTAGCAATGGTAGCCAAAATAATGGGCACCTAGGCATTTTTAAAGGTGACCTTAGGCATGGGATGTTAATTAATTCAAGAACCACACCTGTGTGGAAGCACCTGCTTTCAATATACTTTGTATCCCGTATTTACTCATGTTTCCTTTATTTTATCAGTTACCTGCACCATCTTTGCAAAAATTCTAAATAATAATTTTCATGCTAACCTTAGGCAATGCAAAATACAGTGGAGTGACTTTATTTATAGTAACAAATGTGATTGTAAACTTTACATTTTTATTAATCGGTTGATAGGCATAATCAATCTTATTTAACCATAACATTTTACGGCATGATGTTGGTATTGACTTTATGAAAGATAAGCAGCAGGATATGTCATATCAGCCACATAGGACACATGTCATGGTATTTATGAGATGCCTTGGGACCTGTTCCAAGATGGAACACATTAATGTGATTATTAATTTTGTTGTTGCTGTGGCTTGAACTGTCAATCATTTCCCTCTGCTTTTGTTTTTCCTTATTGCTGAGTGAGTGGGTATCCATGGAGAGTCTAATTTCTTCTCTTGTAATTACCCAGTATGGGAAAGGGGGCACTTGCGAGTTGCTGCTGGAATTATTTGTGAGGGGGTTGATTCCCTCTTATGTGGCTCTCCTCTTGAGGCCTGAACACTCTAATATAATGAAATGCATGTGTATCGCCATAGAGGCATTTGTGTTCAATTCAGTTGTTACTGCTGTATGAGAAAAGAGATTCAGTTGGATGGAATAGACATTTATTGGCCATGCAGTGTTGTATGAATGAATATAAATAGCTTTTGCAGTCAGTCACAAGGTCGTGCTCTGGCGAGCTGCTGCTCTCCAGTGGTAGTTTTTATTCTGTATTAAAATGTAGGAAGTCTTCATAGATTTATATACAGTGGAGTCTGAAATTATTGACACCCTTAATAAAGATGAGCAATAATGATATAAAATAAATCAAATACTGAGCTATATTATATGCTAAAAGAAATGGGGACATTATTTTATACGAATACAATTGCTCAGAGAAGTAGATTTTCTTTTATCAAGGAAAAAAAAAGGCTTCAAATGATTGATAACCCTAAATGTTTTAATAAATAAAGCATTTGAAAGTATAGTATTTTGTCCTGTATTCTTAGCACACAATGACTACGTCAAGCTTGTGACTCTACAAACTTGTTGGATGCATTTGCATTTGCAGTTTGTTTCGGTTGTTTCAGATATTGTGCCCAATAGAAATGAATGGTAAATAATGTGTTGTCATTTTTTTTTTTTTTTTTATTGTAAATAAGAATGTTTCTAAACACTTCTATGTTAGAGTGGATGCTACCATGATTACAGATCATTATGATTGAATCATGAATAATGATGAGTGAGAATGTTAGTGCCTAAGATCATACCCTCAAGCTGTACTTAACATGTCATCACATTTGCTAGTGGCATAGAGCAGTAGAGTAGAGGTACTTACTGAAGTTGAACACATGTAGAATGATTTTTTTTTTTGTAGCCTAGGTTCCAGGGAAAAATGTGCCTTTTTATAAATTAGTTTCGTGCCATTTTACTTGACTAGAGACTTTGGCTGAGTCTTTTTTAATACCGCACAAATGACAAACTGAAAATCTGATAAAAATATCAATGACCTTGTCTGGAATCCATCAGTATCCTATGTGTGGAGACCAATATTGTAGGCTGCATTATGAGGAAATTATAGTCCTAAAAAAATGCTTTACAGTCAGCCAATGATGCTCAGTTCACTTGCTGGTGATGGCTGATGAGCTCATCAGCCAAAGGCCAATCTCTCTTTTGTGAAACAATATTTAGAAGTTGATCAAATATTTTGGTAGCCTACAGCATAGTGTTCTATTTTCAGCAGGAGCCATTTGCTTTACAACCTGTGTTTTTTCACTGACAGATTTGCTGCATGTTACCAACTGTAGGCTATTCCTTGGTATTGGGCTACAATCCACAGCTGGGCTATTTAAAAAAAATAAGTAAGCTATTGATCCTTTGTGGCTAAATTATAAGCCTTCTCGTGGTGTACTAGGTTATTCTGAATGAATTCATTTATTTCTGAACAGACAGCAGTAATTCTTTGGCAAATGTATAGTGCATTTGGAAAGTATTCAGACCTCTTCCCTTCCACATTTTATTTTACACCCTTATTCTAAAATGTATTAAATAAAGCATTTCCTCATCAATCTACCCAATACCCCATTAAAGTTTTTTTTTTTTTTTTTTAAACGTGAGCACATTTATTAAAAATAACATACCTTATTTACATTAGGATTCAGACCCTTGGCTATGAGACTTGAAATTGAGCTTAGGTGCATCTTCTTTCCATTGATCATCCTTGCGATGGTTCTACAACTTGATTGAAATCCACCTGTGGTAAATTCAATTGATTTGAGATGATTTGGAAAGGCACACACCTGTATATGTAAGGTCCCACAGTTGACAGTGCATGTCAGAGCAAAAACCAAGCCATGAGGTTGAAGGAATTGTCTGTACAGCTCGGAGACAGGATTGTGTCGAGGCACAGATCTGGGGAAGGGTACCAAAAAATGTCTGCAGCATTGAAGGTCCCCAAGAACACCGTGCTGTCCATCATTCTTAAATGGAAGAAGTTTTGAACCAGCGAGACTCATCCTAGAGCTGGCCGCCCGAGTAAACTGCGCAATCGGGGGGAGAAGGGCCTTGGTCAGGGAGGTGACCAAGAACTCAATGGTCCCTCTGACAAAGCTCCAGAGTTCCTCTGTGGAGATGGGAGAGCATTCCAGAAAGACACCCATCTCTGCAGTACTCCACCAATCAGGCTTTTATGGTAGAGTGGCCAGACGGAAGCCACTCCTCAGTAAAAGGCACATGACAGCCCGCTTGGAGTTTGCCAAAAAGCACCTAAAGGACACTGACCATGAGAAACCAGATTCTCTGGTCTGATATGAACCAAGATTGAACGCTTTGGTCTGAATGCCAAGCGTCACGTCTGGAGGAAACCTGACACCATGCCTACGGTGAAGCATGGTGGTGGCAGCATCATGCTGTGGGGAGGTTTTTCAGAGGCAGGGACTGGGAGACTAGTCAAGATCGAGGGGAAAAATGCACGGAGCAAAGTACAGAGAGATCATGATGAAAACCTGCGATAGAGCCCTCAGGACCTCAGACTGGGGCGAAGGTTCACCTTCCAACAGGACAACGACCCTAAGCACACCACAAAGACAATGCAAGAGTGGCTTCGGGACAAGTCTCAATGTCCTTGAGTGGCCCAGCCAGTGCCCAGACTTGAACCCAATCTCTGGAGAGACCTGGAAATAGCTATGCAATCTACGCTCCCCATCCAACCTGACAGAGCTTGAGAGGATCTGCAGAGGAATGGGAAGAAACTCTACAAGCTTGGCACAGCTGTATTTGGAGCGACATACCCATGAAGACTCAAGTCTGTAAATGTTGCCAAAGGTGCAACTGACTAAAGTGTATGAATACTTATGTGAATGTGTTATTTCAGGTTTTGATTTGTAATACTTTTGCAAAAGTGTCTAAACCTGTTTTTGCTTTGTCATTATGGGTTATTGTGTGTAGATTGATTTGGGGGGGGGAACTATTTTATCAATTTTAGAATAAGCCTGTAATATAACAATGTGGAAAAAGTCAAGGGGTCTAAATATTTTCAGAATGTGCTGTATTTCAATTCATCAGGGGTGCTGCTCTTCCTTCAAAACCCTTTGCATGGCCATAATTCTATCAGGAAATAAATGAAGTGCAACACTGGAGAGATGAGTTGCAGGCTCATGTCTATCAGAGCAGAGGGGGGTCATAGAAAGTGAATCTCATTCTAGTTATGTGTTAGATACTGGCACGTTTCTCACACATACGCGCGTTGGTCTCCAACAGGTTACAATGTTGCGCAAACCATAAACCCAGGCCGCCCCAACCCAAATCAACTCTTAGAATATTAGGCCTGGGCTGAATAATGTACTTTTTCACATTTTGTTAATTTTCTTGCCCTCACAAAGAAATGTAGAGGCAACTCATATTAACTTTGAAGTATTAAGTGAAAATAATTGTTCATGACTCGAGGTACCGGATCTGGCCAAATAGGTTCCGGAACAAAACAGTCCAAAACGGAGAGGTGCAGGATCTGGCTCAAATTAAGCACTGGCACCAATACATGCTAACCTTGCTCCATTACCAGTGTCTTGGGGGAATGATCTTAGGCCCTCTAACTTATTCATCATTATTCACACTTCTTTCAGAATTATCTGTAATCATGGTAGCATCCACATTAATATAGAAGTGTTTAGAAACATTATTTTATTTACAAAAGTGACTCAAATGTACACTTTACCATTTTAATTTCTATTGGGAATTCATCTGATTCACAACCAAAACGAACTGCAAATGCATCCAACATATTTTTGGAGTTAAAAGCTGGATGTAGTCATTGCGTGCTAGGAATATGGGACCAAATACTGAACTTTTGACTACTTAAAACAAATCTTTAGAGGTGTCAGTTTTGACCCCTAACTTTATTAGATTTTTGTTTATTTCTTGTAAAACAAAATCTTGGCGCAATTGTGGAATATAATTTCCTCTTTTTTTTTGCGTTGAATATAGCTCAGTATTTGAATTATTTTATACAGTCATCATTGGTCATCTTTATCAAGGGTGTGAATCATTTCGGACCCACTGTATGTCACTACTCCAAATGCATGGAAATAATAGTTTTTTTGTCTGTTACAAGTTCTACACATGGATTAGAGTACTCGTATACAACCGATGGATGTTATTGTTTCAACTTACGTGCTTTCCTTTTTGAGTGCTGTTTATTTATTTAATCGATAAGCATGTGCTACATTAATGAAAAGTCTCCATCAGCAAATTGTTTGGACTGATTGTTTTTGTTTGCAATATATCTAACAGTGAGTGACAATATCCTGGAGACTTGGCTACCATGGATCCTAAGTCTGCTGGATTTGACAACACAATGCCTAGCTCCTGTCAAGGCATCTGTCAGTATTCAGCTGCCATTTCTTACCCAAGGATATCTCATCCCACATAGGCCTACTATGTTTTACTTTGACAAGGTGATTCTATTAATATTTACTTCATTGATGCAGCTGTCTGTTGTTATTCTAAATATTATATTTACCTTGTTTTGATTTCGATAGGCTATATGCTATTCAGTGGGAACGTTATGACTGCGTCTCAGTGTTTGGGTAATAATGAGACTACTTGTTTCACATTAGAATGGACTTTCAGCCTGGGTTGTGAGGAAGTTCTAATTGAGACATAAAAGAGAGCCCTAATGCTCAGTGTGATCTCCCACGCGTGGCCTACTTGGCGACAGCTATGTTGAAGTACTGTGAAGGTTTAATGGGGAAGGTGGCAGAGTTATCAAATTTTATTTGTCACACATGGTTGGCATATGTTAATGCGAATGTAAAGGAATCAGTATGTACATATAGTGTTGAGCGATGGCGTGCGGCATAGGCAAGATGCAGTAGATGGCATAGAATACAGTATATACATATGAGAAATGTAGGATATGTAAACATTATTAAAGTGGCGTTATTTAAAGTGACTAGTGATACCTTCATTAAATCCATTTATAAAATGTATTAAATTGGCCATAGATTTAAGTCAATATGTTGGCAGCAGCCACGGTTAGTGATGGCTGTTAAATGGTCTGATGGCCTTGAGATAGAAGCTGTTTTTCAGTCTCTCGGTCCCAGCTTTGATGCACCTGTACTGACCTCGCCTTTTGGATGATAGCGTGGTGAACAGGCAGTGGCTCAGGTGGTTGTTGTCCTTGATGATCATTTTGGCCTTCCTGTAACATCGGGTGCTGTAGGTGTCCTGGAGGGCAGGTAGTTTATCCCCGGTGATGCATTGTGCAGTCCGCACCACCCTCTGGGGAGCCTTGCGGGTGAGGGCGGTGCAATTGCCGTACGACAGGATGCTCTCGATTGTGCACCTTTAAAAGTGTTTTAGGTGACGAGCCAAATTTCTTCAGTCTCCTAAGGTTGAAGAGCCGCTGTTGCGCCTTTTTCACCACGCTGTCTGTGTGGTGGACCATTTCAGTTTGTCCATAATGTGTACGCCGAGGAACTCTCCACCTTCTCCACTACTGTCCTGTCGATGTGGATAGGGGGGTGCTCCCTATGCTGTTTCCTGTAGTCCACGATCGTCTCCTTTGTTTTATTGACGTTGAGTGTGATGTTATTTTCCTGACACCACTCTCCGAGGGCCCTCACCACCTCCACGTTGGCCGTCTCCGTCGTTGTTGGTAATCAGGCCTACCACTGTAGTAGTCTGCCAACTTGATGATTGAGTTGGAAGGGTGCATGGCCACGCAGCCATGGGTGAACAGGGAGTACAGTAGAGGGCTGAGAACACACCCTTGTGGTCAGCTGATCAGTTAGATATGGGGATGCTTTACTGAAATCAAGGAATAGTGGGAAACAACGCAATGATGCATTCTCAGTATGCGAAAAAAAGAATCTTCAATATTATTCAACATTTAAGCAAATTGAATATGGTTTAAATGCCAGGATGTTATTAATACACGTTTTGGCTCTAAATATAGTGGAATTCTTTGCTCACTTTTCCACAATGTATTGGGAGAGTGTGGGCTCTTCAAGTTACCCCCAAACACAACTAGGCTACTTAGTTGGGAAGATGCCTGAAGCTTCTGCGGTTGTGTTCAAATGTAAGCTGTCGCTTTTGTTGTTCTTAAAGGTTCACAAGCATTGCATCGTAGGTTACATTTAAAAAAATATTTTACCCAAAGTGGATTTCAGTTCTCACAAGTATTTCTTGTTCTCTTTGCCTTCGTCTGAGCTATTAAACTAAATACTAAACCATCTTTTGATTTCTGAATGTGTCGGCACCAGGGACTCGTTAATGATATCATGTTAATCAGGCCTTTTTGATTTAATTTTGTAGGCTAGGCTACCTATTTAATTTGAGGATCAAGCCTTTGCAATCATTATGTTCTTGTGTTTAGTTTGTTGCTGTCCAGCAGTTCTGAATTTCTGTGCAGTAACCTTTCAATTTGAAAAGTGTTGGTGTGTGTACAAGGCTATTTGAGTTAATTTATGTTACAGCACTTTGGTTTCACTAATAAATATGTTGAAATGGAACCAAATGATCAGTTTTTGTCTTCAGTCCTTTTTAAATTGGATAGATGGGTTATATGGTCTACTACAGTATAGGTTGCATGTGATAGTCTGCCTATAACTAACTATAACTCCATTACTATTCTATTGAGAGTTTAGAGAAGTTAATACAATTTGGAAATGAGCTATTATCAGGCTGGTTAATGCGATGCATGTCTGTTGAATTTGGGAAAATCCGCCTGCACTTGACCCCGCCCCACCTACTCAGCCAATCACGAGCCGTGGCATACTTTGACTAAACGGTACGTGCTAAATAGTATGCAGTTCTAAGTATGTCAGTATTGGTATTCGGACACCGGCTATGTCTGACTGCGCTAGGAAGGTCTAAAGACGTGGCCTTGACCATTCATCCTGGTTTATTTAATCTTCTAGAACAATGAACAACTGTCAGGGCACTTAGTATGTCAGGCTTTCACTTTCCTTTAGTTGAGTTTGTTTTAGTCCACTCTAATCAATTCTACAGAGAACCTGTCAACTCAAACTAGTGCTGTATGAGCTCTTTGGAAAAAGAGGTATGGCCTTCAGGCTAGCAGATAGTTTTGTTTTATGCTACGTTTTGTGTAGACACTATATTTAGCCTACTTTCTCATATAGCGTTAAGTCTGGTGGTGGATACTGTGCTGAATAGCCTATATGAATCCTGCTCTAACGTGAATCTGTAACTCTGTATCATAATGTTTTGTATGCTTCTGTGGCAATTGCTTAATGATAAGTCCATTCCCGGGAAAATGGTAGTGCCAAACAGCAACTATTTTTGAGATGCTTCATAGAATGTGTAATGGAAATGATTTGTGCAGCACATAGACTCTGTACTGGTACCCCCTGTATATAGCCTCGTTGTTATGTTACTTTTTATTTTTTTGACTAGTTTATTTAGTAAATATTTTCTCAGCTATATTTCTTGAACTGTGTTGTTGGTTTAGGGCTTGTAAGTAAGCATTTCACGCTAAGGTCTACACCTGTTGTTAGGCGCATGTTACAAATACGATTGGATTTGGAATGAATCCTGCATCAAGCAAGTGCTTTAGCACTAGGCTTTTATAAGGGGGACCTCGCCTAAAGAGGTTCATCCTGGAAAATTATACAAAGAAAAGCCACCTATTACAATGAGCCAGTGTCTATCTAGCTGGCCATCTACTCCAATAATATAGGACATATCTGACCTAGGAGTGAAATCATGTTGATTATTAAATTGCCTCAACTTGCATGCACATTTGGATCAATAAGTAAACTACAGTAGCACCACACTGCTGTCTCTGTAGTTTTGATGGATTGATCGAAGTACAGTATCTTACTGGGGAGATGAAACTCAGTCAGTGCTGTGGGCAAAGGTTGCTGTGATGTGACTGCCTGTGTAGTGGGAGAGGGAGGCCAGGTCCAGAGTGAATGCCTCTTTATGCTCTTGGCTGACACCTGCTAGGCTTGGGGGGGGATATGCTCCTTCAATAAACCCTTGGCACTGGTCTCCTCTCCCTCCTGCGAAAGGGTATAACTCTCTAGGTCTTTGTCTGGCCAGCCCCAGCACACACAGCATAGCCCCAGGACTGTGTTAATGCTTTTTTGATTGTTAGCTGTCTTGGGTTAAATATAGAAGTTTATGAAGGATAGGAAATATGTGTCTATGGGGGTTACTAGCTAGGGAATTATGAAGTACTGTGTTGTTGTAGTCTTATTTTCAGCCTTACATTTGGGAAATTGTTTTCAAAATAATTTGGTCATTTATTTGACAAGTTCCCTCCAGTTAATAAAAAAAAAAACACAGAATAAAGATCAATATGTCAGAAATGAAAATTAACTTCAGCCTAAAGGAGAATTGCTGGCGCTCTCTATTAACCGTACCATATAAAGTGTTCTTTTAGTTTATTTTATCCAGTGTTATTCTTCTGTTTCCATAGCCCTGTGATTTATAGTGATGGTATGTACTCCAATGCGATGCCAGGGCATGCTTTCAATCAACTCTTCGCAGTCAGACACAAGATGACGTCTTTGCCTGAAATTGTTTTTAAACAAGATTTCATGGCATTATTCTCCTCAGTGCAGGGATCTTGGTGGTGATGTGTAATATAATAATTGTGGGCCTGTTCCACTGACATGTTGACTAGCAATTAATCCACCCCCGTCACCCCACCCCACAGTGCAACTCAGGGACACTATGCATAAATGTTGCGCAATTACACAGAATTCTCTCCACATCAAGAGAATGAACAAACCATTTTTTTTGGGGGGGGGGGGATACTGTAAATTCCCTGGCTGATCCCCCTCCACCCCAATCTGAGGATGACACTGGCTACAACCAGGAAACAATCAGCAGTGTTAGTGCAGTCAGTCCCTGTGCCCTTCCACCTTTTTCCTGGGGACTTTACCCAGGATGAACTCTGCAGCTAACAACTTCAGGCAGTGGCCTGGATTGATCTTAATTACATCCCCCATGACCTGCTAGTCAGTGGATTGAAATCTCAGCAGCATGCCTTTTAGTCCCCCACCATGCAGCACAGTCAACATCTGTGCTTAGTGTTGTATTCTTTTAGGGCTCACTGTAGCAAAATGTTTTACAACGGGAAATTAAAATGCAAATGTTTCCTGTGGTGTATGGTTGCCACCTGAGACAATGATCAAATCAGCAGGAAACCTTCTCCTGGTCCCTGCTGTATGGAGGATTAACCCTGCTGGGCCCTGCTTTGATTATGTCCACGAATAAGAGCTGCTTAATTATAATCACTGCTGGGTCATCCTGGGAGGGTGAACACTGGCACGGATGTGTCTGTCCATCAGCCCAGACACCACACTGCAGCTGAATTTGGAATGACTTGTCTAAGTCTCCACCTGCATGAGAGCAGGTAGGTTGCCATGGACAGTTCAAGTTCTAGACTACCACAATGGTTTCCTACAGTGAACCATACTGTAGCAAATGTATATTTTTTTAGGTAATAAATATAGCAGCAGTCCTTTAGATTACATTTTGTAATGTTATTTGATTGTGGCTTTTACACTTGCATCTCACCTATTTGGCAGTTTCACCAGAGATTGAAAGAGAAATTAAGTAGGGAAATCATTAAATGGTTAGAGGAGAAAATAACCTTTTTAATGTTTATTTTGGTTGAGTGTGTTGAAGTACAAAAGAGCGAGGGAGAGCTTCATAAGTCTGCTTTAATGCTCTGCTCTACCATCTCTTTCTGCTCTGTGCATGTAGAAAGAGGGGCTGTGGGAAGGATCTGGCCTGTCTGTGTGGACCCGCTGGCCCTGTCCTCTGGAGAGTAGGGGCTTGATCCCTGCTCTACCCTAAAGGACATCCACTGTTAAGACTCTCCAAGAGATGCTTCTAAAATAAAACAGGAAAACCACTTATCTAGTCTTGCTGGTGTAGCCAGGGCTCTAAATTGGTAATTTTCTGTGTGACCAAGAGTTTTTTTTTTTATTTTTATTTTGGGTCTAGCAAAATAATCTCCCTGATAATTGTTGTAATAATGAAGCTTTGCTGTACTGTTGTTTCTGAGTGCCCTAGAGAAAAACGCGAGTGTAGATTCAATATCGTCATGGTTGCACTACAGTGAAAATGGCTTGCTTCTATCCAAACCAGGTCAAAAGATTTGACCTGTATTACCGCCGCAACATTTTTATCTTCCTGTAGGTCGTTATTAATAAAATATCACTGGTTCAGAACGTTGCATTTGGCTGCTGGGAGGCAAGGAGACTCTCAGCTCTGCTAAAACCATGCCGTTTTCAAGGGATTGTTAAGTAAATGTTATCTATTTGGTTTTATTATCGTCACTTCTTGAAGAGCGTAGCCATAACTACACATTTTAGATTTCTTCTTAATTTTAGATCCATCAGCTGTACAGCATGTAACTGTATGCTTTTCATCAAACATCAGTTGATCATGTCATTTCAGATGCTTAAGGGTAGCTTGGTTGTTGATTATTGCTAGGCAACCATTTTCAGGTCTTGCCATAGATTTGTCAAGCAGAAGTCAAAACTGTAACTCGGCAGCTCAGGAACATTCACTGTTGTCTTGGTAAGCAAATCCAGTGTAGATTTGGTATTGGGTTTTAGGTCATTGTCCTGCTGAAAGGTGAATTAATCTCCCAGTGTCTGGTGGAAAGCAGACTGAACAAGGTTTTCCTCTAGGATTATGCCTAATACATCTTTTTATCCAGGTAAACTCTCTAGTCCTTAACAATTACAATCATACCCATAACATGATGCAGCCACCATTATGCTTGAAAATATGGAGAGTGGTACTCTGTAATGTATTGGATTTTCCCTAAACTAAACACTTTGTGTTCAGCACAAAAAGCTAATTTCTTTGCCACATTTTTTTGCAGTATTACTTTAGTGCCTTGTTGCAAACAGAATGCATGTTTTGGAATATTTTTATTCTGTACAGGCTTCCTTCTTTTTACTCTGTCAATTAGGTTAGTATACAATGTCATACTCAGTTCTCCTATCACAGCCAGTAACTGTTTTAGTCACCATTGGGCTCATGGTGAAATCCCTGAACGGTTTCCTTCCTGTCTGGCAACTGAGTGAAGAAGGATCCCTGTATCTTTCTTGTGACTGTGTGTATTGATGCACCATCCAAAGTGTAATTAATAACTTCACCATGCTCAAAGGGATATTCAATGTCTTTTTTTTTGGCAGATAAAAATAAGTTAAAGTGCCATTATTATTCCCCTTCACTTATTTGCGAGGCATTGGTAAACCTCCCTGGTCTTTGTGGTTGAATCTGTTTGAAATTCACTGCTCGATTGAGGGACCTTACAATTATATTTGTGTGTGGCACAGAGTTTAGGTAGTCATATAAAAAGCATGTTAACTTCTTAGGGAGTGGCTGCATAGGTGAAGGTTTTGGAAAGTCTGGCGTACCCAAAGTAAAATGCCTGCCACTCAGGCCCAGAAAATAGGATATGCACATAATTAATACTATTGGATAGGAAACACTGACGTTTCTAAGAGTGTTAAAATAATGTGAGTATAACAGAACTGATATAGCAGGTGAAAACCCAAGGAACATCCATCTGGATTTGCAGTTTTTTGTACTTGACCTTCTCCAGGCTGCCTATTCATTTTTATTTTAACCAGGACTGAGACTGCAGTACCTATGGCTTCCACTAGATCTCAGCCGTCTTTATACAGAGTCTGGGATCGATAGGAGTAAGCAAAACGGATAGGAAGAGAAAATGGTCAAGGGAGCTCAGATGTCAACAAGATTTCTCGGGCGCGAGACTGGGTGCGCGCCCCACTTTATTTTACTTATATAACGTATAGGTGACCATCCGAGTGAAATATTATCGCTAATATTCATAAAAGGATAGCTAAGGATGCATTATAACTGGTCTTTTGATTTGTTTAGGAGAATTTTATAGGTATATTTGAAAGCGTTCTCTTCACACTTCTATGGGCGATTCGATGTTGGATTTTCTGAACATAAATCTCTGTTTGGTTGGCGCGCGTTATGGATATAATAAATGACTTTTTCTAACAAAATAACCATTGGATGTCTTCGTTGGACACTTGGGAAGCCTTCAGCAGAAGTTCTTGGCGCCTTACATTTCACCGGGTAGTGTCGGGAGTGGGGCACTAGCGCGCCGCTACTCCCTAAGTAGTTAAACACTATTATTCCACACAGTCCATGCAACTGATTGTGTGACTTGTTAAGCACATTTTTACTCCTGAACCTATTTAGGCTTGCCATAAAGGGTTGAATACTTATTGACTCCAGACATGTCAGCTTTTCACTTTTGTAATCAATTAAAAATCATAATTCAAAGTTGATTTGTCACGTGTGCCCGAAATACAGGTATAGACCTTAAAGAGAAATGCTGACTTACAAGCCCTAACCAACATTGTAATTTTTAAGTAAAAAATAAGTTATGTAAAGAAAGGGGGGGGAAGGGAAATGACAGTGAAAATAACAGTAGCGAGGCTATATACAGGTGGTACCGGTACAGAGTCAATGTGCGGGGGCATAGGTTAATCGGGCTAATTGAGGTAATTTGTAGGTATAGTAAAAAGCTGTTGAGAAGCCTTTTGGTCCTAGACTTAATGCTCTGGTACTGCATGCCATGCAGTAGCAGTGAGAACAGTCTATGACTGTGGTGGCTGGGCCTTCCTCTGACACCGCCTGGTGTAGAGGTCCTGGATGGCAGGAATCTGGGCCCCAGTGATGTACTGGGCTGTACGCACTACCCTCTGTAGTGCCTTGCGGTCGGAGGCCGAGTAGTTGCCGTACCAGGCGGTGACGCAACCATTCAGGATGCTCTCTATGTTGCAGCTGTAGAACCTTTTTGAAGATCTGGGGACCCATGCCAAATCTTTTCAGTCTCATGAGGGGGAAGAGTTTTTGTCGTGTCATCTTCACGACTGTCTTGGTGTGTTTGGACCATTCTAGTTTGTTGATGTGGACACCAAGAAACTTGAAGCTCTCAACCTGCTCTACAGCCCCGTCGACAAGAATGGGGGCGTGCTCGGTCCTCCTTTTCCTGTAGTCCACAATCATCTCCCTAGTCTTGATTACGTTGAGGGATAGGTTGTTATTCTGGCACCACCTGGCCAAGTCTCTGACCACCTCCCTATAGGCTGTCTCGTCGTTGTCGGTGATCACGCCTATCACTGTTGTCATCTTTAAACTTAATGATGGTGTTGGAGTCGTGCCTAGCCATGCAGTCGTGGGTGAACAGGGAGTACAGGAGGGTACTGAGCACACACCTCTGGGGCTCCAGTGTTGAAGATCAGTGTGGCGGTGTTGTTACCTACCCTCACCACTTGGGGGCAGTCCGTCAGGAAGTTCAGGATCCAGTTGCAGAGGGAGGGGTTTAGTCCCAGGATCCTAAGCTTTTTGATGAGCTTGGAGGGCACTATGGTGTTGAACGCTGAGCTGTAGTCAATGAATAGCATTCTCACGTAGGTGTTCCTTTTGTCCAAGTGGGAAAGGGCAGTGTGGTGTGCAATAGAGATTGCATCATCTGTGGGTATAGTGTTTCTGGGATAATGGTGTTGATGTGAGTGATGACCAGCCTTTCAAAGAAAGTGAGTGCTATGGGTCTGTAGTCATTTAGTTAGGTTACCTTTGTGTTCTTGGGCACAGGGACTATGGTGGTCTGCTTAAAGCATGTTGGTTTTAGACTCGGACAGGGACGTTGAAAATGTCAGTGAAGACACCTGCCAGTTGGTCAGCACATGCCCGGATCACACGTACTGGTAATCCGTCTGGCCCCGCAGCCTTGACCAGTTTAAAGGTCTTACTCACGTTGGCTATGGAGAGCATGATCCCACAGTCGTCTGGAATAGCTGATGCTCTCATGCATGCTTCAGTGTTTCTTGCCTCAAAGCGAGCACAGAAGGGATTTAGCTCGTCTGATAGGCTCGTGTCACTGGGCAGCTTGCGGCTGTGCTTCCCTTTTGTAATCTAATAGTTTGCAGGCCCTGCCACATCTGACGAGCGTCGGAGTCTATGTAGTACAATTCGATCTTAGTCCTGTAATGCTTTGCCTGTTTGATGTTTTGTCGGAGTGCATAGCAGGATTTCTTAAGCTTCTGGGTTAGTCCCGCTCCTTGAACGCAGTAGTTCTACCCTTTAGCTCAGTGGGAATGTTGCCTGTAATCCATGGTGTCTGGTTGGGGCATGTACGTACTATGGGGACGACTTCCTCGACGCACTTATTGATAAAGCCAGTGACTGTGGTGTACTCCTCAATGCCTTGGGAAGAATCCCGGAACATATTCCAGTCTGTACTAGCAAAACAGTCCTGTAGCTTAGCTTCATCTGACTACTTTTATTGATCTAGTCACTGGTGCTTCCTGCTTTAATTTTTGCTTGGATTCAGGAGGATATAATTATGGTCAGATTTGCCAAATGGAGGGCGAGGGATAGCTTTGTACGCGTCTCCGTGTGTGAAGTATAGTTGATGTAGAATTTCTTTTCCCATCTGGTTGCGCATTTAAAATGCTGATAGACATTTGGAAAAACTGATTTAAGTTTCCCTGCATTTAAGTCCCCGGTCACTAGGACCTCTGCCTCTGGGTGAGCGGTTTCCTGTTTGCTTATTTCCTTATACAGCTGACGGAGTGCGGTCTTAGTGCCAGCATCTGTCTGTAGTGGTAAATGAAGAGTCATGAAAAAAAATTGATAAGCTCTCTTAGCCAATAGTGTGGTCTACAGCTTATGAGATACTCTACTTCAGGTGAGCAAAATCTAGAGACTTTCTTAGATTTCATGCACTAGCTGCTGTTTACTTCTTCTGTGAGCTGTTTTATATTGCCCTTATACGTTCTTAGGTTTTATTAACTCCGTGGGTAATGGTGTTAGTGATTATTGACAATTATATTATGTATTTACCTCGTCATGTAAATCAACCATTCTAACCAGTGTTAATAGCTAGCTCTGCAGCGTCCTTGTATGGTTAGAGAATGCCAATTTTGTAAGTGCCTTTTCATACCTCAAGTTTTTAAAGTGTTGTGGTATGCTATACAGTGTTATCACTTGTATGGAACTATTTCTTGTGTAGTCTTTATGAGAAGTTATTTCATTGTGGAAAAGTTGTCTGTATATGCAAGTGAGCTGTTTCACGTGTTTTAGGCATGCTGCTAAGACAGTCGCATCCGTGTTTATCGTATATTACTGTGCTTCAAAAACTGCATATAGTGCTGGTGCCGACGGCACGGAGCTGAACTGTTCGTCGCCTGTAGCTGAATTCGTTGAGCTGACGCATCTGCATGTGTTCTTGGCACTGCAGTCTGTTTTGCTCTTAGCCTTTGAGCTGAGGATTGACAGTGAATGACCTACTCCTTAACCATTTAGGGAGCGGCAGCCGAGGTGTCGGTTTTGGAGAGTCTGGCGTGCCCAAAGTAAAATACCTGCCACTCAGTCCCAGAAACTAGGATATGCACATAATTAGTACTATTGGATAGGAAACACTGAAGTTTCTAAAACCGTTAAAATAATGTCTGTGTATAACAGAACTGATATAGCAGGTGAAAACCCAAGGAAAATCCATCCAGAATTGCATTTTCTTTTGTTTAGATTCTTTTTCTCCTGTCTGGCTATGGGATTCAATGTTATGTAGGACTTAGACTGCAGTACCTATGGCTTCCACTGGATGTCAACAGTCTTTAGACAGGGTTTCATGACATTAGGTTGAATTTGAAGCCAATAGAAGAAGAATTTAGAAGTGGACCCCGGAACTCAATAGAATGACATGCGCGTCCTCCAACAATCAAATGTTGTGCTTTCGCCGTAAAGCCTTTTTGAAATCTGACAACGCTGTGATATTGCCAAGAATCAGAGCTTTTGATGACTATACAACACTTGTATATTTAATAATTCAACTTTTGGATTTTGAATTTGGCGCCTTACATTTCCCCGGGTAGTGTCGGGCCCGCTAGCGCGCAGTTTATCCCTAAGAGGTTAACTCGACTCCCCCTAATATTATCTCTAAAGTGTGTGCTTTTTATTTTAGATTATTTCAATAGTACTGCTCAGGGTTATTCATTGTTAAATTACTTTTATTTTGTTGTATCCTCAGTATGTTTTGGATGTCAATTTTCTAACAATTAATCACTAAACAATATCCAAACTACTCTGTCTGCTGAGTTGAAATGTGTAGACCTTTTATTATGAGAACATCTTTAGAGACTTCATTAATATAATTGAAGGATCACGTACACATTTATTTAAGTTACCGGTGTTTAATAACAGTATGTACATAGACCAAAGCAGTCTTTAAGGTGCAGTGTAGAGCACTGTGTGGTAGCCGGCTAGTAACAGTGACTAGTTCACTTCAGGGCCGGGTGGAGGGCCGGCTAGTGATGGCCTGGAGATAGAAGCTGTTTATCAATCTCTTCGTACAGGAGCATCACAGCTGGGACCGTCTCTTTAGATGGTAGCGCGGTGACCAGGCTGTGGCTTGGGAGGCTAAGGTCCTTGATGATCTTCTTGGACTTCCTGTGACACTGGGTGATGTAGATGTCCTTGAGGATAGGCAGTCTGCTGCCGATGATGAGTTGGCCTGACCTCACACCCCCTGCGGTTGCGGACGTTGCAATTGTTGTGCCAGGTGGTGATACAACCCAACATGAAGCTCTCAATGGTGCATCTGTCGAAGTTTGTGAGGGTCTTGGGTGCCAAGATGAATTTCTTCAGCTTCCTGAGGTGTAGTGAAGGCTGTTGTGCCTTCACTACACTGTCGGTGTGAAGGAACCGTTTGAAGTCGTCAAGCTTTTGACCCTCTCCACTGCGGCATTGCGAATGGGGGCGTGCTCTCTCTGCTTTCGCCTGTAGTCCACAATCAGCTCCTTTGTTTTTAAGTTTAGGAAAAGGTTGTTTTCCTAACACCACTGCGCCAGGGCTCTCACCTCCCTCCCTGTAGACCGTCTCGTCATTGTTGGTAATCAGGCCTACCACTGTTGTCATCATCAAACTTGATTTAGTTGGAGATGTGCATGGCCACTCAGTCATGGGTGAACAGGGAGTACAGGAGGGGACTGGTCACCCACCCCTGTGGGGCCCCTGTGTTGAGGATCAGTGTGGCAGAGGTGTTGTTGCCTACCTTCACCACTTGGGGTCGGCCCGTCAGGACCCAGTTGCACAGGTAGGGGTTCGGACCCAGGGCCCTGAGCTTAGTGATGAGAAGTTTCTAGGGCACAACATGGGCACAGCTTGAGTTCATATAGGCTGTATCTCAATCAATTAAAAAAATATTTATTTTCTGGTGCTCCTAAATTGCATGTGGTGCTCCTAACCTTTAAATTGGGAGCACCAGTGCCACCAATGTTTTTTTTGTTTAGAGAACTGGCTGTAGCTGGTCTAGCTCAACAAATATTTTTTTTTGTCATCGTTGGTAGTCTGCCTATACCACCCTCTCAAACGTCCTTTATTCCTCTTTTCAAATTATTCTGCGATTTGCTTTTCTCATAGTGGACTGATACTATTACCAGGAGAGAGTGGTTTTGTAAGGGACTTTTTAATTAGCATACACAGGAAGGAAGCTCAGGACTTTATTGTGGCGCTAGTCTCTCTCTTTCTCCCCCCCCCAGAATGTGCTGCCAGAATGACTGGGGATTAGCAGGAGCTTAGAGGACTGTTTTGAATACATTTCAGAAACCTAGCACTTCAAAAATGACTTTGAGAATAATGAGGTTTAGAGACCAAGAACCTCCTAAACTCCATCCTCCATTGTGCATGTGCAGAAAGAAGATCAAACCTTTATTTTGGGCAAAGGGAAGATGTTCGCCCCAGGTGTATCACCTTACACCTGTAAAATGGGCAACAATGATGCGGTGTAGCTCTTCATACGATAGTGAGGAACGATTGCATAGTATGCCTATCAACTCATTCATCATAGTCTGCTTTTCCGCTCTAAGGAGAATGGTCTTCTCCTTAATACATATATAGAAACCCATTTTTCGTGACAGGGAGACCCATGGGGCGGCGCACAATTGGCCCAGCGTCGTCCGGGTTAAGGGAGGGTTTTGCCGGCAAGGATGTTCTGTTCCCATCGCGCACCAGTGACTCCTGTGGCGGGACGGGCGCAGTGCACGCCGACAAGGTCGCCAGGTGTATGGTGTTTCCTCCGACACCATTGGTGGGCATTGTGTCAAAAAGCAGTGGGGCTTGGTTGGGTTGTGTTTCGGAGGACGCACGGCTCTCGAACTTCGCATCTCCTGAGTCCGTACGGGAGTTGCAGCTATAGGACAAGACTAACTACCAATTGGATACCACGAAAAAGGGATTATATTTTATTTAATTTCAGAATATACAGTAGATCTGCAACAGTTTTGCACCTTAATCTCTTTATAGTGCACTGTTTGACCAGAGCCCATGGGGGGGAATAGTGCATTATATAGGGAATAGGGTGCCATTTGCGACGCTGTTTGTGTCTGTGCCCTCGCTACCTCCTGGCTCTGGTGTCATTTTAGTAAAGTGAAAGCTGATTAATGTGGAGGTCAGGCGGCATCGCCTCATAAAGGACCAGTCAAATAAAGGCAGGAACATTTTTTTTCTTCCTCTACTTAAGTGCTGGCAGGAAATATAAAGGGACACTGTCAGAACATGAATGTGGAAGAACAGAGGAGGGGATGCCAGCAGATTCATCAATGCAGGGCTTTATGTGTGGTAGGGAGGGTTTGGTGGAGGTTACTAAGGAGGCTGGGACTGGGGAGGGTTTCTATGGAGTGTTAGACTGTGGGGTCTTGACCAGCTGTGATTGAATGATGGCGGGTGCAAGCTGCCTTTCCTGCCTGGACTGCCTGCATTAGCTGCTTGCTGTAGAAAATGTCTCTCCTTTCTCCTGGAGAAGTTACCGGACTATGTCACATTATGTTGTCCAGTGGAAAGGGAATGGAGGTGGTTCTCATTGTCTGTGACTAGGTTAATGGGGAGATGTTTTTCATGGATATGCTCTTCATTTGACTCACTCATCTCCCTTCTCTTTTTTTTTCTCTTTCATTCTCTCTTTCAAAAAACAGAAACCTCGATCAGTCGATCATCTTTCTAAACCTCTAATTTAACGGTGATGTGTATATATGAAGTGTGTAAAGTCTTGTCTCTTGGTGTCTTGACAGTTTGTGATGCTCTTGTCTTATTTTTTATTTAATGTATTATCTTATGTTTTCTATAACTGTTCTGTTCTCCCATATATTTAATGTTTTGTGTGGACCCAAGGAAGGGTAGCTGCTGGTTATGCAACTTCTAAATGGCGATCCTAATAATCTAAACTGTTTTTTTGATCTCTTGCGTCCTAGTATATATTTGTTCTTTATTTGCCTTGTGTTTAGGCATTCGGCACTCGACTGGTAATCTGCTTCTCCATGCCACCCTATGTTATGTCTGTGATGAAATCAATTTGGTTGCTGCAGAGCTATGCAGCATAGACTGCAGTGCTGCAGTGTCGGAGCGTGTGCGTTACCACGAAACCAGATATTCTGCATCAGCGTACACAGGCCAGGCATGGGAAGACTGAACACACACACGGTTTAAAAGTAGATGTGCTGAATTAGGTTATTGGACAATTGGAGCTTAGTCAACACTGGAATTCACATCTATTCATTTGCCTAAATTGAAAGGGTTATATACATTTTTTTTAAATGGTGGCGTATTTTGAATATGTATTTAACCTTTTACAATTCAATGCCCACGTCCACATTTGTGTCCAGGCCTTTTAAACACACAATGCCCCTTATTGCGCTTCACTGTTTCCAGAATCCACACTGTAAATTGGGGACTCTGAAGCAGGCTTTCGCAAGGTTCGCTTGTGCATGCTCCCTTTTCTGCTGCGGATGGGGTTTTTGTTAGCAGTAGCACTGCCTCTGGTCTCCAGTGAGCGCACAGACGCAGGCAGCCCCTTGTCAGCAGAGCTGTCTGCAGCAGCAGTACAGTGTTTGGGAGCGTCAAAACCATTAAGTATCATTTGGTAAATAATGACTGACTGAACTACAAATAATATTGAGTTATTTATGATACAAGGTGATTGACTGATCTATAAGTCTCGTCTTGCCTTTTTAAAGTTGGCTGCAATATTGAATGTGCCCACAGACTAGAGCAGACCTGTGACCATCGAACCCCAGCCAGCTACTGTGACATCATAAGATCATGACGAGCATGGATCTGGAGCAGTGTGCCTGTTCTTCCACTCCTTCTATGTAAACAAGTAATTCCAGTCTCGCAGATTAAGCCGCTCTCTCCCCTGCGAAGAAAAATACAGCCTTCCCTGGTTTAATCAGAACTGTTTGATTGTGGTGCAAGACTGTGCAGGGGGCTCTGTTTGGGAGGGAGGGGTGTAGCCATGAAAACCCCTACGCTCAACGACTCTGAGCCAGCCACACAACCCCAGCGGGAGACGTCTGCTACTGTGGGCCCCCGGAGAGATAACAGGAGGGAGGGAAAGGAAAGGAGACTAGGAGAGGCAGGGCTGCACTGGTGTCATGGAGGCTAGGATGGATTTCATCATTCAGAGCGTAGGGGAAAAGAGGTGGGGGTGGTCCCTTCTGGGAAAGGGGCTCCGCTTGATGAGGGAAGAGGCCGGGTGGTGGTAACATGCAAGACATTCTTGGCGCATCACCGCTCCGGCACTATGTAACAAGACTATGACAGATGGGTATGGTGTGGACGTACTCCACACTGTATTGACGTGATCTGGATTTATATGGAGTCCACGCAGCGTGTGTCTGTAGAACGTTGTGTTGTGTAGCTTGTTCATTAGGTCTCTGTGACTGTGTTGTTTTAATAGCACCAGCTTGCTAATTCTCCTGATGCTGATGACTGATGTGTCACTCTTCTTTCACCACCAAGCCCCCCTTTTCCCCTCACTGATTCACCAACAAGCCGATGGTGTCACCATGAATGGACTAACACGCTGAATAAATCGAGACGGAATGACATTCCGCTGCCTCAGTGTATGAATGTGCAAACGCATATTCACATAAATGCACCAAACGTTCCCAAAGAAGGAGTTTAGCTGAAAGGGATTGAATAGTAACAGACTGATCCCTTGGTGCGTGGCAGCAAAGCCCATTTTCTGCCCCCTCCCCTCTCCCTTTTCTGGATGTCAGCCAATCCCAAAGCTTTTATTATTGCGACCCATGACATTCTGTGAAATAATGTAATGGGGCTCTATTAAAGGGCGGTGTGTCTCACTGTGTGTGTATTAAAGGGTTGTGTGGGTATGTGCATTAAAAGGTATTTATGCGTGCATTAAAGGGTGTATATGTGCACACAGCTTGGTGCTGGTGGAGGATCTGCATTCCCACATGCCCCGGGTTCCCTTCTCCCACAGAGTAGGAGCAGCACGGTCCTGGTCCCTCTGTTAGCCACGGAATGCCTGACTGGCTGGTCTGGCTCCACCAGTTCTAGCCTGGCTGCGAGTCTGTTTGTGCTATCATGCAAACTCGCTGTCACTCATTGTCATGCCATGTTTAGCTTGACATCAGATCTGAGTCCAGTCTGAGGCTTATCCGGGCCCTGTGTAGCGATCAAGGGTCACCCCACGGTTGTGTTTTATTAGGGACCAAACAAAAAAGACTGAAACAGGGAGGGGTAATGCTTGGTCTTGTCCAATAAGAAATGCTAATTGTCATTTTCCATTTCTGACCATTTTACAACGGTGTACCCTACTGAACACGACCCATCACTTTTTGAACAATATAATGCTACACCCTCTCAGTGCAACAGGAGCAAGGGCAGTGGATGTGAAGGCAGTTCTGTTTTCTAGCGTGCTGTATTTGTATGATGGGACTTCATTGCTTTTCATGTTGGCACCAGCTGAGTTGTGATATTTTCCTGTTGTGTTTTGAGATGAAATACTCCTTTTTTACTGGCAGCACTTCTGTCTGAAGGATGTTAATGTTCCACCGTAGATGCCATATCCATTTCCGATATCACTTGGTATATAAACGGCGGTTAGAGGCCTAGTCTCTTAAGTAGGCTTAGATGTCTCAGCACAAGCTGTTGCTGAAATAATTATAAGATAAGAAATTACCTAATGCATTAAACTGTGTATTGTTATATAAACAATGATTGGAGTCTCTGCATTGAATTGCCAAATAAATGTGTTTTAATGTAAAATCAAAAAATAACTACAGATTTACTTCGTGCTAGCACTAAGGTCTACCGTATAGTCTGTGATGCAGTAGATACTATTCTTCTTGGTTCTAAAAATGGATAATTACAGGAGGCGGGACAAAGGGGAGCATCTTACTATTGGAGTTCAGAACTAAAGGAAGTAAACAAAGATGGTATCTAGTGCTTAGTAATCTCTCAAGTGAAGTAAGTCTTGGCGAATAATGTTAGTAGCTGAGTGACGTTGTCCAAAATGAAGTGCATTGTACCCGGGTGCCATTTATGTTCCAGTCAGATACAAATACACTACACATTTCCTCTCCTTTCCTGACTGTGATAGAGCCTTGTCAGGCATGGCTGCAGGCCATCTGACATCCTGCTTATGGTGGCTATGCGATGCCTGAAGTCATTCACCAGCTGCGGTTGACAGTGTCCAGTGATCACTTTGTGGCCACTGACTACAAGGGGGAATGGTTGAAACCGGGTTCTGTTCCCAGTCTTCACACCATGGACAGTAAACTCCAACCATTCAAGGTATGTCGCTAGCTCACAAAGTTGTGAACACCTGTAGCTAGTCACCCTAAAGTGATTTTTTTTTTTAACGTTATTTGTTTGCAATTTGTGGTTTTAGCTTAGCTACTACTGTAACGGTAACATTACTCACTGCTTCGTGACGCAATTCCCTTTTTCATTATAACATTACTGATAAGAAATAGTATATTTTCTTGTAGGCATCAGTTTTCTGTAGTGCCGTTGATTGCATAAGATTACATGCCCTAGTTAAGGTCCATGAGTCGGACACAGCCCTAGCCAGAGACCTATAGATAAATATATGGCTCTGTCACTAGCTGGTGCATGAGTTGTAATGACAACAAACTAGGCCAAACTTTTTACATTATTTAAATTAAAACATTTAGAATATCAGGTCCTGCCCTTTAATTACTGACTCTGGTGATGTTGGCAGGTATAAAACAATCACTCTTTCTGTTTATACCTGCCTAGGAGGGAATGGAAGAAGGGGAGGGGTGGTGAAAAATACATAAGACAATGAACCATCCTGTCTCTGATTTTCTGTTCAATTTTTCTTCTTTTGTATCCTTTACACACCCTTTTCAAAGAGGGGACCCAATGTACCTCCACTCAAATCCCCTCCAATAATTCTAAAGGAGGATGCAAGGAAAGACTAATTAGGACTCATTTCTATTTTCTCTTTTGTTGTTCTCTTACATATCTTTCAGAGAAGCAGTGTGGAGTATTCCAAACAGGCCAAGGACTGGGTAGAGAAGAGTGTCTGAACAGAACACATTCAGCTTTAGAACCTGATAGGTCCAGCAGGCTGTCAAGAGGCGGGAAGATAAACAGATCATATACAAATACCCAGACTTCAAAGTTGACACACCAGACCTACCTCCCAACATCGCCCCGGTTGAAAAACCAACCAAGGAGGAGCTGCTAACAACGTTTCAGCTTAATTTTGCGGCTAACTTTAGCTAGCCAAATGATGGCAGTGTGATTTTTGTGGAATGCGTAAATTACTTGTCATGCCATGCATTCATTGGTGGCTGCGTGTAGTGTGACTGCTATGTTGAGCACCTAGAACAGCATCATTCTCTCCCTCTGGTGTATTCATTCTGGTAAAGTCATGGGCATAGAAATCAAAATGAATAGAACAGGCTTGGAACCTCTAACCCTGGCAATATGATTGGTCAACTCATGGTACACTTGCAATGGCTGTCTGGTGTTGTCATCAAATTTTATTTGTCACATGCTTCATAAACTGGTGTAGACGAACTGTGAAATGCTTACTTACGGCCCTTCCCGATAATGCAGAGAGGAAATAATAGAAAGTAAAAACACGAAAGTAATAATAAATACACAAGTAACAATAACTTGACTATATACACTGGGTACCAGCATCGGGTAGATATGTACATACAGTTGAAGTCGGAAGTTTACATACACCTTAGCCAAATACATTTAAACTCAGTTTTTCACAATTCCTGACATTTAATCCTAGTAAAAAATCCCTGTCTTAGGTCAGTTAGGATCACCACTTTATTTTAAGAATGTGAAATCTCAGAATAATGGTAGAGAGAATAATTTATTTCAGATTTTATTTCTTTCATCACATTCCCAGCATTGCCTTTAAATTGTTTAACTTGGGTCAAATGTTTCAGGTAGCCTTAATCAAGCTTCCCACAATAAGGGTTGAATTTCAGCCCATTCCTCCTGACAGAGCTGGTGTAACTGAGTCAGGTTTGTAGGCCTCCTTGCTCGCACACGCTTTTCAGTTCTGCCCACACATTTTCTATGGGATTGAGTTCAGGGCTTTGTGATGGCCACTCCAATACCTTGACTTTGTTGTCCTTAAGCCATTTTGCCACAACTTTGGAAGTATGCTTGGGGTCATTGTCCATTTGGAAGACCCATTTGTGAACAAGCTTTAACTTCCTGACTGATGTCTTGAGATGTTGCTTCAATATATCCACATAATTTTCCTACCTCATGATGCCATCTATTTTGTGAAGTGCACCAGTCCCTCCTGCAGCAAAGCACCCCCACAACATGATGCTGCCACCCCCGTGCTTCACGGTTGGGATGGTGTTCTTCGGCTTGCAAGCTTTCCCCTTTTTCCTCCAAACATGACAATGGCCAAACAGTTATATTTGTGTTTCATCAGACCAGAGGACATTTATCCAAAAAGTATGATCTTTGTCCCCATGTGCAGTTGCAAACCGTAGTCTGGCTTCTTTATGGTGGTTTTGGTGGCATCTTCCTTTCTGAGCGGCCTTTCAAGTTATGTTGATGTAGGACTCATTTTACTGTGGATACAGTTACTTTTGTACCTGTTTCCTCCAGCATCTTCACAAGGTCCTTTGCTGTTGTTCTGTGATTGATTTGCACTTTTCACACCAAAGTACGTTCATCTCTAGGAGACAGAACGCATCTCCTTCCTGAGCGGTATGACGGCTGTGTGGTCCCATGGTGTTTATACTTGCGTACTATTGTTTGTACAGATGAACGTGGTTCCTTCAGGCGTTTGGAAATTGCTCTCAAGGATTAACCAGACTTGTGGAGGTCTACAATTTGGCTGATTTCTTTTGATTTTCCCATGATGTCAAGCAAAGAGGCACTGAGTTTGAAGGTAGGCCTTGAAATACATCCACAGGTACACTTCCAATTGACTCAAATCATGTCAATTACCCTCATCAGAAGCTTCTAAAGCCATGACATTTTCTGGAATTTTCCAAGCTGTTTAAAGGCACAGTCAACTTAGTGTATGTAAACGTCTGACCCACTGGAATTGTGACACAGTTAATTATAAGTGAAATAATCTGTCTGTAAACAATTGTTTGAAAAATTACTTGTCATGCACGAAGTAGATGTCCTAACCGACTTGCCAAAACTATAGTTTGTTAACAAGATTTCTGTGGAGTGGTTGAAAAACGAGTTAATGACTCCAACCTAAAGTGTATGTAAACTTCCGACTTCAACTGTATAACTAGGTATAAAGTGAACGATAATCAAGAGTAACAGCAGCGTGCTGACTCAAAGTTGGTGCAAAAAGGTTCAGTGCAGATATTGTTTTACTATTTAGCAGTCTTATGTTTTGGTGGTAGAAGGTGTTCAGGGTCCTGTTGCTTCCAGACTTGGCACATCGGTACCACTTGCCGTGCGTGATTCAATAATTTCCATGGTAATGTACAATGTTTATTCAAATGACGCTAACTGATGTGCCTCGTGCATTGGAATGTACTTTTTTGTAACGTCAGTTGAGTTGATTCAACAAATCACAGCACATATTGATGGGTACACTTTATGATTTTACTTCCTGCTTTGCTCCTATGGGTACACTCAATGGCTGCCAGTCCGCCCATTCTCTTGAATGGGAACCCTTTCTATTCAATGAGGTGTTTTGATTAATCTGGCCTGGCTAGGTGTGTTTTTGCACCGGGAACAGTTCTTATGCTGACATTGCTTTTAGGCAGTTTGGAACTCATTAGTGAGTGTTGCAGGACAGATGATTTTTAAGAGCTATGCGATTCAACACTGGGTGGTCCCGTTCTGTGAGCTTGTGTGGCCTACCACTTTGCAACTAAACTAGACATTTTCACTTCACAATAACAGCAATTACAGGGGCAGCGCTTACAGGGCAGAAATGTTACAAACTGACTTGTTGGAAAGGTGGCATCCTATGACGGTGCCACGTTGAAAGTCACTGAGCTCTTCAGTAAGGCCATTTCACTGCCAATGTTTGTCTATGGAGATTGCATAGCTGTGTCTGTGATTTTTAAACACCGGTCAACAACGGGTGTGGCTGAAATGGATGAATCCACTAATTTGAAGGGGTGTCCCCATACTTTAGGCCATGTAGTGTATGTGGAAGATGAGAGTTTTTTTTTTTTTTTCAGCCATTTGAAGTATTTCAAAAGCACTGTGGTATTCAGAAAATGTGAATGTTATTTTAAACCATCTTTCAGAAGATACCCTTTCAAAGGAAAATATTATATGTGTGATGCTTGTCCACTAGCTTTCAATTCGTCCACGCTATCTTGGAATAATAATCTTAACTGGAATCTCCATTACTTACCTTTTAGAAAATCTTGCAAAGTCAGAGTGAAATCAAGTGACAATCGTGATTTTTATACAAATGCCTGCTTGTTTGACCTTGGACTACATTTATTAAAACTCTCCAGCCGTTCTGTAATCTTCCATTTGCCATCTTGCCAGCCTTGTACGCTAACATACATTTCTCCCCACAACTATTAAAATGTTTTCCTGTTGATGCTGTTTAATATGCAGGAAGTGGATCAGAAAAATAATTTAACTCCTCGACAAGTGATGCGACCCCAATTACCTCATTCTAACAGTGGTGACCGAGCAAATCAATCAAATTTTATACACGGGGTACCAGTACCGAGTCGATGTGCAGGGCTACAAGGTAATTGGGGTTGATATGTACATACAAGTTGGGGTAAAGTGACAAGGCATCAGGAAAGATAATAAACAGAAGCAGCAGCATATGTGATGAGTCAAAAGAGTTAGTGCAAAAAGGGTCAATGCAGCTAGTCCAGGGTAGCTATTTGGGTAACTATTTAGTAGTCTTAGGGTAGAAGCTGTTCCTGTTGGTTCCAGACTTGATTTATCTGTGCCGTGCGGTCGCAGAGCGAGTCAAGGACTTAGGGGGCTGGAGTTTTTTTTTACAATTTTCCTCCTCTGACACCACCTGGTATAGAGATCTTGGATGGCAGGGACCTCAGCCTCAGATACTTCCTTTTGACCACAGAAAGTGGCAAGCCTTTTTCTAAGAAAATAGGACAACTCATTCAACAATGGACCAAGATGTTTTCTAAAACACAATTCTCTAACAGCACCTCAAACATGAAGGACTCATAAAATGTTGGGTTAGTGTGAAGTATATTGTGTGATTTATTATTTGTGTAACCTAACCAAGGCATGTTTGATGCCTACAGACTGCAAACTTGATTTCGTTCACTATTGGACTATTTCTGTGAGTGTCTGGTACATGAAGAACAAATCCCACATTTTCCCATTTGGCACAAACATGCCAAACATAGGAGAGGTTATGGGGAGGCTTTGATGACTCTCTCTCCCCATTTTCGTCTTTGAACCAATCAGCACTGTCGAATGGTTTGGCGGGACATTTTGAACACTTCCCTAAGATGGAGGGAACTAAAGAACTGCAGTAGGTTTCACACCTAAGTTCCAGTGAATGTTTTGTCTGTCAAATGACTTCTGGACGAACCACAAGGACTTGCTCTTGCGAGTTGTCCTTTTTCCATTTTGAAGTTGAGCTAAGGATTCCGGATCACCAACTTTAATCCCACTGATCCTGTCTAGATCTGTCATCAACGGCGAACACTAGCATTCCTCACCAAGCCTACGTTGGACCCTGTTCTGCCTTGCATAGCCCATGACTACCTGGCAGCAGCACGTATCTATGGCTCTTGAGCCTCGCAGAACTCCCGTCTCCAAGCTTGAATGAAGCCGATTCGCCGTCAGTGCGGTTGCACTGTCATCTGACCAAAGCTAATTGCCCTTTTTCTCCCTAGCATTGGCATAATGTGTAGCTGTTTGGGTTAACTTTAAGTAACTGTGTAACTTTTAACATTAGAACTGAACCACTACCTGCCCTTAAGTTGCTTTCGCCATTCATAATTCATAGACCATACTCTGTCGCAGTATGCACCCGCGTGACATGTTAAGTCTATTCTTTAGTGTGTAAATGTTGCTCCATCCAAATTGAGAATATCATCCTCTAAAAAATTACTGGTAAACAACCTATTGAATTCATAATTCTATCCTGTATCGATCATATGCCATTATTGTTCATCCTGTAACATTTGGGTTTTTTGAATGTTTTAAAAATAAACTTTAGTCAAGTCATTTTATTGGTCACATGTTTAGCTTTTTGTTCCAACAGTGCAGCAATATCTAACAAGTAATAGCACCCTATTTAACAACATATACCCAATACACACAAATAGAAGTATGTGGGCGAGCAATCTGAGCGGCATAGACTAAGGTATAGAATGCAGTATATACATATGAGATGAGTAATGCAAGATATGTAAACATTATTAAAGTGGCCAATGATTTCAAGTCTGTGTATATTGGCAGCAGCCACTCTGTTAGTGATGGCTGCTTAACAGTCTGATGGCCTGGAGATCAGCTTCTGTCTCTCGGTCCCAGCGTGGATGCACCTGTACTGACCTCGCCTTCTGGATGATAGCGGGGTGAACAGGCAGTGGCTCGGGTGGTTGTTGTCCTTGATATTTTTTGGGGCCTTCCTGTGACATCGGGTGCTGTAGGTGTCTTGGACGGCAGGCAGTTTTCCCCCGGTGATGCATTGTGTAGACCGCAGGGCTCTCCAGAAGGTGGTACGGTTGCGGGCTGTGCAGTTGCCGTACCAGGCAGTGATGCAGCCCGACAGGATCCTCTCAATTGTGCAGGGGGTTTTAGGTAACAAGCCACATTACTTCAGCCTCCTGAGGTTGAATAGGCGCTGTAGTGCCTTTTTCACCACGCTGTCTGTGTGGGTGGACCATTTCAGTTTGTCTGTGACGTGTACGTCGAGGAACTTGAAGCTTTCCACCTTCTCCACTGCTATCCCCTGGATGTGGATAAGGGGGTGCTTTTGTTGACATTGAGTGTGAGGTTATTTTCCTGGCACTACACTCCCAGAGCCCTCACCACCTCCCTGTAGGCTGTCTCGTCGATGTTTGTAATCAAGCCTACTACTGTTGTGTCTGAGGTGTGCATGGCCAAGCAGTCATGGGTGAACAGGGAGTACAGTAGAGGGCTGAGAACGCACCCTTGTGGGCCCCCTGTGTTGAGGATCAGGGAAGTGGAGGTGTTGTTTCCTACCTTCATCACCTGGGGGTGGCCCGTCAGGAAGTCGTAGACCTATTTGCACAGATTTAAGGCACTGCATCTAAGTGCAAGAGGCGTCACTACAGTCCCTGGTTCTGACTATCACATCCAGGCCGTGATTGAGAGTCCTATAGGGAGGCGCACAATTGTGCAATAAAAATAAAGGTTACACACACACACACTGACCCAAAAGTTATTTTTGTTGGCATTTATGTATATCCCCATTACCAGTAAAACATAATCCAAATGTATTTCTTTCACTTGCTGTGCTGTTTCGTTGTTCATTTGTTGTCAATTCATTCTCAACCAGGATT
This sequence comes from Brachymystax lenok tsinlingensis, assembly GCA_030435695.1. Classification (NCBI taxonomy): domain Eukaryota; kingdom Metazoa; phylum Chordata; class Actinopteri; order Salmoniformes; family Salmonidae; genus Brachymystax; species Brachymystax lenok. The sequence continues at coordinate 57,029,036 of CM059819.1, read as the reverse complement.
TCTAATCACACTGTATGTATTATACCGTAGAATTGCATTGGGGGTATACTTATTTCACTGTACAGCCTTACATGTGGATCCATGACATGGGGAATCAGTCTACTCCGTGACACCCAGAGAACATTAGTATTGTAGCTCTTATTGCGGGATTCTGAAACAACTGAATTGAGCCACATTTATTGTCAACCTATGTCTATTGAACACACAACATGGCGCCGACAGTGATGTCGCCTTGCTTCAGGTCCTTAGAAAACTATGCAGTTATTAGTTTATGTATTATTTCTTACTTTAAGTGTTATTACATACAGCCGGGAAGAACTATTGGATATAAAAGCGATGTCAACTTGTCATAATGTTGTTAAGGAATACGTCTTTCCTGAAGCTGATCCTTTGTTCAGACCGCCACCCTGGACATGGGATCTAATCCCAGAGGCCGACCCAAAACAACGCGGTCACCGCAGGAGAGGCAGACGGAGCGGCCTACTGGTCAGACTTAGAAGGCGAGCACATCATGCACCACTTCCGACCATATTACTCACCAATGTCCAATCTCTAGACAAGGTGGATGAAATTAGGGCACGAGTTGCCTTTCAGAGAGACATCAGAGACTGTAACATGCTCTGTTTCATGGAAACATGGCTCACTCGGGATATGTTGTCAGTCGGTACAGCCACCTGGTTTCTTCACGCATCGCGCCAATAGAAACAATTTACTCTCTGGTAAGAAGGGCGGGAGTGTATGCCTTGTTATGATTAACGATTAATGGTGTAATCACAACATACATTAACTCAAGTCCTTTTGTTAACCTGACCTAGAATTCCTTACAATCAATTGCTCACCGCAATAACTTTCCAAGAGAATTCTCTTCGATTATAATCATAGAGGTGTAGCTATTCCCTCCACATGGCAATAAAACAAGGTAAGTGTCAGTATAGAGACAAAGTAGAGTCGCAATTCAATGGCTCAGACACAAGAGGCATGTGGCAGGGTCTACAGTCAATCACGGATTACAAAACGAAAACCAGCCCCGTCGCGGACGTCGACGTCTTTCTCCCAGACAAATTAAACTACTTCTTTGCTCACTTTGAGGACAATACAGTGCCACTGACATGGCCTGTGGTCTCTCCTCCTTCGTGGGCAGCATGAGTAAAACATTTAAACGTGTTAACTCGTGCAAGGCTGCCGGGCCCAGACTGCATCCCTAGCTGCGTCCTCAGAGCATGCGCAGACCAGCTGGCTGGTGTGTTTACGGACATACAGTATAAGTCGTAAGTTTACATACGCTTCGGTTGGAGTCAAACTCATTTTTCAACCACTCCACAAATGTATTTATGACAAACTATAGTTTCGGCAAGTCTGTTAGATCTACTTTGTGCATGACACAAGTAATTTTTCCAACAATTGTTTAGACAGATTATTTCACTTATAATTCACTATCACAATTCCAGTGGGTCAGAAGTTTACATACACTAAGTTGACTGTGCCTTTTAAACAGCATGGAAAATTCCAGAAAATGATGTCATGGCTTTAGAAGCTTCTGATAGGCTAATTGACATGATTTGAGTCAATTGGAGGTGTACCTGTGGATGTATTTCAAGGCCTACCTTCAAACTCAGTGCCTCTTTGCTTGACATCATGGGAAAATCTTAAATCAGCCAAGACCTCAGAAAATTAATTGTAGACCTCCACAAGTCTGGTTCATCCTTGGGAGCAATTTCCAAATGCCTCAAGGTACCACGTTCATCTCAACAAACAATAGTACACAGTAAAACGAGTCCTATATTGACATAACCTGAAAGGCCTCTCAGCAAGGAAAAAGCCATACTACGGGTTGCAACTGCACATGGGGACAAAGATTATACTTTATGGAGAAATGTCCTCTGGTCTGATGAAACAACTGAAATGGAACTGTTTGGGCATAATGACCATCGTTATGTTTGGAGGAAAAAGGGGGAGGTTTGCAAGCCGAAGAACATCATCCCAACCGTGAAGCACGGGGGTGGCAGCATCATGTTGTGAGGGTGCTTTGCTGCAGGAGGGACTGGTGCACTTCACAAAATAGATGGCATCATGATCTAGGAATATTATGTGGATATATTGAAGCAACATCTCAAGACATCAGTCAGGAAGTTGAAGCTTGGTCGCAAATGGGTCTTCCAAATGGACAATGACCCCAAGCATACTTCCAAGGTTGTGGCAAAATGGCTTAGGTATTGGAGTGGCCATCCACAAAGCCCTGAGCTCAACCCCAAAGAAAATGTGTTGGCAGAACTGAAAAAGCGACTGCGAGCAAGGAGGCCTACAAACCTGACTCAGTTACACCAGCTCTGTCAGGAGAAATGGGCCAAAATTCACCCAACTTATTGTGGGAAGCTTGTGTAAGGCTACCCAAAACATTTGACCCAAGTTAACCTCTTAAGCATTCTCAATTACCAGTGGGTCGCTAGCGGGCTCATCCCGACACTACCAGCTAAAATCTAAAGCGCCAAATTCAAATTTCGATATTTGAATTATTAGACATCCACCAATATACAAGTGTTCCATACTCATCAAAAGCTCTGTTTCTTGGCAATATCACAGCGTTGTCAGATTTCAGAAAGGCTTTACGGCGAAAGCAGCACATTCATTTGTTTGAGGCTATCACCTCACATATTTTCCAATAGCCATGTATCGATTAGCCATCATGGCACACACAACACATTTCACAGCAAAAACAAATCAATTACCTGTTGAAGAACTTCTGCTGAGGTCATCCTAAGTGTCCAACGAAGACAATCCATGGTTCTTTTGTTAGAAAAAGTAATGTATTTTATCCATAAATCTCCATTTGGTTCGCGCGCGTTATAATCAAACGACAGCCTCCACTCCTGTTTTGAAACGCGGCGCCAACTCGTTCAAATTATACCTATAAACTTGTCCAAAAACAATCAAACATAGTTTTAAATGTATCCTTAGTAAATATGTTCCTATTATAAATCAGCCGGAATATAAACTGAGCGCTAAAGACGATAAATAAGGCACAGCGCGCCTTCTCGTGCACGCGCACTCTGAAGAGTTTTCATAACGTGGTGTCCCCATTCCATGCTGTGTATCAATGGCCGAAATTCCTCCAAGATGGAGTAAAACACCATCTCGTGGTTGATGACATCATAAGGAAGCGACGTGCACTGCGTTCACATGCCTATATATGGTCATTTTGGATAGGGAGGGGGTTCCAAAATGAGCAATGTGTCAAAATGACTTTTTCCAGGACAGAGATTCCTCAGGGTTTTGCCTGCCAAATGGTTAAAAGTTTTGGAAAATTCAGAGTGTTTCCTATCCAATGGTACTAAATATATGCATATCCCATTTTCTGGGCCTAAATGGGAGGCATTTTACTTTGGGCACGCCAGGCTCTCCAAAACAGTCAGTTTTGCTGCTGGAGCTTGTGAGGTTAAACAATTTTTAAAGGCAGTGCTACAAAATACTAATTAAGTGTATGTAAACTTCTGATCCGCTGGGAATGTGATGAAATAAATAAAAGCTGAAATAAATAATTCTCTCTTCTGACATGTCACATTCTTAAAATACAGTGGTGATCCTAAGACAGATCATTTTTACTAGGATTAAATGTCAGGAATTGTGAAAAACTGAGTTTAAATGTATTTGGCTAAGGTGCATGTAAACTTCTGACTTCAACTGTTTTCAATCAATCCCAGTTCTGTCCCCACATGCTTCAAGATGGCCACTATTGTTCCTATTCCCAAGAAAGCTAAGGTAACTGAACTAAATGACTATTGCCCCGTAGCACTCACTGCTGTCATCATAAAGTGCTTTGAGAGGCTAGTCAAGAATCATATCAACTCCACCCTACCTGATACCCTTGAGAGGTCAACAGCGCCTCTTCAACCTCAGGTGACAAGCCAAATTTCTTCAGCCTCCTAAAACACGCACAAACTTTGACAGATGCACAATCGAGAGCATCCTGTCGGGCTGTATCAAAGCCTGGTACGACAACTGCACCGCCCGAAACCGCAGGGCTCTCCAGAAGGTGGTGCAGTATGCACAACGCATCACCGGGGGCAAACTACCTGCCCTCCAGGACACCTACAGCACCCGATGTCACAGGAAGGCCAAAAAGATAATCAAGGACAACCACCCGAGCCACTGCCTGTTCACCCCGCTATCATCCAAAAGGCGAGGTCAGTACAGGTGCATCCACGCTGGGACCGAGAGACAGAAGCTGTTTTTCAATCTCAAGACCATCAGACTGTTAAATAGCCATCACTAACAGAGGCTGCAGCCAACATACAGACTTAAATCTCTTGTAACTTTAATAAATGGATGTAATAAAGGTATCATTAGCCACTTTAAATAACGCCACTTTAATGTTTACATATCCTACATTTCTCATTTAAATACTGTATTCTATACCATCAACTGCATCTTGACTAAGCCGCACGGCCATTGCTCATCCATATATTTATATGTACATATTCTTATTCATTCCTTTACATTTGTGTGTATTAGGTAGTTGTGCATTTGTTAGATTACTTGTTAGGTATTACTGCATTGTCAGAACTAGAAGCACAAGCATTTCGCTACACTCGCATTAACATCTGCTAACCATGTGTGTGACCAATAACATTTGATTTGATTCCTGAGGAAAAACAATACTGCGTGGATGTTTTGGAGTCTAACTCTGAGGACTTTGGGAAAAAATATATTTTGTATTGAGTAGACTGTTACCCCATTTCATTGATCCCCAATCCTTAGGTAAAGCTGTACAGTGCAATATGAATGTCAATACACACAATAGGCTGACTGGGGAGGTGATTTCATAACACTTACAGTCCCGTGATAAGAGCTACAACGCTAATATTTTCCTTAACTCTTCACTGTTCTGTTGGTGTCACTGAGTAGACTGATGCCCCATTTTATTGCTTCACATTCCAACTTTGTTTAACATAATCTAATCTAAATATGGCATGATTCCACCAATTTGAATCCTTCTGCGTCACTTTCAAAGAGGTACTTTTATTTTGAAGACAAACTGCACATTCCACTGTTGTACCTAATCCTTATTGTGGCTATCTTCACAACACAACCTGGTCCTGTCGAGCCTCACTAGCTAGATGAAGCTAGCTGGCTGCTTATAATCTTAGCTTTAGGCTACCGGGTTAAGTAGCTGGCTAGCTATTTATTTTCATGAACTCAAGTTCAATTTCATTACGCGAACAAGTGGCTTCCTAGCTAATACTTACTCAGGATTCCTAAGTCATTGCTAAGAATAGTGAAAATGACTGCAGTTTCATTTGGCCATTGTTTTCAGGCTGGTTGTATTGGTGCTAGCTATCCCAGAAGTTGCGGTCAAACAAATAATGCTTTATTACCAATGCGGTATTGTATACACATCGTTCATGGCCGGTGTTTGCTTGTTTGCAGACAATTGTTTTTCAACAGAGAACGGATGATTGTCAAGGGCAATGAATTTCATTATCTTGGCGTTATAATGTATTTCGCCTTTTTGAGTTGTCTCACTGAAGTGTTCTTACTGTCAAATGACTACTCGACTTGTCTGCTCAATCACCCCCAAAGCCAATGCCTCCTTTGGCGGCCTTTCCTTCCAGTTCTCTGCTGCCAATGACTGGAACGAACTGCAAAAATCACTGACTCATATCTCCCTCACTAGCTTTCAGCACCAGCTGTCAGAGCAGCTCACAGATCACTGCGCCTGTATATACCCCATCTGTAAATAGCCCAACCAACTACCTCATCCCCTACTGTATTTATTTATTTTTCTTGCTCCTTTGCACCCCAGTATTTCTACTTTGCACATTCATCTACTGCACATCTACCATTCCAGTGTTTAATTGCTATATTGTAATTACTTCGTCACCATGGCCTATTTATATAGACTGTATTATTGACTGTATGTTTGTTTTACTCCATGTGTAACTCTGTGTTGTATGTGTCGAACTGCTTTGCTTTATCTTGGCCAGGTCGCAGTTGTAAATGAGAACTTGTTCTCAACTTGCCTACCTGGTTAAATAAAGGTCAAATAAATAAAAAAATCCACACCGCAGACATTGTGAGCTTGGTTAGGAATGCTGTGTTGCATGTGTAGTGTAAAGTTTTACGTGGTGTCATTACGTCATGTACCTATGTTTATATAGCTATGCATGTCAGTTTTGCATGTCAGTTTTTGTATTGTTAAAATGACTCATAAGTCAGGTGTTAGTTTTTGTCCATAATGATCTGGTACCCCGATAGATAACAAATATTAATTATCCTTTGATGCATTTATAGTAATAACTGGACCAATATCCCCTACATACTCTCCACTCTAAGCTGCATGCTATGCTAATCAGGGAGAAACCAACAGTTTGGATGCTGAAGGGGATTGCGAATTAGATTATGGCATTATCACAAATCCCTGTGCGGCCCACAACTGAAAGACATCCAAGTGCATCATTTGATCGAGATTCCAAATGGCGTATCCTCTTCCTGTATCTCTTTCATTAATGTCTCCCACTGGGTTTGGAGTCATTGTGCATTCAGCTGTTAAGAGCAACGTGAATATTCTGAATCTGAGTGGCTCCCTTGCATACAGAGCAAAGCTATGGAGAGAAAAAGTCTACCTCTTAATTGTGCTGTTTGCTAGAAAAGGCTGTGAGATGGAGGGGGATGGTGATCAATTGTCTCAGGCAGGCAGTGCTTCTACCAAGGGAGACATGTTTCTGCATGGACAGACTCCGGTCTACGAGGCAACAGAACAGCCAGGCCGTTCCATATAGAGGTGAAAGATTTCTGCACCTTCCCCATCCATCCTGCCGTCCTTATCTGTTCTCAGGGTTTTAGCCCCAGTGCTTGGCATCTTGAACCCTTCCATCAACAGCTGCAGAGGACGGGGAGGTATAGAGCAATTTTTTTTTAAAGGAGCCTCAACACCCCTATACTGCATGTTGCCAGGGATCTGCTCTGCGGGCTCCATGGTGACTGGGAGCTTATCAATGTTGTCCTTTCAGGGTAGATAATACTGTGGCTTTCCTTAGCTGCCAACACTAATGGTTTTGTATTAGTCTGTGCTTCTAGTTCTGTTTTAAAAGGCAGCGTGTAGAGAACTGTTTTTCAAAGAGCTTGAAAGGCTCCTTTTCCTTTCATTGAATAGCAGCAGCGTAGCGCTTAGGGCCACTAACTATGCTGTTTATTTTTTTTAATATTAAAGATCTGCATTGGCTGAATGGTACTTTTTATGATATGCAGTATGCACTGTATCTTAACCGACCCATACAAGTATAACTAAAGTGCAGCTTTGAATGGATGTACCTGCTAGACTTGGCCAAACTTGATCCGAAGTGAAATCTGTGAAGCAGTTGTGGTTGCGAGATGGGTCCGACCTGATGTCCCATCTCCTGGGAAAGCTTGCCAGTTCTCATTAGGCCTGTGTAATTTATGGCCTGGATGAGTCGAAGCCACCACACTCCCAACTGGAATGATAGTGTGTTGTCCCGCGCTTGACCTTGTCTTAGAAGGGAAACTCAGGGACCTGTTTTAAGGGCATAGCTCTCTCTGTCTCTCGCTCATATTCTGAATTTCACTCTCTTATTTCTCGCTCTTTCTCTCTGTCCCTAGTATGTTCTGCCTCTGACACTTACCTCAAGCCCCGCAGGCCCACACCCTCATGCATGTTTAATGCAAATGGACACTATAGAAGCATGCTAATGAGTACACAGCACAATGCAATATGTAGACAACCCATAATGGCCATATCATATTACACTAATGCATTTTGGCATATTTATCATGATATCCTCTGGCAATAAATTATTTTCTTCCTCACGTTTGTTTGTGTAAAACATTTGACTTTCCATTGATCCCTTGCTTAGATCTGCTTATGTTCCTCTGAGCTGTTTTAAGTAAAATGCCACTGCATGGAGTAAGGGCCAGTTGGGAGCCTTATATTGGTAGATGAGAGCGAGGGAAGACTCAGGTCTGCTAGCTGATGTAACCTTGGCAACAAGAAGAGGGAGAGTTGAGATGGATTATTCTGTGACCATCAGCTAAACTAACATCACTTCCACACAAGTGGTTTGTTTGCAATATTTGGGATGGTCTTTCCTAAACAGCCAGGGCTATATCACAGGTTTCAGTGGCTTAATGTTTCAGCATAATTTGCTACTTTACCGTGTGTTCACATAATGCAGCTTGGATATTACATTATCAGATGAGTGTCCGTTGTCCGTGACTGTCTGCTTTTTAAAAGAAATTGGGCAAGTGTAACTCTCTATTAGCATAATCGAATATACAAAAACACATTCTCTTCCCTTATAAGGTCTCCATGCAGTCCCAGTGTCTTTTGTTGTGCCAGGAAGGTTGACGTCTATCTGAGTAAGAGCTGGCTTTTTCAATCTCCGTACCTCACCGGAGAATATTCAGAGAGGCAGCGACAGATGTAGACTACCTGGGGTGGTGTGTGTTTAAATGTTTGCTTGTGTTTTGACCTGTAGCCTTTGTGACACTATGTTTGATGTGACTGTGCCGTAGTAGATTTACTCTGAGGTAGTGAAGACTCCTCTTATCAGTCTGCATCCTCCTGGTCCTGTGAGTGAGAGAGTTTTGCGTCTCAAATGGCACCCTATTCTTTATATAGTGCACTACTTTAGACCAGGCCTGGTCAAAGTAGAGTAGTACGCTAAGGTATCAGATGCCATTTGGGATGCAGCCTTCCATCTCCTTGCCTGAGCCCTAGCTCTCAGCCTTCATTACACTAAGTGCAAAAATACATTAGTGCTTATTAGGGGGCAGTAAGCTTGCTTTCATCTGCTCCTCTCTAAGGGACTAATTAAAATGGCTCTCCCTGGCCAACACACAATACAACCTACCTGGTTATAGACCTACCTTAGTTTTCTTCCACTCTTTCCATATAAAAAATAGCAGGTTACCATAACATTTGTTGTTTTAAAAGGTTTATGCTAAGTAGCTAGGTCATTTTTGTATATATAGTCTTTGCGCTTGATCTCATGGCAGCAAGTGCAACATGAGCTTTTAACTATTGAAATCAGACCGCAGGTGAATGGATCTATACTGGGTGGTGGTGACGACACGAGGCCATTATGGGAGTAGAGGACGTGGAACTCATAATGTGGAGCAATTTTTAATAGTAATTGGCTGTTATGACAGCTGCCTTATGGAGGTCAATAACGATCATGTCTATTTATCCGAGTCATTACTGACTCCTCCTCGATAATCCTGGCAGCTGCTTTGTGTTTTGCTCTATATCAGGTTGATAGTAATATAATCAGTTACCTATGTCTGCCAGAGAATTATCAAAACTCATTTTATTGGCCAAATACACATGGTTAGAAGATGTCAATGCGAGTGTAGCGAAATGCTTGTGTTTCTAGTTCTGTCCGTGCAGTAATATCTAACAAGTAATCTAACAATTTCACAACAACTACCTTATACACACAAGTGTAAAGGAATGATTAAGAATATGTACATATAAATATATGGATGAGCAATGGCTGACCGGCATAGGCAAGATGCAGTAGATGGAATAGAGTACACTATATACATATGAGATGAGTAATGTAAACATTATATAAAGTGACTAGTGATACATTTATTACATCCACTTATTAAAGTGGCTAGAGATTTAAGTCAGTATGTTGGCAGCAGCCACTCAATGTTAGTGGTGGCTGTTTTAATAACAGTCTGGCCTTGAGATTGAAAAACTGCTTCTGTCTCTTGATCCCAACTTTGATGCACCTGTACTGACCTCGCCTTCTGGATGATAGCAGGGTGAACAGGCAGTGGCTCGGGTGGTTGTCCTTGATGATCTTTTTGGCCTTCCTGTGACATCGGGTGCTGTAGGTGTCCTGGAGGGCAGGTAGTTTGCCCCCGGTGATGCGTTGTGCAGACCTCCCTACCCTCTGGAGAGCCTTACGGTTGTGGGCGGAGCAGTTGCCGTACCAGGCGGTGATACAGCCCGACAGGATGCTCTTGATTGCATTTGTAAAGGTTTGTGAGTGTTTTTGGTGACAAGCCAAATTTCTTCAGCCTCCTGAGGTTGAAGAGGTGCTGCTGTCTGTGTGGGTGGACCATTTCAGTTTGTCCGTGATTTGTACGCCGAGGAACATAACTTTCCACCTTCTCCACTACTGTCCCGTTGATGTGGATAGGGGGTGCCTGAAGTCCATGAACATCTCCTTTGTTTTGTTGACGTTGAGTGAGAGGTTATTTTCCTGAAACCACACTCCGAGGGCCCTCACCACCTCCCTGTAGGCCGTCTCGTCGTTGTTGGTAATGAAGCCTGCCACTGTAGTGTTGTCTGCAAACTTGATGATTGAGTTGGAGGCGTGCTTGGCCACACAGTCATGGGTGAACAGGGAGTACAGTAGTACCCCAACACATGGAACAACATTGTGTTGGGGCACAGGCTTATAACCAGAAATGGGATATAGGCTATGCTAGAGAGAAAAGGAGAAGTGGGCCTGTTTTTGTTTCAAGTGGGATACGTTACAATCTCTGTCTCTCTGGAAGGCAACCCTTGCTCGAATTTCGTCTACCTTGTTGTCAAGAGACTGGACATAGGCGAGTAGTATACTCGGGAGCGGTGGGCGATGTGCCCGTCTACGGAGCCTGACCAGAAGACCGCTCCGTCTGCCCCTTCTCCGGTGCCGTTGGTTTGGGTCGCCTACTGGGATCCGATCTATTGTCCTGGGTTGTGGTCCAAACAGAGGATCCGCTTCGGGAAAGTCGTTTTCTTGGTCGTAATGTTGGTAAGTTGACGTTGCTCTTATATCCAAAAGTTCTTCCCGGCTGTATGTATGAATAGTACGTAACATTCTATTGTAGATCCAGTCCAGCCATGTTTTTCAGAGGCCGGCTGGTCTGTAGATACATTTTACAATCCTGCTATATAAACCTCTCTGTACCAGCCAGCCTGATATGAATAGTGAGCACAGACTTTATGGGTGATCCTCATCTCTACTTTGTGTGAGCCCTAAATGGCACCATATTCCCTTTGGGCCCTGGTCAAAAGTAGTGCATTGTAAAGGGAATAGCATATGATTTGAGACTCACTCTTTATTTAGATTCCTTTTTAAAGGCTCTTGCTCGTCACATAAGGGAATTTAAATGGCAGCCCATTAGTTATCACAGGCCATTACCTATGTGAGCCAGAGCAGCCAGGGATCCTGCTCCTGAGGAAGGATGTTACTGGACTCTGTGATTGAGGTCACTTGGTCCCAATGAAGAGGATGATTTGTGTGGAGTACCATTCACTGTTTATTACTGAGAGTAGAACTAGCCGATATGGATCTGTGAATTCTGGAAGCAAGGCGGGCATGGTAACTTTCTGAGGCACACCCACACACACAATGCCTTATGTGCATTTAATGCCTTAAGGTAAACTTAAAGTGCATTATAACACAGCTCGTAGTCATTTAAAACATCTGTATAATACATCACTATGATGCATTGAAAGATCACAAAGTGGATAGGCCGCCTGCTACAGTTGGATTATTTTTTTTACCCCTCTGAAGGAAAGTGGGAAATTCAGCCAGCAAAGTGAGAGTAATGTCCTTGAGGGAAATCTTCCAGAGAAGTTCAGAAAGGGAATTTTACAGTGACTGAGCTCAGAAATTACAATACGGCAGTATCTGAACGCAAGCGTGTAATTAAAATTTTGGCTTAATTTGATTTGCATTCCTTTTGGAAGTCCTAATTTTCCCCAGTGGCCACAGAGCTGGAAGTGGAACCATCATGGGGTGAGAGATGGACAGTTGAGTCCAACCCTCCCACTCTCCACACGTGACATGATAGTCAGTCAAAAATCAGGGGATACTCTGAGTGGTTGTGTTCACCCACTGTAGGAGGGGGAAAAACCATTAGACAGACAATAGTATGGAGATGGACACCTTTTCTCCCAATTTCATGTTTGACCTACTTGTGTTTTGGGCCACAAAAAGGGTGTGTATGTAAGACAGTTGCAGTGTAGCTGTGTGGTTTTACTTTGTGTGTCTGTCACGGCCCCCGTCCAAGAGTGAGAGATTAATGGGGTTAGTGAAAATAGTGCTAATTATAGAGGAGAGGAGCAGCACTGAACACACTGTCCCCAGTTCAGATGTACACAGTTCAGAAGTACCCCAACACATGGAACAACATTGTGTTGGGGCACAGGCTTATAACCAGAAATGGGATATAGACTATGCTAGAGAGAAAAGGAGAAGTGGGCCTGTTTTTGTTTCAAGTGGGATACTCTACTCTCCAACCAATGTTGGCGTGAAACCAAATCCCTGTAGTGTAGAGAAGTTGTGGTCAGTGCATCTCTGACCCCTGTGTGATGGTGAAGTGAAACACGGGGCGGCAGGGTAGCCTAGTGGTTAGAGCGTTGGACTAGTGACCGAAAGGTTGCAAGTTCAAATCCCCAAGCTGACAAATCAAATCCCCAAGCTGTCGTTCTGCCCCTGAACAAGGCAGTTAACCCACTGTTCCTAGGCTGTCATTGAAAATAAGAATTTGTTCTTAACTGACTTGCCTAGTAAAATAAAAAAATATATATGTGCGTCCCAAATGGCAAACTATTCTGTATTGCACTTCTTTTGACCAGGGCCCATAGGGGCTGTCTTTATTCACTGTAAGTATATTCATATATTTGCAGCAAGGCATTATGTTTTTTCGAGAATTGATTGAAAAGATTGTCTTCAAACAGTTAATCCACTCCGAAAAAGGTAATTTGATAAAAAAGACTACAAAATTAAAATGCAAGCAAGAAGCCAAGCAAAACCTCAACATTTCTCCTCTGTATTTGTCTGTTTCCATTTCCTTGTTGATAGTCTGGGTGCAACTCAGTTTGGTTATCATTCACTCACTGGACTGGTTTCCCAGACACCGATTTTACACATGAAGAATGTCAATGGACACAATCTGTATCAGGGACACCGGCCCTCTAAATTTGCTTACCTTCCCCTAACAGGATGACCGCCCCCCCACTTTCCTTCATTAGACCACCAGATTACACCAAGTCCCACTGTCCTCTCACTGTGCGGCGTGGGAGTACTATGACCTTCCCATAAACCTGGAGCCATTGACCAGCCCAATCCACTTATCCAAATGAACCAGTCGCCACAACTGTCCCAGCCCCCACCATTACAAGTCCCCACCACGGCTGATAGCCCAGTCACCAAGGCCTGCACACCCCTAGTTCCTGGTTACTGATTTGGATTCTCCCCCACATCGTCTTTACACTGGTCTGTTCTCCCCGCGGTCATCAGTGTGCCCTGGAACTATCCAGGTCATTCCCCAACCACTGCAGCGTTTTATAGGGCATGACACACACACATTCACACACCGACCGACCGATACAGGCTCGCTGTGCTGCGGCAAAGTTGAAATCTACTATAGTTGAAATAGCAGCTGGTGGTTAGGTGGGTGTTAGTGAGGCTAAATCCCCCCAAAATACTGTACTGAGTCCCTCTACTCCCACATGGCACTACTATAAAACCCAAATGGAGAGCCTGATGCACATCTCCCAGTGCATGTCAAATGGAGCTTCTGGAAGCTGCATGTGCCGTTACGGCCGTGGTTAAGCAGTGCCGAGGGATTAGACCTTTCACAATGCTATTTGACAGCAACCACATGTGCGTTGTAATGAAAACAGGTGGGCTGCGAGAGAGCGTCGAGCTCTTTTTAGATCCTCACATGGACAAACTCCTCTCTGTGTGTGTTGGCCACCTAGGTTGTTCAGCTGTTTTAAGATCCTTATGTCCAGGCTGACTTTTCACCTCGGCGGCTTAGACTCCCTGTCTTTGCGCTTTTTAAATAACACACACAGTTAATTGTTTCATATCATGCATTCCTGTTCAGTCAGACTTTTGTTTTTATTTGACATGAGGCTTGTACCGCTAGTTATTTAACAAGTTGAAAATAGTATTTTTTTCACAACTTATTGTCATTTTGTACGAGGTGAAAGAATGACATGCCTCTTTTAGTGTGGTGAGGCTGTACTCTATAGATTTAATCTGTGATATTCTTGCTTTGAGGGGAGAATGGCCTAGAGGACATGAATGTCCTCATCCCTCCTTTCTCTGCCTGTGCTGGGCTGGTTTAACAACAAAAGGCTGCAAATCAATACTAGTTGTGGCAGAAACTTCCAGCATATTTATTGAATGGAAAGCTCAATATAAAATGATCCATAATCGTTCTCTTCCTCTGGAGCTCCTATACTGATTTTTTTTTGTAAATGTCAGATTTTACTGAGTGTTAATTCATATAAGGAAATTAGTCAATTGAAATATATGCATTGGGCCCTAATCTATGGATTTCACATGACAGGGAATACAGATATGCATCTGTCGGTCACAGATACCTTAAATGGTATGGGCGTGGGTCAGAAAACCAGTCAGTATCTGGTGTGACCACCATTTGCCTCATGCAGCGTAACACCTCTCCTTCGTATAGTTGTTCAGGCTGTTGGTTGTGGCCTGTGGAATGTTGTCCCACTCCTATTGAATGGCTGTGCGAAGATGTTGGCTATTGGCTGGAACACGCTGTCGTACACGGCAATCCAGAGCATCCCAAACGTGCTCAATGGGTGACGTCTGAGTATGCAGGCCATGGAAGAACTGATCCTTGCGACATTAGTGCATGCATCATAATGTTGGAAACACGAGGCGATGGCGGCAGATGAATGGCACGACAATGGGCTTTAGAATCTCGACAAGGTATCTCTATGCATTCAAATTGCCATCGATAAAATGCAATTGTCTGTAGTTTGTCTGCCCATACCATAACCCCACCACCACCATGGGACACTCTGTTCACAACTTTCAGCAAACCGCTGTGAGGCCGGTTGGACGTACTGCCAAATTCTCTGAAACAACGTTGGAGGCAGCTTATAGTAAAGAAAGGAACATTACATTTTCTGAAAACAGCTCTGGTGGACATTCCTGCAGTCAGCATGCCATGTGCACGCTCCCTCAACTTGAGACATCTGTGGCATTGTGTTGTGACACAACTGCACATTTTAGAGTGGCCTTTTATTGTCCCCAGCACAAGGTGCACCTGTGTAATGATCATGCTGTTTAATCAGAGTTTTGATATGCCACACCTATCAGGTGGATAGATTATTTTGGTAAAGAAGAAATGCTCACAAACAGGGATATAAACAAATTTGTAAACCCAGTTTGAGGAAAAAAAGCTTTTTGCGCGTATGGAGAATGTATGGGATTTTTTATTGTGCTAGATGTGCTTCTCTGAAACTGTAAAGCATCTGCAGTTTGGCATCTATTTCACCACCCCCCTTGGTTCTAACTCACCTTTTCGCACCCACCTTGTCTCTCACTCGCTCTGGCTTATCCTCTTCATCTTTCCCTCCCTTGCCTAGATTGTTGCCATAGACACGAAATCTACTTAAGAGGAGCTGCTGCAGACAGTGATCACATTTACAATAATGTCCTGCTGAGATGGATTAAGTTTCTCCCCCGGTCTGCGCTACCATTCCGTTTTTCTATTTTGTTAAGGAATTTTTTTTCTATTCTGTCCTCTTCTTGATTGGATCCCTTGAATCTTTCCAAAGATGTTATTTGAGCAGCTTAGTAGCATATTTTTGCAAGGGTTACTCTTCATGTGGTCGGTATTTGCTATTTGTCTGATCCTTTTTAAATGTAAATAGTGCCATGGATTGAGACATACGATGACTCCTGCCATTTGAGCTGAATCTGCTGACCCGGGGGGAACGTTTCAATCAGCTTGAACTCTTTTCCAACCTCCTCATTCAATTTTGAAACGGCCAGCAAAGAACATAATTTGCCTTCCATCTGAACCTCTGTGTGATGATCCAGTTGGCAGCAGGGCCTTCTCCCGCTCTTTCCCTTTCCCTCCTCCTCTCCCTCCAAGGCCATGCAAAGAGGACAGGTGTAAAGCTCTAAAGTGCGACAAAATATTTTGTGCGACCTGGAGTTTTCTTTTAGGGGTGGTGGGGGGGGCACTGTGCTATTAGTAAAAAAATTATTCCAGATAATTGTTGTAATGATAAGGCTTTGTTTTACCGTTGTTTCAGAGTACCTTGTGCGGATGGTCATTGGGCTGGAATATAAAAACAAATAATTTGTAGACTGCAAAGTGACCTTGAAGCACAAACAGATGTAATATTTGACTAAAACATAATTTCAGACCTTACATTTTGTATATACACTGTGCCCAGTTTGTTTACCCCGTTCACTAAAATGGTTTGCTCCTGCAGACAGTCAGTCACGTTGCCATGGCTTGCTATATAATTTCGATTGAACGTTAGAATGGGCAAACGAGTGACCTAAGCGACTGAGTGCGGTATGATCGTCGGTGCCAAGCGTGTCAGTTCCATTATCTCAAATGTCCGGCCTCCTAGGCTTTTCACTCATGACAGTGTCTAGAGTTTACAGAGAATGGTGCTATTAAAAAAATATATATACAGTGGGGAAAAAAAGTATTTAGTCAGCCACCAATTGTGCAAGTTCTCTCACTTAAAAAGATGAGAGAGGCCTGTAATTTTCATCATAGGTACACTTCAACTATGACAGACAAAATGAGGAAAAAAAATCCAGAAAATCACATTGTAGGATTTTTTTATGAATTTATTTGCAAATTATGGTGGAAAATAAGTATTTGGTCACATACAAACAAGCAAGATTTCTGGCTCTCACAGACCTGTAACTTCTTCTTTAAGAGGCTCCTCTGTCCTCCACTCGTTACCTGTATTAATGGCACCTGTTTGAACTTGTTATCAGTATAAAAGACACCTGTCCACAACCTCAAACAGTCACACTCCAAACTCCACTATGGCCAAGACAGCAAAGAGCTGTCAAAGGACACCAGAAACCAAATTGTAGACCTGCACCAGGTTGGGAAGACTGAATCTGCAATAGGTAAGCAGCTTGGTTTGAAGAAATCAACTGTGGGAGCAATTATTAGGAAATGGAAGACATACAAGACCACTGATAATCTTCCTCGATCTGGGGCTCCACGCAAGATCTCACCCGTGGGTCAAAATGATCACAAGAACGGTGAGCAAAAATCCCAGAACCACACGGGGGGACCTAGTGAATGACCTGCAGAGAGCTGGGACCAAAGTAACAAAGCCTACCATCAGTAACACACTACGCCGCCAGGGACTCAAACCTTGTGAAGACTTACAGAAAACATTTGACCTCTGTCATTGCCAACAAAGGGTATATAACAAAGTAATGAGAAACTTTTGTTATTGACCAAATACTTATTTTCCACCATAATTTGCAAATAAATTCATTAAAAATCCTACAATGTGATTTTCGGGATTTTTTTTCCTCATTTTGTCTGTCATAGTTGAAGTGTACCTATGATGAAAATTACAGGCCTCTCTCATCTTTTTAAGTGAGAGAACTTGCACAATTGGTGGCTGACTAAATACTTTTTTTCCCCACTGTACATCCAGTCAGCAACAGTTCTGTGGGCAAAAATAGCTTGTTGATTAGAGCTGGAAGGGGAATGGCAAGAGTCGTGCAAGCTAACAGGCAGGCCACAAAAAGGCAAATGACAGCGCAGCGCAACAATGTTGTGTTCCTAGATGCTGTTCTGCACAACTCGTCGGTCCTTGTCACGGATGGGCTATTGCACACAGAGTTTCACTCCTAAAAACAAGAAGCAGCTCCAGTGGGCAGGCAATCACCAACACTAGACAATTGAGGAGTGGAAAAACATCAAGGTCCGACGAATCCCGGTTTTCATTCCCCGACCCGGTGCAAGATGGGTGTACCTAATTGGCCACTGAGTATCTCTGTG
Source organism: Brachymystax lenok tsinlingensis (assembly GCA_030435695.1). Classification (NCBI taxonomy): domain Eukaryota; kingdom Metazoa; phylum Chordata; class Actinopteri; order Salmoniformes; family Salmonidae; genus Brachymystax; species Brachymystax lenok. Next base: position 57,011,255 of record CM059819.1, on the reverse strand, counting down.
GGAATACTTTGGAACAGATTTCCAAAATTAAAATCACTTGGAGCTGATTTGCTGGTGTTTGTAGTTTTGAAATCACTTGTGGGCTGCCAGGTAGGGAACCATGTCCTTGAGAAACAAGCAAGTGCAGATTTGATAGCATCATGGTTGCAGCACTAACCAGGTCAACAGGTTTGACCCATATTACTGGCGTAAGGTTTTTATCTTCCTATAGTGGTTCACCTGGACCGCCATTCTATTCATAAACCATGTTGTGGGCTGTTCTAAAACTACTCTTGCCTTAACCATTTGTTTTACACTTTGTTCAGTCATGTTACCTCATTGTCTGGCTAGATAGCTAACAACCTGGTAACTTTACCAGTATATCCAAACATTTTCAGAAGATAAATGATAGAAATCAGATTTCGGCGTGTGGCACTAGGGTATAATACGAATTTGAGACTGCATCCAAAATGTCAACATTTTTTAATTTTTTAAAAGTAATCTTCTCCCGTTCGCATGTGCCGGGTTGCATCCAGTTTATACGGACCAACGTCGCATGTACTGTGCCTAAAGGGAGCAGCAACGAGGTCATCACTTCATCCAAAAACATGGCAGACATTGGATGAATATAAAATGTTTATCTTTGGCTGGGAGTGATGGGAAATAATCAGCCTCAGCGACAATTATTTCCATGAATCAGTGGATGTTTTGTGCACAGGTGATGACTAAAGTGTTTTATTAGGAATTTTCAAATCTGACTTCTATGTGACTGTCTATGGAAATGGTCGTTCTGGCCTGTGTCCAGTTAAACTGCAGTACTGACGCAAAACTGTAGGAGTGGTCAACCGTGCTTCTAGACCAGAACCCTGGTCCCTTGGCATGTGGTCGCCACAAACCTTATGCTTTTAAAGAGTGTACAATTTTCAATAAGAAAATAGTGCTTTTCACAATGTAGAAACCTAATATAACACAAATTACTTTGCAATTTCATTTGAAAGGCACACCTATCAACATGTAACTTTTATAATAAACAAATGTATTTAAAGTATTACATATTAGTTTGAATTAATATAGGCTGTTTCTTGTGCGCCTAACTTTTTTAAGTTGGGAGCAGTAGTGCTACCAATGAGATGTTCATTTAGAGCCCTGGGTGTAGAGGAGTTAGGAGAGCCAGAGTTAATTTGGATAAACTGCTTGCTGCTGAAGTGTAGGGATTTTCATGGTGCTTTATTCTCCGCCCAATTCTTCACGGAGGATTTGTTAGTTCTATGTGAATCTTTCAAAATGTACTCTGCAGGTCCCTCCTCTCCTGCCCTCCCTCTGTGATGTGGAAAGTCCACTACCCCCTCCGACCTCAACTAACCCCTCTCCTTCTGACATGACCGAGGCAGTCGTCACGGGAACAGGACATTTGATAAGATTGGGTGGAGAGTTGTTGTGTTGCTAGCTGCAACAGGCAGAACATGCAGTCCTGACACCACCCCTGTCAGTGCACCTGGAGAAGCATAATGGGGGAATGTATTGGCTGGCCTCTGTTTTAACACCCAGACAGATCATGCTCTTACTCTTAGTAGCTTTTTCCATGCGCTATACTACGGATGTCATGATGTGAATTATTTCCTTTTCATGGGTTTTATACGTGGGATTTCTCCTGTATGATCTCAAGCAAAATGTAATTACAGATTTGAAGGAGTATTCTTACTATTTGATGGATGGGACTGGGTATAGGCTACGCAGCCCTGCCATCAGATTCTCCATCCATTCCTCTTCCATTCCTCTCCAAACCCAGCCTAAAACCCCAAACAGCAAGCAATGCAGGTGTAGAAGCACGGTGGCTAGGAAAAACTCCCTAGAAAGGCCAAAACCTAGGAAGAAACCTAGAGGAACCAGGCTGTGAGGTGTGGCCAGTCCTCTTCTGGCTGTGCCGGGTGCGGATTATAACAGAACATGGACAATATTTTAAAAATGTTAATAAAACAGGCAGAACAGTTGAAACTGGAGAAGCAGCACGGCCAGGTGGACTCGGGACATCAAGGAGTCATCAGGCCAGGTAGGCCTTGAGGAATGGTCCTAATGCTCAGGTTCTCCGAGAGAGAAAAAAAGAGATAATTAGAGAGAGCATACTTAAATTCACACAGGACACCGGATAATAGAGGAGAAATACTCCAGATATAACAGATGGACCCTAGCCCCTCGCCACATAAACTACTGCAGCGTAAATACTGGGGGCTGAGAAAGGATGGGTCTGGAGACACTGTAGCCCCGTCCGACAATACCCCCGGACAGGGCCAAACAGGCAGGATATAACCCCACCCACTCTGCCGAAGCACAGCCCCCACACCACTAGAGGGATATCTTCAACCACCAACTTACCATCCTGAGACAAGGCCGAGTATAGCCCACAAGATCTCCTCCACGGCACAACCCAAGGAGGGGTTCATACTTGTGTTGGAAGTGAAAACAGAGTAGCCTCTCTTGTGTCAAAAATGGCGCCCTTGTCCCTATATATTGCACTACTTTTAACCTGAGCGATATGGGACTTGGTCAAAAGTAGTGCACTGTATAGGGTGCCATTTCAGATGCAGCCTCTGACTCATCCATCATCCCATCAGCTTGCCTGCCTGCCTGTCAGTCCAATCCTCTCCTTGGTCGTCCCAAACACTTTTTTCTGGACGCAGAAACCCGATTAAAGCGAGGCCTGAATCCCACTCCTCTTGCCTGCTGCACATTGGCCACTACTGGGGCCAGACAAATGAACTCATTCCTCAGCACCTCATCCAGACGGCAGTGGGGACCTCTAGTCAGCAATGACCCCATGACCACAGCCCTCGGGTCGCTCCTAGTCACCCAGGCAGACATGCTCACTACTGCAATTAATGGAGTTTAAGGGAGTGTAAAACAGGAGAACACATGTTTGGTAAACAAGAGCCTTGGTTTACTTACAGAAATATGCAGTGAACCAGGGTTTTCAGGTTTTGTCTGGAGCTTTCAGGTTTTGTCTGTTCTGGGTTGGTTTCACATAAGATGCCTGCTGCAATTCTGACATTCAGATTCAGAAGAACCTTTAGACTGAACCGCTATCGTATTGTAAAGTGTGACATTTGTACCGACGTTTGGATCTGGAAGTTGTACACCGAGGCATACTGGGAAATGATTACTTTGTCTTTTGAAATGTGACTTGATGGTGGCTATTCAGGTGGGTTTGCTTACATGTTTTTTAGTTTGTGTATGTATGTATGCATGCATGTATGCATGCATGCATACAGTTGAATTGGAAGTTTACATAACCCTTAGCCAAATACATTTAAACTCAGTTTTTCACAATTCCTGACATTTAATCCTAGTAAAGATTCCCTGCCTTAGGTCAGTTAGGATAACCACTTTATTTTAAGAATGTGAAATGTCAGAATAATAGTAGAGAGAATGATTTATTTCTTTCATCACATTCACAGTGGGTCAGAAGTTTACATACACTCAATTAGTATTTGGTTGCACTGCCTTTAAATTGTTTAACTTGGGTCAAACGTTTCGGGTAGCCTTCATCAAGCTTTCCACAATAAGTTGGGTGAATTTTGGCCCATTCCTCCTGACAGAGCTGGTGTAACTGAGTCAGGTTTGTAGGCCTCATTACTCGCACACGCTTTTTCAGTTCTGCCTACACATTTTCTATAGGATTTTGGTCAGGGCATTGTGATGGCCACTCCAATACCTTGACTTTGTTGTCCTTAAGCCATTTTGCCACAACTTTGGAAGTATGCTTGTCCATTTGGAAGACCCATTTGCGACCAAGCTTCAACTTCCTGACTGATGTCTTGATGTTGCTTCAATATATCCACAAAATTTTACTACCTCATGATGCCATCTATTTTGTGCACAAGACACTCCTGCAGCAAAGCACCCCCACAACATGATGCTGCCACCCCCGTGCTTCACGGTTGGGCTGGTGTTCTTTGGCTTGCAAGCCTCCCCCTTTTTTCTCCAAACATAACGATGGTCATTATGGCCAAACAGTTCTATTTGTGTTTCATCAGACCAGAGGACATTTCTCCAAAAAGTATGATATTTGTCCCCATGTGCAGTTGCAAACCGTAGTCTGGCTTTTTTATGGCGGTTTTGGAGCAGTGGCTTCTTCCTTGCTGAGCGGCCTTTCAGGTTATGTCAATATAGGACTGGTTTTACTGTGGATATAGATACTTTTGGTGTACCTGTTTCCTCCAGCATCTTCACAAGGTCCTTGGCTGGCTATCTTTTCGCACCAATGTACGTTAATCTCTAGGAGACAGAACGCGTCTCCTTCCTGAGCGGTATGACGGCTGTGTGGTCCCATGGTGTTTATACTTGCGGACTATTGTTTGTACAGATGAACTTGGTACCTTCAGGCATTTGGAAATTGCTCTCAAGGATGACCTAGACTTGTGGAGGTCTACAATTTTTTTTTCCTGAGGTCTTGACTGATTTTCTTTTAATTTCCCATGATGTCAAGCAAAGAGGCACTGAGTTTGAAGGTAGGCCTTGAAATACAGCCACAGGTACACCTCCAATTGACTCAAATCATGTCAATTAGCCTATCAGAAGCCATGACATCATTTTCTGGAATTTTCCAAGCTGTTTAAAGGCAGTCAACTTAGTGTCTGTAAACTTCTGACCGACTGGAATTGTGATACAGTGAAATAATCTGTCTGTGAAAAATTGTTGGAAAAATTAGATGTCCTAACAGACTTGCCAAAACTATAGTTTGTTAACAAGAAATTTGTGTTGTGGTAAAAAAACTAGTTTTAATGACTCCAACTGAAGTGTATGTAAACTTCCAACTTCGTGTGTGTGTGTGTGTGTGTGTGTGTGTACACCCCCCACCCCTGTACCGGTCAAAAGTTTCGATACATCTACTCATTCCATGGTTTCTTTATTTGTACTATTTTCTGCATTGTAGGATAATAGTGAAGACATCAAAACTATGAAATACAACACATGGAATCATGTAGTAACCAAAAAAAGTGTTAAATACATTTATTTTATATTTGAGGTTCTTCAAATAGCCAACTTTTGCCTTGATGACAGCTTTGCACACTTGGCATTCTCTCAACCAGCTTCATGAGGTAGTCACCTGGAATGCATTTCAATTAACAAGTGTGCCTTTTTAATTTGTGGAATGTCTTTTCTCAAAGCGTTTGAGCCAATTTGTTGTGACAAGGTAGGGGTGGTATACAGAAGACGGAAAAACTGAACATTTCAAGGACTTTGAAAGTTTCTTGAAGTGCAGTCTCAAAACCATCAAGCGCTATGATAACTCTCTCATGAGGACCGCAACAGGAAAGGAAGACAGTTACCTCTGCTGCGGAGGATAAGTAAATTAGAGTTAACTGCACCTCAGAAATTGCAGTCCAAATACAGTGAGGGGGAAAAAAGTATTTGATCCCCTGCTGTTTTTGAACGTTTGCCCGCTGACAAAGAAATTATCGGTCTATAATTTTAATGGTAGGTTTATTTGAACAGTGAGAGACAGAATAACAACAAAAAAATCAAGAAAACCGCATGTGAAAAATGTTAAATTGATTTGCATTTTAATGAGGGAAATAAGTATTTGACCCCCTCTCATTCAGAAAGATTTCTGGCTCCCAGGTGTCTTTTATACAGGTAACGAGCTGAGATTAGGAGCACACTCTTAAAGGGAGTGCTCCTAATCTCAGCTTGTTATCTGTATAAAAGACACCTGTCCACAGAAGCAATCAATCAATCAGATTCCAAACTCTCCACCATGGCCAAGACCAAAGAGCTCTCCAAGGATGTCAGGTACAAGATTGTAGACCTACACAAGGCTGGAATGGGCTACAAGACCATCGCCAAGCAGCTTGGTGAGAAGGTGACAACAGTTGGTGCGATTATTCGCAAATGGAAGAAACACAAAAGAACTGTCAATCTCCCTCGGCCTGGGGCTCCATGCAAGATCTCACCTCGTGGAGTTGCAATGATCATGAGAACGGTGAGGAATCAGCCCAGAACTACACGGGAGGATCTTGTCAATGATCTCAAGGCAGCTGGGACCACAGTCACCAAGAAAACAATTGGTAACACACTACGCCGTGAAGGACTGAAATCCTGCAGCGCCCGCAAGGTCCCCCCTGCTCAAGAAAGCACATATACATGCCCGTCTGAAGTTTTCCAATGAACATCTGAATGATTCAGAGGACAACTGGGTGAAAGTGTTGTGGTCAGATGAGACCAAAATGGAGCTCTTTGGCATCAACTCAACTCGCCGTGTTTGGAGGAGGAGGAATGCTGCCTATGACCCCAAGAACACCATCCCCACCGTCAAACATGGAGGTGGAAACATTATGCTTTGGGGTTTTGTTTTTTGCTAAGGGGACAGGACAACTTCACCGCATCAAAGGGACGATGGATGGGGCCATGTACCGTCAAATCTTGGGTGAGAACCTCCTTCCCTCAGCCAGGGCATTGAAAATGGGTCGTGGATGGGTATCCCAGCATGACAATGACCCAAAACACACGGCCAAGGCAACAAAGGAGTGGCTCAAGAAGAAGCACATTAAGGTCCTGGAGTGGCCTAGCCAGTCTCCAGACCTTAATCCCATAGAACATCTGTGGAGGGAGCTGAAGGGTCGAGTTGCCAAACGTCAGCCTCAACCTTAATGACTTGGAGAAGATCTGCAAAGAGGAGTGGGACAAAATCCCTCCTGAGATGTGTGCAAACCTGGTGGCCAACTACAAGAAACGTCTTACCTCTGTGATTGCCAACAAGGGTTTTGCCACCAAGTACTAAGTCATGTTTTGCAGAGGGGTCAAATACTTATTTCCCTCACTGTACATGCTTCAGAGTTCAAGTAACCGACACACCTCAACATCAACTGTTCAGAGGAGACTGAGGGAATCAGGCCTTCATAGTCGAATTGCTGCAAAGAAACCACTACTAAAGAACACCAATAAGAAGACGATACTTGCTTGGTCCAAGAAACACGAACAATGGACATTAGAACGGTGGAAATCTGTCCTTTGGTCTGAGTCCAAATTTGAGATTTTTTGTTCCAACCGCCGTGTATTTGTGGGACGCATAGTAGGTGAGCGGATGATCTCTGCATGTGGGGTTCAGTGATTTTTTTTTGAATTCAAGGCACACATATCCAGCATGGCTACCACTGAATTCTGCAGCGATATGCCATCCCTTCTGGTTTAAACTTCTCAGGGATTGCTGGGGCGCTAGCGCCCCAATCCCGACACTACCAGGTGAAATGTAAGGCGCCAAATTCAAAATCCAAAAGTTGAATTATCAAACATCCACCAATATACAAGTGTTCCATACTCATCAAAAGCTCTGTTTCTTGGCAATATCACATCGTTTCAGATTTCAAAAAGGCTTTCTGGTAAAGCAGCACATTTGATTGTTTGAGGTAGCACCTCACATATTTTTCCCATAGCCATGAATCGATTAGCCATCATGGCACACACACAACACATTTCACAGCGAAAACAAATCAATTACCTGTTGAAGAACTTCTGCTGAGGTCATCCTAAGTGTCCAACGAAGACAATCCATGGTTCTTTTGTTAGAAAAAGTAATGTATTTTATCCATAAATCTCCATTTGGTTCGCGCATTATAATCAGAAACGACAGCCTCCACTCCTCCATTGAAACGTGACGCAAACTCGTTCATCTTATGCCTATAAACTTGTCCAAGAACAATCAAACAGTTTTAAATGTATCCTTAGGAACACTTTTACGTATATTTACTATTATAAATCAACCGGAATATAAACTGATCGATAGACGGTAAAAAAAGACACTGCGCGCCTTGTCGGGAACGCGCGCTGGGTACTGTTTACATAAAAAGGTAACTTCCTGGTTTGCTCTTCTCTGGTCTAATTCATCCAAATTGAAAATTTACACTGTCTCGAGACTGTTGACATCTAAAGGAAGCGATGGGTACTGCATTCATATGCCCTTATATGGTCATTTTCATGAGGGAGGGGTTCCAAATGAGCAATGTGTCAATCACTTTTTCCAGGACAGAAATTCCTCGGGGTTTCGCCTGCCATATGCGTTCTGTTTCACTCACAGACAAATGGTTAACACTTTTGGAAAATTCAGTGTTTCCTATCCAATGGTACTAAATATGTGCATATCCTATTTTCTGGGCCTGAATGGGAGGCATTTTACTTTGGGCACGCCAGGCTCTCCAAAACCGACCCCCTCAGCTGCCACTCCCTAACAAGTTAAGCTTAGTGGGACTATGACCCAGACACACCTCCCAGGCTGTGTAAGGGCTATTTGACCAAGGAGAGTGAAGGAGTGCAGCATCAGATGACTTGGCCTCGACAATCATCTGACCTCAACCCCAATTGAGATGGTTTGGGATGAGTTGGACTGCAGAGTGATGGAAAGGCAGCCAGCATATGATCAGCCTATGTGGGAACTCCTTCAAGACTGTTGGAAAAGCATTCCAGGTGAAGCTGGTTAAGAGAATGCCAAGAGTGTGCAAAGCTGTGAGGCAAAGGATGGCTACTTTGAAGAACCTAAAATGTTTATTTCATAGTTTTGATTTCTTCACTATTCTACAATGTAGAAAATAGTAAAAATAAAGAAACCTTTAAATGAGTGTCTACTTTTAGTTATTTAATTTTGAAAAGAGCACACCATATTTAGAAGTCAAACACAGTAAATAAAATGTATATTTGTACTGAAGTAATGTAGTGTGGCTGCATGGCTTCTAGGTGGTTTAAACATTTTGAAGACATGGCCTATAATACTAAGGTATGTTTGCGTTTTGATATCTTTGAGGGCCATTTGTAACAATAGCCATGTTGATTCTGCTGTGGTCGCGACGCTTGTTACTGATCTCTTGTTTTCCACTGCTTTTGTAGCTGTTTATCATTGTTCGAGAACGATGAGCCACTACTGTCTCAGTTTTTATCAGGCTCTGTTATAGTATGCTGTGTTTGGTTATGCATCAATGAGAACATTAGCAACATACTTGCTCTGAGCCATGGCTGTATAGTAGACCACATAGGGGTCTCTAGCCATATCCCAGGGCAAGCAACATGTAGCTAGTTATATGTTAACTCCTTTACTAGTGTTAATTGATATGAACTAGCTAACATGCTAGTATAGATGAATATACCCTAAGAATCCTAGACTATAAACCCACTTAGGTCTAACATTGCTCACATCGTGTCAAACTGGTGCCTTGTGCATGTTGATAATGATTATTGACCGTATTCAATGCTGGCAGCCTGTGCCCAGGCCATTCCAGAGCGGAGTACTCTTGTTGTTAATGTGATTGCAGGCATGTTTATTTATCAAACGAGACAGACTGACCGGAGGAGGCGCTGGCCACACAGGGCTAGGCATGCTGAGACTGGTGTTCCTTCAGACAGAAGGAGGACTTTTGTCTCGGATCTGGGTTGGGTCTAATATAATTGTTTCTTGTATGTGCAATTAAAATTGATTTACCAACTGGACCCGATTGGACCAGTCCTCTGTTAATTTAATGTGTGTGAGGTGATGAGAACTGCACAAACTTGTTATTGGTGTCAGCCAATTGCAACTCAATAAAATGTATAGCTTATTTCAAGCTGAAACTGGTTCGGGCTGCTCACCTCACTTTTTTATTGAGCTATTTAAGATTCTTTTTTTTTTTTTTCCGTTGTTGAGACATTTTTGTTGGCTAAATTAAGTTTGAACTGTGTTTTTAAGAAATGTTGATCCATTTTTGCAGTAAAAGTAGGCCTGGTAGCATTTAGTCTATTGCTGTCATTTGTTGGATAGGCCTACGGTAGGTAAGCACTTGCTTTTGTTGGTTATTGCTTCAATATAAGCCTGTTCAAAACGTTTGATGGTTTAAACCAGTTCTTAATATATACAAGTGTTTTGTTTCATTCTGTTGTGCCATTTTCTTTGGCCAAATTAAGTTCCAACCGTTTGCCATAATATAATTACTGGTAGGGCTACTCTCACTCAATCCATGAAAAGGAAAAACCAAAGAAGGTGTGATACTTAATTTAATGCCTCAATATAATAACCTGTTCGTAGATTCCCTGAAAATAATGACTTACTTTAATAAAGTTAAACTTTTGACTGTTTGGTGTGGTATGGCTGTTATTAGGCTTAGCTGGTGCATGCTAATGAAGGCAGTGCACACCAGCGCTCCAACTGACACCGACAGTTGAACTTGAGGTGAGGAAGACTGTTTTAGGCTTACCAGAGGATTGGGTCAAGGCAAATCTAACAATATAATGATCTTTAATTTTTTTTAAATCATTTAGAAAAATGTATCAAATTAGCCTCCTTCTGTGCACTTATCTGTGTAGCAGTAGTAGCTTATCGGGCAAGTATAACGAAATTGCATGTCGGTGTTGGGAACATGGCGTCGGCATATTTATCTTTCTCTAGGGCTAGGCTTAAGCTATATTTAAATATTAATATCGTACAGGCCTACAGCGCCTTTGGAAAGTATTCAGGCCCCTTGATTCTTTTTCCACATGTTGTTACGTTACAGCCTTATTCTAAAAGGGATTTAAAAAATGATCCTCAAATCTACACACATTACCCCATAATGATGAAGCACATTTATTAAAAAACAGTAACAGAAATACCGTAATACTTATGTAAATAAGACCCTTTTGCTATGAGCCCCAAATTGAGCTTGGGTGCATCCTTGTTTCCATAGATCATCATTGAGATGTTTCTACAACGTGACTGGATTCCATCAGTGGTAAATTCAGTTGATTTAGACATGATTTGGAAAGGCACACACCTGTCTATATAAGGTCCCACAGTTGTGTGTCAGAGCAAAAACCACGCCATGAGGTCGAAGGAATTGTCCATAGAGCTCAGAGACAGGATTGTGTGGAGGCACAGATGTGGGGAAGGGAACGACAACATGTCTGCAGCGTTGAAGGTCACCTAGAACACAGTGGCCTCCATTATTCTTAAATGGAAGAAGTTTGGAACCAGAAAGACTCTTCCTAGAGCTGGCCGCCCGGGTAAACTGTGCAATCGGGGGTAAAGAGCCTTGCTCAGGGAGGTGACCAAGAACCCGATGGTCACTCTGACAGAGCTCCAGCATTTCTCTGTGGAGATTGGAGAGCATTCTAGAAGGACACCCATCTCTGCAGCGCTACACCAATCAGGCCTTTATGGTTGTGGCCAGACGGAAGCCACTCCTCAGTAAAAGGCACATGACACCCCGCTTGGAGTTTTCCAAAAGGCACCTAAAGACTCGCAGACCATGAGAAACACGATTCTCTGATTTGATGAAACCAAGATTGAACTCTTTGGTCTGAATGCCAAACGTCATGTCTGGAGGAAACCTGGCACTACCCCTACTGTGAAGCATGGTGGTGCCGGCATCGTGCTGTGGGGTTGTTTTTCAGCGGCAGGGACTGGTAGACTAGTCAGGATCGAGGCAAAGATGAACGGAGCGAAGTACAGAGATCCTTGATGAAGTCCTGAGAGCTCTGGAGCAGGTTCAGACTGGGGCAAAGTTTCACCTTCCAACAAGACAGTGACCCTAAGCACACAGCCAAGCTAACGCAGGAGTGGCTTCGGGACTAGTCTCTGAAATGTCCTTGAGTGGCCCAGCCAGAGACCGGACTTGAACCCAATCGAACATCTCTGGAGAGACCTGAAAATAGCTGTGCCGTAACGCTCTCCATCCAACTTGACAGAGCTTGGGAGGATCTGCAGAGAAGAATGTGAGAAGTTCCCCAAATACAGGTGTGCCAAGCTTGTAGCGTCATACCCAAGAAGAGTGAAGTCTGTAATCGCTGCCAAAGGTGCTTCAACTAAGTACTGAAGAGAGGGTCTGAATACTTATGTAAATGTGATATTTCAGTTTTTTTTTTAAGAATTTGTGAAAATGTCAACACATTTTTGCTTTGTCATTATGAGTTAATTGAAGAAAATAATTTTATCAATTCTACAATAAGTTATCAAAATATGGAATAATACCCTGATGCATTTAACACCCAAATCTCTGACAGCTGAACCATTGAAAGAAAATACTATATAAAGTTTTGAATATGCTGCACATGAAAACAAGTTATAAAAATGTTTTTTTAATAATTTTATTTGTCTTAGGCAGTTTTTAAGGAGACGTGACTGGATCATTTGGCCAATATCGCTTGTTTATTGGCGCTGGCTGGCAGTCTGAGTTTTCTTTCTCTCTCGTTCTGATCTCGGATCCAAACCAACACGGGTCTGACTGTCCTCAGGTCCATTCCAAACGGGTCTACATTTTGAAACGTTTTATTTATGCGTATCTGGTCAGGTGGGAAAGCCACTGATCAACCGTCTGGACCCGTGAAGACCTCTAACCCCTACTAGTACAGGACTCTGCTACACCTAAAGATGGGCAAAGATGCATCAAAATCTCTTGTTACGGAATACAAGATGGCTAGGGCTTTGCATGCTGGCATTGTTTGTTGTGAAGGGGAGTAATTGAGCCGCTGCTACTACTGTACTAGAGTGCACCCTGCCCCCACTACTGCATATAGCCCGCACTGTATTGGAGTGGACAACACCCGGCCCCCACTCTGCCAAATGACCCTCGTCAACATGACAGCCATCAAGTGCACTGTGAGGCACGCCAGTGGGAAAATGGCTGCTGCCTCGTTCTCACAGTCATAGGGTGTGCCTTCATATTTCCTGTGCTGTGATGACAAGGGAAATATAAATATCATTAGTACTTTGTCTTCTAAGAGATTCCTTTGGTGTCTAGTGGTCTACTTATAACTTGATTTAATTGTGACAGTGGGTTGTTTAATATTTAGTTGCAGTTCTAGCTGCATTGGAGCCGCTGTTTCTCTTGGATGCGTCATGTTATGATGTGTGTGTGGTCTTTCTCTCTGTGTGGTTTGTTTGCTTGTGTTATAGAGCACCAAGGAGACCCTAGGGGTATGTGTGTGGGCTGGGGGGGGGTAGGAGCCCCCCTACTCAGACTCCATGCTACAGTGACCGCGCCCCAGGCCGGCCTCACGTTTACTTGTTGAGAGCCGTTCAGGTCCTTGATAGGTCTTCTCATCCACGGATGAGGTATTCTAGGAGAAGCCGGTGGAGGGCTGGAGGGCTCCTCTCGTTCCGATATCTGACTCCCAGATCTCTAATGGGGGAATTTATGCAGCCTTCATGGTATGAGGGGAATTTGCTCCATTGCTACTTGGCTCGAAATGCTAAACAGTCTGGGGAGGTGCCAATTTACGTTAGCTTCCTCATCTATTTCTCTTGGACAGAAGAGTAAGTCTGTCTAGCGATGCTTATGTCCACACACCTTGTGGTAATTATGCACTGACCCCTGACCGAAATATTAATGGAATGCCATATTGAACTGTAATGGTGCTGAATTGCAGGGTTTCATGTTCACATGCACTGCTTGGCAATTGCTATAATGCATTTTTTTCTCTATCTGTACACTAATATGTTGAATTTCATTGTTTTCAACAAAGTTTAACATTTAAGAACAAAAACAGCTCTCCTGCTTCCGCTCTCCGTCTTTCTTTGTTCTTTCTGTGTTGAACTTGGCACACGAAACAATGGATTTTGACACCAGTCGTATCTGGACTACTGTGCGTAGACATGGATGGATTTGTTTTCTATGAGGGGGAAAATAGGTTAACGAATTCCAAATACCCAGCATTATGTCCACTCACTGTGCTATATGAAATTGAGAGTAAAAAAATCACTGACTCTTTTTGTGCTGCAAGACTGAGCAGCTTTTGATGACTGAGCAAGAATGGAGTTTTGCACCATTAGCAAGATAAGCTGGCTAATTAGTGCTGCATACACACCTGAGCCTAACAACTTTCCTGCAAGCCTCGACGTCGTAGAGAAAAGCTGCATGCGCGCGCGTGTGAGATTTATTTACACCCATAGAGGGCAGCTGTGCTCTCCTCAGCCATGCCTCTCTGTATATTGGAGTTGGGGGAGCAGAACCGAGTAACACAGCACAGGTCACTGACAAGGATGGCATATGTTCTCCTTTGTGGCCTGATATGATAGCAGTCCCAAAGCAAATATCCTCTCTTCCACTCTCTGTAGTGTTCTTCCTGCAGCCGTGTGTGAAGTGGCATGGACGTCCCTAATGATGTTTAACATCTGTTGCTGTTGGAAACCATGGAGCTTTTGTTCATGCCGATCTCGCTCTCCACGGTTCCATTTCATACAGGCTCTTAATTAACCCCAACCCAGGAAATGGCTTCTGGCACTCAAACTTTCAATGCTGACCTGGCTGTCCAGACTGGCTGATATTGACATCTGAGCATTTCTGTGCACGTTGTGGTTTCGGTTGGGCTCTCGTTTGAAACTCTGTTGTGTGTCTGTGAGCGGGTTGTACGAATCGGGCATTAAAGCTAGAGGGGGTGTGAGAGAGGCAGCATGAGGGTTGGGGGAAGAGGGAGAGGGAGCTGGCATCAGATCAGTCAGTCTGGGATCTCACAGCAGGCAGGGCCCTGGCACACACCAGCACATAATGTGATATTGTTTAGTTTATTAACACCCTAGATCTGCCAATAACTGGCCCCAGCGTAGGCAGAGAGCTGGCTGTTGCACTGTACACCACATAGTAAGTGCTCTCGCTGTCTCGCTCGCTCTCTCTCGCTCTCTCATATTCCTTCCCTGATAACGCTATAATTCTGTTGCCTCTGAAACTTATTGGGCTTGTCAGCACCCATTAATTTATACTGTGTCATAAGTGAAATGTGCAGGCTATGTTTTTATCTTGTTTCACTGGAGTAAAATAAATCTAAACTTTAGAGGACAAAGTCTGTACTGAGACTTATTCTGTCTCTACTGTATGTGACATATTGACTTTTTGTTACGTGCGCTCATTCACAGGCCTGGTTGAATAGACCACAGATCAATTAGGCCCATCAAGTTGGTGAGTCCTCTGGAAATGGGACGTCTAATCTGAGCAGCACTTTATCCTTGCCTGTTTTAGAGAATGTAGAGACTCCAGGGAGTGCGAGCATGGCTCAATCCCAATATTCTCCCTCGGTGGGGGGAGTTGTACTCAAACGCAGCAACTAGTGGTAGTGAGAGCTAAATTAAGCCTAGAGAATGGGACATCCCTACATCACTTGCACATATCTGAAACCTGTCAACGGATACCACGCAATTCATTGACTACGAGCTTTGTTTTTCACAGTGTCTGTACTGGTGGCAGTAATAGTTTTCCTTATTTCTCATACTACAAAGACTTATTTAAAATAGTGCAACGAATGAGAACAGCAGAACAATGTTCCCGTTATGTACCCATCCCCTGGCTGTGGTTTTAATGTTGTGTAGTACTGAAGCAGGACTTTAATTCCATAGCCGTTTGACATGTAACAGGTAATTTCCTTCACTTCCGGGGGAGGGGAGTGTGGTTTACGGCCAATATACCACGGCTAAGGGCTGTTCTTAGGAACGACGCAACGCGGAGTGCCAGAATACAGCCCTTAGCCCTGGTATATTGGCCATATACCACAAATCATCAAGGTGCTTTATTGCTATCATAAACCGGTTACCAATGTATTTTTACTCTTCTAATTACATGTTTTTGTCAGACAATCAGCATTCAGGGCTCAAAACACCCAGTTTCTAAACATCCTTAGCATACAGGTATTTTTAATCTCCACTAAACAAGGAGGAAAAGAGTCAGCTGCGCTACATTATCTCAGTCTCCCGAGTGGAGCAGGGGTCAAGGCACTGCATATCAGTGCTGGAGGCGTGACTACAGACCCTGGTTCATTTCCGGAAATTAGTGGATTTGGCTATTTCAGCCACACCTGTTGCTGACCGGTGTTTAAAATCGAGCACACGTAATCTCCATAGGAAAACATTGGCAGTAGAATAGCCTTACTGAAGAGCTCAATGACTTTCAACGTGGCACCGTCATGGGATGCCACCTTCCCAGAAAGCCAGTTCTTAAAATTACTGCCCTGCTATAGTTGCGCTGGTCAACTGTAAGTGCTCTTATTGTGTGGTGGAAACATTGAGGAGCCACATAAGCTCACAGAATGGGACCGCTGTATTGTGCAGCGTGTAAAAAATAGTCTGTCCTCGGTTGCCACACTCACTACAGAGTTCCAAACTGCCTCTGGAAGACACGTTAGCACAATAACTGTTCATCGGGAGCTTAATGAAATGGGTTTCCATGGCCGAGCAGCCGTACACAAGCCTAAGATCACCATGCGCAATGCCAAGCGTTGGCTGGAGGGGTGTAAAACTTCCCGCCATTGGACTTTGGAGCAGTGGAAACACTTTCTCTGGGGTGATGACTTACACTGCACCAGCTGGCAGTCCAAAGGATGAATCTGGGTTTGGCAGATGCCAGACGCTACCTGACCCAATGCATAGTGCCAACTGTAACGTTTGGTGGAGGCTGAATATTGTTTGGGATTGTTATTCATGGTTTGGGCTAGGCCCCTTAGTTCCAGTGACAGGAAATGTTAACGCTACAACATACATTGACATTCTAGACGATTCTGTGCTTCGAACTTTGGCAACAGTTTGGGGAAGGCCCTTTCCTGTTTCAGCATGACAATTCCCCCGTGCACAAAGCGAGGTCCATACAGAAATGGTTTGTCGAGATCGGTTTTGACATTGAGATTTTTTTCTAGAAACAAACAAGCTTCATAATTGTACATAAAATGTCCCCCTCTTCCCTGAAATCACACTTCTCCCAGACTGTCTGACTGCAGAGCGGCACGACATCTCAGATTCATGTGGATGTTGGATCTGCTGTGGCTTGATACACAACGCATACTGAAAGTGACTCGAGCCGTATTTATCTCTGGGCTATGGAACATGTTGAGGGTCACTTCCCAGTCATAACAGAGATATCAGGCTGTTTAGTGAAGCACAGTGAACAGTTATGGTCTTTTTCATTTAGATTACTTCCACACAGCCTCCTGCATCATTTTCTGTGTGTGTGTGGCGCAGAGGGAGATGTACAGAAAGGATCAAAAGCTTGTCTGGAGAATCAATCTA
Organism: Brachymystax lenok tsinlingensis; assembly: GCA_030435695.1. Classification (NCBI taxonomy): domain Eukaryota; kingdom Metazoa; phylum Chordata; class Actinopteri; order Salmoniformes; family Salmonidae; genus Brachymystax; species Brachymystax lenok. Next base: position 56,994,298 of record CM059819.1, on the reverse strand, counting down.
TCATCACGGAGGTCACTGCTCTGGCTTGTAGATTGTGGCTGTGCGCCACTGACTGCTTAATGCATCTTGACATGCCCGACAAAGGATACCTGTCAGTCACAGAGAGTGCTACTGTATACCCATCCATCTATGTATCCAGTCAGCCGTATTCCTTTCTGGATGCCTCAGGGTAGAGGGAGTGGGTGTCAACGAAGACTTGTTTTGTGGACCTGCTAATACTACTCATAACACTGCACAATTCTACTGCAATGGCTGACTTCCTGATCTGTGTGTAATCTATTGCCCTCTTGGATATACAGTCAGAGCGTTGAACCGTTGAATGGACATTTGAAAGGAACACTCATGAGGCCTTGATGATAGGCCGCCTTCCACTTTGGTTTTGACTACGACTAGCAAAATATAGGAGTTTGATTTGAGGTGAAAAACCACATGGTTCAGATGGAGACTGAGGATGATTCGTTTGGACAGTTTTACAGACACACACTTCCTGAAAACTGCCAAATGAGGGAGGACAGGGAAATGTGGAGGTCCATTACCGACTACTCTTTCTTCCCTTTTCTGGAAATCACACTTCTGACTGCAGTGTGGAACAACATTCAGATTTAAATTTGATGTGACTCTCTGTGGCTTGATACACAACGCATACTGAAAGTGACTCGAGACATATATTTGTCTCTGGTCTATGGAAGATGTTGAGTATCACTTCCCAGTCATAACAGAGATGTCAGACTGTTTAGTGAAGCACAGTGAACAGTTGTGTCCCTTCTCATTTAGTGTCCCTTCTCATTCTTTCACACTGCCTATTTTAAGGTTTGGGGTTAGGGTTTGGAGGTAGGGTTTGGCTTAGAGGTGTTGGTTATGGGCTAGGCTTATGGAAAATAGGATTTTTGAATGGGAATACATTTTAAGTCCTGAAATTTAACGTAAAAAAAAGCTACTGTAATTTAACACCGTCAGGCTTTGTGTTGGCAGGTGAAAGTGTTCTGAATGTGCTTTAACGGTCACAAGGCATCGCCTGTATATGTACACAGTACATAACAGTAATTTATGATCCAGCGGCAATAAAATGCACTGCTCGCTTTGAGATGGTGCCCTATTTTTCTCTTCCATTTCTTTCTTTCCTCTCTCTTATGGTTTCGGCATTTTGTTTTTTCAGTGAGGTCTATCCAGCACACAGGAGGCTGCTGAGGGGAGGACGTCTCATAATGATGGCCCGGAACGGAGCAAATGTAATGGCATCAAACCATATGGAAATGTTGATACCATTCCACTCTTTCTGCTCCAGTCATTACCACGAGCCCGTTCTCCCCAATTAAGGTGCCACCAACCTCCTCTGATCCAGCACACTGTGCCAGTCACTCTCAAGGCAGAATAAAGTAGACCATATTAACTTATCCTTTTAGTGAGCACTCCCTGTCAGTCGACCCACCCTTCAGCACTTCACACAGATACGATTCTGCCTATTATAGGATTGTTTACTTTGATTAAAATAGTCTCGGCTATGTGGGTCCCCCATTCGGAATGAGGCCATTTCAATACCATTGCCCATGTTTCACCACACTGGGCTGTGTCTGTCTATATCTTCATGGGCATTCTGCTACTGGATGGGCTCCAGCACTAACAGCCTGTAGATGGGTGTGTTAATGGCTGTAGAGAATAGGGTGCCATTTGGTCACTCATCCACTGAGACAGACTGGGGAATGAGGGAGAAGGGGGGGCTTCCGCTACAGTCTGAAACCTCTTTGGCACAGCTTCAGGAGAATACACAGGGTCCCCTCCCACACATTTTTGCAGTGTTACAGATGCACTTAATGTTCCACCGTCAATGGCACTAAGTGTTTCTGAATGGGTTTTCTCACTATATCTGCTGTAGTTTTAGTTATCATAACAATTTGAATCACCATTTCCATCCGTTGCCATGTATGCTTCAGTCTTTCCGTGCGTGTATGTTCACGCTCTTGGAAGCTGTGTGGGTGTCTGCGGGTGAGTTGGCTGGTTAATCTGTAAGCCATTAGAGACTGTACCTAACACTTGTATTGAATGGAAGTGTTTGTGGTCGTGTTTCAACAGCTAGCAGGCCTACTTTTCATTGTAGGTGTGCGATATGGTGCTCTGGAGCTGCCTGTCACTGACCAATGGACACCCCTCACATACTACTTATAAGAACACTTTCATAATTGTTCTTCCGTACCAGTTGATTCAGTCTTCACTGATCTTTTTCACTGCTCAGTCACGGAACAGTGCAGCTCAGCTGTATATAATTGATCCCTTTTCTTGTAAATTATGGATCTATAAGTCCATAGTTTATGTATGGACAGTCGATCAAAGCTGAAAACTTCTGACAACATTCAAATACTTTCTTTTTATATAAATATTTCAAAGCCGTTGGGTCCCATAGCCTCAAATTGGAGAGCTGTCTGGACGTCGTTCTTAAATTGAATCGACGACGTTGCTTATGTTTTTGAAGTGGTATATTTGAAAAGCTAAACGTTCAGCAATGTTTCAATTAAGTTTGAAATAGGTACTGAGGAAATATTCAAATGCTTTAGGACCCCCTCGCACTCCACCAATCAGACCTTTATGGCGGAGTGGCCAGACAGAAGCGGCGACTCAGTAAAAGGCACATGACAGCCCGCTTGGTGGCACCTAAATGACTCTGACCATGAGAACCAAGATTCTCTGGTCTGATGAAACCAAGATTGAACTCCTTGGCCTGAATGCCAAGCGTCACGTCTGCAGGAAACCTGACCCCATCCCTACTGTGAAGCATGGTAGTGGCAGCATGTTGTGGGGATGTTTTTCAGCGGCAGGGACTGGGAGACTAGTTAGGATCGAGGGAAAGATAACCGGAGCAAAGTACAGCGAGATCCTTGATGAAGACTGGCGCCAAGGTTCACTACACGGTATTCAAAATCCATTTAGTCCTATGTTTGGTTCTGGAGATGGATTTGTCATAAGCATTGGTTTAGGGAAAACAAGGCCAGTGATTTCCACCGGCAAATCTTCAACTTCGCCATTCCATAAATTGCTTTTGAATCTGCCATAGAAATAATATGACACTCTGGTTATATGGATAACTATTGAAAGCTAGTTGGTATGTATTTTCTCCATTGTAATGGACGGTACAACCTTTTCGTAGATGGCTGCTGGCAAGCATGACATTCTACAATGACTTTGCTCATGATCATGCAAATGACATGTAATTACGTTTCTTGAATTTTCATGATAGACAATTTGGGTTTTGGTGTAATGAAGCAAAACTTGTGGTCAAAACCATTCATCCAGTGTTGCCAGCTAATTTTCAGCTTCTCCCAAAAAAGTCGCTAAATACTATCAAAACCATTGAAATCATCGGTGTCAACTCCCCAAAGGCAGCATGAAAAGTAGCTTAATTTGTCGCAATAGTCTTGTACCGATAAAAGCCGCTGGAGGGGTCAAATTAAGCTACTTTTCTGGTTACCTTTCAATATAGTGACACTAAATTGGCAACACTGCATTCATCTTGGGACCACAGGGGGGAGAATGTTTACAAAATGCTATCACATCACGCAGTTATACCATTTTATAAAATGGTCAGATATATACACTGAACAAAACATTATGAACATTATGCTCTTTCCATGACAAACTGACCTGGTGAAAGCTATGAACCCTTATTGATGTCACATGTTAAATCCACTTCAATCAGTGTGGATGAAGGGGAGGAGATGGATTTTTAAGCCTTTAGACAATGGAGTCATAGATTGTGTGTGTGCCATTCAGAGGGTGAATGGGCAAGACAAAAGTGCCTTTTGAACGGGGTATGGTAGTAGGTACCTGGCGCACCGGTTAGTGTCATGAACTGCAACGCAGCTGGGTCTTTCACGCTCAACAGTTTCCTGTGTGTATCAAGAATGGTCCACCACTTGAAGGACATTCAGACAACTTGACACAACTGTGGGAAGCATTAGAGTAAGTATTGACCTGCATCCATGTTGAAAGCTTTTGACACGGAGGGGGACGTGGGTGTATAGGTAGTCATTTTCAATGTTTATATTTTTTTGCTAGTCTGTATAAAAAAAAGTTTATAGGTAAATTGATTATGATAATTTCCAGGTAAAAACATTGTAGGTGACATTTGCATCCCCTATTTTTTTATTTTATTTGCTCCATGGTTTCATTGGACACACAAGGCTGTTTTGTCTCATCACCTGAAGAGGAATAACTGCGCAGCTGTTTCTGATTTAATAAACAATGCCATGCTGATGGGTGGTAACAATCAAATAAAGAGAGCGCGACAGATTTTTTTTGTAAATATTTTCTTAATTGTGTTGTTGGTTAAATAAGTAAGCATTTCACGGGAAGGTCTACACCTGTTGTATTCGGTGCATGTGACAAATATAATATGATTTGAAGACATCGAATTCACACTGATTTGCACGAAGTGGGCAGTTTGGATTTGTCACTTAAGTTCTGAGCTAAAAAAAAAACATTTGACAAAAAACATTGCTCTCAGAGAGCGACCTCTGTCGCGACCACTTGGTGTACACTGTGGGCGGGGGGAGCCCAGTGCTGAGGAGAGACCGTGTTAGAGTTCAGTCACCTTTAGTTCTTTAAAGTCAACGGTAGTAGTACCCATGGCCATGTGGACAGGACACGCGCATTTGTCCAAGCAAACATCACATGGAATGGCAGTCAGAGCCGTTTGTCCTGTCAGTCAGATTAGTGTGACAGGCAGTAAGATTTAGATCGTCTGAATGTCACAACACGACCAGCCTGTCCATCTGGTTCTCTTCTTGACTCTCCTTACCCCGCACCCTCCACTCTCCTCACCCTTACCCCTTAACTGACATCTGGCTTAAAGCCCCTCCACCTCCCTGCACGCTCACAGCAGGTGACTAAATATGTTGCACACATGCAGTATGTTTGAGGTCAGCAGGTCTGTGATACGTCACTAACTGCTAGTGAGGCTTGGCTGTCTGGGCTATGTCTGCCATACAGCTGTCCTGGTCCTGCTACCCCTCTCTCATTCTCTCCTCTCCCATGTCGGAGGAGTGTGGTGTTGATGGGGCAGTGAGATCTGGGTCAGGAGGGCCTGCACTGTCTGCCAGAGATGGAGGTTTCTGCATGGGTGCTTTCCAGGTGCCTAGCAGACTGTGACACAAGCTAGGGAGGAGGGGCTGAGGCTGGGGCCCAGGCTGGGCCACTGACCCATATGGCTCTGTGGGGCTGTCATTTAGGAGTGCAGGCCAGGGACGGGACCGGAGGATCAAATGGCTTTTTAATCGATTATAGGCACCAGCAAATGCCACCCCTTTTAAATTTCCATGGTTGCATTCGTCTTGCCCAGCCCACTCCCATCTCTATTTAAGGAAGCTGCCTGTCTGTCTGAGTGTGTAAAAGGGGTGCATGCGTTTACTCTCAATGGAAAAATATCACTTATCCAGAAAGGCTTGGCTAACATATGACATGGAAAAACAGAAGTGTATGTGTCGTTCTACGCTGCGTTATTTCTAGAAACAGGACTGCTATAGAGATCTTGTAACAAATGTAAAAAAAAAAAGGACCACAACGTATTTAAAGACTGTTCCTTTGTGTCTGGAGGAAGCAGTGGTTTCAGGGCAGTGAAACACAAACCTCCTCTCTGGTCTTTGGGCACAAAGACGCCTGCGTCCAAATTGGCACCCCTTTCCCTATATAATGCATTATGGGCCCTGGTCAAAAGTAGTGCATCCGTATGTAGGGAATAGGATGCCATTTGGGATGCCGTCGCTGCCTCGTGGAAACTCCCTGTCCCACATTTTTAAAGCTGCGATTTGCTACATTCAAACAAGTCATATACCCTGTGTGAGCCAAGTGTTGTTATTATTCCATCACTCTCCCTCCTGTATAACTTTTGATCTAGCAATATTGTTTTAATACAACCGGCTAATGTTTCTACTAAAACTAAAACGCCATTGTGCCTTGATAATGGGTCAGTCTGAGGTGATTTGGAGCCATTTTCTACAGTGCCTGTCTTCTCTAACATTCTCTAACAAATCCCCCAGGACCATTAAAAATAAACTTTTACTCTGCTTGTTATTAACAATATCTGTGTTATTTTTTTGCATTGAATCACCCCCTTCTTTAAGTTAGCTAAAGTGCTGTTGCATAAAAGATGTGTGTGTGTGCCTCAGTGAATGAGGCCTTTGCTACCACTGCTGTCATATTGCCTGTACAGGCCTCCCAGGAATTGTAAATGTCTTTGTTTTAGACAAGGCTGTTTTTTTGCTTTTTCACTGCAAGTGACTTTCTGCATATTACCTTTTTACTGCAGCTAACCCTGCATTCATTCATTTAATTTGACATCAGGGGAGCTACCAAGCCAGGAATTAAATGATTTGGTGCAACCGGATAAAAATAGGATCCTTTTTTCCCCTCCCTTTTGTTTATTGGGAGAATAATCTTTTTTAAATATCTACATTCCTGCAGCAGTTGATAGTGGGATTAAGCCCTGGCAGATGTGCTGGTGGAGCGAGCGACTGGTGTTGTCTCTGGTGTGTGTCCTGTCCCTGTTCGCTGTCTGGGTGTGCTTGTGACCTCTCGTGAGACAGAGCGAGGGAGAATTGGAAAGAGAAGGAGAGATGGCAGGTGCTCTGCTGGAGGTGCTGTCCTCTCACAACCAGCATCTCTCTAGTCTTCCTCTGAACAGCTAGGGCAGCAGACCCAACACGGAACCCTGCTACCCTGTCACATACAGTCCAGTCTCCGTGCGCCTCTAGCCTCGCTCACAGCCCTAATGGTGCTCTTTTATAATCCTGCTCAGTCAGTCAGTGACTCAACACACCAACACTGTGTGTAACCAGGGTCCATTCCCTGTGTGTGGAATGAGGTGGGAGTCGGGGGGGTGTGGAACCTTGGCTAAGAGGGTAAAGGTTGCCAGTCTAGTGGCTACGGCTGTGTTGACATTTCTCTGTATAGAATTAGACATTTTCTTTTTTCAAGTTCCCGAACAGTGAACATCATGTTTTTCCTAAAATTTTGATGATATTTGGATGAAACCAGCTCATATTAGTTTTATCAATTGTGGAGAACATTCGATGGGTTTTGCCAGGAAGCTAAAGAAGACGGATGCTGTACCGTCATTGTTAGTGGATCAGTGGATCTTGCAAGTGCTGACCATAATGTAAGTATCAAGTCTGACACGGTGGCTGTAACTGTGGCTGTTTTGAGTTATGAATGGTATATTTTCCTGTAACACACCTCAGTCACTATATGGTTTTGGTTCTTCCATTCCTAAGCCCCCCACGTTGAGTTGGAGAACTGCCAGCACACAGCTGACACAAAGGAATGTTGTAAACTGAAGGAGTGTAATTTACCCCTGACAAGCATATTCTGCCATTCAGGGCCGGCCATCCCATTAGGCTCGATTAGGGGCGGCATTTTGACAATTGGCTGCCGCCCTCCGGCACCCCTGATCGGCTACTACACTGCCCGCGGCACCCCAGCCACCAGCTCATAGCATTGCTGCAGTTCCCTCCCCATTCCCGCTTCTCCGAAGTACACTCCCACTATCCTTGGTAGCTGTGGTGATATGTGTGTTTTTTTTATATGGGATTATCTGATTTGTGAAACATTAAAATCTGCCAAATAAATGAGTTTTTTTTTGTTGGTGTGACGAAGACTATTAGTGATTAAGGCAGTAGCCTAACCTAGCCTGTTAATGTTAGCTAGCTACTACTAGTGGATATAATTTTAGCTAAAGGTTAACTATAAAGATTTTAAACAATTTGCTACCATGTCTGAGACAAAATATCAGAAAGTGAATATTTTTTTTAAAAACAAGGAGAGAATAGGCACAATCTCCAAACCAAAGAAATTTGCTGGTGAAATTTGCAGCAATGTCCATCAGCCGTTGTGGAGAATGATAAATCTACGAGGACAGGCCAGTCATTCGCCGAGAACGAAGAGCTTCCGTTCGCTGATTCTATTAGCGATGAGTGCAAACCGGAGTAGTTCGAGCCATGCACTTCCACCGATGACCGCTCTCCAGCTGGACAAGAACAAGTGGTCGCACCAGGCTTAGCCACATCTCCAAACAGTGGCGGCGAAGACCCTAGTATCTTGTACCCAGACTCGGATTCGTCGCTCCTCGTCTCCGATGGTGGTGGTGGTGGTGCTGCTCCTAAATCAGACTCCCAGTCCAAAAAATCAAGATCCCGGTGAGTGGCCAAAATGTAGGAATGGGTCTTTATGGGATATGTTAGTACAGGCTGGGCCACATCAGGATAAGGAGGGGAATTTCCCAAGAGATGAGGGGTAACTAAAGTTTTTGGTGGCCCACTACAATAGGAGGATGACGGACGAAGAGATAGTGGAGAGACCAAGGCTTGTCTATTCAAAGCAAAATTATGCAGCCTCTTGTTTTTGCTGCAAAAAAATTCACTTGAGTGCAAATCTGCGCTGGTCAGGGATTGAACCAGGGACTGGAAGAATCAAAGCCTCTTCGCATGAGAAGTCGCATGACCACAGAGATAGTTTCCAGAGGTGGAAGGAGATGGAGATCAGGCTGCTGTCCAAGCACTCAGATTTCAGGACCGTGGACAGCTACCGAGAGAGAACATCGCTGACTGCGATGCAGCACCACAGCAGAGGGAAGAGGCCACTCTAGGTTGAGACAAAATAAATAAATGCTGATGTGGGACTATCAAGTTCGATATGTAAATAAACTAAATTTGTTAAGGCTGGGTCATTGACATAAAGCTTATTTTACACTGCTCCAGCGAAACAAGGCCAGCCATGCATTTATGAAAGCACTTGTTTCCAAAGCTCAAATGATCTTACACTTTTTTTCTTACACTACCGGAATATTAAAATATGTTATACAAGTGTTTTTCTTATTGTGACAATTATGGGGTTGTGCCATGTCTGGTGGTATGTGGGATATTATTAAGAAACTTGTTTTCCTACTAAAGTTAGTAGGTTGCATAGGGATAGCAACAATGTGACTCTTCAATGCAGGGGTTAAAGTAAAATTCCCTTCTGCCTGCTAAGGGACCTCCTATATGTGCACATGTCCACCAAAAATGTTTATGGGCATAAACATAGAATTACATACAGTTGAAGTCGGAAGTTTACGTTAAAACGCGTTTTTCAACCACTCCACAAATTTCTTGTTAACAAACTATAGTTTTGGCAAGTCGGTTAGGACATCTACTTTGTGCATGACACAAGTAATTCCAACAATTGTTTACAGACAGATTATTTCACTTATAATTCACTATCACAATTCCAGTGGGTCAGAAGTTTACATACACTAAGTTGACTGTGCCTTTTAAACAGCTTGGAAAATTCCAGAAAATGATGTCATGGCTTTAGAAGCTTCTGATAGGCTAATTGACATAATTTGAGTCAATTGGAGGTGTACCTGTGGATGTATTTCAAGGCCTACCTTCAAACTCAGTGCCTCTTTGCTTGACATCATGGGAAAATCAAAAGAAATCAGCCAAGACCTCAGATTTTTTTTTTTATTGTAGACCTCCAAGTCTGGCAATTTCCAAAACGCCTGAAGGTACCACGTTCATCTGTACAAACAATAGTACGCAAGTATAAACACCATGGGACCACGCAGCCGTCATACCGCTTAGGAAGGAGACGCGTTCTGTCTCGTAGAGATGAACGTACTTTGGTGCGAAAAGTCCTATATTGACGTAACCTGAAAGGCTGCTCAGCAAGGAAGAAGCCACTGCTCCAAAACCGCCATAAAAAAGCCAGACTACGGTTTGCAACTGCACATGGGTACAAAGATTGTACTTTTTGTAGAAATGTCCTCTGGTCTGATGAAACGAATGTAACTGTTTGGCCTTAATGACCATCGTTATGTTTGGAGGAAAAAGGGGGGAGGATTGCAAGCCGAAGAGCACCCTCCCAACCGTGAAGCACGGGGGTGTCAGGATCATGTTGCTGTGCTGTCTGTAAATCCAGATGTTGTAACCCTCGATCTAGACTTACTATTATCTTGCTACTTCTATTGTCTGGAAATGTGCAGTCTAACCCAGGTCCTGGCATTCGTACCCCTGCCGAATTAAGTAGTCAGAGTGGCCTGAAGTTTTTGCATAGGAATGTAAGAAGTCTTCTGCCGAAGCTTGATTTTGTGAATATATGGATAAAAACTGCCGACCCTGATGTATTTATGCTTTCTGAAACTTGGCTTAAAAAATCTATTACAGACAAAATATTGGCATAAATGGTTACAATGTTTTTCGTACAGATCGTAAATCCAAGGGTGGTGGTGTTGCTGTATACATAAAAGACAAGTTCTCGGTGGTCGTTCTGACTTCTGTTACTAAACCTAAGCAATTTGAATATCTGTCTTTGAACCTAAACCTTGGCTCATCTTTAAATATTGTTGTATCTTGTTGTTATAGACTTCCATCTGCTACTGTTGGCTCACTGGATTGTATTTTCGAATTGTTATCACAATGTCAATTCTGAGTTAGTCTTGATGGGTGATCTGAATCAGGACTGGCTAACATCTAGCTCTGATCAACCCAAAATTCTATGCAATACCTATAATCTCACTCAGATTGTCAAGTGTAACTAGGTTGAATATAAAATATCCTCTGAAATCCTCTCTGATTTGATTTTAACTAATACTCCTCATCGTTTTAATGCTTCTGGTGTTTTTGCAAATGACATAAGTGATCATTGTGCTATTGCCTGTGTGAGAGATGGTAAAATTCCTAAAATCTCCACGGGTTATTACGAAAAGAAACTGGAAGCGGTTTGATATTCAATGTTTTTTACATGATGTATCTAGCATTGGATGGAATTAATCCCTGATGTTGAACTAGCCTTTTCTTACTTCCACAACGCATTCCAGGATGTATGCAATAGGCATGCCCCTTTTAAAAAAATGCAGGATTAATGGCAGAGAGAACCCTTGGTTTACTAAGGAACTGACAAAAATCACAAGGGAACGAAATGCTATGTGGGCTAAAGCAAGAGGGACTGGTTTGGCAGATGGCTTTTAAACGTCTTCAAAATATGGGTGTGCCTATGATCCATAAATTGAAAGCAGACCACTACCTGAAATCTACTTCACAAAATGTTAATAATCCATCAAAAATTTTGGCAAGTAGTGAAAGGTTTGGAGTGCAAAAAAGATACACAGCTTCCCAAACAATTGTTGGTCGATACACAGACTAACTGAGAGAACCTCCATTCTGAAAGCCTTGAATCAGCATTTTTTAGATGCAAGCAATTTATTTGAGAAGGTCAAAGGTATAATTGAGCCCCCTATGAATTTACCTGACACCCCTGTGCACTCCTTTGCCAGGTTGTCCTTTTTATCCTTCTCTGTCTCAGAAGTGCGTAAAGCCCTGAAAGATTTATTTGAAAAAATCCCCTGGCCCCGATGAACTAGACCCCCGCCTCCTACACCTAGCTGCAGACATCATTGCTCCCCCCTTAGCATCAAGCGTGAGGTTAAAAATACATGTTAAGGAAATCCCCAAGTTATGGAGTCCTTAGTTAGTAGGCAGTTAAAGGCGTACTTCCAAGAAAACACTATCTTAAATGGAATGGTTTTAGGTCTGGCCACAGCACTGTTTCAGCAACATTGAAGGTTTTAAATTTCATTTACTGTGCTCTTGATAAGAAGTTACATTGTGTCTGTCTTTATTGATTTGTCGAAGGCTTTTGACACCGTGGACCATGCTGTGTTAGTGCAAAGGTTAAAATGTTGTGGAATTACTGGTCATGCTCTAGATTGGTTTATAAATTACCTATCAAATCGTACACAATGTGTAATGGCGGATGGTTGAAAATCTGAGTCCATAGAGGTGTGCTCGGGTGTTCTGCAAGGTTCTATTTTGGGCCCACTGTTCATTTTGTATATCAACAACATTGGGGATCTTATTGAAACAGCGGATATTCATTTTTATGCAGATGATCCTGTTCTTTATTCAAGTGGTAGTTGTTTATCTTTAGCTTTTGAAAATGGCCAAAGAGCATTTAACATCATATGATTTAAGCTGGTTCTAAATTCGGGTAAAACAAAATGCATGATATTTTCAAATGCCAGGGATGTTATTAATCATGTCATTGCTACATTGGCTGGACATACTATAGAGCAAGTTACAGTGTATAAATATTTGGGGGTGTGGGTTGATGATAAGCTGAGCTTCACTGTGCATGTAGAGAACTTGATAAGGAAGCTCAAGCTGAAAATAGATTTTTATTACCGGCATAAAACTTGTTTTTCTTTTGAGGCCAGGAAGGAGCTGGTACGATGTACATTACTGGCGGTTTTAGATTTTAGTGATGTTATATATATGCAGGCCTCAGATACTACCCTGAGAACACTTGATTCAGTGTATCATGCAGCCCTCGGGTTCATTTCAACTCAAACGTCTAACATCATTGTGATCTCTACAGCGCTGTTGGCTGGTCGTCATTGACCTTGTGTAGGCTTAAACACTGGTATACGCCATAAGGGGTAAAATGCTGTTTTATCTGTTCTTTTTTAATCAGGTCAGTAAATAAATATCAGTTACAGTCCCATTTTCATTTGCTTCTAACAGGACCAAAAATTAGAACAGGTCATGGGTAGAAATAGTTCTAGTTACTTAGCTCCGTGGTCCTGGAATTCTCTCCTGAACATTTAAAAATTTGATGATCTAGTTTCATTGGTGGAGTTTAAACACTTGATCGATGTATATATCGTAGAAAAGTGTAATTGTTTTTAGGTCAGCTGTTTGTAGTCAAGACGTAAAATATTTGTTGTACTGTATGTGTGTTTTATAGTTGTGTTTAATGTTGTATTAATGTATGTAAGTTGTTCTGTCTGAAACATTGTTCCCCCCTGCTGCTATTGGACCAGGTCTCTCTTGGAAAAGAGATGTTATCTCAATGAGAAAAACCTGTATAAATAAAGGTAAAATGTTGTGGGGGGTGCATTGCTGCAGGAGGGACTGGTGCACTTCACAAAATAGATGGCATCATGAGGAAGGAAAATTGTGGATATATTGAAGCAACATCTCAAGACATCAGTCAGGAAGTTAAAGCTTGGTCGCAAATGGGTCTTCCAAATGGACAATGACCCCAAGCATACTTCCAAAGTTGTGGCAAAATGGCTTAAGGACAACAAAGTCAAGGTATTGGAGTGGCCATCACAAAGCCCTGACCTCAATCCTATAGAAAATGTGTGGGCAGAACTGAAAAAGCGTGTGCGAGCAAGGAGGCCTACAAACCTGACTCAGTTACACCAGCTCTGTCAGGAGGAATGGGCCAAAATTCACCCAACTTATTGTGGGAAGCTTATGGAAGGCTACCCAAAATGTTTGATCCAAGTTAAACAATGTAAAGGCAATGCTACCAAATACTAATTGTTTATGTAAACTTCTGGCCCACTGGGAATGTGAAAGAAATAAATCATTCTCTCTACTATTATTCTGACATTTCACATTCTTAAAATAAAGTGGTGATCCTAACTGACCTAAGACAGGGAATTTTTACTAGGATTAATTGTCAGGAATAGTGAAACAGTTTATGTGCCTTAGGCATGCTGCAAGGAGGCATGAGGCCTGCAGATGTGGCCAGGGCAATAAATTGCAATGTCCGTACTGTGAGACAGCGCTACAGGGAGACAGGACAGACAGCTGACCGTCCTCGCAGTGGCAGACCACGTGTAACAACACCTGCACAGGATTGGTACACCTGCACAGGATCGGTACATCCGAACATCACACCTGCAGGACAGGTACAGGATGGCAACAACTGCCCGAGTTACACCAGGAACGCACAATCCCTCCATCAGTGCTCAGACTGTCCACAATAGGCTGAGAGAGGTTGGACTGAGGGCTTGTAGGCCTGTTGTAAGGCAGGTCCTCACCAGACATCACTGGCAACAACGTCGCTTATGGTCACAAACCCACCGTCGCTGGACCTGACAGGACTGGCAAAAAGTGCTCTTCACTGACGAGTCGCGCTTTTGTCTCACCAGGGGTGATGGTCGGATTCGCATTTATCGTAGATGGAATGAGTTTTACACCGAGGCCTGTATTCTGGAGCGGGATTGATTTGGAGGTGGAGGGTCTGTCATGGTCTGGGGCGGTGTGTTCTCGTCTTAGAGGTCACCCTTGATCCAGCACCGTATGTGGGGAAGCTGTGTGAGCTGTCCATCCCAGGACACCTGTCTGTCCAGTGTGATGCTTGACAAGGAGGACTCCATAGCTGGATTTGTCTCCCGCTTCATTCTTGACGGTGACTGAAGCCAAGTGGGTGACTGAAGCCTGCTTGATTGAAGCAGGGTATATGGGCTCCCCTCCCTATCAGTCTCTGTAGTTGGCAGCATTTTCGAAAGCCAATGTAATTCACTTTTGAGTGATATATCACATTTTGTTTCTTTGTATACTTAATTTTTTTTCAAGCATTCGGATGGGATATTAGTGTTACAAATTGTACGAATCAATGGAGTCCTGCACACTGTAGGGCAGCTGGGTACCTATAATATGCTTATGGTTGTAATTATTGTCAAATTATTTCTCTCCTTTCATTTGTCATGAGTGTTTATGTTGATACATATTTTGGCTGTGCTGACCTATTGTAAATGATCAAATAAAATTCTGATCAATACATACAATTCTGAGCATATTGTCGTTTGTTATGCTAATGCATCATACAATTGTCCAGTACACTTACTGTATGCTGTTTTCATGTATATTTCCTTATGGCTAAGTTTCTAACGCTTTACAAATTATTGTGACTCTGTGAACTGTATTCTGTAATTAGTTAAATAGAAATGCAATTGTGCATTGTTGCGGTTTGTCTGATATCTAACAGTCCATTATGTAAGGGATAAATGCTGACTTTCTGTGCATTACCTTGGAGTCCCTTTGTGGAGTTACATTTTCCAAGGTAATGTACAGAACGAAGGTGTTAATCCCGTTTATACCACAGTTGCCAAAGAAAACAATATGAAAGCACACATTTACCTGCAAAAATATATTTTTATTAACAATTTTCATATTTTATCATCTTTAGGTTGCTAGAAACGCGACCCTGTCATTTGTTCGACTAGTTCGATATTTATGGACGCGACCCAGTCGTTCGTTCTTTTAGTACCATTGCCATGCTCAGTGGCAACATTCTTATCCCTTGCTTGCTGCAAGCTAGCCAACTAGCTACACAGTCACAACCTCTGCAGCAACATTATTCCGTTGCGTTTAAGCTGTTTATCCCACTTATACCAGTTGCCAAATAAAAAAATAATATGCACACATTTACCAGTAGAAATAACTAATATTTGATCTTTTCATTAATATAAGCAAATTCATACTTTCTCATCTTTTGCGTTGCTAGAGACGCGTCCCAGTCGTTCATTGTTTGTGGCAACGCTCTTAGCTTGCCAGCTAGCTACGACTTAGTCACGACCTCTGCAGCCAGAATAACAGCAACGTTTATTCTGTTGCGTTTGTTTAAGCTGTTTATCCTGCTTCTATCACCGTTGCCAAATATAACAATACTAGTAGCTGTTTTCTATTTACATTTATTTGGATACCACCTAATTTCCCCAGATTTTTGCCTGGCATAGCTTTAAAAATGTTCCTTCTCATCAGGAGACTCGACACTGTTCATTACGAGGAGATCGCGTTGCATATCAAACACTAGGCTAGAAGCTAGCTAAATAGTTTGTTGCTGGTTAACCTGCCATTATGATAACCAAATAAAAAGATCAGTTAAAAACAGCTGGCCAAACTCGAAACTTGGGAGGATTTGACAGCATAGTGCCACGTGCGCCATGGCTGCAACAGTAGGGACCAGAGATTCATATTCATCACGTTAGGTCATCAGATGTTCCATAAAACTGTCTCTGCAAAAACAAATCAATGCTAGCTAGCTATGTTCTTTTTTTTTTTCACTCATTCGACCTGCGTTTTATAATGTATCCAATTTCGGTTTGTGTGGTTTAGCTTTCTTTTAACTTTGCAGCAAGTACGGTCTAAATGTGTAGGCGCTTATTGCGTCATGATTGCAAGGTGTCCCGATTTAACTTTTCCAATTGTCCCGATTATCTGGTTTTAATGTCCATTCTAGAATGCCCTTCTAACCAATCAGGAATGAGTATTCAACAACGCTGTGGTATAACATGAATATAAGCTCCCCGTGACTGAGACTGTGTCAATGGTGAACTGTCTGGTTGGAATGAATGCTCATTTTGAAATGTGAGAAGAATCTTACTGGGTTTAGCAGCCAGACAACAGATCAAACATGTTGTATAATAATTTGTCTCAGCTTATCTGTTGTATAGTGACCTACCGACTTAAATAATAGTTCAAGAAAGTAAAGTACTTGATTTGTGCCAAGACACTAAACCTATTATCTGATGAAGCAACCATCCTAAAAAAAGTATTATTTTGTCTTGTAGGTGTAGCAGCACCGGTGCAGTGGCCCTCATCTGATCAATGTCTACCTGCGCTGACATTTTTATGCGTCTTCATCATCAGCCAAAGGTGCGTTGATCCACATTCCCTAATTGCAATGATGTAACCAATATATACTGTATGTAACAGGCTGTAGTGTCTGGTCTGCACAGCTGTTCTATGTGGCGTCCCAAATAGCACACTATACAGTGCATTACTTTTGACCAGAGCCTTATGGATCCTGGTCAAAAGTAGCACACTATTTAGGGAATAGGGTGCTATTTGAGACGCAACCTATGTCTTTGGGTTTAGCGTGCGCTCATATTTTCTTTCCAATTATATCAGATGGACAAACAGGCTAGTATTCTTATACTGTACTTTACTGATCTATTGATATAGCGAAGTGAGTTGCTATAGAAAGTGTTGATTTGTATCCTGATTTAATGGTGTTTTCTAAACGTGAAATAATGTAAAGTATTCCCCGGAGAATTAGATTAGCTAAAGTGACGCACCGGTGGGCCAAGATGCATGGGTCTGTCTAAGATCATACTCTGAAAATCAATAGATATCAAAGATCATTTTCAGCCCTGGGTTAAGGATGCCTATTCAATGTAATGTGGAACAAGCCTATTCACTTTCAGGCACCAATTAACCTGTGCTTATGTTAAACACTCATGAGTAAACACTGTGAAACCGTCTAATGTAGACTGAGGCTAGTAGAAATCATCACTGGTCTAGTAGCAATCAGGACTCTTGTCACATTCTTTATCTTCAGCGGATTGTGGAGGTTCTAGTTAAACGTTTTGTAATATACAGTGGGGAGAACAAGTATTTGATACACTGCCGATTTTGCAGGTTTTCCTACTTACAAAGCATGTAGAGATCTGTAATTTTTATGATAGGTACTCTTCAACTGTGAGAGACGGAATCTAAAACGAAAATCACATTGTATGATTTTTAAATAATAATTTGCATTTTATTGCATGACATAAGTATTTGATCACCTACCAACCAGTAAGAATTCCGGCTCTCACAGACCGGTTAGTTTTTCTTTAAGAAGCCCTCCTGTTCTCCACTCATTACCTGTATTAACTGCACCAGTTTGAACTCGTTACCTGTATAAAAGACACCTGTCCACACACTCAATCAAACAGACTCCAACCTCTCCACAATGGCCAAGACCAGAGAGCTGTGTAAGGACATCAGGGATAAAATTGTAGACCTGCACAAGGCTGGGATGGGCTACAGGACAATAGGCAAGCAGCTTGGTGAGAAGGCAACAACTGTTGGCGCAATTATTAGAAAATGGAAGAAGTTCAAGATGACGGTCAATCTCCCTCGGTCTGGGGCACCATGCAAGATCTCACCTCGTGTGGCATCAATGATCATGAGGAAGGTGAGGGATCAGCCCAGAACTACACGGCAGGACCTGGTCAATGACCTGAAGAGAGCTGGGACCACAGTCTCAAAGAAAACCATTAGTAACACACTACGCCGTCATGGATTAAAATCCTGCAGCGCACGCAAGGTCCCCCTGCTCAAGCCAGCACATGTCCAGGCCCGTCTGAAGTTTGCCAATGACCATCTGGATGATCCAGAGAAGGAATGGGAGAAGGTCATGTGGTCTGATGAGACAAAAATCGAGCTTTTTGGTCTAAACTCCACTCGCCGTGTTTGGAGGAAGAAGGATGAGTACAACCCCAAGAACATCATCCCAACAGTGAAGCATGGAGGTGGAAACATCATTCTTTGGGGATGCTTTTCTGCAAACGACTGCACCGTATTGAGGGGAGGATGGATGGGGCCATGTATCGCGAGATCTTGGCCAACAACCTCCTTCCCTCAGTAAGAGCATTGAAGATGGGTGGCTGGGTCTTCCAGCATGCCAATGACCCGAAACACACAGCCAGGGCAACTAAGGAGTGGCTCTGTAAGAAGCATCTCAAGGTCCTGGAGTGGCCTAGCCAGTCTCCAGACCTGAACCCAATAGAAAATCTTTGGAGGGAGCTGAAAGTCCGTATTGCCCAGCGACAGACCCGAAACCTGAAGGATCTGGAGAAGGTCTGTATGGAGGAGTGGGCCAAAATCCCTGCTGCAGTGTGTGCAAACCTGGTCAAGAACTACAGGAAACATATGATCTCTGTAATTACAAAGGTTTCTGTACCAAATATTAAGTTCTGCTTTTCTGATGTATCAAATACTTATGTCATGCAATAAAATGCAAATTAATTACTTAAAAATCATATAATGTGATTTTCCGGATTTTTGTTTTAGATTCCGTCACTCACAGTTGAAGAGTACCTATGATAACAATTAGCGACTTCTACATGCTTTGTAAGTGGGAACCACTGCCGATTTTGCAGGTTATCGAATACTTGTTCTCCCCGTTGTAAATCAGCAACAAATGTATCCTTCATTATTGTCTGTGAAAGTTTGGTTTGTTGTTGTGGGTTTTCTTCTATTCCTCAGTGGTGATGTCCCTGGTCTGAATCAAAGTGGTACTGTTCTGTTGCCACCCGACAAACATTTAGCAGCCTTGGAGCTCGCAACTAATCCTGAACCTGTTTAGTGCAGGGTACTTTACTTTGATGCCAGGAAAAGTCCCAACGGTTATTCTATTTCTCGCTTTTTCTCTTTAGCTGTTAATTTACCGGTACATTGAGTTTAGATGTTCTCAAGTAATTAAAGTTAATCTTGTTTCTGGCTGCTGAGACTGGTCTGCTGGGGCTAGCTGGCATGGACTGAATGACAAAAGTGTGTGAAAGGTAACCACAGTGGACAAAGCTGAATTTGTTTATTCTGACCTATACATTTGTCAAGCTAGGGAGGGAATAGCTGACTGCGGTGGCTGGATCGTTCACACACCTTGTGATGGAGGTGGTACATCACTAGAACAGAATCTGTGCATCTCTCCCAGGAGTTATGTCCCAGCTCTGGATGGGGATATCGGCATCGGGGCTCGCATTGTGCAGGAGAAGAGAGATTTAAAGACCGTTTTGCACTTCCAGAGATTTAGCTCCTCTGACTGTGACGTCTTGTTTTTGAGAGCATTGGGCCCCGATGGAAGATACAGGCTGTGTCCCAAATGGCACCCTATTCCTTATGTAGTGCACTACATAGGGAATAGGTTGCCATTTGAGACACACACACACTGTAAACCCCACCTGCAGTCTGTAGCTATTTTCCCCTCTGCTTCTGCATTCACCTCAGGCTGCTGCGGTAGACTCTGAGAAATGGAGAAGGTTGGAAAAATACCACGTCTGTTGGAGTTTTTGTAATTCATCCCTTCGTCCTCCTGCTACTGTACAGCGTAATGCGACCTCTGCCTATCTGAGTTCACTCCAAACACAAATATTGTTATTCTGCCATTTATGCCGCACATTTTTCAAGCCTGCACTGCCAATGACTCCTCACACTGGATTTTTTCCCCCACGCTGCTGGGAGGTGTGTGCATAGCCATCTGTGGGGATCCAGTTTTCAACAGATTGACTTTGAGGCAGTGTCAAGGCATCGCCTCTTAGTCAAGTCAATGGCTCCTCGAAAAAACACTGCACTGTCTGCACTTCAACTCCAACCTGGAGCACTGGGTGACCTTTTTATACACTTGTTAGCACTGTGTTTTATTTACTGAACCAGCTGTTAGTCATTTGTGAGAGACCTTGTTAACCCGTTACACGTGTGGGAATTGGCCTATATGGATAGGGCTACATTCAGCTTTTCTTACAGAAGAAATATGAAAAGCATATGCATAACAATGGTGGCAATCAAAGATTATGGGAAAACGATTAGACCAAAGTTGAGGGCACAACAGTTCACCTGACAGGACTGATTCTAAACATTACACTGCTCATTTTGGGTTTTACATTTACTGTACTATTCCCCAAATTTGTTATTAATGAAATCTGAAGATACTCTGGATACATTCAGTAACATAAGAATATTCTTGGAAAATGCAGGCTAGGTGAAACGTAAGATAAAAAAATGACAATGGTTTGAGTGAGAGGACTAACTGGTGTCTCCAAGTGTCCACCCAACTCTCCAAAGTGTGTACGGTTCCTTCAATGTAATTTTGACTCAAAGAATAATCTTCAACTATAAGATGCTTTTTTGAGCTCTCCTAGCTGTGCTGTTGAGGAACCACAGCAAGCACACTTGTAGTTTGTTATTTTTTGGAACTCAATCCTGAATCCCTGCCATCACACAATTACTGTTTATGCAATCCAAAAACTGGCAATCTGGGTCAGGTGGGAATCATTTGAAAGCTTGTTCTATTGCTAACATAACTAGCTAAATTATAAAATACTATGAAACAGATCGCTATGTTGGTGCTCATAGAAAGTGGACATACCGCATGTGTGCGTTCAGGTGCGTGTTCTGCTGTGGATTTTCTTGTAATTTTACATCAAACATGATGATCATAAAGTTTGACACTGTAGCTAGCTATGTTTCCATTAACTTGTCCAGTGATTTTGTTGTTGATATTTAGAAAGTTTGCTTAGAAAATACAGTAGATGCAACGATTGCCTGCTAGGGTGCGTTTCCAATTAACCGTCTTTTGTCGATTTAGAAACAGCTGGACATAATGATGCTGTAGCATTAAGATTTCCCTTCGATGGAAGTAAGGGGCCTATCCCGAACCATGAAAAAAAATAAAAAATGCCCCAGACCATTATTCCTCCTCCACCAAAATGTACAGTTGGCGTGATGCGTTGGGGCTGGTAGCGTTCTCCTGGCATCCACCAAACCCAGATTTGTCTGTTGGACTGCCTGATGGTGAAGCGTTATTCATCACTCCAGAGAACGTGTTTTCACTGCTCCAGAGTCCAATGGCGGCGAGCTTTACACCACTCTAGCCGACGCTTGGCCTTGTGCATGGTGATCTTAGGCTTGTGTGCGTCTGCTCAGCCATGGAAACCCATTTCATGAAGCTCCCGTAAAAAAGTTGCATCCAGAGGCAGTTTGGAACTCTGTAGTGAGTGTTGCAACCGAGGACTAATGATTTTTACGTGCTTCAGCACTTGGGCTTGTGGCCTACCACTTCGCGGTTGAACCGTTGTTGCTCCTAGACGTTTCCATATCACAGTAACCGCACTTAGAGTTGACCGGGGCAGCTCTAGCGGGGAAGAAATTTGACGAACTGACTGTTGGACAGTTGGCATCCTATGAGAGTGCCACGTTGAAAGTCACTGAGCTCTTCAGTAAGGCCATTCTACTCCTAATGTTTGTCTATGGAGACTGCATGGCTGTATGCTTGATTTTATACACCTGTCAGCAACGGGTGTGGCTGAAATAGCCAAATCAACTTATTTGAAGGGGTGTCCACATACATTTGTGTATATAGTGTATGTGGCTACAAGCTGATATTACATAATGGAATCTTACACAGGAGGATTTTCTTTACCTTGATGAATATCCACGCTGTGTAAAATATGTTAAACTGCCACAGCTCCCATATGATACTTTTAAAAATCTCAATCTGAAAACAAGGTTCGGATTTGAAAGTCCTATGCTAACGATTAAGAGGGGTTTAACTTTAAGAGTATATTTGAGGTTAGGAGTATAAACAGTACTTGGTTTAGATAAGGGTAGGATTTCAGGGTGCAGTGAATTAGAGCTTTAACTTCCAAGCCTAACCTTTTATGAATCAATGTGAGGTTAGCATATCTCAACTACAGTTTGTGCTCACAACCAACTTTGAAAATAACAATCAAACTTTGGACCATTCACCTCTTAACAAACTAGATGTCAGTTTTATTCTAGCGAATTCAAACTTTTGACATGAATGTTTGCTAATTGTGTTAGTGGTGCTGCTATTGAAATTTGCAGAGGAGTTTCTAATGAGGCAATACCAGCCTCATGGATGGGAAGCTCAGCTGCCTATAGCCACAGGTCCTCTATGCCACCTTTGCACAGTTTCTGTTTGGTTTTGATTTCATTAAAAGAGGAAGAGACCTCTCTGGCCCACAACCCAGTGAATCACAACTGACTGTTTAAAAAATAATTAAGATGGAGGGGGATTTATTAAAAGTTTAATCACTCTTTTAAAAGTCCCTATATGAAGGCCCCTAAATGTATTTGGGTGCCGTCAGTTGCGGGCTGTTTCCCATAAAAAATTGGGGGGTGATTAATAGCGACAATTTCTTGAGAGAATTATTTTTACCCCTCGTGACATTTGGGGCTTGGAGTCTCTGAAATGATTTCTTGTCATGCAGTCCCTGGACATCAAGTATTGTTTATAACTTAGTTTGATTTATACGCTGTCAGAAATACCTAGAGGTTGCTGTTTATCATTTGGGACACGGGGGCCATCTTAATGGACCTCGGAATAAGACTTTAATAAGTTAATGGACAGCGAGGGAGACACGCTTCTTTTACAACTCCTCTTGGCACTCTGTTGGAATCCAGTCAGTCAGCAATCAAAGGAATGTAAATATCGCTAACACTTTATAATGAGTAAGCATTAATATTCAACTATTTCTAAACTATTAATATAGAAGTATTTCATCATGGACAGTGAGTGCGATGAGCTTCATTTTACACCTCCACTTGGCACCCTGTTTGGAGCCAGACCGATATCAGAAGAATAGAAATATGCCTCCCGATTGGCGCAGCGGTCTAAGGCAGTGCTTGAGATCTCACGACAGCCCCGGGTTTGATCCCAGGCTGTGTCACAGCCGGCCATGACTGGAAGACCCATGAGGCTGCGCACAATTGGCCAAGCATCATCCAGGTTAGGGAGAGGGGTTTGGCCGGCCAGGATTTCCTTGTCCCATTGCGCTCTAGCGACTCCTGACGGGCCAGCTGGACGGTGAGCAGCTGGCTTCCGGGTTAAGCGATAAGTGTGTCAAGAAGCAGTGCGGCTTAGCAGGGTCGTGTTTCGGAGGACGCACGGCTTTCGACCTTCGCCTCTCCTGAGTCCGCAGGGGAGTTGCAGACGGGACAAGACTGTAACTACCAATTGGATATCACGAAATTGGGGAGAAAATTGCAAAAAAAAAAAAAATATATATATATATATATATATACAGTGGGGGGAAAAAAGTATTTAGTCAGCCACCAATTGTGCAAGTTCTCTCACTTAAAAAGATGAGAGAGGCCTGTAATTTTCATCATAGGTACACGTCAACTATGACAGACAAAATGAGGGAAAAAAATCCAGAAAATCACATTGTAGGATTTTTTATGAATTTATTTGCAAATTATGGTGGAAAATAAGTATTTGGTCAATAACAAAAGTTTCTCAATACTTTGTTATATACCCTTTGTTGGCAATGACAGAGGTCAAACGTTTTCTGTAAGTCTTCACAAGGTTTTCACACACTGTTGCTGGTATTTTGGCCCATTCCTCCATGCAGATCTCCTCTAGAGCAGTGATGTTTTGGGGCTGTCGCTGGGCAACACAGACTTTCAACTCCCTCCAAAGATTTTCCTATGGGGTTGAGATCTGGAGACTGGCTAGGCCACTCCAGGACCTTGAAATGCTTCTTACGAAGCCACTCCTTCGTTGCCCGGGCGGTGTGTTTGGGATCATTGTCATGCTGAAAGACCCAGCCACGTTTCATCTTCAATGCCCAAAATCTCACGATACATGGCCCCATTCATTCTTTCCTTTACACGGATCAGTCGTCCTGGTCCCTTTGCAGAAAAACAGCCCCAAAGCATGATGTTTCCACCCCCATGCTTCACAGTAGGTATGGTGTTCTTTGGATGCAACTCAGCATTCTTTGTCCTCCAAACACGACGAGTTGAGTTTTTACCAAAAAGTTATATTTTGGTTTCATCTGACATTCTCCCAATCCTCATCTGGATCATCCAAATGCTCTCTAGCAAACTTTAGACGGGCCTGAACATGTACTGGCTTAAGCAGGGGGACACGTCTGGCACTGCAGGATTTGATTCCCTGGCGGCGTAGTGTGTTACTGATGGTAGGCTTTGTTACTTTGGTCCCAGCTCTCTGCAGGTCATTCACTAGGTCCCCGTGTGGTTCTGGGATTTTTGCTCACCGTTCTTGTGATCATTTTGACCCCACGGGTGAGATCTTGCGTGGAGCCCCAGATCGAGGAAGATTATCAGTGGTCTTGTATGTCTTCCATTTCCTAATAATTGCTCCCACAGTTGATTTCTTCAAACCAAGCTGCTTACCTATTGCAGATTCAGTCTTCCCAACCTGGTGCAGGTCTACAATTTTGTTTCTGGTGTCCTTTGACAGCTCTTTGGTCTTGGCCATAGTGGAGTTTGGAGTGTGACTGTTTGAGGTTGTGGACAGGTGTCTTTTATACTGATAACAAGTTCAAACAGGTGCCATTAATACAGGTAACGAGTGGAGGACAGAGGAGCCTCTTAAAGAAGAAGTTACAGGTCTGTGAGAGCCAGAAATCTTGCTTGTTTGTATGTGACCAAATACTTATTTTCCACCATAATTTGCAAATAAATTCATAAAAAATCCTACAATGTGATTTTCTGGATTTTTTTCCCTCATTTTGTCTGTCATAGTTGAAGTGTACCTATGATGAAAATTACAGGCCTCTCATCTTTTTAAGTGAGAGAACTTGCACAATTGGTGGCTGACTAAATACTTTTTCCCCCACTGTGTGTGTGTGTGTGTGTGTGTGTGTGTGTGTGTGTGTGTGTGTGTGTGTGTGTGTGTATATATATATATATATATATATATATAAAAATAAGTATGGAAATGGCTGTATTCCTGTTGAAGATTAGGTCTATCAACGTAGTTACCAAAGTGTGTGTGAATCCTGACGCTTTCCGTTCCACTTAGTTGAGCCAGACACCTATAACATATCATTTCCCACAACAACCTTCAAGGAGAGATGCTCTTAGAGCATCTATGTTCCTCAACTCCCTCTTTCCACCTCGTAAAGTGGTGAAGTCATTTAAGTCACTGCTACACCAAAGCCAAGGGCTCTGTGTATTTTCTGTGCTCTCAACTTGCCGCTTCAAATGACTTCACTCTATCACGGGCAGAGCGCTGCATTGAAAAGGGGATATAGAGAGTTTGTGGAGTTCAGTGTCTACCTCCATTTCCCTGGGATTGGACCTAGCGCTTGTGGTTAGTTAGGTTATTTGTGGCCATATATTGATCATTGCTCGAATGAAAGAAAATGCTAATTGTCACATGCTTTGTCAATAACAGTGAAATGCCTACTTATACTGAACAAAAATATAAACGCAACATGCAACAATTTCATTGATTTTACGGAGTTACAGTTCATATGAGGAAATCAGTCAATTGAAATTCTCTGGCAACAGCTCTGGTGTACATTCCTGCAGTCAGCATGCCATGTGCACGCTCCCTCAACTTGAGACATCTGTGGCATTGTGTTGTGTGACAAAACTGCACATTTTAGAGTGGCCTTTTGTCCCCAGCACAAGTTGCACCTGTGTAATGATCATGCTGTTTAATCAGCTTCTTGATATGCCACACCTGTCAGGTGGAGGGATTATCTTGGCAAAGGAGACATGCTCTCTGACAGGGATGTAAACAAATGTGTGCACAAAATGTGAGTGAGGTTTTTGTGCTTAAGGAACATTTCTGGGATCTTGTATTTCAACTCATGAAACAGGGGACCAACACTTCACGTGTTGTCTTTATATTTTTGTTCAGTGTAGCTTGCAGCTAGCTGTACATAGTTTTATTTTTCTTTGTTTGTACTGTCTATTTAAAGGCTATACATTCAGTAATGTTTTAATGGTTGTGTTCTTATAGTGGTTAATGTGGCTGTATTGATACGTGCTGTTACAAAATTCTGTATTGATCCGTTATTGTATTGCTCTGCCCTTGTGTTGGTGTAGAGTGGCTATTATTGGTTTAGGCCTGTATGTGTTTTCTATGATTTCTAGTGCTGTATTGCACTGCCCTTGTGGTGGTGACTTTGGCTGTATTTTTGTCTGCTGGCAGTCTATATAGCTCCATTATGTATTCTGTATGGTAATGATGTGGGGATTGGGATGCATAGCGCGAGTGGTGGCGATGCTGTGAGAGGAGTCAGTGAGCAGCTTGGGGCCTTCGGGTGTGACTAATCCAGGGATCTCCTATGCTGTCTGTGTGGCTGCATGGCTGTCCTTCACGCATCATGCCTCCGCTGATGGGACTACACGCACAGCACATAGCATCACCAGCCACAATATAATCTAATGCTCTTCTAAAGTCATACTACAGAAGTTTTGGGAAATGATGTAGGGAGTAGTATTAGGCCTACTTTAAGTTTTCTCTATTGTTGTGTTTATTTGTGTCTAGTAAGCCAACTTTATGATGGGGAGGTTGTATTTGCATAACATACAGTTCCGTTTGACTCTTCATGTTCAAGTTCCTGCAATGAGGAGAGGAATAAAAGTCTATGGTTATCTTACTTCTATGACTCCTATATTACAGAGATTTCCACTGGCCTCTATGTACAGACATCTTTCTCCGGCTTATCTGCAGTCTCATCTGTTCCCCTGACTTATTTAACTTCTTAGGGAGCGGCTCCCGAGGTGACGGTTTTGGAGAGTCTGGCGTGCCCAAAGTAAAATGCCTCCCACTCAGGCCCAGAAAATAGGATATGCACATAATTACTATTGAAATACTTCTATAGTACTATTGGATAGGAAACACTCTGAAGTTTCTAAGAGTGCTAAAATATTGTCTGTGAGTATAACAGAACGGATATAGCAGGCAAAAACCCGAGGAATTTCTGTCCTGGAAAAAGTGATTTTGACACATTGCCTCATTGTGAACCCCTTCCTATGGAAAATGACCTTATATGGGAGTAAGATTGCTTCCACTGGATGTCAACAGTTTCTAGACAGTGTTTGATGATGTTTATTTGCTCTGGATGGTAATAGAAGAAGAATTGGGAAGTGGTCACCAGATGTAAACAGAAGAGGATGTGCGTTCACGGGCTCGCTCACGCGCGCTGTGGTTTTTTCCTTTCCTATCGTCCAGTTTATAATCCGGTTGAAATTTTATAGTAAATATACATCAGTGTTCCTAAGGATACATTATCAATGATGTTTGATTGTTCTTAGACAAGTGTATAGGTTGAACGAGTTCTCTTCACGGTTCAATGGGCGAGTGGACGCTGTATTTTCTATCATTACGCACCAACCAAACGGAGATTTATGGATATAATAAATGACTTTTTCTAACAAAAGAACCATGGATTGTCTTCGTTGGACACTTGGGAAGCACTCAGCAGAAGTTCTTCAAAAGGTAATTGATTTGTTTTTGCTGTGAAATGTGTTTTGTGTGAACTGCGATGGTTTATGAATTTATGCTAATGGGGAATATTGGAGGTGCTACACTCAAACAATCAAATGTAGTGCTTTCGCCGTAAAGCCTTTTTGAAATCTGACAACACTGTGATATTGCCAAGAAGCAGAGCTTTTGATGACTATGCAACACTTGTATATTGATGAATGTTTAATAATTCAACTTTTGGATTTTGAATTTGGCACCTTGCATTTCACCGGGTAGTGTCGGGAGATAGCGCCCCACCACTCCCTAAGTAGTTTTAAGGTCCTGTGAGACACGTGTGATTGGATAGAATTTTAACCAATTCTATACATATTTGAATACTGTTACTAATACTGACTCTACATCATTACATTCTAAGCAATCATCTTGGGGCGGCCGGTAGCCTAGTGGTTAGAGCGTTGGGCCAATGTTTATATTTTGGGTTCTGATTGGGTAAGACAAATGAAACTAAGCTCATAAGGAATGTAGAAGTTATATTCAAGAATCAATTGATATCCATCATGAATTTAAAAGTGAAAAAAAAAGGGTGTACCAATCACAGATTGCACCTTTAACTAGTATGAAAGGAGAGAAATGGGGGATGTATTATCTAGTGTATGAAGTAAATTATACTCTGTTCTCCATTATCAGCATTGGAAACATTCTAGTCACCTCCTCAAATTGTGTCCCGATAGGATTTCACTCTTACAAGTTCTATGTTGCTATTGGTATGCTAATTAATTGTTTGTATGTGAATATGGGCAAAATATGATTTATTTACAATCAAACTGATTTTAGAATATTTTCACACAAGCAGATTTGAATGACTACTAGTTAGGCTTCTAGTGTGCTTAGTGAATAATATGTCCGTTGTTGGCTGTGGGTGCACTGTTCTTCCCTTTCTGATTTGGAATGTTTCTCAAGGTACCAACCAAGTTACAAAGTCTGACAAAAAGTGAGAGTAATTTTACAGCCATGCCTTCTCTCTCTCAGCTGTCAGGACATGAGCTATTAACATTTTTCCACTCGGACAGGGGTACAACTGTTTCTCTGTTTTGTCTTTTTCACCCCCAATGAAAATAGGTAATAACTGAACTCAGGCCAGTAGAAACTTTAAGTGTTTACTAAGCTTAATCCTTCACAGAAGTTTGATTTGTATTTTTCTCTTGTTGAGAACCCAAAGCTTTGTGTTGTAACTGAAGCTTAGAATTGATTTCCTGTGTGTGTGTGCGTGCGTGCGCGCACACATTCGTATTTCAGTGCTCTTATGCAGGTGCGCACGCTTGTGCATGCATTTTGTGTGTGACTCTGTACGTGTGTGTCTGTATGTTGTCGTGAGAGAGACCGAATCCTATTCTCAGATGGTTGGAAAGTGTATAGGAATGTTAATTAGTTTGACTGTGCTGCTTTGGAGATAAGACGAGGCGGGGGGCTTCAAGCATGTATGAGGGGCCTTCTTTTAATAGATTCAAGATCACGTTGACCCACTGCTTCCATACCACCATGAAAGGTAGTATTTTTTCATGACCATCCACAGCCTCCAGTCACAGCAAACCAGACCTGTGTCTTGTGTCCCCCTGCTCGAATCACAATCCCTGTCTCCTCTATTCTTAACAAATGGAGATATTACATCTCTTCAAATGGAGATATTATATAGAGCAAGTGAATTCAACTGCATACTGAAGATGCATGTATTATTAAGGCTTAAGAAGGATTTTTTTTTTACAGATGCAAATGAAGTACCGTTCCTTTGCAGTAACAAATCCCCCTCTTGACAACGCACGCACGAACACACACGCGCACACACTTCTCCCCCTCCCTCCCTCTCCTCCCTACCAGAGTCACACTTTCAAGGGCATTGAATTGGCATGAAGTCTGAGAATCCAGCACAAGGCAGAGAAAGAGAGAGATGATTACACACGAGCTACACAACCCCCTAGCAACCTCTGACTGCAGGCTTATCCTCACAGATGCACCATATGCATTACAAGTTCGATTTATTTTCTCTGTGTGTGTGTTCTCTCGGTCTCTTTCTCTGTGTCTGTTCTCTCTCTCTCTCTCTCTGTGTGTTCTCTCCGCCTCGCTCTCTCTCCGTGTGTGTGTGTGTTCTCTCCGTCTCGTTCTCTCTCTCTCTGTGTGTCCTCTCTCTCTCTCTCTCGTTCTCTCTCTCTCTCTCTGTGTGTGTGTTGTCTCGCTCTCTCGCTCTCTCGTTCTCGCTCTCTCTCTCTGTGTGTTCTCTCTCTCGTTCTCTCTCTTGTTCGCTCTCTCGGTCTCTCTCTCTGTGTGTGTGTTCTCTCTCGGTCTCTCTCTCTCTCTGTGTGTGTGTTCTCTCTGTCTCTCCGTCTCTCTCTCTCTGTGTGTTCTCTCTCTCTGTGTGTGTGTGTGTGTGTGTGTGTGTGTGTGTGTGTTCTCTCTGTATCTGCGCCACCATTTTCCCACGAGAAATGTCAGCATTTTGTGGTGAAAACTGTTGTCTCAGGCGCCGCTTCAGAATCTCCCATAAGTGTTCAATTCAATGGATGGGGTCATTGCCATCCTATGGGGGGCATAGCCATGGTAGACAAAATAAGCCTAAGCATGATGAAATGTTAATTGCTTAATTAACTCTGTTTCCACACAGGTGTAGTTTCTATCTACTTATTTACTTGAGCGTTTCTTTTTATTATTTTTTTCAGTTACCTTTACATTCAATTATTACATCAGCAAATTTGTGTGACTTTAAAATATCTCTCTCTGCGGTGTCGGCGTGCGTCAATAAGCTCTCCCAGTCGCGTACTTGGCTAGCTGCTTTAGGAGTCATTGTGGAAAGAAAGAGAGCCTCCGTTCTGTCTGAGCTTTACAGTGGGGTAGTATTGATTTATGACTGCCAAGGAGGCCTGGGATGGTCTGCGTCCCAAATGGCACTCAATTCCCTACAATATAGTTCACTACTTTTGACCATAGCCCTATGTCGGGAATAGGATGGCGTTTGGGACAGCAGCTGTAAACACCAGGTGGGAAGAGAAACAGACAATTTGTTGGGTATGCCTGCCGGACAGCAATTGGCAGCATTAAATCGTCAGTGGTGGTGGTAATAATAAGCGTCGGAGGGAGCAACTCTCCAGAGATGAGGAGTAGTGGTGTGTAATATCAAATATCCTCAGTTACTCTATCTTTGTTCTCTGCTGCCACCTGTAACCAGGCAACCCAGCTTTAATTGGTAATAAAAGGAGGGAATTCCACTTGAGCTGATTTCACATCGGATTTCAACAGGTCAGACCTGTTCTGTTTACCAATGCTCTCTACAGAGAGATGTTATCAAAGCAAGTTGTGTGTGGTAAACCAATTGTCTGGAAAATCAAAGGGCACGTTACCATATTACAATTTATTTTAATCTAAGAACGCACAGATTTAAATTTTTTCCACAAATACTGTAAAATTTGTTCTCACTTCATCGATTTCATGTAGTTCACCCATTTAGATTGTTGATCAGGTCAGATTTTAGGGTCTACACACCACTCAGATCAGACACATTCAGGGTTTACAGTCAAGGCTGACTTGGTCTTATGGGGCCACGAGGGCCTGACTTATGAGTCACTATGGGGCCACGAGGGCCACAGAGACGGCCCATTGAGGGGACGGGGTTCCCTGACTCTGACTCGTAGGTCCATTGATCCTTGTCATCTCATTCTACAAAGCGCCCCTGAGGCAGACAGACAGCGGCACCCCCCCTTACACCCACCGCAAAACCTGGCCCAATGTCTTTCTGTCTGTGACATGCCAGAAGTAATTTTTACTCCTGAAGTCTGGCCGCCCATCTGCCCACTCCCCTTCTAAGGGCACCATCTAATTGACCTTCCACCGATAGCTGCAGCTAGCTGCCTGTATAAGGCTAACTGACTATGTAGCTACAGCAATAGAGTAGTGTGTAGAAGCCAGGTTACCAGCCAGCCAGCCTCCCAGCTGATTATGAAAGTGCAGCAGACAGTCCAGACAGAGCTAGATGAGGTTGGGAGGTGATGGAATGAAACTGTTCTGCTCCCCCCAGTCTAAATGAAAGGGCTGGGTCAGTCAGCAATTGAATGGCTCGCTCTCTGCATGGGAGATTGTGATTCTGATTGTGAGAAAAGCAAAGCTAGCAGATCTCTGCTGCAAGGTTGACTTGTTCCCCTCTTGCCATTGTCCTCCCCATCTCCAGAGCCCTATTCTGTTCTCACTACTAAACCACAATGGCTCACATAGACCCCTCTGGACTCTGTCTCGCTGTCTCGCTCACGGTCTCAGAATAAATACCCCACAAAGTTGGGAAGTGTTACTTCCTCCCTTCATCTACCAGGGAGATTCAGAGGGGATCAATACTTTTATTTTTTAACTGGTTTTCTTCCTGTAAAGTAATGAGCAGGGCCCCAACCTGAGGCGGGTGGTGTACTGTCCTGTGGCACAGCATTTACTGGCACTGACTGCTCTGAAAGTGATGGGGAGTCTGTGTGACTGGAGTGCATGAAAAAGACATCTGTCTGTAAACACTGGAGCCAACCATGGTGTCTCTTTCACACACGGAGTGAGGTTGTTTTACCAATGTGTATTGCTACAGTATAGCCTTCTTTATCCAGTCCATAGTGTAACAAATGTAATCATTTGTTCCGCATGGGCTTGAATCGGACCGTTCCGACAGTACAGAGTGGCCTTGGGTGTTTTTTTGTTTTTGTTGCAAAGGCATACTAGGGTTATTGTGCTGTGTCTGATTACTAAACACACAGGAAACACATCTCTTTGAAGGTTCTTCCCAAGCATTTATTTGGCTGTGTGTACTGAAGATATATTACGTCTGTTGTACTTTATAATCATGATTACATGTGTTTTCCCAAAATGTCTGTTTCCTAGTTAGTGATGCCAAACAAGTTTGCTTATATTGTCGTACTCTTATAGTTTGCTGTTATTGTCGTACTCTTATAGTTTGCTGTTATTATCGTACTCTTTTATAGTTTACTGTTATTGTCGTACTCTTTTATAGTTTACTGTTATTGTCGTACTCTTTTATAGTTTACTGTTATTGTCGTACTCTTTTATAGTTTGCTGTTATTGTCGTACTCTTATATAGTTTACTGTTATTGTCGTACTCTTTTATAGTTTACTGTTATTGTCGTACTCTTATAGTTTGCTGTTATTGTCGTACTCTTATAGTTTGCTGTTATTGTCGTACTCTTTTATAGTTTGCTGTTATTGTCGTACTCTTATATAGTTTACTGTTATTGTCGTACTCTTATAGTTTGCTGTTATTGTCGTACTCTTTTATAGTTTGCTGTTACTGTTGTACTCTTTTATAGTGATTGCAGTGCACTGGACTGTTTAAAGTACCTCTGCGTTCAGTGTTGCTGTTTGAATTGTCTGCCTGAGGAGGCTAGCTAGCTAGATCTAAGGCCCCAGCTACTCTGGGAGTGGAAGAGAAGGTCTATTTCATCAGAAAGAACCACATAGGGATCAAATCATATGTTGCCAAGAGGAAAGTAACTCTGTATGTAAAATGAATACAGTAGGTAAGTCTGTTCCATACTTCTAATAGCATGAGACCAGATGATACTAAACGGAAAATGGAAAAGGTCATGACCACAACAATAGTTGTGAATGTATTAGCTGTGTGTATGCCAAGGTGTGTAGTGGAACACACCCACTTTGCACCGTATGTGTATGAAATGTTGATTTCCGGCCACGAGTCTCGTTTTATTATGTAACTTCTGATTAACTGGGTATGTACAGTGGGGAAAAAAAGTATTTAGTCAGCCACCAATTGTGCAAGTTCTCTCACTTAAAAAGATGAGAGGCCTGTAATTTTCATCATAGGTACACTTCAACTATGACAGACAAAATGAGGAAAAAAAATCCAGAAAATCACATTGTAGGATTTTTAATGAATTTATTTGCAAATTATGGTGGAAAATAAGTATTTGGTCACATACAAACAAGCAAGATTTCTGGCTCTCACAGACCTGTAACAACTTCTTTAAGAGGCTCCTCTGTCCTCCACTCATTACCTGTATTAATGGCACCTGTTTGAACTTGTTATCAGTATAAAAGACACCTATCCACAACCTCAAACAGTCACACTCCAAACTCCACTATGGCCAAGACAGCAGAAAGGGACACCAGGACACCAGAAACAAAATTGTAGACCTGCACCAGGTTGGGAAGACTGAATCTGCAATAGGTAAGCAGCTTGGTTTGAAGAAATCAACTGTGGGAGCAATTATTAGGAAATGGAAGACATACAAGACCACTGATAATCTTCCTTGATCTGGGGCTCCACGCAAGATCTCACCCCCGTGGGGTCAAATGATCACAAGAACGGTGAGCAAAAATCCCAGAACCACACGGGGGGGACCTAGTGAATGACCTGCAGAGAGCTGGGACCAAAGTAACAAAGCCTACCATCAGTAACACACTACGCCGCCAGGGAATCAAATCCTGCAGTGCCAGACGTGTCCCCCTGCTTAAGCCAGTACATGTTCAGGCCCGTCTAAAGTTTGCTAGAGAGCATTTGGATGATCCAGATGAGGATTGGGAGAATGTCAGATGAAACCAAAATATAACTTTTTGGTAAAAACTCAACTCGTCGTGTTTGGAGGACAAAGAATGCTGAGTTGCATCCAAAGAACACCATACCTACTGTGAAGCATGGGGTGGAAACATCATGCTTTGGGGCTGTTTTTCTGCAAAGGGACCAGGACGACTGATCCGTGTAAAGGAAAGAATGAATGGGGCCATGTATCGTGAGATTTTGAGTGAAAACCTCCTTCCATCAGCAAGGGCATTGAAGATGAAACGTGGCTGGGTCTTTCAGCATGACAATGATCCCAAACACACCGCCCGGGCAACGAAGGAGTGGCTTTCAGAAGAAGCATTTCAAGGTCCTGGAGTGGCCTAGCCAGTCTCCAGATCTCAACCCCATAGAAAATCTTTGAAAGTCCGTGTTGCCCAGCGACAGCCCCAAAACATCACTGCTCTAGAGGAGATCTGCATGGAGGAATGGGCCAAAATACCAGCAACAGTGTGTGAAAACCTTGTGAAGACTTACAGAAAACGTTTGACCTCTGTCATTGCCAACAAAGGGTATATAACAAAGTATTGAGATAAACTTTTGTTATTGACCAAATACTTATTTTCCACCATAATTTGCAAATAAATTCATAAAAAAAATCCTACAATGTGATTTTCTGGATTTTTTTTCCTCATTTTGTCTGTCATAGTTGAAGTGTACCTATGATGAAAATTACAGGCGCCTCTCATCTTTTTTAAGTGAGAGAACTTGCACAATTGGTGGCTGACTAAATACTTTTTTTCCCCACTGTATATGGCACATTTTAGACTGCAGTATAGCGCAGGTGCTGCAGTTGACAAAAGAATCCTCAAGCCATGCCTCGTTTGGAGAGGCGAAAGCAGGAGTTTAGCAGAGAATCTAAGCAGTATTTGTTTTACTGCCGTATCCGTCGTGTCCCGAAGGAAGCGCCAGAATAAAGACGTGTTATGTTGGCCTTGACCCTACTTGACCTGATGCCAGAAATGGCTAACGCTTCAAAAGCGAGTGGAAATCTAACGCTAAAACAACTGTTGTCACTGTCTCAAATTCTACAGTTTGCCATTATGTCCCCAAACTCAGGCTGAGTGACTTTTTGTTTTTAGGCTGTGTTAAGTAGCCTACTTAACATTTCAGCCAATGTCAGTGAGATTTTGTATTGCGGCAGGAAGTAAAAGGGTAGACAATTGCTGGTGGATGTTACCGAACCCCTGTGAGCACACACTTCTATTTTTTTTGTCTGAACACATCATATCCCTTTCCCAGCTATGATACATTGCTAATTGGGTTTTTATATGCTGGGTTTTAACTAGCTGAAGCTCCTAGCACCAGTGGTGATGCGGCCACAGATATTGGAGGAGCAGAATGCATTGGCTGGTACATGAACTGTACGTCATTGAGATTTGGATCGGTCTGTCTGTTCCGAGTTTGTCTCTGGATGCTCTATAATTGCGATTTTTCTCCAAAATAGTCTTCTGTTCCCGTTACCGTCTGGGTTTGATGCCATTGACTTTATGTATGCCAGGAATCGTTTGGCACATTTACCTTACAAAACAATGTCATTGTACCCTCCTGAAATTACCGTCCCTGCCTGTTTAATTTCGCAATTGTATTTATTATAGATATAATAACGGCTCAAAAAGGATCTCATGAAGAATGCATTAACCCCATTTAAGAGCAGAAATATGGGACACTTGTTGACCTATTGGAATATCATATGAATGAGGCAAGTTGTCAGTTTAGCCTTAAGTTGTATCCACTTTCAGGTTCCTCTTGTAACAAGGGCATTGTTCTTTGGTTGATAACCCCTCCTTTGAAAGGAAATATTTTCTCTAGTCATTCTTTTTGGCACTCATTCAGATAGATCATGGGTCAGTCTCTCCCCCTGACGGTCTCTCTGTCTCTGTGTGTTCTTCAAAAGGTGTGTTTTTGCAGCCGCATGCACTGCAGAAGACACTTTTCTGATCAATACTGTGCAGTTTGTGTGCATGGGTGTGTATTTGGGGAAACATGGCAGGGAATATCTCTCTGAAAAGGCCGAAATGGAAATGAATCTCTGGTCCAGTGAACAGTCAATAATCAGTAACAGAGAGGGCATAGCATCAAGCATGGCGTATCAGTCAATCTTTCAACGTAATCATCCACTGCTCTCCTATCTGGGCTCTATTTTGGCTAATAGAGACACTTATTAGAGTGTTCACAGGTGAGAGCAGCTCCTCTTGCCGCTGCACCTGCATTCCTCAATGTCATTGAGACAGTCCCAAACAAGCGCAGTGATTTCGGTTGATGGATGGTGTGCTGGGGCTGGTTGGGTGAATCACAGCAGTTTCCTGCTCTGGCTCGGTTTCCTCTCCATCTCCAGGTGCCTTTAACATAGTTACTCAGACACCATAACAAGTCAATCTCCGGGGTGAGTGAGTTAAAACCAATGGATTGCGAGAGAATCGTATGTGTGTGCAGGTGTTAGTATCAGTGTCCTGGCCACACACAGCCTGACACTCTCCTTGAAGAGCACAGCAGCACTTTATCCTGTCTGGGACCAACAGTCAGACCCCACGGGACCCAGAGGCTCAGCAGGGTCAATAGGGCAGTACATCTCTATCTGGGGAATGTGACAGCACCTAATTCAGCTATTTGTAATGTTCTTTATATCCCCAACGGAGCAGGAAAGGAATGGCCGGTCAGGTGGTATGAGCAGTGTGCCGCTCTTAGGGATCGGTGGGATGCTAGCGGTCCACCTACGACAACATCCGGTGAAATGCGGAGCGCCAAATCCAAATGACACAAATAGTAATATTAAACATTCATGAAAATACAAGTGTTATACACCATTCAAAAGCTTAGAATCTTTGTAATCGAACCGCGTTGTCCGATTTACAATAGGCTTTACGGAGAAAGCAGAACATTTCATTGTCTGAGGACAGCGCCCCACAACATATTTTTCAAACCAGCACAGGCATTACAAAATCACAAATGGCGATAAAATAAATCACTTATCTTTGCAGATCTTCCTCTGTTTGCAATCCCAAGGGTCCCAGGAACACAAAGAATGTTTGTTTTGTTCAATAAAGTTCTTTATATCCCAAAAAGTTTGTTTAGTTGGCGCCATGGAGTTCTGTAATCCAGTCGTTCAACATGCAAAGAAATCCAAAAAGTTACCAGTAAAGTTCATCCAAACAAGTCAAACAATGTTTCTAATTAATCCTCAGGTTGTCTAATATCTAAATAAACGATAATATTTCAGATGGAGAATAGGATGTTCAATAGGGAAGAGAAATAACGAAGAGCACGCCCCCATTCACGCGCGCCAAGACACTAGTGTCCTTATCATGAGCCACCTGGAAAAACTACAATTTCTTGTTAGTTTTTCAACAAACAAGCCTGAAACCATGTCTAAAGACTGTTGACATCCAGTGGAAGCCATAGAAACTGCAATCTGGGCGCTATTGTCATGTATAGTCAATTGGGAGTCAATGGAAAGACTGTGACGTGATTAAATAAAAAAACTAAAAAAAAAAAACTTTTGGATTGGTTTTCACCTGCCATATCAGTTCTGTTATACTCAGACATTATTTGACCAGTTTTAGAAACTTCAGTGTTTTCTTTCCAATACTACCACTACTTATATGCGTATCCTAGCTTCTGGGCCTGAGTAACAGGCAGTTTACTTTGGGCAAGTCAGACTCTCCATACTTCCGAACACTGCCCTCTAGCCTCGAGGTTAAAAGCCATCAGTTTGAAGGGATATGTTCTGGTTGCGAACCATATAGTTGTATTAGCCTGTGAAGTGTGTGGTTGTAGTGTTTTAAGCTATTCTTTACATAATGCAATCGATTAACTGGCGAAGTTTCTAACGCTGAGAACATTGTGCTCCAGAAATAATCCCTGTATTACAGTTTTAATGTGTAATACATTTGCCTCTGTCGAACTTAGAGAAATCACAGAAGAATGTCACATGATAAGGTTAGCTTTGGTCGTTAGCCAAGTTGGCTTATTGTAGCATCCGCGTGATATCTGCAGTGGTATAGTTGGCCTTGGTAATTAGACAGTACCTTCACTCAAAATCAGGATGGTTTGGTTCCTATGCTGTGTTTTGCTGCATTGCGAGTGTAGATCACCCACCCCCTTCCCACTGCTACACTGATTCCAGGCAGCATCACTGAGGTGTGTCATAAGGGCTCGGGGGAACATAGAGTACAAAGTCTTCCTCGTATCTGATTTTAATACCAAGGAATAGAAATTGGCAGCAGAATTGGATTTATTTTTTTCTAAAAACAAGTAATGACATTGTGTTTTGAACCGATGAATTCATGTAACCCATAGAGATCCTATTATTGGATCTCTATGATGTTGCCTGGCTCTGTGTGTGTGGTATTCCCCATGCTGTCCCTGTGGCCTCTCCTCAACGTTTCTCCTCGCTGTCTTGGGACGTTATTCATTGGTGTTCCTGAGCAGACCGCTTGCTCCACCCCACACGACCGAGCCAAGGGATTGCTGTAAAATCTCCAAGATGGCTCTGAGAAATTCTCCCATCTTTGAATAGATTAAGAGGGAATTGTTGTGAAAGATAAGAGAGAGAAAGAGTCTGTTTTATAGACTCACAGGAGATCGCATACTTTCTCATGCTGTGTTAAGTTGTGTGTTTTCTGTTTTCAGCTGTGTGTTGGATGTGTTCGACTGAGCGTGGTGCATTCTTGTTGTCCTGGACATTCTGTAGTGGCAGCCTGTCTTTGACAACCCGTGTTAAAACCCTCAAATGGCAGTTTGCTGTTATGTTGCACCTGCCGTTTGGTTTGAGCACTTCAGGTAATTCCAGGTTTGTCTCATTTTATTGTCACAGGGAGAGGGAGCGGTGCTACAGAAATCACAAACGTCTGCCAAATGGATATGGCCTCTATCTCTAACACTCTCTCTCATGGACGTGTCTTCTTTTCAATGCCTGGTGTTTGTCAGCTGTGATGTACATGTCGTGATATCTGTTGTGTGGTCACCATCAAACCATGACAACACGAGAACCACAGGACAACATGACATGGAACGTAATAACACCAACATTTTAGTACATTCTAGTGGCTTAGCATTGCCATCACTGTGGTGGATACAGTATTTATTTTTCAATGTAGGTCTATAGTGTTGTTGTTTATTACTTACTTGGCTATCTTCCCAATAGCTCTTGGAATACAAAAAAGCATTGTAGTCTGTTTGAATGAAAACAAATATATTGTAGTTGGCATGAAACACTGAATGATTATATTGGGAAACAAGGTTTTGATTGTTGGTGTGTCCAGACTAAGTCCCAAAGCCCTGACACTGGCTGTAAATTGTACCTATAAAACTCAGGCATTACTGAAATGCATTGGCAGCCTCAAGTTGGCCTGGACTGTGGGTTCTACTCAATCTAATCCTGTAACAGGGAGTTACCAGGGTAAGGCACAGAATAACAATCTTCCTACATATTCAGTTTGTCTCTTAACAATTCATATGAATTGCACATTCATGCATGGCCTCCAAATATGTAATAAAAGAAAATTGCACCCAAAAGCCCAGAGTCTGTTCAGTAAAGGAGCGGGATGATGGAATCTGACTGACGACTCAGCAAGACTGTGTCGTGACTATCATTAATGTGATGACTGTTATTTATAGAATAATTACCTACTATGTTTAATTGACACTCGATTAAATTAATAATTTAACAATTAACTCATGGGGGGGGTCTGGCTATCCTCAAACATTTGCCTAGCCGATGGGTCCTTTTTGATCCTCACCAAGGAGAGTCATGGCAACTGGTTATCTGTCTATCTGTCTGCCAGTTAACCCCCGCACATGTGTACAGTGGTCCATGCAGCGAACACTTAAACCGGTGTGATTAGAACAATTATTTGGAACATCCAGTTTTGATTGACGCAACAGTCAGTGTTTCACAGAAACAGTTTTACTCAAACACAGTCCTAATATTTGTAAGGAAAACAA
Organism: Brachymystax lenok tsinlingensis; assembly: GCA_030435695.1. NCBI lineage: Eukaryota > Metazoa > Chordata > Actinopteri > Salmoniformes > Salmonidae > Brachymystax > Brachymystax lenok. The sequence goes on along the minus strand of CM059819.1, from coordinate 56,954,166 downwards.
CGCGTGCACCAGCCAGGGGGGAAAGCTTTGCGCTAGACTGCGTAAATGTCTGCATACTTGATCTTGGGAAACACTGGGGATGTTCTTGGGCTCTCATTGAAGAGAGAAGTTTGTCAGGTTCAGTAAATCCTCAAACATAAATTGTCGGCAACAGTGAAATGGCCTACATCTATGTGAATCAATGAGGTGGAACACACCTCAATTCAAACTTTTAGAAATTATTTTCTAAGAAGTTTTGTTTTCTAATTGACAAGTTGATATATAGCCTATAGATAATTAGCATGCAGTGTGTCTTGGTTTGAGGGCAGTGCGGGTTAATTGTCCTGTTGCGTAACAATCACATTTTGTAACAGTGAGTGCATTCTGACATCACACACATAAAAAAAAACATACGCTGGGGGGGCCGTTAGAGATATTTGGAACGTGAAAAGGTTAAGGCATGCGGTAGAGACTACAAGTGCCCAGTGTCTCGAGCAGGGGTGCCTTTTAGATCATAATGAATAAGACAGGGGATACCGGAGTACTCCTATTCAGAGGCACTTGGTGAATACAGGCCCAGGATAATTAATGATACTGACAAACTGTAGATTACATGTACACTGAAGTCTGTGGCGTGTAGAGGGATGGCAGACTTAAATACTTAGACCATCTCAAATATGCCCTAAGCAAGCCATACTAAGGATCTATGAATACAAAGAACTCTGAATGAAGTCTAGTGTGAGCAGTTCTATTTAAAGGTACACTGGGTTCATTTAGCTTTAACACTTCCCTGATTTCGTTTTCATGAGGTCTGATATTAAGACACACAGTTTCAGCATCAGTGAACTGTGTTTTCAGGGTGTATTTCACCAGGATATGCTTTTTAGAATCTACTGTAGCTGTGTCTCAAATATTGTTACCCAATTCCCCTTATAGCGCACTACTTTTGTCCAGGGCCCACAGGGCGCAGGTCAGATGTAGTGCACTAAAGAGGGAATAGGGTGCCATTTGGGATTCAACCTCTGGCTCCAGCTATCTGAGTAATGTAAAATGCGTTCTGTTTAAGCCTCCAATTCTTTTTGAACTCCTACTTGGAAGACAAGGTCCATTATTCCTCCTGAATGACTGACAGAATGGTAACTCTAATTGAATGTGCAACTACCTGGATTTACTTCTGGGATAATCTGATGAGGACTTCACATGTGACTAGAAGAACAAAACACGAAGACCTACAGCGTGTGGTTAGAAATCCGTACAGCCAGGGCTGTGAAGAGCAGTACTAACAGAGTAGCCGTCATCTTGTTTTGTGCTCACAGTCTCCGGTGACCAGTGGTTTGCAGTTAATGACAGTCCTCTCCTCTCCTTTCCGTGGCCGACTCAGGAAATGGTGGCATACCCAGCGTTCTATAAATACATATTTTTTTCTTACTGTAAAAGTGGTGGCCAATTACATTGGGCTGAGTTCTATAGCTTCCTGCTGTATGCGTTAGCCCTGGGATGAAATGCAGTAGTTGACTTCGACAGCATCACTCAACTCCTGTTAAAGGGTTCATTGGTAATTGCTTTCTCAGTACGCTAGAGATTTCAACGTTTTGTAAGATGAGGAGACGACAAGTGGAGACACGCACTACATGACCAAAAGTATGTGGATACCTGCTCGTCGAACATCTCATTCCAAAATCATGGGCATTATATGGAGTTGGTCCCCCTTTGCTGCTACAACAGCCTCCACTCTTCTGGGAAGACTCCACTAGATGTTGAAACATTGCTGCCATTCAGTCACGATCATTAGTGAAGTCAGCACTGATGTTGGGCGATTTAGGTGGCTCGCAGTTAGCATTACAATTAACCCCAAAGGTGTTCGATGGAGTTGAGGTCAGGGCTCTGTGCAGGCCAGTCAAGTTCTTCCACACCGATCTCAACAACCTATTTCTTTATGGACCTCGCTTTGTGCACGGGGGCATTGTCATGCTGGGCCTTCCCCAAACTGTTGCCACAAAGTTAAAGCACAGAATCGTCTAGAATGTTATTGTATGCAGTAGCTTTAAGATTTCCACTCACTTGAACTAAGGGGCCTAGCCGAACCATGGAAAACAGCCCCAGACCATTATTCCTCCTCCACCAAACCTTAGTTGGCACTATGCATTGGGACAGGTACTGTTCTCCTGGCATCCGCCAAACCCAGATTCGTCCGTCGGACTGTCAGATAGTGACGCGTGATTCACTCCAGAGAACGCGTTTCCACTGCTCCAGAGTCCAATGGCGCATGGTGATCTTAGGCTTGTGTGTGGCTGCTCGGTCATGGAAACCCATTTCATGATGCTCCCGACGAACAGTTATTGTGCTGACGTTGCTTCCAGAGGCCGTTTGAAACTAGTGAATGTTGCAACCGATGGCAGATTTTTACGCGCTACACACTTAAACACTCAGCGGCCCCGTTCTGTGGGCTTGTGTGGCTTACAACTTCGTGGCTGAGCTGTTGTTGCTCTGAGACGTTTCCACTTCACAATAACAGCACTTACAGTTGACCGGGGAAGCTCTAGCAGGGAAGAAATTTGACAAACTGACTTTTTGGAAAGTTGGCATCCTATGACGGTGCCACGTTGAAAGTCACTGAGCTCTTCAGTAAGGTCATTCTACTGCCAATGTTTGTCTATGGAGATTGCATGGCTGTGTGCTCGATGTTCTACACCTGTCAGCAATGGGTGTGGCTGAAATAACAAACCACAATTTTGAAGGGCTTTCCAAACCGTGTGTGTGTACATACATACACACACACACACACACACACCTTGTCTCCGTGTAACCACCCGACCCCCGTTTCTTCTCTCTTGAGTGGTCTGAAGCTAATTAGCAAGTCTGGCTGATTAAACGATGACAGGAGATGTCATTGTCTGTGTCATGGCCTTTATAACGACCTTCACCACACACAAACATGCACACATGCACACACTCTGCACATGCAGTATAATGCCCTAGAGCTTATAGCTCTGCTGTCAGGCTCCAGTTTCCTTGACTTCATTTGTTTGTTGCAGTGATTTAACAGTGATTAGACTTAACAATTATCACCAATTTAATATGTTGTTACTCCCCTCAGCCAGTGCTCTTATTTGCTCGCCAACAATATGTCCTTCTTAATTAAATGATAATTGGTGTGAAACATGTTCATTGTCGTCTAATGAACTGTAACCCCCCCCCATCACCTTGTATGTAATGTTATGACAGCGTGACAATACCAGTCCCCTTGTCCTCACTTTGCACAACCACAGCCAGGAATAGACCTAGACTGTTTCCCAAATGGACCCATATTGCCTACTGCCTGTATAGTGCACTACTTTTGACCTGGGCTTTGGTCAAAAGTAGTGCAGGGGATAAGGTATCATTTGGGGGACAGCCTTAGAGACGATAATGTCCTCTCAGCTGCTTTTGATCTCCTGGCTGCCGATTTTAAACATGTCACTCATCCTAACCGGAGATAAAGTCCTGCTTCCCTCCGTGGTCTCTCTGGATAGATTCCGATGGCTGCAGTACTTGGTGTTACATAATTGAACAGTACAAGGTTTAGGCTGCCCTGTCAAGCACCAAACTCCTCCCTGCTAACTTCTGTTGCTCCATCAGGTAGACTGATCATCCGTATGTTCTAGATGAGAACGGGGCGCTGGGATGAATTCACAATCAGCCTCCTGTAGTCGGGCACGCACGAACGCACACATGTAAGTGGCGCAGCAGTCTAAGGCACTGCGTCATGTAAGTGGCGCCCGAGTGGCGCAGCAGTCTAAGGCACTGCGTCTCAGCGCTAAAGGCGTCAATACAAACCCTGGTTCGATCCAGGGCGGTATCAAAACCGGCTGTGATCGGGAGTCCCGTAGGGCGGCGCACAATTGGCCCTGCATCGTCCAGGGTAGGCAGTCATTGTAAAATAAGAGTTTGTTCTAACTGACTTGCCTAGTTAAATAAAACAAAAAAATAAAACGTACACACACACTTGTTTTACTATTCTTGTGGGTACCAAACAATTGATGCCCATTAAACATTTTATTTTCCCTAAACCTAACCCCTAAGCCTAAAATTGCCTTTTTCCTTGTGGGGAACGGCAAAATGTTAATTGTTTTACTATCCTTGTGAAGACTTCTGGTCCCCACAAGGATAGTAAACCCCAAAACACACACATGCATACTGCAGTCAGTTGGTTCCCCATCACCCCTGTCTGATCTGACTCCCAGTGCTGTCTTTGAAGTGTGTGTAATAATGAACACTGGTCTGAACACTGACCTCTTTCCTGGTTTTATACTGCAGCTGTTGCGGTCTGTTTCAGGGAAAACGTTTGACCCTTTTTGCCAATTTTTGTTGTAACTTCTTCTCGTCCTCCACAGAAAAGCTGGTCCGATTCCAGATTTGGTTCTGTGTGGCCGACATTAGCCCCAATATGATGTTTGATACTTAATATCAATAATGATATCAGAAAATATATTTTTCTAGAGTTAAATAACTAAAAATGGAGGCAAGTGGTATTATTGTAGGCTGTATTGTAGGTCTTGAGTTGTTGCTTCGAAGCTAATTTAACCTTTATTCACAGTGGAACTGTGTTGTCCCAACTAGGACTATAATTCATTCCCCTTTAGAACTAGAGCCTCCAGTGTTCTTATAGAACTCCTTCACCTTAACTAGAGCCTGCAGTGTTCAGCTATTTCTCCCCCCTGATTAATTCTGTGTGCATGACTATGAGGAGTACAGATGTATGTGGCAGAGAGGTGAGGCGTGCTGTGATGTAATCAAACAGCCATCTCAGACAGAGTGTGTGGCTTGGAGTGCAAACATTGATTATTCTCTCTCTGCTACTGGGGGCATGCCATTCCCTGTGAGGATCATAGAGGAGGTTGAGGGGTGGGTGGCATCTGAGATTCCATCTGGTATCTGATGAGATGCAGAGATGCTAAAAGTTTGGGAGATAGCGCCCCCGACCAACCTCACTGTTTTGGGGCAGACTCTGGCCCTGTTGGAGTACTTTAGTAATGCATCCATCCTCCCAACCTTCAAGTACTCACAGATTTGAATTAGCTGGATTGGTGGAAATAACAGGGTGGTAAACCTTGCCTCAAGGAAACAAGGAAGGAATGATGCAGTATTGGAACAGGGTCATGGAGAAACACCTCTGCTGTCCTCTGACACTCTAAGGGCCTCTGGATCCACAAACATCCCTGTTAAGTCAGCTTTCTCTTCCTTCCCACAATCCTTCAGATTTAGAGAGCTCTGCCAATTTGTTTTGGCAGGAAATCTTTTCGCCAGTGGGGCATTTTCGATCTGTCTCCCTGTCGCTCTCCACCTCAGTCTGAGTTTTGATGGGCCTGCCTGGCTGCCAGGTCTTTTTTTCCCTCCCTGTCTCTAATAGAGGGAAGGGAAAGCTAGCTGGCAAAGGTCAGCTCTGGGATGAACGCTCAGCAGCCTCAAATTGAACCATTTCGTTCTTTTTTTTTCCTGACGTTGGCAGCCCCGTCAGCCGGCTGCACCTAATGATGATGGGCTGTAATTTTCAGCTGGAATACTCAATTAGCTGCTCAGGTCTGCAGGAGCTTGGAACTCACTGGCTTCACAATGGGAAGGACAGACATTTCTCTGTACAATATTTCGGTGGGGATTTGTTTTCCATCATCAGCGCGAGGTGAATGGATTACCTGGATACATGGAAATGTGGTAGGCTTTCTCCTAACCCCTCAAGAATAACGTCAGGATCAGGGGGATCAGAATGTCATTTCTTTCCAGCCCTGATTATGACCTGACGCTTGACACAGAAGCACAGGGGAGACGAGGGCCATGATGATGAGTAGGACAAATGCGTAATACCCAGGGTGCCAGCATGCAGCACCACATCTGAAGGGGATGACAATTAAGCCCAGGCTTTCAATAAAGGTTGTCTCACCTGAATGTGGTTTAGGGGGCCTCGCCATAAGACTCCACCTGTAGGCAAGTGAGCAGCCTGCTGGATTTAAGAGCACAGGGTAGAGGTCAGTTATTTGATTTCAAAGTTATAGACTACTAGTCTTTGAGGAAGGGTATAATATGTGAAGGTTATTTGTTATTGGCACACATGGAATGAATCCTTTGGAGAGTTTGCTCAATACAGTTTCACCATACCATACATTCCTTCAGATTGGACTGGTCCTGTGCAGCGGGCTCATTCAGAGCAAACAGAAGCAGACGAAGTCCATAAGCCATGAGGCTTCCGTAGAAGGGTATTTAAGTCTTGGTACAGTGCACGGTAATATTAGATGTGGTCTAATGTGCTTGTCAGCATGCTATTCACACTGCTATGTGTTTACTCAGCCTCTTGGACACAGTAAGGGTAAACATTTTAGATGTGTATGGTTCCATTTACTGTATTAGATAGGGGCCTGCATCACTGCCTACCTGGTGACACACCTCTCTGCCTCTCCACTGATCCATCACTGATATCAGGGAGGAAGAGTGCTGGAGGGAGGAGGAGTGTGGAGGATATTTTAGCTTGGCCACTCATACCTGCCAACTCCCCTCCCAGAAAACACTGCATTGCCTTGGGGGCCGCGCAGAGAAGCGACCAGATCAATCAGCCAATCCCCAGATGGGATGCGTCCCAAATAGAGCGCACCCTGTTCCCTATATAGTGAACTACTTTTAACCAGAGCCCCATATAGTGCAGTATCTAGCCATTTGGGATGCACACCCATCTGTCAGCCAGGGCCCCAACCCATTCATTATTAATTTGAGAATTACACTGGGGCCTCCTCCAAATGGTGTGAGGCGTTGTGACAAGTTGTGATAGAATATGCAAGGTTCTGCATAATGTCGGCTTGAAATACAGTAGTCAGTACAGTATCAGGAACTAACATTTACATGATATTTCTTCAGTTAGCTGCAGTGCTGGGATAGTGATGTTAGGGGTGACACTTAGTCATGCTGGTGGTGTGTCGTAGATCGACTGACTCACGTGTGGCGGCAAGGTTTTTAACAGGATAGACTCTGTAGCATAGATTTATTTTTTTATGGGATCACAATAACTTGATTCCCTCTTCAATCATTCTTTTGTCTGCATGACAAAACCTGGAGAGATTGGGGGACTTAAAGGGAGTTTATCACATTTAGTTTAAAAGGCGGGTTGCCTAAGTGCCACTTTGGTGCGTTATTGTGTGCATTGGGCATAATCTCCCATTTTAAAGTTCTCCATCAGGGGCTTTCCTTGCATGGGCTGTGACTGGAGAGGGGTGAGTGGTGTGGTAACTCATGTAGCCTGGACACAGGCTTAGCTCATCTTATTGATGTTTGTCTCAGAAATCCAAGGTGCTCTAAGCGTATCTGTCCTTCAAGAGAAAGAAGCAGAGATTCCCTGGAGAGGTAGAGATATTCTGATCCTGCACAGAACGAGAAAGTTGATCAAAATAAATAAATGCAGGATTTACCTGAGGGCCTTGCCGATCATAGTTAATGAAACATAACATTACCTGGCTGATTGTGTACCGTGGAGCTTATTTGGCCTGGAGTCTAAAGATCTGCTTTTAGAAATGCTGACGTTGGGTTACAAAAAGTGATGCATTGGAGATGGGACCAGCTACAATGATAACCTCCCCTACAAACAGAACCAAAGACAAACCAGCAGGTTATGGCAGTAAGGAGCAGTTGTACAGTTTGGCTACCCATGCTGGCTGCCCTGCTGCAGAGGGAAAGTGCTAACGGATGTCAAGGCTTGTCTGATTTCATCAGTACTGAAACCTTTTAAGATTCTCTGCCCAGCAGTAGCAGTGACCTCCTGTCCTGTCAGGTTATTAGGCCCACTGCTAGAGGACACTCCCTAATCCGTTAGACAGGTCCATGTCCAATGCTCTTCAACAGAAAGGATAACCATTTACAGTACACATTAGGTTGTTAGAGGGGGGAACTAGGTTAGTACACTGACCTATTCTGGTACAGGGGAGAGTGACAGACTGAGGTGTGTGTACATGCCAGTGGCGGTCAGTGCCATTTAAGATGGAGGATGATTTAGTTTATTCATGAGCATGGCCTTATTTCTATTACAGCATATTGGATGACTCATCCATATTCCATTCACCCAGTTCAATGTAACAGCAATAGATTTAGGCTACTACATTATACTCTAATTTTCTCTATATCTGTCATGAGGTTGCTACAACCTAGCCAATGAATGAAAGTTTACAACGTAGGTGCACACAGGTTGAGAGAGAAATTTGAGATGACAGTGACACATTCAATACCGCTTTGCACACTGTTGCCTGCATCTAGCTGATGTGTAATCATTAGTTCAAAAGTTGCAAAATAGTTTCTATTGGAAAAATTCAGTTATGTTTATCCTTGTTTTGTTCCGTTTTAAGAAACGTTTTAAACAGAGTTGGCGGAATGAATACACCCCTGGTCACGTGTAAACACAGTTCACTTTCATAACAGCCACCTTGTATTCCTTCTCTCATCTATGCGCTCTCCTCCTCTGAACGTTCTCTGAAACCTTTGATTGGTTGGATAACATGTCAGTTCATGCTGCAAGAGCTCTGACAGGTTGGAGGATGTCGTCCGGGAAGGTTTCATAATTACTGTGTAAGTCTACGGAAGGGGGTGAGAACCATGCGCCTCCTAGGTTTTGTATTGAAGTCAATCTACCCAGGGGAGGACGGAAGCTAGCTGTCCTCCAGCTACAGCATGGTGCTACCCTACAGAGTGCTGTTGAGGCTACTGTCGACCTTCAATGCAAAATAGTATGTTTAAATCAATTATTTGGTGACTTGATTATATTTAGTATAGTTTTATCTAAAAAGGATAACTTTTTAAATGTTTTACAATTTGTATTTTTATGACAATCACTGAGGAAGATGCTCCTCCCTTTCCTCTGAGGAGCCACCACTAGTACGTGTGTGTGAACCCGCATTATGTAAAGGGGTATGGTTGTTTGGTTGATTATTTATTTCCCCATGTCCTTGTTTTCTCTTCGCTGCAGCTGCTGTGTGAGGCAGATCTCCCCGGTGGATCGTAGCAACGCGTCAACTCTAATAGAGCTTCCCTCAGTCCACTCCCCAGCCATCTGACAGACCCAACAAACATCAAAGGTAGCTACCCCACTCCGCCACTCCTCTCTCTCTCTCTGTCTCTCTGCCTGCCTGCCTGCCTGCAAAAATGTTCTATTGAACACATCATTGAGTCTATTACCTGACAGAGGGGCTTTTTTGTAACCTGAGGAATACTGTGTTCCTTTACCATTTGCTGCTGTTTTTTCACTTTTTGATATGACTTGCCTTCATTCTGTTGTTATTTCTGATGTTTGAAGTAGGTAGTGTGGTTTTAGATACTTTAAGTGACAGCAATTGCATTGTGGATTTCGTGCACTTCTTTGAAAGATGTGCTCCTTTTTTTCATCCTGTCTTTTTCTTTCATCTTGGTTGTAATTACCGGCATCACGTGTATTCTCTGTAATTTGAGTGTCATGTAACAGATATAGAAAATACCCTTATTTGATGCCACACTAACATTCTGGCTAATATGATGAACTAGCTTACTGAAAAGACTGTCCAGAGAGAGATGATGTATACAATGTTGGTGTATACTGGTAAAAGGTAGACCTAGCTGTACCCCATATGCTGAGAGACAAGAGCTGCGCTGGGAGCCCACTCTCTCTGTGAAAGCATGAGCAAAGACTTATATAGTGTGTGGAAATAAAAGTAAAAATACCTGTGTGTGAGACTGCGCAGGTCTCAGGGTTTTCACACAGAGAAGAGCTTCACAGAAAAAAGGTGGAAGAAAGTAGATGGTAAATTATTTTCTTAGCGTTGAAACTTTTCAGCAATGGTTCGCCACACTCCTCGCTAAGCTTTGCTTATCCTGGCATCGCTATACCCAACAGTGGATTATCATTCACTTTACATTTCCATAGAGGACAGGCACTTTGAATACCAAATTGGAGGGAGGATAGGGAGGCTGACGGTGTTTTGTTTTTTTGGCTCGATGAGAGAAAAATAAACGAATGTGTGGAAGCCCTGAGACCAAGGCAGTCACACACACAAATCTTTAGTCAAATGAGATTACCTGTTCTGTTACCAAGCTATTTAAAACGGGCTGATAGGCTTTTGTTTGTACCGTTGCGTTTTTGATGCCTTTTAGAATATTAGGCGTTAGAAGTGACTGTGTTCTTGGTAGCTAATGGCCTGTTGCGTTGCCAGAGCCAATACCTATTAATCGCTAATGCTAGCCTTTCTTCATTCTCACTCCAACTGCCATTTATGCAGCGCGCAACTCATAATGATGCACTCTTCTCTCTCCATTACCCTTGTTTTTCTCTGGAAATGTTTTCCCAGCTCAGAGTGGACGATAAGAGCACAAAATTAAATACCAAGCTTTTTTTGAGTCTCAAATGAAACATTAGCCTTCCCCCGTTATTTTGTCCTTTCATACTTTCTCTCTGTTTCTTAGACAAAATGTTGAAAAATGCATCACTGAAGGCATAATTTAATACTGTCGTGTTAGGTGTTTAACCACAATTCCATTCAAATAGGCAAGTTTGGGAATAATTCCAGCAATTTTCTGGCTATTCAACATGCTAAAAGACTCCTGAAGCCAAAACTGTATTTCTGATATTAGGATGAATCACTTCTAGACTGTCAGTCATTCCCACATAAATGCTTTGACATTTTGGACAATCTGAAAGAAATATCACTGGGTGCATCCCAAATGGCACCCTATTTCCTACATAGTGTGCTACTTTTACCAGAACACTATGGGCCCTGGTCAATAGTGGTGCATTATAAAGGGAAGAGGGTGCCATTTGGTATTTAGAATAAGGGCCAGGAATTCACTGCTTGTTTACATTTCTGAATGATGCCTCCTAATGTCTCCAATTTGACGTCTAATTGTTTGAATGTATTAACCATCAGAGAGCTCAGGTGGGCTGTGGGGGGAATTCTGACCCCAACACACACACACACACACACACACAGAGGATCAGGTGTTTTAAGTAGCCCTTTGTGCCATTGAGACCTCCCTTCTCAGATGGGCATCAGATGGGTTTAGACATGGAATTCATTTAAGCTGCAATATTAGGCCCTTGAAATGGGGGACTTGACAGTCAGGTTTCCAGCCTATCCCTTTTAGCTCTATCAGGATACCAGGCACTGCTGGTCTCACTCAATTACCCTCAACAACCCTCCCCCACCACTCCCTACACCCCACACACCAATTCCCCTGCACTCCTTCCCACTCATCCCACCCCACATCTGGGTTTGGGGGGGGCTTTATAATGCAATATAAAGCCAGGCTCTATCTCTTTGTTCCTGGTTGAGTCCTCTCAAAGTGGGTCTTAATTAATTTGCACTGAACGTCTTAATGTATCATTCAAAGCTCTTTTGGAGGAGGCTATAATGCTAATGAGGCAATACTAATCCAACCTTGGTTTAAATTATGACAGTTTTTAAGTAAGTTGGGCTGAGGCTCAAAAGGCAGTAGCAGCAATTTGCTTATAATTTGTCCTATGCTCTCAAGTTAGGGTGGATGTGGGTGGCTATAGGTGTATTTGAATGCCCAAGGCTGTACACTGAACAGTGAAGGGCCTCATCAAGATGTTTACTGAAATTACTGAAGTCCTTGTATTGCCATTTGCCATTCCATTCTAAAATGGGTTACCTATTCCATAAGCGAAATGGGGGTGATTAAAAATATATATAAAAAAAATAAAAAGTGTTGAGTCAAAAGGCTGCTATTCCAAAAGACCTGGGCCCGGTTGCATAAAATATCTTAACTTAATTTCCCCCTTTTTTTTAATTAAGTGAAAAAGTTGAGGGTGCCCATGAGCTCCTTACGTGCTTTATTCAGTATGGATGTCAATGTAAACAGCATTTGTGGAGGTTACTGTTGCTTTACTCTGCTCTGGTTGCACAAGGAAAACACCAAGGCACAATTTGTTTTGTGGGCATTGCATATTCTTCCTCCATAATCCCCACGATGCGTATTAAAGTAGTGGACGGGAGGTATACGCCATATCAATTAATAAGGCTGATGGAACAGATCAGAATGTTTAGCATAAAATGTAGATCAACTTTGATTTCTCACATTTTAAGCGTAGCAATGTTAGGCTTCCAAAATGCAATTTGCGTCAAAACAGAGTTCTAAAATGTGCACCACACATGCAAGGACGTATGGAAATATCCGTTAGAAATTTTGGAAGAGGGAAGATCTAAAGATGCAACAACTATCATGGGTTGCTAATATGACAAGGATAATGCCTTTGGCTGCTAGACAATGAAAGATGGTTAAAAGAAAACCAATAGAACAGGAGAACGTACAGTATGAGGAAGTCTTTTAGAAAATAATTGCCTTATTTCTATGCTGAGATTTTGGTTAGGCTACTTTGAAGCAAGGTAAGACCTGCCTCATAATATGAAGTAAAACGTCCAGGTTTCAAACAATTAAGGAACAGGGAAAACATAGCGGTGCTAATGATAGGCCTAACTGTCTTCTGGTAGATGGAAAGGCTTTCCCAATAACCTTTTAAAGTAAACATTAACTACAAAGTATCTTATCATGATTATTTGCATCAATCCAGTGGCCATTTGTTGCGCAAACTCCATCTCATGTGCACTACAGAAATGCTGCTAACCAAACAACAGTGCCATGTGTCAGTGCACTTGAATTAAAGGGTAACTATTTTTCCCAGACCTCAAAAGTAGTCTCCTGATGTGGTTTAAGCATTGTTCTGGACTTAAAACATGCAATTTTGTTTATCCCAAACACAACAAAAAAAGTGACTGAGAGCAACAAAAATCTATAACCTACTTGTGTATTTCTGACTCCGTTGACAGCATCATTTATCGGTTTCATTAGTGGGCATACTATCAGCCTACTTGCACAGTACAGCTTGGGTTGGCCTGACTGTAAAAACCAATGTGGGATTCATCATTTTAGGGAATTGAGTGTACGTCACTTTCTCATATCATTTTTTACACAGGGTGCCTTTCCTTCACCGGGCGCCCCATTTGGGGATTTTTGGGGGCAAAATTGCAGAATACCCACTTCTCCAGGCACCACTACACCACTGGTGGGGAGGATTTCTAGCTGAGTTCTCCTGGGGAGGGGGAGGGCTTTGACGAGGGCGACTGGCTGGCTGCATCTCCCCGTCAGGACCACCACCACACCGGAAGTGTGGGTGTGTGATTACATTTATTACCAGGCTATTTTGAGCACAATACAGGCCCAGGTTTGTGCTGTTAAGACATTTATCATTGAGGAAAAGCTCCGCACCGGCATAACTGGGAATCGGGACTTGGCCTCAGAGCAAGCGCTGCATTCTGCGTTCCCTCTGTGGTAGAATAGAATCTACACTGATTTTCCCTTTAACAGTGGTTACCTCCTTAGAGCAGTCAAATCTACCACATCCTTTGTGGAATGAAGTTAATTATATTTTAATCTTTCAGCTTTGAATGTTATGAAAATGAGTTACCCCCTCTCTTCAGTAATGTCATCACCACACAATGCCATGCTTGGCATCCCAGTGTGTGTTGTACTTAGTGGAGTGGATAACAGCGGTGTTGGTTATTGGTGGAGGGGGTTAAACAGGGGGAGACATTGGAGTGATCTCTTCTCCCTGTCCCTTCAGCCTCAGACCATTAGCAAACACCTGCTGTGTAAAGTTTTAAACCAGCCCTGTATTTTGAGGGGTGAATTCTTCAAATTCACTGCCTGGGTACTCTGGGCTATTTTCAGAGTGGCAAGGAGTTAACGGTAATGATAAGCTCTCTGGGCGTAGCTCACATGCCTTCCATATTCCCCTTGTGAATCAGGAGGGGAGCAGCTAGCTAGCGCCCCTGGTCCCTGCCCTGGCTCCCGTCCCCCTCTCCAGCCCCAAGGGAGGGTGAATCACTGGACTAGTCTATCAACTGTGTCCAATCAACATGGCCCACTAACTATCACTTTCAGCTGGCTCAAAACGTAGATAAAATGGTTGCTGCTAGGCAAGTATTATACTATATTTACCATAGACCAGAACCACTATTTTGATGTTGAAAGTGCTGGCAAACATATCCAGTAAACCCCGATCTCTTTGAAAAGGAATAGTTCTGAAAAGTACAGATTAGGATTTGTGATTGTGGGCATAGCCTCAATCAGGCCTCTCATGTTTGTCTGTGTAGAGAAAGAAAATAACAATGAAAAAGACCCCGTCGACACCAAACTTCCACTGCGCTACCACACCCCTCATCCCATCGCATCACTCCCTGACCCGTCACCAGCTCAACTTCAAGTGACATGAGCTCCTCCATTCGGCTTTACTTTGAGTGGTGTCAGACCATTCTTCGTTCTGGATAAATAATTGATCAGCCAGAAACAAACATCAAAGGGGATTGTTCGCTTCAAAGGGAATAGGGGTCTCTCTCTGACTCTCACCCTCTAGTTCCTATATGGAGAACAGGGGGTGTTTTATACTTGTGTGCATATGGACGCACACACTCACTCGCGCTTATACACACACACACTGCAATCCAACCTGCTCAGGATTCTAATCAACACATCTGCATCTCCTGCCATGCTAACTCTCATTCTCTCTCCTTTTCCCACGCTCGCTCGCTCTCCTTTTCCCACGCCGCCGCTCCTTTTCCCACGCCGCTTCCTCCTTTCCCACGCCGCTTCTCCTCTCTCCTTTTCCCACGCTCGCTCTCCTTTTCCCACGCTCGCTCTCCTTTTCCCACGCTCGCTCTCCTTTTCCCACGCTCGCTCTCCTTTTCCCACAGCCGCCTTTCCTTTTCCCATTTCGCCGCCTTCTCTTCCACGCCGCCATTCTCCTTTTCTCTCACGCCAGCTTCCCACGCCATTATTCTACTTCGCCGCTCGCTATTTCGCTCTGCTGCCGCTTATTTCCGGGCCGCTCGCTTTATTATTTTCGCTTGCCCCTGCTTCCAGACGCATCGCCATCTCGCCAGACGCTGGGCGCTCAGACGCTGGGCTTTCCCGCCAGACGCTGGCTTTCGCCAGACGCTGCTGCTGATGCGCCTTTTCGCTCGCCAGACGCTGCTTTTCGCTGCGACAGACGCTGGGCTTTCAGACGCACGCTGCGCTCGCTCGCCGCCTTCTCGCCAGCCGCTTCTGCCGCTTTCGCCGCCGCTTCTGGCCTCATGCCGCTTGCTCCTTTTCTCACGCTCAGCTTTCCTTTTCTCACGCTTCGCCGCTTTTCGTGGCTCGGCCAGACGCTGGCCGCTTCTTCACGCCGCTTCCTTTCGCGCCAGACGCTGCTTCTCCTTTTCGCTGCTGCTGACGCCGCTCAGTTCGCCGCTTCCTTTTTCCCACGCCGCTTCCTTTTCCCACGCCGCTTCTTTTCCCACGCTCGCTTCCTTTTCCCACGCCGCTTCTTTTTTCCCACGCCGCTTCTTCCCGCCACGCCGCTTCCTTGCCTTTGACGCCGCTTCCTTTTCCTCGCTCGACGCTGCATCCTTTCGCCAGACGCCGCTCTCTCTTTTCTCGCCGTGACGCTCGCTCTTCGCCAGACGCCGCTTTTCTCCTTTCGCCAGACGCTGCTCTCTTCTGCCTTCAGACGCTTCCTCCTTCGCTCGGTCTTCCTTTTCTTCGCTCACCTTTTCAGACGCTTCCTTTCGTGACGCTGCTTCCTTCTACCTCGCTGGCTTCTCGCTGCTTCCTGCGCGCTTTCCTGCCGCTGCCGCTTTTCACGCTGCCGCTTCCTTCTACGCCGCTCATTTTCTTCACGCTGCGCTTTTTTTTTCTTACGCTGCTCGCTTTTCTACGCTACGCTTTCGCTCTCACGCTTTCTGCCGCTTTCGCTCTTTTTCGCGCTGCTGGAGCTTTCAAGGCTGGCTTTCGTGTTTCATATTATTGCTTTCATACAGACGCTGGGCTTTTCTATACAGACGCTGCTTTTCACAAGCCGCTGCAGCTTCACATACGCCCGCCGCTTTTCTTCGCACGTTCGTCAGCTGCTCTTTCTGGCCAGTTTGGCTGGCTTCTTTTCAAGGCCGCTTTTTTCACGCTGCCGCTCGCTTTTCACGCTGCGCTTTCTTTTGCCAGACGCTGCTTCTCCTTCACGCCGCTTCTCAGACGCCGCTCCTTTCAAGGCTGCTCATGCCGGTTCTCGCTGGCTTCTTTTCCACGCTGCTCCTTCCCACGCCGCTTCCTTTTTCCCACGCCGCTTCTCCTTTTCCACGCTTTGCTCTCCTTTTTCCCACGCCAGCTTCTTTCCGCCAGACGCTGGCTTTTCTCGCCGCGCTCGCACGCCGCTTTGCTCTCGCCAGACGCCGCTTCCTTTTCACGCTGGCTTCCGCCAGACGCTGCTTCCTCCGCCAGACGCCGCTTCTTTCCGCTCGCCAGACGCTGCTTCCTTTTCAGCTCTCGCCGCCTTCAGACGCTGCTTCTGTGACGCTGCTTTCCTTTTTCGCCGCATTGCTCACTGCTGCTTTTCACGCTTCGCTTCACTGTTTATTTCGCCGCTGCTGCTTTCTCGCTGCCATTGCTTTCTACTTATTATTTTCGCATTTTCACGGCTGCTTTTCGCTTTCGCTTCACGCTGCTCTTCCTTTTTCGCTGCTTGCTTCGGGCTCGCTCGCTTTCGCTGCTTTCTGCATGGCTCATTGCTTCTTTTCGGCCGCTCAGCTTCGCGCTCGACCGCTGGCATCTTCGCACAGACGCTTCTTCTTTCGCTTCACGCTGGCTGCTTTGCCTCACGCTGGCTGCTTTTCTCAGACGCCGCTTTTCTGCCATAGGCCAGACGCTGCCTTTTCTCAGACGCTGCTATTCTTTTCTTCGCTCTCTATCGCGCTCCTACGCTCTCTACCTTTTCTGTCGCTTCACGCTGGCCTTTCATACAGACGCTGGGCTTTCCTTTCTACACCAGACGCTGGGCTTCGCTCAAGGCTATTGTTGGCTCGCTGCGCTTCGTCGCCAGCTTCAAGGCTTTCTCACGCTCGCGGCTTTCATGCTTTTTCACACGCCAAGGCTCTCTTTCCGACGCATGCCATTCAAGGCCAGACGCTGCTTATCTCTCGCTCAGCGCTGCTTCTTTTCAAGGCTCAGACTTCGCTTCGCCGTCTCAGAAACTGTGTGCTTTCATGATCGCCGCTCCTCCTTTTCCCTCTCACGCCGCCTTATTTTCGCCTGCGACGCCTCCTTTTTCTCCTGATCCACGCTGGGCTTCTTTTCCTTTTTCACCGCCATTCTCAGACACTCGCTTGCTCGCCGTTGCAGCTTTCCTATTTCGCTACGCTTCAACTTTTTCGCTCGCTTTCGCTGCCGCTTTCCTCTTCTTCCCCCATTTTTCGCCGCTGCTCGCTTTTCGGCCGCTTCCCGCTTTCTCGCCTCGGCTCTTTTCTGCGCCGCTTCTTTTCAGCCCGCCGCTTTACTTTCTCCGCTCTCCTTCTCATTGCTTTCCTTTTCGCGCTTCTCTCTTTTCTTTTCGCTGGGCTCCTTTTCTACGCTGGGCTGCCGCCTTTTAAGCTTCGCTTTCGCTCGCTCGCTTCGCATTTCTACGCTTTCCTCTTCCATTTTCACGCTCGCTTCTGCATTTCGCCGCCGCTTCTCCTTTCGCTTCAGCTGCCGCTTCCTTTTCGCGCCTCGCACGCTTCTTTTTCCATTTGGCTGCACGCTTTTCCTTCTTCACGCTGTTCGCTGCTTCTACGCCGCTTTTCTCACGCCGCTTTCCTCCTTTCGCTGCCACGCCTGCTTCTTTTTCACGCCGCCGCCTGCTTTCCTTCTCATTTTCCGCCGCTTTTCTCGCCGCTTCGCTGCCTTTTTCTCGGCCGCCGCTTTCTCCTTGCTTCGCCTCTTTTTCTCTCGCGCTCGGCGCCGCCAAGGCTTCTTCCTTCTCATACGCTCGCTTTCTCCTTTTTCTCGCGCTCGCTCGCTCGCTTCGCTCCTTTCTCGGCTTTTCGCTCGCTTTTTCCCACGCCGCTTGGCTCCTCCTTCTCTCCTTTTGCTCTCTTCCCACGCCGCCGCTTTCCTTTTCCCACGCTCGCTCGCTCTCCTTTTCTCCCGCTCGCTCGCTCTTTCCCTCCAGCTCGCTCGCTCGCTCGCCTCTCCCTCCCTCCCTCCCCCCAGCTCGCTCGCTCTCTCCCTCGCTCTCTCCCTCGCTCTTTCCCTCGCTCCAGCTCGCTCTCTCCCTCCCTCCAGCTCGCTCTCTCCCTCCCTCCAGCTCGCTCGCTCTCTCCCTCCCTCCAGCTCGCTCTCTCGCCCGCTCTCTCTGTTATAGTTAATTCAAAGATGAGATGATAGATGTCCTTGTGTGGTCAGATTTAATACAGCATGTGTTATGAGTTTGTTATTGCTCAGTGATGTATCTCTTTCCCCACTTGACTTTCTGGACCTTGAAAACAATGCTGTCATATCTGTTTCACCCCGTCTGATCTAAAATCTCATTCTCTTCCCTTTTCTTATCCCTCTTTTTTTCAGCTTTTCTTCCTTCTAACCATCAGGCTCTTCCACTCCGTTTACCGTCTGTACAGAGGGGGATGTCTGTTATCTAACTGCTCTGTCTACTAATCTACTAGGTGTGTATTCATTACACTCTGTGCATGTGCGTGTTTGTGTTCACAGTTGTGTGAATGACACTTGATGTACTGTATCCTTACTCTCATTTGTTATTTGATCAACCCCCTTAATATCATTCCCTCATTCATTATTGATACCAGTGTTTGACAGTGACATAGGCTATACATCATTTTGTGTCTGTTTAGGGAAGCTCGTGATGGGTGAATGGAACAGTATCATATAGGCATGGTTGGCAAGTCAAGTTGTGGAGCATGCACGTCTTGGGTGTATGCCTGTGGAAATGTACTGTGGGTCTCTTCCACATGCATCAGTGCTGGGCATATGCATGTACTGGAAATGAGCAGTTGCATTGATAGCGCTACCAAGTGAAGTAAGACAGACATTTGTGGAGGAGAATCACCTCATCCTGAACCACTGCCAACTGTCTAGTTGAAGATTGTTTGGTTGCAATTGTGTGCAATGCTCATCCATGTATTGACACGTATGTGGGACTGTGTATTTGGAACAACCTCATTTTCCTGTAATTGGTGTTACAATCACTACACAATTGAATTCTGTTTTTTAAAATGTTATTCTTCTGTCTTCATGGGCATCTTCGTGTTTAGTAGAATACAGTCATCAAGCAACCATGTCAGACAGGTTGAGTGTCGGTAATGACCTGGTGACCCCCTCCTTCTCTCCATCCCCTCCCTCCTGACCTCTGACCTACCTATTAAAGCTCAGCTCAGTCCAACCTAGCCCTGCTCCCCTGACTTACACCATCCGGCCACCCTCCGCCATGGAGGACTATGAGGTGTGCTCGGCCGCCAGTATCCTGGCTTCGGTGAAAGAGCAGGAGGCGCGTTTCGAGCGTCTGACCCGGGCCCTGGAGGAGGAGCGACGCAACGTCTCCTTGCAGCTGGAGCGTTCCAACATAACAGCCGACAGGCTGGGAGGGACTGGGCCTAATGCTAACCTGTCACCCAACAGCCAACCCCTGGCCTGGCAGCAGGTGGTGATGCAGGTAAATCATGCCAGCACGCCCCGCCTGCCCGTCCCCCTAACTCCCTGCTTACTCCGACTATCCAATCCCCCTCCATTTGAGCTGCTCTGGCTGCTCTCATTCCATCGCTCTACACCACCATGTATATTTGGCTCTTTTGATATTGTTTTGTGGTCTTGCTGCTGATTGGATCGTGTCTGTTCATCCAATTCTGCCTGTGGCTGAAGGACGTTTAGGTCTTGGTCGGGCCTTGGCTGGGCCTGGGAGTGGAGCACGGACTTCTCTGGCTGGGGATGTGTTAAAGGAGATGTGAAGTGAGGCAGACGTGATCCGCTGAAATGTCAATGAAATGCCCATTGATTTACAGTACAGAGCAAACTCCCGCATGAACAGACCAAGGGAGGGAAATGTTACTGCCGCAATTTCCTCTGTCATTAAATCCTAAGGTCAAGTGTTAGATCTGATACAGAAAGAACACTATTGCTCACTGTCTTGGTTTTGAAACCAAATGATTGGGAACAGGTTTGTGTGTGTACTAACAATTCGGATGTGCATTTCCATGCATGCACTGCTTTTAGAATGTCCTACCCAAGATGTATTTCTTCTCTTACAGATTGTGCCAACGTTCATTTCTCTGGCTCGTTGCCATTTTAGATGCATAAGGGATGATTAAGCCTCAGGCATGGCAGCCCAGCCCATCACTCACGGCTGGCTAACTGCTGTGGCCCGTCACCTGTCTCTCCGCATCGTGGGGTCAATTGGGTGGAACGGCCCGCCACACACAGGCCCACCGCTCTTTAAACGTAGCTCATTCACAGTGAACCAGTCTGGACCGCTCGCACCAAACCGCTCGTAAACACCGCAGCAAATTGGATGCGATGGCTGGGCCGCAAATTACCTTTTTTGTAAAGAAAATGTTTTTATATTTGGTTGTACTGTTTCGGTGAATAACCATGATTTAATCATCCACATGTAATTACCTGATGGAGTGTGGAGTGGATTGCGGAGGACGGGAATGTTGATCATCATTGTGGTTCGGCTGCTCTGCCGTCTGCCCCAAGGGCTGCAGAAGGCACCTGCATGCTTGGGTTGGCAGCAAAGCTGGCTCATTCTGAGGAGCTCTGTCTGTCTGTCTGGCTGGCTGGCTGCACCATGGACAGAGCCTACGTTACATCATGAGGATCTCTGTCTGTCTGGCTGGCTGCACCATGGACAGAGCCTACGTTACATCATGAGGAGCTCTGTCTGGCTGGCTGCACCATGGACAGAGCCTACGTTACATCATGAGGAGCTCTGTCTGGCTGTCTGGCTGCACCATGGACAGAGCCTACGTTACATCATGAGGAGCTCTGTCTGGCTGGCTGCACCATGGACAGAGCCTACGTTACATCATGAGGAGCTCTGTCTGGCTGTCTGGCTGCACCATGGACAGAGCCTACGTTACATCATTAGGAGCTAGGTCAGTGTGTTCGGAAAGTATTCAAACCCAAACCCACATTTTGATTATTCTAAAATGTATTAAAATGTAATTTTTTTCCTCATCAGTCTACACACAATACCCCATAATGACAAAGTAAAAACTGGTTTTTAGAAATGTTTGCATATTTATTACAAATAAATTGAGATCACATTTACATATGTATTCAGACCCTTTACTTAGTACTTTGTTGAAGCACCGATTACAGCCTCGCGTCTTCTTGGGTATGACGCTACAAGCTTGGCACATCTGTTTGGAGTTTCTCCCATTCTTCTCTGCAGATCCTCTCAAGCTCTGTCAGGTTGGATGGGGTGTGTTGTTGCACAGCTATTTGCAGGTCGCTCCAGAGATGTTCGATCGGGTTCACTTCCGGTCTTTGGCTGGGCCTCTCAAGGACATTGAGACTTGTCCCAAAACCACTCTTGCATTGTCTTGGCTGTGTGCTTAGGGTCGTTGTCCTGCTGGAAGGTGAACCTTCGCCCTAGTCTGAGGTCCTGAGCGCTCTGGAGCAGATTTTCATCAAGGATCTCTCTGTACTTTGCTCCGTTCATCTTTCCCTCGATCCTGACTAGTCTCCCAGTCCCTGCCGCTGAAAAACATCCCCACAGCATGATGCTGCCACCACCATGCTTGACCGTAGGAATGGTGTCAGGTTTCCTCCAGACGTGACGCTTGGCATTCAGGCCAAAGTGTTCAATCTTGGTTTCGTCAGACCAGAGAATCTTGTTTCTCATGGTCTGAAAGTCTTTAGGTGCCTTTTGGCAAACTCCAAGCGAACTGTCATCTGCCTTTTACTGAGGAGTGGCTTCCGTCTGGCCACTCTACCATAAAAGCCTGATTGGTGGAGTACTGCAGAGATGGTTGTACTTCTGGAAGGTTCTGCTATCTCCACAGAAGAACTGTGGAGCGACCATCGGGCTCTTGGTCACCTCCCTGATCAAGGCCCTTTTCCTCTGATTGCTCAGTTTGGCCGGGCGGCCAGCTCTAGTAAGAGTCTTAGTAGTTCCAAACTACTTCGATTAAAGAATGGAGGCCATTGTGTTCTTGGACCTTCAATGCTGCAGAATAATTTTTTGACCCTTCCATAGAGCTGTGCCTCTGAGCTCTACGGATAATTCCTTCGACCTTGTGGCTTGGTTTTTGCTCTGACATGCACTGTCAACTGTGGGACCTTATCTAGACAGGTGTGGGCCTTTTCAAATCTTGTCCAATCAATTGAATTTACCACAGGTGGACTCCAAGTTGTAGAAACATCACAAGGATGATCAATGGAAACAGGATTCACCTGAGCTCAATTTCGAGTCTCATAGCAAAGGTTCTGAATACTTATGTAAATAAGGTATTTCTGTTTTTTATTTTGAATACATTTGCAAACGTTTCTAAAAACCTGTTTTGGCTTTGCCATTTTGGGGTATTGTGTGTAGACTGAAAATCATTTGTAATCCATTTTAGAATAAGGCTGTAATGTAACAAAATGTGAATAAAGTCAAGGGGCCTGAATACTTCCCAAATGCAGTGTATATATGAGGGATGAGGATGGAGGAATGTACCTGGCTCTCTGTTGGACCGAAGGAAGGCATCTGACTCTCCTTTCCTCTCGCAGCCCCCCACCACCACCACACACAAACACACATCCCCTCTGTCCTCCCTGCATGATGGATTAAATGGGCCGGGGGTCAGCAGCCTTTTGCTCGGGGGCTCCCAGTCGTCAGCGTAGGGGTAGCAATCGATGGGCCCATCTGTTATTTAAAGTTGGGGTCAGAGAGGAGAAGCAGTCAGTCTGATTAATGGAACAGCGGGTACTTTCTTAATAAAATTGATTTAGACAGAGCTCTCTCCAACTCCAGAGAGGGGTTGGGCTCTACAGCTAGCAGCTGACACTGTTTTCTGTTCTGCCTTGTTCTCTAGTTCTGTTGTTTTCGATGCAAGCCTTAGACAAGGTAGTTCAAAAACATTCCAAAATTCATTACCAAAATGGTTTATACTCCTCAAACTCAACTCTTGCCCTCGAAGCCAGCTCCACTGCATTTTTTTCATTTGTTCCCCTCTAATCAGGGTCTGATTTAGACCTGGGACACCAGGTGGGTGCACTTCATTATTAGGTAAAACAGAAAACTAGCAGGCCTCGTAGGGTAAGAGTTGAAGCAGTGGGTTATTGGAATCCCCAGAGTAGACAAGGAGGTTTGTAAAGGTTGTCTGATCGTTAGGTGAGAGGGTTGAGGAGACCCACCCTGATCCTGCTGTTAACTGGTGTTTGAGCATCCTGACCGGTGTGTTTGATCGTGCTCTACAGATCTCCTCCGTATGATTCATGGGTCTCCTGTAGAGCGTTACATCAGCATGGTGGTCAAAACCACACAAACATTAAGTAATTCACTGCTTTGGATTTAGCTAGCATCAACATCCCTGTTTAGCTGGCTGGCTTTAGCTGTTCACTGCTACATTAAATCAAATCCAATGGTATTGGTCACATACACATTTTGCAGATGTTATTGCGGGTGTAGCAAAGTGCTTGGGGTAATGGACAGACAAAACAACATGATCCAGTGTGGTGAGTTGTTATTTCATGAAGATCGACATGTGCGGCGTTAGTCGATGTGGATCAGGAATATTATGGATGGCAATAGTTTTTGTTAACACCCGTCAGCCCGATTTTCCCCAAGACATATTTCCGAAGACTGGAACTCTTTACTGAAGCGCTATGTGCTGTTTTTTTTTTATGGTTTCTTCTCAAGAATATCAAGACTGTGCTGTCAGACAGCGTATAATGAAATCATCGTCTGGGAATCACTGACACGAAGCATGTCTTTCAGTCCTCTCTCGTGACCAGGGACACACTAAAACCATGTGTGCTTTCCAAATGGAAGCCTATTCCTGACATAGTACACTACTTTTGACCAGGACCCTATAGGCCCTGGTAAAAATGTGTGCACTATATAGGGAGTAGAGTGCCATTTTTGGACGCGGTCCATGGCTGTTTCTCCTGCTTTGGTAAATAGATATTTGCCTGGAGCAGTCTCATGGAGGTGTGAAAGGTCAAGTGGTGACACATGGAGACCCTCAGAATGGTGCCTGTCAGACAGCACTCAGCGCCCACCCCTTCATTATGTCTGGCCTAGTCTACAGAGGAGGTGACCTCATTTCACTAATCCTACACCATGGTCCTGTTTGGCTCAGTTGGTAAGACCCTGAAGACGGCACAGTGATGCTGAAAAGTTGGTGTTTTACTCGGAGCGTATTGATTTAGTGTCACGCATTTATTTTGAAGACTGATCCTAACAAGGCTAATGTCGACCTTCATCTAGGAACACCAACTGTCCAACACAGAGCTCATCTCTATACACACACCCACAAATCACAGACATACCGAAGATGATGGCTAAATCCCAGATAACCTTAACATGTAAACCATTTTGCGTTTGATCTGGTTTAGTATTAAGACGGTATAGCCAGTGAGATGGGCAGGGTGCACTACCGACTACCCTGCAAATGTTGTTCAGTTTTCAAAGGCATGCGAGGTTCCTTTTAGAGCAGGTGACCAAACTTTTTACAACAATATCTATGGGCCCCCGCTGACCGCTCTGGGGCGCGCCCCACAGTTTGGGTACCATTGCTTTAGAGGAACAGTACATCCTTTGATCTCAGTGCGGTCTGTGGGTGAGAGATGGGCCTCAGTCTGGCCCGGTGACGGCGCCGCACCGCTCTTCACACACAGCACATACACACCCTCACTGGCCATGCCACAATGGACACAAAGGCCCCGAGCACAGTGCTTATAGCGTTCACAGGCAGATATATCCCTCACTGGCAGAGCCTAGGAGCACCCAGACTTCTCTATAAATCACTTGCCTAACAATTAACCTCAGTCCCCCCATACGGTTCCTCCTACCTTTTTCCCCCCCTACCCCTCTCTCCCTCCTTTCTCCTCCCAGTGTCATTAGGAACATTTCTCGCCTCCCGTAAATGCGTAGTTACCTCTGTGTGAAAACGCCTACGTCGTTTGTTTTTGCTTCCCGGCTGCACTGGTTCTGTATGTGGCCCCCATCCTCTGGGGCTGTTATCTCTTTCCGTAGCCCTGTTGTAACAGTCCCCCTGTACTCCTGTGTAGAAGGACATTCAAACTCCATTGGGTTCACTGTTGTAAACCCATGTGTTAGTTCATCACTTTTACTTTTTCTGTGTTTTTTTTCCTGGCTACGCTTTCTAAATCTAAGCATAGAAATAAATGGGCACTATGCTTTTGCCTAGCGACTCAAAGTGAGTTATTCCGCTGCTCTATGTTCGCTACATACTTCAGTCTGAGACTGCCGTCGTTGAAGTCGTTTGTGGTGACGTCCAAATGTGGGGTGTTGTACAAAAAAAGTAATCAGCGGTCGGATCGTCTAACCTATCAGAGTATCAAAACGCTGCTTTACCCGTGTGTGTTTTGGCTCTGGCCTAACCAATCAGTTTCTGGGACCAATCAGACCATCTAGAAATCTTCGGGGAGGTACTCCGATCCAGACTCATTGCGGAGAAGAAGCTAACGTC
The DNA here is from genome assembly GCA_030435695.1 of Brachymystax lenok tsinlingensis. Taxonomy (NCBI): domain Eukaryota; kingdom Metazoa; phylum Chordata; class Actinopteri; order Salmoniformes; family Salmonidae; genus Brachymystax; species Brachymystax lenok. The sequence continues at coordinate 56,928,697 of CM059819.1, read as the reverse complement.
CGTGGGCGTGGAGTTTGTCCGGTTGCAAGGGGTTTTGGTAGCCAGGCAACACTATACTACCGCATATACTGTATTTTATCCCCACCCCCTCAACACTTGAGTCGCTGGTCCGTGAATTACAGTGTTGATTGCGGAGGGGCTAAGCCCTCTTTGTATCCCAGCTCAATGCATGGGTAACAGGACATGGGCACATTCCATGTATTCATGAGAGACAGGGGGAGGGAGAGAGGAAGATGGAGAGATGCCTTTTGTACGGAAGGCTTTTTATATTCCTGTGGTGAGGCTCAGACCTTCGTCCTTCTGATCAGCCCATCAAGCCTTTCTGTCCTTGTGCACCTCCCTGCCATTTGATCACAATCCATTTAACTATTACATTCACACTAGCTAAAAGCACCCCCCCTCATAATGTCTTCATAGAAAGCCTGTATGTTGCGGTTGGGGTGGAGCAGCGACGCCTCTCTCTGACCAGCGTTAAGTGTCTCTGTCTCTGACCAGCGTTAAGTGCCTCTGTCCCTGACCAGCGTTAAGTGCCTCTGTCCCTGACCAGCGTTAAGTGCCTCTGTCCCTGACCAGCGTTAAGTGCCTCTGTCCCTGACCAGCGTTAAGTGCCTCTGTCTCTGTTGGAGAGATGGTCATGATTGTCTAAACCTGGAGTCAGAGTTCGTCACAACGGCCCATGTGTTTAAAATAGGGGGCGTCCCCTCTCCTTTATTAGATCCCCGTGCCACTCCAGGAATGTGACCTTTTGCCTCTGACTAGCTGGGTATATAACCAAACAAGGTTGGAAACTGACCCCCACCACCCCTTGATTGGAGGACTAAATTGAAACCAGTCGGTAATGCTCCGCGTGCTTTGTAGTTTAGAGGTGTTTGGCTCTTCAAAGCCTCGATTTAATTATGCTCATACGTTTCAGGTACTTGTGCGACCATTTTACTACGTGAGTTACAAGCATGTAAATTGCACAGCAAACCAGCAACAGAAGTTTTGTTCCATCAATATGTTGGGTTCAAGAAGTACACGTGCAAGACAAATGTTGGTGTCTGCCTCGACATGAAGCCTTGACACGATGTGAAAGCTCATAGGCCTAGCCACTACCATGTGGGTAGACTAACTGGACCACAGAGACTGGCAGTGAATGGATTCACAGTGAAGGCGGCTTATATGCACCAAGAGCTCGGTATACCCCACACATCAGTCATAACACTCATGTCATTGCAGCCCAGCCCCATGTACCACTTCCACCCACCCAGCGGGTTTAGGCCTGGTGCTAGGGCTAGGCCTGGGGTTGGGTCTGGTCTGAGTGAGAGTGAGTTATGTGCTTCTCTTGGCCAGCAGCAAACCCTGGGCCTCTTGACTTAGCACATTAAGGCATTACTGCAGGGCAGAGTGGTAGAAGTCAGGTCTGGCATGTGGACACATGCCGTGTCTCTCACGGGGTCTTTGAGTTTAAGGTTTGGAGGGATGGAGAGAATAATTTTTGCCAGAGGAAGAATGTGGCAACAAATAGGAGCTACGAATGTTGTCCCACTCTCTCTGTGTCTCTGTCTGTCTGTCTCTGTCTGTCTCTCTCTCTCTCTGTCTCTCTCTGTCTCCCTGTCTGTCTCTCTCTGTCTCCTTCCCTCTCTTGCGCTCTCCCAGGGCCTCGTTTAGCCAGACCTGGGGACTCCACCACCGACACACACAATCAGAGAAAGAAAAGGCACAAAGAGAGCTGGCAGAATGAGGGAGAAGGAGAGAGAATGGAAGGAGGGAGACATTTGGAAGGTGTTTGATTGTATAGGCTTGTTCAAAGAGTGCCATAATCATTCTATTCAACTATCAAGGTATTGGATTGACGAGTGTTAAAGGCCCAGTGCAGTCAAAAACGTGATTTTCTCGTGTTTTATATACACTGAGTATACCAAACATTAGGACCCCTCCCCCCTCATTTGCCCTCAGAACTGCCTCAATTTGTCAGGGCATGGATTCTACAAGGGGTTTAAAGAGTTCAACAGGGATGCTGGCCTATGTTGACTCCAATGCTTCCCACAGCTGTTTCAAGTTGGCTGGATGTCTTTTGGGTGGTGGACCATTCTTGATACACACGGGAAACTGTTTAGTGTGAAAAACCCAGCAGAGTTGAAGTTCTTGACACAAACTGGTGCGCCTGACACCTACTACCATACCATGCCCATTCACCCTCTGAATGGCACACTCACACAATCCATGGCTCAATTGTCTCAAGACTTAAAAATCCTTCTTTAACCCGTCTCCTCCCCTTCATCTATACTGATTCAAGTGGCATCAATAAGCGATCATGGATTCAACTGGTGAATGTTTTGTATGCTCAGTGTATTCCCATGCTGAGGTTGGAATAATACTGTAAAATGGTGAAAATGATAATGCCCTCTTAGTGTAAGATCTGTTTGAAAAGACCGCCTGAAACTTCAGCCTGTTTTGGTGATTAAATTAGTTAATAGACCAGTAAGAAACAGCGTTCCAAACCTCTCTGCCATTAACAGCAAATGTTCAGTTTTCCCCAACTTCAATCCGACATTCTTGCTTGAGAAATTGACCTTGGCTTAGAAGCTTTTGTTTCTTTTTGACCATTTTAGTTGAACGCAATCACAGTAAGGTACTTAATTGTTACCCAGAAATTATTTGATAATGAGATAAAAAGGGCTGCATTGGACCTTTAACACTAGAACCGCTAAAGCAGTCATTTTGACTGCTCATGAATTACAAAATTGTATTACTCTGCCTTTTTTTTAAGTCATGCCCCCCTCCATCCTTGACTTTTCCTAAATAAGTCTATATAACACTGTCTCTGTTGGAATCTTAACATCACAAACAGAACTGGAGTTATAACCAGTTTTAGGAGGGCATGTCATTTTTTTTATGGTAAGGCCTGCTTCGCTCTCTCACGACAGTTAAAAGTGCAGTGCCCAGCTGATTATCAGGGTGATTATTGCCTCAAAACTGTACCTAAACTATACCAAAACTAATTTCACTCATATTACAGATTAAATAAATTAAGTGAAGTATGATGGAGAGAAAGGGGGAGCATGGGCATTCTAGTTTAATCTTTTTTTTTTGTGAATTCTTTCCAGTGTGTCAAGTAATTATCTTTTAGTTTTTTTGTGTTGCTGTCCTGGGGCTCTGTGGGGTCTGTTTATGTTTGTAAACAGAGCCCCATGACCAGCTTGCTTAGGGGACTCTTCTCCAGGTTCATCTCTCTGTAGGTGATGGCTTTGTTATGGAAGGTTTAGGAATCACTTCCCTTTTAGGTGGTTGTAGAATTTAACTGCTCTTTTCTGGATTTTGATAATTAGCCGGTATCGGTGTAATTTTGTTCTGCATGCATTTTGGTGTTTTACGTTGTACACAGAGGTTAATTTTGCGGAATTCTGCATACAGAAATTCTATATGCTGTTTGTCCCATTTGTTTTATTCTTGGTTGGTGAGCGGACCCCAGACCTCACAACCATAAAGCAATTGGTTCTATAACTGATTGAAGTATTTTTTACCAGATCCTTATTGCTATGTCAAATTTGATGTTCCTTTTGATGGCATAGAAGGCCCTTCTTGCCTTGTCTCTCAACTTCCACAAAGCTGTGAAAGAGCTATCTGTGGCGCTGATGTTAAGGCCGAGGTATGTATAGTTTTTTGTGTACTCTAGGGCAACTGTGTCTAGATGGAATTTGTATTTGTGGTTCTGGCAGCTGGACCTTTTTTGCAACACCATTATTTTTGTCTTACTGAAATTTACTGTCAGGGCCCAGGTCTGACAGAATCTGGGCAGAAGATGGTGCTGCTGTAGGCCTTCCTTGGTTGGGAACAGAAGCACCAGATCATCAGCAAACAGACATTTGACTTCAGATTTTAGTAGGGTGAAGCCGTGTGCTGCAGACAGTTCTAGTGCCCTCGCAAATTCGTTGATATGTATGTTGAAGAGGGTGGGGCTTAAGCTACATCCCTGTCTCACCAATGGCACTGTGGAAAGAAATGTGTTTTTTGCCTATTTTAACCGCACACTTGTTGTTTGTGTAGATGTATTTTATAATGTTGTATGTTTTTCCCCCAACACCGCTTTGCATCAAGTTGTATAGCAGACCTTCATGCCAAATTGAATCAAAAGATTTTTTGAAATCAACAAAGCATGAGAAGACTGCCTTTGTTTTGGTTTGTTTGTTTGTTTGTCAATTAGGGTGTGCAGGGTGCATACGTGGTCTGTTGTACGGTAATTTGGTAAAAAGCCAATTTCACTGAGGAAATGTATGAGTCTGCTGTTAATGATAATGCAGAGGATTATCCCAAGGTTGCTGTTGACGCATATCCCACAGTAGTTATTGGGGTCAAATTTGTCTCCACTTTTGTGAATTGGGGTGATCAGTCCTTGGTTCCAAATATTGGGGAAGATGCCACAGCTGAGGATGATGTTAGCCAATTGGAATTTGTGGTCAATATATTTTGTCATTTCACTGAGGATACCATCAACACCACAGGCCTTTTTGGGTTGGAGGGTTTGTATTTTGTCCTGTAGTTCATTCAATGTAATTGGAGAATCCAGTGGGTTCTGGTCATCTTTAATAGTTGATTTTAAGATTTGTATTTGATCATGTATATGTTTTTGCTGTTTGTTCTTTGTTATAGGGCCAAAAAGATTGGAGAAGTGGTTTATCCATGCATCTCCATGTTTTCCAATTTTCCCAGAAGTGGTTAGTCAATGGATTCTTCAATTACATTTCTGATATGCTGTTCCTCCTTTTTACGTAGTGTATTTTTGTATTGTTTTAGTGATTCACCGTAGTGAAGGTGTAGACTCAGGTTTTCTGTGTCTCTCTGTTTTTGGTTGGATAGGTTTCTCCATTTCTTTCTTAGGTTTTTGCATTCTTCACCAAACCATTTATCATTGTTAATTGTCTTAGGTTTTCTGTTTGACAGGGAAGAGGAGAGGTAAAATATAATGTTTAGGTTTTCTACTGCTGAGTTTACACCTTCACTATTACAGTGGAATGTTTTGTCCAGGAAGTTGTCTGAAAGGGATTGAGTTTGTTGTTGCCTAATAGTTTTTTGGTAGGTTTCCACACTACATTCCTTCCGTCTATAGCATTTCTAAATATTATTCAGTTCCTTTGGCTTTGATGCCTCATTTGAGGATTGCGCTGTTCAAATACTGTAGACTGTGCTTTTGCCGTGATCTGCTAAGGGTGTTATTAGGTTGACTGTGAACACTGAGAGACTCTGAGGTCAGTAATAAAGTAGTCTACAGTACTACTGCCAAGAGACAAGCTATAGGTGTACCTACCTCTGCTTCTCCCCCTCTCTCTTTCTGCCTCTCTCTCTCTCGCTCCGCCGCCCTCTCACTACCTCGCTCCCTTTTATTCCTCCTTCTCTCACATCTTGAGGAGGGAAGAAGAAAACATGATTTCTACCAGATGCAGCTTCATCTGAGGTGTGTCTGTCTGTCAGTGTGAGGCATGTTGCAGTGCATTAACCTTTCCTCCATATGTTCCCCAGCCTAATACTGACAGACAGACAAGAAAATAACTAAGTGGGTTTGATCACCTGCGATGCAAATTGTATAACTCAGTTCTGCGGCGCGCCTAGCACTGTGCCATGGGTTATATGAAAATATTATGAAGGGTATGTTGTCGGTAAATAATTAAGCATGTTGTTTGAAGATTATAAATGCTGGGGCATGGTGGTGCAGACTGAGGTTTGATGTAAAACAATCTCTCTTTTAGACTAACTCAAGTAGTTCACCATAGAGAAGTGAACTCATATAATGCTACGCAGCTTGGGGAAAGCAAACCTCAGCCATTTCCCTTTCTCCTGAGGATTTCAGTGTTTTTTTTCAGTTGGGTTTTCTTTCTCAAAGTGTAGTCAAGCCTTCACAAAGTTGCCCCCCCCCCAAAAAAGGGCCTTGCTTGAGCTCCTGTCTGAGTCTTGGCCAAGTACATTTACATTATTTAGATTAACTTTCTTCCTCACAGTTGGTCACAGTATTATAGATGAATTCTTTCACGCAGGCAGTTTTCCCCCCTCATATGAAGTGCAGTGAGTGAAGGAAACATAAAGAGTTTGGAGAGAAAGGCGTGGAGTGGAAGGGTGAGAGTGGGAGTTGATAATGTGTGTAAAAACTTGCAGTGTAGGGTGCCTTCTCCTCTTTTGGGGGCCAAACTCTGATATCCCTCTTTCTCCTTCTCTCTTCTGGTCGATGGGGTGGCGTCAGAGCAGGGCTTTCTGTATATGTGTGTGTGTGTGTGTGTGCTCCAGCTGTGTCTGTCTGTCTCAGCCCCCTGCCCCTCCTCCTCCCACTTCCCACTCCCCTGTCAGGACCCTCGTTTGCATAGATGCTGCGAGAGGGAGTGAGCGAGAGTCCGAGGGAGAGCAGAGTGTTGAAGCTGCTACACTCAGAACACAGGGCAACTGCTGCCTGTCTGGAAACTATTCTATTCGCCAGCACCCCTCCTCCTTCACCATTTTCTCTGAAACTCAGGGTTTTGTTCCTCTCTCTGGGTAACTGTTTTGTTTCTTCCCGTCTTTTACAGTAGTCTGACTCGTCAGAGGCAAAGGGGAGTTTTTAGTCTCTTTGGTTTGTCCAGAGCGGCTGTAGTCTACTGTCCTGAACATTTCAGCGTCTCTGCTGAGCAGAGGAAAGACTAAGCTTTTTTTCTCCCCCTCTGAGTGGATTTGGAGTGTGTGAGAGAGGGAGGGGAGTGTGCGAGCGTGCGTGTCAGTGAGCGACAGCGTGGGGAAAGGATGGCTGCCTGCCTCTGAGCTGCGTCTGCGCTCACGGGTTAACTCACGTCAATAAGGAACAAGAGACAAGCGAGGAGAAAAAAAAACTTTTTGGAAAGAAGGAAATTGCTTTGCTTTCTTCAAGGTTTAAGAAAGGGATTTGAACAATGCCTGCTGAAGTGAAACAGGTTAGTACTGTGATTACCCAATTAATCTGTCTCTTTCTCCTCTCTCAGCCTTCATTTTTCCTCCATCTCTCTCTCTCCACTTCTCCTGTGTTTTCCTCATATATGGTCATTGTGCTGGCTGGTAGGTGGTTAGATGTTTCATGTTTGCTACGTGAGGCTTTGTTGTCGGAAGGTCAAATGATACATCTGCTTCCTAAAAAACATCTTTAGTAGCTGGCAATTGAATCACTTTCTTGCATTCTTGTCCTTCAGGAGGAGCATCTGTGTGTGTGTACTAGTCTAGTCCCTACCGGGTTCTTCTCTTGCTCATCCTACATAATTAACTATTTATTTACACTATTTGTAGGCTGTAGTGCATTCTGAGAAGAGGGAACTGATATCTATAGACGGGTCTTCTGTCTTGTAAGCGGTCATCAGTATGATATATGGGGAACCCATCCACGTTGCCACAGACTCCGTCTGACAGTAACATTCTGATTCCCAGATGATACACATATAGACTTCTGTTGATGACATACTGTAGCCCTATGTAATGTCTTGGATCACATTTGGGGTGAGCGCTGGAAGTTTCTCTGTAACGATTGGTTGTAAGAGGCAGGGTGAACCCATGACTGGATTCATAACCTCCCTTTAAAGGCCAATTGAAGCTGTGGTCGGGAGAGGACAACTATTTCAGCCTTTGGTTTTCACAATAAGGCTCCATTTCAAGTTACATTTTATTGTCACGTGTTTCGAGTACAGTAAAATGTCTTTTCTTGCAAGTTCTTTCCCAACAACGCAGTAATCAGTAGAACAACAAAGTAAAGTAGAACAAATGGGAAATAAGAAGTAAGCTACAGTATATACAGGGTCAGTGCCAATACCATATTTACAATGTGCAAGGAGACTGGGGTCAGGTGACTAGGCACCAGGATGTATGATAAACAGAGTAGCAGCAGCATATATGATGATTGTGTGTAAAGTCAGTAGGAATGTGTAAGTAAATGAAGTGTGTGTGTGGTGTTGGAGTGTGAGTGGGCATGTAGAGTCCTGTGAGTGTGCAAAAATACAATAAAAGGGTCAATGCAGCAGGGTTGGGGTAAATTCAGGAAGTTTACAGAAATGTCAATGCTTCAATGAGGACAATTTGGAATTGGAATTTGGTTTGCTTGCTGAATTCAGATGGAATTGACCCCAATCCTGCAATGCCAATAGTCCATGTAGCCATTTTGTTAGCTCCATTACCAGAGGAATGTGCTTTTGTTAGTAGTGTGATTTTTAGTGCTGCTTTTGGTGTTTTATAATATATTATTTGAACATGTATCCTACGCTGTGAGAATGCGCTTTTCTCTGCCGAGCTTGGCAGTGCTCAGATGATAATAAAATAATTAAAATACTAGGAATGTAATGAATTTTATTTTTTTATTTTTATTTTTTTCCTGCGGGAGGCCTATGTTTTGAATGAAAAAAAAAAAAAAAAATACTAGATTGAGATTCAAAGAGAGGAGAAGGCTAGCTTTGAATAAAGTCAACTACTCATAGTCAGCTCCTCTTCTCCCAGAACCCTGTACATATTGGGATGGGGTAGAGGGTGGAGTTAAAAAAACCCTGGCCTGGCGGAGAGAAACATTGTCAACTATCCACTTTGCTGTGATAATCTGTTAACAGCTGCCCTGTGGATGGTGGATACTTGGGCAACGGGCTGGAGCCAAAATGAAAATAATTGTATTTTCTTTCTAACCTTGTGTTCTTTTCACCTTTTGACTCCCTTGTTTCTATACTGTGTGTGTTTCCAGTAATCTTACGTGTGCTTACTCATCCGTGACACCTGAGTGTCACCAACGTGTGACCTCTCTAGGGTGCGGTCCTAAAATGGAGTGTAGATGTGCGCTGACCTCTGTTGCCGTCAGAGATGCCTGGCATGCTTAAGGGTGCGCTGGCATCATGACCCACCTCTGCCAACCTTTTCTATACTTCCGACTTCAAAATCGTCAGTGAGAAGAACACCTGCTGAAGGGGTGGTTGTCCCTGTCACATACACCCCCAGGCCCTAAATAGATGGGTTACCCAGGGTCAATGTTGTTTTTGTTATGGTGTTTAAGGGACGTCTGCCTTTTTTTTTAAGGGCAAGCGGTTGAAAGGTTTCTGTAACCCCTGACCTCCACACCCATCCCTGCGCTTCAGCTGTGATATACCGTGTGGGGATCTGGTACCTCAGAATCTATTTCTATACGTTGAAGACATATAGTTCTGTGATGGTCTGGTCAGGCTACACAGGCTGTAGATCACAGTGCTGAGAGAGCAGAGGGCAGGCAGGGGTAGCAGAGAGCAGAGTACTACTGCACAGATGTTCCTGTGCCCTGAACTCGTCTTAAAGCAGCAGTAACAGCAGCAGGGCTTATGTTAAATGAATCCCGGTGAAGATTACTCCCTCAGCCCTCAATTACTACTGAGGACTTGGTCGGTCTGACCATGTCGGAGTTATATTTAAACTTGCCTTATTTAAAAGTTCTCTGCAGACCAAAGGGTTGCTCCCTCGCTTGGAATAGCCTGTGTTGCTTGTACAGGCGTTTTACGTCTCATCCTGGTGGAGAATGGGAGATTTCACCGTGAAGGAAAAGGAAAATATTCAGAAAAACCAATAGTAATTATCTTCCTCTGAGATCTACAGTTGCAGGATCTCACTGTGTGTTCCAAATTCCCTTTGTAGTACACTTCTTTTGACCAGCGCTCTATGGGCCCTGGTCAAAAGTAGTGCACTATAAAGAGAATAGGGTGCTATTTGGAACAGAAAACACTTTTTTTCCTGTCAATGGCTGAGTGAGGAGAAACCGCCAGAGTGACAAAATAATTCATCTAGAATTCAGCCAGAGATGTAGTGTCTGGTATTAAGTGTTGTGGACTGTCTGAGGCAGCTTATGGTGGTTTCACATGTATTAATGACGACTTCTCTCCTCAGACTTGGTTTGGTTCCTGAGTTAAATGAAAACCAACCATCCCTGTATTGATTTCCATTCCTCTCTGTCTGCTCAGGCGGCCTCTGGTGGAAGGCAGCGCTCCTCTGTCCTCTCTTACAACATCCTACAGATCAGTATTTGAAGACATGTAGAGCATTGGGATCGGCATTGTTCAGCCACAATCGTACACAAATATCAGTGACCCGAATGTGCAAACAGTGAACGGCTGGTGGAGATGGAAAATGCCCAGGGATGCTGTTTGGTCATAAGTGCTGTTCTGGCAGGAAGGGGAAGTTTAGTAGGGAATGGGGAGGCTTGGAGATGCCTTGTGACTCCTTCCAGGTGGCATGGCCCGATGCAGGCGCCCCCCATACTGCCCATGTTTCCCATACCATTCCCACACCTACTCTTATCGCACAACCTATGTGACATTAACTTCTCCCCATCCCTCTACCCCTCCAACCAACCCCACCTACCTACTTGGCCTGGATTGAGTGGGTGCCAGGGCTGGGTAACCGGAGCTGGACTTATGAGAACAGCTGACCCTCTCCCCACCCTTCCCTTTCTGGTATAGGCATTTAGAATTAACATGCTGCTGGCCTGGCCATCAGGTATCTGGAGTGTCCTGTGAGGGGGACATGCCATGCACTTCTCTCACCATACCCAGGGGGGCGCCACAGAGACCACGGCTGCGCTCTCGTAACCCATTGGGCAGGCTGACAAGGTGACCGATATAGCCTAGTCATGCCTGGCCTGGCCTGCTCTCGCTCGCTCACTTACTACCCCTCTCACACTCTCACTTACGGACTCCCCTGACATATCGTCTCTTTGGGGCCTGGTAAAAAGTAGTGAATAGGGTGCTATTTAGGATGCGTGGATATTAGGATATTTGTACGGCCGCTGCTTCTCCCTGCCGGCCGCTGCCAAGCTTTCGTCATTGGCTGATGGAATTAAAAGGTGAGCAATGTAACAGGCCTGGAGATGGATGCTTTCATATCCGTCCTTGTGTTTGGGAATAAACCGTGTCGGGGGGATAAAAGATGCAGCGCATTAATGAGATTGTTTGCCTTATTATCTGACGGTTGTTTTTCCATCCACCAGACTAGAGCAGGCCTGTTCAACACTGTGTGTGTGTGCGCGCGCGCTGTATACACATGCATAAATTCATGCAAAACCTACATTACGCTGTGTTTTGTAGGCTACACGCAAGCTAAGCAACCTCCAATGGCTTGTCAATGGGCACTGTGTGATTGAAAGTGTTGTTTCTTTCTCTCTTTAACTGTGAAATAAATCGTTAACATGAGGCCACACAGAGACTGAGTCAGCTTACACACACACACACACACACACACACACACACACTACTGAAGGGGAGTGACTTAGGAGCAGCCATTGTGTCCCATGCAGTGCTTATATACTTAATGCGTGCCTGCTCTGGAAATAGGGCTAGCCCTGTTTCCGTGGGAATGAGAGTAGTAAGTTCCTCCTGTAATCTCCTCTCCTTGCCTCCAACACCATAAACACTCTGTTTGTGTATTTGTGTGTGTGTGTCGGGGAATGAGTCTTCCTCCATTCCTTTCTCCACCCGTCAGGCTGGCTCTATCTCTCTGTCCTGTCCTGCTGGATCCCTGCCTGCGACAGACTTGTTTTAGATCCGCAGATAACAGGGCAACAATCCTCAGAGTAAACAACCACAGCAGGCAGAGAGTGGGCAGGCAGATAGAGGCCTCATCGTAGCCTACCTCTGTCCTGTGGACACCAGACAGGGAAGGGGGTGGAGAGGGATGCGAGGAGAGTGCAGACGGGTGATGGGGTGGGGGTGATGGAGCTCCGTGATGGAGCTCCGTGTCTCTTCTTTGATGACAGGTGACGAGGCTGGATTATTGGGCCTCGATTGCTATCTGGATTGCTGTTCTGCTTATATCCCATTTCCCCAACTCTATCTGCACCCCTATGCAGAGGCTGATAAAGAAAGATGAAAGGTTTCTCTCTGTGTGTGTGTGTGTGTGTGTGTGTGTGTGTGTGTGTGTGTGTGTGTGTGTGTGTGTGTGTGATTGGTGTATGCGGCAACGGCTGAGGGAAAAGGTGCATATGTGACAGTTTCTGGGTGGAGCCATTGCTACAGGAGTGGATGCAGCCTGCTAGTGATTAATGACACTAGCAGGCTGCAGGAGTTTGGCAGCCAGAGTCCTGTGTTTACCTTGTTTCATTAGCCCCCCATCTCTCTAGCCCTCTCGCTCTGTCCCCCAGAGAAAGGCAGTGGGTGCATACCAAATGGCACCCTATTTCCTATAGTGAACTACCCTCTGGGCCCTGGTCAAAAGTAGTGCACTATGTAGTGACTAGGGCTAGGGGGGCAGTTGGGACACAAGCCAGTGTGCTACGGTCGAGGAGCCAAAGGTGATGCATCGTACGGTCAGAAGAATCCAACGCTCATGGACGTCATGCTGAAATCCAGATTTTCCTCAATGCACCACAAACGTAGCCCGGTACTCGAACTCAAGAAAACATTGAGCGTAAGGAATGAATGTCCCGCCTAGGAAAAAGCCAATCTTCAAGTGCATCAGAGGAACCCTGAAAAGACAAACATATCCGGAGGTAGCCTATATGGGATTAGCAGGGGATTGATAGATTGACGTGATGTGTGCCATTTGTCCTGAGGAGCACATTAGCGTTGCCATTGACCACAGCGATCGATTCAGAGATTAAGTAGAAGTTTATCCCCCCCCGGTCTGTTCCTCCCTCTGCATTCATTCTGCATGACTAGCCTACTACTTCCTCTTACTCCCGATCTGTTAAAGTATGGCCCTTTTGAAAAGAACTGGGGCTTCTTTGACAGTTATTTATAGGTCCTATAGAACCCCCTCCTGCAGCTGGGGACCTTTTGAGAGGGGCCCTGAGGGGGGAGGTCAAAGTCCTCATACGGCTCCCTTCAACCAGAAACACGAGGACAAATGCTTACCCCCCAGCGCCCCCCTCTAGCATCAACCAGCACATACAACACGCCCCCCGGGGTTTGAGACCAGACCAGAACTAGAGAAGAAGAAGCTCCGCTTACGATCATGTTTCGTTTGGAATTTTTGGATGATCCGTGTGATGCACTTTCTGTCTGTGATGACGGCTCCCGAAGGAAGGTAGTGAGTAGAGGGGTGGGTACGGACCATCGATCCATCCCTCCATCCTCCATCAGGCCATCTGTCTTCTGGCTGCTGTCTTCTGGGATTTAATGCTCCCCTCTGACAGCTCTTTAGCGGGCCTCTGTAAGCCTGGCCTGGCACTCCAGATTAGCACAGAGCCATGTGGTGGAGCACAGCACAGCATCGGGTGAGCAAGGGAGGGCTCTCTACTCATTTGTGTGTGTAAGTAGGTAGTGTTTGGAATGATGACGGCAGTCTTCAGGCTATTTCTCAGTGACCAGCCTGAAAGGGTTTTGTAACGTCCATCTTTGGCACCAACAGTCAAACTGTCTTGACGGACTAACTCAACCCATAGCTTGCAGCGGTTGGTTTTGTAAAGTTGGCCTGCCTGGTCAATATGTTGGAATGCGGACGTTTTTTTTGTCAGTTGCAGAACGGAAAGGCAGTTGAGTTGTTGATTGGTTCCGGTGGTTCATTAGAATGCTGTTGGAAACCTCCCCTTTAGACCCAGACAATGAGGCCCGTTACTGATGGCAGAGGTCCAGAGAGTCAGAGGGCGAGAGAGAGCGAGAGGCAGAGAGATGAGGGGGAGGCCACAGAGTCAGTGTCCCCAGGCCCCCTTACCCCTTCAGCCTTCCAGCCAGCCGCCCAAGCCACTTCCACCGTTCAGTCAGCACAAACACATGCTAATTTATTAGTGGCGAGAGTTCTGCCTTAGAAACCCATAAAAGGGAGAAAGATAGTTTTTTTGTCATTTCTTTAGCAGACGGCTCCTTCTCATATACAGTACAATGGTTCCTACAGTCCTAACAATAGAGGCATCCAGATTCCGGGCCAGCTGTCATATGTCATTACGTGTGATGGCACTGCATTGTTACTCATCTCCTTATCTTCTCTTGATATGGGCGCGGCCCGTGCCCAGAGGGCCCTCGCAGAACAATGGAGCGACGCTCCAGTCACACATTCCTCAAGGGATCTATTGAGTTGTCTAATGAAGGCAGACTTGCATGCTTTGCTCTGTAATGGCTGCCGGGGGATGATTCCTGGTTCCGCTACAGTAAATGCCGCCACCTTCCTTAGTTCAGCCCTCAACCCTCCATGTTTTAATTTGTTTGAAGTCTGTAATGGAATGTGAAGTGGAGCATGGTGGAGTTAGTGGTGGCGCTGTTACTGTGCCAGCCACAGCCAGGTCTGTCTGCTGAAGTGAAGGGGTAGACAGAGCAGGTGGCGCGGTGCGTAAGTTAAGACCACCCGGCCCAGGCTGGGTTGTTTAGAGACAGTGGGAAATGTCGGCCCACTCATGGCCTTTGTTATGTCTGTCGGTAAGACCTCCGTTAGAGCCAACTTCTTAAAAGGGCCACTTTCATTTTTGCTCTACAAGTGAATCATGGTATCATGGTTCCGTATTCACCAAAATAGCTTCAAGTACTTTTATGTCTGGCAACTACAATGTCTGTACCCAGGCTCAGTCTGTACCCCTTTGAATGAGTGGGTGCAAATATGTATTAGAAGAATATTCCCATTTTATCTGCGCTGAAACAACATCCTTGTTTAGACAAATCACAGCTTATATTTTCGTAGCTGGAGCTTTTGGCTGCCGCCGTCACTACAGTCTGAGCCTGTATTTATTTCCCTATGGCTGGTGCTGCTCTGGGTTGCCGTGGGTTACCAACTGACATGCTGAGACAATAGGGAGGCCCTCGGTCCATTTGGCGGGTCAGGGGCCGGACGAAAGACGCCTTTCCCTCAAAATGTGGACGTGTCGACGAGTTTGCACGCAATAAACCCAGCTAAGGTCCTCGAAGTTAAGCAAACAAAGCTTGTTGACACAGACCACCTAGAGTTTCCCCAGATTCTTTCCATCGTACTTCAGTATAGTTAAGAGACGCTTTAATCCAATAAGACTCACTTTTCATCTCGGCAAGCCCCTCCCTGTCCATTTGGGGGTTTGTTCCTGTCTGTGGAGGAGTGGGAAGTGAGCTGGTGTGTGTGTGCGCGCTCCACCACTGACTGTTTCTCTGGCCTTAAGGGCCTGCAGGGAGTGTTAGGGGTCACCGAGCAGCCAGCTAACATTCCTCAGTCTGGCTTCCAAGCATTCAAACTCCGCCATCACCTCTCCCCGTCGCTCTTCCTTTCTTACTCTCTCTTTTTCAAGTCTCTCTTTCTTTGCCCCGCTATTTCTCTCTCTACCATCTCTCCTCTGCAGCCCCAAATCTCTCCTCTGCAGCCCCAAAGGCTGTTGGGAGCTAATTGAGGCTGGTGGTCTCCTGGACATGGTCTGGAGTAGGACAGGACGCATATGAATGCCCCCTTGTACGTCATATTAGTGTCATTAACCGTCCAGCCAGGAGTCACGGGAGACAGGAGTAGAATCTGTCTCTTTCTCTCATGTTCTCACGCCACTCATGTTAAAGCCTAACATGCTGATAATGGCCTCTCTAGCACTAATGAAGGGCGTAGGATTCACCCAGTTTTGGCTGGATCTATTCTGTCTACTGTGTAATGAGAAGAGGATTTCTCGCCGCATCTTTGTCTAGAGACATTAGAGACACTGTTCAAGTGCAGACTTTTGAAATGGGAAACTTTGAGCTACTGTATAGTCCGTGCATCTCTGTGGAAGTGTTTTTGTTTGTCATACTGTATGTATATTTCCAGACTCATGCCTCACTCTACAAATGTCCCAAGGCCCGCTTCACAATAAAAACCAAAGTAGAACAGCTAGATAGATGTATTTAGTTATTTACACTACTCCTCAAAAGTAGTCAGAAGAACTCCAGAGACGAGACCGACCAACATAGACGGGAAGCTTTCAAAGAATAGCTATTGTCCGCCCACCATGTTGTGGTGTGGAAATGACTTACTCACAGAGTGGCTATATATCCGTTGTCAGAACAAGGCATTGGACACCCGTGAGACAGTGCACCATGGGCACTCGCTCACACATTCTGTACACACATGGACCTGGGCTCCCCAAGATGCAGCCTCAAATCATAGCTGGGACTCTCCTGTGCAAATACAAGCATACAGTCTGCAGGGCTAGGCCATGCCAGCTCAGAACCCAGACGCACAGCAGCTCTGTCCATCCGTGTGCGTCTCTGTCCGTCCGTGTGTCTCTGTCCGTCCGTGTGTGTCGCTCTGTGTGTTGCTCTCTGTCTGTGTGTCTGTCTCTGTGTGGCTAACATGGCTCCTGTCTAATCTCTCTCCAGAACACACCACCAGTAAACCTAATTAGCTCTCCTTCTTTTTCCCAGCACACGGATGTGCCTCTCTTTTCGATTCCACAGCCCTCTAATTTGTATTGAGAAGCACTATACTGTGGTGAATGACCTCATGCTGAGTGTTTTGGAAGGTAACGGACGGAGGGGGTTTAAGGAGGAGGGGGTAACCTGCCAATCTGTGTGCGGGACACTTCACAGGGGTTTTTCCCCCATGTGAACTGCGGTACACCGTGTTCCATATTTGCCGCCTCGGCTAAGAAAGGCCTGGGAGGGGAGGTGTGGAAATAGGTTGCTGCAGATGATCCACCCGACAATACTACTGCAGACAACACCTTCAGGGCTGAGCCAAAGCCTGGGAGATGGGATGGAGCAAGCCATGGATTCTATAGATGTTTCATAGAATATGTTTGTGAAAAGTATGGAGTGTATGCATTGTGTAATTTGTGTGCTCGGATGCACATGGAATGTGTATATATGTGTGCGCGTGTCAGTACGTGAGTGTGTATTAGTGGATATCTATCTACGTGTGTGTGTGTTGTAGACACAGCGAGCTGCGCTAACAGCAGCACAGGGGACAGCTTGTTGTGGATCTGAAGTGGGTCATCTCGCTACAGCTCCAGTATAGGCTAGCTCTCGTTCTCACACTGTGGGGAGAAGCTGCTGTTCCACAGGCTGGGATTCTCCTCCAGAGTAGGGCTTTACCATCAGGATACGTGGCTGGTTGCACACCTCCCCCGGATGGCTCTACCCTCACCTCTTATAGCATGACACAGTGAGTCCCATGAGTTGAATTTGATATGGCTTATATTGTGGCTTCGGATTTATTGAAATATGGATTTTTTTTTTTCTTCTTGTGCGTCTTCTCCTTTCTCTTGCTCTACCATCGGAGCATGTGTTTATCTTCTTGATCAAGCGTCGCACCTCTTATGACATTGACGTACGGAACATTTTACCTTCGTGTGGGCGTTTACTGTTAGAT
The DNA here is from genome assembly GCA_030435695.1 of Brachymystax lenok tsinlingensis. Classification (NCBI taxonomy): domain Eukaryota; kingdom Metazoa; phylum Chordata; class Actinopteri; order Salmoniformes; family Salmonidae; genus Brachymystax; species Brachymystax lenok. The sequence goes on along the minus strand of CM059819.1, from coordinate 56,911,516 downwards.
CAGAATGATTTGTCTTCTTCTAACTGTACAGAGATCACTCATCTCATATCTGTCAGGCAAACAGTCTTATGTTGCCCGTTTCTTCCATCAAAGAGCCACATTTGGGATTGTGTTTGTCTAATGGGCAGGAGTCCCATGGTTGAGACTCTGGCTGCTGGGATATCCTCCGTAGTTGAAATGAGTAGGACAGCCTTGATGACGCAACAGTCCTCTGCGTTGTCGCCGAGCGCTTCTGTGTTTTTGTGACAGGAGGGTGCTGTGCTGTGAAGGAACCGATCTCTTTCATGCCCTTTTCAGCTCTGTGAGATCAAACCCTTGTATCTGCGCTCCAGAACGTTTCATGTCCAAACGTCTGCTGTGTGTGCATGCGTGCCCCGCCTCAGCCTAGCTCTCTGAAGAAGCAGGATGAATCGATGTGACAGGTCGTGATTCCAAACACTTACACAGACTAATTTCCCTGGTTTGATACACAGGGAAGCGGTTTTTGGTGGTTGCCTCCGGAATGTCGTCAACATTATAGGTTTTGATGGCGTTTTCCACTCTGATGAGGATAGCTCAGCATACTGTAAGTGATACCAGTCTGTGCTAGAGCTTAGAGCTCAAGTAGACGTTATAGAGTCATGTTTACTGGATGAGGTCACTGCTTATACCTCAGAACTCTCTGGATTCCATTCAGATTCATTTCGGGGATTACCTTTTATTCAAATTAAATAATCCAGGGCTGACTTTTTTTTCTTCATGTAAATCTATTCAGAATTGACAGGGTACTAGAACAGCACTAGGAGTTTAATACCTCAAATGAGTCATGTGTGATTCATGTGACGCGCTCCTTCTCTTTGCTCAGTCATATGTCTGGAAGCTTCTATTGGATGGTTGTGCTAGGGGTATGCCAATGAAAAAGGATTCAAACATCCGCCGCCCAACCAGTGCTATGTAGTGTCCTTACTCGTTTGCTGCATACTGTTAGGAATCCCCCCCTCGTCCTGTATTTTTTTACTTTCTTGTGGGTTTAGAACGGGTACTATAGACATGCTGGCAGCGTGCAGGCAGCAGCCTCTCAGTAATGTGAGAGATGTGAGCACCCTGTAGCCATATGGGGCTTGGAATTCCACTGAAGTGTTCCCTAATCTCCACAACATGGGAGGAATTTGGAGGCGTTTTTTTCCCAGCAGACAATATCAACCTGTGCTTCTGCTGCGCACCACGTGGGTCTGGGTTTGGCACGCAGTGTTGAGGCTGCAGATCTGGCCCCTGTAGCGCCATCTTGTAGGGAAAGGGGTGGATGGTTGGGCAGGGGGGGGGAAGCCCTCGTCCTCCTCCTCCTCCTCAGAATGTCGACGTAAAATGAAGAGCGTGTGTCTGAGTTTGTCTCGCTGCTATCAATGATGTGATTGGTCTCCTGAGAGTAAAACAGTTTAGCGGCCTAGTGTAGCGGCGCTGCTGCTGTGTTGGGAAGGAAGTCCTTGAATGAGTCACTAAATGGCTGCTGATTGTTCAAGGCTGAGGCTAACGGACATTAGCTGGCCACACGGTACTGTTTCAGCTCTCTGTCTATGTGATCTCTGCTGTAATTATTGGAATCTGCTGTTATCTTGGCTGAGAAATGATTTGTACATTGATGCCCAAGCATCGAAATGGATTGTTTTTCAGTTAGTACCATGGGATTAGATTTAATTTAGCAGTAATCCAACAAACTAATGCTGTACTCACCCTGAGGACGTATTGTTGTAGCTTCTGTTGTGGTGTTCTTGGTGTGATTCTTATTACCTTTTGAGCAGAAGTTACAACTCTGTTTTTCACTAAGTTAGTGAAGATTTTTGGTTTTGTTTATTTGCTATTGGCGAAAGTCAATAACGATATCCTCAACTCTTATTGTACAAGGTACCTTTACTAGGAGTGTTGCGATATTGTTGTTTATTCGACTGTTATTGTTTCTGGCGGAGATATTTCCCAGGGATATTTGATGGTGAGTCAAGATCAGAGTACATGGCACAGCTACTGTGCATTCTGAAAGTATTCAGACCCCTATACTTTTTCACATTTTGTTACATTACAGCCTTATTCTAAAATGGATACAATAATTTCCCCCCCCTAATCAATCTACACACAATACCCCATAATGACAAAGCAAAAGTATTCTGGGGGCCGGGGGGGGGTTATTAAAAATAAATGCCTGATTTACATTAAGTATTCAGACCCTTTGCTATGAGCTATGAGACTCAAATTTAGCTCAGGTGCATCCTGCTTCCACTGATCATCCTTGATATTTCTACAAGTTGATTGGAGTCCACCTGTGGTAAATTCAATTGATTGGACATGATTTGGAAAGGCACATACCTGTCTATATAAGGTCCCACAGTTGACAGTGCATGTCAGACCAAAAACCAAGCCATTAGGTCGAAGGAATTGTCCGTAGAGCTCAGACAGGATTGTATCGAGGCACAGAGGGGAAAGGGTACCAAAAAAGTGTCTGCAGCATTGAAGTTCCCCAAGAACACAGCAGGCTCCATCATTCTTAAATGGAAGCAGTTTGGAACCACTAAGACTCTTTCTAGAGCTGGCCGCCGGCCAAACTGAGCAATTGGGGTAGAAGAGCCTTGGTCAGGGGGATGACCAAGAACCCGATGGTCACTCTGACAGAGCTCCAGAGTTCCTCTGTGGAGATGAGAGCCTTTCCTGAAGGACAACCATCTCTGCAACACTCTACCAATCAGGCCTTAATGGTAGTGGCCAGACGGAGGCTGCTCCTCAGCAAAAGGGACATGATGGCCCGCTTGGAGTTTGCCAAAAGGACTCTCCGACCATGAGAAACAAGATTCTCTGGTCTGATGAAACCAAGATTGAACTCTTTGGCCTGAATGCCAAGCGTCACGTCTGGTGGAAACCTGTTTCCATCCCTACGGTGAAACATGGTGGTGGCAGCATGCTGTGGGGATGTTTTCCAGAGGCAGGGACTGGTAGACTAGTCAGGATCGAGGGAAAGATGAGCGGCGCAAAGTAAATAGAGATCCTTGATGAAAACCTGCTCCAGAGCTGGGGTGAAGGTTCACATTCCAACAGGACAACGACCCTAAGCACACAGCCAAGACAACGCAGGAGTGGCTTCGGGACAAGTCTCAATGTCCTTGATTGGCCCAGCCAGAGCCCGGAACCCTATCGAACATCTCTGGAGAGACCGGAAAATAGCTGTGCAGCGACGCTCACCATCCAACCTGACAGATTTTGAGAGGGTCTGCAGAGAAGAATGAGAGATACTCTCCATATACAGGTGTGAAAGCTTGTAATGTCATACTCAAGAAGACTCGAGGCTGTAATCGCTGGCAAAGGTGCTTCAACAAAGGTGGATTTGGATCATAGGCTACTCTAGGAAATTCACACATTTTGTACATTCCAGTGGTTTCGAAGACCACTTGCATAAGCGTCGATTTTCTTCCTCTTTTAAATGCAACTGTTATGGTCTCTGAAATAGACATATTTTCATCAGCTCCTGAGGCTATTGTTCTAATGTTCTCCGACCCCTGGGCTCCACTCCTGTCCTACCCCCCCATTGAGGCCCCAGTGGTTTAGACAACAATAGGCTTTTGATTTGCCCGGGACTGAGGCTGAGGCATTCCACCACTCTAGCAGAGCAGTCCATCTGTCCAGAGTAGTTTAGTGGTTAGATACTAATCTGCACTGATCAAGGAAAAAAATGTATCATTCTAACCCCAATGTTTCCTGAAAATACAAAAACAAGATTGAGTGTTCTCCTAGTATTAGCTAGCGCACATTTTGTAATTTGGATGGTGCCTGGCCGGCATGGCTTCAATCCCAGCTAACCAGTTGCTGGCATTCCATGTTGATGCTCTTGTCTTTCTTTGTTCGAGTCAGACTTTCAGCTTAATGAAATATAGAGAGAATATCCGGACGGACAACTCAAACTTGTCACTGAGACAACTGAGGGCTCCATGGTAGCATTGCAATGGCAGAGGAGTATGGCTTGATTTGACACTTGGTCTGTGCAGTCAGTCAGTCTGGGTTGTTTGGGTGGGTGGTTTGTTATTCAGGTGATTTGGCCCTGGTCTGGCGGGTGGGTGGTGTAGGTAGGTGGTGTAGTGATCAGGTAATTGGGGCCTGCGGGTGAACAGATGCTCAGAGTAATTGCAGTAAAAACTGGGAGAGCTGAGGATTGTCTGAGGGGAGGGGTTGTTCAATGCGGATGGATCTCTGAAGCACTGAGGATGAGCTTGGCTCTCTTGGGTCTAAACCCTGCTGGAGTACAGAGGATGTGTCTGAAATGTCATCCATTTCGCATACCGCCCCAACAGATCCCCAGACGACGCAATCTCTATTGCACTCAACACTGCCCTCTTCCACCTGGACAAGAGGAACACCTACAGTGTGTGAGAATGCTGTTCATTGACTACAGATCAGCGTTCAACACCATAGTGCCCTCCACGCTCATCACTCATGAAATCACACACCCTATTCCCTTTATATTGCACTTTTCACCAGAGCCCTAGGGCATTGCACTATAGGGATCGGGTGCCTTTTCACACACAGCCCTAGTCTACCTAGCCTATTCCTGATTCACAGAGTAGGAGAAACCTGCGTGCCCTACGCCACACTGGGCCTCCGTAAGGATGTCAGATGGTGTGCCAATCCAGCCAGGGAGTCGTTGTTACAGGACTCTCCTTATTGCTGAGGTGGGAGTCGGGGGATATCCTATTTCTCCTGTCTGGCTACTCTGACTAGCACCCAGTGAATATATAAAGTGTCAAATTACTGATGCCATTGAGATTCCTCCTTTTCTTGCCGTTCTGTTGGGGAATTGGCACAGTCAGACCAAGACCCCTTTATGTAGTTTACATTCCTGTCGAGGTACAAAGGAAGAGGGAGATTACCAAGGCTACAATGGGACAGGATGTGTGAGTGTGCATTGAGTCATTGCCGTGTTTGTGTAGTGTGTACAGTAACTAGCCTTTTCCCCTCGGTCAGGTCACTGCTTTTTGAGCTTCTGCCTTGATTTGAGAAAAGCTGAATTGGGTGCTTTTGGGAGAACGTGTGTCTCTGCTTCTCTATTGGCCCGTAAAGCAAACAAGGAACTCTGAAGTTGCATTCCGTTTCCCAGAAACCCTTTCTCTTCTGCTTCCAAATGTGCCACTGCTCATATCTAAGCCAACCCCCTAGCAGTTGTTCTCATGGTAGAGGGGGTTATGGTTGGAAGAGCATCTCTTTTCTAAGGAGTGAGAGGGTTGGCAATACAGTAACCCCACTGGGCAAAAACTGGCTGAATCAACATTGTTTCCACATTTCAACCCCAAAAATTGATGTGATGATGGTGAAATGTTTTTCAAAACAACGTACGTTAGTTGACAAATCAACCAAATGTAAATCAAAACTAGACTTTGAACTGGCGTGTGTGCGCCCGGTGGGACGCGTGTGTGCGCCCGGTGGGACGCGTGTGTGCGCCCGGTGGGACGCGTGTGTGCGCCCGGTGGGACGCGTGTGTGCGCCCGGTGGGACGCGTGTGTGTGTGGTTCAGGTCTGATTTGCACGTACTGGATTAGTGGCGTTAATGTAGAGCCAAGCTGGCCCCAGCTGAGCGTGATGTTGGTATGAGTGTGTCCTGATCCAGCAGCGTTGTAGAAGGGAGGGCGGGGGCGGAGTTATTTTGGGCTCCCCTCTAGTACTGCAGAGCTCATTGCAGAGAAAGGGGTGAGCAGAGAACACTGCACCCCCATAGCAGAGCCAGTCTGTCTGCAGTGCTCTTTATGCTCTCACACCCGCCACTCTATTTTTAGGCTGCAGACAGTGTGTACTGCTCCCCCTGCTCAATCAACCCCTATATCTCCCTGTATGGCCCAGAGCATGTGCCTCGGTCCCAACGGACATTCACACACAATGAGCTACTCCGGTCCTGACCTGCCAGCTAGTTAAAGGTGATACTACTGATGACCTCCATAGATAAGGCAAACACTGGACTCCAGACTCCTGGAAGTGCTACTGTAAGCTTCAGTCAGACGAGGCCAGCAGTTAGGCTACGTTCTCTTCAGTTAGTTTCTGTACAGTTGAAAGTAGAGCTGGGTTGTGTATTGTATCCCATACTGTTCAAGTGTCTGTGACTTCCTTTATGGTAGACTACCAGGCCGCCGAGGCCCATCTGTATTCCATAGTGGGCGGAGTCAGACACCAGTAAAGCAGAATGACTCTTCTGCATTTCCTTCTCATCTAGATAGGGTGCCATTTGGAACGCAGCCTCTATTTCCTACCTAGGGCACTACTTTTGACCAGGTCAAAAGAACAACTACTTTGACCATTTGGACAACTACTTTGACCATTTGGAACGCGCACAAACAGTAACAGCCCAGATTCTCATTGCCGTTGTTCATAAAAATGCTGTACAAGCACTTAACTTCACATTTGCAACGCTTTTCCCACTACAGTTACGTTGAGGGAAATGTCCGCACGAAGAGGCACTGTTGATGTTATCTGTGGTTGTTCTCTGTACTCCTCGATGACCCCGTAACTTCTGTGTCTATCATGCGTATCTAGGATCAGCCGTTTTCATGGTGGGCGTACCTCACAGCACAGGACTGTATGCAATATCTAGAGTATCTATGCAGGTCAGATGAGGTGTATTCACTAGCGAAGTAGCAGATGTCGAAGTTGGAAAGTACCCATGCTTGAGCCAATTGGTGGATCCTAAGGTGGAGATGAGACTAAACTGATTTGGCAGCTGCTCGGCGGCAGCGGTTAGTAGGACCCTTGTTCCTGGAATTCTGGGTAATTACCCTAGGAGCACACCGGACGTCTCTGTCTAAGGGAGACAACGAGCCCTTCAGCCCTCTCTGCTGCCTCTCGGTTGGTAATCACAGAGCTGAGACATTGGGACGCGGACTGGGACTGCTCCGGTACAGGATTTTATTCATTAGGGGACACCGCTCGCTTTCTTCCATGTGGTGCTTAATGAATACCACCAAGCTTTTCTGGTCTGTGTCTCTCTCTCTCTCTCTCTCTCTCTCTGTTTGGCTGGAGGGCTGCTCTTCCGTTGCTCAGCCAAGTGCTTGGTGATCATCAGTATTCTACGCATAGTCCTTGTTTAGCTCACTGTTCCCAAGAACGCTAAGGTAACCTGTCTAAGTGACGATTGCCCCCATAGCACTCACAGATGTAGCCATGAAAGGCTGGTCACGGCTCACATCAACACCATCATCCCGGATACCCTGGTCCCACTCAAATTCATATACCGCCCCAACAGATCCACAGATTACACAATCTCTATTGCATTCAACACTGGCCTCTCCCTCCTGGACAAGAGGAACACCTACAGTGTGTGAGAATGTTGTTCATTGACTACAGCTCAGTGTTCAACACCATAGTGCCCTCCAAGCTAATCGCTAAGGACCCTGGGACAGAACACCTCCCTCTGCAACTGGATCATGGACTTCCTGATGGGCCGCCACCAGGTGGTAAGCAACAACACATCCACCGTGCTGACCCTCAACACGGGGGTAACTCAGAGGTGCATGGTTAGTCCCCTCCTGTACTCCCTGTTCACCCATGACTGCATGGTCGCACACAACTCCAACACCAGTTTGCTGACGAAACAACAGTGTGGTGCCATGACAACAACCTCTCCCTCAACGCCAGCAAGACAAAGGAGCTGAATATAGGAAACGGAGGGCTGAATGAGTAGCTGTGTAAATGCACAGTACCAGTCACAATTTTCTTTATTTGGACTGTTTTCTACATTGTATAATACTAGTGGAGACATTAAAACTATTAAATAACACATGGAATCATGTAAACTAAAAAAGTGTTCAACAAATCAAAATATATTTTATATTTGAGATTCTTCAAAGTAGCCACCCATTGCCTTGATGACAGCTATGCACACTCTTGGCATTCTCTCAACCAGCTTCATGATGTAGTCACTTGGAATTTATTTCAATTAACAGGTGTGCCTTGTTAAAGTTAATTTGTGGAATTTCTTTCAGTTGTGTTGTGACAAGGTAGGGTTGATATACAGAAGATAGCCCTATTCGGTAAAAGACCAAGGCCATATTATGGCAAGAACAGCTCAAATAAGCAAAGAGAAACGACAGTCCATTACTTTAAGACATGAAGGTCAGTCAATCCAGACATTTTCAAGAACTTTGAACGTTTCTTCAAGTGCAGTCACAAAAACCATCAAGCGCTATGATGAAACTTGCTCTCATGAGGACTGCCACAGGAAAGAAAGACCCAGAGTTACCACTGCTGCAAAGGATAAGTTCATTAGAGTTACCAGCCTCAGAAATTGGCAATTAACTACACCTCAGATTGCAGCCCAAATAAATGCTTCACAGAGTTAAATTGACACATCTCAACATCAACTGTTCAGAGGAGACTACATGAATCAGGCCTTCATGGTCGAATTGCTGCAAAGAAAACACTACTAAAGGACACCAATAAGAAGAAGACTTGCTTTGGCCAAGAAACATGAGCATTAGACTGGTAGAAATCTGTCATTTAGTCTGATGAGTCCAAATTTGAGATATTTGGTTACAACGTCTTTGTGAGTGACTACCTCATGAAGCCGGTTGAGAGAATGCCAAGAGTGTGCAAAGATGTCAAGGCAAAGGGTGGCTATTTTGAAGAATCTCAAATATAAATATTTTTGATTGAACACTTTTTTGGGTTACTACATGATTCCATATGTGTAATTTCGTAGTTGTGATGTCTACCCTATTCAACAATGTAGAAAATAGTAAAAATAAAAACCCTTGAATGAGTAGGTGTGTCTGAACTTTTGACTGATACTTTATATGTACAGCCACCAGACATATGACTTTCTAGGCCTTTCATTCTCTACATTCCTGGATGCGACTGGTGCAACAACTTCAGTAGCATACCCCGCTCTTGTGGTGGGATAACTTATCTTGAACCCCACAGAACACACCCATCTCCAACACTCAAGGCCAAGCAGCGAGCGTAGTAAGGCATGATCTCAGGCTCTGTGACTGGAGGGCCATCCTTTCAGGATAAATTCTTGCACTTGTGATGGAGTCTCATCCATTGCTTGATTTGTTCTGTGTTCACCGTTGCGTCATCATCCAACACATCGATCATCAAGACTTGGTCATTTTTTCCTTACTGAACGATGATTCGTGGAACGGGCAGCCTACTCAGAGCATCAGCGTTCCCATGGGATCTACCTGGCTTGTAGATTATTCTGTACTCGTAGGCCCTAAGCCACACAGCGCAACGTTGAACTCTTGGCGAGACCATTTGTGGTACTGGCTTTTCTCCATGAAACAGAGATCAGAGGCTTATGGTCGGTCACAATAGTGAATGTTCTACCGTATAAGTACTTGTGAAATCTCTGTATTCCGAATGACAGCCTGTCCTTCCATCCCCACTGGGAGTACTTTTTCTCTGCTGGCAACAATGTTCTTGACATGAACCCGATAGGTTTCTCTGTGCCGTTCTCCATCCGGTGTTATAGAACCTCCCCCACACCATACGATGAGGCATCACACGATAAGATGAGATCTCTGTCTGCTGAGTAGTGCACCAGCACTTCTGATTGCAGTAACTCCTTTTGACTTTGCAAAATCGTCTTCCTGTCTTTCTTACCATTCCAGCCCACATCCTTCCCAGTTTATGCAGTGGAGCTAAGAGGTTCGGGAGGAAGCGATTTGTAATAGTTCAGTAACCTAGATAGGCTTCCAGCTCTGTAACGCTTGTCGGAGCTGGAGCTTCCACGACAGCCCTCACTTTAGATTTGATAGCGTGTAACCCCTTGTCGTCCACCTTGTGACCCAGGTACTGCACTTCATCAGCTAACAGTGTACACTTGCTCCTCTTCAGCCGGAGACCGGCCTCCTCCATCCTCCTCAAAACTTCACCCCCCCTATCTGATTGAACCATCTGGTTTGAGAATGAGAACAACTGGTGCTGCCCACTCAGAACTTGACAGGAATAATTATATCCTCTGCAAAGAGTATCAATTTCCACATCCACATTAGGCTTCATGTCATATGGAACTGATCTTGGCCTGTAGAATCTGGGAGTAGCATCTGCAGCAACATGAATGGTAGCTTGGACCCCTATTAATGTCCCTAGCTGCTCTTTGAAAGCGCACTCATGCTTTGAAAGCACCTGCTGCAGTGTCAATGTCTCTATGGTGACATGTTTGATTTCATCCCAGTTAAATTTTGTTTTCTTCTACCACCCTCTCCCTAGTAAGCTGGGGCCAGTACCTTCAGCTACTACTTTTATTTTGTCCTTGATATTCCACATGAACATCAGCAACTCCAATCAGTGATTTACTTTCCTGTGTACTTTGAATTGGGACCTGTTCATCAATCACTTTTTATTACTTTGTGCGGAGAGCGTCGCAAGGTATTTGGTTTTCTGACATTTTTCTTTTCTGTAGCCTGTTGCTTTTTCTTATTGCGCCACGCGATCTCAATGTGTCCTATTATCCCACATGCATGTTTGAATTTACTGTCAAACGCTGCGTGTTTGCCTTTGCAACGATAACAGTCGCTATTGGCTGCTGCCCCAGTGTCTTTTTCCCTTCTTTGAAACCCAGCGCGCTCAGAGCTGCTCTCTTATACTGTATGGCACGCAGTTGCGCCCCTTTCCTGCAAATCCAGTGCATTTCTATTCGCGGACTCCATGTCCTTGGCCAGTTTGAGTGCGTTCTCAAATGTGAGATTAGGCTCTGATAACAAGCGTATTTGTATCTTGTCATCATTAATCACACACACCAGCCAATCGAGTAGCATTTGCGATAATGTATTCCCGTAGTTACAGTCCAGTGCAGATTTTCTCAACTCTGCCACAAATGCCACCACTGATTCGGTAGGTTTTATCATGTGTGAATCAAACTTTAATCGTTGCACTATTTCACTGGGCTTGGGGTCGAAGTGATATTTTAATAGATCGACTAGATCTATGAATGACTTTTCTCCTGCTTTATCTGGGCTCAAAAGGTTCCTCATTAAACTGTATGCCTGTGCACCGACAACGCTTATGAGTATGGATTTCTGTATAGTAGCATCAGTTATTTTATTAAAAACAAAGAAAATCCATTATTTCACAGCACTCCTCCCATTCCTGATTTTTTTTTCCGGGGGGGGGTTCAAATGGTAGTAGCGAGCTTATTGTTGCCTAAGCCATCTTTTCCGATTCTCTCTACCCTCACACAGACAATAGTTTGTCCTACCCGTATCCAGGGAATAAATCATTCAGTCTATTCCTCTGCTCACTCGACTCTCATATCCAGCGTCAGACGCCAAACACAAGCAAACAAATCCAACGCAGTCATCCTCGTCGACAGATATGTAGTAGCTTAGGATGCTTCTTAGATCGATGAGTTAAATAGTTAACCCACTAGCTTCCCGGACTGTCTGCGTTGACCCTTTTTGCACCAACTTTTTTGACTCATCACGTAAACTGCTCTTAGTTTCTATCCTGTTGCCTAGTCACTTTATTCCTAGTTGTTTGTATGCATGTATGTAGGTATACAGTGAGGGGGAAAAAAGTATTTGATCCCCTGCTGATTTTGTACGTTTGCCCACTGACAAAGAAATGATCAGTCTATAATTTTAATGGTAGGTTTATTTGAACAGTGAGACAGAATAACAACAAAAAAATCAAGAAAAACGCAGGTGAAAAATGTTAATTGATTTGCAATTTAATTAGAGAAATAAGTATTTGACCCCTCTGCAAAACATGACTTAGTACTTGGTGGCAAAACCCTTTTTTTTGTAATTGGCCACCAGGTTTGCACACATCTCAGGAGGGATTTTGTCCCACTCCTCTTTGCAGATCTTCTCCAAGTCATTAAGGTTTCGAGGCTGACGTTTGTACAGCTCGTTACCTGTACAAAAGACACCTGGGAGGCAGAAATCTTTCTGATTGAGAGGGGGTCAAATACTTATTTCCCTCACTAAAATGCACATCAATTTATAACATTTTCCACATGCGTTTTTCTGGATGTTGTTGTTGTTGTTATTCTGTCTCTCACTGTTCAAATAAACCTACCATTAAAATTATAGACTGATCATTTCTTTGTCAGTGGGCAAACGTACAAAATCAGCAGGGGATCAAATACTTTTTTCCCTCACTGTATATGAACCTCAATTACCTCGCACCCCTGCACATCTACTCAGTACTGGTACCCCGTGTATATAGCCAAGTTAACGTTACTCATTGTTTATTTATTACTTTTATTTCTCTGCATTGTTGGGAAGTATTTCATTGTTAGTCTACTGCTGTTTTTTACAAAGCACATGACATAAAATTTCATTCGATTTTTCTCACTCACTACTGCCCTTTTCTCTCTATCCAGTGCCCCGACCATAAGGAGGTAGGCCCTAGCGGTTAACCTCTCTAGGCACCAGGGCAGTATTTGGACGTTTGGAGAGTCTGGCGGATAGGGAACACTCCGAAGTTTCTAAAACTGTTAAAATAATGTCTGTGAGTATAACAGAACTGATATAGCAGGTGAAAACCTGAGGAAATTCTGTCTGTGAAAATTTTTTTTGTGACATGCCCTCACTTTCAATGCCTGCCTATGGGATTCTCTGTAAAATAGGACCCAGGTTGCAGTACCTATGGCTTCCACTAGATGTCAACAGTCTTTAGACAAGGTTTCATGTGTTTATCATGGAAGAGAGCCAAACAGAAGTATAATTTGTAAGAGGAGTGCCGAAGTCACTTCAGTTTTTGGTGCGCGAGACCGTGTGCGCGTTCCTCTTTATTTTCCTTTTCTAGCGTTTAGGATAATATCCGTGTGAAATATAATCGTTAATATACATAAAGTATACCTAAGGATACATTATAAAGGATGTTTGATTTGTTTGGGCAAAGTTGATAGGTATAATTTTAACGCTTTCTCTTCACTGTACAATGGGTGAGTAGACTGGATTTTCTGAACTTAACGCGCCAACCAAACAGAGATTTATGGATATAAACAATGACTTTTTCTAACAAAAGAAACAGATTGTCTTGCTTGGACACTTCGGAGTGCCCTCAGCAGAAGATCATCAAAGGTAAGAGATTTATTTTAGCTCTTATGTGTTTTGTGAGACCTGTGCTGGTTATGGATTTATGCATAATGCATAAAATATGTGAGGTGCTATCCTCAATCAAATGTTGTCCTTTCGCCGTAAAGCCTTTTTAAATCTGACAACGCTGTGATATTGCCAAGACTCTAAGCTTTTGATGGCTATGCATCACTTTGAATTTGGTGCCTTACATTTCTCCGGGTAGTTTCGGGAATGGGGCGCTAGCGCCCCAATGATCCTTAAGTAGTTTTAAAGCAGAGGTACGGTATGGTTGGTTGGTCCCCCAGGATCTAAATGACCCTGCATTATGTGAAATGTGTCCCTCTGGCTCATGGACTACACAGTTCTATGTTTATCTCTACAAGGTCTCTATGGAGTTAAAGGGTATGTCTGAAATAGCACCCTTTTCCCCTTCTTTGTTACTTAGGGAAGAGGGTGCCACTACTATAAAGTCGTGGACTGTATAGCGAAAAGGGCACCATTTCAGACAGTGTCTGAAGTGGAAGGAAGAACAAGAATCGCGTCTTTCTGGGAATGGCCTTTAGGCCAGTGACCTGTCTGTTAATGGGATGACTGGAGCCTGTAGTGGTTCTTTTAGGTTCCTGTTTACTGGCCCTTTATTGGGGCCTGATGATTTTGCGTTCCTCTGCATTTCCATTTGCTCAAAACTAAGGCTAGGGTCAGAGCAGGAGACTGGGTGGTGGGAAGGGGAAGAAAGGGAGGGGAGAGGGGAAGGGAAGTATCGGATGGCTCGTCTCCAGATGCTAAGGCCTGCAAGCTGGACTGTCGTGTGGAAGAGGGAGCTGAACTAACTGTGAAAGGGAGTGGGTCTAGCTACAGCAGCTATAGCACAGGGGCTTACAACTCAGACTCATAGAGGAGATAATCCATACTTCATCTGCATCCGTGCTGCCTACCACACTCCCCTCCCCACCGCCTCCCTGACCCAGCCAAAGAGGGTGCCTGCAGAGCTACACAACAGACTCAGAATGAATAGTGCAAGACTTTGAAAATAAAGATTTGAGAAGTGCATATCCCAACCCTGTGTAAAATATATTTCATATCCAATGCCTGGGGACCTGGGATCTCTTCTGAGCTGGGGAAAAGCTCTATTAGACATCGCTATTCAAAGACCACCTTTATTCACAGCCTGGCAGCAGCTCGTCAGGCACCTCTTCAATCTCAAAAGGATTTACTGTGATCGTAGTATATGCTCACAGCTCGATTGAGCACAATCCGTATCGTACAAAATACATTTCTTGGATATTTCTAATTTATCGAGCAAGTGTATGTTTTTGAGTTAAAACTTGCTTGTACGAGCCAGGCCTTCAAATAAGGAATTTTCTTTTTTTCAGCCAAGGCACTTGGTGGTTAAAACGTTGACTCTTTCGCTCTCCTTTTAAATGCAGAAAAGCACACCATCAAAACTATTCAGTGGAAATCTGGTTTGTTTAAATATTCATTATGAGCTTTCCCCTTGGAGTGTGATCTTAAGACTCTCTCTCGCGTATGTGCGCATGCACGCACACCCACTCATCATCACACCATCACACCCCATCACAAAGACCCCTACTGTTATCTTTTTATATCGCTTACTTCACCTCCTCAGTGTTCAGAGAAAGTAGACCTCCCCTCTTTTCTTTAGGTATTAGTGAGAGTGGGGGTGCCATATCTTTAATAAAAAATTACACCATCTTGTTAAAAGAGATCGAGTAGAGATCCTGTTCCAATCAGATGGCTCTACTACGTATCTCTCACAGTAGAAATGAATGGCACTGCACTGAGGCAGAATGTTGCCTTTAATGATGGTTCTCTCTCTATGTCTCTGTGTGTGTGTGTGTGTCTCCTCTTTATCTGTGTGTGTTTGTAGTCTGTCTGTCCTGAGTGATGTTTCAGGAGCTCTTTGTTGTGTCTGGCCCAGTGTTTTTTTTTCAACAACAGTGAGAGATGAGAGGACCTTGGTGTAGACAGGGAGTGATGGCGAGAGGTAGTATTGGAGAAGGCAACAGACTTGTACTCCAGGTGAACCCTTGAGAACCCAGGTCTCTGGCATGGTTACTGTAGTATGCCTACAGCTACTGAACTTAACTACAGCGAAGGACCCTTTTCTGCATACCATATCAATGGCTGTACCATATGGATAAGCCATTCTATATCATAATCTCAAATCAAATTGTATTGGTCAAATCACATTTATTTGAAATGCTTACTTACAAGCCCTTAACCAACATTGCAGTTTTAAGAAAATAGCAACAAAAAAATGGTAAGAAAAAAATAACAAATAATTAAAGAGCAGCGGTAAATAACAATAGTGGGGCTATATACAGGGGGTACCGGTATTGACCGGAGTCAATGTGCGGTATTGAGGTAATATGTACATGTAGGTAGAGTTATTAAAGCAACTATGCATAGATAATAACAGAGTAGCAGCAGCGTTCAAGGGGGGGCAATGTAAATAGTCTGGGCAGCCATTTGATTAGCTGTTCAGGCGTCTTATGGCTTGGTGGTAGAAGCTGTTTAGAAGCCTCTTGGACCTAGACTAGAATATGTTTTGTCTTCACGACTGTCTTGGTGTGCTTGGACCTTGTTAGTGTGTTGGTGATGTGGACGCCAAGGAACTTGAAGCTCTCAACCTGCTCCTCTACAGCCTCGTCAATGAGAATGGGGACCTACTCGGTCCTCCTTTTCCTGTAGTCCACAATCATCTCCTTTGTCTTGATCAATTTGAGGGAGAGGTTGTTGTCTTTGCACCACATGGTCAGGTCTCTGACCTCCTCCCTATAGGCTGTCTCATTGTTGTTGGAGATCAGGCCTACCACTGTTGTACCATATGGAAATACTATACAGTCCTTTATCATGGTATTATCTCCTATATTTCCAGACACAAGTCCTGGTCACAGGGACTTCCAGTCAGAACCTAACATCCAGTTAGAATCAGGCGGCCGGCAGACTTCCTTTCCTCCGCTATCTAGGCAAGCTGGAAGATTAGTCCGTATGGTCATCTCGGCCCTCTTCTGTTTTACTGTCTATTTGTATTTATTAGGAATCCCCTACTCTTCCTGGGGTCCGAACACACCAAAGCACCCACATGACATATAAAACAAAAGATTAAACAGTGAACTAAGTTTGTGCTGAATGATCTAAAGATAAAACAGTACATCATCTAACATGTAGATGGAAATATTCTCTGTCCACAGGGAGGGCTTCCAATTGACCCGGCGCACAGTGAGTTAGGACCATTCAGCCTGTCCATCCACTATCAGCCCTGCCAGGGTATGTTGACTCCCAGTACAACCTCACACTTCGAGAGAGTAAAGTGGAACAGAGCACTGCCTCTCCTCTCTAATATCTTTAATCAGCTAGAGAGGAATAATAAATAAAAGTGGCTGGGCCGAAGCACAACGGTCCTGCTAGATTTATCCATGTGGCACAATAGCTCTATGGTTATGAGACACAGATATTACACAGCCCCCTTATCTCACCGCTGAGTTGAAGGTTGGCTGTAAATCTGCCTGGCATTCTCTGACGGAGCCCTGGGTCTGTCCTGGTTTTAAAGTCTTGATGCCAAACAACTGCCTACTATATGGCTTGGGGCTGTGTGTCTGCGTCTTTACACAAGCTGTAAAAGGTTGGGCAGTGGCCGGCGGCTTAATGGCATCACACTGAGTGCATATTTGAAAAGCGGTGGCCGTTATCTTGATGTACTGCGTGGCCGCTGTGCTATGCGATGTGTGTCGACTGGCTGGAGAAATATGTTCGCGTTCTGCTGACATCTTGGCCCTTTTTGTAAAGGAGCCTGTCTCTCGGGACGGTAGGTATCTGTGGTAATACCCAGTGGCCCCCGGGGGGCCCGTTATGAGCTCTACACTCTGCCTGCAAGTCTGTTTCTCTCTCACACAGGGTGTTATGAGGTGGGGCTGTTTTCTTCCTCTCTTGTCTGTAAATTCCATGAAATGGGTTATCCCAAGGCAGCCGAGCACAGCCGGGTTTTAGTGTGGAGGGGGGTGGTGAGCGCTGGCCTCGTAGCATTACTAGCTAGGAGGAAGTGGAACACATGTCCCTTTCCAACCCTCCAGAGCTCACACAGACCTCACATGAACTGAGCTTCTGGCAACAGTTGCTCTCTTTTCCCCCAGTCCTCCCTTCCTCCACCCCCCCATCCCTCCTTCCTCCCCTCCTGATAGTCAGGCAGCCTGCGAGGGGGGTCTTACACCCCTCCCGTGTCTCTCAACTGAGCCGCGCCCCCTATCCAAACAAACAACCCCACCATGAGCACTGGCCCCTACCAGAAGGCCTGGCCCTGTTGTTTTACCTCTGTTACCGCCATGTCATACCACGGCTCTAGTTGGAGCGCTTCTTTTTGCGTCCTCATCCTTTCCTCCTCTTCTCCTCTATCCTTATCTTTGCCTGTCCCCCTCTTCTCCTCAATCTGTTTACTGAAATCTGGAGCTCTATAGAAGTGATTTATCCTCATGCTGGTTAGCCTGTCTGTGTTTGACAGAGCATATGCAGTGAGAACTGTCAGCGTGGAATGCAACCCAGAGCCAAGTCTGACTGCAGACAATGAAGTGTGAATGCTTGTGAAGTGTGACTTTATTGTGTGCATGTGTCATGTATAATTGTGCCGTATGTGAGAAATAACAAACGAGGTTTAGAAAAAAGAATCTCAGCCAATGAATCAGAATGAACATCAGCCCTGGAGACATCGGGATCATGTCAGATGTTGCTATTTGTTGGATTGAGTTTCCATTAGTAGTTAGTTGGTTCCGTCACAGTGGGGGAAAGAGACTGTGAACTCCTTTTGTGAGGCTATCAGACCGACCTCCCCTTGTTACTGCCAGGTTTTTAAATTAGACTCAGTTTCTTGAAAGTCGGAGGTGGCCTCTGTCTCGCGGCCAGCCCATGAACATGTCCAGTCAACCAAGTTTTACCCGGACTCACTCGGGGCTTTAGCACAAAGGAACAAAAGAGGTGGCCAGATGGGGATGGTGGTGTTTGGATGGTGGTGAAGGGGCTTCTGGGAAGCGGTAAGGAAAGGATGTATTGGGCTGGGCAGGGAGGGAGGAGAGACGCAGGGCAGGCTTGTGAAACGAGGAGGCCATGCATGAGGAGCGAGAGAGAGATTTGGCTCAGGATCACTCGCCAGAGGAGGGCAGATTAAAGTCCCATTATGCCCGGCTGCATCGTCAGGGCTTTGGCCTTCACCGCTGTTGCGTGTGTCTGTGTGGGTGTTTGTTACCTCCTGTCCCAGTTGCTCTACTGGGCTGTGTGTGCGTGTGTATTTGTTGCTCATTTCACTCTAATGGAACAAGTGTATCTATAGATCAGAGTATGTGTTTGTTACTTCATGTCCCAGTCCACTGGTCTGAGTGTGTTTGTCTCCTTTTCCAGCTCCAAGTGGTCACCAGTCCACCAGCGGGACTCCCCTGTCCAGCCAACACAGATTAGGTCTCCTCTCCCGTTCGTCTTTTCGCTCCTCCACTTCCTATCATTCTAGTCATTTAGGACTCAGCCGGGCTGCCCCTGCCCTGCCTGTAACTGAGCTGGGGGCTGACTGGAGGGGACTTGGCTCTGGAGCCCTGTTGTGAGGGGCTTATCCCATGGAGAGTGTGCTGTGTTGGGCCACTGCCACACATTGTCAGCCCGCCACCCTGGTTTCTCTTTCTCCTCCTGTTGACTTCCCTGCAGCTGCCTCCCGTCCAGACCTCCAGGCCATTCCACAAGCAGCCCTTGTTTTGGCTGGCGTATTCCATCACAAGACTCTGTTTTTTATTGTTTTGTAACGGGCAAGGTAGTATAATATAGTGCATGGTTTCACATCCGTTCCCTCAAAAAACCCTTGCATGTGACCTGAGTTCGAGTCTGGTGGAGGGGTGCCAGGAGGGCAGCCGGTAGAACAAAAGGAATGATGGGAAATTAGACGACCCAAGGTTACCCAAACAGTCTTTGCTGGGCAATTAATTGTGTAATGATTGCTGGCAAGGATTCTTACTGAAATCCTGTTACCCATGCTGCACTGGAGCAGGGAAGGAGACCGATGTCCTGGGGAGGCAAGGTGACACTCATCACATGTAGTCTTAGCTTGCTAGGAATCAGATGAGCTTCACTGGAGGTACAGCAACCACTCCAAAACTAACCACAGGGCCTCTAATTATTACATCTTGCAAGTCTACGGTATAATACCTTACTAGTGCATACTGAGCAGTTACTGCACAGTAGATGAACGGTATTGGAGTAAGACTGGAGGAATCAGTCTTTGTCTTTTTACCTGGGATATTTAGAACCGGGAAGTGTTATACACAGTGGTCTACACATGAGAACAACTTGAGACATTTCTCATGGGTGATGGATTGTTACTCAATTCTTTCTCTTGCAACCCCAATACAAGGACTTCTACATCAGACTTAGCGTTTCATACATAATTCAAGAGGGAAGATTGACACTGAAGTGCAGAGTTTTAGGCCTAGCTACTTGGATCATTGTTCCACTTATAGTTTCATACTGAAGCATCAAGCACAGAGGCCGCCCTCCCTTCACTCCTCTCCTCCTCACCTCCCTCCCCTCCTCTGCTATCTCCTAGCAGGGACATGCCTGATGGTTGTGTGATGGATGACTCAGGGATTGATAGAGATAGGAGGCTGCTGTTAATTAACATCCCTGTATCTCTCCCTCAATCTCCCACTCACTTCTTTTCTCACCCACTGTTTCATTTTGAACAACCCACATTAGTACATATTGGTATGATGGGAGAGGTGTTCTCTATAAGATGTATTACAATGAAATATAATGCTCAAACTACTCAGATTCCATATCACCGCAAGACTTTGAAAAGGAAACTGAACAGGATCACGTTTACATTCTCAAATAATATTGTTTCTCCGCATTTTGTTACATTGCTGTTCAATGTAGACAAGGAGATTCATTCATATGTTCATAGTCATATGCAATACAGTTAAGACTCCTCCCTCTTCTAGACATGGTTCTGTTGTGTGATCATGTGTCAATCTGTGTGTGTGTCCCCCAAGCCCTATTGGCACGGGTCAAGAGTAGTGCACTTCATAGGGAATAAGGTGCCATCCTGGACACAGCCTGTGCATGTTGCAGGGGAATTCCCTGACTCACTGACTAGTGGGCTGTGTGATAGTGACTCAGACCTGCCAGTTTTTACAGGCCAGTATTAGTGGAGCACAGGGCCATCTCATAGGAAACTGTGAAACCTTTTTTATATTTTTTTGATGATCGTCAATTTGGATATTGAAAGTCCAATCTTGAACTTGACTGCTGACAAGAAAAACAGTATGGACTAATGAAATAAAATTGTGGAGTTTTCCTTTAATCCAGCCCCCCACACACACACACACACACACACACACACACTGTCAGAGAGGTAAAGCATCTCCTCCTCTTAGAGCTGTCAGAGAGGTAAAACTTCTCCTCTTGGAGAGCTGTCAGAGAGGTAAAGCGTCTCCTCCTCTTGGAGAGCTGTCAGAGAGGTAAAGCGTCTCCTCCTCTTAGAGCTGTCAGAGAGGTAAAGCGTCTCCTCTTAGAGCTGTCAGAGAGGTAAAGAGTCTCCTCTTAGAGCTGTCAGAGAGGTAAAGAGTCTCCTCTTAGAGCTGTCAGAGAGGTAAAGAGTCTCCTCTTAGAGCTGTCAGAGAGGTAAAGAGTCTCCTCTTAGAGCTGTCAGAGAGGTAAAGAGTCTCCTCTTAGAGCTGTCAGAGAGGTAAAGAGTCTCCTCTTAGAGCTGTCAGAGAGGTAAAGAGTCTCCTCTTAGAGCTGTCAGAGAGGTAAAGCGTCTCCTCTTGGAGAGCTGTCAGAGAGGTAAAGTGTCTCCTCTTAGAGCTGTCAGAGAGGTAAAGCGGGGGTATATGGATAGAGCCAGCCCTCTTCTCCATACTGTGAGACGGATCCAGACAGACTAGGCTGAATAAGTGCAGGTTTGGCTAATCCTCCACCTGCATCGAGGCCAAATCCCTGTCTGTCTGGCACTTCAGTCTCTCCTCTCTATTCCCTTCTCTCTCCAAAATTGGTTTACCACCGAAGCCTTTCTCAGAAGTTTTGGTCTTTCACTCTGTGGAGCTGTATGTAGTATGGCATCTGCTCACCTAACTGTAATTGAGGAATTTGCGGTTTGCACAAACTATTTTGTGTTGTCTTGTGGTTCATTAAGTACACAGTAATATGCAGTGCATTCGGAAATTATTCAGTCATCTTGACTTTTTCCACATTTTGTTACGTACATTTTCATCAGTCTACACACAATAGCCCATAATGAAAAACATTTTAGAAATGTTTGCAAATGTATATAAAAAAGTTGAAATATAACATTTAAGTATTCAGACACTTTACTCAGTACCTTGTTGAAGCACCTTTGGCAGTGATTACAGCCTTGAGTCTTGGGTATGACGCTACAAGCTTTGCACACCTGTATTTGTGGAGTTTCTCCCATTCTTCTCTGCAGATCCTCTCAAGCTCTGTCGGGTTGGATGAGGAGCAGCACTGCACAGCTATTTGCAGGTCTCTCCAGAGATGTTAGATTGGGTTCAAATCCGGGCTGGGCCACTCAAGGACATTCAGAGACTTGTCCCGAAACTACTACGACTGCGATGTCTTGGCTGTGTGCTTAGGGTCGTTGTCCTGTTGGAAGATGAACCTTCGCCCCAGTCTGAGGTACTGAGCACTCTGGAGCAGGTTTTCATCAAGGATCTCTCTGTACTTTGCTCCGTTCATCTTTGCATCGATCCTGACTAGTCTCCCAGTCCCTGCCGCTGAAAAACAACCCCACAGCATGATGCTGTCAGCACCATGCTTCACCGTAGAGATGTTGCCTCCAGACGTGACACTTGGCATTCAGGCCAAAGGGTTCAATCTTGGTTTCATCAGACCAGTGAATTTAGCTTCTCATGGTCTGAGGTGCCTTTTGGCCAACTCCTAGCAGGCTATCATGTTCCCTTTACTGAGGAGTGGCTTCCGTCTGGCCACTACCATAAAGGCCTGATTGGTGGCGTGCTGCAGAGATGGTTGTCCTTCTGGAAGGTTCTCCCATCTCCAGAGGAGCTCTGTCAGAGTGACCATCGGGTTCTTGGTCACCTCCCTGACCAAGGCTCTTCTCCCCCCGATTGCTCAGTTTGGCTGGGCGGCCAGCTCT
Source organism: Brachymystax lenok tsinlingensis (assembly GCA_030435695.1). Lineage (NCBI taxonomy): Eukaryota > Metazoa > Chordata > Actinopteri > Salmoniformes > Salmonidae > Brachymystax > Brachymystax lenok. The sequence goes on along the minus strand of CM059819.1, from coordinate 56,889,328 downwards.
AGGAAGAGTCTTGGTGGTTCCAAACTTCTTCCATTTAAGAATGATGGAGCCTGCGGTGTTCTTCAGGACCTTCAATGCTGTAGAAATGTTTTGGTACCCTTCTCCAGATCTGTGCCTCAACACAATCCTGTCTCGGAGCTCTACGGACAATTCCTTCGAGCTCATGGTTTGGTTTTGTTCTGACATACACTGTCAACTGTGAGGCCTTATATAGACAGATGTGTATGCCTTTCCAAGTCATTTCCAATCAATTGAGTTTACCACAGGTGGACTCCGATGAAGTTGTAGAAACATCTCAAGGATGATCAATGGAAAGAGGATGCACCTGAGCAAAATTGAGTCTCATAGCAAAGGGTCTGAATACTTATATAAATAAGCCGGATGTGGAGGTCCTGGGCTGGCGTGGTTACTCGTGGTCTGCGATTGTGAGGCCAGGTTGGACGTACTGCCAAATTCTCTAAAACAGAGTTGGATGCACTTTATGGTAGAGAAATTTACATTAAATTCTCTGGCAACAGCTTTGGTGGACATAACTGCAGTCACCATGCCAATTGCACACTCCCTCAACTTGAGACATCTGGCATTGTGTTGTGACTAAACTGCACATTTTAAAGTGGCCCTTTATTGCCCCCAGCACAAGGTGCACCTGTGTAATGATCATGCTGTTTAATCAGCATCTTGATATGCCACCTGTCATGTTGATGGATTATCTTGGCGAAGGAGAAATGCTCGCTAATATGGATGTAAACAAATTTGTGCACAATTTGAGACAAATTATATTTTTGTGCTTCTGGAATATTTCTGGGATTTTTTTTTATTTCAGCTCATGAAACATGGGATCAACACTTACAAACGCAACATGTTATTTTTGTTCAGTATAGTTATAGGATGTGTGTCATGGCAACCGTACATATCACTTGGAAACGCATGTGTGCGTGGATGCGCTTGAGCATTTTTTTTCTATCCCAACGAAAGGTCACCTTTAGATGACAGCCTCCCCCATCTCTTCCCAGTATGCCTCCTAGTTCTTTCTTCTCCTTTCTTTCTTTCTTTTCTTTCAAAGGGTGGGAGTGGGTTAAGAGAGGGAGGGAATAGGCAGGAAGAGAGCGGGTGAGGGAGGGAAGAGGCATTACTCTGGGATCAAGCAGCTGGTTAGTCAGCTAGTAGGCCTCGGAGTTGCTTTGCTCTAGCCACAGCTTGCTTGTCAGTCTTTTAAGCGGCGGCCTTTGATTACATAGTCCTGTTTTGATGGTCTTTTCTGGCGTTCAGGGATGTGGTGTCTGAAGTACAGCCAGGGAGAGCTGTCCTGGCCGTTGGCTGGCTACCACGGCTGAGAATTCAGTGTACACACGGATGCACTCTCTCTTGCATACTTGCATGCTTGCACACTTGCCGACTTCTAAACTCGCACACCATAGTTCAGTCCTCTAGTCAGCCTTCAAGCCTGTGAGTTCCCTGCATCCCTGTAAAGGTGAAGGGATGTTCAAACTGACAGGTCTGGCCCACGTCAGACATACTTTACTGTGTACAGTACCGGCTCCCACACACATGAGATGGGGACAATTCTTATCACAGCAGGTTTTTGGTCTCGTCCTACACAAAGAACAACCAAGTATTACATCACATTGAAAGGTAAATAAACACTCTGTTCTGAGGACCATTACAAAGAGAGCTTTCATCCCACACTACTTGATTAACCAAAGGTCAATTGCTTTTTCAAACATCCCACAACAGTTGACTGAGAAAATGACTCTCTGTACCTCAGCTATTCTTCCTAGTCATTAGTCCCAATAACAGAGAGCTGACACACTGCTCCCAGGGAAATGACTTAACACACAATTTACTTCACTAATTGACTCTACTGCTGTGACGAGGAGAGGAGAAACTTACTTTGACTTTGTCCCTGAAAACGATGACCAGAAGCCCCCTCCACTCCCTTCCTTCCCTGTACACACACACACAAACCTAACAGCCCGGCCCATGGGATTAGGGAGGAGAAGATCCCCAACATGAAAGCGGAGTCTTCTGACTGATCAGCAAGACGGACGGGCAGCAGATCAATCAGGTTTCAGTGAGGCAGAGGGTCTTTGAAGAGGCTAGCTAACACTGCTTGGCTAATCAATGAAGAACTGCCCGCTTGTTAGCACCTTCAAAGACTCATAGAAAACAGTCCCTCTGGCATCATCAACTCTCTGCCTGCCTCACCCAGCCCTCCCTCCACGCCACTCTGCAAAACCCACAATGCCACACACGACTCATCTCTCCCTCTTGCTCTTATTGTCTTTAGCTCTTTCTCTCCCTCAGTCTCTCTCCCTCAGTCTCTCTCCCTCAGTCTCTCTCCCTCAGTCTCTCTCCCTCAGTCTCTCTCCCTCAGTCTCTCTCCCTCAGTCTCTCTCCCTCAGTCTCTCTCCCTCAGTCTCTCTCCCTCAGTCTCTCTCCCTCAGTCTCTCTCCCTCAGTCTCTCTCCCTCAGTCTCTCTCCCTCAGTCTCTCTCCCTCAGTCTCTCTCCCTCAGTCTCTCTCCCTCAGTCTCTCTCCCTCAGTCTCTCTCCCTCAGTCTCTCTCCCTCAGTCTCTCTCCCTCAGTCTCTCTCCCTCCGTCTCTCGCTCGCTACTTGGTTGTTGATGATTAAATGCAAATGGCTTCCTAAGAGGGTGTACAGTAGTTAAGAGGGTGTACCAGTAGTTGATGTTAATTGTCTGAGTGTGGAAGCGGAGTGTTGGTACAGTAGTGAATGACCTCATGGAACTTCTTGTGGCAGGAACAGGAAGTTCTTTACACGCACGCACACCGCCGCAATATGAATGAAATGCAATATGCCTGATAGCCCTCTAGGCTTCGGTTTCATTAAGAGTGCTATGGCCACTTCTGACTGGATACATCTTCTGATGATGAGGGGATATTGTAACGGAGTATAAATTGCATCTTCAGACCTTGTGTGTATGGTGTATGTTCAGTTCCAGAGTCCAGACTACATACAGTATACCCCGGTGGTTACAGATCCACTATCAGTCCTTCTCATCTATCCGTCCCTCTACATGTCTCTCCCTCTCATTTTCGACTGTGATTTCAATAAAAAAATGCCCAAAGTGATCGACACACAGATCTCCTTGAAAAAACATACATTTGTATATTATGGTCCACTCCATGTCCACTAGTGTCCTCTCCTTCCTCACTCTCTCTCCAGGAGCAGAGCCCCAGTAACCAGACGTCTCTGGCCATGATGCAGGAGCCCCAGGAGATGGTGGAGGAGACGGTAACCATTGAGGAGGACCCTGGCACGCCCACCTCCCACGTGTCCGTGGTCACCTCCGACGACGGCACCACTCGACGCACAGAAACCAAGGTACTGGGGGAAGCAACGTTGTCACACATCACATCAAATTAGGTAGTAGGTACCTAGGGGCTGGAGGAGAAGAAACTCAATGCCCACACACTATATTGAAACGTTTTAATGAAACAAATTGTTTGGGTTGCTTACAACCCTGTGAAATGTATGTGGCAGGTTGCTGCAGTAAAACAGCATGGTCATTTGTTTTATGATAACTCGGCAGCCAAAAGTGACGGTCTCTAAGGCCCGTAATCCTTTAGCCAGATGTCCAGATTTTGTCTTACGATTTGGTTACTGTTTCAGTAGTGCTCCTGCAGTATTTTGTGTTGCGGGTTCTTTTATCTTGATTCCCCTCTATTGTGTTTTGTTGTTTCTATATAAGGATGTGTCAACTAACCTGAAGGTGAGTTGGAAAAATTTCCCCCCTCATCACTTTACTATCAACTCACGACACCATTTTGTGTGTGTCCATGTCAACCACGCGCGGCCACACCCCTCTGTCACACAGGCCGTCTGTCTCTTACCGCGTCACAGCCAGCCCAACGCTCCACAGCTCCAGTATTGTTACTCTTACTGTCCTTCCTGAACATAGCTCACAGCTTTCCCCATTCAGTCAGGCCTGCTCCACGCCATGCACACTACCGCTCCAGACAGTGTCTCAGTGCAGTGTGCTTCCGGATGGAATGGGGCTCCCAAAATGGCGGCAAGTTCTATAGAGCTCTGGTCAAACCTAGTGCACTATATAGGGAGTAGGTTGCAATTTGGGACGCAGATGCAGGCCAAATAGAGCAGAGATGTCATTTTCTGAAAGTCTGGTTCCCTAGGGAGGGACCCAAGGGAAGGACCCTGGCTAGAGCTTCTGGTACGCTAGAGACACTACAGAGTCTGCAATTAAACAGCCCAGCTAATCCCTCTGTTTCACTGTGTGTGCTGCTATCCTATTGTAGGGGATTGGACACATGTACACTAACGCGAACACACAGGCGCACACACACACACACAGCAAAATAAAACATTAATCAAGGGCTTGGGGATTGAGGGAGGGAGGGTCACTGATTTTAAGGACACAATTCCATAGGGATGAGAGAGGATGCTTTTTGGAAGTCATTTTGAGGGGAAGAAGCAGATTAAGAGACTCTTTTGACCGTCCCTTTCTAATTGGTGTCATTGGTTGGCCAGCCAGCTTGTGATGGAAGCCTGCATACGTGACATTTCCAGACTTTCATCCCTCTCTCACTCTCTCTCGCCCTCTCTCTCACTCTTTTTCTTATCTGTTGAATTTACAGTATGTGTAATTGGGTTCCTTTGAGCAGGAGGCTCCAGCTGGCTACTTAATACTAATGCATTTCCTTCCATGTGTCCCCTCCAAGCACAGCGAGATTTCATACTTTCATACTAAATGTTTTTCAATGCTGAACACATACGCAAACAAGGCAAGCAGCAGTATAAGCAGTATCAGTAGCCAGCCACCACACTGAAACAAACAGACCAAAACAAGGCCTGGGAAGACGTTAATGTGGAGAGGCGTTCGCTGTTTAAAGGCTAACTATCTAACCGCTCCAGCTGTAAAGAGTGAGTCAGTCAACTGGCTGGCTCGTATGTGGTACTCGCTAACTGGTGAGAATGGAAAGCTCTGCGTCAAGTGCACGCGCGTACACGCACACAGGGAATGGCCGTCACCATGTCCATCCTCCATCTCCCAACACACTGTGTGTTTTCGGTGGACATGGTCCAGTGAGTGTTGTGTGATACACTCTCACGCTGTTCTTTTAAAGGAGGTAAATAAAAACAATAAAAAGCAGCAGCATTCCTTCCGTGTCCTGTGGATGGGAGTTAATGAGGGTTAAGGCACGCCACATAAACTCATACAACACAACAGGCCTTAATACACAACAGCACACACGAGGGAGAAAGGTTTGAATGGAAAGAACGAAACCCACTCGGATACAAAATGCTAAACTGTAGCTTCAGTACATTTTTAATGTGCTGTTTTTACGCTGTCATTGTTTTGGTGATGTTTTTTTTCCTATGTTGAATGGGATGAATCAACAGGCTCGTCCATTGACCATGTACGTGCAGACAACTGCCAATGTGATGCCCGGTACTACTTATTGACCACCTCTGCCATCAACACTTTCCCATAGGTGACCAAGGTGATCAAAACCATCACCCGCCACACTTACCTGCCAGTGACCATCACCGAGACCCTGGTGGTGCCAGAAGGTTCCATCACCCCGCAGTCCAAACCCAGCACCCCGGTGCCTACCTCTTCTCCCACCCCATCACAGACAGACACAGTAATGAACCCAAAGGCTGTTTTTTGTCTTGACGTGAACCCCTAACCCGTCCTGCTCGTATCTCCCTAAACCTCCCAGTTGGTGTATCAGTTTGAGCTCTCTGTCTATAAAAGTTGAATGCGGCAGAGACCGTGAAAGTGTTGCGGCGCTATAAAGACGGCGTGGGATGCCTGACCTCCCTCCCCTTTAACAGCCTAACAGTTGGTAAACATAGGCCCCGGTTTGACTGCAGGCACCTTTTCATTAGAGCAAGGGAGCGCACTGCCTTACCCACATGGCCCTGACAAATACATACAGACCCACAAACACACACCAGCGTTTAGAGATTCTCGTTAAGTCCGTTTACAGTAGTCTAGATGGGCCTTTTCTGCAGCCCTCTCTGAAGCACCATCCCCAGCCCCCGATTTGCTTGTTTTTGCATGTTGTGATCTATAGCGGATCAAAGTTCTTTTTGAAACCTGTCTGACGGTTTCTCGTGCCGTACCAGCAAAGGCTCTTTAGAAGTCATGTTAGTACAAAAACGTAGTGTTCGTCAAGGCTGAGTTGGAAGACGGGCTCGTGAAAGATGGAGGGAGTTTGGGCCACGGATGAATTTTTGCCTGTGGTGGATATACAGTTTTAGGACCAGAATCAGGATTGAAGATCACTGCTGTATAGTTACTGGTAGTGGTCCTCAACCCCAGGTCTAAGAGATCATCTCCACATTTCAGCACAGTGTAGGAGGCATCGGGTCCTTTTGAGTGAAGAGCGACCCCGTCCCAGCCAGACCTGCACTCAATTACCGTCACCACCTACATTTAAATGAATGGCAATAAAAGTCCTCTAATCAAGCAGCTGAGAAGAGAAAGCCAGCCTGTTATTTCAAGGCCAGCGGTTCAAGCTGTTTCATTAAGTTTGGAATCTGACAAATGCTTTATTTTTAACATGAAAGGGATGATTGTGCGAGTTACACTCGAAGGGAGGGGGAGCAGCTCTGCCAGCATAGTGTGAAGTAGCAAACCGATGGATGGCAGTGAAGGGTCGTCTTTAGATGTTACAGAAGCGCCATAATTATTCACTAACATGACTGGGAATAGACAGTTTCCTGGCCGGTTTGAATTTAAAATACCTCACAGTTGGGGACAGAGTGTGAACAAACTAAAGGCTTTGTGAAAATGGGATCAAGATTTCAAGATCTCATATGTAATGACTTTGAATGTTTAACATTTATGATTCACATTTTGTTCCCTGCGTCCTCTTTTGAGATGTTTAGTACCTTTTATTGAGTTTCCTCGTTATTGTTTCATGCCTTTGCTTCAAGTCTTGTGGGAATGGACCCTCTCCGTGCACCTTGTCAGGCACAACGCGAATCGCATCAGACATGGGGCCCCTTTATGACGATTAATTTTCATCAATCTCATTAATTCTGAAAATGAATTTATAGCCGCGGACAAAATAGCCAATTATCGCCACTGCAGAATTCATTGGGCAGCAAATTGGTTTCTGTATCAGTGCTGAACCTCGGGCTGAGGTTAGATGCAGCTAACCCTCCCTGACTGCCAGACGGCTTCAGCGCTCAGACAAGTAGGAGTGTGATGTAGTAAGTACAAGATATATCGATATACAGTAGATACAGTTTACTAGTGCTCTATAAGACAGTCAGTTCCCAGTTATGACACTGTCACCTTCCGAAATGGCCCCCTATTCCATATGTGGGGGGGGGGGGGTGTGACATGTCACAGAAACTCACCCTTATTTCCAACACAACCTAGCCTTGTTTTTTTTCTAATAGAAATGGATGAAAAGCAATGGTTACAACCCTTTCTCCTCCGGAGTTTCCCAATGCATGACCTTCGACCTGTTATTGACAGTGCCTGCCTGCAGTGTCACTCTTTAAAGGAACAATGTTGTCTTCATCTCATTCCTCAGCACTCACTGTGTGGCATTGGCATCCCACTGACCTGTCTGTGATTCAACAGGCTGCATCGGTGTGCTGTGTCCATGCTGTGTCTCAATCCTAACCACCTGTCTCTCACTTGGTTTATCTCTTGGTAACCTCGTCCCCAGGCTGACTTACTACCATATAGAGAGAGCTGTCTGGGGACGGGATTAATCTGTAGTATGTCTGTTTGTCTGGTGGGACACCTGAACATACTGTTAAGTACAGTCATGTCAGGGAGATCAGAATGTTTCAACATTGTCCTCATCAACTGTTGCGTCTGGCCCATACACACAATAGACTTCCAGGATTGGGTAGTTACTGATTTAACTTATAATGTAATCAGGATTATGTAATCAGTCTAACTCTGTCTTTGTGACCTCTTCTCCTCTAGGTGACGAAGATGGTGAAGACTGTGACCACGCGGACGGTTCGACAGGTGCCCCCTGGGCCCCGACGGCCTGCCCCTGCCCGAGGGCTCCTCCCCGCTGGGCAGCTACACAGACTCCATCGACCGGCGCTACCTGAAGAACGGCGAGCGCTACATTACCACGCCGCAGGCCACCTCCACGCTCACGCGCTCCTACAACAACTACAACGACTCCTACACCGACACGCTCCCCACCGATGCCGGCGGGAGCCAGTACGGTGGGCGCCACTATGGCCTCCATGACGGCTACGGGATTGGAGACATGACGGACAACTACGGCAGCCTGTCGCGTGGCGTCAACTTCCGGCCGCCCCGCTATCCCTACGCCATGGCTAACAGCTACCGGACGGAGAACAGCTACGGGGACCTTACCCATTCGGAAGGATGACTACGGCCATGTGGCCCAGCCTCAGGTGCCCATGGGCAGCAGCAGTGTGGACCTGAACCGGTCCCAGCCAGAACGCTTCCAGCCAGAGCCCTACGGACTGGAGGATGACCACCGCAGCCTGGGCCCTGAGGAGGAGGAGCCCTATGACCTGGACCCTGACTACTCCACCGCCAGCCGACGCCAAGGCACGCTGCCTGGCACCAACCGCGGCAGGACCGTGAGAGAGCCGCTCCGCGACGGGCCACGTGTCAGGTAAGAACGATAGACGTGACAGAACGCTGTCTGGTTTTAGTCGTCTGAAAATGTTTAGATGACCTGGAAGATAGGATTGGTTTGGTCTGGTTTAGGTTGTCTGAAAAAAATGGATGTGAGCTGCTTTCTTGGCCAGGTTTCTCTTTGAAAATAAGTATTCCTTGTTACCTAAAGATAAAGTATAGGACTCAACTTTTGAGCAGGGTGGTGATTAGAATCTTAGCTGTGATGATTGTTGTTTGAGTGGATGTAGCCACCTGTATCATCCTAGCTGTATCCTAGCTACGCCGCCTTAGCTGCAGGAGACCGATTCTTTCCTCTAAGTGATGCACAATGAGGACTAGTTTTATGCATGGCTACAGGCATCTGAGACGTGAGAAGAATAGTCTTCTCAAGATGAGGAAAATTAAGAATACATGTCTTATTCTTCTAACATGGGCGAGAGACAACGGGCAGGGGGGGTGTACATTTGTAGATGTCTTTTCTCCTAGAGAGTTTCCTACAGGCGATGTTGAAGGGAAGAGGCTTTGATTTCTGTTTTCATGCAAATGGCGGTTGAACATGTGTTTATGTCAGAAGGATAGACTGTTAGGCATAGAAAAATAGAGCGAGGGTGAGGGAGGGAGAGGGGGAAGAGACCATTAGGCAGAGAAAGAGAGGGAAATAGAGGCAGCTATACAGAGCGAGGAGAGCGAGCGAGGCAGTTCGACAAAGAGACCGAGACGGACAGTTCGATAGGGAAACAGACCGAGGGAAAGTGGAGATCGTTAGACATAGGAAGAGGAGATTGAGGGAGAGCTGGAGCGAGAAAGAATGAGAAGCGGTGAGACGGAGGGGGAGAGATGGTGTTGTCTGTCTCTTCCCTGAGCCGTGTCACTCTGGGCGACCTTCATTAACATGTCTGTAACCTCCGGATCCATCTGCCAGAAACCAGCCAGTTAGCCTCTGACAAAACCCCCATAATGGACCCTTAGTCACCTATACACCTTTCAAACCAGGTTTTTCCGACAAACTTTGGCATCCCACCAACTTTTTTTCTTTATAACTGAAAGGTGTTGCTGTTTTCCAAGCCAAAACTTTTATTTCTGCGGACCGACCTAGTCATGATTGCGGTAAAGTTCTGCGTATGGCTTAGGATGAAATGTAGCCATAATGCTGAGGTAGCGCACGACACTCGCATGACATTTTGCCCCCCCCACCGCTAGCGAACGTTACCTAGCAGTGTGAAGTATAATATGAATGACACTGTATGATAACGTTACTGTACTTTTATATTCATGTGGGAGGGTTAAACGTTCATTATTGATACGCTAATGTTGCTAGCGGTAGTTGGGCTACAATTAGGCTTTGGAAATGTTCGCTAAGTTGATGTTCGCTCATCTTGTCTGGTTGGCTCATTTATTAGCACTGATCAGAACATTTTGCCAGCATGTTATGTAGCCTAACAAGTGGATTAGTATGCTCTTCACTCGCGGTCACTTAGCCTAGGCCTACTCCCGACCAAAAAGCCTGCGACTTGTTTTAGTCAATCAATGTTTAACTGAATCTCCGTCTGTATATTTGGTTAATTCTGCCTGGACAAATAAGTGGGGGTGGTATAGTTCCTTTATCACTGATCAGAAACATTTAGCATGCAATAATGTAGCCTAAATCAAGTGTAGGCCTATTTCTTTTCCTCAATCGCATATAGGCAACTCCAAAAGCCTGCGGAAGACCCGATGCCTGCTCCCTAACGAAGCAGAGTGAGGGTAGGAAAGAGATTTGAACATGGATTTTTTTTTTTTTTTTTAAAGCAATGTCACATGTTCCCTTGACGCAAATATTATTTGCATTTTATTCTGTTATGTTCCGTTATATTATTAGCCTACCATAAAATGTGTGTTTACTGTGATCAGGGTAAATGTGTCTTGTCTGTTTAATGAACAAAATAACAATTGATTTAATTTTCATGGCGCAGCCATGTTACCCTATAGGCTGCACAGATCCGATAATAATGGATTTCTTTGTATGTAAAAATATATCTACCCACATCGGCCCATGTCTACTGCCATTCCTACTTGCCGGTATTGTGTGCCTGAGATATAAAAAGCTTATCCCGGCAATTAATGTGGTAAAAATGGGGACTGTATGAATTGGGTTCTTAAAACATTGCCAGATAAAACATTTTTACAGGCAACATTCCGTGAAGTCTGTCAGTAAAGGCTACAATTAGTACCACATTATCTCCCCTTGTGATTGTGCAGTCCCATCAGGCCACACAATGTCCACTTTTCCTCTTTTCTGTAGCACAAGAAAGAAACCTCAAGCAAATTGAAGGTGATGTTTGATGTGGAGCAATGTGTGTTTAAAATTCTTGTTATTTTTTTGACCAGTGATCTGTAACAGATGGATTTATTCAAACGTCTATATTATTTTTCTTTCTTTCCATCGGAGGAGAATGAAATAAGGGCCCTGAGACAGTTTTAAGGGAAGTGAGCTGAGGAAGTTTGTGAGGGAGGAAGAGAGGAATCCTGTGTGTCTGTCACGGAGATGTTCAAAGGCGATGCAGAATAGCATTGTGGCAACCTCTGACAGTGCTGGGCTGCGTTTCGGGGACATTGTTAATCAAGCACACATACGTCCTTGCTGTCCAAGGTCCTTGGGACGTCCCTACCCCAATGAAGTTGACATTTTTAATGGTTAAAGTTGCACTATGCAGATATTGCTCAACCATTTATTTCCTGGTTGCGAAAACTCTTAATAGTTCACCTAATTTCAGTTTATGAAACAAAATACGATAATATAGTGTAGAGAATCATTGAACCATCTGAACCGCTGTGAAATATATTTTCCATAACCAAAAATATTTGCAGCATTTTGAAACGGGTGTACAAAACTGAAGTAAAAGACTCAAACACAAAACTTAAGAACGGAAAGCATAGAAATGGCACACACAGAACAGATCTACTACTACTTATACTTGCCTTCATGTAGAATGATAGATCTATAACTCAGATTTCTATGTGAATTTGGTCGTGTCACCTAAAACGTTAGATATGATCAATTTTAAGGTAAGGGTTAGGGTTATAGTTTAGAATGTCCTGGATAGCACTAACGGTTATATTTGTACCTTGTGCAGGGGTGGGAAGTACAGATGGATGGTGCCTCCCTTTAATCAAAGCTTCCGTCTGCATGGAACACACACACACTCCCAGACACACACACACTCCCAGATGCAAACACACCCAAATATACACACACACACTGCCAGACAATGAGTCACTCTATCAGCTTGAGAGGTGCTTGCTGTGACAGGCAATTTGTACTGTACGCTACATGTTTCTGTGATGAAATACAATGACATGGTGACGTGTTTTGTGGATTTCACGTTAGTTGACAGCACTACCAAATGTTAATCAAAATGAAATGTTGAACTGACATCTGTGCCCAGTGGGTAGTCATTTCTTTGGGAAAAACCTCATATACCGTCTTTCCATCATACACCATCACTGCTGTGCTCCATCACCTGCTGTATCACCTTTCAAACAAACAGTAGAGCTGATGATGTAACACATATGGAATCCAGTTATAATAATATAACTGGATCTAGAATTAGCTTGGCTCTGGGAGCAGACCTCCCAGAGCCCTCGTCTGTCTCCACACACACACACACACACGTTATGTTCTTCTCTCCTTGTGGGGACTTAAAATGTATTTCTGTTCGAAATCCTTTTTTCCATAACCCTTACCATAACCCTAAACTTAACCTGTAACCCTAACTGCACGCACTCGCTCTCGCCCGCTCACACACACACACACTCATTAGTGTCCCTCCATTAATAGTATGATGTTGAGGCTGCTGTATAAATGGCTGTAATGAATGTGTGAGTTAAAGCGTTTTAATTACAGCTTATCATCTAGTCGCTTTGAAAACCCTCAATTATGGGAAAAGGAAAATTAAGATGTTTAGTGCAATATGGCTTCCTGCGCTTTGCCGAGCATGGTGGTTATAGTAATCTATTACAGGATAGGAGGGTATAGTAATCTATTACAGGATAGGAGGGTATAGTAATCTATTACAGGATAGGAGGGTATAGTAATCTATTACAGGATAAGAGGGTATAGTAATCTATTACAGGATAAGAGGGAAGAACTGTGCCGCCCACGCTCCTAGTCTTTAGTAACAAGTGTGGTTATGTGTGTAGGTGTATGTCAGGGATCATCAACTAGATTCAGCAGATGGTCAGCAGGCCGGAACATAATTACAAATAATTTGTGGACTGTGAATTGACCACAAGAAGCCCAAACAGATATACACTGAATAAAAATTGAAACACAACATGTAAAGTGTTTGTCTCATGTTTCATCACAGAATTGTGCCATAGGCACAAAAAGCTTATTTCTTAAACGTTTTGTCCCACCAATTTGTTTACATCCCTGTTAGTGAGTATTTCTCCTTTCCCAAGATAAGGCTAAAGCTACAAACAACGAACACGATTGCATTTTATCGATGGCAATTTGAATGTGCAGAGATAATGTGATGAGATCCTGAGGTGTGTGTGTGTGACTGCTTTTAGCCTGAGCCAGACATCTTTCTCCTGTCCACTCTGAGGTTTCTCATAAGCACTTGGCTAAGTTCAAAGATGGGGAATCTAAGTCCTCAACAGTGTCTGTTTTTTTTTTCTTCCTGCACTTAGTTGAAATAAGGGACAAACACTAGTTGTAAAAACAGATAATGACATCAAAACAGCAGAAGCAATTAGAATGTAAAACATTTGCTTATGGCTGCTTTGATTGGATTTATTTGTTTTGTCTTGTGAGTCATAAAGAAGTTATTGCTCATTATTCAATATGAGCTATCTGTTGTTTGTATAGTGAAAAATCAGAGCTCATAAGCATGTCGAAATGTTCCTCCAAACAGAGATGGAAACATTCTCAGCTGCTAATCCTTTGAGGGTTTGTCTTCTAAGGGAGACGGCCGGAGACCACAGGAATGAAGATTTGATCGCCGTAATTGGCTGTCACTCCTACACACTCACTTGCTCTCTCGCGCGTTTGCACTCTCACACATTCAAACACACACACACACACACACACACACACACACACACACACACACAGAGGACCACGCAGGATATTTAGCAGCTTCATTACCATGAGGAGTGTGAGCTGCTACTGTAATCATCCTGTGAGCATCATGTCTGGCGGCTGTAGTGGCGAGGGCCTTTCCCATCCTGTGAATAACCCGCCCCCTCTATCAACACAACGCCACCAATTTAAATGCAAATCCTGACATTCCCATCACTCAGTCCGCAACCCGTTTTACCAACCCCGGCATCAGTTGTATCCAAATGAGTTCCATTTCAAACCCAACTGTACACTGATTGTCAGTGTCTGTGAGACCGTTGATGTAGTCGCATGTATCTGATAGTAATGAAGATATCATTCGGCAATACCCCATTGTCTCTCTTTTTCAGAGGGTATTCACAGCAGTGTTGTTTTGGCTTGTCTTTTCGTTTAGCATTTGAATCGTCTCGAACTGTGTGTCTGAACGTGTTTAGACCAGACCGGGTGTTCACTAAGGAAGTGTTGCGTGCTGTATAACCTTGACCCACTCGCAGCCATTTCTTTTTCCATGATGTCTATCATGCAGCTGTGAGGTAGCCTGGTTAAACGAGACTGAATGCTGCTCTGAATGGTGAGCACTGGGTTCAGACTGGTTTAACTAGGTTAACTGAGATGCCCTTGGGCCAGAACCTCAGAGTAGCAGGCGGACTAGCAGCCCTGGACCAGTTTGGGCTTAATCAGCTCTGGGCCCTCCTATTCTTCATTACCAGACGAGGTTTGTGGTGCTTCACGTTCAAGTCCACTTTCACCCCTTCCTGTTAGAATGGATCTCGTGCACGTTCCCTAGACTTGAAGGAACCATTCTAAAACAGGAGGGGGTGATACTATGCTGAACTATGCTGTACCATTTGGATGTAATGTCCTCAGCCAGTTGTGTGAGGAGCTTAAAATGCCCCCTTCAAGGATGTAACAGCAAAATACATTTTTGAGACTGGAGCCGGAGACACCCGTTTCAGGAGATGTTTGATCAAGGCTAGCCACGATACCTAACCTCGTACCAAAACCGTGTCAATGCCTTAGAAACGTAGCCTCGCCATGGCATGCGGTATCTTTCAGCTTAGCCTCCGTTTGTGGTTCACCTTTCCGTGCAGCTGCTTGCCGACCCAGACTCTGGCCTTGTTTTGCTATGGCAGTGGTGGTGGGTTTGTTTTATCTTTGATACCAGCCAAACCCTAGCCTTTTGAATATATAAGGATTCAGTGTGTAGTTACATTGCTGCTAGGGTCTGAGCTTTTTCTCCCAGTTTGTTGATTTCACTGGCAGTAAAATGTATAAAGTGATGCTATAAAACACGATATATGTTGTTTATTTAAACCCGTAGAGTAATGCACCCCGAACACACAGCGATATCCTGATGAGATTCTCCCCCCTCGCAACGTGCGGCAGGGAGAAATTTTTATGCACATAATTAACATAAAACTCATTTAAATTAAAGCACATAGTGGATCTCTCTAACCGCTAGCACTCAGTTAGGGATGTCGCCGGTGTTGTTGCACCGTATATCAAAGTTGCTCAAAACAGACCGGCCAGTTATGTATGATAAACTAGCCTTTCTCTCTTGCTCTCGGTGGTAGGGAGAAGGGGAGTCTACAGGCGGTGGTGCATGGTGTGCAACATTAATTAGATTCCCCACTCTCACTTCCTTTCTCTGCCTCCTCCTTTGTTCCCATGAAAAGACACCAGAGGAGAGAACAGAGCTAGTACAAGAGAAAGTAGTGTAGTTCCTACCCCCAAATAAAGGGAAACCACCTTGGGATAGTCCAACTATGGTTACTTTGTGACCATGCTTATTTTCCTCTCGGAGGAGAATGAAGTGTATCTCTTCTCATCTTACATGATGACCAAAACCTGCTCCGTGCATCCACCATCGTGCGCATGTTGAGTTTGTCTTCCCCACCAGACACGTTTAGGACACGCAGGTTGAAGTATCAAAACGCACTCTGAACCAACTATAATGAAGAAAAATAGAAACGCAACATGTAAAATGTTGGTTTCAAGAGCTGAAATAAAATACTCTTCTTACCCACAAGGTTATATGCTCTTAAAAACCAATTAGGAGATGGGAGAGGCGGGACATGCAGTGTCTAAAATAGAACCTGTGTACGCAGATACATGTTGACGCGTGCGGCCAGTTCGGATGAAATGATTGAATAACATGCACGTGTACATTTTATTTTGCCACGCTCGCAACACAGGCGACGTGGTCAGCATATTACCCTTACGCGTGGGGGAACAAGTAAAATCATCTTAGGATGTCTCTGTTTGTAAAAGCACCATGAATACCTTTGGATAACACAAAGTGATCATGTTAAACCCCTTCAGTGTCTAGATACAGTTTGCTTCAGAACCCTGATGATCTGTCAGTCAGGAGATCTCCATGTACTCCACAACTCTGACAGGGGAAAGGAAAAGTATGCGCTCCTTGAGAATTGATGCGGCTGCTTGTGGAACAGAGAAATGGAATACACCAGGCTAACGCAAAAGGCCCAGTCCCAGGAAGGCAGCCAGACCAGGCAAATCAGGGCATTAGCATAGTCTTTGGTGCTGCTGTGACCAGAAGGAGCCAACCTCTGGGCCCTGAGGCAGTGTTGGGGCAGAAGCCTCCCTGTGGGCATGGTGGAGCGTTGGAGCTGGCTTTGCTGCTGCCTCTCCTGGGGGCCACACCACACCAGCCCCTCTGTGAGGGAGCCCAGAAAAAGTTCCGAGTTTTTCTTTTTCAATTTCTGCCTGGACTTTGTTGTAGGAGTCCCTGTTGCTCTTGGCTCTTCAGGGCTCCGTCTCAATCTTTCTTACTCTTTCTCTTTCGATCTCTTTCTTCCTCTGCCCCTATTCTCCTTTGCTTTGTCTCTACTCTCCCCCTCCCTCTCTCCTCCTCTCTCTCTCTCTGCACAAACCCCGTTTAATACAAGAGATAGGCAAAAGAGAACATGGCTCCGAGACAATTAATAAGTGGCGCCTGTTTCTCTTATCGCCGGGAGCTGTTTTTCCGGGCCTCACCGGCTGGGAGG
Source organism: Brachymystax lenok tsinlingensis (assembly GCA_030435695.1). Taxonomy (NCBI): domain Eukaryota; kingdom Metazoa; phylum Chordata; class Actinopteri; order Salmoniformes; family Salmonidae; genus Brachymystax; species Brachymystax lenok. The sequence continues at coordinate 56,872,599 of CM059819.1, read as the reverse complement.
CCCTCTGACAGAGTTAATAACAGAGCAGCCTTGTCTCTCCCCGTCTCTGTCCTCTTATCTCTCGCCCGTCTTTTTACTTCTCCTTCACCCCTTCCTCTGTCTCTCCTTTTCCCCTCCATCATTCAATCCTTCCTACCTGACTTGGCCTTTCTCAACTCTTATACCCCCCTCTCTTTCTCTTGTGATCACTCTCTTGTTGTTAAGCTGACTGTCATAGAAAGTGAATTGTTAACCATTGTCCTTGTACAGAACACATCCAACTACAAATCCTGAAAGATGTAAAAATGCTTCAAACAATGTTACATGAGCTTTCCTCAAACGTACAAACTTCTCCCGCTTTCTCTCTCCCAGGGGGTACGAGGACCCCATCGAGGCAGAGCTGGTTGACGAGCGACACCCCTACAGCCATGGCATGTACGCAGCCCCCCTTGCCCAGCCCGAGAGGGGGAGCATGGCCAGCCTGGACCGCCTGGCCGGCCGCCGCTCGCCCTCCATAGACAGCATCCGCAAGGACCCGCGCTGGCGTGACCCCGACCTGCAAGAGGTCATCGCCATGCTGGGCCACCCCATCGACCCGGTCAAGTCCAACGCCGCTGCCTACTTGCAGCACCTGTGCTACGAGAACGACAAGATCAAGAAGGATGTGCGCCAGCTGAAGGGGATCCCTGTGCTGGCAGGGTTGCTGGACCACCCCAAGGCTGAGGTCCACCGCAAGGCCTGTGGAGCCCTGAGGAACATCTCCTACGGCAAGGACCACGACAACAAGGTGGCCATCAAGAACTGTGATGGTATCCCAGCCCTCATCCGCCTGCTGAGGAAGACCAACGACATGGAGGTCCGTGAGCTCATCACAGGTGAGGAATCCCAGTGTACCCTGATGGGAGGAATGGCTGCCCCCCTCTGTCCAGAATTAATCCAGTCACTAACAAAAACTAGCTACAGCTCATAATCTGTAAATAGTACAGTAAATATTAGGCATACTAGCCTTTTGTTTGTAATGTACAAATGCTTTTTGTCCTTTTGAGTTAAAAATGTATTACTCAGGTGCGTTGTATGACCTGGGGAACTAATGTACTGTTGTAGAATGTAATGTCTAAGTCATGTCCTGTTATTCAATAACCGTATTCTCTGTTAGGGCATTGTGCTGTTGTGGGCTGGAAGCGTTATTGAAGCATGTCCTGTATACTGTACGAGACAGAGAGAGAGAGCTATACTGAACAAAAATATAAACACAAGCGTTGGTCCCAAGGTTCATGAGCTGAAATAAAAGATCCCAGAATTGTTCCATACGCACAAAAAGCGTATTTCTCTAATATTTTGTCTACAAATTTGTTTAGATCACTGTTAGTGAGCATGTGTCCTTTGCCAAGATAATCCATCCACCTGACAGGTGAGGCATATCAAGAAGCTGATTAAACCGCATAATCATTACACAGATGCACCTTGTGCTGAGGACAATAGAAGGCCACTTTAAAATGTGCAGTTTTGTCACACAGCAAGCCACAGATGTCTGAAGTTTTGAGGGAGCGTGTAATTGGCTTACTGGCTGAAGGGATGTCCACCAGAGCTGTTGACAGATCATTTTATGTTAATTTCTCTACCACAATGTTGTTTTAGAGAATTCGGCAGCATGTCCAACCAGCCTCACAATCGCAGACCCAGGACCTCCACATCTGGCTTCTTCACCTTTGGGATCTTCTGAGACCAGCCACCCGGACAGCTGATGAAACTGTGGGTTTGCACAACCAAATGTCTCTGCACAATCTGTCAGAAAGTCACAGGGAAGCTCATCTGCGTGCGCGGCGCCCTCACCAGTGTCTTGGCCTGACTTAAGTCGGCAAATGCTCACCGTCGATGGCCACTGGCTCGCTGGAGAAGTGTGTTCTTCACGGATGAATCCCGGTTTCAACTGTACCGGGCAGATGGCAATCCATGTGTATGGTGTGTGGGTGAGCTGTTTGCTGATGTCAACGTTGTGAACAGGGTGCCCAATAGTGGGGTTGGGGTTATGGTATGGACAACGAACAAAATTGCATTTTCTCAATGACAATTTGAATGCACAGAGATACCTTGACGAGATCCTGAGGCTCATTGTTGTGCCATTCATCCTCTGCCATCACATGTTTCAGCATGATACTGAACTGCCCCATGACGCAAAGATCTGTACACAATTCCCTCAAGCTGAAAATGTCCCAGGTCCTCCATGGCCTGCATACTCACCAGACATGTCACCCATTGAGCATGTTTGGGATGCTCTGGATTTACGTGTATGACCGTGTGTTCCAGGTCCTGCCAATACACAGCAACTTTGCACAGCCATTGAAGAGGAGTGGAACAACAGGCCACAATCAATAGCCTGATCAACTCTATGTGAAGGAGATGTGTTACGCTGCATGAGGCAAATGGAGGTCACACCAGATACTGACTGATTTTTTTTGGGATCCACACCCCTACCTTTTTTTAAGGTATCTGTGACCAACAGATGCATAATAATGAGGGTTGATTTGCCTTTGTGGCACAATGTCACTTTAAATCCCAGCCCAAAAAATGACCTCCCACCACAAGACAGGGGAACGGAGGAAAAGCCCTCCCCTGTATCTCCATCACTTTCTCTGTCAATATCTCTCCTCGTCTCTCTAGTAGTCTATTCCCCTCTCTCTTGCTCTCTTCTTCTCCTTCTCCCCTCTCATTCCTCTCCGCTCTCTCCTCTCCTTCCTCTCTCTCTCAATCCCAGGCTAGAGCGAGGCCCTTATTTAAACAGCCACGGCACAATGTACGATCGGCTTACAAAGCGGGCATGTTTACAAATTTGGGCATGTTTTTCCCGCAAGATAAAAAAAATATGTGGCCTTAATTTTACGTTAAAAGATTTTGTGCTGCTATCCCCGAAACCACAGCCAGTTCTGTTTTTTCGCAGGGAAAGGGTGACGTTGAACTAACCAAATAGTTTTGTAGGCACACAAGAAGTGGTCTTTATTATTTATTTATTTTGTTCCCTAGGTGTTTCTTCTTCCTACTGGATTAGGCCTATGGCTATTTGTGCCCTCTAGCAAAGACGGCGCTGATAAATGAGAATATCGTGAAGTGTCTCATATTTTCCATTCATAGATAGTTTTGAAGATAGATTTGTAGGCAAACAGCTGCTAAACAGGTGTTCATTCCACTCATTCCATTCTCTACTTCAATAAAAAATGCATAGAGATGCTGAGCGACCCCCAAGTAGTGGATGAGCTGCACCTGTTTGTGTGTGTGTGTGTGTGTGTTTGTATAGGAGTGTGTGTGCATTTGTACACGTGTGTGTGTGTGTGTACGTGGCATGACTCAGCGTCTGGCGGCGTTAGTGCATCAGCATACCTCTCCAGAAAAAAGGCTGTTGTGATGTGGTCCAGGTAGGTAGGGCCAGGGGAGTGAATGGGAAGAGGAGGCCAGCATTCACAATGCAAAATGAAAGGACCAACCACTGACTGCTCTATAAAGGATTCAGCTGCAGTCCTCCTGCTTCCCAACTCAGCATTTTAATGGAAATATAAACCCACCACCATCCATTCCAGTTGGGATTTATTCTATATAAGCCCCCTGTGTGGTAGGATGTGGAGAGAGGAGAGCGTAAGGGCTCAGGCGGAGACTTGGAGTGGCACTTGAGTTCACTTTGTGGCCCAGGAAATGATACTGCTCTTTTTTAAGTTGATGAGGAATGAAACGTGTGTGTGTCGGGCCACTGCTGCCTGGCCCAGGGTTGCTTACACAGTTCTGGGCCTGGCACACACACATTTTTGTGGATTGGTGTTGCTCGTGGCCTGGCCACCCTACTGCGATCTAGGCAGGGGCCAGCTGTTCATCTGCTATCAGCACACAAACACACACTCTCTAGACACATCCATACACGCACTCTCACGACACATCTAGACACAGCCATACACGCACTCTCTAGACACAGCCATACACGCACTCTCTAGACACAGCCATACGCACTCTCTAGACACAGCCATACACGCACTCCTACATGCAGGCATATGAGCAGACACGTGGCCCCCTGCCTTTCACCGGCTATTCTACTTATTTACATGACCTAGCTCCTCCTGTAACGGCCCTTCTTCATCCCCTCCACTACCAACCACCCATCTCACACAAACACACACACACACACACACAGTCCCATAACTCCCCTCCCAGCTGCCGTGGCGGCCGCCTCCACTCTCCTGGACTCTGTCATCTCTACTCAGCAATTAGCCTGTGATGCATGTGACAGCAGTAGGAGAGTTACAGCCCAGCCCTGCTGCATGGCTAATATGTATGTTAGTCCCAAATCACCCCTCTCTCTCTCTCGCTCACTCGCTCGCTATTGAATGGCAGGAGGGAGGGTGAGGTGTAATGGGCAGCTCTAAGTGAATGGGCCTGTTAGAGCAGCATGTCGGCAGTAGCCAGCACCCAGGAAATTGAATTAGCCGCCCAGGGCCCTGGGAGGGAGGAAAGTACTGGTCCACCTCCCATTTCCCCTGGCCCTTTCCCTTGCCTGGCCTGCCTCTGCTTCGCTTTCATTACCATCCATTACCTTGGGATTTGATTACAGAGGTTGAGGGAGGCCAGGCCAGGGAGGCTTCAGGTTCTTAAGGGGAAACAGGGAAAGAAAGTGAAGAAACTGAATACTTTAGAATTGGCACTGTTTTGGAGGTACAGGCCCACATGAAGTGATGTGAAAGAGTGGGAGTCGGTGCCCCAAGACTTATTTAAGATCCTCTTCAAAAGGGTAGGGGTCAGATGTTTTCGGAAGATTGAGGACTCCGCTGACCTGCCTTTAGGGGAAGCTTGTTGCACAATTGGGGTGCCAGGACAGAGAATAGCTTTGATTGGGCTGAGTGGGAGCTTCCCTCCTGTAGGGGTGGGAGGTCCAGGAGACCAGAGGTGGCGGAACGGAGTGCTCGGGTTGGGATGTAGGGTTTGGGCATAGCCTGGAGGTAAGGAGGGGCAGTTCCCCTTGCTCCTCTGTTGGCAAGCACCAGGGTCTTGATTATGATGCGAGCTTTGACTGGAATCCAGTGGAGTGCGCAGAGGAGTGGAGTGACATGGGAGAATTTAGGAAGGTTGAACACCAGGCGGGCTGCTTCATTCTGGGGTTTGATGGCACAAGCGGGGAGCCTACCCAACAGAGTTGCAGTCTATAACGTCTGGATTAGGACCTGCTCCACTTCCTGTGTGAGGGGAAAGGCCGTACTCTACAGACGTTATAGAGCATGAACTTGCAGGAGCGAGTCACTGCTTTGATGTTTGCAGAGAACGTCAGGGTGTTGTCCATTGTCATGCCAAGTTTCTTTGAACTCTGGGAGGGCGACGCAGCAGAGTTGTGAACTGTGATGGCGAGGTCTTGGAGCGGGCAGGCCTTCCCCAGAGGAAGAGGAGCTCCGTTTTGTCTAGCTTGTGGAGGTGGTGGGCGGACATCCAAGCTGAGATGTCTGCCAGGGATGCAGAGATGCGTGTCGCCACCTGGATGTCAGAAGGTGGAAGGAGAAGATCAGTAGAGTGTCATCTGCATAGCAGTGATTGGAGAGACCATGTGAGGGTAAAGAAAAACGAGTGCGAGCACGTGGTGCAGACACCGATCGTCTCCATGCCGCCTGGTAGGAGCAACATGCCAGGTAGGATGCAATCCAGGAGTGTGCAGAACCTGAGACGTCCAACTGAAACAAATGATGAAAAACGATCATTTTGATATCATGGATGTTCAGTCCTTGCATCCGTAGCGCTATGAATTTGAGTGGTTACATTTCTACAGCCCTCTAAATATTGGCATATCTCTAAATATTGGCAGCATTGTCTTACTATATTATAGTAGTTGAGGTCTCCGGCTTGCTGATTGGTCACTAGTTGTCCACACTATACAATAGCAGTAGATTGCGTTGTGCTCCCAGTCTTGACGACTATCGAAGATGGTGGATTGTACCGTTAGTGTACAAAACATTAAGAAGACCTTCCTAATATCCCCCCCCCCCGCTCAGAACAGCCTCAATTCATCGGGGCGTGGACTCTACAAGGTGTCGAAAGCGTGGCCATGTTGACTCCAATGCTTTCCACAGTTGTGTCGAGTTGGCTGGATTCTTGATACACATGGGGAAATGTTGAGTCTGTAAAATCCAGCAGTGTTGCATTTCTTGACACAAAACTACCATACCCCGTTCAAAGGCAGTTAAATCACTTGTCTTGCCCGTTCACCCTCTGAATGCCACACATACACAATCCATGTCTCATTGCTTAAAAATCCTTCTTTAACCGGTCTACTCCCCTTCATCTACACTGATTTTGAAGTGGATTTAACAAGTGACATCAGTAAGGGATCATAGCTTTCACCTGGTCAGTCTGTCATGGAAAGAGCATGTTTTAATGTTTTGTACACTCAGTGTATGTTGGCTGCTGCTTGTTGACCATAACTTGATGTCAACTCATTTGTCACCAATTGTCCATATTCTAGTAATTGATTTTACTGTTCCTGCTAATGTTGACTATACCAGTGATGTCTGTATACTACCATTGGCTGCTTGTTGATTTCTTGTTCACTGCCTGTTTACTGCTGGTTGTCAGAGCCAATGGCGTGATGCTAATGGTCCAGTGTTGGAGATGATCAACTCAGCAGTCCTCCAGGCAGCAGCTCAGTCCTCCAGGCAGCAGCTCAGTCCTCCAGGCAGCAGCTCAGTCCTCCAGGCAGCAGCTCAGTCCTCCAGGCAGCTCCTTCTCAGAGTTCCAGTCGGTCGCCATCCGTCTCCTCTCGCCACGGCTGCCACCACATCTCCTGTTGTTCATGCCCAAGTGCCACAATAACACGCCAATGAAACGAGTCAAACGAACCTCTCGCGATATGACATGGCTGTTCCCTTAACGCCACATAGAGAGCTCAGTTCTGCCTCTCAGGTAAGCTATGGTCCATGTTACCAGAGTGCTAAGGCCTTCACTGACCTTGACTGACTAATGGCCTTGCAGAGTGGAGGCCATTTTCAGCTGTAAGTACAGATGTACTTATTGTTGTCGGACGGAGGTAATGGTTTTCTCAAATCATGAATTAACCACACGAGCGAGACTGAAGGTGTTTTTAGAGTTGGTCCCTCCGAGGTTTTTGTAGTGTGCAGTCAGCATGATATGACAGCGGAAATATTAACCAGGCAGAAACCGTGCACAAGTCTGTGTGAATAAGATTTAGCTAAACTCTTTAGCTCCTGGACGTTATTCTTCTGCCTAAGAAATCAATACTTTCTGAAATAAGATGAAACAGTTTATCTTCTTACTATTCTTCCCTCACTGAGCCTTGTCTGGGGGTGGGGTGGAGGGGAGCTACGGGTCCTAAAAACAAAGACCGGACTCTGCATGTGTAGGGCACTGAATGTGGACTTTGAAGTCGATTCTGTAGTATTTAGTTTTCCACAAACCGGAGGTCTTGCCCTGGTACATCCATTTATGTGAAATCCCTCCTGATTCTATCTCTATTGCAACTGTTGCCAGGCTCCATGCCGGCTCTAAACCTGTTCTCACCCTGTGTGTGTTTGTGTGTCCCTCACCTCCCATTCCTCCCTCTATCTGAGATTACAGGATTCACTGGCTCAGTGATTGAATTATGCTCAGTGTGAGACACAGCTATCGCTCTCCTCACTGTGAGAGAAACCAAGACTTTGCTCTTGCTGTGTGTTTTACATGTTACTGGTAAATGGTTTGGTTTTGCGTGAACGACCTGTTCCCTCAGACGTGAAAGGAATCGGCAAATGACAGTTCTTTTTCCTTTCTCCATCTATTTCTCTCCCTCACTCCCTCCTCCTCTCCCTCACTCCCTCCTCCTCTCCCTCACTCCCTCCTCCTCTCCCGATCCCCTTCCCTCCTCGCCCTAGGGACCCTGTGGAACCTGTCTTCCTACGAGCCTCTGAAGATGGTCATTATAAACCACGGGCTGCAGACTATGACCAACGAGGTCATCATCCCCCACTCAGGCTGGGAGTACGAGCCCAACGAGGACTCCAAGCCCCGCGACGCAGAGTGGACAACAGTCTTCAAGAACACCTCTGGTTGTCTGAGGTAATGGCTTGCGGGAGAGGCCTGCTACACAGGCTCCTCTTAAAGGTACGTCCTGCCATAGGAATAAGTGAAGCAGATCAAAAGCTGGTTAATATAACACAGCAGCTGGCCCCATGGTACAATGCATATGGACCTGCCAGGCCACCACTCGCACTCCAGCACTTCAACTACAGAGGCTATTCTCTGAACGAGAGAGGGAGCTAAAAAGACCTATTCAACCAGCGTATCTGATAATGAAAGGATAGCGATCGATGGTCTCTGCTGCTGTGGCTATTAGCAGTTCTATTAACAGACCCCTGTACGGGCAGAACCAGAGACCTTAGAGGTCGTCCTAGCAACCTGATGCTTGATTAGTACTTCCGTGACCACAAGGGCTTACCGCAATGGTTACAACTTCCGTAACGACATTAGCCCTTTTAAATACGGATCTCCCTGATCTTAACGGTTGTGAGGGGATGGAGGGGGCGGGTTGGGTCGATTGGGACTGGATTAAATGAGTGTGTAGATTTATACCAATCAGATGACAGGTTGGTGAGGAAGCCTTGTTTTCTTCTCTCACTTGATTCACAGCATAGCATCTTCTAGTAGATGGCATTCCCCTCAATGTGTTGCGCTGTGGATTATTGCCTCCATAGGGTATGGCTTGAACCTTCTCTCAAAGGGGAGCACATGATCCACCTGGGAGTTCATCTGGAGAAAATAGTTAGCTAGTCCAATCTCTAGCAACCGTCACTCAAGACTACTGCCCCTCTCTATTCATCTGTCTTACTGACCGACCTTGGTCGACCTTGTAGTGTAAGTGTTCAAAGAGGAAGCCAGCGGCTGAGCCTGAGGGGGCGTAGTATAGCCACAGATAATGACTTCGGTCTACTACTGTGTCTCCCGCCCCGACACACACACACACACACACACACACACACACACACACACTGGAAATAAGTCTATAGTAAGTCTGATTTTAAGCCAAAGGTCCTCCAGGAGATAGTGGTTCTAATAAAGATGTAGAAGCTTCAATGTCTTTGCATTGGCCGTTTACATATTGGCTGTGACTCTCTACTAAATAAAATTGTATTTGTCACATACACATGGTTAGCAGATGTTAATGCGAGTGTAGTTAAATGCTTGTGCTTATAGTTCCAACCATGCAGTAATATCTAACAAGTAATCTAACAATTTCACAACTACCTTATACACACAAGTGTAAAGGAATGAATACAAGTATGTACATATAAATATATGGATGAGCGATGGCCGAACGGCATAGGCAAGATGCAGTAGATAGTATAGAGTACAGTATATACATATGAGATGAGTAATGTAGGATATGTAAACATTATAAACTAGTGTCCATTTTGACTTTGTTTTTAAAGCATGTGAGGTTAATGTCAGACAATGTTGGAGACTAGATAGTAGTTGTTTCTCCTGACGTGACTTGGACCTTGTGTTATGGCAGTACATCACCCTACAGAAACACAACAGATGTGTGTGTGTTATCCTCTGCCCCAGCTATATGCTGCCTGCATCCCGCCCAGCCCCAGCCAGTCTGACCCACAGTCCCTAATCCACTGCAGCTCAGCTCAGCAGTCACTGCGGTCTGTTGATCAGGATCCAACCCAACACTATCTTCCAACCCCCTGCTGTTTTGGTCTAATGTAACACATTCCAGATTAACGTTCTTGTGTTTGGCTTGTTTGGTACTCTCTCTCGCCATCTCTTTCTCTCGCTCTATTACACGCTCTCTTGATATCAGGATGTATTTTATTTAGCTTGGTGACCTGGGTAAGGAAGTAGAGGGAGGCTGAGGGTTTGATCCGGCTGGCTGTCTTTAGATTACACCACTCCATCCCTGGAGAAGCTGCTGCCTCCTCCTGCCCCATTTCACTTTAATCAATGTAATCAAGTTTTCCTCATCTGGCCAGAAGCACAGTACAGTGGCTCCATCCCAAATGGTACCCTGTTCCCCAAAGGACCCAAAGGGCTCTGGTCAAAAGGTATAGGACTATATAGGAATAGGGTGCCATTTGCGACATAGCCTTTGTCAGTGGTTCTGACAGGGGGAGGGGCATTGTATAGTAGTAGAGGTGACTGCTGCTGAGTTAGAGGTCCGATATAGCTGGATGTGGATGCCCTCTGGTGAAGTTGGCAGCTGATTGCTCCTCCCCATGGGTCTGTCTGTGTGTTTGTGCGTGTGTCTCTGCGTGTGTGTGAGAGTTCACTGTGTCTCACCCATCCCACAGGGTCATACAGGGCACCTTGTACTAGCCACGTATTACATCTCTCTGTCCCCAGGTCTCTCTCTCTCTCTCTCCCCCCCCTCTCTCTACGTTACCTGCTGCTGAGTGTGTCTCCATGGTGACGTAAACCAACTACACACTGTTTGCTGGCCAGAGGCAGATTTGAGATCTGCTGATGTATGGGAGATTGAGTTTACTCATGCCTTGACAGAGCAGCACGTTTGCTGTATCGGTCACTATAACCGCTGCCGCGTTTTGGTATTGTTTCCTTCTGGAAGGATTTTATACATTTATTTTATTTAACCTTTATTTAACAAGGCAAGTCAGTTCAGAACAAATTGTTATTTACAATGACAGCCTACCCCCGGCCAAACCCTAACTCGGACAACGCTGGGCCAATTGTGCGCCGCCCTATGGGAATCCCAATCCCGGCCGGTTGTGATACAGCCTGGAATCGAACCAGGGTCTGTAGTGACTGCTCTAGCACTGATATGCAGTGCCTTAGGGTGTCCATATTCCTGCACTGTCAAATAAGGTGTGAGAGAGAGAGAAAGTCCTTTAAGCTGTGTCCTTTCTACCAGGCCTAGCATTGACCTTGTGACGACGGACACGGTGGTGTCTCCATCAGTGAGGCGGTCTCATTCTAACCCTCTCCCAGAGGACAGCCTATTGTCCTTTTATGGCCACATGTCACAATGACTGACCTCTCAGCCTAGCTAGTTGATATACATCCACACAATGGACACAGACACACGCCCTCCCTCACATCCACAGATTGACACCCACAACAGATGTACTTTCTAGAAAAAGGGAAAATATAACACCTGCCAATAAAAAAAACACACTTCCCGCTTTGTACGTCTGCCCGAACACACACAAACACACACCTGCCTGCCTGTCAAATCAATCCCTGTTGGATTCTCCTTGGTGGCCTTTATGGGTGGAAGTGATTCCTCTGGGCCAAAAGAGGGATGTGAGGTTTTAATGATATTAATTTATTTCGAATTTAATTTGTCACATGCACCAAATACAACGGGTATAGACTTTACTGTGAAATGTTTACTTACGAGCCTTTTACCAACAATGCAGAGTTAAAAAGTAAGACTTATATACATATACAAGGAGCACTGGTCAATGTGCAGGGGTACGCGGTAGTTGAGATATGTGCATGTAGGTAGGGGGTCAAAGTGACTAGGCAATCAAGATGGATAAAAACAGAGTAGCAGCAGTGTATGTGGAGAGTGTTAGTGTGTGTGTGGTGTCAATTTGTGTGTGTGTGTGTGTGTGTCAGTGTAGGTAGATTCCAGTGAGTGTGCATAGTCGGTGCACAAAACGGTCAATGCAATAGTCCGGGTAGCCATTTGGTTAACTGTTCAGCAGTCTTATGGATTTGGGTATAAGCTGTTCAGAGGCCTTTTTGTCCCAGACTTGGCGCTCCAGTACCGCTTGCCGTGCGGTAGCAGAGTGAACAGCCCGTGGCTGGGGTGTTTTGACAATTGTTTGGTCCTTCGTCTGACACCGCCTGGTATAGAGGTCCTGGATGGCAGGGAGCACGCCCCCAGTCATATACTGGGCCGTCCGCATCAAATCAACGTTTATTGCTCGCGTACACAGACTTGCAGATGTTATTGCAGGTGCAACTAAATACTTGTTTCTAGCTTGAACAGTTCAGTAATAATACCTAGCAATACAAAACTGTGTGTATGGACAGTATATGACTGGAAAAGGTGTGTACAGCAGTAATTATAGGGTAAGTCATGACTAGAATACAGTATATACATATGAAGTGGGTAAAACAGTTTGAACACTGGTCACTTTAATAATTTTTACAATGACTCTATGTACATAGGGCAAAGCAGTCTAGGGTTCAGGGCAGGGTACTTGGCCGGGTAGTGGTGACTTTGTAACAGTCTGATGGCCTGCAGATGCAAGCTGTTTATCAGTCTCTCGGTCCCAGCTTTGATGTCCCAGTACTGTCATCTCTAGATGGTAGCGGGGCGAACATGCCGTGACTCGGGTTGGCTGAAGTCCTTGACAATCTTCTTGGCCTTCCTGTGACACCGGGTGATGTACAGTGGGGCAAAAAAGTATTTAGTCAGCCACCAATTGTGCAAGTTCTCTCACTTAAAAAGATGAGAGAGGCCTGTAATTTTCATCATAGGTACACTTCAATTATGACAGACAAAATGAGGAAAGAAAATCCAGAAAATCACATTGTAGGATTTTTAATGAATTTATTTGCAAATTATGGTGGAAAATAAGTATTTGGTCACATACAAACAAGCAAGATTTCTGGCTCTCACAGACCTGTAACTTCTTCTTTAAGAGGCTCCTCTGTCCTCCACTCGTTACCTGTATTAATGGCACCTGTTTGAACTTGTTATCAGTATAAAAGACACCTGTCCACAACCTCAAACAGTCACACTCCAAACTCCACTATGGCCAAGACCAAAGAGCTGTCAAAGGACACCAGAAACAAAATTGTAGACCTGCACCAGGTTGGGAAGACTGAATCTGCAATAGGTAAGCAGCTTGGTTTGAAGAAATCAACTGTGGGAGCAATTATTAGGAAATGGAAGACATACAAGACCACTGATAATCTTCCTCGATCTGGGGCTCCACGCAAGATCTCACCCGTGGGGTCAAAATGATCACAAGAACGGTGAGCAAAAATCCCAGAACCACACGGGGGGACCTAGTGAATGACCTGCAGAGAGCTGGGACCAAAGTAACAAAGCCTACCATCAGTAACCGCCAGGGACTCAAATCCTGCAGTGCCAGACGTGTCCCCCTGCTTAAGCCAGTACATGTTCAGGCCCGTCTGAAGTTTGCTAGAGAGCATTTGGATGATCCAGATGAGGATTGGGAGAATGTCATATGGTCAGATGAAACCAAAATATAACTTTTTGGTAAAAACTCAACTCGTCGTGTTTGGAGGACAAAGAATGCTGAGTTGCATCCAAAGAACACCATACTTACTGTGAAGCATGGGGGTGGAAACATCATGCTTTGGGGCTGTTTTTCTGCAAAGGGACCAGGACGACTGATCCGTGTAAAGGAAAGAATGAATGGGGCCATGTATCGTGAGATTTTGAGTGAAAACCTCCTTCCATCAGCAAGGGCATTGAAGATGAAACGTGGCTGGGTCTTTCAGCATGACAATGATCCCAAACACACCGCCTGGGCAACGAAGGAGTGGCTTCGTGAAGAAGCATTTCAAGGTCCTGGAGTGGCCTAGCCAGTCTCCAGATCTCAACCCCATAGAAAATCTTTGGAGGGAGTTGAAAGTCCGTGTTGCCCAGCGACAGCCCCAAAACATCACTGCTCTAGAGGATATCTGCATGGAGGAATGGGCCAAAATACCAGCAACAGTGTGTGAAAATCTTGTGAAGACTTACAGAAAACGTTTGACCTCTGTCATTGCCAACAAAGGGTATATAACAAAGTATTGAGAAACTTTTGTTATTGACCAAATACTTATTTTCCACCATAATTTGCAAATAAATAAATAAAAAATCCTCCAATGTGATTTTCTGGATTTCTTTTTCTCATTTCGTCTGTCATAGTTGAAGTGTACCTATGATGAAAATTACAGGCCACTCTCATCTTTTTAAGTTGGAGAACTTGCACAATTGGTGGCTGACTAAATACTTTTTTGCCCCACTGTAGATGTCCTGGATGGCAGGCAGTGTGCCCCTGATGATACGTTGGGCTGACCGCACCACCCTCTGGAAAGCCCTGTGGTTGCGAATGGTGCAATCTATCCACGGTTTTTGGTTTGGATAATTTGTAATTGTCACAGTGGGAACAACATCCTCTATGCACTTCCTGACAAAGCCTGTCACCGAGTGTATATTTCGATACTTTTCTCAGAGGTGAGCCGGAACATTTCCCAGTCCGCGTGATCAAAACAATCTTGATGCATGGGATCAGACCAAGGTTGAATAGGCAGAACCGGGTTACTGGGATTTCCCGCCCAAACTCTCACCGTTTCCCGAGAAAGTAACTGAGATTATTTCTATGAAAAGCATGACGTGAAATGGAACTGTTAAATGTTATGCAATTTCCTCTGAATGGCACACATACACAATCCATGGCTCGATTGTCTCAAGGATTAAAAATCCTTCTTTAACCGGTCTACTCTCCTTCATCTACACTGATTTTGAAGTGGATTTAGCAAGTGACATCAGTAAGGGATCATAGCTTTCACCTGGTCAGTCTGTCATGGAAAGAGCATGTTTTAATGTTTTGTATAGTAAGTGTAGATGTCCTAGCCTACCTATTTTCAGGTCATAAATTCAATGCAGTATTAGCCTTATATTTAGCTAATGAATGATGAGTTATATTTAAGCTTCTAACATACAGCCTGTGTCTTGCGCAATACGCACCTGCGCTCCGCTTTCCTCTATTCTTATAAAGCACCTTTGTTTTGTTGAGTGAGAGGTTATTTTCCTGGACCCACTCTCCCAGGGCTCTCACCTCCTCCCTGTAGGCTCTCGTCATTGTTGGTAATCAGGCCTACTACTGCAAACGTACTACTACAAATCCACTTCAAATCAGTGTAGATGAAGGAGAGTTTTGCCTGTTTGATTGCCTTACGGAGGGAATAACTACACTGTTTGTATTCAAACATATTCCCTGTCACCTTGCCATGATTAAATGCGGTGGTTCACGCTTTCGGTTTTGAGCAAAAGCTGCCATCTATCCACGGTTTCTCGTTTGGGTAGGTTTTAATAGTCAAATTGGGTACAAAATCTCCTATACACTTCCTGATGAACTCAGTCACCGTATCCATGTATTCGTCGATGTTATTCTCAGAGGCTACCCGGAACATATCCAAGTCCGTGTGATCAAAACAATCTTGAAGCATGGATTCTGATTGGTCAGACCAGCGTTGAATAGACCTTAGCACAGGTACTTCCTGTTTGAGTTTCTGCCTAAAGGGAGGGAGGAGCAAAATGGAGTTGATCAGATTTGCCGAAGGGAGGGCAGGGGAGGGCCTTGTAGGCATTTTGGAAAGTTGAGTAGCAGTGGTCCAATGTTTTACCAGCACGAGTGCCGCAGTCACTGTGTTGGTAGAACTTCAGTAGTTTTCCTCATTTGCTTTGTTAAAATCACCAGCCACAATAAATGTGGCCTCAGGATATGTGGTTTCCAGTTTGCACTGTCCAGTGTAGTTATTTGGGAGCGAATATACACGGCTGTGACTATAACCAAAGATAATTATCTTGGGAGGTAATATGGTCGACATTTGATTGAGGTATTCTAGGTTGGGTGAACAAAAGGACTTGAGTTTCTGTATGTTATCACAATCACACCATGAGTGGTTAATCATGAAACATACACCCCCGCCTTTTTTCTTCCCGGAGAGTTCTTTATTCCTGTCTGCGCCATGTACTGAGAACCCAGATGGCTGTATGGACAGGGATAGTATATCCCAAGAGAGCCATGTTTCCGTGAAACAGAGTGTGATACAATCCCTGTCTCTCTGGAAGGAGATCCTCGCCCTGAGCTAGTCTTCTTTATTATCCAGAGACTGACATTAGCAATTCATATACTCGAAAGGGTTGGATGGTGTGCACGCCTCCTGAGTCGGACTAGAGGAGGGGGGTCCAATTCGGGAAAGTCATATTCCTGGTCATAATGCTGGTGAGTTACCGCCGCTCTGATATCCAAAAGTTATGTCCGGCTGTATGTAGTAACACAAAACATTTTCTGTGCTAATAATGTAAGAAATAACACCAAAAAAAACAAAATACTGCAAAGTTGCTTATGCGCTAGAAGCAGAGCTGCCATATCTGTCGGCGCCATTTTACTTGAAGCTCTTGACCCTTTCCACTACAGCCCCGTCGATGTTTTATGACTTGGGAATAGAGTCCCATATGGTCTGCGGTGTCTGCCTCTCTGTACCATAGATTAGTTTTAATTAGCCCAAAGTGTATAATAGCCCAGGCTCTACCTGAGATGAATGAAGTCTGCCCTAGAGACTGGCAGACTGACTGACTTCCCCCTGTGTGTGTAGGTGTGTGAAAGAGCGGCTGTGTGTATGCACATTTCTGTTTGCAAGTGTGCGAGCGTGCATATATCACCTTTGAGTGTGTGCACGTTTAGGTGTGTGTGTGTGTCACACTGACTGTCCCCCTCAACCCCTTCCAGGACTAGTTGGGTGGATTGGTAATGGGATTATATGGCACAGAAAGAAAACCCTCTTAAATTAAGTCCCCAGAAAGCCTAGCAGCCCCTGCTCTCTCTCCATAACTAAAGTCTCTGTAAAGACCTGCACAGAGCCAGTTGGCAGGCCATTGCAGCCGGCTATTTACTACACAGGTCTGTTTGGGAGTGCGGGATGGTAGATTGCAAGCCTGTATACTGTAGCATCTTTGGAGGGAAGTCGCCACTTTTCATATCCTGTGCTCGACCGTTTGTGGAATGATTATTTCCCTGTCTGCTTAGCTGTTACACTGTTGATTCACTGTAGTCCGATTCAGGTGTTTACTTTTATCTCTTGAAGTCAGCTGTGTCTGATGATAATCTCCTCAGCTTCCAGAGCATGGGCACTGGGCAATGCTATCTCTGTGCACAGGAGATTGGAGCCCTCTGTCTCTGTGAAATATATTCAAACACTCATGGAGGAAATTGGAAGGGAAATGAAAAGCGATTCTAAATGCTTTTTATTAACACAACCTATGGATGTCTTGTTTTTTCTGCCTCTGACCAGTGTGTCTCTGTGTTCCACAGGAACGTGAGTTCGGACGGGGCCGAGGCGAGGCGCAGGCTGAGAGAGTGTGATGGGCTGGTGGACGCTCTGCTCCACGCCCTGCAGTCAGCTGTGGGGAAGAAAGACATGGACAACAAGGTGAGCCGCCAGCTCCACACACCTCCTCATATGCATCATTCTACCTATATATTATTATAACAATATTTTGTGTAGTCGTCGTAGACATTTGATACCACGAATGCTGATTTGTGTTCTGTTTTGCTTGTCTCCAGTGGGTCTCTTTATCTAGTTTGGAAGCGAGTAAACAGTCCCTTTCATATCGTATTCTGAGAACAATCTGTGCAGGTTGAGCTGACTCCTCTCTATCCCCAACCTCCTCCAGTCTGTGGAGAACTGTGTGTGTATCATGAGGAACCTGTCCTACCACGTTCACAAGGAGATCCCAGGGGCCGAGAAGTTCACAGACCCATCAGCGCTGCAGGCCCCGGGCTCTGTGGGCCCTCAGAGGAAGAAGAAGGACGACGCAGGCTGCTTCGGAGGGAAGAAGGCCAAAGGTGACGACACAGAGGGAGACTAGACTGGAGAGACATAGGCCCAGTCCCAAATCTAGCCTCTTCCGTGCACCGCCAGTGTTTGGTTCGGGGGGGTAGGAAACCACCGATTAACAACACACAGAGGAAAAAAAGGAAAAAAAGCCCGGTATACTATACTCAAAATGGGCCCTGTCAGTCTGAATAGGTTACTGTATGTATCCAGGCCTACGCTAACAGTATTTCAGCTCTTTAGAGCTCTATTTACCTCGTACCCTTCAGCCCTGAGCTATTTCCCCCTAGCAGACAGCTGTTTAGTATAGGCTACCCTCTGTTTCTAGACAGAGATGTAATTAGTATAGGCTACCTCTCGATCACTGACTAATGGCTGAACAACAAGCAGAGGTCCTTCTCCCACAACAAATAATGACCGCAATGAATCACTTAGTCAATGAGGTGAGACCCAATCTCACTAACCCCTCACAGTCCAGAGGGGGATGCTACTGATTTAGAGGCCAAGAAGCACTGGGGCGTGTGTCTAGAAATGTGTGTGTGTTTACAGATTTTAATATTATAGATGGCAATCGCAGGCGAATTAGCCTGTCTGCTGCTATTGTACACAGCAGTTAATGTGGTGTGTTTAGTCTTCACAGGCCCTGGAGGTGTACTTTGAAGGAAAGATGGCCTACATTAAAAACGCGTAACACGCCCGTCCAAAAACAGTGTGAGTGCGGGAAGGGGAGTCAGATCTTGCAGAAGAGTCGTTTAGACAGCACGGTCTCTCCCAGCAATTTGTTACCCAAGTTAAATTGTCTAAATTACCCCCCCGAATCCTGACACTTGCCATTACACCCATTACCATGAACAGACGCTTCAGGCCCAGCGTTTTTACCAAATGCAAAATGGTTGCCTTTTTGCATTTCTCTTCTTGTTTTTGATTCCTATATTCCTGTGCTGTTGTGTGGCTGGCTTAGTGCCTTGTGTGGCAGTAGCTGTCCCTCTCTCTCCTTGTGTGTGGCGCTGCAGTGTGATCATTCACACACACTTTCTCTAATGAGCCGAGTACACTGACACCACAGCCTCTTAACACTATCCCAGGAGAATCACCTATCGAGTGCTAATGGGTTTTATTCTCCACTTGTCTCCGTTCTGCCCTAAGTACTTGTTTCTTACCTTTTTATTCTCCTACTCTCTCTTGCGATCTCTTTCTTTCTCCCTCCCTTGTGTTCTCTCGCACGCTCTCTTTCTCTCTCTCTCTCTCTCTCTCTCAGCCTTCCCACTCTCTTTTCCCATTTTCCCTCTGCACTTTATAGCCCCAAGTTGACTTTAAACTGAACTTGTTTTTATTATGTC
The DNA here is from genome assembly GCA_030435695.1 of Brachymystax lenok tsinlingensis. Classification (NCBI taxonomy): domain Eukaryota; kingdom Metazoa; phylum Chordata; class Actinopteri; order Salmoniformes; family Salmonidae; genus Brachymystax; species Brachymystax lenok. The sequence goes on along the minus strand of CM059819.1, from coordinate 56,853,715 downwards.
ACCTCTAATCCACACAACCTATTTTAGCATTTACTCTTCTCTTCTCCCTGCTTGTGTTTTTTTGGCATTGCTGCTGCTTCCTTGGCTAACTATAGAGGAGTGGTTTAATCAAGGTGAGTGTCCTCATGTCCTGTCTCACTATTTCAACACACCCTCTCACCCCTCCCCTTATAGCTACTGTAGCATTAGTAGTTTGGATCTCCTCCAAAACCGAAAGGTTTCACGGACTTCACTTGTTTGCCCTCTTAATTTACAGTAGTTCTACCTTCATCCTACCACACTTCATCATAGTGTTAGTAATTCAAACCTAGCCTAATCACGAGGTGTAGGGGAGGCCAGGTAAGACCGGTAAGTTTGGGTAGTGAAAAGGAACCTGGGCTCTAGTTTTTAGCCATGTCCCCTCCGTGTTGACGATATGAATGGAGAGACGTTCATTAGCTGGCCCTTCTGTAGTCACCCTGCTCAATTGCCCTCCCTGCCTTATTGAGGTTCCCCACTAGGCTGCTGCTAGACATGTGTGGTGATGGTGTGTGTGTGTGTGTAGTCTCATGTCTGTCCATCTGTGTTTGAATGTGTGTGTGTGCCGTATACGCACACTCGCACTGTATGCCTTGTCCATCTGTGTGTGGTCCTGCAGTGGTCTCAAGGACATTGATTAGGGGGAAATCTGTCTGGTTCAGTGGTGTAGTGGATGGTAAACGCAGATTACCCACATTTTGTGTAGGCGACAGTTTACCCACCTTTGCAAAAAGATGCATTGAAAGTATAGTGAGCGTGACTTTTTTCCACCGTGACCGGCAATGGGAGTTTACCACTACGCCACTGGTCTGGTTGTCTGTGTGACATGTACATATGTTCTCTCCCCAATCTCTATCCAGGCAGAAAAAACGTAGAGAATGACAAAAGCTACGACACGCTGGATCTCCCCAAACGCACAGAACCCACAAAAGGTAGGTTTGTTCTGTCAATGAGGTTCCCTTATTACAGCTTCGACCTGTCACTCCTGTTCCTGCTCACTGAAAAGGAGAATATCCCAAATATTTGCAAGTGTGTGCACGAGCATTAATCACCTTTGAGTGTGATTATGCGTGTGTGTGTGTGTGTGTCACTCTGCAGGGCACGTTGTTATTTAGAGAGAAGTGACTGTTGAAATCGTCTCACCAAATTAGCTTTGTTTTGACGAAGATGCTACCAGGAAAATAAAACACAGCTTTGTTGGCAGAGATCACAGGACTTTTGTAAAGGGCTCCCAAACATTTGATCTGATTTGGAATTAGTTATTTTACATGGGAGATGAAAAGCTGCACCCCCAACAGTGTCACTATAGAACTGAATGATACCCAGTAGCCCTTTATCTGAACCACAGACAGCCCTTTATCTGAACCACAGACAGCCCTTTATCTGAACCACAGACAGCCCTTTATCTGAACCACAGACAGCCCTTTATCTGAACCACAGACAGCCCTTTATCTGAACCACAGACAGCCCTTTATCTGAACCACAGACAGCCCTTTATCTGAACCACAGACAGCCCTTTATCTGAACCACAGACAGCCCTTTATCTGAACCACAGACAGCCCTTTATCTGAACCACAGACAGCCCTTTATCTGAACCACAGACAGCCCTTTATCTGAACCACAGACAGCCCTTTATCTGAACCACAGACAGCCCTTTATCTGAACCACAGACAGCCCTTTATCTGAACCACAGACAGCCCTTTATCTGAACCACAGACAGCCCTTTATCTGAACCACAGACAGCCCTTTATCTGAACCACAGACAGCCCTTTATCTGAACCACAGACAGCCCTTTATCTGAACCACAGACAGCCCTTCATCGGACAGTCAACTCCTACTTCAGCAGTGTTGGAACACTGTTGACGAGTGGGAATGGCTGGTTCAGGCAGGCAGACAGCTATTACCCGGCAGCAGGCTGGAATGGGATGAGATTGGATTTGATGGTGGGTGGTGGAAGCAAGCCGGTCACCCTGGGCCTGTGCGGTAAAGCATTTCTGTCAGCCGTGAGTCTTCTCCAGCCTCTCCAACCCTCTCTACAGTTACCGATACAGAACCTGAGAGGACAAACACACAAGGGATTGTTGCAGTACTCCTCTCCCCTTAGTTGAGCTAGTACTTGACTCCTATAGGCCTACTTTAAGAGTCAACACATGTTCTAATGTCTTATCTCAATTATTTACTTGTAACATAAGAGACCCTACTTGCACTGTTTATTTCTAATACACTTGAGGAATGTTATGCCACTATGCGGCGGTTTGCTGTACCTCTACCGTTTTGATAGAATATATATAGGTTTATTTTTGTATTGTTCCTTCTATTGATCGAATGAGCAGAAACGTTGCCACCTACACCCTTTTCTCGTCTTTCTGAAGAATAAGCAGCCCAATTGGTTACTGCAGTCCAACATTGGCATGCAGAATGCCACAACAAATCTCTTTGTGCTTTGCCTGTGTGTGCGCGTCTCTTTTATCGCGTGCCTCCTTTTATGGCGTGTGCGTGCGTCGGCCGGCATATAGTAGGGGTGTGTTTGTCTGTCTGCATATAGCAGTTGAGAGATATACTGTATATTTATGTGTGATGTGGGCTATGCGATATTCACACATCAGCGCCTTCATCAAGTTCTAATGGCATCCGCTCAAAGTCAATAGCATTTCCTGTATGGATGCAATTAGCCACATTAGCTAGTCAAAGTGGGTCTCTCATTAAACTAGATTACAATTAATTGCGGTGCTTTAAGGTGGTAAGCCGATTCTGCCTCCTTTTTATCGCTCTAAAGTAAAGCAGATGAGCTGGGAGGAGGGAGGAGGGTAATCAATAGCCTAGGTGTTTGGAGACAAATTGTACACTAAACAAACATCTAAAAGCAACATGTAAAGTGTTGGTCCCATGTTTCATGAGCTGAAATAAAATATTTTGACTCCTACGCACCTGGAACAGACACTTTTCAGTAGTAAGGACCATAAGAGGGCAATCAGCCTCTGTTCATTTCTGAAGTAAAAGATCCCAGACATTTCTCGTACGTGCCAAAAGCTTATCTCTCAAATGTTGTGCACAAATTTGTTTACATTCCTGTTAGTGACCTTGTCTCCTTTGCTAAGTAAATCCATCCACCTGACAGGTGTGGCATATCAAGAAGCTGATTAAACCCGCATCATTCCACAGGTGCACCTTGTGCTGGGGACAATAGAAGGCCACTCTAAAATGTGCAGTTTTGTCACACAATACAATGCCACAGATGTCTGAAGTATACACAATTCCTGGAAGCTGAAAATGTCCCAGTTCTTCCATGGCCTGCATACTTACCAGACATGTCACCCATTGAGCATGTTTGGGATGCTCTGGAACAAGGTGTTCGACAGCATGTTCCCGCCAGTATCCAGCAACTTCACACATTCATTGAAGAGGAGTGGGACAACATTCCACAGGCCACAATCAACAGCCTGATTTCAACTCAATGAAAAGGATAAGTCTCGCGGTGTGGTCACACCAGATACTGACTGGTTTTCTGACCCATGCCCTTACTTCTTTTTAAGCTATCTGGGACCAACAGATGCATATCTGTATTCCCAGTCATGTCAAATCCATAGATTAGGTCCTAATGAATTTATTTCAATTGACTGATTTCTTGTGAACTGTAACTCAGTCAAATATTTTATTGTTGCATTTATATTTTTGTTCACTATACAATATGAGGAGGAAATGATATTCCTAGAAAAGCTTTCCACTTCCGCTGACTCACCCAATGATGCGTAGCTCATTCGCCGCCGATGGTCGATTTACTCTCGTGCCAAAAGCCCATCTCTTGTTTTACTTTGTAAAACAATGTTCGTAGCCTACAGTCAGATTAGTGTTCTCTTTTAAGCAGGAGCTATTTGCTTTTCAACATGTGTTTTTTAACACCGATTTTATTTGAAATATTGCGAAAGGCTTGTTCTGGCTTCATGCTGTTAACTGATAGATTCGCCGCGTGTTCCCGGGCTATATGCCTTGTGGTTGGGCTACATTAACACGATCCACAGCTAGGCATTTTTTTTTTAAAGAAGCTATTGGTCCTATGTGACAGGCTCATGTCTAGCAGAGGGAGGGAGATGGACCATAAAATGTGAATCTCATTCTAGTTCTGAGACCGATACAGATGCACTTCTCTCTCACCACGGCAACGGCCCTGCATGGTCTCATAGGCTATAATGTTGATCGAACTATATAGCACGAGCCGGCCCAACACTAACTAATTCTTTAGAATATCAGGTCGCGGGCTCAAAATCTATGTTTACACATTACGTTTTTAGGAGGCTGGATAATTAATGAGGCAGCAACTCTAACTCGGATCGCCTTCATTCAAATTTTTACATTAGAATTTATGCACGTAAAGGTTCTGGATCCGGCCAAACGAAACAGTCCAAAACAAAGAGGTGCCCTCTCAAATTAAGCACTGGTTAAAACGATTTGTGTTTGTGAGCGCAAAAGTTTACCTGTGCATATACATGATGTAAATGGGGTGTGGTAAAGTTTATACGTACCAACGGTGAGTATGTTAAACATGGATTATTGCTCATGTTGATGAATCCTTTTGTAGTATAAAAGTAGGATTGCAGCTGTAGTCTACCCATGATTTGTTCACATAGGATATTACGTTTATCTATGAGAATCCGGTATACTGTGGTTGTATGTTAAGCTACAGTTTGTGTATGTTAATGTCCCCGTTTGTAGAGAATTTGGGAGCGATTCTCCTCAAATGCACTGGCAGAGGGAGAGATTTGTGGGAGATTACATGTGCAGTTCAGCCCTGATCTGTTGTCCAATAGAGGTCACAGACCCTCCGCATCACTTACCAACAGGCTGCAGTCTATGATTACGGTAATACCCACATGAGATTTAGGGTCTCCAGCAGTGCATTAAAAAAAACCTGCATACACAGACACGCAAACACACACACTAGCTGGAACAAATGTAATTAAGAACTCTGAAAGAGGAAAGCATTTCATTAGGGAGAGAGAGAGAGAGAGAGACCGGGATGATGGGGGACACACACCCCAACGTTTATTGAAACCGCACCGCGTAAACCTCATGTACGAAGGGTTTGGCATGGAGTGTGTGTATGTACCATCGCAGAGAGCAGAGGGAAATCACTTCAAAACAGTTTTGTTTTGTTTCTTCAGTACCGGAGGTGTGGAGGGGGTCAAAGTGGAAAGATGCAGTTTTGAAAAAGGAGAAACCAAAGGAGGTCCTGGGAGGAGAGAAGCCACAGATTAATCATTTTTTGTTTTGTATTTTTTCCGCAGCACATTCTTTCTGATCTCTTCCTCTCGGTCTTTCCCCACTCACTACTCCGTTTACTCTAGGAACCTGCATGAGGAGAGCTGAGCACAACAATGACGCTAAGTCGCATACTGTACAGTACAACTGTATAGAGATGCATGCTTCTGCTATAAAATAGCCAAAGTGCAATTGAATTGTGCCGAGGTTTTGCTAAGTTCACAACGCAGGTGACTTGTGTTCTGATGTCCTTAGTTGCCATCCCAGGGTCTGGATGTATCCTTCCACCACCTCTGTGTTTTCCCTGAGCCAGCACTCTTTCATGATGCTTGAATGTTTCTTTAATGAATATCATGAATGCCTTGGTCAGCTTTTCTTATAGTATTTACAACAAGGAGGATTGATTAAAACTGCGTTAAGCTGTGTTAGTGTACCGTACTTAGTAGTGGCCGTAGGAGTGAGGGAGCAATCAAGAGGCAGCTGGGGCATAGTCTTAGAATGTCTCTGCGTGTTTCCTTCTCTTTTCATGCACCTCTCCTCTCCACTGACCTTTCGAAAGCTTGCCTGGTTTGGAGATTTATGTTTCCCTTCGCCGACCAAACAAGTTGAACAATTCAGTAACAACGCTACGACTCCATAATGCTTTAACGGCTTAGTTAACGAGCTTAACATTTCATTTGAAGAAGGTTTTAAAACGTCAACAGCAACTAGAGCCTCACTGTAGTGTGTTACTACTGCGTAACCTTAACCACACTGTTAACCTTGTGCCTAACCTAAAATTCATGAATTTTCTACTAAATAGCCCATTTTGACTTTGTGGCTGTGCTATCTAGTAGAAACCAAGTACATTCCCTGAGTTACAGGAAAAATATTTTTCTATGCTCTCTGACTCTCTGACGGATGCGTTTAGAATCCCACTTGAGTTAACTAATTGTTGTGTATTGAATATTGACTGTCAGTATGGAGGCAAGGCGTGTACCTCTGAGGTGCTTTGTAGACCGCAGAGGGGAACTAAATGTCTCCCTCGAAGATTGTCACTGCTTTACATGTATCACATTAGGAACCGGAACCCAGAGTCTGACGGAAGGTTCTAAAGGAATTTGAATGCTCTTAGTCCCTGTGGATCGATTATTTTTTTTATTTTTTATTTTACACAAACTTTCCTTACCTCCCTAATCCCTAACAGAACGTAAACGCCTTCCATTTCCCCTTATTTAACTCCCAAAACTGTTCAGTAATCTCTTGTGTAATAACTTGAGATGTGAGTCAGAGTATTCAAAACCGGAGGGAAAGTTAAGGCAGATCGACAGGCCCGCCCCGAGTGAAAGTAGAAACTCAGTAAATTATTCATACAGTTATGTTGAGACTGCAGCCGCAATCCCCCACCCAGAGAAACCATGTCTCCTCCATCTTCAGACGAGCTTCACTACTGAGGAATGTAACACCGAGATAGCGAAACGATAACTCTCGGGACTGCTATATGCACATGCACGCAAGCGAACAGAAACACGCTCGCTCTCTCTCACACACACACACACAGACACAAACCTGCCTGCCTCCAACTGACACAGTGACTCCTCATCTCCTCAAGACACAAATATTCCTCTGCTGTTCCTCACCCCTTCCACCTCTTCCTCTCCTGCTGCTGTTAGATTTATCAGGATGGCGAGACTTCGCTCGGTTGGTGCCAGTGCCAAACACCTCCTGTCACGTGCACCAATGCACACACCTACCTCACACTCACAGCACCCATCAGATAAAACATGAGTCTGACTCGGTGAAGCTGCTAGGAGAAAATGGAGGCAGTGAATAAGGGACAGTCATTAGATCGGTCTGCCATGTGAGTGTCTGTGCACACAGAAATGGGAACATTAGCATGCCTCTATTCTGGAATGGAATAAAGCATGATGAGACTGCTTTGGCTTTGAGTCACTGTCCCAGTCACCATATTGAGCCAGAAATATAATAATCCAATGGATTTTACTGACCGCTATCGCCACTCACCCAGAAAAAGTCCTCTGAACTCAAACAGTCAGCGCTTAATGCCAAGTGTGTGTGCGTTTGTTTGTGCGTCTGTTTGTGAGTCTGTGTGTGTGTAGAGAGGTTAAAAGCCAGCTTTGAAGTCATTTACCATCCCCTCTTCTATTAACTGTACCATGACTGGTGGCTCCCCAACTATGAGGGGATGAGATTATAAATGAGTTTTCTATGAATCCAGCTGTTTGATGCCACCCATTGTGATGCCCGGTCGTAATGGACCATGGCTCTGCCAGCCTGTCAATCATTGCATGCCAATCACAATCACACTGCTGGACTCCGTGTCTCAACTAGTCTGCCTCTGAAACAGAAACACCACGAAATGGACCTACAACGCACGAGAAGTTATCATTTGATTTGTCAACGCCTCAGCTCTCGGCTACAATTTTCTCTTGTGAATTCCCCCGCAAACCATTTCATTCAAACAGTTGATGATCAACTGAAATAATGAGCATAAAAGGAAAGAATGAAACCAAAGCAAAGGGAGAAAGCCTTGTTATTGAAGACAGACCAACCCGTGGGTCATTGGAAATGCACTGAGGCTTCAGATAACCCAAAGCTCTGGGAGGTCCCATGTTGAAAGGCTGTTTTGCCTCATTAGCAGGATGCTTTGGCTCTGTAAAAATAAACCTGCTGTGTGTTGTAGTAGCTCTAGTTAGTGTGTGTGTGTGTGTGTGTGTGTGTGTGTGTGTGTGTGTGTGTGTGTGTGTGTGTGTGTGTGTGTGTGCGCACGATGGCAGATAGCCAGCTCTGATTGCACTAGTCTTCCTGTGGTCTACAATCCTCGTGACCACTTCCTTTCTCCCTGCGAGATCCGTCATGAAAGATTTCTTATTTTCCACCATAGCTGCCTTGTCTCTCTCTAAACGGTGTTTTCCAGCTCTGCGGAATCTAGCTAGAGAGAGTGTGAAAGGGGGAATCCAATCCACAGTAGCCCTCAATAACATCACGATTCTCTGGATGATTTAGCGTGCTACCCTCTAAACAAGAATGGCTGGAGCGATAATTACAGAGGAGAATTAGCAGCAGGAGGGAAGAATGAGATTTAACCCTCCAATGGGAGCCTTTGTTTGGCCCTGTTTGAGCCAGAATGCGATGTTTCTGTTTTCTATTTCTGCAAGAATCTAATTAAAACCAGAGCAATGGCAGAGACACGACATCGCTGCCGAAGCCGCTATGGCGGTTTGCACAACAAAACACCCTCTAGGAATTCACTGTGTTATGTTTTAGTCAACATAGCGTTGGACGTGAATTGGTAGTCCTAAAAAAGTTGGGCCATGTTGTAAACAGGAGTTTTAAAAGCACCCCTGTCCTCAACAGAGGGAAGTGTCTGAAGGCCATGCAGAATTTTCTACACTCCCTGGGTTTATGCTGACAGGGTCAAGTCATGTTTGAACTTCTAGCCAACTAAACTCCTGGGTTTCTGGGCCCATTGCCCTTCTGGCCAACAAAGTACTCTCTGACTTACACTATGTTTAGACTGCCAGGGATTGAGATGCAGTCAACATCCACCTCCCCTGGACTGTTTCTCTTTTCCTTTTACTCTCTCTCTCTCACACACACGCGCACACGCACATATCCCTGTGGTGCGGAGGACAAGGTGTTGTGCCCTTGACCGTGAAGGTGGTATTATGTGTCCATTAGAGGATGTGCTGTTCATCACGCCACTCCACAGACACAGAAAATTGCCTGTGAAAATGGCGCAGGCGCAAGCAGTGTTTTAGACCCTTATAAGGGTCTGGTAAGGAATTGTGTGTGTGTGTGTGTGTGTGTGTGTGTGTGTGTCTGTGTGCTTGTGTGTGTGTGTGGCTATTATGTTCCCATACGTGTGTAGAGAAAGACAGTGATCCCCTGGTTTCCCAGACAAGCATTCATCATGCCTCAGCGTATGGTGCATGCCATAGTTGATGGTACTGTATAATGCCATGCGGGACACAAGCCCAGAGTGAGAGATGTAGCCTGACACAGACACAGGCGGGCAAAATTCCTCCACCGTCAAACACAATCACTGCCCTCATCGCACACCTGATCCCCAGCCAATCTCTACCAGCCCCAGTCTCATCCCCAAGCCTGCATCTGTCCTTGTCCTAGCTACAGACCCCACGTCAGCCTTTTTCTCCAATCCCCAGTCCTAGACCCTAGCCCCAGCGCCGCACGTCAACATTTGTCCCCCACCCCCCTCGGCCTCTCAACAATGCCCAGGCACTGATCAAGCCAGAATCATACTTAACTGGTCTCATTTCAAAAGTCTCCCCGAAGTTCAGATCATTTAGCTATTTCGCTCCTTCTCGAGATTTTCTCCTCCAAACATATGTCAGCTTAGCCTTCTAAATCAAATCAAATGTTATTGGTCACATAGACATATTTAGCAGCTGTTATTGCGGGTGTAGCGAAGTGCTTCTAGCGCTCATCTGTTTATGGTACCATTAGCCAGACAGGTGTCCAGTCTCGCATTAGCTCACTTTGCAGTCGACCAGTTGCAATTTATATTTTTTTCCTCTCTCGCACTCAATTCCTAATGTAAAAACAAATGTCCCGTTTCACTCTCAAATCCTTGTCAGATGCAGTCGCCACGTGTTAAGAATGCCAAATCTCTCATCCCATTCAACCAAAGGTTTTCATTGCTGACCAGCTGTCTTGTAAGTTTATGTTCGTGCGTAGCAGCCTCACGACAACTTTACTTACGGCTTTGCCTTCCAGGCTTTGTGAAGCAACACAGACGAGATAATATCAAGTGCTTTATCTCAGTTCTGTCTTTCTCTTGGTTTTCGCTGTGCTGCTGGAGTTTAACATTCGTCTGAGTACGTGATGAGCCTTGGCAAACAGTGCCATCCAGCCCTCAAGGTGAGGCTGCAGAACAGAACACTAACCCTGTTCTCTCAGAAAACAACGCTGCCTGGGAGACAGACGGGCTGTTATTAAAAATAACACAAGATACCGGACACTAATTCTAACCCTGCAGTGCCGTTTCTATCTGAAGTGTGTCACTTACTGAGGGAGGATGATAGGTGTTATTCGAGGACTTTGAAAGGACACACTTTCATTTTCATTTTAGCGTGTCAGTCTCTAAGCGGTCACAAAATAAATAGACTAAGAGGGAGAATAAGAAGATAATATCTTTAATGTTGTCGGAGTGATCCTTTTTGTCATGGCGTCGAATGAACAGATTTGTTAGTAGCGAGGATGGGGTTGCCGTGGCAACCTCAGCCCTGTGCTATTTCGGTTCCAGACGATACTCTACTCCTCTGGCTCTGCCTTCCACCACGCGCCTCTTACTCCCTCTGCCTCTCCTACACGTCTCCCATCCCTCTTCTGCTTTCTCATCCTCATCCTTTTCACCCTCTCCTCCACATCTCTCTCCCTACCTCGCTTCATCCTCCATATCCATCTCTCACCCTCAAGTTTTCTGTCTGCGACTCCATTTTGTGAGCAGCTCAGCTCAGCTCGCCCCTCCAAACACCCACCCACCCCTAGTCCCATGATCCCTCCAACTCCCCCAACCCAATCTCCAGGATTTGAGCTCCTCTGTGATACACAGTCTGACACTAAACCTCTACGGGAGATCCACACACAGACATCAGAGCAGCCTGACCATCAGAGCCAGCCAGCCAGTCCACCAGTCAGCCGACCAACCACTGTGGTCTGGTCTGCATTGTGGGGCCCTGACAAAGAGAGAGAATTTGTCCTGAGCCTCTGACCGCATGGGCCTTGGTATCTGAGCCTTATCTGCGGCCTCCATAATAACATCCAGTCCCCTGCAGGTCCAGATATGCATCTAAATGTGTCTGTCCGGCCCGGCCCGGCCGCATGAAAAGAGGCTAGCTGCTCTGTTCCTCAACCTTTCCTGAAGTCACACATAATCAGACTAATGGTCAGTGTCTTTTTGAGCCCTGGAGAGGATGTAGGGACTGGAAAATAACTGGCCAATGTGTGACTGGGCTGAAGGCAGGCTCAGAGAAACAGATTAGCCCATCCCTATGATGTGTGGTCAGTTGGAGCTCCTCCTGGACAGAGACATTGACAATAGGTCGGTCAGGGTCACAGCTGAAGGATATTATTGTCTTCCGTGACCAAGGTATCATATCAACAGACATCCCTTTTAACCCACGGCCCAGAAGTTATTAGGAGCAATTACATTTCGGAACATTGGAAACAAAGCCAGAGCATATTGTATTCCAACTGTTGATCCAGAAAGGTTGTCTTGATGCTGGAAGCACAGCCTCTGGTTAGCCACCCTTTAGAACTTGTTGTTCAGGAGCGGATGAAGAACCACTGAGTGGTTGTTTTCTGTTCAGCTGGAGGACGGTGAAAACGGAAACCTGTCCTTTGGATTCAGAAAAGGAAAGGTTTGACTTGTGACAAGCACACAATGTGACCCGTTGAGGCGGCCGGCATCCATGGAGACTAGTGGCTGTCTCTCGCTGGAAGACCTAGGAGATGTCTCACCCTGGGCTGCCACAGCAGGACCTCATGATCCCCTTTAAACAGGAGGAAGGATGTCTGGTGTCTCCTAAAATGGCAGCACTGTAGTTGTGATCCAGGATACACTCTGAACCAAACTCTCAAGTATCCGTCAGCCTTTTGACAGTGTCTTCCCGTTGATATGCCAGCAGCCAGTGGTGTGGTGGAATGCCAACTATTTACCCAGCTACCAATCTCTCTTCTCTGTCCTGCTGCTGTCTGGGGTTATCTTTGAGTAATATTGTAGCTAGCTGTCCATGAGATGGGCTGACCGCCAGTCTCTCTCTGTACCCCATTGTCACCTTACAACTAAATGCCACCAACTGTTTATTTGAATGTGTTGTGCCCTTTATGGTTTAGCAACGCCAATACCCACAGAGAGAGAAAGGGGGTAGGCGTTGTTTAAAAGACTTGACTTTTGCTCTTTGCCTCTAGTGAGATGGCTGTGGTTGAAAGTGGCCTTAGCTGGTTTGAAAGTGGCTGTGCTGGTTTGAATTGGTGCCAGGGGAGAGAGATGAAGAGAGAAGATATTCATTCAAACCTCATCTTCATTAGCGTTGAGGCCATCGACTCGTTTGAACTGAACTGAAAACAGGCAATTCTCCCAATTTTCCAAGCATTCTATTTAGTTGTTTTTCAATTAAGCTTCCTGGTATTTTCTGCCAGGGTTTGCAGTGCACCCAGGGTTAACACACTGTGGCTATTGTCTTTTAAAAGCAGCTGTAATGATGTGATGTGTTAGCTGCTCTCTCCGTGGCTTCCCCTGTAAAAGCATTCATTAACGTTAGCTGTGACACAGATGGGGATCTGAAAACCTTAAGCATACATTCAGAGCCTTGGGGAGGGAGGGGGTCTCACGGGGTTAAATGTGCACGTGTTACAGGGCTGGAATGCGGATCCCATGACTTCTGATGTACCCTGTTCCAACAGTATTATTTATTTAGTTAGTGTTTCATAGGGATAGAATGTAACCCTCTGCTCCTTCTATCCCATTGCCTAACTTCTCTGGAAAACACTGACCTGCTGTAAAAATGTATCCACTTTGTGGAGTGTTATAGCTGTTAATGATTTCAAGTGTGTTTTCTGTCGGCAGCATGTGTTCCTCATGTGATGTGATGGGGTTTTAACTGGGCGCCCTATGGATATAGAGTGTGGGTATGAGGCTCGCCTCAGATTGAGGTTACAATTTGCTTCCCCATTTTAGTTTTGATTGATGAACAACGCATTTTGAGAGGTCTAGTGGGTGTGTGTGTTTCAGCTTATTTCTGTCAGTTAATCTATAATGATTTTGCTGCTTGTCAAGCCTCAACACCTGCACTTTTAATTGCAGCCAAGAGTGAACCCACTTGAACCCTATTATTCGAATAGGCAATTGATGAGCACTTGCGTCACTCACTCACCTCAACTTTACTTTGTTGTAACCTACTTTCACTCTCACACTGAGTGCAGCACACGCTTCCTCTCCTCTCTACTCTGTTAGCCCCTATTTGAGCCACCCGCATTTGAGTTTGTCGCCGCTCTGTTTTTCTGCTTTGAAAAATAACCTGGTGGTCCACCCCTATCAGCTGACTTAGAAGTGGTCTCGGGCCTCCCTGGCTCTCTAAGTGTGTCCCTCAGCTCGCTGGTTTGATGCCCCGCTCTCTCTTAGTGTTTGACTGCAATGGAAAGGGGAGGCCACAGCAACACACCACTCATCTGATCAATGTCTACTGGAGAAAACATATAGGCATGGAATGTACTGGGAATACACTGTACATGCCAGCCTTGCACCCAGAGGAGAGGATTATGTTAGTTTGTGCGTGGGGGGTGGGTGGGAATTGATGGGAGGGATGTGTGTGCATTCATGTTTGTCGACATTTTCTTTAGATTAATTGTAGAATTATAATGTGCGGTACATGGCAAGGCCTTGACAGAGAAAGTGTGAGTGCAATATGGGTTTGTGTCTCTAAGAACCAGCAATAGGGGGACAGGTTGGTCATGTCCTAGCAACAGCTGAATTAGAATTCCCTGCTTACAACCTGCCTGGCAAGAAGGTAGCAGGTAGGCGCAAACTAATGACGGGGAAGTGGTCAATACAGGTAATACACTGTACATGTTTTGGCTGTGCTATCCTAGTACAGTGTCGCCCTACAGCAGGGGTAGGCAACTCCAGTCGGAGTGAATGGTCGGGGGCGGCCGGAACATACAGTTGAAGTCAGAAGTTTACATACACTGAGGTTGGAGTCATTAAAACTCGTTTTTCAACCACTCCACACATTTCTTGTTAACAAACTATAGTTTTGGCAAGTCGGTTAGGACACCAAGTAATTTTTCCAACAATTGTTTACAGACAGATTATTTCACACAATAATTCACTGTATCACAATTCCAGTGGGTCAGAAGTTTACATACACTAAGTTGACTGTGCCTTTAAACAGCTTGTAAAATTCCAGAAAATTATGTAATGGCTTTAGAAGCTTCCGATAGGTTAATTGACATGATTTGAGTCAATTGGAGGTGCACCTGTGGATGTATTTCAAGGCCTACCTTCAAATGCAGTGCCTCTTTGCTTGACATCATGGGAAAATCTAAAAAAAATCAGCCAAGACCTCAGAAAAACATTTTGTAGACCTCCACAAGTCAGGTTCACCCTTGGGAGCAATTTCCAAACACCTGAAGGCACCACGTTCATCTGTACAAACAATAACACGCAAGTATAAACACCATTGGACCACGCAGCCGTCATACCGCTCAGGAAGGAGACACCTTCTGTCTCCTAGAGATGAACATACTTTGGTGCAAAAAGTGCAAATCAATCCCAGAACAACAGCAAAGGACCTTGTGAAGATGCTGGAGGAAACGGGTACGAATGTATCTATATCCACAGTAAAACGAGTCCTATATCGACATAACTGGAAAGGCCGCTCAGCAAGGAAGAAGCCACTGTTCCTAAACCGCCAAAGAAAAGCCTGACTACGGTTTGCAACTGCACATGGGGACAAAGATCATACTTTTTGGATAAATGTCCTCTGGTCTGATGAAACAAAAATAAAAAAAATTGGCCGTAATGACCATAGTTATGTTTGGAGGAAAAAGGGGGAGGCTTGCAAGCCGAAGAACACCATCCCAACCGTGTAGCACGGGGGTGGCAGCATCATGTTGTGGTGGTGCTTTGCTGCAGGAGGGACTGGTGCACTTCACAAAATAGATGGAATCATGAGAAAGGAAAATGATGTGGATATATTGAAGCAACATCTCAAGACATCAGTCAGGAAGTTAAAGCTTGGTCGCAAATGGGTCTTCCAAATGGACAATGACCCCAAGCATACTTCCAAAGTTGTGGCAAAATGGCTTAAGGACAACAAAGTCAAGGTATTGGAGTGGCCATCACAAAGCCCTGACCTCAATCCTATAGAATATTTGTGGGCAGAACTGAAAAAGCGTGTGCGAGCAAGGAGGCCTACAAACCTGACTGTTACACCAGCTCTGTCAGGAGGAATGGGCCAAAATTAACCCAACTTATTGTGGGAAGCTTGTGGAAGGCTACCCGAAACGTTTGACCCAAGTTAAACAATTTAAAGGCAATGCTACCAAATACTAATTGAGTGTATGTAAACTTCTAACCCACTGGGAATGTGATGAAAGAAATAAAAGCTGAAATAAATCATTCTCTACTATTATTCTGGCATTTCACATTCTTAAAATAAAGTGGTAATCCTAACTGACCTAAGACAGGGAATTTTTACTAGGATTAAAATGTCAGTAATTGTGAAAAACTGAGTTTAAATGTATTTGGCTAAGGTGTATGTAAACTTCCGACTTCAACTGTAATTATAACACTGCAAATTTACCACAACTAAGCCTAAAAAAGATATTGTATTTGAAAATAGCAATTTTTTCATACCTTCAATTACATTGAGACATGATCACATATGTCTCTTGGGAACAGATTTTCTCAGTTAACACATTTTACAGTCCCCAACCCCCCTGTTGCCGACCTCTGCTCTATAGCCTACTAACTAGTCTGAAACGAAGGTGAATTTTTAAGGCGCATTGCAAACCATAGAAAGAAGTATTATATGGTGAATCTCTGTGGCTAACCCCAACCCCTATGCATCTGCACTGCAAGTTGAGTGGAAACCATAGAAATTAACCTTGGACAACTGTGGACATGGATGCCGAGCTCTGGAGCAGAACTTCATTGGCTGGACATGTGGAGATCCCAGAGAGAGCTCTAGGAATGAGTTTAAAGGCCCTATGAATGTCTCTCCTTTCTCATCTGTCTCTGAGGGAACAGTACTTGGCCACGTTATCTGAGCCCTTGGCTCAGAAATGGCAATTTCATAACTGTCTGCCTGGAATTACAAGAGAGCGGGGAACGGGGAAATGTAGGATTGTTTATTTACAGATTCTTGGTTATTAAAACACTTTTTGATTTAAAGTGAACTTGGCACTGGGAGGTTTGAACAGGGCTGAGACTTGGTGTGAAAATAATCTGCCTGCTGTGAAGCCAGTGAGTCTGATAAATGGCCTTGGATTTGCTGAGTTTGCACTGACTGACTGACCAAAGCGAAGTCGTATGAAGAAACGTATTGCTGTTCTGTCTGTTTCTGTTCTACTGTTTTACGGACTCTGCTGCCGAGCTGCGTTATGCTGTTTAAGCCTCAGACAGAAGTAGCTAATTTGTTGTCAGTCACACTTTAGCCGGCCTCTCTTTGATCACTCACATACTGTGGCCTCTCAGACTCACAGAGCTCCTTAGAAACCTGAATTCTCAACACAAACAAGCATCTTTCTTTGGTTACGACTGGCAACCCTCTCTCCACGCTCCACAATTGGTTTACATGGTTGTGGAGGGATATTCTGGAGGGATGAGGACAGCAGCTCTGAAAGGAAACTGCTCTATGGACAGTCTGGATCTGGCAACCCCTGGATGAATGGACCAAAGCCAGCCAGTCCCACATCCCCAATTTCCTCTTCCTTCAAAATTATGGGTGTGAACCCCAGATTTAGACTTGAAAATTATTATTTAAGGTTTGTGCATTTCCTGAAGACAGGTCTGCTCATGCCCAGAATGTAGTCTAGCCTAGCTCTGGCAGAAATAGACAGCTCTGCTCCCTCGTCTCTCTTCTCCATGGCTTTGGAGTAAATTGTCTGACTCTAGACTTTCTTATTTTCCTCATTAAGGTGATGGTAAAAGGCCCTTCCAGATATCCAAGTATTATTTTTGGCGTCATCCATTGAAGCAAGCAGTACTTGTATTAATTATAAGGCTTTCACCACTTTCTACACTGAACAAAAATATAAACGCAACCAACATGTACAGTGTTGGTCCTATGTTTCATGAGCTGAAATAAAAGATCCCAGCAATTTTAACTATGCACAAAAAGCTAATTTCTCTCAGTGCACAAATTTGTTTACATTCCTATTAGTGAGCATTTCTCATTTGCCAAGATAATCCATCTACCTGACAGGTGTGGCATATCAAGAAGCTGATTAAACAGCATGACCATTACACAGGTGCACCATGTGCTGGGGACAACATAAGGCCACTCTAAAATGTGCAGTTTTGTCACACAAAACAATGCCACATTTGTCTGAAGTTTTGAGGGAGCGTGCAATTGGCATTCTGACTGCAGGAATGTCCACCAGAGCTGTTGCCAGAGAATTTCTACCGTAAGCCGCCTCCAATGACGTTTTAGAGAATATGGCAGTACGTCCAACCGGCCTCACAACCGCAGACCACGTGTAATCACGCCAGCCAAGGACCTCCACATCCGGCTGGATCATCTGCGACCAGCCACCCGGACAGCTGATGAAACTGTGACTTTGTACAACCGAAGAATTTCTGCACAAACTGTCAAACCTTCTCAGGGAAGCTCATCTACGTACTCGTCATCCTCACCAGGGTCTTGACCTGACTGGAGTATTGCGTTGTAACCGATTTCAGTGGGCAAATGCTCACCTACGATGGCCACTTCACGGATAAAGCCGGTTTCAACTGTACCGGGCAGATGGAAAACCATGTGTATTTCGTGTGGGATTGCTGATGTCAACGTTGTGAACAAAGTCCCCCATTTTGGAGGTAGGGTTATGGTATGGGCAGGCATAAGGTATGGACAACAAACACAATTGCATTTTATCTATGTGTGATTTGAATGCACAGCGATAGATACCGTGACGTGATCCTGAGGCCCATTGTCGTGCCATTCATCCACTGCCATCACGTTTCAGCATGATACTGAACGGCCCCATGACGCAAGGATCTGTACACAATTCCTGGAAGCTGAAAATGTCCCGGTTCTTCCATGGCCTGCATACTCACCAGACATGTCACCCGTTGAGCATGTTTGGGATGCTCTGGAACGACATGTACGACAGCGTGTTCCAGTTCCCGCCAATATCCAGCAACTTCACACATTCATTGAAGAGGAGTGGGACAACATTCCACAGGCCACAATCAACAGCCTAATCAACTCCATGCAAAGGAGATGTTGCACTGCATGAGGTAAATGGTGGTCACACCAGATACCGACTGGCTTTCTGATCCACGCCCATATCTGTATTCCCAGTCAGGTGAAATCCATAGATTAGGACCAAACTCATTTATTAGAATTGACTGATTTCCTTATATGAATTGTAAAATCTTTGAAATTGTTGCAGTTGCGTTTTATATTTTTGTTCAGTTCATTACTTTTGCTTTTACCCTTTTCATTTACACCAAAGAATGTATGGAGTGCCTCACCAACCACAATGTAGCAATCATAAAGTGGTCATATGTTCTTGCCCACATAATTCATGGGTTTAAAATATACCTCTCGAAATGACTGCTTCAAATAACATGGAATAGATTGGTTATTTTCTTTAAATGTGAGTGATTGTGTGTGTGTTAGGGAAGATACTCTGAAAATATACACTGCTCAAAAAAATAAAGGGAACACTTAAACAACACAATGTAACTCCAAGTCAATCACACTTCTGTGAAATCAAACTGTCCACTTAGAAGAAACACTGATTGACAATACATTTCACATGCTGTTGTGCAAATGGAATAGACAACAGGTGGAAATTATAGGCAATTAGCAAGACACCCCCAATAAAGGAGTGGTTCTGAAGGTGGTGACCACAGACCACTTCTCAGTTCCTATGCTTCCTGGCTGATGTTTTGGTCACTTTTGAATGCTGGCGGTGCTTTCACTCTAGTGGTAGCATGAGACGGAGTCTACAACCCACACAAGTGGCTCAGGTAGTGCAGCTCATCCAGGATGGCACATCAATGCGAGCTGTGGCAAGAAGGTTTGCTGTGTCTGTCAGCGTAGTGTCCAGAGCATGGAGGCGCTACCAGGAGACAGGCCAGTACATCAGGAGGCGTGGAGGAGGCCGTGGAGGGCAACAACCCAGCAGCAGGACCACTACCTCCGCCTTTGTGCAAGGAGGAGCACTGCCAGAGCCCTGCAAAATGACCTCCAGCACGCCACAAATGTGCATGTGTCTGCTCAAGCGGTCAGAAACAGACTCCATGAGGGTGGTACGAGGGCCCAACGTCCACAGGTGGGGGTTGTGCTTACAGCCCAACACCGTGCAGGGCGTTTGGCATTTGCCAGAGAACACCAAGATTGGCAAATTCGCCACTGGCGCCCTGTGCTCTTCACAGATGAAAGCAGGTTCACACTGAGCACTTGACAGGCGTGACAGAGTCTGGAGACGCCGTGGAGAACGTTCTGCTGCCTGCAACATCCTCCAGCATGACCGGTTTGGCGGTGGGTCAGTCATGGTGTGGGGTGGCATTTCTTTGGGGGCCGCACAGCCCTCCATGTGCTCGCCAGAGGTAGCCTGACTGCCATTAGGTACCGAGATGAGATCCTCAGACCCCTTGTGAGACCATATGCTGGTGCGGTTGGCCCTGGGTTCCTCCTAATGCAAGACAATGCTAGACCTCATGTGGCTGGAGTGTGTCAGCAGTTCCTGCAAGAGGAAGGCATTGATGCTAAGGACTGGCCCGCCCGTTCCCCAGACCTGAATCCAATTGAGCACATCTGGGACATCATGTCTCGCTCCATCCACCAACGCCACGTTGCACCACAGACTGTCCAGGAGTTGGCGGATGCTTTAGTCCAGGTCTGGGAGGAGATCCCTCAGGAGACCATCCGCCACCTCATCAGGAGCATGCCCAGGCGTTGTAGGGAGGTCATTCAGGCACGTGGAGGCCACACACACTACTGAGCCTCATTTTGACTTGTTTTAAGGACATTACATCAAAGTTGGATCAGCCTGTAGTGTGGTTTTCCACTTTATTTTTGAGTGTGACTCCCAAATCCAGACCTCCATGGGCTGATAAATTTGATTTCCATTGATAATTTTTGTGTGATTTTGTTGTCAGCACATTCAACTATGTAAAGAAAAAAAGTATTTAATAAGATTATTTCATTCATTCAGATCTATGATGTGTTATTTTAGTGTTCCCTTTATTTTTTTGAGCAGTGTAGTTTACCAAGCTACAAATTACATCACATTGGAAGAATTACACTAAAGCCAACCTTAAGAGAAATATAGTTTACTTAACTACTTTTTCAAAGTAACTTTAGTTAACTACATCGAAATTAGTGAAACAATCATATATAAATCTGAAATGTCAGACTACAAATTGATAGAACAGATCTCTTTGGGGTCTTAAGAGATTATGTAATTTTGCCTATTAAAAACTAGGTTTCTAGTGAAAATTATGCAGGTCTGATGACGATAAAGGAAATGATTGCGTACTTTACCCATATTTTCTTTTGTTTTTGCAAAAAAAGTTCCCGTTAGCTACATTACTACATGACAAAAAACTGCTGAACACATTAGAATTTAGTTCAACTACCAACAAGCTACTAAAATGTGTGCGTTCTGACTGACGCTATTATTCAGAAAACACAGAAGGAAGGCAGTCTTTTCCGAACCACCAGACATTAAAGTGCAGAAGGCCTTGACTGTCAGTTTGTGAGAATGTGAATACAAATGTATTTTTATAAGGTTGAAGTACTTGGTTTCGAGTCCATAGAGCCAAGCCAAGCTGTCTTCCATTGCGACTGGCTGTTTGTGTGGATGTATGAGAAGTGATCCTCCCCTGGGATGTCAAACAGCCTGTGGTGACCTTGGTAGTGGAAAGGAGAGAGGGGTTCGATACACTCTCTGCCTCTTTCTGACCAGCCTGAGACATCTGATAGCTGATAATGTAATTACACTCACATCACAGCCAAGCTAACCATTTACTGACTGTGTTAAATAGACAGAGAAACTTTGCTCTCAGATACTCGATTTTGTTGTATATGTAAAATCAATATCTACTTACTTCATGATTCACAATCCTAATGTATTTATGGTCCTGGTGTGAGGGATGTTTTGTGGTAAAATCAATGTCTTGTAAGATCGACTGAATCTTTGTCTGTGGCCACAGATTATTTTTGTGTGCAAATTAGTCTAAATGAGAGAAGTACCAGGTTATGAGTGGCAGTATTGACATCATTACAAGCAATGACATTGGTGTTCCCCTTTTTATACTTTGTGATCCTAAACGGTCCTGATCCTAAACGGTCATACGGACCTGATCCTCAACGGTCCTGATCCTCAACGGTCCTGATCCTCAACTTTGTAAACACAATAATCTGTAGTCATAGTGATCCGACCATGTCAACAAGCTCCGCTTTACCTCGATATCAGCTGCCATTACTGAGGTCTGTTTGAAATGTCACAACAACCGAAGAGGGGACTCACGCCTAGGGAGAGGGAAGAGGGGACTCACGCCTAGGGAGAGGGAACTAGGGAGAGGGAAGAGGGGACTCACGCCTAGGGCTGTTGCGGTGACCGTATTACCAAGAATAGTCTGATGGGTGACAATATTAGCCTATCACTTGTGAATGATATATTATCACTTGTGAATGATGCCCAGCATAAGAAACGAGGCCTTTTTGTGACTTCTTCGAATCCTAGTCGCACACCTCATGTAGCCTAGTCCATAGGCCTATATGTTTTAATAAGGTTGGTATCACAACTAAAGTGGCCAAATAACGTAAAATGAAGCACATTAATCCTCTTTACAAGGGGTGAAGAGCCTAACTGGCATACATAAGCAGCGCGTGAGTTTTGAGTTTGGGGAAGATAATTTTCACCATAAAAATTCACCTTTATAATAAAAGCGTTACATGCATAATTGCATTTGTGGTCACTTTTGAGAATGGTGTTTTCCTGCTAATTGATTGCCCATTTGTAACATTTGCGCTTATTAGCCTACTAGCAGGTGCGCATTGCTACGCTTATAATGTGAAGAAATAGTCTAATAGTTGATCAACATTAAGCTTAACGTTCTGATCTGTTGCGTCAGCCACGTTGCATAAAAAAGTTTTTTTGATGCTAGTGGTTGTATTCATTTGGGATCTATCGCATCCCACAACTGTCCTAGACTATATTTGGAATATTTATTTCTCGCACAGAAGGACACGCTGACCAATAGAATAGGTTAACTTTTGTACTATGGGGGATAGTAGATTGACATAGGCTAGTGCTTTTACTGTTTGGGCCTACTCATCTTGTTGGCTGACTAAGTAAATGTGGACAGTTCTTCCAATATCTTCAATATGCACCTCGGAGTTGGATAAGGATGTGCACAGTTTTGTCCCTGATGTCTGTCTTCACTTGTAGCCTGTAAGAAAGACCTGATTACGTGACGGAGCCATGTGAGTGAGAGACGCTTCGGATTGCGCAGCACACTCACTGAAAAGGGCAGAACGCAGCACTCCGGGCCGCAAAAGGCATGGAGTGCTGCCTTGAAATTTGAGGCATTATCAAGTGCTTGTCAAATTGTGATTGAGAGACTTGGAGTGTGTGCAGCCTGTGCAAGAAACAAAGCAGAGCTCATGCCTTTCAAGCGACTTTTTTCAAATCATAATTAGTCTCCTCATGCAGCCTTACAATGTATAAAAAATCTAAACATGTAGCCCAATGTTTGTAGAACAACTAAAGTTACATTATTAACTCTTTAACCACTCAACACAGAATAGCCACATGTGCGCACTCCCTCAAATCGTTTGGAGAAAATATTTATATTTTATTCAGCTTTGTTCAATTGTATTCTTCATACTATAAAATAATGCCACGGAATTCTAAGCAAATCTTGTCTGCTAAATGAACTAGTGTATCCCACAGCCATATCAGGACCAAGCATGTCTAAAATAAATAATGAATTTATTGTGAAAGTGTAGGCTATATTACATGGATTAATTTGCCTTTTTAAAATGGCTTGTAGGAAGTTTTCTACCCAGTGGGGCGGCAGGGTAGCCTACTGGTTAGAGCGTTAGACTAGTACCCGAAAGGTTGCAAGTTCAAATCCCAGAGCTGACAAGGTACATATCTGTCGTTCTGCCCCTGAACAGGCAGGTAACCCATTGTTCCTAGGCTGTCATTGGAAATAAGAATGTGTTCTTAACTGACTTGCCTAGTAAAATAAAGGTAAAAAAATAGAAAGATGTATTTATGTTAATTAACCGTCAATTACATTGAGACCGATAGTTATTTTCTTGACAATCACAGGCTGACTAAATTTCGTGACCTCCACAGCCCTACTCACACCCTCCACTCAATAAAATCAGGACAGAGTTTTGGGACTGAGGTCATTGATCACAACAGAGATTTGTACTTTGAGATATAAAAAAGTGACAATTAAGCTGATTGGCTCTATTATTGTAGAAAAACACTGATTCTGTGAGTGGCTGATGACTTATCTGTGACTGAGCTACTGTACCTATTAAGAGTTGGTCACACTTACACCAGACTAACTACCAGTAGTATTAGTAATACTGTGTAGTAGTAGGAGGAGGAGGAGTGCGAGTAGTATCAGTAGGTAATTACACTTGTTGTTCCTTTGTAGTTATGGAATAATGACACTGCCATTTTTATAATTGTTAGCAAATGTGTGTCAGTTTTCTACCCAGTGGTAACAATAGCTTGGGCTGACTTGGCACCCTTGTTTGTTATGTCTTATCACGTTCCTGTTAATGCGATTTACTAGAGTGAGAGAGAGAATAGTAATAATAATAATAATTCCCATTTGACAGACAGAATAGTCTTGCCTGCCAGACTCGTGTGAGAAGAGACTTGTATTAGAGATCTCAGTATTATCTGAGCAGTTTGCACAGACTCTGATTGCCTGTCTCTGTTGCCTAGCTACATTACATGTCTGTTTTTTTCAGTTGTTTAATAATCGGTCTCTGTTGCTTCTCTGCCTCCCTGTGTGTCTACTGTACCCTGTGTCTCTGTGTCTAACTTCCGCGTCTCTCTCTGTCTAACTTCCGCGTCTCTCTCTAACTTCCGCGTCTCTCTCTGTCTAACTTCCGCGTCTCTCTCTGTCTGACTTCCGCGTCTCTCTCTGTCTGACTTCCGCGTCTCTCTCTGTCTGTCTCTCTCTGTCTCTGTCTAACTTCCGCGTCTCTCTGTGTCCCTGCAGGTTTTGAGCTGCTGTACCAGCCAGAGGTAGTGAGGCTGTACCTGTCTCTGCTCACTGAGAGCCAGAACTACAACACTCTGGAGGCTGCAGCAGGGGCCCTGCAGAACCTCAGTGCCGGACAGTGGACCGTGAGTGTCACACATACAACACACACATTGTAATTAAGGGGAATAAGGTCTCTGAACCTCAATAGGAAGGACCAGTTATCCCAAATGGAGCTCTGCAGTGTCATTACCACCCCCCACCCCATTTGGTCACTGTAGTGAGTAATAAGAGTGTGATCTCTCGTCCAGCTCAGGGGCATTATTTTACCATCACTAGTGTAAAGTACAGAGGCTATTCATGCTCTTCTCTTCAGGAATGGAATGTTCTTAGTCAATACAGTGGCTATGTTAGGCCTAGAGAACTCTGGCATGCTAGCGCCATCGTAATTCAGTTAACACCTATGTGTCACGCTGTAAACATATCCGTCGCCACGACATGCATCACTAGGCTCCAGTTGGACAAACACAACACAACAGACAAGATGTTAGATCGATTTTGAAAACGTCCAACTTGTATCTTTGTTAATTTTTTTAAAAAGTTTACACATAACCTGTAACGTGTGTTTAACATGTATAGGGTACAGTACATGTACACCCTGCATAAACTGGCTCCATTTTTCTTCTTCTTTTCTGTCACTGTTCTGCACTGGTGAGTTTTTTGTTGTTGTTGTAGTATGTATAGAGACAGATTCCATCCCTCCCTCCATGGTTTTCCATTCAGTTTGAGCTGAGGAGGCTGATCGCCTGTCCACGCTCTAGGGCGGCTGCTAACACGTCAAACCTCTGACATCGAGGAGATGGACATTACGTGTCCCCGCTCCCTATGAGGATATCTCAAGCTTTTCTTTTGTTTTAAATCCTCTTTTCATCCGTTTCTTCCTGCTGCTCCCTAGCTGTTTGACCAGGTGCAGTCTGTTTTAGGTTTACTACTGCCACCCAGTGGTCTGGTTCTGGTGTTGCGCCAGTTTAATTACAGGGGGGTAACAATGTTCAGCAAAGGAGCTCTTTCATGTCAAACTTAATGTGTTGTGTTACAGGAAAAGAGAGAGGAAAATGTGTGTTTAATCAGAGACAACAACAAACTGGCTGTGCTACTGGCTGTGCTACTGTACGATAATAGAGTCTGTGTATGTGTGTGGGTGTGTGGATGGGCGAGCAAGCGGGCGCACGTGTGTTGCTATGTGTAGGTGTGTGTGTATTGGCTGGTATTACTCTCTCTACATAGACTGGTTATCCATAGCCAGCATGAATAAATGACATTTTAATTTCTTGTCAAATCGTCAATTGGCAACCCATCCATTATGGGATTAATTGACACATAAACAAACATTACAATAAATTCACTGTGGTAATTAAATGATAGTTCTTCCGGCGTTCTCTGCATTGTGCATCACATAAAGAATAAAAACGAATAAAAATAGTAAATAAGGTTATCTAAACAATAATTACATCCCTAGACCAGTAAAATACTATATATATATATACACAGACAGACAGACAGACAGACAGACAAAAGTCACTTGAACCCAGTCTGACACAAAGAGAAGATTCAAATGGGAGACAAGCCTATACACAATCTGCATGTTCCCTCCTCTCTGTCCCCAGTGGTCCAACTACATACGAGCCACTGTGAGGAAGGAGAAGGGTCTTCCCATCCTGGTGGAGCTGCTGCGTTCTGATGCTGACAAGGTGGTACGAGCCGTTGCCATCGCCCTGCGTAACCTCTCCATTGACCGCCGCAACAAAGACCTGATCGGTACGATCATTGACCACACATGGTCAACACAAGGCCTCTCTGTAGGGCAAACAGAACAACATTGGGATGAAACACTTGGGAATACTTTTGAGATTAGATATCTGTTAATGAGGATAAGAATATGATTGTTGAACCTGTCTTTTTCTGATAGGAATGTGTAATCTACTTATTGTAGATAAGAATGATTGTAGATTAGTCCAAATTTTAATAGCTCGATATCGAACATTTTGTACAATGCTGTTATGCATCAATACGCTATGTAACCATACAAGAAACATGTTGATACACCTGTTACCTCTCTACTGTCATCTGATGGTGCCCTCTGCACCCTGCCTTTTGACCCCTGCCCTGTAGGGAGCTATGCCATGAGGGACCTGGTGAGTAACCTGCCCAGTGGTCAGCAGCGGCCAGCCAAGAACCTGGAGGAAGACACAGTGGTGGCCATCCTCAACACCATCCACGAGATTGTGACGGACAGCTCCGAGAACGCACGCTCCCTCATCCAGGCCCAGGCCATTGAGAAACTGGTGGCCATCAACAAGACAAGGTAGGATGATGGCACAGTACAGACCAATACATTTCTTGACTTCTTGTTTTTATTTTTGTATTATTTGTGTGTATGTTGTATTTTCTAGACATTCTACTGCACTTTTGGAGCTAGTAACATAAGCATTTCGCTGCACCTGCCAATCAAATCAAAGTTGATTGGTTGCGTACACAGATTTGCAGGTGTACACAACCAATAAACTTTGATTTTAGATTTGATTTACAATATAGTACAGCACAGTACAACAGAGCATAAAGCAGTCAAACAATTGAATGGTTTTCACATTAGCTATACTATACCCATTTGCAAGTAGAGTATGTACATTAATGACTACATGTGCCACGGGACTCCCTCCCCATGAGAGAAGTTTCCATACTTTTTAATTATTTTGACTTTAATTGCAATTAATACTATAGTCACATTAGTAATATTCATGATATACAATCACTCAAGTACCAGGATTGTCTGCTGCTGGCCGTATACAGTGTAATGACCCCGTGCTTTTTCACGTCCTCTCTAGGATGGGCGTTAATGGCCTTTTAATCATATAAAGTGCTATAAGCTGGATTCCTTGTCATATCATTTCGATCTGTAGAACATTACTTAGATTGAATAGATAAGCCCGTATCGTGTAGTGTCTGGTTTCCAGGAAACCTACTATAGTGCACTTCACCAGAATACTAAGTACTATGAATAGGAATTCAAGAGATGCTTGAATGATTTCCCAGTTTCCACTTTATTTCATATCACTGTCGTCGTTTTCCATTGAGTGATCTGATCTACTTGATCAAGTCAGCGGGAGACGATAATGTCTCTTTTGATAATGTCTCCTTCTACAACCTATTGATGATTTAATTAAGATTAGTTTCCAATGGGGATTTTACACCCGTACTTTATTGAATACCGTTAGGTTCAAAGTTCTGGTACAAATCCAGTCGGGCACCAAAGGAAGCTCAAACTATATATTTATTTACCACAGCTGCATAGCACACCATGCAGGTCACACAAGCACATATATTTATACCTTCCAACTAGGCCCTCCTATATCTAGGATGAACAGTTAGTCTTTGTTGCTGGGCAGGAACTGAGTCTGTTCCTCATGTTGGTGGAAACGTTGTGCCCCTCCATGCCTTTCACAGGACTTCTTATCAGTTAGGAGAGGCCTTGAGTTATTGGGAGTACACATTGGGAATACACAAAAAGCTTAAACCTAACACCACATTCAATCTTTAAGAATATATAAAAGCGATATATTCATACTTAGTGTGTAGTGATATAAAACAGTGAAGATGTAAGACGGTGTTATTGAACAGTCAGGATGGTCTGTCAGCTGGTACTCCAGACACATGGCTCCACTTCACCCCTTATGGAATCATTCTGGCCTCTCAGAGACACGCCCTCTTTGTACTTTCCCTCTGCCCAAATATTATTCCATCTAACCAATAACATGAGAATTACTGCAGCTAGGCTAATTATACAAGTATAAATGGACTAAAATGGGCTCAAGTCAAATAGTCTCCAACAATACCAAATAAATGTGTTTTCCCTAAACCCATTAGATTGACTTTGAAGTGATGGAGAACCCCATGTAATTAACACAAGGGCTAAGGAGTACTTAATTAATTGAATGAAAGGAAATGTGTGCGGCCATTGGGGTGTGAATTAAAAGCAAGCTCCTGGGGCCATCAGTGGGAATAGATGGATGATTGCTTTGAATGTGAGATTGATTTCATTCGGCTCCATCCTCCACTAGCTGCTGGCAGTGGTTGGGTCCAACGTTCAGGTTTTTTTTACTAGACTACCGGAACTTGTCCAATAAACACATTTTTGTTGCAAAACGTTTTCCACTGCAAAATGTTTTACTACGGTCTGCACTAATGAATGCGACCCTGCTTTTCTCCCTGTCTCGCTCAGCCAATCACCACGTGAGAACAAGGCTGCCTCCCACGTGCTGCAGACGGTGTGGAGCTACAAGGACCTGAGGAACGCCCTGACCAAGGAAGGATGGAACAAGAGCCACTTCCAGGTACACGGCTGTGTAGAAGAACGTGTGCACATGCACACAGACACATGCACACACATCCACAATAAGTACACTCATATGTCCCTACTCACTCCCTCTCAGCCTACAGTGAGCGGTGCCCTTAAAGCAGCCAAGAACGGCAAGCCAGGCTACGACGACACTACCCTGCCACTGATGGAGAAGAACCAAGGTCAGTCTGTGACGTCAGCCGAGACTGGGGATCCTCCGGGCCTGGCCTACTGTGGTGAACTGAGTGAGGAAACCATAGATAATATAACTGCTCTGTATCTATGGAGGAAACCGCTGGTGTCTGTCTTCATCAGACATCGTGATTAGAATGAGTGCTGAGGAGGATGGCTCTATCTGGACTGTTTTGTGTGTTCTCACTCATAGCCATAATACACACTGTAGGAGCGCTGTGCTTGAAACATTTCGCCCTCATTGTTCTGCCTCGTTATTTGGGGATCTTCATGCTATAGTCAGTACAATTGGGATGGTGTGGTCTGGAGAAGGATGCATCATGGGTAGATGTATCTAATCCAATAGTGTGTTCCGAATGCAAATCTAAACACGTAGAGTAGGATATGAAGTTACGTAGAGCAGGGGGTTAATAGTTGTTTTGGGGGGAGGGTTGTTTAACAAACACTCTAGGCCACTCTTGAACGTCTAAAAGTAGATCAAAGCTATGAAGGAATTAAAATGGACCTATAGGTTTTCAAATAACTGTCATTTTTCTGGCCCTCAAATTGCTTTTGATGAACAAAAAATCTGAAATCCCGATGTGGCCCTCGAGCCAAAATTATTGCCCAACCCTGACATAAAGGGAGGTACTGTAGCAGCCTAATCCACTAAACATCTCATTGACAGAGGAGTCGAGGGGATGACAGCACTTTTGTCTTCTTGTTTCTGGCCTTGTGACTTTTTTTGCAACCGTGCATACACATGAAGTGCGGTTGTCATTCACACCCATTCTCAGCCTGCCCGTGTTAAGTGTATCAGCAAACAGTGACTGAGGACCATTGGCCTGAAAGCAACATTGGCTCGTGAATCAAACCAATTGTGTGTGTGGCGCTCATGATAAAAACGGCATATAAATGCTTTTCAGGCACCAAGAAAAATGGAAGTGGTGATATGATACCTATGGACGAGCTTGGTCCAGGTAAGACCGAGTTTGCATGACCTCAATAGCCGACGACGAACACTAGTAGTCCCAGATGGAATGTTCTTATCTCTAGGGACTACTGACAGTTCTAGAACCCCAACAACACCAATGCCAAAATGGAAATTCTAAAAAAGTTTGTAGGAAAAAAAATTGCAATATTTGGAATGAACAAAGTGATTAATTGTTAGGATGCTGTAACAGTAGACAACGCAGTGCAGTACTGTTTTACTTATGATGCTGTAACAGTAGACAACGCAGTGCAGTACTGTTTTACTTATGATGCTGTAACAGTGGACAACGCAGTGCAGTACTGTTTTACTTATGATGCTGTAACAGTGGACAACGCAGTGCAGTACTGTTTTACTTATGATGCTGTATGCAAGACCCCTCTCTTAACAAGATGTTGGCATAAGAATGGGTGTTAATTCAGTAGCAATTTTCTGATTTTAAATGTTCTCCTCAGTGCTCCTCTTTTCAATGAAAATGCCAACAATTGTCTTGTTTCCTCTCTAACTAATGAGTTCTTCCTCTACGTCAGTCCTCCACTCCAGTCCTGGAAGGCTGCATGCAGCTAGGCTACTGTAGTTTCCATCCGTGTATTTAACAGTGATATCCTTCTGTGATCTTCTCTCTCGCTCTCTCATATTAGATGGCTACTCCACCATCGACCAGAGAGACAAGGACTGCAAGTACAAGAGTAGTGGAGACGGGTCAGTGGACCTGACAGAACGGGAGCCATTGAAGGTACTTCTGGTCCAGACTCAACCGTTTACGGCCCATCTACAGCTACACTAACTAGTGGATCAGGCTATTAAAGCACACAAGTCACAATGCTCTGTCTCTCTTAGTGCCCTTGCCCATATGCCCATGCCAGGCTCTTTCTAAGGAAGGAGCTAAGCAGCAGTTGATGTCGTCTGTCTGCCACTCATTTAGCAGTCCAATTTACTGGATGCAGACAGCACATCTGAGAGCAAAGCAGCAGATAATTGAGCGTAAGCTTTGTGATTGTGAAAGTAATTAATGTGGGACTGGTTAAGTCCTGCTCCTCCATCGAGAGAGAGAGAGAGAGAGAGATATGGTAGTGAAGAACTAGAAGTGGTTTGATGGGTCAAACATGCTAACACAGCTAGACTTAATGAATAGAGTTCCCATGAGTTCAGACTAGTAGAATGGAAAAAGAGATGTTTACACATTTTGCTATCCTCCTCTATAGTCCCCCCAGTTGCTTCTTGAGATAATTATAGGACTCAAACAGGGTTGGGGAATAACTGATTACATGTAATATGATTACAAAAAACCTTTTAACTGTAATCAGTTACATTACCAGTCAGTGGCGGTTCTAGCTTGTATGGCTCCCTAGGCGAACCCCCCTTTTATTCTGCACTAACTGTAATTTTTCTTGGAACAACACAAATAAATAATCATAACATTTAAAACGATATACATTTTAAAATATATACAAAAATAAGACTCATAAATATCAAAAAGAAGTAACAAAGTCAAATAGAAACAAATTAGTGTTGATTTGGCACTCGAACATCAATACATTACCCATCCCCCAACACTGTCAACCAAGAGTCAGGACTAAACCAATTCACCTTCGTGGTGTGCAGACTGGTTTTATATTATTATTATTAGATTTCGCACAAACCAGAAAAAAATTCAACTATGTCTGTGAAGCTATATATTCACAGTATTATGAATGAATTGTGTTTTTTTGTAGTGTGCATTTTGTAGTGCGACTGATTTTACTAATTGCATTAGTACTGTACAAAGTTAGACGTGCGCTATTTGATAGATTCCCCCGCTCCCTCTACCTCTGGCTTCCAGTGGGGAGACCTGAGGTCAACCTACGCCTGCCCTCCTGCCCATCTCGTACTTCTGAGTGGGAAACCTTCCCAGGCAGTAGCCTGCCTAGCTCACAATCTAGAATCAGGGCGCCCACTCCGACCAAGGTTAATTGACCCACAGTCCCACACGGTGACATGTCATTGACGTGACATGCAAATGAGCGATAGAAAACCGATCAAGAAAATGTCACCATTCTGAATTTTTTTGTGTGGGCTCCCCTTGCCACCCCCGGCTAGATGACGCCCTGGGCGGCTGCCCATGTCGCCTATATCTAAATCCGCCACTGTTATCAGCTAATGTATGCAAAGCTAGATGATTAGTTATTGGATTACTTAAAAATTTGCTGAAAAAAATACATTGACACTTTTCTGTTTTCTCAATGACATTCAATTCAGCATTAAAAAAAGGCTCAAGTTTTAGTTTGTTCCACCTGAGCGAGACCACTATGATGGCACCAAATGCATTTGATGTATCCTTTTTGTTTTATTCTAATGCCTCTTAAAGGGAAAGTAATCCAAAAATAATCCAAAAATTACATTACTGATTACAATTTTGGACAGGTAACTAGTAACTGTAACGGATTACATTTAGAAAGTAACCTTCCCAACTCAGAACTTCAACTAACACGGTTATCTGACCGCAGCTGTTTTTTGGTTTGAAGATGACAAAAATAAGTGCTTAGTGTGTAAATGGGAGCAATGCAGCCTGGAGAGACAAATGCTTGTCAACATACAGTATGCTTCTTAAGTCCTGCAAAACCTCCAGAAGCAAATTAGCTGTCAGACAGGACTGGAGATGGCAGACATGTCCTCTGATGCCTACAGCTCCCACCGCCCTTGTTTTGAAGTGACTTAAGCACAGAAACCAAAACTGCTCAACTCTGCTTTCTACACCTCCAGAAGGCTGCTACCCAAAATGCAACTGCCGTTTGAACTGCTTTGTCCCCCTCTGTTTGTTTGCATGCATAATTTGGTTTCTTGTTTTTAATCGCCCTTTTCGGACTCTAAAAGCTTCTTCCTTTATGCTGAGGAACTAACCCTGGCATTCCACTCCTCTGTATAGACTATATTTATTGACCTCTTTGATTTGCTGTTAACCCCTTCTCCCGTTGCTGCAGAATGACACAAATACGAAACACTATGTCAGGAGTAACAGGCCTGCAGTCAATCTGGTGGATGCTTGTGACGTTAAACCTCAGCCTGTTGACTCCTGGGTCTAAATGCATGCATGGTAGGTCTTACAAACGTTTGTTTTCCACTTTTTGGATTGTTAGTCTCCTTTTTGTTTGCTCCACCACCTTTCTGTTATAGCCGTCACACACGTCACGTCTGGTTTGTATGTTTGTTTATGGTTGACCCAGAGTAGTTGGCTCATGACACCAAACCTCATTTTCACAGTTTTGAAGCACCTGTTTGATGCACATCCATCTTGAAATATGCATATGTTTCCCTTGACTAATGCACATGAAATGATGTTTGTTCTAAATGATGAAAGGGAATAACTCTATAGACTTTACATGGATCACACACGCTCAGCTCTAATGAATAGTTTTAGGATGAACATGGTGTATCGCTCTTCCGATCTACATTCATGACACACACTGTTCCCTGGGACAGAGAGCTCCTCCAGATAAATAATGGATACCTGGATGAACACAGCCGAGCCAGAGGAGCTGGTCTATGTGTGAACCGTCTGTGCTTGGCCAAGCTAGGCTTGGCTAGCTACTCAGAGGTTCTCTGGCTTGGCTATGTGACAGTATGTACTAGGCTAGCTGCTCTGGGTTAGCTTCATTACAGCTCATTATAAAGGATCCTCTCATCACTCGCTCATATCTGTCCTCCGGTCCCATCGCTAATCACGGAGTGTTTCTGCTGTGGGTGAGAAGCTGTGGTAGGTGGCTGATCATCAACAGCTCTTTGTTCTCCCATCACTCTCATCCTCCTAGCTGAAATGTAAGGGGTCAGTAATACAGCTTTGACTCCTCATGTCTGAAAAGCAAAGTGATTATCAGCACAGAATCGAAGAAAAGTTTTTTTTAATACCGCTTAAAAATATATTTTGATCGTCACATGATCTTGTCAAGTCAATGCTAATGAACCAAAAAAACATATCTAATCTAACAATGACATGCTTAAAATGGACATTGAGTCAATCGTGTAAGACAGGATAATCATACGAAAGGCCCTCACTATTGTATTTATTAGGGATCCCTGTTTGCTGCTTCCAAGGCAGCAGCTTCTCTTTCTTGAGTCCAAACGCATTAAGGCACTTACATCACACATAAAACAAAAGATAAAACAATACATCATATAACATTATTAACCACTACATATCTACAATACAAAAGGTATAATACCACCATACAACATTAATTACAATGTACGTGTGCGTAGAGTGTGTGTGCATTGTGAAGAGACCTGGTGGCGGGTTTTGTGGGGTATGCATGGGTGTCAGAGCTGTGTGCAGGTAGTTTAAACAGACAGGTCAGTGCATTCAGCTTGTCAACACTTCATTTGAGTGTTAACCAAGCTGTCTTTTTGCAGCTGCCATTCAGACATGTCATCCAAACATCTCTCTCGCAGTCTTTTGTCTCCATTTTTACATTTGGATTTGACATCTCTCAAGCATGTAGGAATATTGATTTATGTATTTTAGTATTGTGATTTTGAATTACTGTAATACCACTTGGTCACTGTGCCCTCTGACTTACTGTAAAAGCTTGATTATTCAACTGCTTAAAAAACCTGGCCTGCATCCCATGGCACCCTATTCCTTTTATAGTGCCCTATTATTGACTAGGGCTCTGATCAAAAGTAGTGCACTAAGTAGGGTGCCTTTTGGGATGCGTCCCCTGCTTTACATAGTAGTTCAGATCTGACATAATCACCAGTGTCCCCCTCTCTCTGTTTTTTTTCCTGTGTTCTAGGCTTAAATAACAGATGAGGATCTCCCATGTCATCACTGCCATAACACATGGAGCTTATTTTGATGTTGACTCGTCAGCAGATAGACTTTGTAAATGAAAGAGAGAGGAAAACAAAACAACAAAAATGATCATCCATCAGCTAATGTTTCATGCTTTTGAATCAGCAAATGAAATGATGTATTGAACAGAAAATCAAGAAATGACTACTTCTTCTACTACTCATATCTACATTCCCACTGGATGGACAAACATAGTGTACACTAACGTGAGGACTGACTGGAGCAGCTCTGGTGTCAGGATGGAAGAATGGAGGCAGTTATCCTCTTAGAGATACAAGTATTCTAAAGCTCTATCTCTATGGTTACTCAAAGGATGGCTGCTGCTGGTGAGAGGCAGGAGTGAATGTGATGTTCGTTAATTCAACTGCTTGCAAAGGTGGAGGGAAAGGGAAAGAGGAAATTAACTATTTAATTTTCATGTCAAAATGAAGTTTTCTTCCACTTGTTTTTTTCCATGTAACTATTTAGCTTTTTGTTTCCATTGTATTTTTGTTTGTTTGTCTTTCCTCGAGGCACTGTAAATTGTATTTGTAATATTGTTTTTCTTTTTTCTTTTGCTGGTCTGTCTTTTTCATTTTAGTTTGAAGAAGTGTGGACTGGTGTGGTAGATGGCAGATGAATGTTGGTGTGGTTTTAAGTTGGGGACTTGATGCTTGAGCGACGCTTGAAGGAGCTGTAGCAGACTCCACACATACGTTTTTCACACGCGAAGGCTCTCAAACACATTTGGCATACAATGGTTCATTGTGTTTCTTTAAGTGCACTGGGATCATTGCTGTGCAACGCATAGGGGACTGACTAGTTGCTGATTCAGTTCAGAAATCCACAAGAATTTCACACACCTGCAAGTGTTGATTGGAGTTAGGGAAGTGAAATTACATGTACGTTTGGTTGGGTTACTTATAGCTGTTGAGTAAAACAAAATGAAAATATATTTTCTGAATCGATACAGTCGTGGTTGTTTGCTGAAGGTATATGAATTACTCGGTTGGTTGCTGTTTGCCATTGATATGGAATAAAGTTGAATAGGATATAAGACATTTTGTTTATAAATGGATTGCGTTTATGAAGAAAGGGAGAGGATTGTGTGAAGTACACTGAACAAAAATATAAACAAAACATTCAACAATTTCAAAGATTTTGCTGAGTTACAGTTCAGTTATGGAAATCAGTTAATTTAAATAAATTCATTAGGCCCTAAACTATTTATTTCACATGACTTGGCAGGGGCGCAGCCATGGGTGGGCCTGGGAGGGCATAGGCTCAACCCTTGGGAGCCCACTGTAGAGCCACGCCCAGTCAATCAGAATGAGTTTTTCCCCACAAAAGTGCTTTATTACAGATAGAAATACACCCCTCCCCCCTCTGAAGAAGCTGGATGTGGAGGTCCTGGGCTGGCGTGGTTACACGTGGTCTGCGGTTGTGAGGCCGGTTGGACGTACTGCCAAATTCTATAAAACGACATTGGAGGAGGCTTACGGTAGAGAAATTAACATTAAATTATCTGGAAACAGCTCTGGTGGACATTCCTGCAGTCAGCATACCAATTGCACGCTCCCTCAAAACTAAATACATCTGTGGCATTGTTGTGTGACACAATTGCACATTTTAGAGTGGCCTTTTATTGTCCCCAGCACAAGGTGCACTTGTGTAATGATCATGCTGTTTAATCAGCTTCTCGATATGCCACATCTGTAAGGTGGATAGATTATCTTGACAAAGGATCAACTGGTCACTTACAGGGATGTAAACACATTTTTGCAAAACATTTGAGAGAAATAATATTTTTGTGCCTATGGAATGTTTCTGGGATCTTTTATTTCAACTCATGACACATGGACCAGCACTTTACATGTTGTGTTGATATTTTTATTCAGTGTACATGCTCCTGTTGTCAAAGGGTAGAACATAAAAACGTTTTATATTTTTGTTGGTTTTATAAATGTATATTAGGGTCAAAGAAAAGCAAAAAAACAAAAAAAAGATACTACAGAAAAAACAATATAAACTTAATTGTGTACGCATAACAGGTCGTTTTGGAAGCACATTCATTGG
Source organism: Brachymystax lenok tsinlingensis (assembly GCA_030435695.1). NCBI lineage: Eukaryota > Metazoa > Chordata > Actinopteri > Salmoniformes > Salmonidae > Brachymystax > Brachymystax lenok. Next base: position 56,817,063 of record CM059819.1, on the reverse strand, counting down.
ATTAAGGATCACCATGTTTGTAAACAGAAATAACTACATCATTTAGGTGTGTATCAAATCTGTAGTCATGTTAATTACATATTTATATTTTGTACTGTCAAGATTGAAAAAAAGAAGACATTTATCTTCAGCTTTCTTTTTAAAGGTGTGATGAACTGATGACCTGGTCTCCAAATCTTTGTAGGAGATTAAGGAGGGGGAGAAAGAGCGAGGGGAAGTGGATAGTTCAACAGGGGTCACTCAAGAGAAGGATGGGTGGATGCAGCAGCAGGGATAGACAGCAGTGCTAGAATTCCATTTCATTTCACACTGCAATTATATAGTTGCTGATAACCTAAAAACATGCTTTGATTTTGCCAATGCATCTTTAAAGAACTATTTGAAACCAGCATGAGCAAATGTACAGATGTGTATATATATTTTAAGTGCCAGTTTTTGTGGTGTAATTGGATATTCAAGTAATTCACATCCGGAGAGAACAGAGAGGAGCAGTTTCATGTGGTTCAAGGCAGAATTTGCATCACATTGTACAAAGTATACAAAGTCTGTTTGATTATTATATTTTTTGTTCTCTCTAGAGGCAGTTGAAATGTAGTAGTAGATTACGCCATTGTCTTTTAAAGGGACAAAAGAAAAGCTAAACTGCACGTGGGTAAAGATTTAGTAGTGGTGTTGTGATTCGTCTTTCTCCATCTCCAAGAGGACACTGCACTATGAACCTTCTCTCTCTCCCAATTCTGGGACTAGTGAGGGGGACCTCCACTACAGAGCAGCATAACTCATGCGTCGGCTATAGGCGAATGGCATGTGCCTGCGTCTGATTTTCTTTGTGATGTGATTTATGAAGCTTGCATATTTTACACTGTGCTTACAAAGACTTATGTGATAAAATAAAGATTGAAAAGTACATGTTTTAACTTTTGATTTCAGAGAAAAATAACGTAATAATGTAAACGTTCTCCATGTCGACATACGTCCTCAGAACTATGTGCTTTTCATTGGATTATTCATCTTACTGTCTATTCCTGACTGCATTTTGCAGTACACAACCAAAGGACCTGGTGTTGTATTTATATACAGATGAAAGTAGTCCAGGAGTGTGTTTGTGGATGTACATCTAATTGTACATTTACTCAACAAGACGCTGTGAAGGAAATGCCAGACAATGGGGCAGAAATTGAATCAAAGGGGCAAGACCTACCTGTGTAGATACTGATTCAAACTCTTCAAAATAAAGTAACTGTATCAGTAGCAAATGTGTTTGTAACTATCATGTGCCTTAACCTTTTCCATGGTAGATAAAGAAAACAATGTGTTTTATATCACGCTTTATCCTCCCTCTGTCTTCCCTCCCTCATCCCTTTCTCTGTTTACCTCTTTCCTTTTCTCTTCTTTGTCAGGCTCCCTATCCATCTCTCCCTTCCCCCTAATTTCAAACACTCAAACATTCACCCACTCTGTCCTCAGTGTAGTCTAGACTGTTGGTGGATATTTGCCTTGTATTACATTGAATTATAAACTTTTAAAAGATGGAGACATAAAAAAAATGGTTTGATTTCATAGAAGAGTAAGTTGTTTTTGCTTTCGTAGCTATCAGAGCGATGCCACAGTGACATAATGTATTATGTTAATTTTACTAATACCCAGAGGCAAGTAGTATGCTTGTTTAAATAATGGAAAAAATACAGATTTGTAGAGTATAAATTTGGTGTGTTTTCAATAAACCATGCCTGGAAAGAACATTGCCTGTGTATGTTTGATATTCCGCAAAAATGCAAGGATATACAGCTTCATGTATTTTACCTGAAGCGGCAACACTAATGTATTGCAGAAAATTGTCACTATTCACTTGTATAGCTTTTTTGTCTGCATGGTTAAATGAGACAATCATTTGAGGACATTATGTAATATATATATATATATATATATATATATAAAAAATGCTAATACCAAATCTGTTACTTTTTTGGAATCCAACAATGTAAATATTCCTATTTTAAGTCATTTCACAAACTCCCCCCTGAATGTTTAATTTATTTGTATAAGCCTGACCTAGTCTATCAAATTTACGTCTTTATTACGTAGCTACTACAGTAGCAATTTATCTAATGTTCTATTTCCAACACTACAACGCCATTTCAACTTTGCAACATTTGACAACGTTGCGTTAGTGAATGTGCCTTCCATACGTAAAATAAGTCAGGCAGATTTCCAGACACCCATGACTCCGTGAAGGTCCTTTTGTAATAACAACATGGCAGCCTTATGTAGAGTCCGACACCGGTGGAAACGCACCAACTGCATTCAACTTCTTACGAGAAACTTGACTGGTAGGAAGGTTGTTGCCATATTACTAGGTAGCTTGTGACAAACTGACAGATTATCGCACAGCGTTTAGTTCTTTTGTTTGCTACAGTGGCTAACATGGCCCTGCTAACGTTAGCTAAGCTACCTGTCACTGCCGTTAAAGTTGTCAGTGTAAAGTATTCATTGTCGACACTAAGTGTCTTTGGTAGAATAACGTGCTATTTTAAAATGCCCTTCACTTGTCAGCTTGATTTCTAGATGAGGAACCTCCATACATACATTTTGGCTATGTGTTTATTATGGTATCACTATCAGCATTGTTCAACAGAGATTGCATTTGGTTTGTTACAGGAACATTTGACTATGATCTCGTCGTTATTGGTGGTGGCTCTGGGGGTCTGGCTTGTTCCAAACAAGGTGAGGGTCTCAATCTCAGCATTAGTATTACAATACGTTATGAGCTAGGGAAGTCACTTACCTTTTGTGAAGTCAGTGTTCTTGAGCAGGGGTTCAGTAACATTTTCACTCCGCATTGGGGAACATAGCGCGCAGGCCTATTTCTATGGGCACAAGCACTGTTAATGACAAACTGTTCACACCCCTCTTGTTGGCTGAGATAACATTTAGCAGGTTTAAAGCTTATTTCCTGCAGTTGTATACATTTTGTCATTTGTCTTGTGTGTTCGTATGATTTTTGAGTAAGTCAAACATTGCAACAAAATAAATGGGCTAGAAAAACTAGTTAAAAAACATTAGCTGACATGGGCTAGTTGATCTGGACAATTCTGACAAGTTAGAAATAGCTCTCTACGGTCTGCAATGACTGACATGACTAGAGGAAAGCTGCTGATGCACTACCCAATTGCACCTTGTGCATTCTACTATTACAACTTTCAGTAGTCCATTAAATGATGTCAAATATAAATAATGAAGTACAGATACCCAAAAACACTACGTAGTACTAAGTAGTACTTTAAAGTAGTTTTACTTAAGTACGTTACACCACTGGGAACCACTGTTCTTGAGGATAGTATACAATCATGTTCCCCAGATGGTTTGTTACCAGGAGGACTGGCTCAATGGACCCTTATATGTGAAGGTTTTATGTGGGATAATGTCTAATCTAATGTCTAATTCAAAGGAGGATGGTGGCACCTTAATTGGGGAGGACAGGCTCGTGGTAATGGTTGGAGTGGAATGGTATCAAACGCATGGTTTCTATGTGTTTGATGCCATTCCATTCGCTCCGTTCCAGCCATTATTATGAGCTGTCCTCCCCTCTGCAGCCTCCACTGGTCTAATTGCAGCTTTACTGAACATGACGATTGACCAAAACATCATGTACTTTGTTTTCAGCGGCTCAGCTAGGACAGAAAGTTGCTGTGTTAGATTATGTGGAGCCGTCAGTTAAAGGTAAGAGAAATGTTATACTGACTGTACGTTCCATCATAATCAGCTCGACTTGAACCGTAATGCATTTCTCCTTCCTTCTCTCGGAGTAAAGAAACAGTATGCATGTTGTGACCAATCTGCATGAATATAGAAGATAAACAAAAAATCTCATGCTTCCCTTTCAGGTACTAAGTGGGGCATTGGTGGTACGTGCGTGAACGTGGGCTGCATTCCCAAGAAGCTCATGCACCAGGCTGCTCTGCTGGGCACAGCTCTGAAAGATGCTCAGAAATATGGCTGGCAAATCCCCGGGCCCATCTCCCACAACTGGTAAATCTCATTAGTACGAGAACAATGGAAACCTGTGGATATGCACATTTTCTTTTTAACTTTTTTGGAAAGCAATAGCAAAATTCTTGAATTCCCATCACTAGATTTAATAAATAAGAGATATACAGTACCCCCAAGCCATAAGACTCCTGAACATCTAATCAAATGTATACCCAGACTATTTGAATTGTCCCCCTCTTTTACTCCGCTGCTACTCTCTGTTATCATCTATGCGTAGTCACTTTAATAACTCTACCTATATATACATATTACCTCAACTAACCGGTGCCTCCGCACATTGACTCTGTACTGGTACCCCCCTGTATATAGTCTCACTATTGTTATTTTATTGCTGCTCTTTAATTACTTGTTACTTTTATTTCTTATTCATATTTTTTTTAACTACATTGTTGGTTAGGGGCTTGTAAGTAAGCATTTCACAGTAAGGTCTACACCTGTTGTATTCGACGCATGTGACTAATAACATTTTATATGATTTTACCAGTCAAAAGTTACTCATTCAAGGTTGTTTTTTTTTTTACTACATTGTAGAATATTAGTGAAGACATCACAACTATGAAATAACACAGAGTCTTGTAGTAATCAATATAATTTATATTTTAGATTCTTCAAAGTAGCCACCCTTTACCTTGATGACAGCTTTGCACACTCTTGGCATTCTCTCAACCAGCTTCATGAGGAATGCTTTTCCAACAGTCTTGAAGGAGTTCCCACATATGCTGAGCACTTGTTGGCTGCTTTTCCTTCACTCTGCGGTCCAACTCATCCCAAACCATCTCAATTGGGTTGAGGTCGGGTGATTGTGGAGGCCAGGTCATCTGATGCAGCACTCCCATCACTCTCCTTCTTGGTCAAATAGCCCTTACACAGCCTGGAGGTGTGTTTTGGGTCATAGTCCTGTTGAAAAACAAATGATAGTGCCACTAAGCTTAAACCAGATGGGATGGCGTATCGCTGCGGTAGCCATGCTGGTTAAGTGTGCCTTCTAAATTCTAAATAAATCACTGACGGTGTCACCAGCAAAGCACCCCACACCGTCACACCACCACACATGCAGAGATCATCTGTTCACCTTTTATTTTACCTTTTAACTAGGCAAGTCAGTTAAGAACAAATTCTTATTTTCAATGACGGCCAGTGGGTTAACTGCCTTGTTCAGGTGCAGAACAACAGATTTTTACCTTGTCAGCTCGGGGATTCGATCTTGCAACTGTTCAGACGAGACTGCGTGAATCAGGCCTCTAACCACTAGGCTACCTGCCGCTCACAAAGACACAGCGGTTGGAACCAAACATTTTTACTTTATCAGTCCAAGGGACAGATTTCCACCGGTCTAATGTCCATTGCTCGTGTTTCTTGGCCTAAGCAAGTGTCTTCTTCTTATTCCTGTTCTTTAGTAGTGGTTTCTTTGCAGCAATTCGAAAATGAAGGCCTGATTCACGCAGTCTCGTCTGAACAGTTGATGTTGAGTGTCTGTTCCTTGAACTCTGTGAAGCATTTATTTGGGCTGCATTTCTGAGGCTGGTAACTCTAATGAACTTATCCCCTGCAGCAGAGGTAACTCTGGGTCTTCCTTTCCTGTGGTGGTCCTCATGAGAGCCAGTTTCATCATAGCGCTTGATGGTTTTGCTACTGCACTTGAAGAAACTTTCAAAGTTCTTGAAATTTTCCACATTGACTGACCTTCATGTCTTAAAGTAATGGACTGTTGTTTCTCTTTGCTTATTTGAGCTTTTCTTGACATAATATGGACTTGGACTAAACAGGGCTATCTTCTGTATACCACCCCTACCTTGTCACAACACAACTGATTGACTCAAATGCATTAAGAAGGAAAGAAATTCAACAAATTAACAGGCACACCTGTTAATTGAAATGCATTCCAGGTGAATGACAGAAGCGTGCAAAGCTGTCATCGAGGCAAAGGGTGGCTACTTTGAAGAATCTCAAATATAAAATATATTTTGATTTGTTTAACACTTTGTTTGGTTACTACATGATTCCATATGTGTTATTTCATAGTTTTGATGTCTTCCCTATTTTTCTACAATGTAGAAAATTGTAAAAATAAAGAGAAACCCTTGAATGAGTAGATGTGTCAACTTTTGACTGGTACCCCATCATGTCTTACTAAAACATTACAGGTAAAAACAAATATATACAGTACCAGTGATTGACCTTGGTTGTACATTCAATAAAAATGTTTTACATTTTAGTAATTTAGCAGGAAAGACTATTGTCCAGAGCGATTTACAGTAGCGAGTGTATACATTTTGGGTTATTTTTCATACTGGTCCCCCGTGGGAATCGAACCCACAACCCTGGCATTACTAGTGTCATGCTCTAACTGAGCCACATGGGAGGACTACATGGTGTCAGCACTACATGGTGACTCTCACACAGCTCACCATAGGGCGTCTTTGATCTGAAGTGTGTTACTCAAAGAATATTCCTCAGTTCACCACACTCACAATCCACCAAGTTGTATTAGCTAATTTAACGACAAATGCTTACCACATAATGGACACTGAGTGAAAATGTGCGTTTTATTTTGTCTTATCACAGATGCCTGTCCTATACCATGTCTGTTTCTCTGGTGTTTTTCTCCAGGAGTACCATGGCAGAGGCTGTGCAGAACCACGTCAGGTCTCTCAACTGGGGTCACCGTGTCCAGCTTCAGGACAAGTGAGTGACTCCTTACCTACAGCCACTTTATATCATAGATTCTGTTGTCGACTTGAGCAGTGATTTTTCCACATACGTACCTGCGTTTTGCTGCCCTTTTTTGTTATGACCTGTTGGTACACAGAGCTTACAGCGGTTCGGGGATAAATTGTAAATAAATTGTACGCAGTGCTCTGACTGAATGGCTACAGGGCTAAGCAGGTGTTTCCATGCCTGTATGTGCCCATACTTTCACAACAGATGTATACATTGTGCAACCAAATCTCATTTGTTATACCCAGTTTCATAGAAAACAGGTTTAAGCGATCTAGGCTTTACCTATCTCAGCCAAACCCTGTCTTTGCACAAGATCTCCTATAAGTTTTCCTGTGGTGTTTGCGCTGTCATAATGTTGTTTGTGTTCGACAGGGAAGTGAAGTATCTGAACATTAAAGGAAGTCTGGTGGACGAGCACACGGTCAAAGGGTTAACCAGGACAGGAAAAGAGGTAACACTAATTTAAACTGGGAGTTAATGACATTTTTAAATGTTCACCATATCAGTTTTTTTATGAATTGCTGTTTCACACAATTATAAGGAGTATAATTTCAACACTGCCATATTAAAAAATGTCCTATTGAAGTTATCATGTCTCTCCCCCTTGTCTGTCAGATTATGCTGACTGCTAAGAATATTGTGATTGCCACTGGGGGGCGGCCAAAGTATCCCACACATGTAAGTATTCACCTCTTTGCTTCTCCTTCTCTCCCCCTCTCCGTTTGTATAGTGTCCTTGCCCAGTAGACAGCTGCTGATAACACCACAGTGGATCTGGAGCTTTTGATGGCGTGGTGGTAAAACATGTCTGTCTCTGGGTGGAGGAGGGAGGCTGTGTCTGGTACCGCATCCCAAATGCCCCCTTAGCTATTCACTATGTAGTGCACCACATAGGGAACAGGGTGCCGTTTGGGATAACCGATGGGTCTGAGGCCTCCCTCTGTGGTGTAGCACAACCTGCTGCTCACTGTCCGTTGATAACAAACTAACAAGGAACAAAGATAACCTTCCTCGTCTGTCCAACGGAGCTGATCTTTTACCAGAGGCTGTACTGAGAATTGTATGATTCAAACGGACAAGTGTTGTTGTTGTCTTGAACTGTTCTGTTTCCTGTGTTGTAGATCCCTGGAGCAGTCGAGCACGGCATCACTAGTGATGATATCTTCTGGCTGAAGGAGTCCCCTGGCAAGACGTGAGTGGTACATCCTGTGACTAGGGCTGTGGCGGTCATTACATTTTGTCAGCTGGTGATTGTCAAGGAAATTAACATAAGCACATTTTAGTATCTCCTTGCTTCCATGCATAGCCTACAAGGCACTGATGCAGATCTTTATTATTTATTTTAGACCGGTCTAAAGAAACACGATATGAAGAAAATTAAGTCTATTTCAGAGGAACAGAATAGCATACTCTTCGTTGTCCTTATGTTAGGTCCTGATCTGCCTATGGCAGTGGGCTACACTAGTTCATTTAGCAGACAAGATTTGATTAGAATTCCGTGGCATTATTTTATAGTATGAAGAATACAATTGAACATAGCTGAATAAAACATAATATTTTCTCCAAACGATATGAGGGAGAGCGTACATGCGGCTATTCTGTGTTCAGCGTTTAACAAAGAAACAGTTATTCCTATATGCTTAATTTAGAGTTATTTTAATATATATATATATATATATACACACACACACACACAGTTCCAGTCAAAAGTTTGAACACACCTACTCATTAATGGATTTTTCTTTATTTTTACTATTTCCACTTTGTAGAATAATAGTGAAGACATCAAAACTATGAAATAACACATATGGAGTCATGTAGTAATCAAATCTTTTTTAAAGCAATCAAAATATTTTATATTTGAGGTTCTTCAAAGTAGCCACCCTTGACCTTGACAGCTTTGCATGCTCTTGGCATTCTCTCAACCAGCTTCATGAGGTAGTCACCTGGAATGCGTTTCAATTAACAGGTGTGCCTTGTTAAAAGTTGTTAAAAATGTGTGGAATATCTTTGCTTCATTTGTTTGAGCTAATCAGTTGTGTTGTGACAAGGTAGGGGTGGTATACAGAAGATAGCCCTATTTGGTAAAAGACCAAGTCCATATTATGGCAAGAACAGATCAAATAAGCAAAGAGAAACGACTGTCCATCATTACGTTAAGACATGAAGGTCAGTCAATACTGGAAAATTTCAATAACTTTGAAAGATTCTCAAAGTGCAGTCGCAAAAACCATCAAGCGCTATGATGAAACTGGCTCTCATGAGGACCACCACAGGAAAGGAAGACCTCTGCTGCAGAGGATAAGTTCATTAGAGTTACCAGCCTCAGAAATTGCAGCCCAAATAAATGCTTCACAGAGTTCAACAGACAAATCTCAACATCAACTGTTCAGAGGAGACTGCGTGAATCAGGCCATCATGGTCGAATTGCTGCAAAGAAACCACTACTAAAGGACACCAATAAGAAGGAGAGACTTGCTTGGGATAAGAAACTGACATTAGACCGGTGGAAATCTGTCCTTTGGTCTGATGAGTTCCAACCGCCGTTTCTTTGTGAGACGCATAGTAGGTGAACAGATGATCTCTGCATGTGTGATTCCCACCGTGAAGCATGGAGATGTGATGGTGTGGGGGTGCTTTGCTGGTGACGCTGATTTATTTAGAATTCAAGGCACACTTAACCAGTGTGGCTACCACAGCATTCTGCAGCGATACGCCATCCCATCTGGTTTAAGCTTAGTGGGACTATCATTTGTTTTTCAACAGGACAATGAACCAAAACACACATCCAGGCTGTGTAAGGGCAATTTGACCAAGAAGGAGAGTGATGGAGTGCTGCATCAGATGACCTGGCCTCCACAATCACCAGACCTCAACCCAATTGAGATGGAATTGGACCGCAGAGTGAAAGAAAAGCAGCCAAGTGCTCAGCATATGTGGGAACTCGTTCACGACTGTTGGAAAAGCATTCCTCATGAAGCTGGTTGAGAGAATGCCAAGAGTGTGCAAACCTGTCATCAAGGCAAAGGGAGGCTAATTTGAATCTCAAATATAAAATATATTTTGATTTGTTTAACACTTTTTTTTGGTTACTACGGGATTCCATATGTGTTATTCCATAGTTTTGATGTCTTTTTCTCCACAATTTCGTCATATCCAATTACGATCTTGTCACCCATGACTACACATGGGTGACGCAACTGTGCGCATCCTTCTTAAAAACCTCTTAAGGATCGAACAGCAGTGTATGTACAAAGTTTTGGACTGATCCAATGAACGATTGCATTACTGTTCAAAATGTTGTATGAAGTCTGCACAAATGTAACTAATTGGTTTATTGATACATTTTCAAGTACGTAACTGTGCGCACCTCAAACAATGGCATGGTATTCTTTCAATGTAATAGCTACTGTAAATTAGACAGTGCAGTTAGATTAACGAATTCCGAGGCGCATATTGAAGATGTTAGAAGAACTGTCCTCGTTTAACTTTTCGTCAGCCAACAAGGTGAGTAAACCTAACGAACAGTAAAAGCACTAGCTTATGTCAATCTACTATCCCCCGTAGTACAAGGCTATTTATTCACATTATAAGCGCAGCAAAGCGCACATGGCAGTAGGCTATAAGCGCGACTGTTCCAAAATGGAACAAATTAGCGAGAGAACACCATTCTTAAAATTGACCGCTAATGTGATTATGCATTTAATGCATGATTATAAAGGTGTATGTTTATGCTGAAAATGATCTTCCCCAAACTTGAAATTCACACGCCACCTATGTATGCCAGTTAGGCTCTACATCAGTTGTAAAGCAGATTAATGTGCTTAATTTTAAGAAGTTATTTGGGCATTTTAGTTGTGATACAAACCCTATCAAAACATATAGGCCTATGGGCTAGGATACATGAGGTATGCGACAATGATTTGAAAAATTCACACAAAAATAGGCATGTGCTGTTTCTTGCTTTACTGCCCCAAAGCTGGGCATCATTCACAAGTGACACGCTAATACTGTCACCAATCGTCTTTACGTATACTAAATAATATGCGTGAAATTAGTTTGGATTTAGAATGACTTGTCATGCACCTGTCTTGGGGCAGGGGGGAAAATACGTAGTCTATGCATTAACTGTAAATAGCGAATGGAGGACGCTTTTCCCCGGTTCATTTTCATGCCAGCCATGTAGGCTGTACTCTTGTTGTAAAGCAAAGCAATGTGCTTAATATTTGGAAAGTTGATTAATAAATATAGTAGGCCTAGCCTATAGAAATCTGATGGGATCCTCTTTTGAATTGAACCCATCAAAACTCTGTTCTCTCACACAATTGCATAGCCTATGGAAATTTTGCGCAACATGAAGTGTTTGATTTAGTGAAGATTGATTATAGGGACGATGGAGTGCTGAGTACCAGGCAGTTAGCAAATTTGGTAGATTACTAATGACCATCAGAGCTTGGAGAAGCCTGGTTACTGTGACTAAACGGTCACGTTGAATTTGACTGTGGGCATGACTCGTGACGGCCGATGTTGCGGTAATTCGGTCACCGAAACAGCCCTACCTGTAACACACATACCATGCAATACTGTACATCAGCAGTTAACATCTCTAATCCAGCCATTTAAACCCTGTCATCACCTGTCTAATTGGCCTCTCCACACCGTTTCCGCTTGGCACAAAATTGAGGTTGAGTTTGTTTGTTAATGTAACTGTACACTGTGCCACCAGTGTAGAGCAGAGGGCTGAGTTATCTGAGTCATCCGCTCATCAGAAAATCCTTGCTAATATGAAGATGATCTACAATAGATTTCCATCCTTGTTCTATTGTTTCCCCTTTTCCTCTCCACTTTAGTCAGGTGGCCTAGCGGTGCAGTGTTGGGCGAGTAACCAAGAAGTTGCTGGTTTGAATCCCCGACCTGACTAGGTGAAAAATCTGCCAATGTTCCCTTGAGCAAGGCACTTAATCCTAATTGCTCCTGTAAATCGTCCTGGATAAGATCGTCTGCTAAAGGACTACAATGAATACTGAACAAAAATATAAACGCAAAATGTGAAGTGTTGGTCCCATGTGTCATGATCTGAAATAAAACATCCCAGACATTTACCATGTGCACATAAAGCTCACATCCCTGTTAGTGAGCATTTCTCCTTTGCCAAGATAATCCATCCACCTAACAGGTGAGGCATATCAAGAAGCTGATTGAACAGTATGATCATTACACAGGTGCAATTTGTGCTCTAAAATGTGCCATTTTGTCACACAACACAATGCCACAGATGTCTCAAGTTTTGAGGGAGTGTGCAATTGGCATGCTGACTGCAGGAATGTCCACCAGAGCTCTTGCCAGAGAATTGAATGTTAGTTTGTCCACCATAAGCCACCTCCAAAGTCATTTTAGAGAATTTGGCAGTACCTCCAACCGGCCTCACAACCGCAGACCATGTGTAACCATGCCAGCCCAGGACTTCCACATCCGGCTTCTTTACCGGCTGGATCGTTTGAGACCAGCCTACCCGGACAGCTGATGAAACTGAGGAGTATTTCTGTCTGTAATAAAGCACTTTTGTGGGGAAAAACTCATTCTGATTGACTGGGTCAGGCTCTAAAGTAGGTGGACCTGGCTCCCAAGGGGTGGGCCTATGCCCTCCCAGGCCCACCCATGGCTACGCCCCTGCCAAGTCATGTGAAATCCATAGATTAGGGCCTAATTTATATATTTAAATGGACTGATTCACTTCTATGAACGGTAACTCAGTAAAATTGTATTTATATTTTGTTCAGTATATATGTACAGTATTTCCCGTGTGCCAAACAAGGCTGTCTTTTAGCGTTCTACCACTAGAGGGCGATATGAACTCGTACTGTAGAGTCCATTCTAAGACGATGCCACTGCGTGTAACGTGTTTCCCTGAACTTTCCTTCCCCTCTTTCAGCATATTTCTAACGCAATTATCACAAATATTTGCTCACAGCTTTCTATGGCGCTTTCAAGTGAGTGGAAAGAGCACTTGAGTCCAGGAAACCCTTAATGTGAGTGGGCCTTAGGTAGGGGTGCCTTAGGTAGTGGGGCTGTTAGGTAGGGGCCTACTGTTAGTGATATCTGCCCTCAGGCTACTAGGGGTTAGAATTAGCAGGCCCTCCCGTGGCTCTCCTCTCTTCAGACCTATCCCTCCCCACCTAGGAGGAGCCGTGTGTTGAGGAGTTGTTGACTAGTTGTTGTGCTGCTCTGCTATGAGCTGACAGCTGTGCAGGTGGGGTCTGAGAGGGTGTTTGAGTTGACAGGCCGGCGGAGGTAGTGGATGGCTCCAGGTGAGTGACGAATGCCTCAGAGGGACTGGAGCACGCTCGCTCGCACGCTCACACACACACACACGAGAGCGATGAGAAGTGTAGACATGAGTGTAAGATGTTTTATGTTGGCTTTTTATTGCAGTCTGTAATGTTTCCATTTTCTAGGATTCTATATGTATTTATTCTAAGTTTCCATTCAAAATGAATTCCAGAGCTAAAGGGCAGGGAACCAGGCTTGAAATATGCTGTAGTTTGTCGTCCTTCAGAGCAGCTGAGGAAATGAGTCTGTGATGACAAGATGGAAAGCGCCCAGGGAGACAGTTGTACCCCGTTGTATCCTTTCTTGCTCTGCAGTCGCTACAGTGTGTAAAGGAGTTGAGTTCACGTCCTGTATCTTTTTGGATTCAGATCAAGTCTGCTGCCAATAGAACTCTCCCCTCTTAGGAACACTTGTGAAAGAGCTCTGTTATTGCAGCGAGCATAGCAGACACACTAGAGGAGGACACTGATTCACGTGTCTCTTGTCTGGACTGCTGAAGGCTGCTCCAAGGTTATGAGAGAGACGCAGGCAAATTCTAAACCACGACAGGCCGACATACTCCTACATTCAGTAAGGTGACTTTGGATTGGTATCTGTGGTTAATACACAAGCCCTAAAAGTTTGATTGTGTCGTCTTTGTTGTAGGTTTCTCCTTATACTCGTTATCATTCAGCAGAGTCCAGTAACATTTGCAGGGCAGAGACTGTTACTCTGTCCTCTCACAGGATCCCAACCTTCTGTAGTTCCTTGTTTCACAAGCAGCCATCCCCTGTTCACGCCCGTATGCAGTGTTTTTGAGTCCCACCTGTGAGGCTGTACCTACTGTATGTACATTGAACACCTCCACCCACGCTTTCAGACACCGCCAGCTGGATGAGGGAGACAGAGACACTCTGACATGCAGTATAACCAAGCATAGACCCAGCCAGGAACAGGAGATGTGTCGGTGATGAAAGTGTGGTATCAGGTTAAAGCTCCTAGCCTAATCCTTCCCTAAGCCACCTCAAAATGTTGCACTAAGTGCAGATGTGCATTAGGTGGACGTGAGCAGCGGATACTGGCGCTCTCCGCGGTTAGCGCTAGCATGTGGGGGGGCCTCATCCGGGCCTGTGTGCACCAGGCTCCCTGAGCTGTCAGGGCCTAGGCCAGGGTAGGGAATCCTGAGGTGGGGGAGCCCTGGAGGGGTAGAGGGTGGGAGAAAGAGGGAGAGGCTCTCCATGCGGGTGACAGGCATCACTCAGCAGAGCGATGTGTGGACTGAGCCCTGAGCCCTGAACACGGAAACATCGCACACCCCATCCCCAGGGATTAGCCTGAATGCTAGCAATTAGCTCCACAAACAACGGTGGAGCTCAGGGCTGGATTAGAGGTGTGATTCACCTGGCCCACACACACACACACAGAGAGACACACGTGCACAGACACACACACAGACCCTGCCAAATCCTCCACCCCCTTGCCTTTTTCTCTGTTATGCATCCCCTCCCTGCATATCTTTCTCTGCCTGCCTCTCTCTCTCTCTCTCTCTCGACCTTTTACAGTAGTGGGGCCTTCGATGTTCAAACAGCATTTTCATCACTTTTAATTCAACACATTCAGAGTAAACATTTTTGTCTTGTTTAGCACAGTATTCAATATAATTTGAACGAAAATGAATGAATGAATATAGTGTATCATATAGATAAGCACATATACCTGTACTATATAACCTCCAACATATACCTGTACTATACACTATATATAAAAAAAAAGTATGTGGACACCCTTTCAAATTTGTGGATTTGGCTATTTCTGCGACAACCGTTGCTGATATGTGTATAAAATCGAGTATACAGCCATGCAATCTCCATAGATAAACATTGGCAGTAGAATGGCCATACTGAAGAGGTCAGTGACTTTTAACGTAGCACTGTCATTGGATACCATCTTTCCAACATGTCAGTTTGTTAAATGTCTGCCCTGGTCAACTGTAAGTGCTGTTATTGTGAAGTGGAAACGTTCAGGAGCAACAACAGTTCAGCCGCGAAGTGGTAGGCCACACAAGCCTGTTCGTCGGGAGCTTCATGAAATGGGTTTCCATGGCTGAGCACCCGCACACAAGCGTGAGATCACCATGCGCAATGCCAAGCGTCGGCTGAAGTGGTGTAAAGCTCACCGCCATTGCACTCTGGAGCAGTGGAAACGTATTCTCTGTGATGAATAATGCTTCACCATCTGACAGTCCGAGGGACGAATCTGGGTTTGGCGGATGCCAGAAGAACGCTACCTGCCCGAATGCTTAGTGCCAACTGTAACCTTTGAATAATGAGGAGGAATCATAATCTGAGGCTTTTTTTTATGGTTCGGGCAAAGCCCCTTACTTCCAAATAATAAAATCTTAACGCTACAGCATACAATGACATTTTAGACGATTCTGTACTTCCAACTTTGTGGCCACAGTTTGGGGGGTCCCTTTCCTGTTAGAGCATGACAATGCCCCCGTGCACAAAGCGAGGTCCATAAAGAAATAGTTTGTTGAGATCGGTGTGGAAGAACTTGACTGGCCTGCACAGAGCCCTGACCTCAACCCCATTGAGGTCAACCCCAACTTCAGTGCCCGACCTCACTAACACTCTTGTGGCTGAATGGAAGCAAGTCCCCGCAGCAATGATCCAACATCTAGTGGAATTACTTCCCAGAAGAGTGGAGGCTGTTATATCAGCAAAGGGGGGGACCAACTCCATATTAATGCCAATGATTTTGGAATGAGATGTTCGATGAGCTGGTGTCCACATACCTTTGGTCATGTAGTGTATAACCTCCGACATACACCTGTACTATATAACCTCTAAGAGAAAGCATTTAAATGAAAACATGTAAGATTTAATGAATTTCTTTGTTTTTTTACCTTTCAGACTTGTAGTTGGTGCCAGCTGTATCCTTTTGACTGCACTTGAACATGAGTCACTGGTTAGACTGTGTAGTGTCAGTGTGTGGTTGTGTGTTGAAGGCAAAAAGTGGTGAATTGCAGTTCGTGGTGACCCCTTCTTCCTAGACTGGGGTCACCTCACGGTCTATCTCTGCCTGTTGTGCTCCCGTTTCTCAGTTGTCAAATGTGCTTTTAGTTAAAGATAGTCAAGGTTCCTCTATGAGAGCGTTTGTGTTGTTCTGTTTTCCTGAACACTGGTATGAAGATGTGGCCCTGGAGTGTGCTGGCTTCCTGACAGGTATTGGGCTGGACACCACAGTCATGGTGCGCAGCATCCCCCTCCGAGGCTTTGATCAGGTACTGCCGCTCTTATGGCATTTCTTAATAGATTGTACACTATTTCAAATACGTATATTTCTTTATTCATGTTTATTATACAGTACTGTCTGTTGATCAAACTGAAGCTGCAATTGTAGTTTTAGAGATAGGTAGGAAGTCAAAGTATAATTTATCACTGTTCTTTTATAGATTTATTTTGTTGTCTTCTGATGATATTGGGGGCTTTACTCTACCAATCTAAGTTTAGAATAATACTTCTTCCAAGTTGGTGTGCTGGAAAGGTGACTCTGGGCTGTCAACAACCTACAACGATTTCCCTCTTGTGTGTGCTGCAGCAAATGGCAGGGCTAGTGACGGACTACATGGAGGCCTATGGCACCAAGTTCTCCTGGAGGAGTGTCCCTAAAAGCGTGGACAAGCTGGCCTCTGGGGCGCTGCAGGTGACCTGGACAGACAAACAGACAGGAAAGGACCAACGGGACACCTTCGACTCTGTGCTGTGGGCCGTAGGTGAGTGTGTCTGAGGAGGAAGATAAACTCAGCAAAAAAATAAGCGTCCTCTCACTGTCCACTGCGTTTATTTTGTATAAATATTTGTATGAACATAACAAGATTCAACAACTGAGACATAAACTGAACAAGTTCCACAGACCTGACTAACAGAAATTGAACAAAGGGGGGGTCAAAATCAAAAGTAACAGTCAGTATCTGGTGTGGCCACCAGCTGCATTAACTACTACAGTGCATCTCCTCCTCATGGACTGTACCAGATTTGCCAGTTCTTGCTGAGATGTTACCCCACTCTTCCATCAAGGCACTTGCAAGTTCCCAGATATTTCTGAGGGGAATGGCCCTAGCCCTCACCCTCCGATCCAACAGGTCCCAGACGTGCTCAATGGGATTGAGATCCGGGCTCTCCGCTGGCCATGGCAGAACACTGACATTCCGGTCTTGTAGAAAATCACGCACAGAACGAGCAGTATGGCTGGTGGCATTGTCATTCTGGAGGGTCATGTCACGATAAGCCTGCAGGAAGGGTACCTCATGAGGGAGGAGGATGTCTTCCCTGTAACGCACAGCGTTGAGATTGCCAGCAATGACAACAAGCTCAGTCCGATGATGCTGTGACACACCTCCCCAGACCGTGACTGACCCTCCACCTCCAAATCAATCCCGCTCCAGAGTACAGGCCTCGATGTAACGCTCATTCCTTCGACAATAAACGTGAATCCGACCATCACCCCTGGTGAGACAAAACCTTGACTCGTCATTGAAGAGCACTTTCTGCCAGTCCTGTCTGGTCCAGCGACGGTGGGTTTGTGCCCATCGGCGACGTTGTTGCCGGTGATTTCTGGTGAGGACCTGCCTTACAACAGGCCTACAAGCCCTCAGTCCAGCCTCTCTCAGCCTATTGCGGACAGTCTGAGCACTGATGGAGGGATTGTGCGTTCCTGGTGTAACTCGGCAGTTGTTGTTTCCATGTCTTAGGCGTCTCACAGTACGGACATTGCAATTTTTTGCCATGGCCACATCTGCAGGCCTCATGCCTAAGGCATGTTCACACAGATGAGCAGGGACCCTGAGCATCTTTCTTCTGGTGTTTTTCAGTAGAAAGTGTCCTATGTTTTCATAACTGTGACCTTAATTGTCTACCGTCTGTAAGCTGTTAGTGTCTTAACGACCGTTCCACAGGTGCATGTTCATTAATTGTTTACAGTTCATTGAACAAGCATGGGAAACAGTGTTTTAAACCCTTTACAATGAAGGCCCGTGAAGATATTTCGATTTTTAATGAATTATCTTTGATAGACAGGGTCCTGAAAAAGGGACGTTTCTTTTTTTGCCAAGTTTATTTATCACAAATTACCTCATTAGGGTACTACTGTTTGGATACTAAGTCCCTACTATTTTAGTAGTATCTGCAATCACGTGTGTTAAGTAGGCCACATAACATACAACTGGCTTTGCAACGACGTATCCTGAGATACTGTATCAGGGAAACTACTCATCGTCCTCCCTTTCCATTTCTTTTATTGTCATCCACAATAGAGTGCAGTGTCAGCAGACTGAGAGAGTATCAAACTCCAAAACAAGGTAATAAAGCGTGAGTGATGGAACCACCTGGGGAAGTGTTAATCACCCAACCCAGCGCCGGGTCGTGGTCCTGGGTTCTGACTGAGGGGGGCCGGAGGGGAGCAGGATGCACCCAGGCGCGGGGGGTCACTGCATTCCCTCCTTTGTTCTCCCACTCTGCTCTGGGCTTTCCTGCCCGCCGTGCCAGCCCTGAGGAAACCAGGCTGCCCGGCCGCACCATCTCATCCACCCCGCAGCATCTGCACGGCAAGGCCCTGTCTGTCTGAGCACCCACCAGACCTCTCTCGCGCTCGTCAGTCCTTTTCTCTCTTTCTCACACCATGTCATTTCTCTCATTCCTCCAACCGGCACAATGGAGGGGACTTCCGCATGGCTGCCCAGACAATGTTTATTTGTGTTGAGACGGTCCCAAAGACTACGCGTTTCCCAAAACCTGACCTTACGCCACGCCGAGTCCCAGCAGTGTGTGACTCTGCAGTACCAGCCGGGACTGGCTAGGGCGGGTGTCTCTCTCTCTCTCTCTCTCTGCGTGTGACAGGGACCAGGATATGGGTGACCTTTAGAGAGATTACGTTCTTCCCGCCCTGGCAGGTTCCAGCTCTGAGAGCTGGGGTTCTCACAATGTGAACATCAAGGCAAAATGTTGATTCTGTCGTGTCACTGCACTCAAAATACCCAGACCTTGAGACTAATGGAAAATTGGCAGCGCAAACTATATTTTCACTGAGTTGTTATATTTTGGTGGATAGACATTCTTCATGGTTGAGATGGTGCAGGTCTCATCCTCACATGCACTCTCACCCAGCAGGGTGTAAAGGTTTCCCCAGTGTATTTGGGTTATTGGTTGTAAAAGGAATCTGACTTATTCCCTGATTGCTAGCTTACATTACTACCTTACTGTGTAGGCTACAGTCTATTGCGGGCTTTACCCTGGTGTTGTCAAGCAGGGCAGTGAGTACATCCACTTCTGGGCCTCTCCTTTGAAGTGTGTATGTCTGACTGTGGGAGTTATGAGTGGGCCTCTCGCCATTTCCCCAATGTGCCCTTTACACTACAGGTCAGACTGGGTCTGTGCCCTCAGTGGAGCTATAAAATACTGTGGGTATGTCCCGATTCTCCACCCTTTTCTCAGAGTGCACTTGGATACTTCCTGTCATGGATTTAACAATGGTGGAAACTCCCTCTAGCCAATGATTACACTTGCATTGATTAATGCTTGTAAATCGGTGATGGAAAGTGCACACTTTGGGAGTAAGGGTGGAGAATCAGGACTCAAACAGTGAACTACTGGTGTTGGTGGGGACTGTCTGTTCCAGTCCTGTAGCTATGGCTGCTTCTCCACGCTCAGCCTTCCCAAGGCCTGTCCTTCCTCAGCACCGCACCCAGGGCCAGGTGGCCAACAGCCCAGAGGAGGAAACGGCATATTTCCTCTGGGTGTACAACATAACTCTTCTCTCCCACCTATTTGTGTTACTCCAACCCTTTTCCTCTCAGATTTTGAGAGGGACACCAAAAGAGGTTGAAGTTTGTGTGATGCGTATGTCTCAATATGAACTGAAATGGTTGGATGTGAAGCCTCTCTGAGAGAAGCCTACTCCCCATACTCAGAAAAGTCTCTCTGATCCAAAGTGCAGAATCTGATACAATCGTATCTCTTATGCTCATTTTAGGCCTTTAATATGCTGCCTTCTCAGAAAAATATTTTTGGAGACAAAGTAATCTATTTCCCAAAAATCCAGTCTTTCTCATTTTTTCTCTTGTCTATGTTCACTTGATTGATCTAAAAGGCTGCCATGTAGGCCTAGTTGGTCTCAAGTCGTGCCAGGAAGCTTGTTGTGTCTAATTAGCTGTTTGGTCTTGAGATTTCCTCTGTGTGTTACAACAGTCTTTGTTCAGCGTAGTCGTATCAGGCCTGCCTGTCATTGGCTGTCATTACCCCTGTGTGTGGCTCCACACTCACAGAAGGCTCTTATCAGCAGAACCTCTTGTTGTTGTGTCCACGCCACACAATGAAACAGTGGCACTCTAACAGTCTCCAATCCTAGATGGAGAAACCCAGTTAAGCAGGAAAGGCAAGTCGTGAGTGGCTGTAGTAGCCTAGTCTATACATAGAGAGAACAGAGTGGATATTGGTCTAGGATAGCCCTCCTGACTCCTGGTAGAAATGAGTTGTGGTTTGATACGGTGGGGCAAGACGACCTAAGAACCAACTTTTTGTAAACACAACTCATGCTAGAATGTCCAACTATGCACTGTCTCTTAGCAAGGTATGCATGCAGTGGGAGAGAATATATATATATATACACACACACACACACACACACACACACACACACACACACACACACACACACACACACATACATATATATACACACACACACACACACACACTTTGAGAAAGGTAGTCATGACAGATAGAGATCCCTGTGTTAGACCGAATCTGCATAGTTGAACACTGGTGGCTCTGCATGGTCCGGCTAGACTAGCCTAGTTCAGCTCTCCTAGGAAAACCGCTGCTTTGAGCCTTACTGCCTGTCTCTCTACCACCCGTGCTGCAGTAATGGACAGGTCCCTCGGGCCTCCCAGTCCCAGGTCTGGCTGCAGTGGAGGAAGTTGTTTCTCGGCTCCAGCCAGGAAAAGGGTCTTGGGGGGTTTGTTATTCTTGTTGTCCGATAGCATCTACGTTGTACGGGGGTACCTCTGGGCCCTGCCGAGAAGCGGGGTTATTGTGTTACCCAGGCAGGGAGTGAGAAGGTGGAGAGGAGAGGGGGGAAACGAGGGAGGCAGAGAGCCTCCTGGCCGGGCTGCAGGGGTGCTTGGTGCTCACCATCGCCATGGAGATGGGGCGACGAGATGGGCAAGCGTTGACAGCATCCCAGGAAGTGGCAGAAATGACAACCAGTGCCCCAGGTGGCTGACGGGATGCCTTCCTTTACCCTGCCAAAAGACAAGCCTCCATCGCTCCCCATCTCCTCCTCTCCCAGCTGTGCAGATGTTCTTTCTTCTAATAGCTGGATAAGATTTGCCTTTTCTTTCTGTTGGATGGAGAGTCTTAGGAAAGGCCTTTAACTTAAACCCTTAGCGTGCCAACTCAATGGTATGTGTTATGAACACTGAGTAACAGTTGTTTTTTTTCTAAGAATCTTAAGATTCCCGTAACCTCCCCTCTCTCTCTTAATGTGTAACATAATATTGAGTTTGACTGTTATCCTCCATTTGACCATAGGCAGAGCCCCTGAAACCAAAGCTCTCAGCCTGGAGAAAGTTGGCGTCAAGCTCAACGAAGAGTCGGGGAAAATACTTGTGGCTGCTGACGAATCCACATCTGTGCCGAACATCTACGCTTTCGGCGATATCGGCGAGGTAGGTGTTGATCATGTCCGTCATCCTCCCAGTGTACCCACCCAGCCTTAAAACACCAACATGAACCTCTCCAGGAATGTATGGAAGACTAGTAGTTCTACCAAGGCGACGCTTTATACAACAAACCATTGGTATGCAAAAAGTTGAAGTGATACTGTAGTTCACTGGGCACCATCTAATTTCATCATTTTAGATGTTGCCTATCTTTCCAATTCCTTTGATATTGAAGCATATGGCTGGAGCTACACAACAGATGGCGTGGGACAAGGACTCCTCTCAAACTGCTCTATCCCGATACTCTTTCTACATGTATCAAATGTCAGTCCTGTCTTTTTAATGTGGCCAGCTGTGGATTTCCGAACTTCAGACGGTTAGATTGACACAAGCGTTTGATGAGTCACTCTTAGCCCTGATGCCTGTCATGTTTTCACATGCTGGGAGACTTTTTAAAAGGGGGTGGATTGATATTGAAGTCGATATGTCCAAACAGAGCACCGTTTTGTGTTGAGACATTGAAGAGCACCTGTGGACTGCCAAGAAATGCATTACTATGACGCAGACCGAAGTGGTGTGTAAACACGGTTGCCGAAATACCACACACACACCTCCAGCGCCGGAGGAGCTGTCTTAGGAAACAGGATGTGCAGCAGCGGTGGTAATCAAACAGGTTGCTCATGACTTAAAGGGATACTTGAGGATTTGGGCAATAAGGCCCTTCGTCTACTTCCACGGAACCTACTAGATACCATAGAGTTCCAGTCATTGCGCTAACGCTAGTTAGCATTGGCTCACGAAACTACCTCTGACTTCCTTCATACTGGACACAGGGACATAAAAAAGCTATTCACAAGTTCATCCGACTCTGGGGAAAGTAGATAAAGGGCATCATTGCCAAAATCCCGACGTATCCCTTTGTCATGCTTTCATAAAGAATTCACCCTGCAGCTCTGCCCCTTCCTGTATTGTTCAACTGTTGTTGTTGGTTAGCCTTTACACTTGTACCCGTATATGGGTTTAAAATGGCAACCTTGGGCACGGATAAGCTCCTAAATTGGAACGCATTGGCTGTACAGTAACATGCTCTACATGACGTCAGAGCTCAGGGTCTCCGCTTCACAGCTCTGTATGGGTTTTGATTGATAGCCGTTCGGGACATGAGCACCGCGCGACAAGAAGTTACACCCATCCCTCCTGCTAATTGGGCAACTTTTGCAAATGTTTTGTTGTCTGAGTGAGGGAAACGCTGTAAATTACAAGGACTCAATGTATTTTGAAAGATGAGACGTTGAGGATTACAATAAATACCGCTTGGATGTCATACAAGCAAACCAAACACCCTTGAGTCCAAATGTGCAATTCCCACGAGTGTAAGGGGTTATCAATCAGTTGGGTAGAGTGGGGAAATTTGTTGAGGATACAAAAGCGATGTTTGTTTTTCAGTGTGCAAGGCAGTTAAGAAACCTTTATTAGTAAATGCCATTGTCATGGTTGTGTGTTCAAGCCAGAGGCTACAGGTTAGTTTACACAATAACTCACAGGCACAACTGTCCCCTCTCTCTCTAAATAGCCAAAGGGCCTGTGTTAAGGAGGTGCGCTCTGTGTGTTTGTGTGCGTGGCCTGCATGCATACATTTAAGCACATTTGCATGCATACACAATTTGTCTGCTACCCTCTGTCTGCTACCCTCTGTCTGCTTCTCTCTCTGTTTATCTGTCTGTCTCTCCGTTTTCTCATGTCACTCATTAGCGTTGTTCTGTGTTTCCAGGGTCGTCCTGAGTTGACCCCCACAGCCATTAAGGCAGGGAAGCTCCTCGCCCGCAGGCTCGCAGGCCAGACCAATGAGCTAATGAACTACGACAACGTGAGTAGGCACACACCAAACACACATACTACTCCTATGCTTCCCCGTCTCTCTACAGCTTGTCTGTATGCAGCCTTTGATGTCTTTGTTTTATGCTTCTGTTTAAGTGTT
This sequence comes from Brachymystax lenok tsinlingensis, assembly GCA_030435695.1. NCBI lineage: Eukaryota > Metazoa > Chordata > Actinopteri > Salmoniformes > Salmonidae > Brachymystax > Brachymystax lenok. Next base: position 56,793,284 of record CM059819.1, on the reverse strand, counting down.
AAATCAGCTCTACTTCTGTGTATTTTGGTTTTAATGCCTAGTCGTTGTTTCCCCTGGATTATACAGCCTGGTCTGGGTTTTAATGGGACACACTGCGCGTCTTCTGCACCTCTTCCAAATTTTAATTCCTAAACCATTAGTAATGATACTTATTGCTTAAACGCCTATTGTTTGTGCTCTAGTTTCGTCTTTGTTCCTTTTTTGTGGTCTTTTGTAGCATTGTTATATTACCACTTTATCTTACTCCCAATGGTAGATGGTAGGAGATACAGGAGATTAGATGACAACTTTACTCCCGATGGTGGGAGATGGAGTAGGTGACGTGACCGGCCTGTAGTGTGGGTCTGCCTATCTACAGTATCCTGCTATAATATGACTTTGTTTGCCTTCTTGTATCCTTGACTTTCTGTCTGTCCGGTTGCCACCCCACTGGAGAATTGCTGTGTGGCCTGTCCATCCTCATGTAACATGACGTAACAAGACGGTTTGTGCCTTCTGATTGGTTGTGTCCCTAGGTTGCCACCACAGTGTTCACCCCTCTGGAGTATGGCTGTGTGGGCCTGTCAGAGGAGGAGGCTGAGAGCAGACATGGGAAGGACTCCATAGAGGTACAGTAGACCTAATCCTAAACCGCAACATGACAGCTAGCTGATTTTCTAACTGAATGGAGGTCTGCCGCGGTATGCTGGGAAAGCGTTCAGTTCTTATAGGATTGTGAACCCTGGTGTGCCTCTGTCTACTGCTTTATACATTTGTGGAGTAGAAAGTGGTGTGATTGTGTGTGTGTGTGTGTGTGTGTATAATTGCGTGTGTGATAGCATGCGTGCCTCTAGCTCCGTGTGTGAATGTGTACAGAGTACCAGCTGCTAACACCTGCGCCCAGAGTGCCCCCGGCTTGTTGTAGAGCGAGGTGTAGCTCCACTGTGTGATTGACAGGTGAGCAGAGGGCCTGATTGACGTGTGTATCAGGTGCTGACAGGCGTTGTGTGATCTAAAGCGCCGCGGCGGCGGGAGAGGTGCACCATGGGTCCTGACAGCTGCCTGTGTGCATGGCCCGGCCGGCGACTTGTGTCGGCACGTTCGCTGGCTCCATATAAAACACACACCGTGAAACCAGGGTCTGAAGTTGACCTTTTGTATTATTATCAAAGTGTTATGAGAACAGTTTTGTAGTACCAGATTCATAGTGAACGATCTGAGATCCAGGGCCTACCTTTCACACGAGCAAGTATTGTAAAATACTTTTATGGACTAGTGCTGGTCTCACTTCGGTTCTTCTATTTTTGACAGTACTTATGTTGTAACATTATTGTAACAAGTGATTACTTGATAATATAAATGGATGATACTATACATTGTTGGTGGACTAATGGTGGTTTATCCTTCTGTTGCTCTGTGTCTAGGTGTACCATGCCTTCTACAAGCCTCTGGAGTTCACTGTGGCTGAGAGAGATGCCAGCCAGTGTTACATAAAGGTCAGAACAAGCCCTCACAGTAGGGTTGCAAAGTTTTGCAAAATTCCCAGGTATTCCAGAAATCCCGGGTTGGAGGATTCCTGTATTTTCTGCTTATTCCCTCCTGATTCCAGGGGTTTTTCAACCGGGATTTCTGGAAAACCTGTGAATTTTGGCAAAGTTGCAACCTTACCTCTTTATGTTGCATCTGAAGTCTAGCCTGGAGGTTTAGGGGGTGTAACGTTGGTTCTCTCACCGCCTAAGGTGGTGTGTAAGCGGGGTGGAGACCAGAGAATCCTCGGCCTGCACTTCACTGGCCCCAACGCTGGAGAAGTCACCCAGGGCTTTGCTATGGGCTTCCAGTAAGTAAACCACTCTGCTTGATGGAGTTAGATAGGGACTCAAAGTAGATCATACTGATGTTGTAGGGTTGTGGTTAGTTTTTAAGAAATTGCTAAACTGCTTTTTTAAAATGATTTTGGGTCTAATGCATTGTTCTCATACGAACAGATGTTAGATCTGTAGATTCATTCATTCATCTAAAGTTAATGGATGTCATGTACCTTGTAGACTCTACATATAGGTGAGTATATACGTGACAAGGTGATCCTTTATCAGTACAGCATCAAAGATACTACACTGAACAAAAATATAAACACAACATTGTAAAGTGTTGGTCCTGTGTTTCATGAGCTAAAATAATAATAATAATAAAAAAAAAGAAATGTTCCATAGGAGCAAAAAGCTTATTTCTCTCAAATTTTGTGCACAAATTTGTTTATATCCTTGTTAGTGAGCATTTCTCCTTTGACAAAATAATTCATACACCTGACAGGTGTGGCATTTTAAGAAGCTCATTAAACAGCATGATCATTACACAGGTGCACCTTGTGCTGGGAACATTAAAAGGCCACACAACACAATGTCACAGATGTTTCAAGTTTTGCGGGGAGCATGCAATTGGCATTGCTGAGGAGTATTTCTGTCTGTTATAAAGCCATTTTATAAAGCCTCTGCCCAATCATGTGAAATCCATAGATTTGGGCCTAATGAATTTATTTCAATTGACTGATTATAGTAAGAGAAACCTAAAGATGGGAGAATGGGTGGTGCTGTCAGGACAGGAGTCGGTAGTATGAATGAAGTCTTCGTGCCTCTGTCTCTCTCCAGGTGTGGGGCCACCCTCACTCACCTGATGGAGACCGTGGGGATCCACCCCACTTGTGCCGAGGAGCTGACCAAAGTCAACGTTAGCAAGCGCTCAGGGCTGGACGCCACGGTTACCGGCTGCTGAGGTTAAGCACCCTCTTCTCTGAACACACCTGAGCACACGGGAAGGAACCTCTTCGTAGAGACAGGGAATGTGTCCCTAATGTCACCCTCCTCCCTATGTAGTGTACTACTTTCAACCAGGGCCTATAGGGCTCTGGTCAAAAGTAGTGCACTAGAAAAGCAATATGGTCCCATTAGAGACTCATACAGGGAAGTAGTTGTAATGCAGATGAGAGAGAGATCTGGTTGCAATACTTTCTTGTCTCCTAGCCACCTCATAACGGTCCATGTAAAACCCGTAGAAGCACTCTCTGCTTTCCCTAACATCCCAGTTCCACTGGATTTCAGGTCTCCACTCCGTCTTATCATTGCAGGGTCCTCTAGGTCATGACTGCAATGCTATATCTGGGTAAGGCTAGATTTGTGTCAGGTTTTACTAGTGGTCACATTAACCAGGCCATGGTTACCCAATTCAGCCCCTTAATGTATGTAGTACATCCCCTTCTCCCATTTTGAAAGCCATAAGGAGTTCTAGACCCAGGTTCGTGAAAACGTCCAGACACAAGCAGCATCCTTTAAATAAACTGGCTCATAAATCAGGATTAGGGCCCATTCCAGTTTGTTGAAAAATAACTGTATAAGAGAGAGAAAGCCGGGCAACTAATGTTTCAGAAATATATTCAGCAAATATTGTTGTTTCTCCTCCTGTTCTTCCTGTCCATTAGTCTTGAAAGTGACACATACGTTGCCCGGGTGACACTGATGAATGGGCCAAGGGCCATCGCCGCGGTGACACCACCCGTTTCCCATGGACACACACAAACAGTCGGCGGGCAGGCTGTCAGTCAGAGAGGTGCAGAGCAGCACAGGGCCCAGTCTGGGCCAGAGTGCAGAGCGCTTGATTAGGCCTCCACTCATTCCAGCACTCTGCTCTCCCCCCTCTCACCTCCCCTCACCCCCAATGCACAAAGGAATACAGTGGGACTACAATAACAACCTCTGTCAGTCTGTGTGTGGGGACGCCTTGGCCAGCAACCTCTGGCAACCCAATCCCTCTATGGGAGAGATGGAGGGAAAGAAACTGCCTGGGCCACAGTGGTGGCAGTACCAAATGCTGCCTAAAGGTGGCGGTATTGCCCTCTTAAAAAACTTGCCAGTAAAGAAATGATAGGGTAGTGAAGTCAGTGTATAATGAATAAGCCCTGGCACATTCAAGGTGCACATTGGAATCTTTTAATCCTTATTTGAGATGTCTGTTATGGAATGAATGTGGAGACCAAGGAGGCATTTGTAGCGCTAACTGATAACATTGTGTATTTACACGGCTGGCAGTTTAGCCCACAAAGTCCTCACCCACTGAGATAAGGCCGTTTGTTTATTTCACTTAACTGCCATTATACTATTGTGATTTTTACCAGTCACATAAATGATGTCGTACTATTCAAGTCGTCAAACATGTCAAGTACACCATTCCACACCAGTCCACCCTTCACCCAATCATCCTTTCCTACAAGTCCTGAAAGCATAGAACAATGCAGTGCTGGACGGAGCTGGACAGGTCATGCAGTGCAGTTTGAGTGGAGTGGGGAGCGGTGGAGCTGAGGGGAGCTAAGAGGAGGGCACTGGGCTGGTTTGTTTGTGTTTGAACTCTAATCTGCCTGGCCTGATTAATGATCCTGATGAGGGGAGTGACAGCGCACTGCTCAGGATGATGGAGGGAGGGGAGAGAGGAGAGAAACAGCGCTACCAGGTTTATTTGGACCCGGGGTTGAGGGAGGGAGAGCGAGGGATGCAGCCGGACCAGGGGAAGAGGTGGAGGAGGGGGATGGAGAGGTGGAGGAGGTGTAGAAGGAAGGGGCGATTCCTGTGTGCTCCGTTCAGGGACGGGGTGCTGACTGAAGGACCCTGACCCCCCGCTCGGTAGGAACAGCTTGACTCCATCACCCACTACACGTGCTGAGGCTGGGACCATCCAACACACACACTGCCTGGGTGTATTTAGCCATGAAAATGTGTATATGCCTCATCTTAACGAGGCACTCAGTCCAGAGAGCAGGCTCCTACTGCTGCTGCTGGGCTCAAGGCAAAGTTGTTGATCCCATCTAACAATAAGTTCCTGTATTTTCTGCATGAAGCTGCCCAAACGCACAAGTCCGAATCATATTTATGACTGAAACATTCATTTGTTATTGTATTGTTTGAAATGTCTCTTTTAATTGTTGTTGCTAGACAAAAGTGCCTTGGGCCTAGGGGCTTAAATGGGAGTGCAGAATCAGCCTCAGCCTTGCAGAATGTAATGCTTAGTTCCTCACAGGGGTCAGGGTTCAACTTTCAGGTCGCCAGCTAATGATAACTTGCGCTAAAACCCACAACTGGGGAGGGCATGTCTGATGACACCTGGCGACCAACTTTAGTTACTGTAAATAGAGTAGCCTAATTCACAACAAAGCTTTGTGTTACATTATTTATATGTAAAGAAGGAATAAAATATGAGAATGCACTGATGTCTCCCATTCAATTAATGATGTCCTCTCTTTCACTCGGCCTGCCTTTCTGTCTGTGTCTGTTGCATGGGTGTCTCCATCTGTGTGTCTGTGGCTTGATGATTGTTAGTTAAGGTCTGCGTCAGAGGCTGTGCGGTGTAGTGCAGCCCTGTCACTCAACCCTCTGGACCAACAATGGCACAAATTCCTCTCTGTTTGTTTGGTTAAGGACCTGGCTCTCACAAACCCAGAAACTCCTTAGAATCCCCAAGCAGCTTCAACCCTGAACTGAGGCCTGTGTCAATCTGAAATCTGCCATCAGACCACTAGCAGATGAAGTTAATTGCGTGGCTCGTGAGTAATAGTGAACAGCAAAAGGCTTTGTGGTTTTTGTTTCCCTCCAAAAACGGAGAGAACTGGTTGACAAACAGGTCAAATCCAGCTTGGTAGCACACTTAGCAGAACATGTAAATATGTCAAGGTGCGTTCAGGGATATTTTCAGTCTTAATCCGTCCCGTTGAAGGTTGACCGTCTTGATTGTGAGTCGACATTGACAGGGCCATTGTGACTTTAGTCCCTGAGCCCTTACAGCCAACTCTGGGAGCGCAGACATCCACACACACCAATGACACATGCACAGCGACACACACAAACGGTACGCATCCCCACATTCGGGCCCAAAGCCCTTGGAGGAAGACGAGGGTGAGGAAGGAGACAAATTCCTGCCTTGTCTAAACATTTGCGGAAAAATTACACTGGAAACAAGAAAGGCTAAAACAGGTGAGGATTATCCCTCAGAAATGAATAGGGGCCAATTTTTTTTTTTAGGTAACCTTTATTTAACTAGGCAAGTCAGTTAAGAACAAATTATTTTTTACAATGACGACCTACCCCGGCCAAACCAGGACGACGCTGGGCCAATTGTGCGCCGCCCTATGGGACTCCCAATCACGGCCGGATGTGACACAGCCTCGATTCAAACCAGGGACTGTAGTGACGCCTCTTGCACTGAGATGCAGTGCCTTAGACCACTGCACCACTCGGGAGCCCAAATGCCTGGACAGGGTGAGGTGCTGCTGGAGGGTGGTACCGGGAAAAGGTGCAATATGCATGAATTGCTCTGCCATTTTCTGTTTGCTAAAATTCGAATAGTTCGCCTAATTTCAGTTTACAGTATGTGACAAAACGAGCACTCCGAGTGTGGAGAATCATTGTACCATCTAAACGGCTGTGGAATATCTTTTCAATAACCAAAATATTGTATTTTCAACTGTTTGAAACTGGTGTCCAAAACTAAAAGTAAAACATGCAAAAACAAGTGGCTATTTGGTAGTCGAAAAAGTGTTTAAAGAATTCAAGAAAGAAAGAAAATATCAGATTGGCGGTGATCTCTACAGGTCCTCCATGGCTATCAACAGCTGACAGTTTTTAATAAAATTTGTCACTCCTTGGCTGGAATCTCAAGGCTGTCTCCCTCAACCATTCACATCAACTGACCCATTGAATTCCCACATTGAGTTACAGTAGGATTTATTTGCACCCGTATTAGTGACTATTAGTTCCCAATGGGTAGTTCTTGAATTACGGTGGAATTTGCTCATGCCATTTTTTTAATTATTTACATTTAAAGCTGGAATCCTTTGTTTATGTATTTGGGTACACCTTCCCATTCAAATTCAACTAATATGGTAGCTTAATGACTTAAAAAAAAAAGACCATTATGTTAACATCGTGCAACCAGTAAGAGTAGTAACACCAATGATGGTAACACCAATGAAAATTTTTAGGTACATTTACTGAAATGGAGACCACAAATGATCAAATATAAGGTCATCAAACCTTTAGATATTATTTACCATAGTGATATGATTAATCATTTTGCTTTCAATATTGTTTCCCTTCATTTAAACTGACTAACACCAAGTGAAACTGGATTTAGACACACCAAATGATCAATGTAATCCTCAAATGGATGACATACTTAAAGGGAGTGATTAGCTAATAATTAAATGTTTAATATAGACCCTACCCCTGATAAGTTTGCCACTGGAGTAAATGCTCATGGTATATCTTTGTAATCAGTGATTTTCATGGCGTTAACAACAATGACACAAAACTGAGGGCAACACATTATACTAGTAAAATATATATATATTTTAATAGCCTTTGTTTTTATTGACCTATACTATATACTTTTGTTCACTGTCTAGCATTCAAAACTACACTTCTACACATCACCAGTGTGACAAGCCAATTTGCTAGCCCCCAGTAGTTTCTACAATGCGTACAAATAGATGTTTTGCAGTATAAAGGACTTATACAGCATGTTATCTTATTAAATACGTTCCAAGTTTTTAATGTCACATGCACAAGTACAGTGAAATGTCTTGCAAGTTCTAAACCTAGCAATGCAGTAATCAATATCAATGTAGCACTAAAAACAATAAATATAAATAATAGAAAGTAAGAAAGCTATATATATAGCGTCAGTTTCAATACCATATTTATAATGTGCAGGGATACTGGAGTGATAGAGGTAGATACTTTTGGTCATGTAGTATATGTGGTCACCTGCTCGTCGAACATCTCATTCCAAAATCATGGGCATTAATATGTAGTTGGTTCTTCCTTTGCTGATATAACAGCCTCCACTCTTCTGGAAAGGCTTTCCACTAGATGTTGGAACATTGCTGCGGGGACTTGCTTCCATTCAGCCACAAGAGCATTAGTGAGGTCGGGCACTGGTGTTGGGCGATTAGGCCTGGCTCGCAGTCTGTGTTCTAATTCATCCCAAAAGTGTTTGATGGGGTTGAGGTCAGGGCTCTGTGCAGGCCAGTCAAGTTCTTCCACGCCGATCTCGACAAACCATTTCTGTATGGACCTCGCTTTGTGCACAAGGGGCGTTGTCATGCTGGGCCTTCCCCAAACTTTTGCCACAAGGTTGGAAGCACAGAATCGTCTAGAATGTAATTGTATGCTGTAGCGTTAAGATTTCCCTTCATTGAAACTTAGGGGCCTACCCTGAACTAGATCATTATTCTTCCTCCACCAAACTTTACGGTTGGCACTATGCATTGGGGCAGGTAGCGTTCTCCTGGCATCCGCCAAACCCAGATTTGTCCGTCGGACTGCCAGATGGGGAAGCGTGATTCATCACTCCAGAGAACGTGTTTCCACTGCTCCAGAGTCCAATGGCGGCGAGCTTTACATCACTCCAGCCGACACTTGGCATTGCGCATGGTGATCTTAGGCATGTGTGTGGCTGCTCAGCCATGGAAACCCATTTCATGAAGCTCCCCCGATGAACAGTTCTTGTACTGACGTTGCTTCCCGAGGCAGTTTGGAACTCTGTAGTGAGTGTTGCAACCAATGTTGATTTTACACGCTTCAGCACTCAGCGGTAACGTTCTGTGAGCTTGTGGGGCCTACCACTTTGCAGCTGAGGCGTTTTTCGCTCCTAGAATTTTCCACTTTACAATAACAGCACTTACAGTTGACCGGCGCAGCTCTAGCAGAGTAGAACTTTTATGAACTGACTTGTTGGAAAGGTGGCATCCTATGACGGTGCCACGTTGAAAGACACTGAGCTCTTCAGTAAGGTCATTCTACTGCCAATGTTTGTCTATGGAGATTGCATGGCTGTGTGCTCGATTTTATACAACTGTCGGGTTCGATTTTATACAAGCAACGGGTGTGACTGAAATAGCCGAATCCACTAATTTGAAGGGGTGTCAACATACCTTTATATATGTAGTGTATGTTTAAGGGTAAGGTCACAAGGCATCATGATGATTGTAAACACCTATGTGAGAATGCTGTTCATTGTCTACAGCTCAGTGTTCAACACTATAGTGCCCACAAAGCTCATCACTAAGCTAAGGACCCTTGGACTGAACACCTTCTGCAACTGGATCCTGGAATTCCTGACGGGCCGCCCCCAGATGGTGAGGGTAGGCAACAACACGTCTGCCACACTGACCCTCAACACGGGGCCCCTCAGGGGTGTGTGCTTAGTCCCCTCCTGTACTCCCTGTTCACCCACAACTGCATGGTCACGCACGATTCCAACACCATCATTAAGTTTGCCGGTGACATGGCGGTGGTAGGCCTGATCACCGACGACGATGAGACAGCCTATAGGGAGGAGGTCAGAGACAGTGTGGTGCCAGGACAACAACCTCTCCCTCAATGTGAGCAAGACAAAAGAGCTGAATGTGGACTACAGGATAAGGAGGGCTGATCACACATTCACATCGATGGGGCTGTAGTGGAGAAGCTCGAGAGCTTCAAGTTCCTTGGTGTCCACATCACTAAGGACCTATCCTGGTCCAAACGCACCAACACAGTCGTGAGGAGGGCACAACAACGCCTATTCGGTTTCAGAAGGCTGAAAAGAATTGGCATGCTCAGATCCTACGGCTGCACCATCAGGATCATCCTGACTGGTTGAATCACTGCTTGGTATGGCAACTGCTCGGCATCCGACCGCAAGGCGCTACAGAGGGTAGTGTGTATGGCCGAGCTCCCTGCCATCCAGAACCTCTATACCAGGCAGTGTCAGAGGAAGGCCCTAACAATTGTCAAAGACTCCAGACACCGAATTCATAGACTGTTATCTCTGCTACCGCGTGCACGGCAAGCGCTACCAGAGCGCCAAGTCTGGGACCAAAAGGCTCCTTAACAGCTTCTACCCCCAAGCCATAAGACTGCCAGACAGTTAATCAAATGGCTACCCAGACCATTTACATTGACCCCCTTATTTTATTCTTATCTATTATATTTTTTTTTTTGCACAGGCTCGAAGTACACTCACTGGACTCACACCCACACGTACTACATGAACACTCCAACACACACACACAACACATACACACATGCATATTGACGCCACACACACACATACATTCACACTTTCACACGCTGCTGCTACTATCTGTTTATTATCTATGCAGTCCCTTTACCCCTACCTATATGTACATATTATCTCAATTACATTGATTACCCTGTGTACCCCCTTTTGTTAGTTATTTAGCAGTTGTATGGCTTGGGGATAGAAGCTGTTCAGGATCCTGTTGTCAGACTTGATGCACTGGTACCGGTTGCTGTGCGGAAGCAGAGAGAACAGTCTATGGCTTGGGTGGCTGAAGTATTTAACAATTTTCCAAGTCTTCTTTTCACACCACCTGATGGAGGTCCTGGATGGCAGGGAGCTCGGGCCCAGTGACGTACTGGGCTGTCCGCACCACCCTCTGTAGCCCCATGTGATCGAGGGCGTTGCTGTTGCCATACCAAGCAGTGATGCAGCCAGTCAAGATGCTCTCAATGGTGCAGCTGTATAACTTTTTGAGGATTTGAGGACCTATGCCAAACCATTTCAAACTCCTTATTAATGACTGTGCGCGTGTGGACCATTTGAAGTCCTTAGCGATTTGGACACAGACACTTGAAGCTCAGTTAAATAAAACTGGAAATGTTTTAGTGTTTTTACATGGTGCCAAGGTCAAGGGACAGTATTCCCACCGCAATTCAAGAATGACCAATAGAAGGCCTCAGCAAAGGGTCATCCACAAGTCACCCCACCTTCACCCTGAATCCAACCTCCCTCTGACACAGCTGGGGAAGGACATGGCTTATAACTGTGTCTAAGGTGGAGGGGAAACTGAGTTTGACCGAACACAGCGTGGTCCTGTCCTGATGGTAGTTCTGCTCTCCTCAGTGGAGGTGAAAGCTGTGACATGGGCTTATCAACATCAGATAAGGACAGATACACTCTGGAATGGAACTTAATTTATTACACATGGCTTCTTAGGCCATTATCTAAGGAGGGGAAGTGGGTTTCTGTATGAGAGAGAGAGAGATATGTACTATGGGCAGAGGATTTTCTGTCTAAACTGGTTCACCCACCAGCCAGCCACCACAACCCTACGTAGGCCACCAGCTCCTCTGGCCATTTTTCCTGCTTTGACTTCCACATGTCAATAAAATATGTAATTATAATCACCTACCTCAACTCCTAAATCATCTAGTCAGTCACCCTCCTTATTACCAGTGGTGTAAAGTACCTAAGTAAAAATGCTTTAAAGTACTTTAAAGTAAGTTGTTTTTGGGGGTGTCTGTACATTACTATTCATATTTTTGACAACTTTTACTTTTATTTTACTTAATTCATAAAGAAAATAATGTACTTTTTACTCCATACATTTTCCCTGACACCCAGAATTACTCGTTACATTCACACACTTATCAAGAGAACATTCCTGGTCATCCTTACTGTCTCTGATTTGGCGGACTCACTAAACACTCATGCTTTGTTTGTAAATGATGTGTCTGCCCCTGGCTGTCTGTAAATAATTTAAAAAAAGAAAGAAAATGGTGCCGTCTGGTTTGCTTAATATAAGGAAGGGTTCCCCATGTTTTCTGAGCAATTTTGTATTTTTTATTGTTGGACATAAGACTGTAAAAACACAAACAAATCAGCTCCAAGTGATTTTAATTTAGGAAATCCAAAGTATTTCCAAGCATAATAGAGATATACACTGACTGTACAAAACATTAGGAACACCTGCTCTTTCCATGGCATAGACCAAAGGTAGGAAACCCTGCTCCTGGAGTGCCGAAGGTACTACCCCTGAAAGCTATGATCCCTTGTTAATGTCACCTGTTAAATCCACTTCAGTCAGTGTAGACGAGGGGAAGGAAAGGGGGATACCTAGACAGTTGTACAACTGAATGCATTCAACTGAAATGTGTCTTCCGCATTTAACCCAGAGGTGCGGGGGGCTGCCTTAATCGACATCCACGTCTTCGGCGCACGGGGATGGGAGGAGACATGTTAAAGAAGGATTTAAGTCTTCAGACAGGGATTGTGTATGTGTGCAATTGAGGGTGAGTAGGCAAGACAAAGGATTTAAGTACCTTTGAACGTCGTATATGGTAGTAGGTGCCAGGTGCACCGTGTGTCAAGAACTGCAATGCTGCTGGGTTTTTCACACTCAACAATTTCCTGTGTGTATCAAGAATGGTCCACCACCCAAAGGACATCCAGCCAACTTTGCATTGGAGTCAATATGGGCCAACATCCCTGTGGAAAGATTTTGACACCTTGTAGTCCATGCCCTGATGAATTGAGGCTCTTCTGAGTGGAAAAGGGGGCATCTCAATATAAGGAAGGTGTTCCTAATGTTTTGTACCCTCAGTGTATGCGATAGTATACAAATGAAAGCAAGGTTTGAAATAATGTTTTAGTCAAATATTGTATCTGTTTAGGCTTCTTGCGTTCAGTTTGCAGTCTTCAAATAATTTGTAACTATGTTCCGGCCCCCTGCTCATCGCTCAAGAAAAAATTGGCACATGGCTGAATCTAGATGATGATCTCTGATATTTGAAAGGATTTATACTTTTACTTTTGATGCTTAAGTATATTTTAGCAATTACATTTATTTTTGATACTCAAGCATATTCAAAACCAAATATTTTAAGTTTTACTCAAGTAGTATTTTACTGGGTGACTTTTACTTGAGTCATTTTCTATTAAGGTATCTTTACTCAAGTATGACAATGGGTACTTTTTCCACCACTGCTTATTACCCTGCCTTGGTATAGTGCTATTTTGTTAGTTTGTTGATTAACAATATTGTGTTGTTAACACGTTTGTTTTTTACATAAATAAATGTGGGACACAAAAAAAGGCAGTGTAGAACACCATTGCTCTAATAACTTGAAAGATTGTTCCGAAGTTTGCCTCCCAAAAATGTATTTTCCTATAAATGAAGTCGCGCGCAAATTTATTTTCCTACGAATTAAGCCACACAAAAATGCATGAAATACTTTTTGCACATATTTGCACAAATTGAGTGTGAGATTGTGTTTTCACGGACCACTTTTGGCTCGTGAGCCTACTTCAGATCTACTGGCTAAAAAGTATACAAAAGCACCAGAAAATCCCTTTAAAATTGTCTCAATCATTTGAAATTATATAATACTGTATGGTAATTTTGTGTACAGCCTTTATGCCAAAGTATTCGTAGATGGATATTAGTATTCAGAGATATCTTAAAACTCCAAATAAGCATCAAGCTGATTACAAGCTTATTATAAGGTCCCAGCGTCCTATAACCATTAAGGGAAAAGGGAAAGCATCAGCAGTGTAATGTCCAGATGACAATTTCCTTCCAAATGTATCTCTTCTGCATGCGTTTGCCCTGGGGCCCTTGTGTTATCAATTTGGCACAGATAGCCATAAATCAAAGACTTATCTTCTCCCGCCATGACACTATTCCCCACTTTACAGCCAAAACATTAGCTTGGGGTTTAGCTGGGAGGAGGGAAGGGGGGATAGCTTGACTGGCAGAACCAAAAGATTACATTCTCCTCTGACTGTCCTGTCGCTCCTACCACCGACAGAGCTGCAGAGATGGGCTCGTTGTGCAAAAGTGACTGATTGCATGCTGGGATAGCCCCGGGGTGCCTGTCGTTTGTGGTCCTGATTCATGTCCTCTTTCCTGTTTAGCCAGCTCAAGCTCTGCCTGTCTGTGTGTGTGTGGTGCGACCGCCTGCCAGCATATAAATGAAAACCACACAAACACACACTGCCATGCACTAATTCGTTTCTGTTCTGGTACTCACCAGTACTCTTTTATCTCTGGCATTTTGTTTGTTTGCCGCAATGATCTTGTGAGAGATGGCTGGCATGTTCTGGATGTACAGTTGAGGTCGGAAGTTTACATACACTTACGTTGGAGTCTTTAAAACTCGTTTTTCAACCACTCCACAAATTCATTTTTAACCAACTATAGTTTCAGCAAGTCTGTTAGGACATCTACTTTGTGCATGACACAAGTAATTTTTCCAACAATTGTTTACAGACGGATTATTTCACTTATAATTAACTGTGTCACAATTCCAGTGGGTCAGAAGTTTACATACTGTGCCTTTTAAACAGCTTGGAAAATTTCAGAAAATGATGTCATGGCTTTAGAAGCTTCTGATAGGCTAACTGACATCATTTGAGTCAATTGGAGGTGTGGCTGTGGATGTATTTCAAGGCCTACCTTCAAACTCAGTGCCTCTTTCCTAGACATCATGGGAAAATCAAAGGAAATCAGCCAAGACCTCAGAAAAAAAATGTGTAGACCTCCACAAGTCTGGTTCATCCTTGGGAGCAATTTCCAAATGCCTGAAGGTACCACGTTAATCTGTTCAAACAATAGTATGCAAGTATAAACACCATGGGACCACGCATCCGTCATACCGCTCAGGAAGGAGACTCATTCTGTCTCCTAGAGATGAACGTACTTTGGTGCGAAAAGTGCAAATCAATCCCAGAACAACAGCAAAGGACCTTGTGAAGATGCTGGAGAAAACAGGTACAAAAGTATCTATATCCACATTAAAACAAGTCCTATATCGACATAACCTGAAAGGCCGCTCAGCAAGGAAGAGGCCACTGCTCCAAAACCGCCATAGAAAAGCCAGACTACGGTTTGCAACTGCACATGGGGACAAAGATCATACTTTTTGGATAAATGTCCTCTGTTCTGATGTAACAAAAATAGAACTGTTTGGCCATAATGATCATCGTTATAATTGGAGGAAAAAGGGGGAGGCTTGCAAGCCGAAGAACACCATCCCAACCGTGAAGCCCGGTGGTGGCAGCATCATGTTGTGGGGGGTGCTTTGCTGCAGGAGGGACTGGTGCACTTCACAAAATAGATGGCATCATAAGGAAGGAAAATGATGTGGCTATATTGAAGCAAAATCTCAAGACATCAGTCAGGAAGTTAAAGCTTGGTCGCATCAGTCAGGAAGTTAAAGCTTGGTCGGGTGATATTTAGGCTTCTAACTTTCTCATTCACGATTCATTCAGGACTATCCGTAGTCATGGTAACGTCAACATTAATGTAGATGTTTTTAGAAACATTTGATTCTTATTCACAATAAAAGTGACTCCAAAATGACCCAATACATTATTTATTCTTAATTTCTATTGTGCACAAAATAATCTGAAACATGATGCTGGAGTTTCAGACAGCAAATGCATCCAACAAGTTTGTAGCGTCACAAGCTTGATGTAATGATTGCGTGCTAGGAATATGGGACCAAATACTAAACTTTTGAGTACTTTAATACACATAGAAGTGAATTTGTACCAATACGTTTGGTCCCTTAAAATATGGTGGACTATGTACAAAAAGTGCTGTAGTTCACCCGATATGGATGAAAATACCCTCAAAGGTTTTTACCTTTATTTTACTAGGCAAGTCAGTTAAGAACAAATTCTTATTTTCAATGACGGCCTAGATAGATAGATTTGTACCTTGTCAGCTCGGGGGATTTGAACTTGCAACCTTTCGGTTACTAGTCCAACGCTCTAACCACTAGACTACCCTACTGCTGACATTCTGCACTTTAAACTCCATAGTCATTGTATTTCAAATACAAAGTGCTGAGTAGAGCCAAAACAACATAATTGCCACTGTCACAATACTTTAGGAGCTCGCTGTTGTAGAACCCGAGAGAAGAATTCCAAATGTGTACCTCTGTGCACACGAAATTACTCCCACTGTTTTAGCATGACAGTTCTATAATATGGACGTCAGTCTCACGGCCGGGCGGCAAATCTCAGGATCCAATGCACATAGGCCAGTGTATATATAACTACAGTAATTTGTGTATGTAATGTACCCTTTGGCCCCGTGTCATACGTTATGACAAATGAGCTCAGTGCCAGAGTATAGGCAGGGTGATCATTATGTGGAGGCCTATACTGTTGGAACAGTATCCTGTTGTGTTAGGCACTCACCTTTAGCCAGTGACAAAATATCTATCCGTCCCTGTCCCTGCCACTTCCGCTGACTGGGACGTGAAAGTCAAGAGGACATGAACTTGAGGAGAAATGCCAACTTTCCCTGTAAATATGGAGGAGTTCCAGTTGTAGGGTAGTCATCCTTTCCCTGCTGTGGCTGACTCTTACAGTAAGTGACCATGAGACCATGAGAAACAGCCAGGGCTGCACCATCCGCGCCAGCAGGAGGTGGGAGTTTCACAAAGCCCTGATAAGAATATTAACTTCAGACAGTGTGTGCTCCCCTTCCTCTCAACCAGTCCAGGGGAGGATGTCTTGATTGGGGTGTTGCTGATTGTGACAGTGCATCTGCTATGTTCTGTTGTGCTCTCCCAATGCAGGCTGAACAGGCCAGGGTCTTCATTAAAAGTGTGTTAGGTTGCCTCCCCCCCCGCTCCGGCCTCACCCATCTCTCCTCACCTTCCCTGGCCTGAGATCTCTCCTCTCGCACCCCAAGCCAACAGCCCACCTCACTTCAGCACTGACGTCCAACAAAAACAGCAGGACCTGGGAGAACCCATGGATCACATTTTCCATAATACCTGGTTGTGCACATCTACCCCAAACCTCCCACACGCACACTATTATTCTCTCCCTCTTTCTTTCTCTCTCTCACGCACTCAATTTTCTTACAGAACAAAACTCCAGCATCATGTAAGATTTGTATTGTTTTAATGTAATGAAAAAAAATTGTTATGCTTCAAATTCTGTGCAGGGCATGAGAGCCCATCCGTGAACAGTATTAATCATTGGATTCACCAGGATGTTGAATGCTTAACTTCAAACTTTAGTTTTGGTAAGACTCTGGACTGTGGCCCATTGGCCAAAATCCTCTGAAAGAGTCGCTGCCTAGAGTCGACTTCAGACTTGACCACATGCACTGGATACATGATGGGCAATAACCTCAAAGTACATAGTTTATCATTCCTTTGTGAGCATTTCTTGAGCGCAATGCAAGGTGGTGACTTATAGTGGCAGGTGTTTGTAGGTGTTTTGAAGATTTGTAGACAGTAGATACAGGTGGTCCAATAACTTAACACACCACAGCACTCTCCACATTATCCTAATACATCTACTCCTATTCTTCAGGTATTTCCGTCACTAAGTTTACCTGACAACATGATACACCTAAAAAAAAAAGGAGAAAGCTTGAGGTTTAGCTGGATATAAAGATGAACTTATGTTGCCATTTCCTGGTAGTTGTAATGGATAGCTCATGCTGTGGCGGCTGTTGAAAGGCTTTGCTAGTTACCACAGCCATGCAGATGTAGCCCTGGCTGGCTGCAGTTCTGTGAGACTCTGCTCTACTGTCAGTAAGGGATCCGTACTGTCATTAAGGGCTCTGAACCAGAGGAAAGACAGCATGGTAAACCGGGGTAGACGGCATTGTAAACAGGGTTAGACAGCATGGTAGACAGGTTTTGACAGCATAGTAGACAAGGTTAGGCAGCATGGTAGACAGGGTTAGAGAGCATGGTGCAGCAAGGTAGACAGGGATAGACAGCATAGTAGACAGGGAAAGACAGCATGGTAGACAGGGTAAGACAGCATAGTGCAGCAAGGTAGACTGGATAGACGGCATGGTGCAGCATGGTAGACAGGGTTAGACAGCATGGTGCAGCATGGACGACAAGGTTAGACAGCATGGTAGACAGGATTAGACAGCATGGTAGACAGGGTTAGACAGCAAGGTGCAGCATGGTAGACAGGTTTAGACAGCATGGTGCAGCATGGTAAACAGGGTTAGACAGCATGGTGCAGCATGGTAGACAGGGTTAGACAGCATGGTAGACAGGATTAGACAGCATGGCGCAGCATGGTAGACAGGATTAGACAGCATGGCGCAGCATGGTAGACAGGATTAGACAGCATGGCGCAGCATGGTAGACAGGGTTAGACAGCATGGTGCAGCATGGTAGACAGGATTAGACAGCATGATGCAGCATGGACAACAAGGTTAGGCAGCGTGGTAGACAGAGTTAGACAGCATGGTGCAGCATGGCAGACAGGATTAGACAGCATTGTGCAGCATGGCAGACAGGATTAGACAGCATGGTAGACAGGATTAGACAGCATGGTAGACAGGATTAGACAGCATGGTAGACAGGGTTATGCAGCATGGTAGACAGGGTTAGACAGCATGGTGCAGCATGGTAGACAGGATTAGACAGCATGGTGCAGCATGGTAGACAGGATTAGACAGCATGGTGGACAGGGTTAGACAGCATGGTAGACAGGGTTAGACAGCATGATGCAGCATGGTAGACAGGGTTAGACAGCATGGACTGATAAAGGTTAGGCAGGCGTGGTAGACGGGGTTAGAACAGCATGGGCCAGCATGGTAGAACAGGATTAGACAGCATGGGCGCAGCATGATGACAGGGTTAGACCAGCATAGTGCAGCATGGTAGACAGGGTTAGACAGCATGGTGCAGCATGGTAGACAGGATTAGACAGCATGGTGCAGCATGGTAGACAGGGTTAGACAGCATGGTGCAGCATGGTAGACAGGATTAGACAGCATGATGCAGCATGGTAGACAGGGTTAGACAGCATGGTGCAGCATGGTGAACCAGGGTTAGACAGCATGATGCGGCATGGTAGACAGGGTTAGACAGCATGATGCAGCATGGTAGACAGGGTTAGACAGCGTGGTAGACAGGGTTAGACAGCATGGTGCAGCATGGTAGACAGGGTTAGACAGCATGGTGCAGCATGGTACACAGGATTAGACAGCATGATGCAGCATGATAGACAGGGTTAGACAGCATGGTGCAGCATGATGCAGCATGGTGCAGCAGGATTAGACAGCATGATGCAGCATGGACAACAAGGTTAGGCAGCGTGGTAGACAGAGTTAGACAGCATGGTGCAGCATGGCAGACAGGATTAGACAGCATTGTGCAGCATGGCAGACAGGATTAGACAGCGTGGTAGACAGAGTTAGACAGCATGGCGCAGCATGGTAGACAGCATGATGCAGCATGGTAGACAGGGTTAGACAGCGTGGTAGACAGGGTTAGACAGCATGGTGCAGCATGGTAGACAGGGTTAGACAGCATGGTGCAGCATGATAGACAGGGTTAGACAGCATGGTGCAGCATGGTACACAGGATTAGACAGCATGATGCAGCATGATGACAGGGTTAGACAGCATGGTGCAGCATGATGACAGGGTTAGACAGCATGGTGCAGCATGGTACACAGGATTAGACAGCATGATGCAGCATGATGACAGGGGTTAGACAGGCATGGTGCAAGCATGGTAGATAGGGTTAGACAGCATGGTAGACAGGATTAGACGGCATGGCGCGGCATGGCAGACAGGATTAGACAGCATGGGCGGCTATACATGGCAGAGCAGGATTAGACAGCATGGCGCAGCATGGTAGACAGGGTTAGACAGCATGGCGCGGCATGGCAGACAGGATTAGACGTTACGGCAGCATGGTAGACAGGATTAGACAGCATGGTGCAGCATGGCAGACAGGATTAGACAGCATTGTGCAGCATGGCAGACAGGATTAGACAGCATGGTAGACAGGATTAGACAGCATGGTAGACAGGATTAGACAGCATGGTAGACAGGGTTAGACAGCATGGTGCAGCATGGTAGACAGGATTAGACAGCATGATGCAGCATGGTAGACAGGGTTAGACAGCATGGGTGCAGCATGGTGAACGGGATTAGACAGCATGGGCGGCATGGTAGAACAGGGTTAGACAGCATGGTGCAGCATGGTGACAGGATTAGACGGCATGATTACGCGGCAGCATGGACAACAAGGTTAGGGCAGCGTGGTAGACAGAGTTAGACAGCATGGTGCAGCATGGCAGACAAGGATTAGACAGCATTGTGCATGGCAGACAGGATTAGACAGCATGGTAGACAGGATTAGACAGCATGGTAGACAGGATTAGACAGCATGGTAGACAGGGTTATGCAGCATGGTAGACAGGGTTAGACAGCATGGTGCAGCATGGTAGACAGGATTAGACAGCATGATGCAGCATGATAGACAGGGTTAGACAGCATGGTGCAGCATGATAGACAGGGTTAGACAGCATGGTGCAGCATGGTACACAGGATTAGACAGCATGATGCAGCATGATAGACAGGGTTAGACAGCATGGTGCAGCATGGTAGACAGGGTTAGACAGCATGGTAGACAGGATTAGACAGCATGGCGCAGCATGGTAGACAGGATTAGACAGCATGGGCAGGCATGGTAGACAGGGATTAGACAGCATGATGCAGCATGGATTAGGATTAGACAGCACGACGCAGTGACGTTAGGGATCAGACAGTACGATGCAGCATGATAGACAGGGTTAGACAGCATGGTGCAGCATGGTAGACAGGGTTAGACAGCATGGTAGACAGGATTAGACAGCATGGCGCAGCATGGTAGACAGGATTAGACAGCATGGCGCAGCATGGTAGACAGGATTAGACAGCATGATGCAGCATGGACGCATGATGCAGCAAGGTTAGGCAGCAAGGTTAGGCAGCGTGGTAGACAGAGTTAGACAGCATGGTGCAGCATGGCAGACAGGATTAGACAGCATTGTGCAGCATGGCAGACAGGATTAGACAGCATGGTAGACAGGATTAGACAGCATGGTAGACAGGATTAGACAGCATGGTAGACAGGGTTATGCAGCATGGTAGACAGGGTTAGACAGCATGGTGCAGCATGGTGAACAGGATTAGACAGCATGCAGCATGGTAGACAGGGGTTAGACATGGTGCAGCATGGTGACAGGATTAGACAGCATGGTAGACAGGGTTAGACAGCATGGTAGACAGGGTTAGACAGCATGATGCAGCATGGTAGACAGGGTTAGACAGCATGGGCGATAAGGTTAGGCAGCGTGGTAGACAGGGTTAGACAGCATGGCGCAGCATGGTAGACAGGATTGAGACAGCAATGTCGCTGCATGATGAGACAGGGGTTAGACAGCATAGTGCAGCATGGTAGACAGGGTTAGACAGCATGGTAGACAGGATTAGACAGCATGATGCAGCATGGTAGACAGGGTTAGACAGCATGGTGCAGCATGGTAGACAGGGTTAGACAGCATGATGCAGCATGGTAGACAGGGTTAGACAGCATGATGCAGCATGGTAGACAGGGTTAGACAGCGTGGTAGACAGGGTTAGACAGCATGGTGCAGCATGGTAGACAGGGTTAGACAGCATGGTGCAGCATGATAGACAGGGTTAGACAGCATGGTGCAGCATGGTACACAGGATTAGACAGCATGATGCAGCATGATAGACAGGGTTAGACAGCATGGTGCAGCATGATAGACAGGGTTAGACAGCATGGTGCAGCATGGTACACAGGATTAGACAGCATGATGCAGCATGATAGACAGGGTTAGACAGCATGGTAGACAGGATTAGACAGCATGGCGCATGGTGAACAGGATTAGACAGCGATAGCGCGGCATGAGTGAGACAGGATTAGACAGCATGGCGCAGCATGGTAGACAGGGTTAGACAGCATGGTGCAGCATGGTAGACAGGATTAGACAGCGTGATGCAGCATGGACAACAAGGTTAGGCAGCGTGGTAGACAGAGTTAGACAGCATGGTGCAGCATGGCAGACAGGATTAGACAGCATTGTGCAGCATGGCAGACAGGATTAGACAGCATGGTAGACAGGATTAGACAGCATGGTAGACAGGATTAGACAGCATGGTAGACAGGGTTAGACAGGATTAGACAGCATGATGCAGCATGGTAGACAGGGTTAGACAGCATGGTGCAGCATGGTAGACAGGATTAGACAGCATGGTAGACAGGGTTAGACAGCATGGTAGACAGGGTTAGACAGCATGATGCAGCATGGTAGACAGGGTTAGACAGCATGGACGATAAGGTTAGGCAGCGTGGTAGACAGGGTTAGACAGCATGGCGCAGCATGGTAGACAGGATTAGACAGCATGTCGCTGCATGATAGACAGGGTTAGACAGCATAGTGCAGCATGGTAGACAGGGTTAGACAGCATGGTGCAGCATGGTAGACAGGATTAGACAGCATGATGCAGCATGGTAGACAGGGTTAGACAGCATGGTGCAGCATGGTAGACAGGGTTAGACAGCATGATGCAGCATGGTAGACAGGGTTGATGCAGCATGGTGCAGCAGAGAAAGTTAGACAGCGTGGTAGACAGGGTTAGACAGCATGGTGCAGCATGGTAGACAGGGTTAGACAGCATGGTGCAGCATGATAGACAGGGTTAGACAGCATGGTGCAGCATGGTACACAGGATTAGACAGCATGATGCAGCATGATAGACAGGGTTAGACAGCATGGTGCAGCATGATAGACAGGGTTAGACAGCATGGTGCAGCATGGTACACAGGATTAGACAGCATGATGCAGCATGATAGACAGGGTTAGACAGCATGGTACACAGGATTAGACAGCATGATGCAGCATGGACGACAAGGTTAGGCAGCATGGTGCAGCATGATAGACAGGGTTAGACAGCATGATGCAGCATGGTAGACAGGGATAGACAGCATGATGCAGCATGGTAGACAGGGTTAGACAGCATGGTAGACAGGGTTAGGCAGCATGGTGCAGCATTGTAGACAGGGTTAGGCAGCATGGTGCAGCATTGTAGACAGGGTTAGGCAGCATGGTGCGGGATAGTAGACAGAGATCTAGACAGATAGTGTCTGATTGATCACTAAGGTTTGTTGCTTTTAGCTGCATTATCTAAAAAAAATGCTCAATTGTCTTGTTCTTGGGTCAGATACATGGTTTTTAGTTGTTTTGCTGTCAACAAGAATACATAATTGAGTTTAATAATAATAGGTATTACGCACAACACAAGCAATAAACATGTGTTCTATAGATTTGATGTTAATGTTCCAGTTTCCACTGTATGTATCCATTACTGTATGGTATGTATCCATGAACTAAAGCTGCAGTCTTGTTTGTTGAGTGTTTTGCACTGGATGGTTGGTGTATCTCCTCTGTGGTGAGAGAGAAGACTATTCTGAGTGAGTGACAGGAGACTGATTTCTATTTCTATGGTTTGGCTGCATGGTCAGGTCCAACCAACAACAGGACCCGGCTGGGCTGGCCAACCTAAAGCCTTTCTAATTTGGTGATGAGCTGTAAGATGACCTGCTTGCCCCTTCTCTCTTGGTTAGGTGGATAACAGTGATCATAGTACCCCCCCCCCTTGGACCCAGGGAGACCGGGGCACTGGCACCCAGGTGCACTGGGCTGGCAGACATTGTCATCCACACGGGGTAAACTGAGACACAGCCACCAATAATTGATGAAGATGTAGGGCATGGCATTTGACCAGGCCAGTCAGCAGACACGTTCCTGTGGCCCTCCACTGAAGGGTCATAATCCTGCCACCTCCATTAGCTGTAATTGATTTAACCACAGACACCCCTCCTTCCCCCTCTCCCCTCTCCCCTCCCTCCATCGACCGTCTGCATTCTCTTCCTCCTCCCTCCCATCGCATTAGCCATAGGTAGATGAAGTGGGTCTTTCTCTCCCACTTCATTTTCGTTTTTCTGCTGTGGTTGATGTATAATAATAATACATGATCATGTGTGTGGTAGGAGGCATATCTCCAAGCCCTCATAAGGACAATACGTCACACTGTACTTAATCTTCTTTATGCCAAATTCTTCCTTGTCCCTAACAGTATTTTTGACCGAACACCTGTGATCTTGTATTCTTTATTGTTTCATTTAGGAGTGAGGGGGAATGGCTCAATGTAGCCATCTTCCAGCCTTAATCCATGGCCCCTAAAGAGGTTTAAAACACTCTGGTTTCATCTAATCTTCTCGCTCAGACCCAGCCGAGCTTGAAACCTCCTCTTTTTCTATGATAGGAATGGACAAATAAAGGTCTCTCCCAGCACACTCATGAAAGGACACTGTGTGCTCTGTGGATTAGGGGCTTGTTTTTTTTTCTCTTTCTCAATTAGACTGAAAAATATATTTTTTTAAAAAGAGTCTCCTGTTTGCTCAGTATTATACCTTGCCACAGGTTTTGCAGATTCTACCCGTCTATTTTCAAACCTCTGCTGTGCTCTCCAGAAAGAGCATATTCTGTCTTTGAAGGGACTCAGGATCTCTCAATGTTTTTGATGCAAGTCAAATCTAGGTTTCAGATTGAACATATTCAGAGAATATTTAGATTGCATTGCTAAATTGTCAGTGGTATAATTAGTAACCCCCTTACAAGTTGAGTGGCTTTTATGGGGCTTCTTATTTTCATATGCTATGACTGAATCTGATAGATTTAATACATGTGAAATTTGTATTATCCTTGGGCTATTCATATAGGCCTACACTCAGATTCAGACGTGTTAGGTTGTGCCATTAATTAATTGTAAACACAGCACACATCTGACATAATATATATTCATTATATTCTATTATGTTATACTATCATGATAATGTCTCTTTAGTATTGTATTTACTGTAGGCTAATCTTTTGAAATTCAAATTGTTTCACTTGCACTACGAGAGAAAAGGGCACCCAGTTGGCGTTGGTCCAGCCAGTCAGTGCATGAACTGCAACAACAAAAAATGCAGGCACTGGTAAGGACGACTGAAAAGAGGGGTCCTACAAGTTCAACCGGCGCTTGTTTTGCCTCGCTTCCCCACGCTTTGCTAAGGTACCTTCCTTGACACCTTTCAAATTACATGCACATTGATAATGTATCGTTTTTCCCTATTGTTAGTATCACTGGTATTTTGACTCACGTTTAAGAGCTAGTGCTGTGTTTTGTTTGCAAATGTTGCTAGCCTGTGGACATAGCTAGCTAGTAAGTACACTGCATTGGAAAGCCTGTGCTAGCTAGGCTAACGTTAGCTGGGATAGAAGCTTCTAGCTAGTAGTTAAATATACATTTCTTAAACGTTGACAAGACATACAATTGTAGTATAACTGCATCTGTATAGGTAAGGCAAGCTAGATTGCGTTCTTTACAGCTCTGTCAATCTAGCTAGCAAACTCTTAGATTTGAATCCCTGCTAGATCCCTGCTTCTTTTTCAACACCAACGTTAGTAAGAGACTATCAAGGAAGACTAGTGTCACACAGTTTGTTATGCACACACTTTAAACATGCCACGAGAATGTGTGATAGAGTGCCGATGAGAACAGTGATTAAATTGAGCCCAAAAAGTTATTGTCTAACTAGTTAGTCGATTTTATTGATTTGTTATGTCTTGGAGAGGGCACATGAGGTGGTTAGCCAGAGGAGTACAGCAGTGGTGTAGGCTGGTGATGAATAGCAGCCAATCCTCTTGTCCCGCTATCCTGAAGTGTGCATGTAAAACCCCAAGAGGGGGGAATTGGTGATAATACAAACAGATAAGACAGAGGTACCTGTTGCCCTAAGTCAGGACGATGCAGCGACAAAGTGCTCCATCAGTGCCTGCCTGCCTGATTGAGGCTTGAATGGTATTAGAGTCCCTTATCTACCAAGGCCCCAGTTCAGCAGTCACACCATTGACGGGAACAATGCCTCCTCTTCCCCCCCATTGACGCCGTGAACGACAGTGGGCGTGGGTGCACTTGTGTCTGACTTTACCCTCTATCTAGGCTAGCTGCCGCTGGGCTGGGGTGTCATGTTATTCCAGTCAAGGTACCCTCACCACCAGCCGATCAGTCACACAATAAAAGGGCGTGTGTCCCTTCCACTTCCTTTGCTGTTGAATGAACTGGAGTTTTATAATGGACCCGGGTCTCCATTCAGCTCGTTGGTTTCCTCCTCGGGAGAATCTGATAGTATTGGCAGGGATGTGGGGAGGGTCTCGGAATAAAGACTGACTAATGGTTAAAGAGTCAAGGCAGCCGGGCCCCCAGTGAAGTGGAAATACCCATGGAGGAAAAGGGAAATGCAAGATAAGACTTTCGAGGTGCAAATTGAAGATGTTGGAAGAACCGTCCATGTTTACTTTTAGTCAGCCAACAAGATGAGTAGGCCTAACGAACAGCAAATGCAGTAGCCTATATCAATCTACTATCCCCTATAGTACAAAAGTTGACCGATTCTATTATGCGAGAAATAAATATTCCAAACTTAGTACAGCTGTCCCCGACTAAAAAAAATATTGGTCAACCGAGAGTCGTCCTGTTCTTTTGACCAATCAATTTCCATATATTTATTTTATTTATTTAACCTTTATTTAACCAGGAAAATAAAGGTCTCTTTTTCATGGGAAGGCAGCAACAATCAATACATTACAGAATTAAAACATACAACAACATGATCCAGCCTAAAAAAAGCATTTACACTCCTGTAACAGTCTCCCATCAATATTTTAATTAATTCAGTGGCACTAACATATCTAGATGAGCATGGATTGTAGATTATTCCATGCATCTGGTGTCCAAGAAGAGAAGGCAGTCTTGCTTAATACTGTGAATGTCCTGGGGACTTTAAGTAGCAACCACCTAGCAGACCGGGTATGGTAACTGCTGGTGGTGAAGTAGACCAGACTACAGAGGTAAAGTGTGAGTTTACCCAAAAGGGCTTTGTAGATGAACACATACAAATGTATCTTTCTGCGCATATAAAGTGAGGTCCAACCTACCATTTGGTACAATGTGCAATGGTCGGTGAGTGACTTGGCATTTGTAATAAAGCGCAA
Source organism: Brachymystax lenok tsinlingensis (assembly GCA_030435695.1). Classification (NCBI taxonomy): domain Eukaryota; kingdom Metazoa; phylum Chordata; class Actinopteri; order Salmoniformes; family Salmonidae; genus Brachymystax; species Brachymystax lenok. The sequence continues at coordinate 56,766,581 of CM059819.1, read as the reverse complement.
GACAGACACACCCTATGTGTTTGAATAAAATCAACTACATATGCACTGAGCCTGTCTAATGCTTTAAGCACACTGTTTGATTAAAATAATTATCACACACAACAAAGGCAGTTAACCCACTGTTCCTAGGCCGTCATTGAAAATAAGAATTTGTTCTTAACTGACTTGCCTAGTAAAATAAAAAATAAAATTGACTAAAGAAGCCAGTGTCTGTGTGACTGCTGCACGTTGTCTCGCTCTCCTCCCTACTGCAGCGAAAAAGCACCACAGCAAGTATTTATTGCGCTGTCCGTGCTGAAGCTGCCACATCATGTTATCCGTTTATTTTATTACTTGTTTCAGACTGAACATTTCTGTTACTGAAATCCCACATTTTTTTGGGAAAAACATCCCCTATTTCCTCAACCCTTGCTCTCTTTACGTGAAACATGTAAGCATCGCATGCATGTGACCTTTTAGGGCCTGACCTATAGCATATCATCATCACATCAATAAATTGGTTATAACAAACTCTGAACACAGTAACACATGACCGTAAAATAGATGCGGAGGACGTAAAAAATGTACTTGAAACAGGCCAATGTTTACTGGTTGCTCAGGAGGGAAAGGGCAAGTCAGATCTGTGGAAGACATTTGACTTAGTTGTGGAAACTACTGGAGCTCTATAAAAAAAAGGGTATAGGAGCAAGAGTTTCGAGAGGTATTGTGTGTCATAAATTTGCTGTTAGATTACAATATACATTTTTCGGACCGTTTGGAAGTGTAAACAACACAAAATAAATAAATGTAACGGAGTGTCGAAGTTATCTAAAGCCTTTATTACAGCAAAAAAACTGTTGCATGCATTCGTGTATTGCGGTTTATTTACTGTTTAGGCTAATTATTCAAAGCTGAAAGCTCCCTTTTGTTTATTTAAAAACTAAAATGCTTGATTGCATTTCAAAGCATGAATGTCTTGTGATTGCATGGACAAATGAATGATTGATTGATACACTAGACCAGGGCTGCCCAACCCTCTTCCTGGAGATCTACTGTCTTGTAGGTTTTCAGTCCAACCATAATTTTGCATATCTGATTCAGCTAGTTATTGTCTTGTTGAGCAGCTAATAAGTAGAACCAGGTGTGTTAAATTAGGGTTGGACTGAAAACCTACAGGACAGTAGATCTCCAGGGAGAGGGTTGGGCAGCCCTGCACTACGCTATATGTTGAAATATAGGCATAAGTAAGTTACAGGATTAAGGCCAAACAGGATGCGCTCTTAGGCCTACAGCTCGATGGTGGTTATACAAGGATACTATACTACAGTTGAAGTCGGAAGTTTACATACAACTTATCAAAATACATTTAAACTGTTTTTCACAATTCCCGACATTTAATCCTATAAAAGATTCCCTGTCTTAGGTCAGTTAGGATCACCACTTTATTTTAAGAATTTGAAATGTCAGAATAATAGTAGCGAGAAGGATTTATGTATTTCATCACATTCCCAGTGGGTCTGAAGTTTACATACACTCAATTAGTATTTGGTAGCATTGCCTTTAAATTATTTAACTTGTGTCAAAGGTTTCCGGTTGGCCAAGCTTTAACTTCCTGGCTGATGTCTTGAGATGTTGCTTCAATATATCCACATCATTTTCCTTTCTCATGATGCCATCTATTTTGTGAAGTGCACCAGGCCCTCCTGCAGCAAAGCACCCCCGCAACATGATGCTGCCACCCCCGTGCTTCACAGTTGGGATGGTGTTCTTCGGCTTGCAAGCCTCCCCCTTTTTCCTCCAAACATAACGACTGGCATTATGACCAAACAGTTCTATTTTTGTTTCATCAGACCAGAGGACATTTCTCCAAAAAGTACAATCTTTGTCCCCATGTGCAGTTGAAAACCGTAGTCTGGCTTTTTTTTTATGGCGGTTTTGGAGCAGTGGCTTCTTCCTTGCTGAGTGGCATTTCAGGTTATGTCGATATAGGACTTGTTTTACTGTGGATATAGATACTTTTGTACCTGTTTCCTCCAGCATCTTCACAAGGTCCTTTGCTGTTGTTCTGGAATTGTTTTGTACTTTTTGCACCAAAGTACGTTAATCTCTAGGAGACAGAACGCATATGACTGCTGCATGGTCCCATGGTGTTTATACTTGCGTACAATTGTTTGTACAGATGAACGTGGTACCTTCAGGTGTTTGGAAATTGCTCCCAAGGATGAACCAGACTTGTGGAGGTCTCCAATTTTGTTTTCTGAGGACTTGGCTGATTTCTTTGGATTTTCCCATGATGTCAAGCAAAGAGGCACTGAGTTGAAGGTAGACCTTGAAATACGTCCACAGGTGCACCTCCAATTGACTCAAATGATGTCAATTAGCCTATCAGAAGCTTCTAAAGCCATGACATAATTTTCTGGAATTTTCCAAGCTGTTTAAAAGGCACAGTATGTAAACTTCTGACCCACTGGAATTGTGATACAGTGAAATAATGCCTGTAAACAATTACTATAGTTTGTCAACAAGACATTTGTGGAGTGGTTGAAAAATGAGTTTTAATGACTCCAACCTAAGTGTATGTAAACTTCCGCCATCAACTGTAAGCCAATTCTATGGCGTACTGAAGATTGTTTCAGAACCGCAGACAGTGACCGTATCCACCGCGGGATAAAGCGTGTTTGTTATAAAATAATAGATGTATTAGTGTTGCTCCATTATTTTTACAAAGTATAACCATATACAAGTTCAGTATCGCATGTCTTAGAGTGATGGAAGGTGCCTTCCCCACGGCCTCCACCATGGATTAGTCCACTGAGACCCGGTGTCTTGTGCACCATGAAAAGAACTTGAGTAAAGATCTTGGTCGACCAAACAATCGACTAAATGCGGTCAGCCCTAAAGCATAGTCTGGGACAGTTGTGGGATGTGATAGATCCCAAATGAATACAACCACTAGCATAAAAATGTACTTTTAAGCAATGAGGCTGATGCAACAGATCAGAACATTAAGCTTAATGTTGATCAACTATTAGACTATTTTTTCATTTAAGTGTAGCAATGCGCACCTGCTAGTAGGCTAATAAGCGCAAATGTTCCAAAATGCAATCATTTAGCGGGGAAAACACCATTCTCAAAAGTGACTGCAAAAAGATCTACCCCAAACTTGAAACTCACGTGCCGCCTTTGTGTGCCAGTTAGGTTCTATATCGGTTGTAAAGCGGATTAATGTGTTTAATTTTTAGAAGCTATTTGGCCACAAAACATATAGACATATGGGCTAGTCTACATGAGCTGTGCGCGACTATGATTTGAAAAAGTTGCACAAAAAAAGGCATGAGCTGTTTATTGCCTTATTGCACACAAGCTGGGCATCATTCATTATCAAGTGATAATATATCATTCACAAGTGATACGCTAATATTGTCACCCATCAGACTATTCTTGATTTAATCTTGTCGTTACACATACTAAATAATATATGTGTGAAATTTGTTTTGATTTAGAATGGACCATTATCATGCACCTGTATTGAAACAGGGCCAGCGGGGGAAAAAATACATGTCATCTATGCACTTAAATAGCGAATGGAGGATGCTTTCCCTGTGGTTCATTTTCATGCCAGCCAGGTAGGCTATACTCCTGTTGCAAAGAGAAGGAATGTGCTTAATATTAGGAACGTTGAGAAATACACATAGTAGTCCTAGCCTATAGAAAGCTGATGGGATCCTCCTCTTTTTATTAGAGGCCATCACTCTGTTTTCTCACGCATTTGCATAGCCTATAGAAATGTTGCGCAAGATGAGCTCATGGGCTCTCATAAAGTTTGATTTGATTTTTCGTACACGATGTCAGAGTGATTTAATGAGACAGTAGTACCAGTTAGCAAGTTTGGTAGGCTACTAATGGCCATCAGCAGCATCAGCGCTTGGAGAAGCCTAGTTACCGTGATTAAATGGTAATGTGGAATTTGACTGCGGTCGTGACTCCTGACCACCGGTGAGGCGGTAATACAGTCACTGTAACAGCCCTAGATGTGGGGAGGGTCTCGGAAGACCCTCCCCGCAGCCAGGCCCCAGTGAAGTGGAAGTGCCCACGGAGGAACAGCAAGAAAAGGGGGAAATGCAAGATAACTGTTCCGATAAAGAACAATGACTAATAGCTGAGGTATGACCTCACTAAAGGAGGCATTTCTTAGTTGCCATGGAACCTCCCGTAGTGTGTTTAGCCAAGTAGGTCAAAGCTGTAGTAAAATGTCTTGTAGTTAATTAAAAGGACCTGTACAAGCAGGCTATTCAGAATGTGTGTGTGAATGCTCTGCAAGGTGCTTGTCATTTTCATCATGCCTATCAAGGTTGAAATTTGATGATAATAATCAAACCCTGGCCCTGTTCTCTCTGCATAATGGGTTTTGTGAGACTGGGTAGTATGTTTTCCGTAACGGCCTCCCTGTGATCTGTACGTCCCGCTCGTATTTATGAATGGCATAATATGACAGGGGCAGCTCAGGTGGGTAGCTAACGATCATGTGAGAGGCAGCTACCAACTCCAAAGAGCCACTGAAGGAATGTGGTCTGGACAGCCGTTATCCCACAACTTTGAAGCCCCTTCCTTCATATAAGCAGCAAGCTCTGCGAAGCAGGGACACAGGTAGTGGCTGCGTTTGATCTGAAGGTCGCCAGCCCCTTGCTGGTGTTGAGCGATACCTGGCTGGAGGAGCTGCCTCTTATTTAATAACATGAAGGGGAAGCGGACTCTCTCATAATTATGCCTAATTAGCCCGCAGGTGTTGACAGATGGGCCGAGAAGAGACACGCTGCCTTTATCCACAGACTTAGAGTCAGATTACCAGAGCTGTCTTATCTGTTACTGGGCCAGTAGGAGCCTCACTCTTCCACTGGCCTGGCTGCCTGGCTCTTCCCACTGGGACAGGCAGGCAGATCTGGTCCGGAGGAGATCAGGTATATTAATCAGTCAATGTGATTTATTATTCCCTTCCTCCCCGTCCCACAAATTTAATTAACCGTTCTATAATTTCTTGCAGGACCCAGCAGCGGGTAGGCTATATGACAAATTCCCTGACTGACCCACTGGTTTTATGGTTATCTGTTGGTTCAATCATTTTTGAAATGTCGGGTATTTAGTTTCATTAACTTGGGGGGTTTTAAGACCTGTGGTTTGCCCAACAGATATGGTCCCCCACAGTAGCATGCGACCTACTAGCCTAGTGTCCTATTTGCCTTCTATAGACCTACTACTACTACTATCCGTTCTTCCACACAAAAGGCGAGCGTGCGAGGCGTGTGTGTGATATATTTTAGAACGCATTGTTTTGAATTATAATGACCCAACCGAAGCCAGGCGGGTGTGTTGTCCGCTTTGACGCCTTGCTCAATTAGAATGTCTCTGTTTTTGTGTTTTGTCTGGCACTGCAGTCACACATAGAAATGTTGTCGTCGTTCACTTTTTTCAAGCTCATTTCAGTTGAGAGGTAGCAAATTAAGGCTTTACCATACATGTTAAATAACATCAATGCATCCACTTAATGGAAACACAACATCGCTATCAGCGAAGGTGATTGGAGATATGGACTATCCTGCTAGCATACAGGCACTGCTCTGCCTGTCCCGTCCTTTCCACCCGCCTCGCTCTGTTTGTTCCGCCCACCCGCTTCTGGTGAGTTTTTCGCTTGAGTACAGTATTCGTCTGGATTTTACATCAGTTTTCATACAACATTTGGACTAGAATACCAATTACAGCTTTGCCTCCTCAGGTTAGCGTGAAACAATTGAAGAGCCTCTCTGAATGGGTTTGAGTGACACCCTGTCACTGGACTGTTTATTTGTCTAGTTTCGCTGCCTCCCACATGTTTGTATTGGGCTTCTTGGGTGACTTGCTAACATCCAACCACCACAACAGCTCCATTGTTGGGGCAATCACAGGCAGCGGCTCTGGAAATGCTGACGCCACTAAACAGAGGATGAGGACAGTGGACTGAGGAAACAGTGGTGTGGTAGATGGGGTTGTTTCTATTTCCACCTTCGCCATTCTATTGAGGGGGATGCAGGCTGGGTGGTGGGTAGGCGGGCGTGCAACCTATTTCTGTGATATTTTCCCAACTGCAGTAGTTTCCTTGTCAATCATCCAAACACAACCCCATGCACAGCCAGTGTGTTTGATTGACATGCAGGCGGTCGGTCAGGGGAGGAATTTTCTGAGGCCCAGGCAGTCAGTGTTTGTACAACGAAAGCACAGTGTGGTTCCAAACTAGTTGAGCCTCAGCCCAGCTCCAAGAGCTGCAGGCCTGCAGTAGTACAATAAGGGAAAGGTACCTTAATCCACCTGTTATCAGGGTGAGCCTCCCTGTCACATACAGAAACAGCACGGCAATAGCTATGGAATGTAGCCTGGCCTTCCCACCCATCCGTTCACAACACCCTCAGGCATAGCTAATATATCTTCACAAACTTCTATGGTTGCCATTTTGTTCAATTTCTTCATACCCCAATGTAGGTTACTACACTGAGTGTACAAAACATTAGGAACACCTTCCTAATGTACCCCATTTGCCTTCAGAACAACCTCAAATCGTCGGGGCATGTGTCGAAAGCGTTTCGCAGGGATGGTGGCCCATGTTGACTCCAATGCGTCACACAGTTGTCAAGTTGGCTGGATGTCCTTTGGGTGGCGGACCATTCTTGATACGCACGGGAAACTGTTGAGGGTCAAAAAACCCAGCAGCGTTGCAGTTCTTGACACATTCAAACCGGTGCGCCTGGCACCTACTACCATATCCCGTTCAAAGGCACTTAAATCTTTTGTCCTCTGAACGGCACAGTGTTCAGACCCCTTGACTTATTTCACATTTTGTTACGTTACAGCCTTATTCTAAAATAGATTTAAATGTTTTTTTTCCCTCATTTATTCAGACCCTTTACTCAGTACTTTGTTGAAACTTCTTTGGCAGCGATTACAGCCTCGAGTCTTCTTGGGTATGACTACAAGCTTGGCACACCTGTATTTGTCGAGTTTCTCCCATTCTTCTCTGCAGATCCTCTCAAGCTCTGTCAGGTTGGATGGGGTGCATTGTTACACAGCTATTTTTGGGTTCGGTCTCTGGCTGGGCCACTCAAGGACATTCAGAGACTTGTCCTGAAACCACTCCTACGTTGTCTTGGCTGTGTGCTTAGGGTTGTTGTCCTGTTGGAAGTTGAACCTTCGCCCCAGTCTGAGGTCCTGAGCGCTCTGGAGCAGGTTTTCATCAAGGATCTCTGCCCCGTTCATCTTTCCATTGACTAGTCTCCCAGTCCCTGCCTCTGAAAAACATCCCCACAGCATGATGCTGCCACCACCATGCTTCACCGTAGGGATGGCGCCAGGTTTCCTCCAGACGTAAGGCTTGGCATTCAGATCAGAGAATCTTGTTTCTCATGGTCTGAGTCCTTTAGGTGCCTTTTGGCAAACTCCATGTGCCTTTTACTGAGAAGTGGCTACTGTCTGGCCAATCTACCATAAAGGTAGGATTGGTGGAGCGCTGCAGAGATGGTTGTCCTTCTGGAAGGTTCCATCTCCACAGAGGAACTCTGGAGCTCTGTCACCTCCCTGACCAAGGCCCTTCTCCCCCGATTGCTCAGTTTGACTGGTCGGCCAGCTCTAGAAAGCGCCTTGGTGGTTCCAAACTTTTTCCATTTAGGAATGACGGAGACCACTGTGTTTTTGGGACCTCCAATGCTACATAATTTCTTTGGGGTACCCTTCGCCAGATCTGTGCCTTGACACAATCCTGTCTCGGAGCTCTACAGACAATTTCTTTGAACGCATGGCTTGGTTATTGCTCTGACATGCACTGTCAACTGTGGGACCTTATATAGACAGGTGTGCCTTTCAAAATCATGTCCAATCAATTGAATTTACCACAGGTGGACTCCAATCAAGTTGTAGAAACATCTCAAGGATGATCAATGGAAACAGGATGCACCTGAGCTCAATTTTGAGTCTGAATACTTAGGGTCTGAATACTTATGTAAATAATGTGTTTTTGCTTTGACATTATGGGGTATTGTGTGTAGATTGATTAGGGTAAAACATTATTTAATACATTTTACAATGAGGCTGTAATATAAAAAAATATGGAGAAAGAGAAGGGGTCTGAACTTGTCGAATGCTCTGTGCACAATACATGTCTCAATTGCCTCAAAGCTAGAAAATCCTTCTTTAACCTGTCTCCTCCCTTTCATCTACACTGATTTTGAAGTGTATTTAACAAGTGACATCAATAAGGGGTCATATCTTCACCTGGTCAGTCTATGCAATGGAAAGAGCAGGTGTTCCTAATGTTTCGTGCAGTCAGTGCTTTAGATTATTAGGTCGCTTGTGGTAAACCTATAATATGCATACGATGTAGGCCTATGTCTCTGGTTTATGGTTAGACTAGTCATTTATGATGATGCAGTGACCGATTCCAGAAGCTTTAGGGGATCCTCTTTCTCTCTGCTTGAGCGGTCGGACCCTGGGTGATGGTGTGATAGTGGTGGCTGGCTGGCTGAAGTGGTAATGGGATAGTGGTGTGGTGTGGGACTGGGGATGACTGTGGTCTTTGTGTGGGTTCGAGTTAGACGGTGGTGCAGTTGCCCTCTTCTTAATTAGGGAGGCTGTCCAGAGGTCTGTCTCTCTCAGCTTCACAGATTAACATGGACAATTGAACCAATAACCTTCTGAAATGAGCTTCTCCAAAATACCTGCGGCTCCAGTTTCAGCGTGTGCCGATGTGGAGGGCAAGGGTTAGCCTATAGGAGTAGGGGTGGGTGTGATTATAAACTAAGATTGCCGAAAAAGTAGTAATAGAAAAGTCTTGAAACAAAATAGGCCTATTCTCACATTTCTTATGGAGCGAGTTCAGTGCCAACAGAGATTGTATTTTAATTCCATTGTTTTTTTACTTTGTATTAAGATAATGAACTTGAATTTGTTTTTCAGTTGTAATGCAATTGAATCATTGAATTCATAAATTGAATTTTTAATTCACGATTTGAAACTGAATTGATTGAATTGCATTCAGCTTTAAATTTCAATTTATATATTCAATATTTATATATTCAGTTTCAATATATATATATATATATATATATATATATATATATATATATATATGGTATAAATTGCATTCATTGTCCGTGTATCAAGTTTACAACCAATAATTTAAGTTTGTCAACGTTTCATATATTCAACTTCTCAGGTGCATTCAGATTCAGTTTTTTAAAATTCAGTTCTCTAAATTCAGATTCAAAACCAGAGACAACATCCTGGTACTTTGCCAGCCAAGAAAGATACAGAATCAAATGCTCTCTGTTATCAACAGTAGCTTCTGGCTTCAGAAACCGCCAATGTGACATGTTGAATTTATTTCCTTCCTATGAATTTGGCTCTAGCGTTTGAAATGTTTTGTCTATAAGCTATTATGACCCCATTCCTGAAAGCTAAGACCCTCTGGAACATGGCCGTGCCTTCTGTTCCCCTCTATGATGATCACAGGGACTAGCCTTTCCACTCCTTATTTAATATGTGACTGACTGGTTTCGAACCAGATCTCCTGCGTTTTACAGGACTGTGTTAGCCCACTTAGCTTAAGCCCACTTAGCTTAAGCCCATGGGGAGGAGTTCAGGAAGCTGACACAAGTCTTCAAGTCTCCAGCAAGGTTAGGCCTTCTCATCAAAATAGCATGGTTCATCAAACCACCTTGGTTAGATTTCACCCCCCTTTGACCTCACACTCAGAGATCACAGCACCAATACAACTGACTGGGTTTGAAATCAGGCCTACTGCACAACACCACCACTTTCTGGAGGATCTGTGCACCCTATTTAATGAGAGTGCAACAGAGGTGGTTTGGTGATCCATGAATGTGATGAGCAACCTTGCCTGAGACCTGAAGACGTGTTAGTTTGACTGATGGGGTTCTAACCATAGATATAAAACAGTTCTATCTCAATGGTTCTAACCCAGGTCTCCTGTTCGCCAGCCAATGCAACTTTGCAGGTCTCCGACAAGTTGCTCATCACGCAAGCTTGGTCACTGAACCACCTGTCTTACACATCACCCCCCTTTGATGACCTCCTTGAATAGACGAATCCTAGTCACAGGACCAATCCCTAGGTTTTAGCTCAGCAGGCTAACACAGTCTTAATCCAGTCAGTCACACCCTTATAATACCTACCCTTGCGGGAGACTTGAAACTAACACATGTCAAATGAATACGTCTTCAGGTTGCTCATCACATAAGCATGGATCACCAAACCATGCTCTTTTAAGGAGTAACCTTGCTGGATCTTGAAGACTTGTATTAGTGTAGCAGGTGGAGATCTGTGAAAGTCACTCCTCGGCCTGAAGTGTCACCTAAAACGCAATTGAAGAAGGCCTTTTTTAATAGCACAATGGGTTGGAATGCTTCAGGAGGGCGGCCAAGTGTCTTTTCGAGGCAGAAGTCCTGAGTTCGAGTCTCCGTAATGAGCTGAATCAGGGGGAAGCGGTACTCGCTAAGCAGGCAGCGTGACGTCCTTTACAATGGTGCCACTGGACTCGGATCTACAGTTGCGCTGAGCTCAACCACTGAGGTCACTGTGGAGTGAGGTTGGGGGTGTGAATGTAGCAGATGGGGTTCTGTGAAACTTACTCATCAGCCTGAAGTGTCACCCCTTGTGCAATTTGTAGAAGGCCTTTTCAGTAGTGTGTTGGGTTGGAACGCCTCAGGAGGGTGGTCACGAGTCTCGGGATGAGCAGAATCGGGAGCGGTAGGCTACTCGTTAAGAAAGCAGCTTGTTGTCCTTTACGTGAACCTCCTGGACGTTACAGGGCTATTGAACTATATTTTTATGGTGGCCAAATATTAAGTTAAAGAAAATATATATATATATATACACACACACACACACACACACACACACACACACACACACACACACACACACCATTCTAACGTCTCCTGCACGGCCTGTGATTATCATAAAGGTGAACAGAAGGCATGTCCTTGTTCAAGAGAGTCTTCACTTTCATGGGGTCATAATAGTGTATAGCCTAAACGGTTCAAATGCTAGAGACAAATTCATAGGAGGAAAATCTATTCAACATGCCACATTGGCTTCAGAAGCTACTGTTTACCATACAGAGCGTTGATTCTGTTGAATCTGTTCTCCTCTACCTTTCCTGGCTGGAAAAGTACCAGGATGTTGTCTCTGGTTTTGAATTGAATTGAATATATGAAACTTTGATCAACTTGAAATTATAAACTCAGGAAAAACAAGAAACGTCCCCTTTTTCAGGACCCTGTCTTTTAAAGATAATTAGTAAAAATCCAAATAACTTCACAAGTCTTCATTGTAAAGGGTTTAAACACTGTTTCCCATGCTTGTTCAATTAACCATAAACAATTGATGAACATGCACCTGTGGAACGGTCGTTAAGACACTAACAGCTTACAGACGGTAGGCAATTAAGGTCACAGTTATAAAAACTTAGGACACTAAAGAGGCCTTTCTACTGACTCTGAAAAACACCAAAAGAAAGATGCCCAGGGTCCCTGCTCATCTGGCCTTAGGCATGACGCAAGGAGGCATGAGGACTGCAGATGTGGCCAGGGAAATAAATTGCAATGTCTGTACTGTGAGACGCCTAAGACAGCACTACAGGGAGACAGGACGGACAGCTGATCGTCCTCGCAGTGGCAGACCACGTGTAACAACACCTGCACAAGATCGGTACATCCGAACATCACACCTGCGGGACAGGTACAGGATGGCAACAACAACTGCCCGAGTTACACCAGGAACGCACAATCCCTCCATCAGTGCTCAGACTGTCCGCAATAGGCTGAGAGAGGCTGGACTGAGGGCTTGTAGGCCTGTTGTAAGGCAGGTCCTTACCAGACATCACCGACAACAACGTCGCCTATGGGCACAAACCCACTGTCGCTGGAACACACAGAACTGGCAAAAAGTGCTCTTCACTGACGAGTCGCAGTTTTGTCTCACCAGGGGTGATGGTCGGATTCTCATTTATCGTCGAAGGAATGAGCGTTACACCGAGGCCTGTACTCTGGAGCGGGATCGATTTGGAGGTGGAGGGTCCGTCATGGTCTGGGCCGGTGTGTCACAGCATCATCGGACTGAGCTTGTTGTCGTTGCAGGCAATCTCAACGCTGTGCAATACAGGGAAGACATCCTCCTCCCTCATGTGGTACCCTTTCTGCAGGCTCATCCTGACATGACCCTCCAGCATGACAATGCCACCAGCCATACTGCTCGTTCTGTGCGTGATTTCCTGCAAGACCGGAATGTCAGTGTTCTACCATGGCCAGCGAAGAACCCGGATCTCAATCCCATTGAGCACGTCTGGGACCTGTTGGATCGGAGGGTGAGGGCTAGGGCCATTCCCCCCAAAAATGTCTGGGAACTTGCAGGTGCCTTGGTGGAGGAGTGGGGTAACATCTCACAGCAAGAACTGGCAAATCTGGTGCAGTCCATGAGGAGGAGATGCACTGTAGTACTTAATGCAGCTGGTGGATTTTGTTACTTTTGACCCCCCTTTGTTCAGAGACACATTATTCCATTTCTGTTAGTCACATGTCTGTGGGACTTGTTCAGTTTATGTCTGTTGTTGAATCTTGTTATGTTCATACAAATATTTACACATGTTAAGTTTGCTGAAAATAAACACATTTGACAGTGAGGACACTTTGTTTGCTGAGTTTAGTTTTTAAACTTGATACACAGACAATGAATGCAATATCTACCATATTAAAACTGAATATATTCATGTTGAAATTTGAATTTTCAGTTAAATAGAATTTTAAACTGAATGCAATGTTAATTCAATTCAGTTTCTAATCATTAACTACAAGTGCAATTTAGGAATTCAATGATTCAGTTTGTGGATTACAAATTCAAAAAGATTAAATTCAAAATCTTAATACAAATTCAAAATGGTGGAATTCAAATTCAATTTCTGTTTTTCACTAAAATAGATCCATAGTTTCTCAATTGTTATTTTGTCTCGTTGTCAAATCGGTGTGACTTGACATTGAAATATAATTTCCTCTTTACGTTTTTGTGGTCGGCTGGATTTCCCCAGCAGCCCTACCTACACGAACATAAAAGCCTGTGTGCTGCTGCTGCCTTTTGAGAAGTGTATGTTGATCGAAACTAGAGTGAAGATCCTGAATCTCTCTGTGTTTTACAGTAATTAAGCTGTCAAGTGGTGTGATTTAGGACGTGCTGAGTAAGATCAGCTCTTATCATGTAGGCCTAGAAGAACGAGGAATATCTCATTCACTTCTTCTTCACCTAATGCCCACAGGCCTGATTTGTATGGTGAATAGATAGACTGTCTATTAGACTCTCTGTCTTAGACATTCTCAAATTATTACCATAATGGAAAAGCTAAGTATTTGAGGTATGTATGAAATATACAAATGTTTTTATAGCAACAAATTAAGATGGATACTAAGGCTTGTTTTAGGCACATTATTATTATTATCCCACTAACTTGCACAAATTCTTTCTACAAGAGTCAATCTAATCAGCTCTGTCTGGAGAGTAGTCTTCATTAATCCCCTTTTGTTAATGGCAAGGTCTTTCTCAATCACAGCTGATCAGCCCAGGCTTGCGTGTTAGCCAAACTCCATCTCACTATTGATTTGGATCTGCACTGATTGGAATAATTCACGTAAATGAAGTTAAAATTTACACCCTCATTCCTTTCACTTATTATCCACCCCCTCAATTCCATTGTAATCAGAACAGGATTTACCCAACTCACTTTAAACAGTCTCCAATGTTCGGTTGACCTCTCTCCTTTTAAACACAGTTCAGTTGTGACTGAGGGATCTAACTTGTGTTCCAGTGGATGAGATGACTGTGGCGGTGACCTCCAGAGCTTCGAGAGTGACCCAGTGATGGCTCGTCCTGCCCCTGCTCCCCTGTACACCCTGAGGGGGGCTGGATCCCCCCTCAATGCCTTGCACTTCGGCTGCTGTGAAGGGGACCCTCCCCTGCTCTTTTCTGGGTAAGGGATCACGCCCCGTCTCCATAGAACAGCTGAGCTACATTAGTAGCTAGACACGCAGCATTTGGCTTTTTTGGGTATACGATTGTTGTTTTTGAAAACGTCTCATACATAACAACATGCTTTAGTTACATGCAGATTAATCTTTATGACGTAAGAATGATAAGGACTTGAATGTTGGGTTGTGTAGCTCAGGCCATGGGTCAGTCCATGTGTGGAACCTGACCACCAGGAGAGCTGAGAGTGTTCTAGAAGGTCATTCTGGAGCCTCTGTCACCTGGCTCAACACGCTCCACTCCAGAGACACTCTCATCAGGTAATAACGAACTACCTTACTGACAATACCAGTCCTCAACTGATCTTTAGTTTTTACTCACAATGCACCTTGTTTAGCTGTATGAAGTTAGACAGGTTCAATGTTAGCATGACACAAGCTCAATTAAATGTGAAAGGATTTGAAAATAAAAAAGCTTGGTATACTCTCCGTGCTTTCTCTGTTGACATTGCAGAGAGATTTGCTTGTTTTTGCGAGAAATCTTTGAAAAGTAACAGGAATTTCAAATGAATATGAAAAGCATATACTAAAATATGAAAATACTACATGTCACTTCTCAAAATTGATTTCCATCTTACCTCTTGTTTTATGTCCTGCGGATTCGAAAATATGATGAGTGAGCCTGTCAGGTAGCCTTAATCCTTGCACAGAATCCAGCCTAGTTTACAAGGTGCAATATTCCAGATTTTCTTAGTGCCTTTTTTTCTGTGGTCTCCATTGAAATAGTCACCCTAATTCTGGCCAAACTACTAGGGTAAAAACTCCAATAACCTTTGAATGGATTATGATAGAGACATGAGGTTGGACCATTGGTTTTCTTAGAGGATAATCTACATCAAATTTTTTTTTACCCATTGGTCAAAATATCTGTTTTTGATTGGACACCGTATAACAGGGATCATCAACTAGATTCAACCATGGGCCAATTTTTTTTTCTTGAGCAGATGGTTGGGGGGTGGCCGAAGCATAATTACAAATAATTTGTAGACTGCAAATTAAGTGCAAGAAGCCCAAACAGAGATAATGTTTGACTAAAACATTAATCATTTCAAATCTTGCTTACACGTGTGTCTTTCTATTATGTGTGGGAATACTTTAACAGATTTCTTCAATAAAAATCACTTAGAGCTGTTGTTAAAGTATTTTATGTCCAACAATGCTCAGAACATTTTGGGGGCCAAATAAAACCACCAGCGGGAAGAATTCGGCCTGCTGGACCCTGCACTCAGCTGCACTCTCTCCTGTAA
Organism: Brachymystax lenok tsinlingensis; assembly: GCA_030435695.1. Classification (NCBI taxonomy): domain Eukaryota; kingdom Metazoa; phylum Chordata; class Actinopteri; order Salmoniformes; family Salmonidae; genus Brachymystax; species Brachymystax lenok. Next base: position 56,751,247 of record CM059819.1, on the reverse strand, counting down.
TATGTTAGTGTGTGATTTATGATCTGTGTACTGTCGGTCAGTCAGGGGCGTGACATGCGTGTGTGCTTGTGGGACCTGGCTGAGGGGCGCAGTGATGTCACGGACACCCTGTGGACCGGCAGTGTGGGGTTCTGTCGCTGTTCCCTGCTAGAGACTGGCCCTGGGAGATGGCTACTGGCCCACGCTGGAGAAGCCATGGAGGAGGTGAGAGAGGCAGTGAGGGAAGGGAGGGGGGGCGGAGTGGGGGAGGGGGGCTAAGAGAGGGAGGGGGGAGCGAGAGAGATTTGTGTTTGTTTAAGGGACAGGCAGCTTTTCAGGTACCTTTACTGCCTTCAGATTCATGTTACTCACCCTGTTCTGATGAAGCCTCACGTGAATGAGACAAACTCCAGCCTATAGAGACAGGCAGGGCGAGGCAACGGGGCGCCTGCAAAACCAGCACCATCAATAATGCCATTGTGAAGGCACTCATGCGTGCGCGCGCACACACACACAAACCCTCTGTCTTATCATTCTGTCCCGCTCTCCTGTCTCACCCCTGGCTGCCCCACAGTCATCCATGCCTTTCCCAGGGGATCCTAATCATAGGTCTAGACCCATGCCTCCACACACTCCGCTACATAGCATGGCACGCTGGCGTAGATCTGAGCCAGAGGCGGAGGGAGGGAAGGAGTTGCACCATCAATTTGGGAGGCAGGCAGGTTTAATGTTTCCCCCTTGCTACCTCGTTGCCATCGGATTGCTTCCATTGCAAAAGCATTAATTAAAAGAGTGGGTGTTTTATTTATGGATATCAGTGTGTGCACCTGAGGCACAGCAAGTAAAGCAGCTACTTAAAGCCCTCTTTGTCTAGCTGGCAAGTTCGGGTTAAACACGAGGCACCCCGATAAAATACAGATCACTCCCTTAAACGGGACGTGGAATCCGATTGGTCCGTGTAACGTGATGTGTAAATCTGATTGATCTGTTGAACAGGATGTTTAATCTGAACCTTAATGAGGATGTATCTCTCCGTTTCTGTGTCAGTCAGACAGTCTTGAGTAGTGTAGCCGTAGGGGCTGCCTCTCTCCACTAGATTGTGTATCTAGGTACAGAGACGGAGTAGCTATAGGGTCTCTCTCTCTCTCTCATGGGCTTTCAGTAGACTGTGTATTTTAGCAGTCAGTGCCAGTGTGTTTAGGTCAGGAGGTCAGGTCTTATTGGGATGTATAACAGACTGGAGCTCCGCTCCCCCCGATTTGATCAGAGTCTAGTAGTAATAAGCCGCCCATAAAGTGTAAAGCTGTTATGTCCCGGTCCCGTTGCGTTTCCTGTTGCTGGGCTGAAATGAGAGATTCGAGTTTGAACTTGATTCATGAAAATAAAAAAATTCTAAATGAAATGACTGGCACCTGGCCTAAAGTTTGCCTTCTCTGTAGTTCATGTTTTGTATTTATTAGGGATCCTCATTAGCTGCTGCCAAGGCAGCAGCTTCTCTTCCTGGGGTCCAAACACATTAAGGCACTTACATCGCATATAAAACAGTACATCATATAACATTATTAACCACTACATATCTGCTTGTTTGATCATCTCTTGCCTGAGTGGGATAGTTAATTACTTAGTTTGAATGTAATAACCATGTAAAAATGTAGAAATCCGCTTCTTATCCTGCCTGAGTGTTTGACTGTCCCTCTTCCTACAGGTGAAGATCATTGAGCTGCCCAGCAAGAGCCCAGTTTGCTCCCTGATACCACAATCCAAGCTGGGGATGGTCATGTGCATCAAACTATGGCAGGCAAGGAGTATCCAATACACTGTCTTATTCTCCCAGAGGTCTAGGGTTGCATCCCAAATGGCACCCTATCTCCCATATAGTGCACTTGTTTTGACCAGAGACCCTATGTACTATAAAGGGAATAGGATACCATTTGGGACACTGTCTAGCTACCTGCAGCATCACACTGCACTATAGAGTTCAGTCAGTTCACTTTACGACCATGAAAGGGGGGGAAAAATATGTATTTTCCCTTCCTCTCTCATCCTTCTCCTAATGTTTCTATTTTTACTGGTTGTAAACGGATTGGCTGAGAGCCTTCGACAAGACGCATACATAAAAGATACGTCAACAAATATGAGACTACTCTTGGCTCGGTGATTTATAGCTAGAACTTGTCCCGGGCCATTTTTTCCAGTGCCTTTCTCGATTGTCGATGAGCGAGTCGAGTCCCAACACTGTAATTACAGTGTGTGCAAGGGCTGGGGTTCAACAGCCATATATCAGCCAGTCAACCAGCCCTCTAACCACCAGCCAGCTGCACATTGCATCTAAACATTCTTCACCGCCCTCTGTTTTGTAAATACTGTTGAGTTTTACCCCCATTAAAGAGACCTGTAATTACTTTCACGGTTAATTAATATTTCTTGCTTTGCAGTATTTCTGATTTTCTGCTTATGCAAGACGTTTCATGAATTGCGGCCGGTTGGTTTGATGACAGAACGGGGGCGGTTTAGGTCTGCGTTCGTTGGGAGTTTAGTGGCAACAGGAAGCAGAGCAGGCGATGTGTGTTGACCCAGGGCCGTTGGCATGGCTGTATGTATCACCAGACATCAATGGTAATTGTCCTTTTATTGCTTAATACTTTTTTGTTTTCTTTCCTTGTTGTGTTCTTTACTATTTCCTTTCATTAGGTTATGGAAGCCAATGGAGTTCGTGTTAAGTGCCAGAAAATATTATTATTAATTATGGAATGTCAATGGGAGGGATAATTTGCAGGCAGGCAGATCTGTTTGACACCAGGCCCAGGCTACATTAAATCATTCCAGTTTGATCCTTTCATCACCGGGCCAGAATCATCTGTTACTGTCACAGCTACTTGAAAACTTGCTGCAATGCTGCTGAGTGGAGATCGATGCAGAACCTTCCCCCACAGGGGAGAGTTGAAAACAATGTGTGTTTGTGCGTACAAGAGTGTGAGAGTGTGTACTATGTGCGTGTGAGTGAATGTGCGTGTGTGCGTCTACAGTACTGTGCCTGTGTACGTCTTTGTGCGCTACACGTCTCTGCGTGTGAATGTGTTAGCCAAGCGTTGAGGCATAGTAGGCCCAGCCACACACCGGCAGCCTGAATATATTGCCCACACATTCTGTCAGTCAATCACAAGTTGCTCACCTCGTTATCCACGTGATCCCTGCTGGTGCAGCCCGCTGTTTCCTCAACCTCTGACACGCTGGAGGGGAGACAATGACTCGGCTCTCCTTTCTTTCTTCTCCATCCGTCCCGCCACAGAGTGAGAGCAAGGATCCTCCGTCATGCTGACGGAGACCTGAGAACAGATTTATTGGCGGCTTTTAAACGCTGGACGTTTGGAAAGGATTAAATCCGTATTACGTAGGTCTTTCTTTTGCCCTCCCCTCTTGGGTTTTTGCTCTGTGTTTTCCCCCTCCTCTCTGCTCCCCGGGCCTCTCTAAAGTTAGCATGCGGAATGGGGTCTGCGTCTGGAAGGAAAACGAGCTAACGGAGCATTCTGATTGGCTAAGGCCGGCGAGCGGAGGGAGAAAGTGCCTCCATGTGTTGTGCGGAGGGGAGATGTGGGCTCGGGAGGTGGACGTGATGTATGATGTGCAAGGCTTTTAACATGAACAGAGGCTGCCGGCTAGAAGGAAATGTTCCTATACAGATATCCATCACTCTCAGCTCATCGCCTCACAGCCATCGTCAAGGCGAAGTGGAGTGGAGTAGAGCGGATGGATGGACGGGGATGGGATTGGTTCCGTATGTGCTGCTGTGGTGGGGTGCCCACAGTTCCTTTCCTCTGATCCCAGTCACATCACCGTGCCTCTCCCTCCGTCTCTCTCTCTCCCTTTCCCACCACTGGTTTGGGACATTCTGTAGTCTGAGTCCTGTGACCTGATGATGATGAACAGGTTGAGTATGGTGTGCTACCACGCATTACATACAGCAGATTGGTAGAGCATGTGTGACCCTGCATTGGTTATTAGAAGAGCACATGAAAAATCCCAAGACCTCTTCTTCTGGTCAAGTCTGACCCTCTACTCAGTGAAGCCAAGCTTAGGAGCACAGAGTGAGGCTAGGTCTGTACAGAATGGCACCGTATGTGTGTGTGTGTGTATATGTGTATATATATATATATATATATATATTATATATATATATACTCACTCTGTGCTCCTAAGCTTTGCTTCATATATATGTGTGTATATGATCAAAAGTAGTGCACTTGATAGGGAATAGGGGGCCATTTGGGTTGCACCTAGGAGATGGGGTTGGATGGTGAACAACTGTTTCATGGAGTACAGTACAACGGCCCCACTTCTCTGACTCCGGGTGCACCGCTCATCCATCTTGCCAACAGTTCTTTATAATGATGAATCTTTCCCTGAAGCATGAGCCCTACTCCAGCAGAGAGCCCTCTTTTATATAGGGGCTACGGAGGATGTAATGAATTAGGTGTCTACCCAGGGTTCCCTGACCTCCGCCCTGTGACATCGTCAATCGAGGAGCTCCTACACTTAGCGCCAAGTGCAAGGGCCGAGGGGCAGCAGGCGGTAACGCTTAGCAACCCAGAGAAACCCAGCCAGCAGGCAGGGGAACGCTGATTTTTCACTTGTTTTTATTTGTTTTCGTAATCTCGTTAATATCGTTCGTTAGTGACGTGTTCATAAGGAATACACGGGTCTGTCTATAATTTGTTTAAGGCTTGAGAAGAGAAATATACTGTTAAGTGAGAAGAGGACTTGAGGAGGGGAGAAGGTGTCTTCGGGTTCTCTTGGCTCCTTACACATATGGAAAGAATTTGTCGTCCATCAGCCTTGCATTTGCAGGGCACACTATCGCTTGAGGCCAGATGGTATGCCCAGCCTCTAGATGGGACACGTTTGTAGCTAAGGCTCAAAAGACGAGTGCTATCAATGCAGAGAAGAAGCATAGATGCTTTCTAAATACTTGATGGTTATGGAGATATCCTCCCACTAAACTGGTTGGGTTGCGATACCTACCAGCGTTCTATTTTTGTTTCCACTTGACTTTTCCCCAGAAGACATAATGATAGGTAGCGTGGAGTTGGGTGTAAGGGGGCGGGGCTTTCAGACTGAGGGGGCTGTGCCTTTACTTGCCGAGAGTGATGAATGGTGGGCCCGTGGTCAGGGGAGGAGAGAGGGAGGCGCCCTCCCTTTCTCCCGCCTTTCCTTTTCTCCCTTCCTCCCTTTCTCCAGCTGTGAGGTGATCTATGAAGCCCTCTGTTTGTTTTCAGCCACTCAACTGATTTCGGAGCCCACCGTATTCCTCCTCATAACTCCTCTCCTCTGTCTGATCAATACCGGTGATCCTTCAGTCAGCCAGTAAACCTAGTATTGTTTAGTAAAAGGCTGTTGTCTGAATGTGCAGTAGAATAGGATATATAAAATACGTCTGTAAAACCAGTGTGTGTGTGTTAGACAGTGCAGTGAGTCTATATGCAGGTCTGCTCCTGCAGGGAGGGATACAGATGAGGAGTAAAGTGACGAGCACTGTAATAGTCTGCCTGCCAGGCCAGCTGGAGAGTAATGGTCCTCCGAGTCGCAGTGTCAGTGTGCTCCCATACAGATAATCCCTGCCCTGTCTCCACAGCCCTCTTGCTTCTATGGTAACACCCCCCCTCTCTCTCTATCTCCTATCTCTCCATTGCTCTCTTTTCTCTCTCTCTCACCCTCGTGTTATCTCGCTCTTTCACCCCCTTAGCCAGACTCAAGCCCTGGCCCTCTCCTCCTGGCTGGTTATGAGGACGGCTCTCTGGTGCTGTGGGACGTATCCCAGAGGTCCGTGCTGAGCCGTGCGGCCGCCCACCCTGAGCCCGTCATGTGTCTGGACTTTGACCCTGCCAGGCAGAGGGGCATCTCTGGCTCCTCCGAGAAGAGCCTCGCCTCCTGGATGCTTGACGGACAGCACAGGCTCCAGGTCAGTGAGTGTGAGCCCTCTCCGGCAGACTCTCTCCTAGACCTGGGTTCAAATACTATTTAAAATCATTCAAAGGCTTTGACGTTTGCTCTAGCCAGACTGGAGTGCCAAGTGGGCGGGGTTTTCCCTTTTTGAGACTTTTTCTATTAGTTCAAATAGTATTTGAACCCAGGTAGGTCTGTTCTTTCCACCCTCTCCCTGGCTCTCTTCTCTCTCTGGTAAAACATACAGTCCAGAGGAAGAGTCTCTGCAGGGCTCTGGGACATAAATCAGACTGCTGGTTACACAGCGTTGGCAAGCCCAGGGCTGGGGTGTCACTCTAGAGGAGCAGACCGTCCGCCTCACACACACCCACACACACATGCGTGCTCAGTCCTTCACAGACCAGAACCATCCTGATGCTCTAGTCTGGCTGCTTTAGCGACTCTGAAAAAACAAACATCCCATCACTCTTCTGCCATATATTATTATGCGTAACAACCGAGCGCATCTGAGCCGCAACGCCTCATTTGACGCTATATTTTCTGTTGATTTCATGAGCGAAAGGAACGGCCCAATATTTCACGTCTACCCCATGAATCAGTTTAGAGGGGAACCTGAGACTTGATATACTACAGTTCTGTACTGTGGAGGGCTGTTATTCTTTCCAGGCCTTTTTACAAATGAACGCTTGAATTAGAAATATTTGTAAATCCTCTGTTTTTTTGCTGCAAACGCCTGCAATAACACTGGATATGGTTTGATTCAATATACTGAAAATAGGAGCCCTGGCTATTCGGTTTATTTTGAACAAACACAACATATTGATTTAATATGTAATTCTGGAGAAGATTTTAAAAAAGCGAGTGGGGGAAAGGATCCAACTGGGGCTTTTAAATGATCCTGAAGTGCAGCACAGTGTGACGCCCAGACAGCCATCTCCACTTCTTCCCACAAAAGTATTTTTGTGCGGATGGCAGTATAGTGAGGCGGAGGGCTGGGGTATCTGCCTGCCGGGTGGCTGCTCTTCTTGGCCCTGCTCTGCCTTGCCTGTTGAACGACCCGCGAGAGGTAATACAAACATAAAAACCTTGGAGGCCGTTAACCAAACAAAAAACACATCCGCAGTAAAGGAACAGTAGTTCACAGTGGGAAGCTACGATCAAGTCTAAGGAGCTGGAAGTGCCATAGGACCCCAGTCCACATATCACCTGCACACCACCCATAGTAGTGGATTCATCCACTACCACCCAGCGCAGTGGAATCAGCCCCACACCACCCAGCGCAGTGGAATCAGCCCCACACCACCCAGCGCAGTGGAATCAGCCCCACACTGGGGGAGGGATGTAGTCAACTCTGAGGTGGAGGGGAAACTGAGTTTGACCGAACACAGCGTGGTCCTGTCCTGATGGTAGTTCTGCTCTCCTCAGTGAAGGTGAAGGCTGTGACATGGGCTTATCAACATCAGATAAGGACAGAAACACGCTGGAATGGAACTTAATTTATTACACATGACTCCTAGAGGCTGTTATCTTCTGTTTAGATGAGCCTTGGTATCTAAACTTCTGTTAGTTACATGTTTGTGAGGATACTCTGTGTGTGTGTGTGTGTGTGTGTGTATTGAGCAGGGGAGAGTGCATAGAATGGATTTAGTCCGCAGCAGCCCAAGGTTGCTGCTCACTACTGACAGACACTGTGAGATGTAGAGAGAGAGAGACTGAGGTAGAGAGAAGTGGGCATAGAGAGAGACCGAGGGAGATTAGCAGTGTAAATCAGGCATGGTTGACTCTGAGAGGCCAGGCCAGAGACATGATGACAGCTCTCACAGGTAGAGCTCCACATCCCTCAATCACAACCATGTCTAACCCCAGCCCCATCTCAACCTCCCGACCCTGGCCCAGCCCCCGAATGCCAAGCATCCCCAGGTCACCAACAGATACCTGCATAGACTCCCCTGTGCTGACCTGGGTTCAAATAGTATTTGAAATCATTTCACATACTTTAGGTGTGATAGGGTTAGCTTGTTTGTGGCAAATTTTACTGAAACCAATAGAGAAGTCCCAAAAGTGCATATGACGCCCGACTGGCACTTCAGGCAGGCTTAAGCAAACACTCAAAAGTATTTCAAATAGTATTTGAACCCAGGTCTGCTCCTGTGTACCAGGAATTCTAGTGAGGCCTACATCTATCAGCCCGACAGGGAGCATAGGTCATTACAGACTGATGCCTAATCTAGGCTGGAGGTGATGGACTGATGGATGACTTGGATCCCTTCTTTCACAGTTCCTCTGAGGCGTGGCCCAGCCGCCCGGTATCAAGAAATATTCTCTTTTAGTGGTTTTTAAAAAGGTTTTGTAGGGCAGGTACAGGTACAGGTGGAGCTCTTACCTGTCCGTCACGTCCATCTCCTTTCCTGTCTCTTGAGACGGGGCCCCTGACATTGACACCCACAGTGTTATTCAGACCTGGGTGGGGTGTCAGAAATACCTGCCAAAATTCTGGAATGGAATGGACACGATCTGCTCGAGTGAGACTGTGATGATGGGACGTTTCAATAGATCAGCGTGAAACTTTGCGCTCCGTGCCAAGAACTGGTTCACCTAAGCTATCTGTGCCGAGGAGCAAAGCAGACGCTCCTTTTGAACGTCTGTCTTATCTGTCCGCATCGCCAAGAGCAGGATCTCAACGTATACATTTTTATTGGACCAGACCCTGTAATCTGGGGAAAGGAATGGCTTTTGGGAAGGCCCAGCTGTGGAACTGAGCAGAGCAGGAGGTGGCCTAGTCGTGACTGACTGCTGAGATTACTGGCATTTAGACAGCAGGCCTGGTGTGTGTGTGTGTGTGTGTAACCAAGCCAGGAAGGAATGCTCAAACAGAAAAATGAATGAGTCCCAAAGACTTATTTTCATGATTTAGAGAATATGATAGTGAGGGGGGAGATAAGGAACGAAGGCCTAGTAGAATCCCAGGACAAAGCTAATGGACTTTATTCATGACTGAGGTGGGGCTAATGACACTGCTAGTAGATGACTACGCTCACTGGAGGAAGTGCCTGATGTAGGAGCGAGGGAGGGGGGTGTGAGACAGGACCATCTAGACTACAGGAGGTTCTGCTAGAGGATAGCCCTGTAGCCATTTTCTCAGCATCGTGTCTCAGATTGGAGAAAGTATAGAGAGAATAATTAGGCTTACAACCTAACAACGGATGGGCAATTACTTACTTTTTTTTGAACAGCCATTTGCGGCTTACAACTGACCCCTTCATTAAATAAATACATTTTCCTGACACAATCTATGGGAAGCAAAACAAACAAAAATAGACAGTTGAACCTATCATTATCAAGGCCTGTAATGACAACCAGATGGAGAGGGGTTCGGGCATACCAACGTCTTGAGGTAATAATGGGATTCCAAATCATCCCTCTTTCACCCCCTCCCCCAGCCAGCTAGCCCCACTTTGTTGGATAGTAGGTCTCTTACATGGGCTGGTCTACTTCGGCTGACAATACGTTCGTTACTATTAGCTTGATCTAAGTCTAGTAAGAACCCGTATTAATCCTACAAGTTATTCTAGGTTTTTGTATTGGTTCGTTGGTTGTGTTTTGATCAATGACATTCCTCTGTAGTCTTTCTCCCGTTGCATTCCACTCTATCCAGTAGGGTCGGGACTGGGAGTACCTGCCTTACATCTTCCACATGCAGCGCTGTACGCCTCTGATTTTCCCATCCGGAACAGGAGCACACAGACAAATTCTTGGCCTGTCACCTCCTGCACGAGACAATTTGTCTCCAATGACACAGCTTATGAAGTCAAATTTTACTCTGTCCAGTTTAATTCCTGCTTCCATGGCCAGGTGTGGATGTCCCATTCAAACACACCAGCGTTACGCTGCGTAGTCTTTACGAAGAACTGGGTAGAACACGGACGTTCCTCCCGCGGGAATCTCAGCGGCGCTAGGCCAATCGATAGGGATCTAGGTGCCATCTGTTATGTGTCACAATGTTGCCCCTTCCTTAGATGATTTCAGTCTCCGGGACACTGTTGATCAGAGAATTGGCGCGGATGGTGATCTGAAGCAGGCAGCCGTTACAACTGTGTGTTTCTCGGTCTCTTCCCCCGTTGACCAGACCTTTCAATGCACATGTAATTCATCAGAGGTGCTTAAAGAAACACAGTTCTGCAAACAGGGATTTCAACGAGATGGTCTCTCTCTTTCTTTATTTACTCCTTTCTCTCTCTCTCTCTCTCTCTCTCTCTGTCTCTCTGTCTCTCTGTCTCTCTGTCTCTCTGTCTCTCTGTCTCTCTGTCTCTCTCTCTGTCTCGCTCGTAAAGAAGTGACAAAGGTATCTCAGCCCCATTTGCTCTTGCTATTGAAAACCTCCCAGCCTCCTAACTCCAAACCAAATAGCTGAATTGTGAGGGATTTGCTCTCCACTACTCGTGTCGTAATGTTTTATGCCCGATGATTGAGTCCCTAGAGTTTCTTGGCCAGGTTCAACAACAATCCAGGCTTCCACTTGGACCTCAATCATCAGATCAGCTGATAATCTCTCTCTCTCTCTCTCCCTCTCTCCTCTTCTCTTTCTCCCTCTCTCTCTCCTCTTCTCTTTCTCCCTCTCTCTCTCCTCTTCTCTTTCTCCCTCTCTCTCTCCTCTTCTTTCTCCCTCTCTCTCTCCTCTTCTTTCTCCCTCTCTCTCTCCTCTTCTCTTTCTCCCTCTCTCTCCTCTTCTCTTTCTCCCTCCCTCTCTCTCTCCTCTTCTTTCTCCCTCCCTCTCTCTCTCCTCTTCTTTCTCCCTCCCTCTCTCTCTCCTCTTCTCTTTCTCCCTCTCTCTCTCCTCTTCTTTCTCCCTCCCTCTCTCTCTCCTCTTCTCTTTCTCCCTCTCTTTCTCTCTCTCCTCTTCTCTTTCTCCCGCTCTCTCTCTCTCGCTCTCTCTCCTCTTCTTTCTCCCTCTTCTCTTTCTCCCTCTCTCCTCTTCTCCCTCCCTCTCTCTTACTCTCTCTCCTCTTCTCTTTCTCCCTCTCTCTCTCCTCTTCTCTTTCTCCCTCTCTCTCTTCTCTTTCTCCCTCTCTCTCTTCTCTTTCTCCCTCTCTCTCTTACTCTCTCCTCTTTCTCCCTCTCTGTGTTATTAGGCACACTTCCCCAGACAGGAATGATTAAGTAGCTTGGTGAACTAATTGGTGTTTGATAATTATTTTTGCTCTCTCGGTTGGTTGCGCAATTCTGCTGAGTCTCGTTTTAGATCATGTGTAAGAAGAATGTAACAAAATGATTTCCTCAAATGCTGTGCCGAGAAAGCTATTTTTAAATCTCCATGGGTTTCTGTTTTGTGTGAACGTCTTGCGTATGTTACTTAGCAACTGAAAAGTCCTGACCCATTACCAGCCTACAATGTTATACCCACATTGGAGTGCATTGCTGTGCTTTTCTTTTGTTGAAAACTGTGTGTGCGCGCATGCTTGTGTTTGAATGAGGCTCTGTGAGAACAGTCTATGTATGGATTCTTATGGCCCCTCTTCCTTCCTTGCTCTCTCTGTGGCCTTTGCTGTTCTATCCTCAGCTCCAGGAACCCGTAGCCCTTGTGAATCCTGGGATCTCACAGCTGTGCATCCGGGGGGACGGTAAGATCATGGCGGCGGCCGGCTGGGACCACCGTGTCCGTGTGTTTGGCTGGAAGAAGCTCCGGCCCCTGGCTGTCCTCCAGCACCACACAGACATGGTGCTGAGCCTGGCCTTCTCAGACCACCAGGACCCCAGGAACAGGATGCTGGCCGCGGGCTCCAAAGACCAGCGCATCAGCCTCTGGTCCATATACAACCAGGGCAGCTCGGACACTGGGTGAGCTGCTGGGCCCTGTTCGTATGCTATGGATGTGACCATGAATGCGTGTATCTCACTCCATAAAGGGAGTCCTCTCGCCAGTGATTATACCAACTCTTCTACAGTTCACGATGCAAAGCATTATGAACACTCCTTTTACTATCCCAGGACTGTATCTGAATGTACTGACTAGAGCTGGACTATGTGAACTACTGGCCAGGAACTTCTGTCAGACTGTGAACACATTTCCGACATAACCAAGATGGATCAGGTCAGGATGAGATGTCTTTGTACTTCCATACAAAAGCTGTCAAGATGGCGGGTTAGTTCTGCTAACAATTCACTGAGACTTAATTTGAACACATTATTTTTGGTCAAAACCAATTGTTTTATTGTGTTTGCTTACCTGGTAGGAGATTTGCTTGAGAGGACTTGAATTTGAGGTATAAGTCGCGCCTGAGTGACTGTGTAATCCTGTGTTGTTGATCTAGTTTAACATTGCCCTCTGCTCTGACCTACACTGCATCAGTCAAACAGGGTTAACCACAGAACTGGGACAGAAGAGACAAAGCTGTTTGTTAAGGAGGGCCACTAAACAATCTTCCCTCAACTAGAGAGGCTGTCTACAGATTTGGACTAAAGAGGTTACTTGTATTTTCAGTTTGGTCTTGAATGTGAGTACAATATGTTGCCCCTGTGCGTTGTGGGAAATCATGTGTCAAATTCAAACTTTGATTGGATACATTTAAGGTTTGTGAATTACACCCCAAGTACACCATATGTAAATAGTATATGCTGTCCTTTTTTACTAGTTTTTTTTTCCTGGTAATAAATATGTTTTTCTGTACATCCACCAAGCATCAACAGTTGTATAACTGCAACCTAGAATCTAAATGAGTCTTCCTTGGTCAGGGTAGTTGAGCAGCCGTCCGCCATACTTGTTGTCAAACTACCAGAGAAAACAGAAGTAATGTTTGTCTAGCGGGTGTAAGTGGTTGTCTCTAATAATATCCCAGTGAGTCAATGAGCAGCATGGGATCTCATGTGTTACATGGCTGCGCTGCCTACACCGCTATAAACTTCAAACAGAAGTTCACACAGACATTTTGCTTCATAAAGCCCCAGTCTCCTGGGATGACCTAGACCGGAGTAGCTTGTCAGACTACAGGAAAAGGCCAGAGAAACCAAAGGCTCCTGACTTTCCTAATAGCAGTGAGATATTCCTCTTTCCCAAGTAAGAGGAAAGAGCAAGCCGTTCATTACATGAACGAACTCCCCTGGCGCGTGCTCCGTCCTTGTCTTCCCTCCACTCAGACTTCTCGCCGTACCTTTGTCCGTGACCTCTGCCGCGACTTCTTCAATCTCTAATAGCTTCCTACTTCTCCTGTAGACTTTGAACAAACAACAGAAGTGGCATGGGCCGGCTTCCGTCCATTCTCTGATAGATCAAATGCTGCTTCATTGCTGCAGATGTGTGCTGAATGGAGGAGCGACCCACAAGCTGAGGGAGGACGGGGGGGGGGGCGTCGTAAATCGCCTCATAATGGATCATTTAGGAAGTCAATAAATGGAGAGACGAGAGGACCCCACAACAGGGCCGGACACACAATAGAACCCGTGCCTCAGTCAGTTATCTCACCTAGCGTGTCTACCATGGCCTTGGAGGTCAAGGGTCAGTGGGCCATTGTGATTTGAATATCTTTCAGTTCAGTCAAGTATTTAGCTTAGCCAAGGCCTCTGCTATGCTATTACAGCACAGGTTTTAATAGACCTTGGTGTATTAACGATGGGTTGGATTACTGGGTGATGACGTGAGATGAACTAAGCATGAATGTTTATAAAATAGAAATGAATAGGAATATGATTGTAAGAAAATAGTTTTCTGCTTGAGAGCAGGTAAAATGCCATGCTTTGTAGGCAATCATCTTTGTTTGTCGTATGCACACTAATATGAATGTATCACGGTTGTTTCTCTCTCGTGATGTTTTTTATATTCGGCATAAAATGTCCGTCAGCGTTGGCAAATGGAACAAACTGTAGTGCCTTCACTCGCTGAAAAGCTTTGGGAAAATGTTACACTTGCTCTGCTCTTTGCATGTCTGTTAGGTAACCGACTCCAGTAGGTCTACCTCTGCTTGTTTTTAATATCTGTCCACAGAAATGCCAAGCTGCCGGGGTGCGCCAGGAGAAATGTACACAAAGGTGAAACAAACTGAGCACAGCTCTGATAGGCTTGTCACAACAGATGGGCCAGATGCAGATGAGTGTCAAAGGATGCCTCTGGTTGCATTATCATTCATTCTCCTGAGTCTGTCCTCATATGGCAAGCATTTGGCATCCTATCTTTGGAGCTGAAGACATCTGTGTGCATAGCTAGGCTGTACAGAAATACCAAAGATTTCACTCAAGTCTTATTCTTCTGTCTGATTGGAGTATGTTTTTCCACAGGCTCAGCCTGAGACATGCCCACTCACCTTTAAAGCATTAGGTTAGTAGTGGGGAAACACCGGAATTCATGTCAGTGTTTAGGCCTACCTGAGCTGAATGTGAAGCAAAAATTATGAACAGTCATGGCCCTATGTCTAAAATGTAGCCTATGTATCACAGATCATTGTGAACCATTATTATGGTGAATATACACTGAACAAAAATATAAACACAACATGTAAAGTTTTGGTCCCATGTTTCATTAACTGAAAAAGAAATCCCCAACATTTTCCAAATAGCTTATTTCTCTCAAATTTGGTGCACCCATTTGTTTACATTCCTGTTAGTGAGCGTTTTTCCTTTGCCAAAATAATCTATCCACCTGACAGATGTGGCATATCAGGAAGCTGATAAAACAGCATGATCATTACACAGGTGCACCTTGTGCTGGGGACCATAAAAGGCCACTCACTCTAAAATGTGCAGTTTTGTCACACAACAATGCCACAGATGTCTTGAGAAAGCGTGCAATTGGCATGCTGACTGCAGGAATGTCCATCAAAGCTGTTGCCAGAGAATTTAATGGTAATTTCTCTACCATAAGCCGCCTCCGTCATTTAAGAGAATTTGGCATTATGTCCAACCGGCCTCACAACCGCAGACCATGTCTATGGCGTCGTGTGGGCGAGCAGTTAGCTGATGTCAACGATGTGAACAGTGTCCTATGGTGGCGTTGGGGTTTTGGTATGGGCAGGCTATGGACAATGAACACAATTGCATTTTATCAATGTAAATTTAGGCCCATTGTCGTGTCATTCTTCCGCCTCCATTACCTCGTGTTTCAGCATGATAATGCATGGCCCCGTGTCGCAAGGATCTGTACACAATTCCTGGAAGCTGAAAATGTCCCAGTTCTGCCATGGCCTGCATACTCACCAGACATGTCACCCATTGAGCATATTTGGGAGGCTCTGGATCGACGTGTACAACCGCAAGTTCCAGTTCCAGGAGATGTGAAGGAGATGTGTCACGCTGCATGAGGCAAATAGTGGTCACACCAGATACTGACTGTTTTTCTGATCCACGCCCCTACCTTTTTTTTATTTTTTAAGGTATCTTATCAACGGATGCAAATCTGTATTCCCAGTCATGTGAAATCCATAGATTAGGGCCTAATTTATGTATTTTAATTGACTGATTTTCTTATGAACTGTAACTCAGTAAAATCTTTGAAATTGTTGCATGTTGGTTTATATTTTTGTTCAAAAATAGTTTTAGTTGTAGTAGTTGAATTACTTTTTTGTTGTTGCAAGGAGCAGCATCCAGCACCTAAAATGAACTGCTGTTTTAGATGTATATTTAATTCCACTTGTCCCACGGTTTGAGAGCAAGTTTAGGCTACTTTATCTAGGGTGGTATGTTTACAGGGCATTTTATATGACAAATATATACATAAATGTAATTAATAGCACGATATTTAAGAGTTATGCTACTTTTGAGACGTAATGTAGGCTACAGCATTCCCCGTAATACAATATGTAATGTGTAAATGTCCAGTTTGGATTTAGTTGACGTTGATAAGTTTATGGGACGCAGAACTAACAAATATATTTTTTCACTCTTCTGATATCGTCTACTGCGCATCGTCGTCACATAACTATTCACCTTGCTCTGAGATTATTTTGTTGTGTCCAAGCGGTAATTATCTGTCAGTTATGGCCATGGACTCTTGTCCTGTCCTCACCTGGCGGCCCTCAGCGAGCGGACAGTCGGAGGGTGGCGCAGGTTCGCGACCACTGGCCCAACATCAAGGCGAACTGAAGCACTGCAAGGATAAACACAGCTGGGTCTACCTAACGGAAGAGTCCTCGACCAAACGGAAGAGGCCTGGGTCTCGGTGTCCTTGCCTTCCTGATGGGTCACTTCTCATTACGCCCAGCCGAAGTTCAGCTCACGCGAAGGGAGCCTCAATTCTCCAGACTGACGCTTCCTGTCCAGGTTACACAGGAACCAGGAATATTGGAATGTGAAGGAAAATGTGTTTACGTATTTATCAACTACAAAATCGTTAGTAAATCTGCAATAGCATCATTGTTTAGAAATTAGCATAAGACGTTGTAATATTGTAAAACCAGTCCATATCGAATCAGTGCGTGATGGTAGGCCTATAAAGGCAGACTTTCGTGAATACTTTCTTTGTTTCCAAATGTATCTTATCACACTTTTATCCTGGAGTACATGTAAATGTTAGAATTGTTTATACGTTAGGCTTGCATTATTTTAGTTATTAAATAATTATTGTTTAAATGTGCCTGTTTTGTAGGAATGTAGTGTCAGGAATAACTTTCAATCGAAACAAGTATTGTTTTTCCAAGGCTAATTTGATCATCAATTTATCGGCGGGTGTTTCAATTTGAATCTTAATTTTGTTTGAACTTGGAAACATGTAGCCTAGTCCTAACTTTAAGTAAAATGATTGTCTTTGGAAAAGCTATTTCCCTCAAACAAGAGCAGCTCTTATTTCATATATTCCTGAATTCCACGTGTTCAGGTCTCTGTCGTATACGATCAATTAGTTGCGGGTCAAATGAGTGGACACATTATTTAAGCTTTGATTCCTTCACAAGTCATTAACAGGCAGAGGTCAACCTGAGCACGGGCGTCCTTTCCAACTACATTGGACCCTTCCGCAGCTGCATGGCTTGAAGAGAAGATGCATACTTGAAGAGAAGATGCATACTTGAAATGAATCATGACGTTTCCTATTGTCATGATAGTCCCAGATCCCCAAACAGCATGTTATTTTAGCAAGAATTATCCTTGACAACAAAGCATCCCTCATAGGACCGACTTCAAATAGAGACAGCACTTCACGGAATAGGAATTTGTGTTTTTGGCTATTGATCATTTTTAAGCAAAAAATATAGCACTACTGTGGCATTTCATGTGAGGATAGATCCTTTAAAGGTCCAACGCAGCCGTTTTTTTTAATATCGATATCAAATCATTTATGGCTAACAAGTAAGTAGATTTACTGTGATTGTTTTCACTTAGAATGGTAAAAAATAAACACACAGTTTCTTAGAAATAAGCAGTTTCTCAAGCAAGAATTCTGCTAGGACTGTCTGGGAGTGGCCACGTGTTTGACTGCACCGGACCTTTAAGATGACATTTTGTGTGTTTTATTGTCTGTAGAAGAGACCAAGTGTGTATTTTTCTGGAAGTCAGATGGTTGGCTGTATGACCTGTTGTGCATGGTTAAAGCTATTCCTGCTCCTGATGTTGTAGATGCTTTTATGTAAAAAAAAAAAGAAGTGTTGATAATACGTTTTAATCCATATGGCAGTATTTTGTTTTCTCAATCATTTAATGTAGCAATTGCACAATTTGATTTATATCGTGGTCTGACCAATTGACAGATCTGGGTGAAAAAATAGTTTGTTTTATAGACTACACTTTTTGTTTAATTTGCCAACAACATTTTGAAATATATTTTAAAAAAATCTTAAAATTGCATATAGGCCTACACATGCTTTTAACATTTAAAGCTAAAAAAAAAAATGTTTTAAAAAAGTGATTTTTGTTTCAGAACAAGAAATAAGAAATGTTTGATTTAATAGATTTGGGTTGGATAACATTTCTGATTCAGTATCAAATGTTGTTGCTGGGTTGCTCAAAAGCATGCCTAGTTGATTTGACTGTTTTTTGCCTTTATTTTCACACACACACACACACTACCCCACACACTTGCCCACGTACTAGCCCGCACACACAATCCACACACACACAACCCACATATACACATGTGCACACAGAACACACACCTGTGCATGCCTACACACACACAGTTAATGGTCTTGGCCTTTCCATGTGTGTGTTTACCTTTTGGAAGTATGGTCCTATTACTGTGCAACTGTGTGTGTGGTGAGATTTCTCTTCTATGCAACATACCATTGAATAATTCTGTAGACCCAGGTGTGGATGCTGGCATTTGAACTGTAGCATATCGGTCGGTGTGCAACCTAATGTTTAGGCAGGTCCCAAGTCCCCCCTCTCTCACATATACACTGAACACCATAATCCAACTGGGTAAATCCAGTTTGAGAAAACAGAACAATGCAATCAATGAGGCAAGGTCTTTCCTGGCCCTATGATAGCGCACAGGCAGGGAGGACTGGTGCTTTATGAATTAAAAGTTAAGAATGTGATGTTTATTTTACAGTTACAGAACAGTCATGCTGTTTTTTTATTTACTTAGAATTGCTGCAAGTCAGTGCCATGGTACAAGCTTCTCAGGGCTGCATCTCAGGATGGTTCAAAAGTCAAATCCATTTTTTTTTCTCGAAAAAAAACAATTTCAAAGGCATCTTAACACCTATCTGATGAGCTCAACATGCAAATATCTTGTATATTTATGGAAGCTTGATTGACTATATAACATATGGCTTTTTTGAAAGCAAAAAAAAACAGTGCATCCAACACAAAAAAATATAATTTCCAGTCCGTGATAATGCATCATCCATGTTTTAAGAGAGGGCTCACTGTCTGCTTCGCTCTACCACATAGGAAAAAGGTACCCTCCATATAGAGTTATTGCTGTCAACGTTCAGAGGTCAAGACAGACCCCTGCTTGGGCTCAGAAGGCAGTCTGTACTTCCTGCCAAGATACGTTTCCCTAAAATAAATACGGAAGTTTTTGTCTCTGAGGGGTGGAGGGTATCCAGCAACAGGGCACCGCGCAACCTCCCGACGCACTTGACATTGCATCAGCCATGAAGACAGAGTAGTGTTGTCCCTCCCCTCCTGTGTGTTTGCTTTTCCACAGCGCTAGCTAGCTAGTAGCGGTGGCCCAGGTTTGTGGGCAGCGGCTGCCGGCTACAGCTATACATTCATTATCTTGGCCCGTAGTCATAGTTAGAGGGGGCGCTGGTGGCAGAGTACATGTTAGCTGTGGCTGGGTTCATGTGGTGGTGGTACGTGTGTCCTCTGATGCCAGGTAAAGGGTAGGGCGATGGCCGGGTCTTAGCCCCCAGGTAGTGTTCATAGGATGTGGGGTACTTGTAGGGGTGGTGATGCAGGGTGTCTGGGGCCAGCGGGTGGCCGTCCGGGCTACGCAAATCTTGGGGAGGGCTGGGCCGGCCGCTGGTTAGGGGGACGGCGTGGAGGCCTCCTGGGATGGGGAGAGCGGGGCTGAGGACGCGTGACATCAGCTGGTGCGCGGGGTCGGCGTGCATCGGCGTACCACTGGGGTCCCGGTCGTAGTCCCGCCTACTGTCCTCTGAAGTCAACAACAAACAATAGCACACAGTCAGAGATCGGCAGACCAGGCAAAAAGATAGCTGCTGACTGTCATGTAGGCTGTAGTTTTTTTTATTTTATTTAACTAGGCAAGCCAGTTAAGAACACATTCGTATTTACAATGACGGCCTACCCCGGCCAAACCCTAACTCGGACGACACTGGGCCAATTGTGCATCACCCTATGGGACTCCCAATCATGGCCGGTTGTGATACAGCCTGGAATTGAACCAGGGTCTGTAGTGATGCCTCTAGCACTGAGATGCAGTGCCATAGACCGCTGCGCCACTAACACATTAGCCAAGCCAAGAGCGAGCACACTAAAGCATCCTGATCTGTGGTCATACAATGCATTTCTATAATTATGCAATCTACATTGTGAAAGTTACGTTTACTGTAGGTGATATCTGTTCTATATTTTACATGGAAATGAACTTATGAAAGCAAACATTTACTCGTATTTCAGATATAGTATTGCTAAATTAAGATGAAATGTGTACTTTTGTTATAAAAGATAATTCCTGGATTCATTAGGTCTCTGTGAATGTAATGAACTTGTTAATTATATTCCTCATCTGAGAAAGGGAGGGCTACAGACCTTTCTCTGAGCCGTTCTGCTGTGGGGGAGACGACATTGGGTTCCTTGTTCTTGCAAAGGCACTCATAATTGGCAGAGAGCCTGGCCTGTGATTCCTGGGCCTGGAGCAGAGAGAATGGATTCAGTTACACTGTAAAATATTTTGTGTGTCAAAAACACCAATAGCTTTATTATGTATTAAGATAGAGGATGCACACTAACAGAGCCACAAGACACAACAAATTACATGTGATTTACTTATGTATGACATTGGCTGTAAATAGACTAGCACATTTCATATTCATTGGGTCCATTAAAACAATTTGATGCAGTTTTGTGACAATTAATCAAATTGCCACTGATGAATTGAGTAGAAGTAAATGGAGTTTAAGGTTTTCTCACCAGTCCTCCGGATCACAGTCCCTGAAGCCCTTTGCAAATGGATTACTGGCGATTTTCAGCTGCGTGATCTACAACCAAAAAGACAAAGTCAAGTAAACCTCCATGTCAAAGTGGAAAGTCCAACCCACTGAACCCAGAACAACACACATTACGTGCGGCTTTTTCAGGCTTTTGCGTTGAAGTTATGATTAGGGTTAAATACATAACATTCGAACATGTAATATTCACGAAATACAATGTAGCCTAGGCCTACTCAACACGAAAAAATTGAGCGGAACGTGTATCTGCCTATGGCGTGATATAGGCCTAACTAGTGAGGGTCAAAGCGTTTACCGTTACGTTGCCATAAAGAACGACGCTACACCCGCTCCCCTTTCCCCTTGTATAGAAACATGCCCATTATAACCAACATGTTAAAAGGTAGGCAGGGCATTTATTAACATAGGCTACAAATATAAAACGTATTTGTTGTAATAATGGCTAGGCCTATGCCTACAAAATTACAGTTTAGTCCTAAAAAGTGATTTATTGTGGCCTTGACACTGAATATAAATGTCAGCTGAACATGTCATTTTTAATAATTGATGAGGCTAATAGTTTTGTACAACCGCGAATGAAGTTATGTGGTCGTGAATTTCCGGAATGAGTTGAACAACAAAATTAATGCCCCTTAGTGCGCGTAGAAGACCAGTTGGAGACGAAGGGGACGGGGTCAAACAGAACACATAGCAGGAAAGACGGAGGAAAAAAGACAAACTGGACAGCTGTGCAGGGGCATCAGTGACACACAGATAATTTTCAAGCGCAAAAATATCACGTAAAGGAATTATGTTCAGCTATTTGATACAATAAAATATTTGGTAAAAGGTTAACGGGGATCAAGCTGAAATGGGAGGGATCAAAAGAAGAGGGAAGAATCAGATGTTCCGTAAAAAGAATGATCAGGCTTTTTTTCACGGTCAGAAGCCTAGTTCTTAAATGTGTTTGTCATGTCTTAATTTAAAGCTTGTCAGCATAATCCATAATCTATTTCACTGGGGCATAAATACTATTCTTAGTAATTTGTTGTATCCTAAATTGTTTTATAAAGTAAAAGCATGTTTACTTGCAGTGAATGCTGTTACATTGTGCCTTGTTCGAAATATGGAATGGTCAAATAATGCATACGTGAATAAAATATATATATTTGCGATCCTTGCGTCAGTTATAGGCTATTCGTTTGCCAATAT
Source organism: Brachymystax lenok tsinlingensis (assembly GCA_030435695.1). NCBI lineage: Eukaryota > Metazoa > Chordata > Actinopteri > Salmoniformes > Salmonidae > Brachymystax > Brachymystax lenok. The sequence goes on along the minus strand of CM059819.1, from coordinate 56,729,579 downwards.
AATTATTTGTCATACAAATTATTACTAATCTAATACAAGTGTATAACCTAACAGATTAGGCCCTATTAGTTTTACTTAATTATTATAGAAATACAGACAACCAGGCTGGCCCCACGGGTATGCTGTTGTTTTAGGCCTGCTGATTTATATTTGGCCACATTCATTTATACTTATTACATTTTCTGTCCCATGTTGTAAAAACACTGCCTGTTCACGAAATACATTGTAAAATCAACAACAATAGCAACCATCTATTATCATGTTAAAATGTGTGTTATTATATCTGCATAGCATATAGAGGGCGATATCTTACCCTGTGGTTTTGGTATGCTGTTACCGCCGTGAACCGTGTTTCCTCAAAAACAAAGGTCTTATAATTCTCCTCCGCATACTTCTCGCTGTCTTTGCGTGGGTCCACATAGACGACGTGGAACCTTGGCTGGTATCTGTGCATTGAGTTTAGAATGATCTGAAGGGGGAGAGAGGGAGAGGTTAGGCCTATTTTACTTAACTCAATGGACATTTTGTCGATTGTGATGTCTCTAAATAGTGTTTTCGAAACCCCGTGTTGGCTAGTCAACGCAAGGGTCAGTTAATTCATTCTTTCCGCACTATAGGCCTGCCATTTTACGCACAACCAAATGTATCCAATTACGCATGGATTCAAATTATGTAAAATAAAAATAATTAACTAGACCTATATAATTACCCAGAGCTATTCAACACAAATGGGCGAACTGGAAAAATTTTGTGTAGTTTAGGAAATGTGAAAAAATTCTGCCGTGGAATCTTTTTGGCGCACAAGACAAACAAATGTGCAGGTGAATCATGCTCTCTTTAAAGTCATTTGAAAGCAGATACGATCAGTTCAAAAATATACTTCCAAATAGTATGATTTAATGTGACGTGGCCTATAGGATATAGGCTATAACATCTTACTCATGGACACACATTTTATGTAGTAAACCAGGGTCTTCGCTACAATATACTTACATGTCCATTGTCATCCAGTAAATTGTTAGTGAGTTTTAGTTTATCGAATGAAACGATCTGCTTCATCCACTGTGCGCCCTTGGCTGGAGAGTCGGGGTGGTAGTGAACTCTCCCCGGGGTAGCAGGGTCAGCTTTACCCGCCACCAGCCACGAGGAGCTGTGGAAAGCATACCTATGAAAGGAAGAAGGAAAAACTAGCAACCTTTTCACCGAGGTTACAGGGGGTCTCAGTGGATTCTATGCCTACGTTCTGTTTTCCAATTAAATGTATTGTCTCGGGCCTACTTTGGGTTGGATGCACGTCCACTGGAACTATAGGCCATTGCCCTACACCCACTGCAGCTAATGTTCACTGGCACAAAATATTTCCCAAGAAAATTGTAGATTTGTATTTTGTTCATTTGGTAAATAAAACGTACCTGTATCTTTTGTCATCGACTGGTAGGAAATCCATTAGCAGCATGTAGTCTGCCATAGGATCCATTCCAAATATTTTCACTTGAAACGTAGGAAACATTCGCCTGACAGAGAAAACACATGGACATATTAAAATCAGTTTTCTTTGACTTGGCTCTATCATTGCATGGGCTGAAGTGTTTGTCACTGGGTTTTACTTACTTTCCCATCGGGATATAAGCAATATGTTATGATATGCTTTTTGATAACATATTGGGTTTTTACAACAGTCGAAAATATTATTTCACTCGCAGCCACAACCGTATTGTTATGGGTTTTTGGGTTTGTTGTTGCAGTAGGCCTACATGATGTTATGACGCCTTCCTATTCAACTAAAAAGCAGGCCCGGGATTTTAGGCCTATACTGTGTATGACGCGATTTAATGGGTGGATAAACGACGTGTTACATTTTTGGTTGACCCAAATTACGCGTAGCTTTATATAACACTGCACATCCACTTGCATTTCTCTTCTACCCTTTGATGGATTCCAGTCATTTATACGCACGCAGCGAGGGGCTGTTCTTTTTTTCCCCGTCTCTTTAATAAATATGCCTACTTTCTCTTTCTCCTGCTCACACTCGCATGATCGGTGTATCATACCGTAAAACGTTTTATTGTGTATGGAGTAATCCGCCAAACCAGTGAAAGTGATCCTAAAATCACCGCTCAATTAACGTCAGTGTCTATTCAAGGCTGCAGTTGTGGATAGGTGAGGTTAAAGTAGCTTTTAAAGTACCCTCCCTCGGATCCTGTGTTGCTTAGTATCTCTGGAATGACAGATGTTTTTCTGCTGTCACCCTATATGGAAACTGAGCCTGCGTAAATGCCATCTCTTATGGAGCTCATATCCATAAAACACAACTGTAAATATTTAATTAAAAAAACGCAGTTATTAAAAGTTAACTGATAGATATGGCAAGTGGGCCTAGTCATACAGCGAATTAATCAATATGGTTTTTGACTGATATTACAATTACATCAAATATTGTGTTACTCTGTTGCCTATGAGACAGCATGTACATATTAAGTTATATTAGAGCAAGACATAGGATATAGGCCTGTCATTTTACTATTATGTGGAATGTTTACAGTAGGAAGCTATTTTGATGCAAAACATCGGCCTATTTCAAAACTTTCTATAGCTTTTGAAAAGCGTGGTAGCAAGAGGAAAACGTAACCGTAAAAGAAGTAGAGCGCCAAAGGAACCTCGTTATTCATTGCCCGAATAAAGTCGAATTCTGGACCGTTCTCTATCTGTTTGAACAATCTAATGTAGCATCCCCTAATTCACTGTAGTGAGACTCTGTGGAGTAATGTTTGAGTGCCGCTGCTTTGTTGGTTAACGCATATACCCAAGGCCTACTGTGACCCTAATGGTCTTATAACGACCTGTGACATTGGCGCGTAAATCGGGGTTTAGGGTTGCAGAAATAAATGCCTTAGGTATGGTGTTATTACTCAGGATAGGAAAGCTCAAGTTCACCTTTTTTGCGGTGGGCTTATGTCAAGGAAAGCACAACCCATTTAGGGGGAAACAGAAGGGTATTTACGCATACAATTCTTCTCTAAAATGCATGCGTAAAATGTTGGATAAATATTGTAATTTTATTCAGTCAAATATTGAGCTTTCTCTGCGCAAACATTTAGGCCGTTTTAAATGTATTTGTGGGGAAATAGCATAGTCTTAATTGTATCCACTACTACAAATAAGCATCATCTTAAATGAAGCATTTTTAACATACAAACTGTAGGCTAACAGGCCTATTTGATTACATTCCAATCTGTCTGGAAATTATATCAGGGGTCTGTCTGTCTATTGGCTGGAGTTAGTTATATTATAACACTACAGAATATTCCTTAAATAGTTTATTAGTGAATAGTTTGTCTAAGTAGTATGGTAAAATGTGACGAGCTATTAAAAAAGAATGAGCTGAAAGATGTTTTCAGTAGATCGAAAGCCTGTATATTGCTGCGTAATTTCCATTGCAGCATCACACCAACATCAATTTGTAATTGACTATACACACCGACTTTAAATATTATCTCCCAACATATCTCATGATTTACGTTGTATGTGTGAGCTCTCAGGGGATACATTTGAAATGGCCAACTAAATATTTGTTAATGTATAACATGAGCTCATATCTGGAGGCCCAATGCACCCTAACCCAGTGAAGCCTGAATGTATCATGGTGTAAATTCCACTCACCTTCCAGCCTTGGTAACGATCATCTCTGTTCCCAGCTGATTAAATTCATCCCATAAAGCTTTCATCTCCAACTGAACGTTAATGTTGGCCACCTTAGGGTTCTTTTTCACCAGAGACTTGCTGTTCGGCGTGGAGCTGGAGGACGATGAGGAACAGTTGGAAGTCCCGGTGTCGCTGTGCTGGGCCTGGGCCGGGTTCGACCCCGAGTAGTTGTAGCTGTGTTGAGCGGTCGGGCAGGGCTCAAAGTGGGTTTCATGTTGGCTGTAGGGGTCCCCGGGGGACGGAGAGAGATGGTAACTTCCTGACGTGTTGAGGCTGCTTAGGCTGCTAGTAGTGAAGGCTGCAACATCGCAAAAATGGGACAGCTGCGTCAGCCACGGACTGGATATTGCTGAAATCATTCCAAAAGCTGGATTTTACTATATGCGTTGCACTTGTGTATAGAAATAAAACAACAACCCTGAAAGCAGTTGTAGGCTTGAGTTATTTTCTTCAACGTCAAACACCCTTTATAAATGTTCGAGTAGTTTTACAATAGTGTGTCTTAGTGTTTTCTGCGTTCATTAATCATCGCTGTTGCATCCGATGCTGTAATAAACTACAGCCTAAATCCTAAAATGTCTGTTGCAGTTACATAATTCGATCACAGCATTTCTCGCAAAACGTCCAAATAGTGAAAAAAGTTCATTCAGATACTTGTTTTTTTCTGCGAACCTAATTATAATTTCCAATCCTGATCAAAAATGCTTTTGTAGAACTATAACCCTGTGCACACGCAAGTTGTTTTTTCGAGGGATTGTGTTCAAAAGTATTCCAGGCGGCCTCTGCTCTGCTGCCCCACTGCAGTATGATACACTGCAATCCAGACTTCTTCTCTCTTATCTAGGGCCTCCCCTTCACGATAAAACCAGGTCTTATTTCTATTTAGATAAGGAACTGCAGGTAAAGTCCCTTTCCCCGCCTGCCTTGGGACAAGACTGATTGACAGTGAAGTGCGCCCCTTTTAATGGGCTTTCCGGCACCCATTGACTTTTGGATAAGGTAATCGCCCACATCGTCTTCCCGTAACAATAGACGGGATAGCTGGCACAGTGGAGGGTAAACGTTTTTACAAGGTAAACAAACACTTATTTGCATGCACAAACAAATACATAAGGTTATTTCGAGGTGAATGTATGTTACATTGTTTTGCCAAATGGAACTGGGATAAGGGACCCATGCCAGTGTGTTGGATATAGGCCTATCAACTGTTTTTACCATTAATACGAACTGGTGCCCCATGTAGGCTACCCCGGCCACTAACTTCTCGTTCCTTATTTTCCAAATGTGTTGTCGTGCTCTTTTCTTCTCTGAAAGTAGTATTTACGAACTCACTGTGATTTGAAATGCAACTGAAATCCCGATTTTGACAAGATATGGCAGTTCTATGAAGATAGGCTATATGTAGCCAATGATTACTGGGTGTTTTAAAAGCTATGATTCGTTTATTAGTTATAACTTCTTATCGTCATATGCATCATAATTCTCCCCGAACTTTCCTATAGCCTACTGGAAGGGACTTTTCGGGACTATTTTCATAGAAGCATACTTTTTTTACATTCTACTCCAATAGACGTTGCTTTAGTTATGCATCAACGTAGTTATGTATCAACGTTGCTTTAGTTATGCATTTCATATCTACACTAACGCAAACATGGTTGCTCAATTTTAGGATATTACGGGATCACATCTACATGCAGCAAGAACCTGAGATGATCAACAAACTTAACGCAAGCAAATATTTACAAGGTTATTAATCAAGACCGCGCTCGTACCTTCCATTTCCCTGGTGACAGTGCTGTAGTGCATTTTAAATGAACTGTAACAGTTGTGCTGGTGTTGCTTGTCCAGGCCAGTGCTGTGTTTGTCAAATGTTGCGTTTCCTGCTTGCTCTGCAGCTGAAATCAGAGAGGCTATACTGAAAGCATTTGCCTTTGGAGAGAGGGGACCGCTGTCGTCCATAGGCGAGAAATGAAGTCGAGAAAAGCCGTCTCTCCTCTGCTTCCTTTATGCTCTATTCCAGAAAGCAGGAGACTAGACACAATGCGCAGGAACATACGCTACAATAGTTATAGTTTTACATTTCGCCTCTAACATTCGTTGGTAGCCTATTCAGGGACCTTTCGGCGAAGTGGGCTATGGGTAACTCCGAGGTTTTCAAAGCAAAGTATTCCCACGGAATCTTTTTGAAGATTTGAACACCTTTAAAAACTTTTCCCTTGCACGAATTCAATTGATATGCCCAAACACGTCCACTTCTATTAAAACATCGTTCATCCGCAGAGAGCTGTTCCCTTCTTCCCCCATTCGGTGGCTGGGTGATGTCATAAGAGTTCGCTAGTCTGCCTTGAGGAGAAGCTACTGCAGAGAGAGAGAATGTCAAAAGTGAGAGCTCCACGCCTCCCATGCAGGGCTCGAAAAAAGTGTGCACGCTTTGACTGTATGTTTTATTTGAATAAGACCTTGTCAATCACTGTGCCAAATGTTTATTCCATTTTGCAAAAAAAAGTTGAACGTCATTGCGGATGTCAGGCTTCAAAGTACTGCAATTGTACAGTGAATTATATGTTTACGTCCTTTGGTTGTGCAAGGATAGCGCGCGTAATTTCCAAATAGTCTACTTTGGACATGTGGGCGTTGTCGTCTCCTCCTGTCTAATGAACTAGCCTTTGTATTGTCGTGTTGTTATCCCTACTTTTATAGAGGTAGGAATAGCGTATTCATTTAGGGTTATAGTCTATTAATTCACTCCCACACACTCACTCATTAATTGTACGCATTGCCTAGTTGGTGCAATGTCTGGCCCAAACCAATAGGCCTACATGATCTCACCATCAGACAATTTTAAGCAGTATGGACAATATCATTATTATGTGTCCACTAAATGCATTTTTTTTAATCTCGCAATTTACAGATATACTCAAACGTAGGATAGTGTAGTTTGTGGCTGGCCATGGTGGACTGTAAGCAAAGTTCAGCGCAAGTGTTAATAAAGTCACTAGGGGCTTGGGCTGCTGTCCTGGGAGCCTGTCTGTAACGCAAGGAGAGCTGCCATCATGCGCGATCCTAGGCACTTGACCTTTATCCTGCGTTTACAGTAGGCCTATCGGGTTATCAGCTTATCAAGCTTCATCATTAATTAATAGTAACAAAAGTTATGTTTTGTTGAGCTTCTGCGATAGCAACCGGGGTTTAGTCTAATTTACACTTGGGCGATTGAATAACTTGCGGCCGCCGCGGGCTACTAATGGGATAACCTAGTTAGCGGCACCGCTGTTGTCTTTGCAGATCAGCCCTATTTGTTTTGGATGTTTGTCTTGGTGCTATCGAGCATAAATAAACTACTGTGGCGAACTGTTGTTTTTAAGTGTAGAATTTTACAGAACTATTTGGGTCATTAATATATTTAGCCAACATAATTAACTAATGCAAATAACCTTGGAAAGGGACACATTTATTTAACAGCCAGTAATCCCTGATTATTTTTCTATTTGTTTAATTACTCCAGTATCTAAACATATAGGCCCTACACTTAAGACGTATGTTGTTATACAGTAGCAGGCAGCTTAAAATGCATAACCATTTGATAGCCTAATAGACCTAAACCATTTCTAGATAGGATATAATACACAATGATATGTTTTTATTGCTTTATTCCCATATAGTCTATAAGCCTATATGTTGACTATGGTATATTGACATTTAGAGAAAATGCACGACTAACAACGTATCAAGTAGTCCACCTCAATACAACGCGGCCATTTCCTTCTTTTTATCAGATGATGCCATTGATACCAGCTCACTTCATCATTGCCAAGTCGGAAGCGTCCTTTGTAAATACCCAGGTGATAACAGACAAAATACAGAACCTGATAAAATAGGAAGACTGTTTAGGAATTCGCTTGAAGGCCTTGGCGCACTGGCTGGAGGAGAATGAAAACACTAGACTTATTCATGCGTTTTGCATGAATACTTAAGATGAGTTAATAGATAAATTTCCGAATTATTGAGAGAAATGGTTTATAATATGAAAACATATATTTTAATTAGGCTGCCAGGACACTTGAATGGACATAGCCTAAACATCTTTCCTATTGAGTTTCCTGATGTTGAGCCTGTCAGTGTTTTATCTTCACTCACAAACTCAATTAGTCTATAAATGTTATAGCCCATATACCTATAGGTAGGTTATATAGGACTACTTTCACATCGCGAGTAAGAAACAGAATAGTAGTAGCCCAAAGCATTGGTGCATAGGCTATACTGCACCAAACATTTAACCCTTTTTTAATGTCCATATTAATTGTAATTGTAATGGAAATGTTTCCTGAACATTTGAATCCCGTATTTTACATTTATTCAAAGCGTGGTTAGTTTCTCGGGACTCCACAGCCCCGCCATGTTTCCTGTTATGACTCCTGCTAGCTCCTCACTCTACACCAGGTGTGCCTGCTGCTTCTTCGCATAGCTTACCGTAGTACCTCTAAAGTTTTTGCAGTTCTGTTGTGCGCAGTGAGAAGCATCCCGTGTTCGTTACTAGTGTTTTATGGAAAGTAATTAGCAATAGGCCTACATTAGCTCTCCAGTGTCTAGGTGCAGCAAGACATCCTCCATAGCCTATTCCGATTCACTTCATTAAGCACTTGGGGGCAAGTGGCCTAACCGATTAACAGGCAGCTCAACCAATTTTAAATTAAATTAAACATATAAAATTAAACATATGAATTTTGTGAGGGATATTTTATCTCATCCAGTGCCATTTAGTAAAAGGATCATGTGGTTTTCATTGGCGAACTCCTTTATTTAGTCAAACACACATTCAAAGATGGTTGAAAGGAGGTGAATGTTGGAAGGTTAGCAAAACCGAACCTTGTTAATCACACATTTTCAGTAGGGTACTAATTGTGTGTAAAATGTTGTTGACCTCTGACACATCATTTTGTAATGATGAAATTCAAAAAATATTGTTTTATAATTTTAGGAACTCTTGAAAAAGATTCTCTACCAGGCGGTTGAGTAGCCCCTTAAAGCAATGTTTAGTCAAAGTTAGCTATTATTGACAATAGATAAATATTGTTATGTTATTTTTTGGTCTGTGCAAATAGAAAATATTTTCACCTTTCATACCAGTAGCTAATTTACTGTATGCCAGTTATGTTCAATATGTTTCACAATATTTTTCAGTCGATGTCATTTTACAGGTATTATGAGCATATGAACAGTAAACACATTAATTTACGTCTTTGAATATTCATATCTTGTAGGCCTAACATTTTATTCATATTTGATATCAGTCCTCATTTAACTAGGCCTGTCTTCCATTATAAATCACTGAAGCAGACAATGTTAATGTATACTTTTTTTTAATTAAGTCTACCCTAAATGGGCAAGTTAACTATCAAATGTTAAGTCATGAAAATACAAATTATTCATTTATGGCCTATATTAAGGCTAAATAGGCCTACACATAGTTTTCAGAAATATTTTTATAGGGCTATGTATTTCTTAGTGTGCCACTTTAAGGGTTCATTTGTTGGTAGGCTACATTTAAATTATTCTACTGAGGTTATTTCAAACCCTATAATTTAGGCTACCTACTTGGTTATTACACCTTTGTTCGTTTATTTGTGAACGTATTCAGAAGTCTTCGTTTTAATAGATTTCCCTGGTTTGTTTGCATGAATTATGCTGTTAAAATCGTGTTCCCATCATCCATCGTCAAAAGATGTAGGCTAACTTTATAACTTTATCAAACTTCTGGGCTTGTCTTAAACATGCGGCATTGATCAGTTAGCCTGCAAATTATCAACAAAAAAATAATTATTATTTCTTATGTTTTATATTTCAGTTATAGCAGACGAGATGTATCTGTCGTTATTCCGATGTAGGCTATAACCACTAATGAGGTATACCCATTTAACATTATCCCAGCAATAATGATGTGGAGGCCTAACACAGAGTTATTGCCTTTTTTTACCGTGCTTAAACTGTTTATTTTACGAAGTATCGTAATGTATCTTATTTCGTCCTGCTGTATGTTGGTTATTAGTTGAGAAATACTAGATTCCCTAATTTGGATGTTGACGCATCGGAAGAGGCCTTAGTGGATTTTGTCCAAAATCTGGGCCGTCATCTCCATCAGTAACGCAGATATTCCGTCTGGGTAAGGAGCCGCGCACAGGGACAGCAGTGCCATTGACCTCCAACCGCCGGAAACCTTCCCACACAAAGGATGTGGTGTTGAGCTAACGTATTTGACTCATCTCACTGTTCGCAGTTCTCTTGGTTTGTATGTTGTTTCAAGAAGCATCCAGGCCTATTATTGTTCACACGTCTCATATGGAGCCAAGAGTGTAAATATCAAAAGCTAAATTGCAATTCTATGATCTAGGCCGGTTTGAAATCCAACAGCCTTCATATTGCCCTCCGTTTCCAATGGACTTTTTGGACCAGTGCTTTTAGAAATATGTGAATCCGTTCCTTTATCTTCTAATTTGTGCCCGATCATTTTTTTTAAACCTAACCCATCAAACCATCCCTATAGGTAGGCCTAGTGATGGAATAATATTATTTAACATAGCCTATATTATATGTTTTGTTTATTATTATACTTTTTTTTTAAGATTCTTTTTTTTTTAACTGTGTTTCTTATTCTACGGTAAAGCCGAACGTTTTTTCATTAAGTCGGTCTATATTGATTGCACAGAAACCTTTTTTTGGGGGAAAACCGTGCCTCGAGGTTACACGCGCAGTATGAACTGTGGGGGGAAAACCATGCCTCGAGGTTACGCGCGCAGTATGAACTGTGGCACAGGCACCAGTGCATGTCGGTGGTTTGCTCAGAGCTTTTTAACGTGCCCAATCGAGCGCTTGGGACTATAAGGTTCTAGCTGCATAAAAATGATTCTGAGATAATTGTCTTTAAAGTTCCATGGTTTGAATGGTGGCAACAATTTTTTATCTTGTATTCTTTTGAACTTAACAACATGAGTTGGGGGTATTGAGAGTAATATGTAGAGAACCTTGTTTCGTTCAATGGTATGTCCATAACTACATTTGGACAAAAATGCAGATAGAACATTATAGTCCCAAGCTCTCGCAATGATTATACATTAGGAATTTAAAATGAGGATATGCACAGTTTTGGAACACATGATATTGTGTAGCCTACCGGCATATAGGCTTTTGAATTGTATGAGTTTTGTGTAGGGATATCGCCTATATTTATGTTGAACACTCGGAGTTGGAATATAGCCAACTCTTTTAATATCCAGTGGAAATATTTAGACACAAGCGTACATTACTTGTTTTTATTAGCCTGTTATCTGAAAATAAATAATACATTAATATATTTGGCGAGTTGTCCCGTTCTCTGAACAGAAAGCCTATTTGGTGAGGATGAGGTGAATAAACCAGTGCAACACGTATTTCTCTCTAGTCTCAGTACGTCTTATCACTACTTTCTCCCATGTATGTAAAATGATCTAGTGTCTGTCCTTTTGTGTTTCTTTAGGATACGTCATTTATGCTGGTCCCAGTAATATTTGTATTTCACTAATGTCATTGTGCGTTATGCATGTCTTGCGCAATCTAGGCCTCATTTATATCGCTAACCATCGCTCGTTTATCATTTCCGTTTACCCATAGGGCTGATGTATTGTTGTGTTGGATGTATACGTCTCTGCAAAAAAAAGAGGCATAGGTTATGTAGCCTGGTGTAGAGTTTCTTATTTTTTATTAGATCTTAAAACGGAATTGATGAGTAAGCCTATAGCCTACCAGATTCGAATTAATTAGTCTATTCATGTTGTTGATGTGATTATTATAGGTATATTTATTCTTATCGCTGTTTGTTGACACCGTTGTGCATGTTGTTTTTGCCGCTGTCAAAAGTTTGAAGGTGCCGTAGTCTCCTGTTGATATATTTGCTAAGTCCTGTGTGGTCCAAAGCTATTTGCTAAATAGTCCTCTGTTGTGGTTACATGATATATCGCTTAAAACAAGAGCTCCAGTCCATGCCTCATTAAATAACTTTGGACACACAGTATCGGTTTAGGCGTGTTCTCTGCTATCTTTGTGTGTTATCAAACGTCTAGGTGCGATGTGGATTAGGTTTAGACACTTGGGCATGCTTGACTCAATACACGACTCGATTGCAGTTTGGGGTTAACTTTTCCATGACTATGAAAATAATTGACTAATTCTAGAGCACACCACGTGAGCCTTTTTTTGTGTTTGCTTTTTATAATCTGGTTGTATTGAATTTAAAAATACATTTAATCATTTTGGACCATAATGCATCTTCAACGACTTTCCAGGAACTATTTTCTATTTCTACATAACCGTCGAGACAAAAAGGTTCGATGTTGATTAGGACTTTAGATCAATTAACAGACGATAAATCAAGTGGTGTCCAAGGATCATAAAACAATAATTTTAACATTCATACAGCGTGACTGAAACTGTTGGGACTGACCCGGCGCGCTCCATATATAAAATGATATCTTATGTAAATATTGGTCTAAATCTTTGAATAAGACAGAGAGGAAGTCAGCTAGTTGACCGCTGACAGTTGACTTGCTGAATAGCTGCTGCCCAACCCGACCGAGGTGTCCCGTCTTTCCACGAACATTTAGAAGTAATAAACAGCCAATAGTGCACATATAACCAGTTTAATAAAAAGCCATCAATGTAAAAAAACGTTATTTGTTTAATCTTTCTTTCTTTAAATAGGTCTACTGGTCATTATTTTCTATCAAATTATTGTCACCATACCCCGGTACGATTTTAATTGGAGAGATGTGATAGGCATGAGTCAATTTCTATGTTTCTATTTACATACAAACTAATTTCAAAGTTGAATTAATAATAGCACCAGATTTTAATTCGTTGCCTAGTCTGTTTCATGTAAAGGCATTTATGCTACTGGTCCCAAATGTGGGGGAAAAAAATAAAACTGGGGATTCATAGACATCTTGGTTTGATGTCTTTATACACGCATTGATAGATACAATACAACATTATCGAGGTTATGATTTATATACCACCTGACAATCGGTGCAATCTGCTTTAGGCTACTCATTACTCAAAATAATTGACTATAAGAAATGATTGGCTTCTTCGTTAGTAAGCCTATGTGGCGGACTACTCTCTGAATTCGATTAAATTCGTATGATGGGATGATTTAATTTAGAATTTCGTTACCCAGACATCAGAAAACAAATTTCGATAATGTTTCAGTTATTTCGGTAGATCAATATGAGCTTGAAATTACCACAATTATTCGATTTTCATTTACGTTAGTTCATAAGCTATTTGTTCAGATTTAGATTCAGATATCACAATAGTAAATAACCAGCGGTGTAAACTGAGATATCGAATAATTCGAAACGACATGCATCATTCATTTTGTGATGTGTTAAGTTTATTTTGTGTGGTGAAATATGAATAATTTCCCATCAAGATTATGCTATATATGCGCCGAATGTATATTGTCACACACGATACATAAGGATAGTAACCCACCCATACACTCTCTTATCAGAAAAGTAGGCCTATTCATTTGACAAATGAACACGAATTTGATAAGGAACTAAAATGGTAGCTTACATAACCCCTGACTTTAGTTGGCAGGAAACTTGCAGACACAAAAGGCGTATAGAGCGATTTGCTTTCAAGTCTTTAACTAGAAAGCCGCCCAACAGGTGTTTTAAAATCTATATATGTGGATAACCTTACCAGTGGTCGCAGTACAGCATGGGACCATGATGACCTGCCACACCGGTGCTTTGTGTCACTGTAGACCCTTCAGGGATAATCTGTTTCAAAGGCACTTTGACTGCTGTGCACTTTATTTTAAATTCCATGCAAGATGTGAATTTATACTTCTGAGAGCCACTTTTTTCTCCCTTGTGTGAAGACTTAATATCGCATATTTGTGATTGTTAAATTGTTGGAATATTTGTGCGATTAAATGAAAATTGCATGTGACCGAATATGTGACAAAAGTTGAAAAAATAAAAGGAATAAATAGCTTCTGGAAAATTTACAGTGAAACACATTTCCTTGTTGGCTTGAAAATCTACATTTCCTGTTCAACCCTTTTGAGTTTGGTCATCTTTGAAAACGGACATGGACGGCCATAAAAACACAATGGACACGAACAAAATGGATATAGATGCCTGACCATCATCCCCCAGTGTCCAGACCAGGGCAAATTCCAACACATTAATAACCAACATTTCTAATCACGAATCACAGCACGATTTCTAACCAGTGATTGTTCATCTGTGGAGAGCGATGTGGTGGATTATTTATTGCCTATTACTATTTACGTGGTAGGCTAATATGTTTTTTAAACTTTTGCTAATTGAGTCTGAGTGTTTAATACTTATTTTAGTATTTGTTAATAGGTTCGGCTGGTGTGTCTGTAAAATGATTCTCACACTCACAGGTTGACACGTGCTGTCGGTTGAGTTTGAGTCTGGCAGGTTGGAAAGAGCAGGAGGCGCTTTGTGGATGAAGAAGTGAGAAGTGTTGAGGCCGTGATGAAAGAACCTCCTGGTGTATATATCTCCATTTACTGTATACAGGAATTGGCCAAACATAAGGCCTGCATTCTTGAATGTTGCGTATAATAGTGCTTTGTGCAGTCCATACAGGTTATGTAAGAAGTACACACACGGTCACATGAAGAGCTAATACACAACTGACAAAAAAGCTTCATCCCTATACATACTCTCTCTTCATCTGTGTTAAAGTCTGGGTTATAGTACACAGTGATGTGCTTGTGTAGAAATGGCGAATATGAATCACAGACATTGCTCGTCTTTTACAATCAAAATGTGAAAAATAATACTACTACAGTGAACTACTATGAATAAATTGAGCCATAAAACCATTATTGTGTTGTATTTTCATACCTCCATTTAAAAAAAAAAAAAGCTGCATGATGACTGAAAGCTAATGATGTATCCCATCTTAGTGAGTTAAACCAACCTTGTTGACATTAAACCATCAAGACCCTGGTAAAAGCACCACAGTATAATTTAAAGTACATCAACTTAGACCAAATCACTTCCTCTACCTGTTTCCTCTACCTGGCTCTTTCTTTCTTTCTTTCTTTCTTTCTTTCTTTCTTTCTTTCTTTCTTTCTTTCTTTCTTTCTTTCTTTCTTTCTTTCTTTCTTTCTTTCTTTCTTTCTTTCTTTCTTTCTTTCTTTCTTTCTTTCTTTCTTTCTTTCTTTCTTTCTTTCTTTCTTTCTTTCTTTCTTTCTTTCTTTCTTTCTTTCTTTCTTTCTTTCTTTCTTTCTTTCTTTCTTTCTTTCTTTCTTTCAAAGATGTGTGCCAACACGGTTTGTTTATTTTGGGAAGGATGGTCTTCTCTCCACATGTCTTTACAGAGTTAACAAATATAGGCCTGACAGCTGCCAACGGTGCCCTTCAACACGTCTGAGCAGCCTGGCCAGCCAGTCCAGTGCTCTCACCAGTCCCTATGCATCTCACCTCAGCTCTGATGCAGCCCTGCCTGCCAACCCCAAGGCACAGACTGAGGTAGAACGAAGATTCAACAAATGTCATACCAAATCACAGCCTCCTCTAGAGCCACTAGACCAGAGCGTTTGAGCATTAATGTGGAGACCTGGCAAGGCTTTTCACCGTGTTTTGTTTGAATGAAGATAAGCCTATCATGTTTGCCGATGCATGTGTTCAGAGAAAAGGTAGTACTGAGTTTAGTCTTCATGAATGTCATCGTGTGGTGCTTAAGCAGGTTTCTCAGAGAGAGAAAGAAAGAAAGTGAGAAGGAGAGTGCAAAAACAGCCTGGAATGTCTGGAGGAGAGGAGGGTAGAACCGATCCCTTTTCAAAATCACTTCTTCTCTTTCCCTCCCACCTTTGTTTTAAAACTGGGAAGCTTTTAGCTTTTGAAAAGTATCCTTTTCCTATCTGTGGCGAAGCGGCCGGGACATCATCACCTCTCCTCTCCCTGCCTCCAATTGAACTTCCCGTAAATAGCTTGCATTCCTGCCACAAAGAACCGATGATATGGACCTGGGCCCTCGGTGATCTCCCAAATTAATTAAGGCCTTTCTTCCTCATGACCTGTGCTGAGCTGAACAGGATCTGGTTTTTTTGTGTCTCTAATACGACTTAAGCCTGGTATTAAATGCAAGGCCAAGGTCTGTGCTCATTATAAATCTGTCACTGCCTGCTTTCTTCTTCTCAGCTAGCCCCATGAGCCTAAATAGACTTTAATGTAGTAGAGAAGCCATCTTACTCCCCCTGTCACCCCCCCTCGGTCCCCCCTCTCCCTGCCCATCCCTGTCACCCCCCTCGATCCCCCTTTCTCTGCCCATCCCTGCTACCCTCTTTGCTTAGTATTTATTTGAATATGAGAAGGCCTGATGTTGTTTCTGGCAGAGGGGGTCTTAGACACTATAGGAGCCCCCCCCTCTCCTCTAGCCCTCTGCTACCGCGGCCTGCTGCATGTTCACTCCTCACTAGTCATGGCCTTTACTTTCATCAACTTGAACCAGAGCCTTGTCTGCACAGACCCCAGTCAAAGGCCATTACATACAGGCCCATGTTGAGTGTGTGTATCAGTTATCAGCATGGTGTGTTTTCTTCCTTAGGAGCCCCTGCAGCAGCGATTAATAATGCTGTTTTAATGGTGTCCTGTCCAACTCAGTGCGGTTGCTAAGTCCTGTTCCGCTGCGTTCCTGAATGTAGCTGAGTGACTACTTCCTTTTACGTCAGTCCAGTCTCTAAATGCACCTTTCAGGAGCTGGAACCCAATCACCGGTTCCTCCTTCTCTTCATCCTCCGTCCCACAACCCGGCCCCATTGGTTGTCCAGAGGAACGGCCCTACCTCAGGGAGGTTTACATGATGACCGCTTGAAACCCCCTGAATGCGAAACACTGGATGTTTTTAGTGGGATTTTAACGTGCTGATTCGGTCTGTGACATTGGGACGAGATCTCCACTCACCATGAGCAGGAAATGGATAACATGTCCATTTGGGGAATCCCCACCCCCTGCACCCCACACAGAGCCCAGACAGTGAAATTGGGGATCATAGGCGTAGAGATCCAGCCTCTGGAATGCTGATACCCACACTACACACACCCCCACACCCACGCCAGTAACACACGGTAGAGTTGAGAGCAGACATGAAAATTTGCTATAATATGGCTTTTTGTTTATGCGCAACGGTAGCGTCGGGGAGGTTGGGTCGAGGCGAGAGAGAGATTGCTGCTTCCTGTGCTCCTCTTCCAACTCGCTGCTGCCTTCCCCAGATGAAGAGCGGGAAGTCACATGGTCCCTAAACAATGTGGAGAATGGGAGCCAATTCGATTCCCGAAGCCCCAGGAATTCCCTTCCCTAACCCCATCAATTTGGCCCATAATGGATATGCCAGCGCCCACCACCACCACCACCAAAACATCTGCTCGAACTGTACGTTTCCCATTTCTCCCTCTGCCATTTTCCCTTCACAACTGCTTGCATTCAGAGAGGCTCGGCAGTCGGCACCGTATACATGTGGACAGCTCCACAGTAAAGAAGGGGGTTATTTTATGTTAAGTAGCCGAGCCTTGCTCTGATCTGTTACCTCCCTAGTCTCGGATGGTGATCCAGGTCACAGATCCCACTGTGTGTAGCCTGTCACTCTGCGGCTCAGGGAATCCGTCAAACCTCAGCTCGCCAAGCTCTGCCAATGGGAGAGCAGTGTGAGTCGCCTGATACTGATTACAGTCATTCATCATCTCAGGCCGTGCCCCCACCACATGTTTGTTTTGATCTCTTCCCCACCAGCGTGGTGATAGTGAGAGATGAGGGGCCATGCAGCCAGGCCCAGGCCGGTCGGCACAGAGCCATGGAAACCTGCCTGTAACACCAGCAGCCCCATCTCAGAGCTCCATACCCACCCAGTGCCATGGGCCCCTACCCCAGGCCCGTATTCAGAAAGCATCTCGGATTAGGAGTGCTGATCTAGGATCAGGTCCCCTGTCAATTCAATTATAATCAAAAAGGCAAAACTGATCCTAGATCAGCACTCCTATTCTAAGACGATTTATGAATAGGGGCCCAGAGCTTCATACCCAGCCCCAGCTCCAGTCCCAGCCGTAGCCCTATATCTCAGTGGGGTGTGGGTGGCTTAGGCCGGCTGGCTAATTGCAGGCCCGGTGCAGTGTAACATCAGGTGATGGGAGGATTATGGCATGTTGACTTGTGTTCACTGGGGGGGGGCTAAACTGACACTCTCTCACCCCTGACCGGACAGTTCTAGAAAACTCTAGACGGAATGGGGGGGTCTAGGGGTCTGGGTGAGATTAGGGGGGGGCTCTACGTGGCCTGGTCAACGTCCCTAATGGCACCCTATTCCCTTTATAGTGCACTACTTCTCCCTGGTCAAAAGTAGGATGCCATTTGGGACACAACCTTGGTTAGGCAGGCAGAGGCAGACCACATGGCTGCATGGCTCCTAGCTCTAACACAAGCAGTACTGTTGTTTTTGTGATGTCAAACATTTCCTCCATTTGCATCCATTAGCCCGTTGTCGTGGAAGCAAGGAACATTTGATCCCAGAAGGAAAACAAAGGATCCAGATTGCATGTCCTGTTTCTAATGAAAAAGTTTCCTCAGCTCGGCTCTTGGATTTACAAACGCCCCAAAATTCAGTTTATGTATAAAAATTGGCTGTTAATTTTGTGGAAAGTAAATAAAGATTACAATTGAAAATAAATTCAATACATTTTTCAAGCAATATTTCATTATTTAGAAAACATGATTCATGAATTTATTTAACATTACATTCGAAATCTTTCATCACTTTCATAAATACATTTTGTATGAAAATACAATTTAAAATCTATCCATAATTAATCAATAATGATAATTTACTATATTTGTCATTCATTAGTCTCATCGAAACAGAAATGTGAGCTATAGGAAGTGCAAAACTAATGTTATTTCGGCACACTACAATTCCTTGGGTAATTTTCAATTACATTTATCATACATTGGAATCATTCCTTTCTTCTAATTATGCATTCACTTCATAATTTTAGGGATGAGGTTATGTATTATGTTGTCAACGTGTTATTTTTACTAATATTAGAGATAGTGGTTTAAACCATAGTGGTTAAAACCACATGAAAAAGAGAAGTACTTGTGACCCGTCCCAAAATTAATGAAGAGGATTACAAAAGCTCTGTGGCGCAGTGGTCTATGGCAATGCATCTCAGTGCTTAAGGCGTCACCACAGACACCCTTGTTCGATTCCAGGCTGTATCACAACCGACTGTGATTGGGAGTCCCATAGGGTGGCACCCAATTGGCCCAGCGTTGTCCGGGTTTGGCGACAATACGATTGTAAATAAGAATTTGTTCTTAACTGACATGCCTAGTTAAATAAAGGTAAAACATTTTTTGGAAGTAATTTAAATTAAATTAATTAATTGAATCTAAATTGGAAATGTACTTTCAGATATTAGTAACCTTATATATATACATATTTACTGTGGTATAGGCCCATATTGTGTGTTTCTGTGTAAGATATTGGTATGGAAAATATTAATGTTCCATACATACATATTTTTTCCATATAGGCTTAGAATTTTTTATACTTTTCCAAACCTTAATTTGATGAATGATACATACAGAAAACAATCAATTTAGATCTAATTAGCTATACTGCAAATATTTACTTGGTTTGTATTAATGTTTTATTCATTTGAAACACATTAATTCTGATTCATGATCATAAATATTAAATGTGTGAACTCTAAACTTCAATGAATTCTCACTTCTCATAGTGTTGCTCTAATAACATAATACCTGATAGGGTCCTCTAGAAAACTCCTGTTGGACAACAGAAAATCTTGAATAAAAAATGTATTTAGGGATTGAGTGGGGGAATGATAGTGTTGTGCTCAACACTAGTCATGTGTGTTCCAACCTTTAAAAACAGTGTTTGCTCCCTATTTTCAGTTCCTTCACATATATTTCAGGAGCCCACATCAGTCTTTACCCACACACACCCTGTAAAAGTATTGGTGGAATCTATGACAAATGAATAGAGACCCTCAGAAAACAAAAAATCCTTCTCAATCACATGTTTACAGAAGAAAAGGTAAAACACTTTTATTAATTGTAGAAAAAAATTGATGTTTGGATTTCTCAGTTAATTTGTCTTCGCTGATCCAGTGTGTCTCAGAGGTTGGCATGGCCCAGAATGAATGTAATGATATTTATTACAACATGTCGTAGCATGCAGCATGTCTTTCTCTTACGTCATTGTCATAGCTACAGAGCTGTGTTTGACTAAGTGACTAACATGTTTTTAAAAAACATATATTTCCCTATTCCTTTTTATTTAACAACTCATGTAGATCCCTTTGGATAAAGATAAAGATCCCTTTATATTTTTCTATATTTAACTTTTGTAATGAAAACATGCCCCCATTCCGTATTTACACCAATATTTAAAACATTTTTTTACCTTGAAATGAAGATGAGTTTCCTGGTAGTGACTGTATGCATATAATAATAATAATAATAATAATAATAATAATAACAATAATACATTTTATTTGGCAGATTCCTTACAGAACACTCAAGGCCTACATAAAATCTAGTGCAGTACATAAAATCATAAAATCAAACTCTGGTTTGTTGGATTGCAGTGTAGTGCTGGACAGATCTGATCCTGTCTGTCTGTCTGTCTGTCTGCAGCAGGACTTGTAAAAAGCTGTAGCTCCCCTATGTGGTGCTGGAGTGTAAGAGCACCTGGCACCTCGAGATGGGACAAGAAACACACACATACACCCCCACAAACACACACGCACACACACGTTGAGAGGTATTCCCGCGTCATGCCCCATTGTCGATGGGCCTTTGAGGAAGCCACTCGCCTGTTTACTGATGCAAATTAGCTGGTGGCAAGCCTTCCAGAAGATCAGCAACCGTGGAATGCACGGTGGGTGGTGGTCTCGGCTCTGCTGTTCCCCCACCACTCCCCCAACACCGCCACCAACCAGCCCCTCGACTCCCACAGCAGGAATGCTCTCAGTGGGTCTCACTTGACAGGAGCGCTGGGTCAGAGTATCAGGTCGTCAGGCCACAGGGGTCTGACACTGATACACTGTGCTCTCAGGGCTGTGGAGTGGAGGGTAGTGGAGGGTAGTGGAGGGTAGTGGGCCTCCGAGGTGTTGAAGCTGTTGAAGCCTAGCCTCTAGTCTAAACTGTAGTCTTGGAGGGCTGAGGACCAGGGAATCAGAGCGGACATGAGTAGACCTTTTAAGAAGAAATACCTCACAGAAGTTAATGTCTCAAGGGTCCTGAGGAAAGGATAGCCACCATGATATGCTAATCTGGTATAATCTACAGTCGCATTTAAACAAGGTGCCTGAAATCTGATAATATTGTGTATTATTTGTTATATGCTGTGTATTGCGCTGTCAACATAGTTGTAATATTTGATACTTCAGGCCAAGGCAGTAAACCTTTTTCTATTATTTTGATAGCCAGCAACAAGTTGCGTTTGGTCCTCGATACATAAACGTGTAAATAAAGTTGTCCCATTGGGATTCCCGCTGTTTGTTGTTTCAGCGTTGAATGGTGAGAACGGCTGACTCCATCTTTTCCCACTTACTGACCCAAGGACAAAGTGGTGTGGAGCTGTGGGTGTGTGAGCTACACACACTTCCCTCTGTAAGTGTGTGTGTGCGCGTGTATGCGTTCATGTGTGCGCATGTGTGCATGCGTTTGTGTGTATGTGTGTGCGCAGATTTGTGTTCAGCAGTGAAGGGTCTGAAACAGAGAAACCCCCAGACCCCAAATGAGTGTGTCTGCTGAAATGTTTTGGGGCCGTTTCTCACTAAGGCAACCACAGATACCAGGCTGCAAGCCTAGCAGATAGTTTTTGTGGGAGCGTGCACACACACGCACTCATGCATGAATGCGCACACACATTAACGCATACACACACGCGCACACACACACACAGGGATGTGAAGGGCCGCTGTGATTTGGATAGGGGGGAGGCAGAGATTTTGGAGAGTAGGGGGCGTTTTTTGGGGGTGGGGGATGTTTGCTTTGAAGAAAGGTCATTATTGGTGATGGGGATTATCGGTCCCCCCCCACCGCCCTCATCCTCCACACCCTCCTCCCGGGACAGCCGTCAGTGTCACTCACTGGCCATGGAGGTCCCGGCTCTAGCACATCTGCAGCTGCACAGAGCCATGCAGAAGAGTCTCGGATGGGGAGGACAGGGGGTGTTTGTATTGGGATGTGCAGTGCAAACAAGACTCAGGTTACCTCAGGAGGGTTTCCAACTGGAAAGGGGTCAATATCACATGGAGGATAACATGCACGCATACAAGTGTCCTACATTAGAATAGATGCTAAGGTATCCAAAGTGTCCTTCAGACAGACCATTCCACATTTATTTCCACATGGTGTGGTGTGCAGAAGGAAATCATTAACTCAGTATAATACTGTACACGCTTACTTAAGTACTTATTTAACAGCTGAATTATACTGTACGTTTCTAGAAGCTCCCTCTTCCCCTCCCATGTGTCCCTGGTATCTGCTGTTTTACCTAGAGAGCCCAGGTGTGCGTGGTAAACTCCCCTCAGGGAGGGGGACATTCCAGGCCGCCTCCTCTCCTCTGCCCAGGGAAGTCCCGTTCTTCCTCATCAACCTCAGTCTCAGCCCAGCTCCTTACAGCCGTTTCACCAGCCCCTACCCATGCATCCCCCAGCCCCAGCTTCTCCAGCCTACAGTCCTAAATACCTGTATGTCAGCCCTAACCCTATCTATAATCCTAAAAACCCAATCTGTGGCAATGCCCTTTACAAACACCAATACACCTTCCTCCCTTACTGAGGCTCATACTCATCTCCCTACCCACCACAGGGGCCTCTATCAGGGCCAAGAGACACTAATCACCCCCAGCCTACCCAGGGCCTCAGAAGGGAGGGACCAGACCAGACACTTCCGATCAGCCCTCCCTCTCCAGCAGCCACACCCTCCCATGTTTGGCTGCCTGCCGCCTGCAGTGCTGTGGCGGTGAAACAGTCTGGCCTGAAGCACAAAGACAATATGTCAGTGCCTTGGCTGACGCACTTCAGCTGCAGCTGGTGCAGACTACACAAGGAATTTGCACGTCTGACTCAAGACACTCAGACCCACTCAGTCAGAGAGCCCTGTGAACTGAAGAGTGTTAGCAGTTAGCAGTATAGCTCCCCCTGCTGAGTGGGGCATGGATAGTGGATGCAGCAGTGAGTGGGTGGTCCACTTGCTACTAGCTAGACTCCACTTGGTTCATCAATACCATATCCTTTCTCTACTATAGCACCCCCTCCTCGTACAGAGACATACTGTAGATACACACAGACAGATAGACAGGCAGACACGGACACACCCCTCGTGCTCTTCTCTGCCCTTCTGCTCTATGATTAGCAGCCCCTGACACCTGTGGGATTTGGGGTGTGTTTGTGTGTATTCCAGGAGATGGGGGGGTTAGAGGAGGTTACATTAGAGAGCTGGATTCCTCAGGTTTGTAGCGGGGACTGGGAAGCGCTCCTGGCCCATGCAGCTGTGCAGGTCCCTTCATCTCACTGCCTGCCTCAGTGCTCCGAGGTGTAATTCCTGTAAATTGGCTTCCGACTTTTGTCTTGTGATCCCCTCCACGCCTCTAGGGCTTGGCCCTCTCCTTGCTGTGTAATATGCTTCCTTTCTTTAACTTCACACATTCCTGTGTGCAATGCAGGCAGGCAACAGAGTGATCTGGGGCCTAGTGGCATGCGGATGCGCTTGCAGAGAGAGAGAGAGAGAGAGAGCAAGAGAGAGTAAAAAGAGAGAGAGAGAAGGCGACAGCATTTGCCATTACATTTTTACGCATACACAATATGTTGTTGAGCAATACAACTGCTCAGACCTGCATTGAAGGGCAACAATATGAAAAGTCTCTCTTTTTTTCTCTCCTCCTCCTTTTTCTCTCCTCCTCTCTGTCTTGATTTATCCCCTGCTCTGTTTTCCCTGGCCCACACGGCCCGGGAGTTTGCACTAGGCCCACTCAACCAGAACCAATGTCATTCAAATCCAGTTAAATAAATTGCCCTATAAATTTCCTCAAATAATAAGCCTGGGTGCTGGAGGAATGTGTGGCGGGGATGGAGAGAGAGAGGGGGGAGGGAGGGAGAATGAGAGGAGAGGGAGACCCAGGACCAGACAGCTAGGGCCTGTGCTGCAGTGTGAGAAAGGCATGCTGCTGCTGTGTGCTGCTGCTGTGTGTTAGAGGGGAGGTCTCTCTCGGTCTCTCTCTCTCTGTTTCTCTCTGTCTCTCTCTCTCTCCTTCACTCTCCTTCACTCTTTCAGTTAAATTCTATTAAAAGGGCTTTATTGGCATGGGAAACAAGTTTACATTGCCAAAGCAAGTGGATTAGTTAATACAAGTGAAACAAACAATCAGAAATGAACAGTAAACACTACAATCACAAACACAAAAGGAATAGAGACATTTCAAATGTCATTATGGCTATATACAGTGTTGTAACGATGTGCAAATAGTTAAAGTACAAAAGGGAAAATAAATAAACATAAATATGCATTGTATTTACATTGGTGTTTGTTCTTCACTGGTTGCCCTTTTCTTGTGGCCACAGGTCACAAATCTTGCTGCTGGGATGGCACACTGTGGTATTTTACCTAATAGATATGGGAGTTTATCAAGATATGATTTATTTTCGGATTCTTTGTGGGTCTGTGTAATCTGAGGGAAATATGCATCTCTAATATGGTCATACATTTGGCAGGAGGTTACAAAGTGCAGCTCAGTTTCCATCTCATTTTGTGGGCAGTGTCATTTCACGAGAGCCAGGTCTGCCTACGGCGGCCTCTCTCAATAGCACGTTTGTACATAGTCAAAGCTTTCCTAAATTTTGGGTCATTCATGGTGGTCAGGTATTCTGCCAGTTTGTTCTTTCCAACGTGTCAAGTAATTCTCTTTTTGTTTTCTCATGATTTTGTTGGGTCTAATTGTGTTGCTGTCCTGGGGCTCTGTGGGGTCTGTTTGTGAACAGAGCCCCATGATCAGCTTGCTTAGGGGACACTTCTCTTGGTTAATCTCTCTGTCTGTGATGGCTTTGTTATGGATTGTTTGAGAATCGCTTTCTCTTAGGTTGAATTTTGGGATTTTGATGATTAGCGGGTATTGTCCTAATTCTGCTCTGCATGCGTTATTTGGTGTTTGTAGAATTCTGCGTGCAGTCTCAATTTGGTGTTGTCCCATTTTGTGAATTCTTGGTTGGTGAGCAGACCCCAGACCTCACAACCATAAAGGGCAATGGGTACTATAACTAACTTAAATATTTATTGCTAGATCCTAATTGGGATGTTGAATTTTACGTTTCTTTTGATGGCGTATAAGGCCATTCAGATCGTTCACGGCTTTGTAGAAGTTACCTCTGGTGCTGATTTTTAGACTGAGGTATGTATATTTTTTTTGTGTGCTCTAGGGAAATGGTGTCTAGATGGAATTTCTATTTGTGGTTTTGTCTTACTGAGATTTACTGTCAGGGCCTAGGTCTGACAGAATCTGTGCAGAAGATGTAGGAGCTGCTGTAGGCCCTCTTTGGTTGGGGACAGAAGCACCAGATTATCTGCAAACAGTAGACATTTGACTTCAGATTCTAGTAGGGTGAAGCCATATGCTGCAGACTGTTCTAGTGCCCTCGCCAATTCGGTGATATATATGTTGAAGAGGTTGCGGCTCAAGCTACATCCCTGTCTCACCCCACGGCACTGTGGAAAGAAATGTGTGTGTTTTCTTTACCAATTTTACATGTACATGTATTTTATAATGTTGTATGTTTTTCCCCCAACACCGCTTTCCATCAATTTGTACAGTCGTGCCCAAAAGTTTTGAGAATGACACAAATATTAATTTCCACAAAGTTTGCTGCTTCAGTGTCTTTAGATATTTCTGTCAGATTTTACTATGGAATACTGAACTATAATTACAAGCATTTCATAAGTGTCAAGGTTTTTATTGACAATTACATGAAGTAGATGCAAAGAGTCAATATTTGCAGTGTTGACCATTCTTTTTCAAGACCTCTGCAATCCGCCCTGGCATGCTGTCAATTAACTTCTGGGCCACATCCTGACTGATGGCAGCCCATTCTTGCATAATCAATGCTTGGAGTTTGTCAGAATTTGTGGGTTTTTGGTTGTCCACCCGCCTCTTGAGGATTGACCACAAGTTCTCAATGGGATTAAGGTCTGGGGAGTTCCTGGCCATGGACCCAAAATATCGATGTTTTGTTCCCCGAGCCACTTAGTTATCACTTTTGCCTTATGGAAAGGTGCTCCATCAGGCTGGAAAAGGCGTTGTTCGTCACCAAACGTTTCCTGGATGGTTGGGAGAAGTTTCTCTCGGAGGATGTGTTGGTACCATTCTTTATTCATGGCTGTGTTCTTAGGCAAAATTGTGAGTGAGCCCACTCCCTTGGCTGAGAAGCAACCCCACACATGAATGGTCTCAGGATGCTTTACTGTTGGCATGACACAGGACTGTAGGTAGAGCTCACCTTGTCTTTGTGGAGAGAAGTGGCTTCTTTGCTGCCCTTCTTGACACCAGGCCATCCTCCAAAAGTCTTCGCCTCACTGTGCGTGCAGATGCACTCACACCTGCCTGCTGCCATTCCTGAGCAAGCTCTGTACTGGTGGTGCCCCAATCCCGCAGCTGAATCAACTTTAGGAGACGGTCCTGGCGCTTGCTGGACTTTCTTGGGCGCCCTGAAGCCTTCTTCACAACAATTGAACCGCTTTCCTTTAAGTTCTTGATGATTGGTTGATTTAGGTGCAATCTTACTGGCAGCAATATCCTTGCCTGTGAAGCCCTTTTTGTGCAAAGCAATGATGACGGTACGTGTTCCCTTGCAGGAAACCATGGTTGACAGAGGAAGAACAATGATTCCAAGCACCCTCCTTTTGAAGCTTCCAGTCTGTTATTCAAACTCAATCAGCATGACAGAGTGATCTCCAGCCTTGTCCTCGTCAACACTCACACCTGTGTTAATGAGAGAATCACTGACATGATGTCAGCTGGTCCTTTTGTGGCAGGGCTGAAATGCAGTGGAAATGTTTTTTGGGGATTCAGTTCATTTGCATGGCAAAGAGGGACTTTGCAATTAATTGCAATTCATCTGATCACTCTTCATGACATTCTGGAGTATATGTAAATTGCCATCATACAAACTGAGGCAGCAGACTTTGTGAAAATTTATGTTTGTGTCATTCTCAAAACATTTGGCCACGACTGTATAGCAGACCTTCATGCCAAATTGAATCAAAATCTTTTTTGAAATCAACAAAGCGTGAGAAGACTTTGCCTTTGTTTTGTTTTGGTTTATTTGTTTGTTTGTCAATTATGGTGTGCAGGGTGAATACGTGGTCTGTCGTACGGTAATTTAGTTTAGTTGCTCAGTACATTGTTTTCACTGAGGAAATGTACAAGTCTGCTGTTAATGATAATACAGAGGATTTTTGGGTTGGAGTGTTTGTATTCTGTCCTGTAGTTGTCCTGTAGAATCCAGTGAGTTTTGGTAGTGTTTAATAGCTCATTCTAAGATTTGTAATTGATAATGTATATGTTTTTGCTGTTTGTTCTTTATTATGGAGACATAAAGATTAGAGAAGTGGTTTATTCATACATCTTCGTTTTGGATCGATAACTCTTTGTGTTAACTCTACGCCTTCACTGTTCTCTCTTTTTCCCTAGTGTATTTCTTTATTGTTTAAGTGATTGACCATAGTGAAGGCTTAGGTTTTCTGGGTCGTTGGATAGGTTTCTCAATTTCTTTCTTAGGTTTTTGCGTTCTTCATCAAACAATTTGTCACAATTTTAGATTTGATAGGGAAGCTGAAAGGTAAATAAACAGTTTTCTACTGCCAAGTTAACACCTTCACTTTACAGTGAAATCTCTCTCTCTCTCTCTCTCTCTCTCTCTCTCTCTGTCTCTGTCTCTGTCTCTGTCTCTGTCTGTCTCTGTCTCTGTCTCTGTTGCTCTCTGTCTCTGTGTCCCGTCTGCTCCCTACCTGGAATGAGACCTCAGGGACACTTTAACTCAGCCCACTCAGAGATGGCCAGCTACAGCTACTAATCTTCAGGACCCTGTGAGAACCACAGAGTCTTAACGCGGTGTCTGTCTGGAATGCTGCTCTATGTAGGTGAATTGTATCAGGAACGTTGTGTTGGTAGGATTAATAGAACTTCATTAATGTATCATATGTTATATCCTTCCATAGCCTCAGTCTTCCTCAGTGGCCTTGATTACCCTGTGTAGGCTTATGATCATAACCACAACTGAAACAGTTACAACCAATTGTCTTTGAAATAGTTGTTACTTGCTGTTGTTTATTGTTGGCACACATCACAACCTGCATCAAGCAAACACAGTTCACTTTCATTGCAGTCACATACAAACAGCATGATCACTTTACTCGTTGTATAATTTCTTCTCGCAGCTACACGCTCTCCTCCTCTCACCTTTTCCCTTCCCTTGTGGACTTCAGTGCACAACACATCAGTTGTCTGTGACCAGTGGAAAAAACCTTTCTAAGCCAAACCTTCATATCATAACTGCTAACCTCTACACACAACCTACATTGTTATCACTGTAATAGCTAACGTTATAGTCAACATAGCTAATAGAAAGCGTTAGTAAACCCGCTACATTCATGTATTACAGTGTAAAGTCAGCAAGCAGTTTAGCAGTTACACCGGCAAGCCCCAGTGGCAATAAATTAATAAAACCAAAAGATTACTTTGACTTGGAAGAGTTCCAGTGTTGGATAGCTATAGCCTGCTAGCTAACATAGCATCCCTCTCTGTTTGAGCTTGGTGTTGGAGTTGGCTAAACTAGCTAGCTCCATTCGCTAGCTAAGTAAGTGAAAGTGAAAAAAAATACAAGGAAATATAGCTAGCTCTCTCTCTCTTGCTTCTAAATTTTTTAAGAAATTAATTTAAAACTGTTCAACTATTGTCTTTCTCTCTCTTTGACTCAACTACTCACCACATTTTATGCTCTGCAGTGCTAGCTAGCTGTAGCTTATGCTTTCAGTACTAGATTCATTCCCAGACCCTTTGATTGGGTGGACAAAATGCCAGTTCATGCTACAAGAGCTCTGATAGGTTGGAGGACGTCCTCCTGAAGTTTTCATAATTACTGTGTAAGTCTATGGAAGGGGGTGAGAACCATGAGCCTCCTAGGTTTTGTATTGAAGTCAATATACCCAAAGGAGGACGGAAACTAGCTGTCCTCTGGCTACTCCAAGTTCTGTTGAGGCTACTGTAGACTTTCATTGCAAAAATTGTTTGGTGATGTGAATATATTTAGTATAGTTTTATGTATAGTTCTATTTTTATGACTTTTCACCAAGGGGGATGGTCCTCCCTTTCCTCCTCTGAGGAGCCTCCACTGATGTAAGGAGCAGACTCCTGAGCGGAGCAAGGTTTTTGGGGGACTCGTTGGTTTGTATGGTCAGTCGGTTGGTGTGTTTACTCTGAAGCAGATTTATCGGTAGTTCCGCAGTAGCCGGGTCGGCTGGCAGAGCATGAGAAAGCAAGCGCCCGGCAGGCCCCCACACCATCTCAGCCAGACAGTTAGACTCTGTGGGAAACAGGAAAGGCCAATATTATTCCTGCTACCACACAGGGATGCTCTAACACGACTCTGTGCCGGAGTAACGGATTGAGACGGGGGCGTCACGTTGTGTAAGTGTCTCATTCACACAACGGCTCAGTGGCGACCATGACAGAGAAGAGCCACTAGGGCACATCAAAGCCCCCCACAATGCCTTCTGGGAAACGGTGGCATGCAGGGGCCCCGGCCCGCTACAGTACACATTGTAAATGCTGCATGCTTCCTAAATGACATTACCTGGCACTATAAAACAAACACACACTGCCCTGCCACGCTTTGAATTGAGGGACTTTGTTTGAGCCAGTGACCCCAGGGGGGCTATGGTCCAGGAAGAGTAGGAGAGGGTGACCCAACCCCCCCACCCCTCCTCCACCCCTGAGCTGAGTGACTGAGCCACTGTGCGATGCCAGTGACCCACAGCCCGTTTTCTGCCTTAAATCGTTTCTCACCCCCTTCACCCCCCTCGCCGCCCCTCTCCTCAGGAGAAAGAAAAATCACCCAGAGCTCCTTGAAATGGGTTTGGGACAGGGTGAGCCAGGGCTGGGGCTGGGTAACTCCCTGCAGCCTGCCTGGTTAGAGGAGCCATCATTTCTCATGCAGCAGAGAGTGAGAGAGTGGAACAGGTCAGACCTAGCTCAGCCTGACCCATAGAGAACCACTCAGTGGACTAGAGAGTCTCTGTATAACTATTACGTGTATCTAAGGTTGGAAAATAAACTGTGTGTAAGGCGAACGCTGACGGAGTGGCAAAATAGGCTGACGATATGAAAGGCTGGGATAATTAATGGTGGCCACGGACAATCAAATGAAAAATAAGTGGTTATTAATCATGAGGAGAAAAAGAAAATGGATACTGTGTGTGCATGTATGTATCTCTGCTGCCCTGCATATTTGTCTGCATTGATGTCTTTGTGTGCGTATGGGTGTCTGCATTTGTCTTACTGTGTATGTATGGGGTGTGTAAGTGTACATATACGAGTCTGGCTAACCTTTACAGCGGCTCAATGTGTATCTATCATTTCCTCTGCGCTTACCTGCCACTTCAGTCGCTGTACACCCAGTGTAAACAACATTTATCATGACATGCAAATGAGTGTCTTTACCTCCAGCCCCAACAAAGAGGACCATTGAAGGCAGCCTGGGTATTTACAACCATGTTGAATTTGATACTCCAGATTATAGGCTTATTCCAGACATTGTGTAGTGCTTTTCTGTCACTCACACTCAGCAAACGCTCCCCGTTACAAATAGCTTGGGCATCCTGGACCCATCATTAAGGTTATGACCAATATGCAGTCCTATAAACTGACAGGCCCAGCCGCCCGGCTGCAGCAGAAACTATTTATCTCTCTCTCTCTTCTTTCTCTGTCACTCTCTCTCCACCCCCCACCCCTCTCTCCTTTCTCCCTCTCACTATCCCTCCCTATATCTCCATTTCTCTCTCTCACTACCCCCTCTCGTTTCTCTCTCTCTCCACCCTCATCTCTCTCCCTTTCTCTCTCTCACTACCCCCTTCTCTCACCCGCTTTCTTTCTCACTAACCCCCTCTCTCTCATTCTCTTTCTCACTAACCCCCCTCTCTCATTCTCTTTCTCACTAACCCCCTCTCTCATTCTCTTTCTCACTAACCCCCTCTCTCTCATTCTCTTTCTCACTAACCCACCCCTCTCTCTACCTTTCTCTCTCTCACTATCCCCTCTCTACCTTTCTCTGTCATCCACCCCCCACTCTGTTTCTCTCTCTCACTATCTCCACTCTTCTCTCTCTCTCTCTCTCTCTCTCTCTCTCTCTCTCTCTCTCTCTCTCTCTCTCTCTCTCTCTCTCTCTCTCTCTCTCCTTTCTCTCTCTCACTCCCCCCCCCTCTGGGAGATGGTATGTGTCTGTGTGTGCTGCTGATTGTAGTAATTTTGCGGTGGGAGGCTGAGAGGCACCTCTGGGTACAGTACATCAGCCCTGGCCCGCAGCTCCACTTGTGGCTGTGAAATATGACAAGAGGCCCCCAGTGGGAGAGCAAAGATCTATGTGGCACTAATAAGCACTATCTCTCCAGGAAATCACACCCACAGACAGACCCAACACAGCAAGCGAATGGCCAAGTCCTCTATAGCAGCCAAGCTGGCTGAGCTAAGCCCTGTCTCCCAAAAGCCTTTTGACTCTCTCTCTCTCTCTCTCTCTCTCTCTCTCTCTCTCTCTCTCTCTCTCCAGCAGTGTGAGTTAAGACATGTTCTCCGTGCTGCTTCAAGTGCGGCAGGCTTTGGGTTTGACATGAGCTGCCTTCTATTAAGACATGCCCGTGACAAGGCAACAATACTGTCAGATATGTGCTAATAAACGTCAGCTCTTTCACACAAAAGAGGCAGAAAGCCACAATAAGACACTGATCTTACCTTCTCTGGCGAGGGCTGGCTGTATGTGTTGTGGGGTTGGTGTGTGTGTTTACCTGCGACAGGGCCAGTCGTTAAGGAGGGATGAGCTCATGAATGCTGGGCTAGGGACAGATTGAGGAGCATGTTTAATACAGAGACAAACTGGTGTGGCCTGTCTCAAATCCTGGCTTAATCCTACCCTTTGACTGGGACAGTCATGGGGGAGAGTGAGACAAAAAGAGAGAATGACATAGGAGAGAGAAAGGGGAAAGAGATGGAGAGAGAACGCATGAGAGAGGATCCAGATGGGGCCCTTTGAACAAGTCTTGAATGAGAGACTCATTAAGACCACTATGCCTTGTAATGACGGGGGAATGAGGGAACATACAAACTACAGGTGTGTCCCCCTCTCGCCGCACACACACTAACATGCTAACCACACTGCCCAAATTACGTGCGCAAGCGTTGCAAAATAAATTGCCACACGCTATTCAATAAATGTATCCCAACTGCTGGCGTGTGTCAACGGCCGTCTGCGTAGCCAGGCGCTAATAGAACTTGGTTCTATTTTTGACGCTTGATGTGCTGCAAGTCCCGCCTCTCCCATCTCTTCATTGGTTTTTAGGAGCGTATACCCACATGGGTGATTTTGAAAAATGAACTGAGGTAAACACACCAATCCAGTTGATGGTAATGCACCTTAAAGTTGGTTGCCAACCGCCATATATATTTAGTCTGAAGAAGAAGAAGACTGAAGGAGGAGAGATTACTAGAAATGAACTAAGTTTCCCCTTTTATCTGTGGATTAATTGTTGGAGTAGAGAACACATGATTATGTGTGACTCCAAATGGGTAAGAAAATAACCTTGTGCATCTTAGGTAAAATAACAACCCAATGTTTATATCCCAGGACAAATTAGCTGGCAACAGCAAGCTAGCTAGCAAAATGTCCATAAATGTTTTCTGTGTCTTGACCTGTCCCCAAATGAATATATTTGGTTCAGAGTTCGTTTTGATATTTCAACCAGTGTGTCCTGATCGCGTCTGGTGTGGATAGACAAAATCAACATGCGTGCGATGTGTAACATCCAAACATACACAGACACACACATCTACATTGAACAAAAATATATATGCAACATGTAAAGTGTTGGTTCCATGTTTCATGAGCTGAAATAAAAGATCCCAGAAATGTTCCATATGCACAAAAAGCTTATTTCTCTAAAATGTAGTGAACAAATGTTTACATCCCTGTTAGTGAGCATTTCTCATTTGCCAAGATAATCCATCCACCTGACAGATGTGGCATATCAAGAAACTGATTAAACAGCATGATCATTACACAGGTGCACCTTGTGCTGGGGACAATAAAAGGCCATTCTAAAATGTGCAATTCTATCACACAACACAATGCCACAAATGTCTCAAGTTTTGAGGGAGCATGCAATTGGCATGCTGACTGCATGAATGTCCACCAGAGCTGTTGCCAGAGAATTTATTGTTCATTTCTCTACCATAAGCCACCTCCAACGTCGTTTTAAGGAATTTAGCAGTACGTCCAACCGGCTTCACAACCGACTGGTATTCTGATGAACTGTAACCCAGTAAAATCTTTGAAATTGTTCTATGTTGCATTTTATATTTTTGTTCAGTGTAGATTCATCTTCTTGGCGGCATGGGCAGCTGCAGCCGTTTCCCAGCAGACCCATGCGATGTGAGGAGGCGGGTAGTCATATCTCCAAAGGTTTAGTGGTCTTTATGAGGGCAGATCCTCTGTGTGTGCCTCCCTGCCCTGGCACAGCTGACACGGCAATAAACACGCCTTGCAGCCACCATGTAGACAGTGCCACATAGTGAGTGGATTAGGGGAGTGAAAGTCTCACAGACACACACACACACACACACACACACACACACACACACACACACACACACACACACACACACACACATTCAGGAACACACACACACCAACTTAAAAGTGTGAAAATCCATTGAAGATGATGAAATCAGTGAAATATGTTTCGATGACTACTAATAACTCTCTGTCTCTCTCTCCTTCTCTCCCCTGTTGCTGATTTATGGTTTTATAGTGTTTTGTCAGCAGAGAATTCCACAGGAAACCGTTGTGATTAAGAAATGTAGATGTTGAATACATCTATTTACTTTCCCAAAAAGTATCATTAGTGAGGTTCTGGTTATTTCATTTGTCTCTGACTGGGAGTTTGGCATGGAACACATATGCAGGCCCTGGGCCTATCCCACGTTCCCTTAGGTTGTGTCCCAAATGGGACCCTATTCCCTATATGATGCACAAAAGTAGTGCACTGTAAAGGGAATAGGGTGCCATTTGTGTGATGACTTCATTTGCCTCTCTATAAACACGTTGGCCTCTGTGAGATATGAACTCATAATGATACAACCTGGCCTCATTGATCTCATACAAGTGTTCTGAAGCACACTGACCGAAACGAGCAAAAAATAAATAAACGAGCAGCAATAAAGGTCTTAGTGATTGGAGTAAAGCCTTTGAGGTTAATGCTGCTGTATAGAGCTATGAAACCAGAACTGATACGAAAAGAAAGCGTAATAAGAGAGTTTAAAGTGTGCAGTTCACTCAATACTGAGCCTACTGTGAGATTAAATGTGAGAGAGGAGAGTGTGTGAGTTTTGAGGGGTTCGACGTTGATCAGTGAATGTAATGGGGCTCTAATGGCCACTGCTCTGCTCCCAGTGTGTGATGGGTCAGGGAGAGTTTGATATGTGCTCCTGGTTCTGTGTGTGTGTGTGTGTGTGTGTGTACAGTGATTCATGAGTAGGCCTCTCTCCCTGGCTGCAATGTTGAGCACTCGACCCTGGCCTGTCAACCACACTAGACCTCACAATAAATGTGTGATCATTTGAAGTGACATTAGTGAGCCTGCACGTTGTCGCTGTGTGTAGGTTCATGCGTGTGTGTGTTATGCCTGCCTGGTTTAGAGAGAGTGATTTATGACGCGCCTGTAGCACGTCATTTATCCAGTGTTAAGAGGATAGTTTGCTAATACCCTGCGAGTCCTCCAGGTTTTCACTACGGAACGAGCCATTGTCAGTTATTTCATCCAATCAAAATCTGAAGTCAGTGTGTTACATATACAGGACTATGATGATTGCCAAGGTTTTTATGCAAATATTTATTCAAAGCAGTATTAATCTCTTGACACAATTAATAAAGTCTCTTTTCCAGGCTGTGCTGCTGACATGCCTGGGGGAGATATCTTGATCATTTAGTAAGTAACTTTACAGCATGTTCTCTTTGTGTACTAAAATCACCTCCCTGTTTTCCCCTCAGTTAATGAATGGGATGGGGAAAAGAGAGAGCGCTTGTCGACGCTTGCTCAAACACGCAGAATTTCAATAAAAGGAAGAGTCAATTAAAAACTGGTTTCCTGTAGAAATCCCACAGAGATGTTACAGAGTACCACCTACTGTGGGCGTGTCTGTGTCAGGTATGTCAACCACATCACCTGGGAAAAGAGGAGGAAGAATGAATCATGTGTAGTCTAACCTCTTTATGAGAATACTAGCCTGGTACCAGATCTGTTTGTGCTGTCTTGTCAAAACACATCTGGGACCAGGCTAAGGGAATACTGGTTGCCATTAAGACTGGTGGTCCTGCCTGCCCTGTTGGCCTTACTGAACTGGCATTAGTTTGTCAGTCCCAGTTCCAACAGTTCTCAGTCAAGGGGGAACGTGTCCTGTGAGGCCCCAAAGGATGCTGGGTAGGATTAGTCGGGGAGGGGTCGGGTGTCTGTTGACGCCGACCCCCTGCTCTCCTGGAGGGAAAGGGAAAGCCACACTGTGGTGTATTTCAGAGCACTGTGTCTCTCAGGTGCCTGACCAGCCCTAGTAACTTCTCAAAGGCGTCCTTCTTTCCCCTCCAACTCTGGGAGTGGAGTCGGGAGCCAACCCCCAACATTAATGCAAAGACAATCCCTAATTGCAGGATCACGTTACAAGCAAATTCTTCTAAAGCCCATTAACAATTGTACTTAATTACAAGGTATAGGAGGGGGGAGGGAGAGAGATCTTAGGTTACATCTCACACACAATAGGTGGTAGACCTCCCAGTCCCAGACTAAAGCTTTCATTCATTGCTGTCTTTGTGCAGTGGGGATTTGGTTGAATTAAACAGAGGATCAGAAGAGTGACTCACACATTGTCAGTGTCACAGGCAGCTATTCCAATATTACACTAAGTCTATAGTGTGAAGTTGTCAAGAAGACATCTGTATATTCCAGTTATAATTTGACAGCTGAATGCACATCAGTCTAAAAATAAAACCAGCGCTACAAAGTAACCAGGCATGAGATGGGATTCTGATAGACTAAAGAGGATGCAGAGGCTGTCTGAGCTCTAAGGCCCTTATGAACTATCATAATACCCAGTCAGATGTTTCCATCGACAATGGGATGTTAAACTCGTGACACATCCATGGCTTACACTTGTTTTTATCCTGAAATCAAGCCCAGGATATAGGTTAGTCACGTCATCTTTCTCAATGCTGTCGAGACAGATTGACAGGTTACATATACTGCCAATGCCCCATAACTGTTTCCATTCACCAACAAGCCCCAGCAGAGACATGAGCTGAATCCCAAATGGCACCCTATTCCCTATATAGTGCACCACTTTTGACCAGAGCCCTGTTGGACCCTGGTCAAAAGTAGTGTACTAGATAGGGAATACGGTGCCATTTGGGACACAGATATGTACTGAGCTGCTGCTGCTAGATTCATTTTGATCTCTGTCTATTTATGCTGAAGTGACATCCATTGTGTGCCTTCAGTTTCCTGGGCTTGTGCTGTGCTCCCTATACCCAGAGCCGCCTGTTCCTATAGGTGACTGCACACTGTGTTTTCTAACTCTACTGTTGAGAGTTAGAAAACAAGGTGCCGTTCCGAAATTTGGTATTGCATTATATATTTTTTATACTGCTAGGTAAGTTAGCCTAGCCAACTATCTAACCCTTGTAGTAGGCCTAATCATCACCAAATTACCGACCAGGCGCGCAGGGCATGTTCTCAGGGGCTCTGACCGACAGGGGGCCCACATTGATTTTGTTAGTCACTCTCATACAGATATCATATGAGCATGGAATAAGTCATGGCAAAATGTATAGAATTGTAGGAAATTAGATTTAAAACTGCAAAATGTATCCACTGCCAAGAGGGGGGGCACTAAAATGTTTTTCCCTTCAGTGGGGTATGCCTACCCTGAAACTAGCTGCTCCCTGTGGGATCGGTTCTTTAGAGCCTTCCTTTGTCCTGACTCCCGTGCCCTCCAAGCTGTCCAAACACACAGCACCTGAGAGAGGATTATGGGAGTCTGGTGGCTGGGAGGAGCACTCCGCCCTGTCTGTAAATAGGAGAGGAGGGGAGAAGGGGCGACGTTGAGGAGGGGAGGAGGTGTTGAGGTTGTTCTCGCGCCCGTCAGACCCGGTGCCATAAGCCTGCCTTATTGAATTGTCTGTTGCCTTTATGAAGAGGGGCCAACAGGTGTCAGTCTCAGCAGTGTAAGGTGGTAGACTTAGAATGTCCACTTTGACCCCAGCAGTAACTTGGACAGCTGCGATGGTGGCTGTAGGAAAAACATGTGAGTTGGGGGTGATATAATGCATCCACATTAAATGTAAAATGAAATTTAACAGAATGAAAGGTTATGCATGTATTCCTTGGTAAAGAAATTGATAGATCCATGACATTATTTCTATTCCAGTGGGTTCAAATTCTGTTGGTCAAAATGATACCTGTCACTTTATGTATGGTGTCATATGAGTACTGTAGTTAGAGGAGAGCAAAATGGCTGCTGTGTGAGAAACAATGAATCAAGGAAGTGTTTGTTTGAAAACTTTGAAATTAAATAGTTCTGTAATTGTTTCCTTTGATGATCTGCCTGGGAAATAAAGTTCACTGAACTACTATCACAAAATAACTTAATATCATCACCAAGGAATGGTACATTTTTCCTTTGTTGATTGACTCCACTGCATTTACTATGGGAGTATGATTGTTAGAAGCAACGATTATTACTGTACCTGTATTATCTAGGCTTGATGAGTGCTGCTTTTTGAATTGAAAACCTTAGGCCTATTTTCACAGGAACCTCCAAACCATACCAGATCTGGTGATGAGATCAGACCGCTCTCCCTGACCGTAGCTGACACCAAGTCATTCTCAGTGATACTCAGGGTCAACCCAGCCACCCCGGAGGCGGCATCACAGGCCTAGATGTGTTTATTAAGGCTCCCTTGGTAACAGCAAAGCAAATTGCTGGCTCTGGGTTTGTTGCTTTTGGCTCCATTTGGCTCTCTCCCTTTCTCCATCTCTCTTGCCCCATCTTCTTTACCCCCTCTCTATTCCAGCTGCTGACGGGAGCAGGGAAACCCCAAGTCAGACAGCCAGTCAACCAGTCAGTCAGTCAGCTCTGTAGAGGGCCCTGCTACTCAGAACCCTGCTACAATGATGTTATCCTGGCAAGGCTGAAGTCCCACCGACTCAACCCCAATGACATGATGTAGCAAACTCACAACCGCATTAATGCATTATATTGTAATATATAGTATGCGTTGTTTAATGTTCATCCGTGGATTATATTTCACACAATGATACAGATGAGGTTAGACATGGTGTATGAAAAATAATGACATTTATATAGTGTAATGTATATTGAAACAGGTGGTAAAATGAATCTGCCATGTCTATAAACCATTTGATATTTTAATCCAGCCAAGATCAGACCAGAAATTGGATAAGTCATTCCAGTATATCACACTCTTTACCTTGAGAGAATCCCTAGTGTGTGGTTCTGTGCTGTGTATTTAGGTTAAATATGTTCCTTATTGTTAACATTCTCAATGGTCCAGAACAAATGTTCTGACTAGTCGCTGCATGTTTTTAAGAGCGTGAGACATTTGTTTGCCCGGCATTAAAATGGTTTCCATTGTAATGATCTGTGTGGCTCTGTTCTTTCAAATGTTGTACTAACTGGGGAATGTTTTAGACAGCAGAGCATTTGTGATGTGTGAAATAGACAGACGACTCTAAATCTGATGATTAGTTGAGTAAACTCAGAGATGTGCCACTTGTGCACAGACGAGGGTTGAAATCCCGCAGGAATTCTGGCTGTGAATGTGTCATACCTGAATGCATTCTCACACACAACAAGAGATTAGTTGTTCACTTCCCAGCAGTTCTTTACACTTCCAACAGTCCAACACATACCCTCGGCTTATGGGGCGATAGTTTTGAGACATTTATTTCACCTTTATTTAACCAGGTCGGCTAGTTGAGAACAAGTTCTCGATTACAACTGCGACCTGGCCAAGATAAAGCAAAGCAGTGCGACACAAACAATAACACAAAGTTACATATGGAATAAACAATATAGCAATTAAACACTGGAGTGATAGATGTGCAGCAGATGAGTGTGCGAGTAGTGATACTGGGGTGCAAAGGAGCAAAATAAATAAAATAAATAACAGTATGGGGATGAGGTAGTTGGATGGGCTGTTTACAGATGGGCTATGTACAGGTCCAGTGATCTGTGAGCTGCTCTGACAGCTGGTACTTAAAGCTAGTGAGGGCGATATGAGTCAGTGATTTTTGCAGTTCGTTCCAGTCATTGGCAGCAGAGAACTGGAAGGAAAGGCGGCCGAAGAGGAATTGGCTTTGGGGGTGACCAGTGAAATATACCTGCTGGAGCGCGTGCTACGGGTGGGTGCTGCTATGGTGACCAGTAAGCTAAGATAAGGTGGGGCATTACCTAGCAAAGACTTATAGATGACCTGGAGCTAGTGGGTTTGGCGACGAATATGAAGCGAATAGTACAAGAGTTTTTGAAAGAGTTTAGAGAATTGTTACCGCGTATCGTACCAGCTTCTCAGGATAGACTGGTTATATCATGTCGGCTGGTACTGTAACTGTAGATGACTTATGAACCCAGGCTGGAGGACCTTGTTTTCATTGAGGTGGTGTAGTAGTGTGTCTTATTCGAAACCACCCAAAGATATGACTGAAATATTGAATAAACTTCCATATCTGAAGTAATTACGAGATACAGTGGAATGTCTTCTGGCAGACACTTCAACGCATGATTGGCCTCCGTCACCATTCAGACACCTGTCTGAGTGATAACAGCAAAGCCAATTTGTTTGCCGCTTGGTGAGGCTGTAAAGTAAACAACACTGGGAGAAAGTGTAACAGCAAGTAATTTATCCTCTCTCTCTCTCTCTCTCTCTCTCTCTCTCTCTCTCTCTCTCTCTCTCTCTCTGGCCCTTTTTTTCCCTCTATGCAAGCAGTATGAAAGTAATGTAGTCAAGATAGATTACATGTCTCCTTAAAATGTTAGTGTCTTGCCAACTGGTGTAAAAATATGGGGGAAAGAAGTCCTGATAATAAAAAGCTTTGTAAAGACATCGATATGGCGTTAAATATCATCCCCCTAAGAACAAAAACGTTGGACTGTGAATGTTATTTTATAGCGATGACAAATTGCAGGTATCTCTTGTGGCTTTCTGTGAGCTTTCAGGGCGGCTTGCCAACTGGCTCGGTGCAAGCTGTATGACTGACTGCTACACCTGACCGTGCACAATCCTCTGTGACTCCCAATCATCAGCATGTCCCAGAGCTGACGGTGACCCTCCAATGAGCATGGACTTACCATTAGCATGGCCCGCTCTGTCTAATGAGGTAGCCTATCCAGTGAGCATATTCCACCCCCTTATCATGCCCCTTCTGAGTATGTAACAAACTTGAACCTGTCGCCTGCTGGTAGCCCCTGTCATCCTGTATACGGGTTGAAAGTGGCAGATTTTGTCATTGATAACCTCTTAAATTGGAATGCAGTGGCTGTACAGTAACATGCTATACATGACGTCAGAATTCAGGGTCTCCACTTCACAGTGCTGTATGGGTTTGACGGACAGCCGTGATAAACTTGAGCACCGAGTGCGACAAGAAGATGCCTCCATCCCTCCCACTAAGTGGGCTACTGTTGCTCAGTTGTTGTTGTTTGAGTGAGGGACATGCTGTAAATTGAGAAGTGTCAATGGGCTATGAAAGACAAGACGTTGAGGATAAAAAATATATACAGCTTTGATGTCATACAAGCAAACCACACACACGAGTCCAAATGTGCGCTTCACATTTCCATATTTGAAAACTCGTGTCATTTACAGTATCAACATGTATAATCGACATGATTGATCCACACTTACAAGAATAACATGCATTATACCCTGGGTTGGCCTGAACAGAATGAGCTTGTGTCTTATTGGGAAGAAAATTATTCAGTGGAACACGCACTTGAATGCACTCATGACTCCATTCTATTCGCACCAAAATTACAGTCTGTGTGCCTTGTGAAAGCCTAACACTGTAAGATCGTATTTTATAACTTAGCTAACCATGTTGGCAATAGAATAAGCTTTCAAATGACGCTCACCTGACCCAGATTGTGATATATAATGGAACGTTTTTGGATTGTGTAAGCAACAACGGTAATTGTGTGATGGTGGGGACGCATGGCTGTGTTCCAAACAAAAAACGACAAGTGTGCTTGCTTCAGTTCCTCAACGGCAAAGCCAGAAGAGCTAAAAAAGGACATAAAAAGCACCTTATAGTTGAAGGCTCTTTCTTTGAGTCATAAAAGTGCGGCCAGTTAGACACCAGTTAGACCTCTCACCCACCCTTGTAATTGTTTTCTCTTATCATGCACCCGCTCCAACATGTCAATTCATATTCATATCTTCAGATTTCATTTTAAGATGCATGAACTAACTGTAAATTGTTCTGGATAAGTGCGTCGCCTAAATGTCATGTAAATGTAAAAATGTTATTGACAAACGCTGTGAAAATTTACAGTAAATGTAAAATGCACATCAAATCAACAGCCTACTGTTTGTATTGTCTTCTTTCAATTGCTGCCATGGTCATGCGTATTCTTGTTATAGTTCTTCTGTTAGAAACATTTCAGTTTGGCCCTATCCATGTAGGCCAATTCCCACTAGTGTAAGGGGTTAAACACCTGTGCGGTCAATACCCATCTGAGAGTATTATAATTATGTGATAATGCCAGAGAAGCAAGTGTTTGGAGGATATCTTGGTACGGGTGTTGTTCGGCCGAGACAAAGTCGAGAATCACCATCTTGGGAAATGATCAGACCGAAGGTGAGGACACAACAGTTCACATGACATAAGACTGAATCCAAACATTAGGCTGTTGATTTGATGTGCATTATGCATTTTTCCTCCTAAATAGTTATTCTATACAACTCACAGTTGCTCTTCAGGCCTTGAAAGCACAATAGATCTGATGTGGTGTAGGCCTACATTTGTGTCTCCTTGTGTGGAATTGCAGTTTTG
Organism: Brachymystax lenok tsinlingensis; assembly: GCA_030435695.1. Lineage (NCBI taxonomy): Eukaryota > Metazoa > Chordata > Actinopteri > Salmoniformes > Salmonidae > Brachymystax > Brachymystax lenok. The sequence continues at coordinate 56,687,400 of CM059819.1, read as the reverse complement.
AAACCCCTTACGCTGAACACACCTGTTACGATGTGCGCGAGAGTCGGGAAGCAAGTTCGGGGGAGGGAGTGTTTTAATAAAATAAACAGAACATAATGCAAAACAAGAAACACTAACAGCACACAGACATGAAACAGAAACAATGACGCCTGGGGAAGGAACCAAAGAGAGTGACATATATAGGGAAGGTAATCAGGGAAGGGATGGAGTCTGATGACGCGCAGGTGCGCGTAACGATGGTGACAGGTGTGCGCCATAACGAGCAGCCTGGTGACCTAGAAGCCGGAGAGGGAGCACACGTGACAACACCGATCACGAACAACATTTGAATTGAACTCCACTTGGCATAAATGTAGTAATTTCCCATTAATGTATTCTAATAAATAATAATAATAATAAACCCTATTTTAATGCAGCTTCGTGTTCAACATGGAACGAGGAGGATAAGACAGTAAGAAATGAACCCTAGTTTACCGATTAAGCAAGAGCTCTACAAATAAACACAGTAGCTACTGTGGGAGTAACGCTTCCTTTCTCTTCATTTGACTTTAAACTCCCTCATTTGGAACAAACCACAGATCCCTCTTATCTTACCCTGTTATGGCTCTCCCTTCGAAATAATTTGCTAAGAGCAGGTGGATATGTACTCAGACCTGGGTTCAAATACTACTTGTTTTCTTCCTAATACCTTAACTGCACTTGCTTGAGCTTGCCTGACTCAATGGAACCAATGAAATAGTCCCAGAAGCGCAAACCCCACCCATCTAGATCCTCCTGGAAGGCTCAATCAAACACTCTCAAAAAGAAAACATATGTTATTTGAACCCAGGTGTAACGTAACAGTGTAATCCACAGCAGGGCTCACCAGCACAGGGATCTCCTCACACTGTTTAGCTTTTTTGAGAAGAATGAAGCTTGAGAGGCGTCTTGAGGCCAGCTGTGAGTAATGTGTACAGCAGAGATGTTCAGTTCAGCTACTCATGCTAATTGCCTGTAGGGCCTCAGCTTCACGCTGCCGTCAATAGACCACCCATGGAGAGGCCGCTGCATTTATCTTGATTTCAAGCATATAATTACGTTGTTGGCTTACGTCTGTGTTATCTGTGTAGGTCTATTGATACTGCTAAATTATAAATGCTGTAATTACATTTAATATGGATTTTGATGTAACTCAATTGATGTCGTTAACTTAATTGAGCGTACCATACGCTGGTGTGTTTTGGTATATCTGTTAGTTTGAGACAATGACTTATTGAGAGCTGGATTCATTGTGGTATATGTTCCTCTCAACGTTACCTTTTTGGATATTTGATACAGAACACTTTGTTATTTCTGGTCTTGGCAGTTACAGTTGCTCTGCAGGTGGAGAGAGAGTTTGGAGAAACACATGAGTTGGAATGGTTGGCAGCAGGGTATATTTTGATGCTCAGTGCTGCACAGGCAGACCTCTCTCTCTTTCCTATAACAAAATCCTCTTTTGCTACGCACTCGGAGAGTCTCTCCTCTCTGCCAACGCCTGCTGTGAGGGGTCTGAGCTAAACCAACAACTGTGCTGCATGATGAAAGGGTGAGCAGTGGGGGTCTCGCAATGAACTCTGGGTCATCCCACTGCCATGATGACTCTATCCCCGCTTCCCCTTTCACTACCACATTCACTACAGTACAGTAATATACCTTTCACTACCACACTACACTACAGTAATATACCTTTCACTACCACATTCACTACAGTACAGTAATATACCTTTCACTACCACACTACACTACAGTAATATACCTTTCACTACCACATTCACTACAGTACAGTAATATACCTTTCACTACCACACTACACTACAGTAATATACCTTTCACTACCACATACACTACAGTAATATACCTTTCACTACCACATTCACTACAGTACAGTGATATACCTTTCACTACCACACTACACTACAGTAATATACCTTTCACTACCACATTCACTACAGTACAGTAATATACCTTTCACTACCACATTCACTACAGTACAGTAATATACCTTTCACTACCACATTCACTACAGCACAGTAATATACCTTTCACTACCACATTCACTACAGTAATATACCTTTCACTACCACATTCACTACAGTACAGTAATATACCTTTCACTACCACATTCACTACAGCACAGTAATATACCTTTCACTACCACATTCACTACAGTAATATACCTTTCACTACCACATTCACTACAGTACAGTAATATACCTTTCACTACCACATTCACTACAGCACAGTAATATACCTTTCACTACCACATACACTACAGTACAGTAACATACCTTTCACTACCACATACACTACAGTAATATACCTTTCACTACCACATTCACTACAGTGCAGTGATATATCTTTCACTACCACACTACACTACAGTAATATACCTTTCACTACCACATTCACTACAGTACAGTGATATACCTTTCACTACCACATTCACTACACTACAGTAATATACCTTTCAGTACCACATACACTACAGTACAGTAATATACCTTTCACTACCACATACACTACAGTACAGTGATATACCTTTCACTACCACATACACTACAGTACAGTAATATACTTTTTACTACCACATACACTACAGTACAGTAATATACCTTTCACTACCTCATACACTACAGTACAGTAATATACCTTTCACTACCACAGTACAGTCATATTCACCTTACAATCTCTCCCAACTGGGATATCCATATTGGGATTGTGATCAGGGCGTATTTGGGTCAGGAGATACACGTTTGTGGCCCACAAGGGACCTCATGCTACTCCCTCAGTTCATTACACTGGTGTCAGAAGTGGGATAGTGCTTGTTGGCCGTTGAGACGTAAGTATTTGCTGTACTTATGTATGCCTATATTCTGGTAGTATTTACCAAGGTTTAAACTCCTCTTCATGTAGCTATACTCTCATGAATCCACAAGTTCTGTGCTCCTCTCTCCTCCTCCCAGATTTAAAAGGAGCCTTTGACTTCTCTTTTAGTGGAAATCTTGTTTGTCTAGTTTTCAACCATGACATTTTGAAAGAGGGTAGACGGATGTGTATCCAAACGTCTTCCCTGACATTTCTTCTGCCAAGCGTCGCTGGCCCAGAACTCGACTGTCAACTGTGAAAATAGGGCGGGGTTGTTGGAGATGGAAATGGCTTTGTTTAGCAGTTACAGTAAAGACACACGTGTGTTTGTCTCCTCAGCTCTGTAAGAAAGCTCTGTAGGAGTAACAAAAGCACACTGGCTCTTGTCAACTTCCACCCTGAACTTCAGCTCAAGCGGCACATTCACTCATTACGACTGTAGAGATTATTTTGGACCATTCTACTGGAGTGGTGGAGAATCTTCATTTTTTTTTGACAAGTTCCTGTTTCAAGCTGGATCCCTTCCGGCAGATAAGACAAAGTGTTTCTGCAACACTCCGTAGGAGAAATAAATCATGAAAAAAAACTTTAGCAGCACAGCATGCAGGGCTACATCTATGTGTCTTTTTTTCTCATGCGATTCCAATGAAAGCAGCAGAAACAAACACAGCCTCATACCAGGACATGCTATTTGTTTTCCTTCAGGCGCTCGATATTTGCGCTGCTTTACAGTATGTGAGGCGTGACAGAAAATCCATCGGATTTTATTTCTCCAATGGGAAGCTCTGCGTTTTTTGCATATGGAGCTCATCAAAGACAAACCACTTGTTAATGCCAGGTTACTTCAGCTGGAAAGCTGTTTTCAAGCGCCAGGCCAAGCTATTGAAGAAACACATGTAATGAAACACCAGCCATGAAGCCCCAATACTCCCCACTCTTGTGATTCTGCTGCACTCCCCATAACAAAGAACTCAATCTTTAAAGAGCTTTTACTTGTGGAGCGAAGCAAAGCTTCCATCTAGGGCCTGACCAAATCATTATTGTACAGATAAGGATCAGAACTGAGGCAGATGTCTGCTGGCTTTACAATATGTGCATGGAGATGACCTGCAAGGCCTCTGCCAGGGTACAGTGCTGAGGCGTCTCAGTTTGCTTTCTCTCAGACATGTTGAAGCTAGCTGGAATCCACCGGGGTTGCATTGCAGCTAGGTGGTCTTGATTTTGCCTCAGGAGGCTAATGTGCGTTCCAAATGGCATCCTATTCCTATATAGAGTGCTACAGGACTTTTGAGCAGAGCCCTATGGGTGGTCAACTGTGGTGGTCAACTGAGTCACATTGTCCTTGGGACTGGAAGTGGAGTGTTGTGTTTTTCCCCATTGATGCCCAGAGCAGCTGTCTCAATGAAACACTTACAGTACAGTTGATTTGTTAAGAAGGAAACATTAGGAGGGGGAGTGTGTTTGCACAGGAATAGGGTTATTTTAGAAGTATTGGTGTTGGTGGGGAAGTACAAAGAAAGTAAAAACACTGAGTATGTGTCCAGCTGCTTCCTGGTAACGTTCACCACTGACCACACCTGGGTTCAAATACTATTTGATATAATTTCAAATACTTTAGCAGGGCTTGATTGAGCTTGCCTGGCACAATGGAACCAATAGAATAGTCTAAAAAGTTTCCCAACTGGGACCCTAGGCAGGCTAGAGGAAATGTTCCAAGTATTTAAACGATTCCAAGTAGTATTTGAACCCAGATCTTCCTATTTAAGAAGGTGTGAAGGTTCTATTTAGAGATAATAGTTTGTAGGGATAATATGATACTCTGTTGACAGAGGATGAGTCAGTGGGACCTGCTGTGAATACAAAGCATCCAAGAAGTGCATTTTCTCTCTATAGACACGCGCGCAGACACACGCACGCACTCGCTCACACGCACACGCACACGCACACGCACACGCACACACACACACACACACACACACACACACACACACACACACACACACTAGGGAAGCCATTACAATTGGGAATATTCTGTATGTGAATGTTTTGTATGTGAATGTCACTCTGAACATTTCTGATCCCTAAACGCTTGACCTCAGTAAAAGTTTGAGCTTAGTATATTTTTGAGTAAAATGGAGGGAACCCCTACTAGGAAAGAGCAGCTGAGTTAGGTCAGTGATTCCCAGATCATATTACACTCCACTGCTCCACTACAGTAGTCACTTCCAGAGCGAGCTCCACCCATAACTGCAGGAGACAAAGTAAACACCCCTGAATTACATTTTTCTGGCTGCTGTCACTCCGTTGTCTGCAGTGCTTTGGCAAACATGGAAACACACCTAGCAGGATGGCTTTTTCCTCTATCATTGTGTGCAGTTTGGAAAATGTTAGATCTTCATTTCAAGATGAAAGGAAACATGTACACTATGTTGAGACACATGCAGTATTTGTAGCTGTGGGCTTTGTGTGGTGTGTTGAGGAATCCCATTTGAGCTGAGTACTTTGCCAATCAAAACACAGTACTAATAGCTGACTGGAGTTTCCATGAGATGTATATAAACATTTGTAATATATCAGTAGAAAGACATTCATGTTATAATCATCAAAGCTGAATAATTGAAATTGCATTAACTTTGAAGTATCACAGTGCTATTTTCCAACATGACACTTTGCATTGCACATCTTCTGTTTCAGTGAAGAGAGAGGACTAGAGACAGTTGTGCCTGAGGGTCAGTCCAAATGGTTTCCTTCTTTTGCTTTTCCCTATTTATCCGCTGAGCACACCTTGTCATTTCAATGTGGATAATTGGGTAATATTTGGTTGAGACGTTGACCATTGAGATTACAACCTATATTCACCCACTCAAAAAGACAGCCAAAGGTTAGTTACATTTCCAATGTGATATCACTATGCTTCCAACCATCTAAAAGCACAACCAAATTCCAGTGGAAAAGCAATATCAGATTTTCGGTTAGTTGTCACCCAAATGTCTATCATTGCACTTTCAACCATTTAAAAGCACAACAAAGTTAAAATGGAAAATACAATGTGAGATATTTAGTTTATTTATATAGCAGATTAATGTGCTATCACTGTGCTTAATCTAATAGCAGACTACAATTACCTGGATTACAGTTGAGATTATATTAAAACTACATTGTGCAAGTGATCAATGCCGTTTGAGATTCTGCACAGATTAATACAGCTATTGTGAAGACTTTACAGACCTGCGACGCCTTCTGCATGCTATCTTGAACATGCAGATTTATATGATTACATAAGAAGAAATGTATAGTTACAGTAACCTCAAAATGTGGTCGTGGATGTGTTACTCATTTTAAGGTTGAACGTTACATTAGTTTGTAAGATATCCTTAACTTTAGGCTATTTACTGTATTCCAAAAGTAATATTGAATTGTGTTTGGTTGACAATGCAACCAAATATCAACATTTAAAGGAGATATATTTACTGCTTGATAGTTCCATCTGAGCCACTAGCTTAATCCCACTCTTTAACTTCTATTTTTGGTTTAGTTGGAGACGTGAATCCAACACATAATTTGTTAACTTGTCGACAAGTTAATAGGCTATTTATTGTATTTCAAAAGTGATACTGAATTGGGTTTGGTTGTCAACACAACCAAATATAAACATTTGAAGGAGATTTATCTTCTGCTTGGATGGTTCCATCTGAACCACTGGCTTCTGACTTTTATTCCAGTTAGTCTATGAATTAAAAATGGATATGTTGGATTCTGGTCTTTATATGAACCAATAATCTAAATGAAAGAATATAACACAATTACATCCTATTGCAGTTTAAATAAAGTTTTGATTTGATAACATGTTTGAGACGTGAATCCAACATATCAATTATTAAATGTAGTATAAATTATTAAAGGTAGACTTAACGAAATGAAGGTAAGCGAGATGCAAAACTTTCTCATACGGTCACACACAGTATCTGCGCATGTGCACTGGTTCGTAAATTCGACTCCGATTTCAGAGCGCTCTCGTCTGAGTGTGCCAGAGCGCAGAATAACTGATGAATTTACGAACTCGCAACACCCGTTAAATATGACCGGTGTCAGTAAACGTCAGCAAGAAAACATTATTAAATGATTGCCAACAGCACAGTTACAGTCACTAACTCTCTAGATAACATGAAAACAGCCTAACAGACTGGAGGCAATTTACGAACACAATTCAATATCACTAAATATCATTACATTTGAAATCTACCAGAGCTTGAAACCCTAGGCCAACTGTATTGTCTACTTTATTGTTTAGTTGAATTCTGGGTTGAATTGAAAAAATAGCTGTCGACTTTGAAAATGCTATATAGGCCTAAATAGCATCATTGATAATATGAGTGACAAAGTATGGTCACATTTTGTTTGTTCTGTTTAACCTACCTTTGGAATGACTTCGATAGCAACTGTGAATCTATATAGTTTTTAAGTAGAGGTATCTCAACATTTGTTCTCACGATAGCACATTGGTCATAGTCAGTGATAAATGCCATAGCTATGCAGGGCTGGCGTTGGTTACAACCCTAGATGGGAGACCAAAGGGTAGCTGCCTAGCCTATTGTTTTTTTCTGATAGTGGACATTAAGTTGAAGATCTGACATTGTTTTAAAGGTACAAATTTCACAATGGTTTGTCTGTGTTGAAATGTGGTTACTATGATGACATAATCCTGTGGTTGAAATTTGACCCTCAAAACAACAGTTGATGATTTTTTGTACAACTCCAATGTATTTTCCACGTAGATTCCACATCACAAATGACATTTGAAACAATGTGGATGCAACTAGTTTGTGCCCAGTCCAGTGGGTCATCTCTCTGTCCTCATTTGCCTGAGTCACGGTGACACTGACTGCTGTGTTCTCATTCATGTTTGTTCAGAACGTTTTATAGCATAAATCCCATGTAGAGGTGAGTGACAGCTCCTCTTGCTAGGCCTATAATTAATCAGCGCCTCTGACTATTTACCCAACCCCTGCTATGCTACTGACAGCCATGATGGATTGTGGAAGTTGCTCAAGCTTGCAGGGACAGTTTGTCAGTCTTAAAGCTCTGTCATTCTGCTGTCATTCACAATGCATGGAATGGTCCTGACAATGCAGTTGAGGAATTGATGTTAACCATAAAAAATGGCAGTTTGTTGTCTGGTTGGTGAAGTATTAGCCGTAAACGTGGTGATTTATGTCATAGCTTCTCTGCCTTGACGTTGAGTTCTTTCATTGCTGTCATTTGTGAGGAAAGGGTAATTTACTTTTAATTAAGTACAGTAGTACACCTTTACGGGCTTACTTAGGTTTCAAATTCTCCTGGCGTCTATGAATCACATGATGAATGTTATGCAATATTCAATACATCATTCTGTGAGCTCGGCAGTGTAATCGGTATTTATTCATCATTTCACATGTGATTACATTGAGATTATACCATAATGTAAAAAGATAAATTGAGCTGTAAACACACAAGCTGTAAGGAGTCAACACTTTACCCGCACAGATTGAGAAATCCCTACCACCTAACCCCCTCCACCCTACCCCACCCCAGAGCCCTGGTCAAAAGTAGGGCACTAAATAGGGAACAGGGTGCCATTGGGGTCGCATACCCAGAGAGGGCTCTGTGCTGTGGTCCCCTGCCAAAGCTAATAAGGACTGGGGCTCTGCTGAGCTATCACACCATCTGTCTGTGACTCATGCTTCTGGAGAGCTGCCAGCCTGAACCAGCGCTAGGCAACCAGCCCAGCATTTACCTGACAGAAAATGGGACAGCCAACAATCACAGGAATCCTCTTCCCAGCAGGCAACTCCTAATTAGGAGCACTACTGAATGACTTCAGATAGATAAAATAATCAGAAGAACACAGTCCGAGATACTGACTCACATATGATAATGTGCTATAAGCCCAGTGGTGGAAAAAGTACCCAATTGTCATACTTGAGTAAAAGTAAAGATACCTTCATAGAAAATGACTCAAGTAAAAGTGAAAGTCACCCATTTAAAAACTACTTGAATAAAAGTCTAAAAGTATTTGGTTTTAAATATACAGTTCCAGTCAAAAGTTTGGACACACCGATTCATTCATGGGTTTTTCTTTATTTTGACTATTTTCTGCATTGTAGAATAATTGTGAAGACATCAAAACTATGAAATAGCAGATATGGAATCATGTAGTAACCAAAATTGTTATACAAATAAAAATATATTTTATATTTGAGGTTCTTCAAAGTAGCCACCCTTTGCCTTGATGACAACCAGCTTCATGAGGTAGTCACCTGGAATCCAATTAAATTAGCAGGTGTGCCTTGTAAAGAGTTCATTTGTGGATTTTCTTTCATTTTTAATGCATTTGAGTCAATCAGTTGTGTTGTGACAAGGTAGGGGTGGTATACAGAAGATAGCCCTGTTTGGTTAAGACCATGTCCATATTATGGCAAGAACAGCTCAAATAAGCAAAGAGAAATTACAGTTCATCATTACTTTAAGACATGAAGGTCAGTCAATACGGAAAATGTTAAGAACTTTGAACGTTTCTTCAAGTGCAGTCGCAAAAACCATCAAGCGCTATGATGTAACTGGCTTTCATGAGGACCGCCACAGGAAAGGAAGACCCAGAGGATAAGTTAATTAGAGTTTCCAGCCTCAGATTGCATCCCAAATAAATGCTTCACAGAGTTCAGGTAACAGACACATCTCAACATCAACTGTTCAGAGGAGACTGCGTGAATCAGGCCTTCATGGTCGAATTGCTGCAAAGAAACCACTACTAAAGGAGACCAATAAGAAGAAGAGACTTGCTTGGGCCAAGAAACACAAGCAACGGACATTAGACCGGTGGAAATCTGTCCTTTGGTCTGATGAGTCCAAATTTGAGATTTTGGTTCTAACTGCAGTGTCTTTGTGAGACGCAGAGTAGGTGAACGGATGATCTCTGCATGTGTGGTTCCCACCGTAAAGCATGGAGGAGGAGGTGTGATGGTGTGGGGGTGCATTGCGATACGCCATCCCATCTGGTTTGCGCTTAGTGTGACTATCATTTGTTTTTCAACAGGACAATGACCCAACACACCTCCAGGCTGTGTAAGGGCTATTTGACCATGAATGAGAGTGATGGAGTACTGCATCAGATGACCTGGCCTCCACAATCACCCAACCTTATCCCAAATATGATGGTTTGGGATGAGTTGGACCGCAGAGTGAAGGAAAATCAGCCAACAAGTGCTCAGCATATGTGGGAACTCCTTCACGTCTGTTGGAAAAGTATTCCAGGTGAAGGTGGTTGAGAGAATGCCAAGAGTGTGCAAAGCTGTCACCAAGGCAAAGGGTGGCTACTTTGAAGAATCTCAAATATAAAATATATTTGGATTTTTTAACACTTTTTTGGTTACTACATGATTCCATATGTTATTTCATAGTTTTGATGTCTTCACTATTATTATACAATGTAGAAAACAGTAAAAATAAAGATAAACCCTTAAATGAGTAGGTGTGTCCAAACTTTTGACTGAAACTGTACCTAGGTATCAAAATAAAATGTAATTGCTAGAATATACTTAAGTATCCAAAGTAGTAGGGATGACCAGGGATGTTCTTTTGATAACTGCGTGAATTGGACCCTTTTCCTGTCCTGCTAAACATAAAAAATGTAACAAGTGCTTTTGGGTGTCAGAGAAAATGTATTAAGTAAATAGTACATATTTTTTTTAGAAATGTAGTGAAGTAAAAGTAAAAGTTGTCAAAAATATAAATAGTGAAGTAAAGTACATATACCCCCAAAAACGTCTTAAGTAGTACTTTCAAGTATTTTTACTTAAGTACTTTACACCACTGTATAAGCCACATGAGAAAAAATGTTTTCAATGTGTTTTTTCCAGGGTCAGTGTTTGGATCACTTGACTGCACCCACAGCATGGGGATGTAGTCCTAATGTTGAATATGACCTCAACAGTGTGATTACTGTCATCCTCTACTCCCATCTCCTCGGGCCTCACCTGACTGGCTGACCTGATTGGCCGACAGAGTTATAAAGTGTAATATAATGTAGGAGCATCAGTAGAGAGGCTGGCTAAACGGCTCAGTGTGTGAATCATAGATGGATCCAGGTGGTTTGTTTTATTCTCCTCCCCTCCTCCCCCACTATTTCCATGAATCTTAACTGCCCACTCATGACCTGCAAAGCTGGCTGGGAGAGATACACGTGGTTGTTTCGGACAGGAGCACAAATTGGATTTAAATGTAACCGACCATTCATGAAAGGGGACCTTTTCTGCCATGCAAGTTCAGTCAGCCCCTGCTTAGCTGGTCCATCAGTATCATCATTGCAGTACTGTACTGTAGTTAATGACTAAACCACCCCCCGTCCAGATCCACTCACCAAACCACCATCACCTCCTCTCCCTCCCCGGAGAGTGATGATGCCCAACATGAAAGCTGTGGTCTATAGACTCTGTATGACAGTACATATGCTCCTGCTGCAAGGACCTCTTTGTTCTCCTCTACCCCTCTCCAATCCTTCAACCCATTGGCTGTCAATGGTCGGGTCAGCGGGTGACCTCACTGTGAAGCCACAGGGTTTATAAATGGACGTGTGGGCCAAGAAGACTTAGCCGAGAGGGCGAGGGTCGCCATGGGACTGCACGGCTCGGAGATAAACCGTGTCTGAACATTCTGAGAATGATCAAGGTTACTGGTGTAGATAATGAATGATTTCGCTTTTTTCCACGTTTTCCGCGACTGGAAAGAGCTGAGCCGCAGCTGACCAACATTAGTATTGAATTCCTCATGCTTTGACAACATGTTGGGTGGACTTTCTGACTGCCTGGGATTAGGGTAGCTCTGTAGACCCCTTATTGTCCCATACAGATGTAGGATCTTAGTGTGATCACCCTGTTGCAGGTGAACTTTCCTGCAATACAGGGCATTTAAAACCTTTAGTGTATTTGAGGTTTAAAAAAGCTTCTGAAGTTTGTATTTTCCACTTTTAAATTTCAGACGCGAGAAATGCATCAATCCCTACAAAAATGTCCATTAATTATAATACGCATAATAATTCACATTTCCTTTTGCTGCAGGATTATTTTCCTACTGTAGCAAACTAGCTCAAATTAAGATCCTTCGTCTGTAGGTTTTACATTACACTGAAGATTGGATAATTCCCAGAAAGTAATTGTCCAACACCCCAAAAATATATTTTTTCTCTCTCAAACTCTCTCTCACACACTGTGTTAAGATACCTACCCACAAATCCAACCCATTATGACATTAGATATGGGATATGTCCATGGGTGTTATGTTTGTTGGTCCAAATGCAGACGCAGAGTTTCCTCCGCTGAGTAGGGAGGTTGTCCCTCACAATTACAAAGGACTTACAGTAATATTATTTTGTGCCCCCTTAAGAAATAAATTCAAATGTTTTTGCCATTTTCAGTGATATTAAAATCGATATATAGCAGCCCTATGTCATTCTCCCCGAGGCAATCAACGTTAGCTTGAGAGGACTTATTGGAGGTAGGAGCAGAGAGAGTTTGGGCGGTAAAGAAAGCCTAGGATCAGTTGGATCAGTCAGAGTTTGGGGCAGTGGATTTTGGCACACAGTGGATACTCAGGCAACCCGTCTTTTTCTAAGAGACTCACAGAGGTCTCAACTGGTCATGGCAGAGCTATACATCTGGCTCTGGGTTGTGGTGGTAGACAGACAGCATTACGTCCATAACAATATCCCCAGCATGACTGTCATATCACAACTATAGTGCCAAAGTGGCCTGTATGTCCTGATTCTCTGTGAACTCTGTAATGAAACCAACATGTTTCCCTGGTGTCCGTTGCTAGATTGTGTGATCTGTATAATTGTGGAACTTCACTTCAGCCATTTACTTTATCGATACAACAACAACTTTCAAATGTAACAGCATCTTTGGGAATAAATATTTGAATTAGTATAGGCAATAGTCCCAAATTATTTTATCTTGAAAAAGCCCCTCTGATCCCAGCCAGGCCATTTGTGGAACTTACATGTGCTCTCCCCAGACAGACTCATCTGCACCATCTGGATTGAGGTGGATTGTTGCTACAGATCCCATTACAGTGAGTGACGAAGCTGTGGGAATATCCATCAGTGTCTTCAGTCTGCCTCTGCTTCAGTCCTCAGACTAGGCCCACTCTGCCACAGGGGCCTGTGGTGTGGAGGGGTTCTTCTCTGTCCCTGCTCCCCAGCTAGTAGAGCCATTCTCGGGCAGGGCTGGGTGAGAGCTGCCCCCTGTGTGCCCAACAACGGACTGGTGACTTTGGCAGTGTCAGGCAGAGCTAAGAGGCTGCACCTGCTCTCTGTGTAAAAAACTCTGACTGTCTGAGTGGAAAGACATGATGCTGGAAGGAGTCTATAGTGTCAGTGTCAACTATGTTGTGTTGTGTTATGCAATTTTGTGCGCTCTTGCATTATTGGAGTTGTAATTATTATTATTATTTTCTATTTATTAATTTGTTTTTGGCCCAAACATGGTACTTTTATGCATAATATCACATAACAGCACTATTTTGATATACACATTACATTACATTTGGATAAATAGTGCTTAGACATGATATATATTATTTTCAGTCCCAACTATTACAGATTAAATCCACCCCTCAGCTTCTCTCAGCCCATCCTACCTATCTCCATAGACCCCCCTCTCTTGACTTACTTGTGCCGTATATTTTTTTCTACTGTGCTGTGATGTCTTGCATGGATTCTGAACCTTCAGTTTGTCAGTATGAACCATTAACTATGTTGTGTTGTGTTGTGTTGTGACATTCTGTGTTGTGTTGTGTTGTGCCATTCTGTGTTGTGTTGTGTTGTGCCATTCTGTGTTGTGTTGTGTTGTGTTGTGCCATTCTGTGTTGTGTTGTGCCATTCTGTGTTGTGCTGTGCCATTCTGTGTTGTGTTGTGTTGTGCCATTCTGTGTTGTGTTGTGTTGTGCCATTCTGTGTTGTGTTGTGTTGTGTTGTGCCATTCTGTGTTGTGTTGTGCCATTCTGTGGTGTGTTGTGTTGTGCCATTCTGTGTTGTGTTGTGTTGTGCCATTCTGTGTTGTGTTGTGCCATTCTGTGTTGTGTTGTGCCATTCTGTGTTGTGTTGTGTTGTGCCATTCTGTGTTGTGTTGTGCCATTCTGTGTTGTGTTGTGTTGTGCCATTCTGTGTTGTGTTGTGTTGTGCCGTTCTGTGTTGTGCCGTTCTGTGTTGTGTTGTGCCATTCTGTGTTGTGTTGTTTTGTGCCGTTCTGTGTTGTGTTGTGTTGTGCCGTTCTGTGTGCTGTTGCTTTATTGCATTTTGATTTGTTAGATTATTTTGATCATTTCTGCTGTGCTACAGTATGTGGGCATGCATCACTTAAAATAACCTTCCATTTACATTCAAGTAAGACGTAAACCTGTTTCCACGAAGAGAAGGTTCCAGGGACTGATTTGTAAATGAGCATGCTGTCTTACTGTGGTCCCAGCTCACGAGCCTCCTTGTCATTAGCATGGAGGAGTAAGGTGGAGCAGTACAGATGAACTCTATCATCACACCTACCTAGCAGCTACGAGCTGTCTATCAACACCTGGCTGAAGAGAGGCAGGAAGTAGTGCATCCTCCTGCGGGGAGGGAGAGAGGGAGGGAGCATTCTCTCTCTTCCTCGCGCCTGGCCCACTGCCACCACCACACCATTCGTTCGCACTGCTGCTGTGAATGGTAATAGCCGAACTGGAGCAACTGTAATCCTAGTTAAATCCCTGATCACGCACCAGGATATCCAAGCGATTCAGTTAGTATGGTGTGACTGTAATGAGGGGATGTTGCGGGTTGGTTTTGACCATGCAGGATCACATCAGCTGTTCTAATGTGTATTGTAGGTATATTACCACTGTCATCTGATGCGGGGTTGATTTCACCTGGTCTGGTCTAACCATAGAAATATAATTACTAGAATCTGAATCCCCGTTCAAGTCAATGGGTCTGTGATGGGCGGATGGCCATTCTAGTGGTTCTATTTCTATGGGTCTCCCAACACTACCCACATTCACTTCCAGACAGTTTTTCACTTAGTCTGTCATTGTGGGTTCCCAGGTAGCCTAGCTAGTATACTTCAGCTTTGTGGCGGAAGCTGTTAACTGAAACGGTTTGTTTGACTCCTTAGGGTAAAGATCAAATTCTTCCATTTCCCCATTCCCATATCATCATTGAGGAGATTATGGTTTCTCAAATGAACCATTTTGCCTATGAGTGTTACCTTTCTGTACCTCAGAGGACTAAAGACCACAGAGCCATTGACTTCACTGCTGCAGTGTAAAAAAAAAGGAGAAAGAATGAAGAAGAAAATCTTGTTTGTGTTGTTGTGTTCCATGAGTAAGTGTGAGTTGTCTGGGAGGTAGATGAGGTAGGATATTTATACGCCTCTCCTTCATACCTCAGAGATGCACATCAGGTTAGAAAAATAACTGCCTTCACATTTATTTGATTGATTGCTAAAAGGAGCTTCTGCTGTTTCAGTCAAAACAGTCCTAAATCAAACTTGTCACAAAGTTCCGGATTTAACAAGGCGTCACATACTAGGAGAGGGGAGAAACAAAAGTTTATTATGGAGCACGGTTGCATGCGCACCATTTTTTAGAGTGTCGGTGAAGTGAAAGTCTTTGATAAACATCTAAGAATAATTATTGAGTTATCGGCTTGGGTTGTGTGCTTATGTACACACAGTATATCTTTCAATTACAGAGGGCTTCTTTGAGATAAAGTGGCGATAGAAAAACATGTTGAAACCATTATCTTCAGAACGTACATATATTTTTATCTACTTATTTGAGCAGTTTCAGATTTAAAAATCAAATTTTTATATGAATCATTTAGCCAAAGTTTCCAAGGTATGTTGGTAAAATCTGCTGATAATAAACTTTGTTAGAAGTTACAAATGTGTGGAGTTTTGTAAGTTCACAGGAATTAGGTCACAGTGTTTCCGTCCCTGATGTCCATAGAACCCTTTCCACACAATTCTACCCACATTTTATTTTGTAAATCAACTGTTTTAACTGGACCATGCGGGACGACCTATGACCCATGACTTGTGTAAATGTACTTTTGACAATAAAATGTTTTATCATTTGATTTAAAGTATTATACATCGTTAAACATTTGTTAGATATATCAAAAAGCCATATCCCTGTACGCGCCCTTTCTCCTCTGTGTGGGGTGCATCCCAAATGACACCATATTCACTATATTGAGCATGACTTTTGACCAGACAGCTATGGTCAGTGCGCTATAGGGAATTTGGGACACAGGCTAGGAGCGGACGGTTCCACCTGGACCCCATCATGGCTGCTGTGCCGTGGTGAGCTGAAGTCTGGGACATCGGACACCCTTTCCTGGCTGATGATGCTGATGAATCTGCCTACCCCTTGCCCTGTGGCCTCTACCAGATCCATCCTGCAGGGAAACAAGTGTGTCTGTCTCTCTCTGGCTGTGTCCCAAATGGTGCCCTATTCCCTATGTCGTGCACTACTTTTGGACCAGAGCGTAGTGGGCCCGGGTCAAAGGTAGTGCACTAGAGAATAGGGTACCATTTGGGACGCATGCTCTGTCGGTGTATCCCAGACCAAACACATAGAGGAGATCCACACTGAACTATTAATACCAATTGGCTTCTCTTGATAGTTACAGATATTTTTCCACATGCTTTTCGGCATCCTCAAAGATCATTTAGAGACCTATCACCACAACAGAAGGATAATATTCCTCACTAAGAGAGGCTGAAAAACCACAGGGTACTCTGTCTGATATTTATGAACATGATTTGTGAAACTTTTCTGACCACAAGGAGAGGTATGTATACTGGGTGTTGGAAAGAGAGGTCTGATATATATCCCACAAGCACATTTAATGGCTCCTTTTATTGTGTCTAGAAACACAGCCCTCAGGGACTTCTGTTTAAGGTTGTTATACATTCTGTTGCATGCCAAACACAACAAGACAGGCATTATTTTTCTCCCTTTGGTAGAAGTGTTCAAAATACTTGGGGAGGAGTGTTTGCACTCTACACATCAACAAGCAGGATTCCTGAAGGGCATATCCAATCATCATAAAGAGATCTTCAACTCACAACAGGAAGTACCTTTCTCAGGTGAACCCAATGATATTACATGACAGTGTCCACTGAATGGTGACATCCTTGTTATAGGATGTTTTCTGCCAAATGTATTCAGTCGCTTATTTCCTGAGGTGAACGTGTTGACTAGCTAGAACTAAGAGCAATTTAAAGTGTAGTAGTTTATCTGTTTTTTCATCCGGTTACCGTGTGCTTTATGGTCTAGCCAGGCCCATGCAGAGCAGCCACACCCTGCCTAGGTTCCTAACCATGTCATGTCTCTAGAGCCAGGCTGTTCTGTTGAGCAGCGCTCTGGCCTCAGGCTTGGTTTGTCAGTACAGTAAGCGGGACGGGAAGCCCTGATGCCAGTGTGTCATGTAGATTTTTCACTCAGCATATTAGATATGTCACTTCACTGTACCCTGATGCTGGTATCAGCTAAGTGTAAGTGCATGCATAAGATGTGTGTGTGCCCTTGTCCACAGACACACCAGGGAGACCAGACCTTGTCAGTCAGGAATCTCATCCCCCCCTTCTCTCCTCTTTACACCCTTCCCCCTTAACACTATGACCATATTTATCCCCCAAGGACTATCTAACACTGTGGACTTATCACTGAATATGAAGTAAAGAATGCATGAACCAAAACAACAACACTGACAACGATCAATGGCTCTGTGCAGTACGTGTGAAAGGGGAGATTGGGACTAGTGGATACAGGGCAGTTATTCCATGATCAAGAGGATAGGGATGGGCCCGGGGGTGGGGCTGGAGATGGGCCTGAGGATGTGACTGGAGCTATGGGACTGGAGCTATGGGACTGGGCTCGGGATGGGTCTATGAATGGGAATAGGTATGGGACTGGGGGGATAAGCCAAGAGATGTGGCTGGGGCTTGCAGCTGGTGATGGGTTTTTAGCAATGGACCTGGGGTTAGGGGTAGAGCTGGAGATGTGGCGGGGGCTGGTGGATAGGTCTGGTGGCTGGGGGACAGGGGGGCAGGGGGCTTGGCTTGCTCTAATGACAGGGTGGTGGGCAGCTGGATCCTGTTTTCCAGTCTGATTGGGGAGCTAGCGTAGCGGGGCTGAGGCATGGACAGCTCGAGCACTAGTTCCGTCTGTGGGCCCTATGTTCATTAGTGGAGCAGCACTGTGGCCTGTTCACAAGCGTATCAAGTTAAAAAGGAATGCCTGGCCACAGAGGGATTTTCCTGATGGAACAGGGAGGAGGGAAGAGGAGGGGATAAAAGGATGGTAAACTTGAATTGGAAACTACAACCGTGAGACACTTGAAAGTCATCTCTGATCACCCTGTTTTTATTCCAGGCTGTGTTTCTTCTTTTTCCCTTCGTCCCTCCATTACACAAAGCACGCTCAGGCATTCGTGTCTTTTGTTTTTGCATGGTATTTAAAGTAAAATTAAAATATCTCTTTCTTTTCTGTCTCTGGCCTGCTCATCTTGTGATTATTTGGAGACCTGGGTCCTGCGTTCTGTGTTTATCACTGTTTTCTCCAGGCTGTACTGCTCCGCCTGCCTCCCCGCCTGCTTCCCACTGGCCTGGTCCAGGAAGAATGCCTGTTGATCAGGTTTCAGTCTGCTTGTGTTTGCTGTCTGTGACTGGACTGGCAGAAACCAATAAACACTACACCCCCCCGTTAAGGAACCATTCTTGCCGAGCCAAAATGCACGAGGCGTTCATGTTGGCCTATAAGGGAACTGGCTCTTTTCCCCCCATTCTCCTCCCCTTCCAACTGCAACATTTGCCTCCTTTTTTCTTCTGCCCCATTTGTCTAAATTCCTTAAATACCTGGAGATATGCCGCATGCAACCTCACCAATACAGCCAATTAGAAGCTGGCCTGAGCTCTGACACTCCTGGGAGAGAACGATTGAATTATTTAGTGTATCACTGTAACTGAATCTATTTTTCTATGACGCTGTGGACCCCGGCACTCCATTTGTCTCCTGTTCTGGGGGTAGAGACCACAGGGTTCTGTTGGGGTGGTCCTTTATGTTTGGAATCTGGTCCGCCTAGCTGCCCTGCTTCCAAATGTTTGAATTTTTCTGCCTAATCTGGATTGAATTTGTCGCCTCCACCTTCTTCTGTTTCATGTAGTTTGTAGTTGCAGCAGGACTCATGTGGTTTGTATTGTCAAACAGACTGTTGGAGCTCCACCGTCCTCATTACGGAAGAAAATACCTACTTTGATAATACTTTTTTTATGGGGCATACTGTGTCATTATTTTGACAAATTCACATGGTTCAGACACAAGATTGTCATCGGCGTATATTGAGAGTTGCATTTGTTACGGTCTTGAACTAGGGCATTTGTTAAAGTTCGAAGCTGTAAGGAATTCTATTGGCTGAGAAAGGCATTATCATAGGCTTTATCTTCAAACATGATCATAGGCTTTATCTCTTCAAAAATGATCGTAGGCTTTATCTCTTCAAACATTATCATAGGCTTTATCTCTTCAAACATGATCATAGGCTTTATCTCTTCAAATATTATCATAGGATTTATCTCTTCAAACATGATCATAGGATTTCTCTCTTCAAACATTATCGTAGGCTTTATCTTTGCGAACAATACACCAGCATACAGTACATAAATACACACACATGCACACTCGCTTGCAAGCTCCTATTCCTGTTGGACGGCCTGTCATCTTCTTCATAAGTCTGCTAACAATAGTCCTGTCAGAGGAAGACAGAGGTATATCCTGGACAGTCTGGCACACAGCCTCTCTATGTGACAGCATGTAAGCAATGTTTATCTTCCTCCTACGCATTTACTGACTGGCATTCTCCTCATTTTAGACGCCTTACGGTTGAACGTACACAGCGCCTTGAGAAAGTATGCATACCCCTTGTACATGTTGTTGTTTTACAGCCTGAATTCAAAATGTTCTAAATATATTTTTTCTCACCCATCTGCACACAATACCCCGTAATGACAAAGTTAAAACCTGTTTCTAGAAATGTTTGCAAATGTATTGAATATGAAATACAGAAATATCTCATTTCAAATCAAATCATATTATGTTGGTTGCGTACACATATTTAGCAGATGTTATTGCTGTTATTACATAAGCATTGCCATCACTCAGTCATGTTAGAATTACGTTTGTCAGCTATTGCAGCTGTGAGTCTTTGTGGGTCAGTCTCTGAGAGCTTTGCACACCTGTGTTGTGCAATATTGCACATTATTATTTTTTAAATTCTTTGGTTGTTGATCATTGCAAGACATCCATTTTCAAGTCTTGCCATAGATTTTCAAGACCATTGAAGTCAAAACTGTAACTAGGCCACTCAGGAACAGTTAATGTTGTCACGACTTCAGCCGAAGTTGGTCCCTCTCCTTGCGTACTAGGGTACCAGCCGGTTCTAGCACCGTGGTATCAGAGCCAGATCGAGGCTCCTGCGGTGAATGAATGGTTTAGGCGCTCAGAGGAGACCTGGGAGGCCGCCCATGTGCACCTACAACAAGCCGTGAGGCGGTAGAAGACGAGCGCCGACCGCCACCGCAGTGAGGCCCCGGTGTTCGCACCGGGGGACAGGGTCTGGCTCTCAACTCGAAACCTGCCCCTCCGCCTGCCCTGCCGGAAGCTGGGCCCGCGGTTTGTGGGGCCCTTTAAAGTCCTGAGGAGATTGAACGAGGTATGTTATAAGCTACAGCTCCCCCCCAGATTACCGTATTAACTCCTCGTTCCATATTTCTCTTCTCAGGACTCAAGGCGCCGGGAGAGATGTTGGGTGCCGGTGGAGGACATCCTGGACCCGTTGTTGCTGCTGGAGTTTCACCGTCTCCACCCGGATCACCCTGCGCCTCGTACTCCGGGTCGTCCCCGAGGCCGGTGTCGGCGCGCGGCTAGTGCCGCGCGTCAAGGGGAGGGTACTGTCACGACTTCAGCCGAAGTTGGTCCCTCTCCTTGTTCGGGCGGCTTTCGGCGGTCGACGTCACCGGTTTTCTAGCTACCGCCGATCTACTTTTCATTTTCTATGTTTTTGTCTTCATTATACACACCTGGTTTCCAATCACTTAATTATTTGTTCCTTATTTAAACCCTCCGTTTCCCTCATGGTTTTGTGCGTGTTTGTTATATGTTAGATGTTCTTTTTATTGTGAGCTTGGATTTTACTACCTATTTTGGTAGTTTGTAATTTGAGTAAAGATACGTGATTTACTCATCTCCGTTGTCCTGCGCTTGACTCTGCCTACCTGCTACACAGAGACTTCTGACAAATGTTGTCTTGGTAAGCAACTCCAGTGTATATTTTTTTCCCCTGTGTTTTAGGTTATTGTCCTGCTGAAATGTGAATTTGTCTCCCAGTGTCTGTTGGAAAGCAGACTGAACCAAGTTTTTCTCTAGGATTTTGCCTGTGCTTAGCTCTATTCCATTTCTTTTTATCAAACAAAAACCTCCCTGGTTCTCCCTTGATTTTTCCCAAACATAACTCTTTGTATTCAGGACAAAAAGTTCATTTCTTTGCCACATTTTTTGCTGTTATACTCGTCTTATTGCAAACAGGATGCATGTTTTGGAATATTTTTATTCTGCAAAGGCTTCCTTCTTTTCACTCTGTCATTTACTGTAGGTTAGCATTGTTGAGTAACTACAATGTTGTTGATCCATCCTCAGTTTTCTCCTATCACAGCCAATAAACTCTGTAACTGTTTTAAAGTCACCATTGGCCTCATGGTAAAATCGCTGAGCGGTTTCCTTCCTCTTTGGCAACTGAGTTAGGAAGGACGCCTGTATCTTTGTAGTGACTGAGTGTATCGATACACCATAAAAATGTATTACTTCACCATGCTCAAAGGGATATTCAATGTCTGCTTTTTATTTTTACCCATCAACCAATAGGTGCCCTTCTTTGCACAGCATTGGAAAACCTCCCTGGTCTTTATGGTTGAATCGGTGTTTGAAATTCACTGCTCGACTGAGGGAACTTACAGATAATTGTATTTGTGGGGTACATAGATGGGGTAGTCATTTAAAAATCTTGTTAAACACTATAGTCCAGGCAACTTATTACTGACTTGTTAAGCACATTTTTTACTCCTGAACTTATTTAGCCTTGCCATAACAGAGGGGCTGAATACGTATTGACTCAAGATATTTTAGCTTTTCATTTTTCATGAATTAGTAAAAATGTAAAAAAACATAATTCCACTTTGACATTATCGCAAATGAATCAATGTAAAATGCAGGCTGTAACCCCCCTCAAGGGGTGTGAATACTTTCTGAAGGCACTGTAGATATAATCTGAGAAGTATTTCTGATGAATGGTTCTTGACTGAAATAGAACATTGGAGAAAGATAATGGAACATTGAACAGTAAAGTATTATACTTTGGTACAAGATCAACAAACACATAATGTAAAGGTACATTTAGTAATCTATTAACAAGGCTCTCTGTCTTTTAAAGTAGGTCTAATCATTTTTTCTAAGGTGTCTTTAAACACAAACGTTCATTAATGACTTATAATGAACTAACTTGTTGTCTTGGTATCCTGAGCTGTAGTCACCCCAAAAAAGTGTCCGAAGTTCATTCGGCTCCAAACCGTTTTACGTTCCCTCGCCATACATCACCATAAATCATTTTCCTGTAAACAGTAGTGACATGGAGCCTCATGTGTATTTCCATATACATTTAGGAGACCTCAAGCACTGTAACACGAGCTCTGCTCTGTTTGGGAGACAACTGTAGAGACGTTAAGCTCACATGTGTTTTGGTGCAAGCTCATTCCTGTGTGTACGCGTTTCTCCTCTTGGAGACGTAAGCAGTAAGTACATGTTGTACACAGATGCTAATTTATTCTTATTGATACAAATCAAGTTGTCGCGCTTAAGCATGGTAATGCTACCAGTAACAATAACACAGACACAGACTCGCGCTCTTCGTAGGCAGCTGTGTGTCGCCACCATAGGGTAGGCCTGGCTGGGGAGTTGCTGTGTGCGGCTGCTACATGTCTGGTAACAGAGACTGGGTGGAATAATTCATGCTGCAGTATATGGGGACACCATTGGCTCATTTGTGTTTCAAGGACAGAGACCCACTTTATTGGACTTACAATCCTTAAAAAAAAAAATACTCCTTAAAACACAACATGAGTTTCGTAGTTTTAACTATAATATAAGTCCTTCTGCGGGATTACAAGGTTGGACATAGTAATCATGGATGTTCCATTGTCAGTTTGCTGCTCCCGTCATAACTCCTGTGTGTGGGTCTGTGTGTGTGAGCTGTGTCCTCCCTCCCAGCAGCTTTTCATCAGGGCCTGGTCCCGCGTTAGGCTCTCAACACCGGATGACAACTGGCAGCCTCAGCTCCTGAAACCCAGGAGAAGTGCTGAAAAACGCCCCTGATTACGGTCCATTATTAATTGTGAAAGCAACAAGCAGGAACCACAGCGATCATTTTCTGGGGCCTGGCGGTATGCGTTCGATGAGCCTAACCTTGGTCCTCTTATCTCTCTAATCCCAAGCTCATCCCTTTCCTGTCCGCACCGGCTCAATATTCTGGCTCTGGGGCTGACCCAGTACGGAAGGGTGCTGGGAGGGACCTAACTGGGGGGTGAGTTAATGGGCTGGGGACAGATTGAGGGCGTAGGGATAACATGGGGCGCGCACGCACGTACACACACACACACACCCAGCAGTGCCTCGATACTCCAGTCCAGAGGACCACTCTGAGGTCCAGGTGCAGGGTCTTAATGAACCCGGGGCATGAGGGGGTGAGGCAGGGGGAGAGGCGGGTGTTGTGTTCTCCCAGGCCCATGTGAAGTCTCACTCATCACCGCGCCCCTCTTTGACCCTGGATTAGTTTCCTCTTCCAGGTTTAGTGGCAGGATGCTGGCCCTTAGCCTGGGCCTTTTCCCAGTACCTGAACACTGTGAGATAGCCTTTGTTTCCCAGGGGAAGGATATTACTGTTGCGCCTGTTGCCTGGAGTTGACTATGTAAAGCCAGCTTGGCGTTCTCACAACATAAGTGGTGGTGCCCATCTGGCGTAGCGGACAGGACTCTTTGTTCCCAGTCCTTATGAATCCATCCTGTTACGCTTGTGTTGTGATATACTTATTGCATAAAGCGTTTGTCTTATTGTTTGGGTGATATGCTAAGAGGACATGTGTTCTTTTTATTTTAATTAGGGGATGTCTTTTTGTGTCTTTTTATTGTTTTAGGGATAAATACCAAAGGAACTCTTCCCTGAGGGTAGTGATCACCACTCATTGTGTGACATTCGTCCTATATGCATTGAGAACCCTCTTTTCTAAACCAGAAGCATATCCTGTCCTTTAGAGGGACTGCAATGTCGTGTGATCCTAATGCATGACAAATAGACAGTGGAATGAACTGACAAAATGGCTGCCTTGTACATACCCTGTACTCACTGTACAAAATATCATACAATTTTTACTAAGGGCGGGGAAGTGTATTCAAATGCGTCTCATTGCTAATCTAGAATCAGGTCCCCCCTGTCCAAATAATCTAATTCACTAACTTTATCCAATATCAGCACTCCTGTGAATATGGGCCCAGATCACCTCTTATAATGAAGTTGTATGGAGAGAGTTTATTTGGTAGTAAATGGATTTTCAGGGGCACCCACCCCAGGTATGTATTTGTCCTGGAAGCCTGTGTGTTGTTTTTGGTAGGAAATATGATTGGGTACATGATTGGGAAATGGAAGGATACATGTTTTCAACACATCTGCTTACTTTAGACGGAGCGATAGACAGGTGGGAGGAGAGGAACGTGTGAGGTTAGAGGAACGTGTGAGGTTAGAGGAACGTGTGAGGTTAGAGGAACATGTGAGGTTAGAGGAACATGTGAGGTTAGAGGAACATGTGAGGTTAGAGGAACGAGTGCCTTCATCAGGAAGTGGTAAAAAAGGGTTTTGGCATGTCTTGTGAATGTGGTATGCATAAACACAAACACACACATCGCTTATTCCTAGAACCGGCCACACACACACAAAAAACACACAAAACACACGCACGCACACGTTTTGTCTGCGTTCTCTCCATGGCCTTTCATGCAGCCTGGGTTATCTTTCCTCATATCTCCATTGACTTCCTCACACCTGCTGATAAAAGACATCCTCACTGGAAACCCAACGCCTGTCAGCACTTCTACCAATCCTGGGTCTGCTCCTCAGAAGTGCCCAAAATATTTCTGCCTCTCTCACAAAGTCTCCCTCCCTCCCTCCCATCTTTGCCTCAGATACTCCCACCTCTACCTCCACTTCCTTTTAAAAAACGTGTTGGAAGAAGAAAAAGAGGTGAAAGATCTCATCAGATCCCTAGATTGTCCCTTTGTTGAAGTATTGTTTAGTGCGAGTAGAGGGTGGCAGTGCTGTGTAGTAGAGATCCTCTGGGCTGCCTGGCTGAGTCTGCTGAGAGGTGAATGGAGGTGGCAGGGTGTTGATAACCGAGAGGCATGGAGGTTACAATATGTGCTAATAGACGTCTTCCTAAAGAGGGGATCACAATACAACCTAAAGCTTTGTACCGCTAGTATTTAACGTGTCTAAGTTTAGCTCTTTGTGTGTCTTATCTAAACACGTGAATATGTTGACGTTGGTATGGATATGCAGTTGTATTTCAGGTTTTTGATTTTGCTTCAGGGCCATTTACTTTAAAGGTGAACACAATAATAACTCCTATTCAATGGATGACAGAGACCTGTATTCAGACAGCATGTAGGCTATTATAGCCGCACAATTTGGCAATAGAAAAGATTGAAGTAATGCATGTTATCTCCTGAACTACGGTATCTTATAACACGCATTGTGTAACCAGCTGGCAAGGATTGCTGTGTGTGTGTATTTGCGTGTATAGGCATCTCTCTCTTTTCCTTTCCACGCCTACCTACAGAGGTGGCCTAACTAACAGACATCCCATGCAGCCTGTGGGGCCTGACAATTGGACAAGCCTGAAGATGAATGAAGCACAATTACTGAGGAGGGTAACAAATGTTCCTAATGATTTATACCTAGATCGGGTTGCTTTATTTTCGCCCGGCAACTATTTATCCAGGAGGACAGTGGTGGAGCAACCCTTGCTCTAGGCTCCATACGATGATGGTCTCACACTCTGCTGCAGACATTGACTAATGGGCTATTTGAGACCACCGCCATTGATATTTACCTCATTTTCTTTGCTCTAGATTCCATAACAGCACTGGGGCATTGTCAGGTTTGAGGTTACCCATCTATTTAGTTATTTTCTCTAGCTGGAGGTGACGGGGGTTAGAGGTCACCTCTCACTCGTCCTAGACGTTTTGAGTCGTTTTCGGGCCCCAGGTGGTGGAAGGAGAGTGAGGGCAGGTCAAACAGTCACCCTGGAGCACATAGAGAGAGAGACACGAACCCAGCCCTTCTTCCATGTTTTCATTTGTCTGGCTCACCCAAGCCATCACCTTAACACAGTCCCTGTCTATGTTGAGGAATAAAACACAAGAATGTTGTTGTTCTTTGGTTAAAACTAAGACATTCTCTATTCTGAAGTCCAAGTTCAATATAGAATCAAGTGGTGTACAAAACTGACATGAAGGCTCAGCGTGGCTTTGATGTAGTGCATATCTTTTAGAGGCATGATATCATTATATTTACTGTAGCAAAGATCTCCGAACATGCGCTCTAGAAATGTTAGAATGTACTGGGTGCGTTCCACAAACCAAAGAGCATGCAATTGAATTCAAACAAGGAAAAAGGTGTCCATCAAAAGCTCACATATCAAAGACCTAAATATTTCCTATCAAAACTGCATTTCCCTTGTATTGTATAGGCTGTCTGAAGCTCGGATCGACCATCATGTATTCAGTTTGGGCACAGTTCCTCCCCCGTGTTCATAAAAGTGTGTAGTGTGTACTCTCCCTAAGAGTGTGTGTACTCACACCCTTTGGAAACACTGCAGAGAAACTCTGCCATTCCATGTCTGTTGAGATAAGAATCAGCAGACATACACAACACAGTTAGTTTTACCAGCGTTAACATTTAGAATAGTCAACCTAGGCCCATTTGTAATGGTTCTGACCATGCCCTACTGACCATGCCATTCACTTTAGCCAAATACATTTAAACTCAGTTTTTCACAATTCCTGACATTTAATCCTAGTAAAAATTCCCTGTCTTAGGTCAGTTAGGATCACCACTTTATTTTAAGAATGTGAAATGTCAGAATAATATTAGAGAGAATGATTTATTTCAGCTGTTATTTCTTTCATCACATTCCCAGTGGGTCAGAAGTTTACATACACTCAATAAGTATTTGGTAGCATTGCCTTTAAATTGCTTAACCTTCGGCAAACATTTCAGGTAGCCTTCCACAAGCTTCCCACAATAAGTTGGGTGAATTTTGGCCCATTCCTCCTGACAGAGCTGCTGTAACTGAGTCAGGTTTGTAGGCCTCCTTGCTCGCACACGCTTTTTCAGTTCTGCCCACAAATTTTCTATAGGATTGAGGTCAGGGCTTTGTGATGGCTTCTCCAATACCTTGACTTTGTTGTCCTTAAGACATTTTGCCACAACTTTGGAAGTATGCTTGGGGTCATTGTCCATTTGGAAGACCCATTTGCGACCAAGTTTTAACTTCCTGATTGATGTCTTGAGATGTTGCTTCAATATATCCACATAATTTTCCTTCCTCGTGATGCCATCTATTTTGTGAAGTGCACCAGTCCCTCCTGCAGCAAAGCACCCTCACAACATGATGCTGCCACCCCCGTGCTTCACGGTTGGGTTGGTGTTCTTCGGCTTGCAAGCCTCCCCCTTTTTCCTCTAAACATAACGATGGTCATTATGGCCAAACAGTTCTATTTTTGTTTCATCAGATCAGAGGACATTTCTCCAAAAAGTCCAATCTTTGTCCCAATGTGCAGTTGCAAACCGTAGTATGGTGGTTTTGGAGCAGTGGCCATGTGTGGTCCCATGGTGTTTATACTTGCGTACTATTGTTTGTACAGATGAATGTGGTACCTTCAGGCATTTGGAAATGTATGTCAATTAGCCTATTAGAAGCTTCTAAAGCCATGACATCATTTTCTGGAATTTTCCAAACTGTTTAAAGGCACAGTTTACTTAGTGTATGCAAACTTCTGACCCACTGGAATTGTGATACAGTGAATTATAAGTGAAATAATCTGTCTGTAAACAATTGTTGGAAAAATTACTTGTGTCATGCACAAAGTAGATGTCCTTGGGCGGCAGGTAGCCTAGTGGTTAGAGCGTTGGACTTGTAACCGGAGGGTTGCAAGTTTGAATCCCCGAGCTGACAAGGTAAATGTTAATTAAGGCAGCCCCCCGCACCTCTCTGATTCAGAGGGGTTGGGTTAAATGCGGAAGACACATTTCAGTTGAAGGCATTTGGTTGTACAACTGACTAATAATGGTGACTTTGACTTTGACTAACCAACTTGCCAAAACTGTAGTTTCTTAACAAGTGGTTGAAAAACTAGTTTTAATGACTCCAACCTAAGTGTATGTAAACCTCTGACTTCAACTGTATATTATGCTTTACTTTCATATCTTGGCACACCTATATAGAAGAGGAATGAAGTTGACAACATTACATTTAAAAATGATGTAACCCATTGAATTAGCTGTTAGGGGGTCAAAGGTTAGGGGAGGTGGGATGACCAGAACATTCTGCTTTTACAAAATCATATGCTTTTTTCAAATGAAACAAAATACCTTCTGCTTGTTAAAGCATTTAGAATAAATGTGTTTATTTCTCGCTCTCTTTCTCTCCTAAGACCTTACTGTACTATACAATGACGCTGGAAACTCCCTGGTTACAGAATTGCAGTCCAACAGGTGGTCTACCTCAGACCCCAAACACAAACCTAACCTTGATCATGACTACTACATATTTACAATGGAAAAGAACCCTCCCTCCCTCCCCACTACTGGAAACAAGCTCTTAGCGTGTAAGAAATCAATCAGTATCATATTTATTAGGAAATACTGTAAGCATGTTCTGTGGTGTAGGGGTGCAGGGCTATAGCATTGCAGCATGGAAGCACTTAAAAAGCAAAAGCTAATTTGGGTGTCAGTTCTAATCAGCACAATGAATCTCTTAATTGCCACTTAAACTGTGCCATTAAGACCTAAGAGCGTATGGGGGCAGCGACAAAATAATGTAGTAACGCATTACCCTGGGTTGAAACCATTAACAACCATGGGTAGTGTATTATGATGATATAAATCATAAGAGAAACCCAAACAACTGCAGTTAAGTGGGATGTTGTGTCCCTGATTGTTTTTTGACTGTAGTTGAGATTTCTGCAATGACACAATTGTAGCCTATAGTTATGTTTCATTTGATATTCATCAACCAAGTAACTGATGAATGATGAAGTATGGTGTGCTGTAGGAAGCTCTGAAATGCTTAACATACAACTTAAACATTGATCAGGTCCTTCTCTGTTTACTGTTCAGTGCATTCCTCTTCTGAAAATATTGTACAGTAAACCTATGGACTAGAACCACTAGTGCATGAATGAACTCGGCGATGACTGAAGACTTGCCTCTTGCCTCAGGCATTCCTCCATTACAGTACCCACACACACACTGACACACACACACACAGACAAAACACACACACACACAAAACACACACAAAACACACACAAAACACATACATACACAGAACCCAAATATTCTAGACGTCATACAGATGCTGGCACTTAAAACACACACATTCCCTGGTCTTGGTTGTGGCGTGTGTCAGCCACAGGCCCTGTGAGAGTTATTCAGGTGGACCGACTGATGGGAAGACCTGCACACGGGCTGTGGAGGCTGCCTTTCATCTGAGGTCCTGTTCATCCTCATTCCTCGTGGCGTGCCGTCGCCTAGGGATTTAACTGTCACAAATTCCTCACCTGCCCGTCACACCCAGTGCTACACACTGCTAAGGGCTTCTCCATAGACAGACAGGCAGAACGTATGGGACACTCAGGCTGCGCCCCACATGGCACCCTATTCCCTATATAGTGCACTACTTTAGACCAGGGCCCATAGGGCACTATATACGGAATAGGGTGCCATTTGGGAAGAAGTCTCACTCTACCTCAGTACTTCTGACATCTGGACAGCAGAGCCTGCTAGGAAATATGGAGGATATATGGTACCCATCATTATTCACCAAGCAGCTAGCTTACAGTAACAGACCAGAACATTTGGGTACAGCTCAGATGTAGTTTCACACTAACTGATAATATAGTTATAATAATTCCGATGTATACGCTGGCTGTAACTGACCCATCTGAGGTGTATCAGAGTGTATAATAACCCAAGAGAAGTGTGAGACGCGCTCTCTCTCTCTCTCTCAATGGGTTTAATGGGGAGCACGGTGAATAAGGAGAGACCATGACCTCTGTAAAACCACATGGAGTGATAAAACCGTGTATGGGTTCAGCTGATGCTTGCATGCCAGGCTTTGTGTTTGCATTCAAAATACCAGGCCCCAGGCAGAAAACGAACCATTGTTTTGTACTGTATCTAAATATTTACTGTGCAGTACTAGTAAAAGTGTAGGTTAAATGGTCAATAAAAGTGTTCAAGGCACAGTGTAGGGAGTCTCCTCTCGAGAGCCAGAAGCTGTTGAATTAATCCACGTGGCAGACGTCAGGGAGAATTACCAAAACATGGCTCCAAACGTATTATTTTGGTAGAAGGTTATTTTTGTTCAGTTTGCCATGCATTCTGAAAATAACTATTTTTCATGTTTTTCTTTCCCTCTACTACAACACCAGAGACACTCATAGCCAAAAACAGCTCTCTGCCCCGAAGGAAAATGTCTCAGTTCCTGGGCAAATAAAAAACAGAACACAGCTAGGCATGACAAAACAGCAATTATCCATATGGGGGGAAAGACAAGTTACTCCAGTTCACAATCATGTTTTCAAGTTCCCCCATAGGAGGATCTCCTTTTCATGTAGGACAAATGTACTCTCTTTTACAATAAAAACTATTTGGGTCAAATAGTTATTATGGATAGTCTTTAAATATGCTCACACATGGGTATTTCTATAAATAATGGGGCCAATGTGTAACGCTGGGATCAACATTTCAAAATGTGTTGAAACAAAATAATGCAGCTCCACATGTGTACTTAGAGGAATAAAAGTGAATATACGCAAATTGCCCCAAAACTCCACCTATACAAAAACATAGGACTGTACATCCTTTAAGCAGGTCTCATAACAAAACCATTGGCAAGTCAAATTCAAGGACTTTCAGGGACTTTCAGCACTTCATTGTAAAGGACCTCAATGTTACGCAATTCTATAATTTCTATAAAAGTGTTGGGTGTTGCACAATAGTCTATCCCATTGAGCACCGTAGACTGGGTGTCCAATCCGAGGCACAAAAACATATGAAAACATCAGTGGTGTAAAGTACTCAAAAGTCATACTTGAGTAAAAGTAAAGATACCTTAATAGAAATAACTCAAGTAAAAGTGAAAGTCACGCAGTAAAATACTACTTGAGTAAAAGTCTAAAAGTATTTGGTTTTAAATATACTTAAGTATCAAAAGTAAATGGAACTAGTATTACAAGTATTATTATTTCAAATTCCTTATATTATGCAAACCAGACCGCACAATTACATTTTTTTTTATTTACGGATAGGCAGGAGTACACTACAACACGCTGACATTAATTTACAAACAAAACATGTCTTTAGTGAGTCTGCCAGATTAGAGGCAGTAGGGATGACCAGGGATTTTCTCTTGATAAGTGTGTGAATTGGACTATTTTCCTGTCAAAATGAAACCAGTACTTTTGGGTGTCAGGGAAAATGTATGGAGTAAAAAGTACTTTATTGTCTTTAGGAAGGTAGTGAAGTAAAAGTTGTCAAAAATATAAATAGTAAAGTACAGATACCCCAAAAAACTACTTAAGTAGTACTTAAAAGTATTTTTACAAAAGCACTTTACACCACTGGAAAACATGAACTCATTACCTTAATGCTTTCTCTTTTAGATCTAATGAGACTCTGCTGTAAATCAAGCAGACAACAACAAATGATCAACACCAATTCGCTAGGGATATTAGATCCAAGGTGGATCCAGGCACAACTGTCTTCACCTGCGTAATGAAGGAGACACCAAAATATTCTTGACATTCCTCGTGAACACCTTTTTTTTTTTCCAGCACTTGGAATGTTGTTGCATAGAATGTACTATATCACAACAGCTGTTTGTCACTTGACCGTCTTTTAGAAAATTCCTTCCTGGATCAGATGATGATATATGAAAATATCACGGTGTAACTAATCAGCTGGACACCAATTGAGCATCCAACAAGTATTATGCATAGTTATTGAAGAACCACATTAATGACAGTATTGATTTAGGTTTTAAGTATCAAGGTAAGGTGACTCTTTCGTTTAGAAGCATTCGATTTTGCAGTCGCATACATCATTTTGGATTTGTGTGCCCATGAAAACTGTTTTCACCCCATAACATAAGGAGACATGAAATGTTATGTAGTTACACTGCATTTCTAATATCTCTATACTGTCCAACAGCTAGATCCAGGATTCTTACACTGTTCAAGTTCAATGTCTAATTTAACTGATTAATGGTTAATATATAATATAAGAACAACTTACACTGCCATAAATGCAAGGACAGACAAGTAATATTTTATGTCACATGATTTTGGACAAACCCGTCAAGACACCAACCATGATTAAGGGTTAAACATGGGTTTTATATCAACTTGTGAATTTGATTGTATATAGCTAAGATCCCCCTCTTATATTTTCATGTAAAAAACATTTTTTAAGATTATTGTCAATGTAACAAGTTGTCCAGTGTAGGAAATCCTCACTGGTACCCTAGTTTGTAGAAAGACCCATATACTTTGTCATGAGATACAGAGATACAGGAACCAGCAGTTCCTGTAGGATTCTTTATTATTCAAACTGGAACTGGAGTTGATTTTAAGCTCTGTTGTGCTTACTCATCCTTGCTCTAAAACTAGGCCTTAGTGTCTGTTTGAAGCTCTCTCGTCTACAGTGGTCCTTGTGCAAATGCAGACATGTCCGCTTACAAATTTGAGTCTGTGTATAAACTGCTTCCTAAGCCTGCCTGACAGGAGAATTTGATTTGTTAAGACGCTTCGCATAGAAGCTTTTCCACCCTTTGTTAAGTAATAAGAGATTATACCTCCAGGTAATGGCAAGCTGGCATTCCTCCACAGTGAGGGATTCTGGGAGCTGGGGGACATGTTGGTTTTGACCTAAAAGGTTTTTAATCCTGCCTCCACATATTAATTGGTTTTACTGATCGGCATGAAATGAGGGCCTTTTAAAACTCCACTGGTTCCTGCGGGCGGTTTGAGACAATCTGTCTCTTTTATGTATGTGAGTGTGTTTTGATTTTCTGTGTTTGCGTGATGTCGGTTTCTAGGTCTTTGGGAATTAAAAAAAATATATATTTATTTGTTCTTTGTTGTTTTTTTTTCTTCTGGGCTTGTATGTACAGTGTATTTCTTTACTGGCATGTGTGCCCCCCATGTTTTTTTTGTTGCATTAAGGACACACGTGTTGTGTACTTGCAGTACGTTCCACTATCACTGTAGTCTCGGCTCCAAACCATTCCAGTGAAATAACCATTTACACAGCGCTCCTCCTGCCATGTAATTGACAGTGCATGAAACAGATAGATTGAGCGCAGTGACATGTTTTTAAATGCCAATACTAGTGATTTTACTTAAGTGTCATATTGCTGAGATTGCTGATAATAATCAGCATTTACCTCTGTTTTGGTAATTTGGAGGTACAGTGGTGGTTTATGATGAGGGTAAGTTAGTTTCTGCTGCTGAGGTAGGCGTTTTGGAGTGAGTGTGTTTGTGCAAGCGTTCTTGTGCATGCGTGTGTGTGTGCATGTGCCCGAGTGTGTGTACGTGTGAGTAGGTGTGTGTGTCAATCCCCAGCATAGAGAGGGGATTGAGAATTACCTGTTTTCCACCTCATTTCCACTCCTCCGTCTTCCTCCCAGATCTGTGTGCTATCTTTCACCGCAGAGGCAGCCTTACCTTTCATATGGAAATAAATAGAAAACCATAAAAACTCTATTAAAAGTTTTAAACCCTTTTGGCTCTCAAAGAAACCCTATTGAATGGCCCTCTACCATATCCAATAGTCTTTAAAAAGGGATTCAGGAGGAAAGCTGAGGTGAGGTAATCACCTGAACGCTATGTGCTCTTGAAGTAGGTTTGTGTGTGTGTGTGTGAGAAAGAGTGTGTGTGTGTTTTTCCTACTTGCTGTGAGCTGGCGCATGAGTGCCTGCTCCTAGGCAGATGTGAGGGATTTGCTGTGTGCTGCTGCCAGAATCAGAGGTGCCTGTTCAAGGTCACTGACCCTGAGATGAATGGCCATTTACAGTAAAGGTATCCCCTTTGAATTGATTAAACCTGCTGCATCACACACACTCTCTCTTTAAATAAACACATACACACACACACGTCTGGTCTCTTGGCATGAAGGCCTGCTGGCCTGGAATATATGATGAATGACACCAGTGTTCAGGCTCGTTTGATGAAGACGACCCTAATGACATTGGACTAACACATTAACAACATTAACGGCAGGATTCAATCTAAGGCTCGTTATAGAAAAGCGCACTGGACAGCCGAAAATTCACCTTTTAAATGTAATATACGCCTTAGCCGACATTCCCAGTGTTTACTATGAATACAATCTCCCTGAATGCCGGGGAAATTGCCTTTGAAAGGCAATTGTCTCCACTGTCGGCTTTCGAGTGCACGGCTCTATAACACACAATTTGGCCGTAACATACTGCAACATCATACTGTGTTTATTTTATATCAGCAATTATACCAGTGGAAATCAGAGCAGCAATAGTATCTCTTGCCAATAACTACATTGGAGCAACACGTATCATCTAGCAGACTATGGGAGCAACACGTATCATCTAGCAGACTTTTGGAGCAACACGTATCATCTAGCAGACTATTGGAGCAACACGTATCATCTAGCAGACTTTTGGAGCAACACGTATCATCTAGCAGACTATTGGAGCAACACGTATCATCTAGCAGACTTTTGGAGCAACACGTATCATCTAGCAGGTTATTGGAGCAACACGTATCATCTAGCAGACTTTTGGAGCAACACGTATCATCTAGCAGACTTTTGGAGCAACACGTATCATCTAGCAGACTATTGGAGCAACACGTATCATCTAGCAGACTTTTGGAGCAACACGTATCATCTAGCAGACTATTGGAGCAACACGTATCATCTAGCAGACTTTTGGAGCAACACGTATCATCTAGCAGACTATTGGAGCAACACGTATCATCTAGTAGACTATATTTATTTTATATCACCACAGTGGAAATCAAATGGAAATCAAATGGAAATCCAGTTGGCTCCCTGCCATTTCATTCACCTGAGAACTGATCAAACAGCATATTCAATCATTGCCCAGCCCATTGCCTATTGGCTGTGTGCCCGCCCCGTTGTTGGAGGAGGTTCTGTGCAGCTACAGTGGGCTGTGCTGCTGATTTGCTGTTTGGAGAGGATTTAGAGCTGTCAGGTGCGTGTCACATGCACAGTGCTGTGTAGAGTAAGGTGGCGAAGAGGCCCAGGATTAGAAAGGAGAAGAAGTAAAAATTCCTGCAGGGGGAGGGGTGTGCATCCTGGCTTAGGTTTCCACACCACACATGTCACCCTCACCGTGATGGAAAACCTTCAGGGGGGGAGAGAGAGTCGTAGGGTGCATCCCAAATGGCTGGGCTCACACAGAGTAAACAGAGCAGAAGCATTCACACACCACGTAGTGTTCTCCTGGTTTTATCTAGCACTGGTCTTTTTGGATTGCCTCACTCAGAGGTACAAAACAAAGCCATACAGCAATCCCCCACCTTACCTTGGGCATTACATATCATCTCTCTTTACATAAAAAGACAGAAACGATGAGCTGTCAATTTTTCCATTGCTTGCAATGCATTTCAGTATCTCCCCTCTACTCTCTCCCACAGCAAAGATTGTGTGTTTGGAGAGCTCCAGCATTTTTTTTTAGCATGTATTACAAAGCGCTGCCACTTGAGTGACTAAGCTCATTGTCATCGTCTGAGAGAGATTCCAGGGGTATAAACAGACGGCCAGGTAGAGCCCAGCCTCATTTTACCAGAGTGTTCCTGTGATTGTCATCTGAAATGTCTGTGTGTGTCAACACCTCCAACTAGACTCAGTGTTAGACTCACTTCGGATCAGGGAGGTACAACAGTGTTGGTACATGCAAGAACAGTGCCATCCCCGTCATCACCCTGATGTGCACTACAGCACTGGCAGTGTGTCATTACTAAGTGGAACATACTCAGATAGGGTTACTGTTGCTTTAAGTTGTCTTAGAGGTGGGAGCATTTGGGTTCACTGTGACAGGTATGTTTGTGAAATAGTGTTTAATGGAATGGACTTAGAGATGCCTTACGTTGGATACGTTCACTGGTCATTCACATTTTCCAGAGAGCGAGACAGAAATGAAGTATAAGCTAGACCACTTCACTCTGGTAGTTTCTGCCAGGGGAGCATCGCTGTCAGCCTGTGTGAGAGAACAGTTCAAAACCTGCTGTAGTTAAATCTAGAGTGCCATTCTGCTGGCTCTCATTAGGAACATAAACCTTGGAGTCTGCCAACGCAACGCAGGACCTCACTCACGATGCTCTGGTGACATGATGCTGGACAAACTTTAATGAGGTAAACCTGATACTTCACAAGACTGTGTTTTTCAGAAACCCCATGCACAGAGGATTTTTTTTTAAATAAAACCAATTTTAACACTGCTGGGGGATAAAAAGCCCAACGACCCATGAGAATATCTGATTTTGTAGCGTTAGCTAGCTGGGCAGGAGAGATGCAGCTGAGCTCAGTCTTTGGCAGGCTTCTGTGCCACTCCAGGTCGCTAACAGTTTAGCCAAGACACCAGGCCCAGTGACTGATCAGATCGGACCGAAGCAGACAGATTTTTTTTCCAGTTGGCGGTCTTATGCAGTGTTATCAACGTTTTTTTCAGGTAGGGTAGTATTTTGGAAGAATAACCTCTTTCTTCGCCTTGTGGAAGGTTTGGCAGGTTAAGGGGAGGGTGGCTGGGTCACCGGAATCTCTGTCAGTAGAGTGGATATTTTTTTACCTTTATTTAACTAGGCAAGTCAGTTAAGAACAAATTCTTATTTTACAATGACGGCCTACCCCGGCCAAACCCTCCCCTAACCTGGATGATGCTGGGCCAATTGTGCACCTCCCTATGGGACTCCCTATCACAGTCGTTTGTGATACAGCCTAGGATCGAACCAGGGTCTGTAGTGACACCTCTAACACTGAGATGTAGTGCCTTAGACTGCTGCGCCACTCATGAGCCCATGAATATGAGTATGAGGTCATGCTAAGTTGCTAGCAAAATCTGCGGCCCTTACTTTTGGCTGAGCTGAGCTGCGGATCCCTCCCTCACATCTGTGTGGCTGCATCCAGGTCCAGGCCAGAGGCAGGTAGCTTCTCTCTCTCATTACTACCCTAATGGAGGGATCCATAACCCTCTGACCTCATCCTTCCCTCCGCCTCTGACCTCTACCCCATCCCTCCAGCCAGCCAGTCATGGTCCCTCTGCCTCTGTCTTTTTCTCTCTCTCTCTTTAACTCGCTCTCAATTCAATTCAATTTAAGGGGCTTTACTGGCATGGGAAACACATGTTTACATTGCCAAAGCAAGTGAAATAGATAATAAACAAAAGTGAAATAAACAATAAAAAATGTACAGTAAACATTACACTCACAAACGTTCCAGAAGAATAATGACACAAGTGGTAGGCCTGATCACCGACAATGATGAGACAGCCTAAAGGGAGGAGGTCAGAGACCTGGCCGTGTGGTGCCAGGACAACAACCTCTCCCTCAACGTGATCAAGACAAAGTGATGTACGGCCCAGTACCTCACTGGGGCCAAGCTTCCTGCCATCCAGGACCTCTATACCAGGCGGTGTCAGAGGAAGGCCTTAAAAATGGTCAAGACTCCAGCCACCCTAGTCATAGACTGTTCTCTCTGCTACCACACAGCAAGCGGTACCGGAGCGCCAAGTCTAGGTCCAAGAGGCTTCTAAACAGCTTCTACCCCCAAGCCATAAGACTCCTGAACATCTAATCAAATGGCTACCCAGACTATTAGCATTGCCCCCCTTCCCCTTTACACTGCTGCTATTCTGTTATTATCTATACATAGTTACTTTAACTCAACCTACATGTACATATTACCTCAATTACCTTGACTAACCGGTGCCCCCGCACATTGATTGACTCTGTACCGGTACCCCCTGTATATAGCCTCATTACTGTTATTATACTGCTGCTCTTTAATTATTTGTTACTTTTATTTCTTATTTTTTGCTTAACAATTATTTTTCTTATAACTGCATTGTTGGTTAAGGGCTTGTAAGTAAGCACTTCTCTGTAAGGTCTACACCTGTTGTATTCGGCGCATGTGACAAATGCAATGTGATTTGATTTGAAGACATTTTAAGTGTCATATTATGTCTACACACAGTGTTGTAACGATGTGCAAATAGTTAAAGTACAAAAGGGAAAATAAATAAACATAAATCTGGGTTGTATTTACAATAGCGTTTGTTCTTCACTGGTTGTCCTTTTCTAGTGGCAACAGGTCACAAAATCTCTCTCTTCCACACTCTCTCTCTCTCTCTCTGCCCCTAAAATAGGCTTGCCCATTCATCTCCGGCTCTGTGGCATGGCATAGCAATTGCTCAATATTTTCACCTCATTAAAGCTGATACTCACTGAAAGAAATAGATATTGTGTATCTTGTGTGCTCTGAAATCTTTCCACAGATCAATAAATTAACTTTACAGCTAGCTTAGAGCTCTGTCTGTATGGATTTTTCCCGAGGCTATGTCCCTCTGAAGCAGCCAACCATAATAATTGAACTATGAGAATAAAGGGGAAGTGGAGAATTTGTTTTCTGCAGGACTCTACACCTTTGTGACTTATTAAGCAGGCTGTTGTCAGGGGAAGGCTTGTTGTTCAAAGGCCTGCGTTTCAAGTTGTCTTATCTTTTGATTCTGCCGCCACGTAAGGACGACAAGAGCGAGAGAGCAAAGACCCACACAACCGTCAACACGCCCCTCCTATAGCGGTGTCTCCCAAGACGTGATGGATAGAATCAATAAAGCCTCGGCCTACCCCACTGTATTCATCTTCATCATCAGTTTGCCTGGGCCATTTGAAGAATCAGCGTTTGAAAAGCAGGCTGTGACTGAGTCTTAAATAGCACCCTATTCCCTATATAGTGCACTACCTTTGACCAGGGCCCTTAGGACACTATATAAGGAATAGAGTGCCATTTGGGACGTACCCTCTCACTATTTATAGGCCCAGCAGGGCTAGAGGGACCTTTCAGTAAGCTCATCTCGTTTGGACTCATCTCAACTCATCTCCAGCGCTGAGACGCAGAGAGAACCTCGCTGAGACCCAGAGTGATGGATTAGCCTTTTATCACACATCTCCATGTGTAATACCTCCGGTCGCTCCACAGCTCCGATCCATCATTCTTATTGGTTAGCCACAGTTCTCTCTCTCGCTCTCTCTGACCAGTAATTTCACAGCCAAGTCTCGGTACGCCCCTGTGATCAATGGCTATGGGCTGGTACAGACAGGGAAAAAGAGAGACAAGGGAAATAGAAAAACTCATAGGGAGAGGCGGAGAGGGGGAGGGAAAAAGAAAGACAGGCAGGGAGAGAGAAAAGAGAATGAGGGATAGCGGGGAATTGGGAGGGAGGGATTCTGAGAGGCTACAGTGTGGATGGGGAGTGGTGGCAGAGGGAGGGAGGGAGAGAAGGAGAGAGGGAGGGAGGAAGAGACTGGCCTCGCAGTCGGCCATGGGGGAGGATTTTGAATGCATTTCAGTGATGCAATTCTTGGACCGTTCCTGGAGGAGAACAAAGGGAAAAATAAAAAAGTGCTACAGCAAAACATTTGGTCGCCTGGTAACAGGGGTTACAAGCAGCGGTTCTACGGAGTTATGAGGAACGGTGGCGCATAACTTTACCGTGGCCCCAGATATAGTTTCAGGATTGTGTGGGGGGCGGCGAGGGGCGCAGAGGGGTCCACCTGTCCTGGGATGTCAGTGTCTGCGAGGGGTGACAGCACTAGAGTCTCTGCAGACTGTGGCCCCTGGGGGCCTCTGGGGGCTAGTGGGGGTGGGTCATTTGGGGTCCAGCGAACTAGAAGAAGTATTCACACAGCCTATAAACAAAAAAATAGCTCATTACATGTTACTAAGCCATGTGGCTTAGATGAGAGGGGGGTGAAGCGGATAGAGGGGGTTTGGGAGGGTTTTGAGATGGATAAAAAGAGGAGGGAGGGAGGGAAAGAGAAAGGGAGGAATAGGAGGTGAGAGGGGAACAGAAGGGTAAACAGTAATGAGTGGAGAAGAGGGATGGGGAGAGAGAGGCATGTAATAGAATCCTACTATACTCCCTGAGGGGAGTCTGGTCCCCCTGGAGCCCTGGGCCGTGGCTGGGACTGAGGCCTCCTCGGGACACCTGTTGTTGGGCTGAGCAACGCAGAACACAGCACCAGCATCCCTCAGAGTGTGTATGTGCATGCAATTGTCTGTCTGACTGACACTCTCTCACTCCGAACTCCTTGAGCATAAGTCTTCCACAGGGCTGTCTGTCAGTAGACTGATTCTAGTCAAATCAAATCAAATGTATTCATAAAGCCCTTTTTACATCAACATATGTCACAAAGTGCTTATACAAACAAGTAATGCAGATGTAGAAGTAGTCAATTTTCCTAACTTTTTCACTCTACGGCACGGCCAAGCTTGATCCTGATGGAATGACAGCTTATGCCCTCTAACCCTGTGCTACTTGGTGCAACTCAACCTGCTCCAGCTAAATGTTGCCCGTAGGCTCTGATCTAGGATCAGCTTTACCTACTCCAATCCTAGGACTAAAAACCTTATCCTCTACAAATTAAGTCTGGATATTTACATGGACTGTATTTTCATTGCTGAAATACACAACTCACAAAGACACACATAGACACGTGAAAAAAACTCACATGCTGTACACACGCAAGGAGGAGAGAATGTTCACAGGTGTATTTCACAGCTCATTTGTCCGAATTATTGACCTGTTTGACTGTAACACCACCATACAGTAACTATTTTATTTGTATTTATTTTTTCAATTTTTTATTTCACCTTTATTTAACCAGGTAGGCCAGTTGAGAACAAGTTCTCATTTACAACTGCGACCTGGCCAAGATAAAGCAAAGCAGTACGACAAAAAAACAGCATCACAGAGTTACACGTGGGATAAACAAAAGTACAGTCAATAACACATACAGTGTGTGCAAATGGAGTAAGGAGGTAAGGCAATAAATAGGCCATAGTAGCAAAGTCATTACAATTTAGCAAATGAACACGAGTAAAAGACGTGCAGATGATGATGTGCAAGCAGAAATACGGGTGTGCAAAAGAAAAAAAAAGTAAAGAAAAACAATACGGGGATGAGGTAGGTAGGTAGTTGGATGGGCTATTTATAGATGGGCTGTGTACAGCTGCAGCGATCGGTAAGCTGATGCTTAAAGTTAGTGAGGGAGATAAGTCTCCAACTTCAGCGATTTTTGCATTTCGTTCCAGTCATTGACAGCAGAGAACTGGAAGAAAAGTCGGCCAAAGAGGTGTTGGCTTTGGGGATGACCAGTGAGATATACCGATATACCAGTGAGATATAACTATGGCATGCAATGCATTCTGGGCATCATTGCACAAACACTAAACACACTGTCATTTAGGGAAGAGAACACACATTACAGGCTGAATTCCTACCATGTAGAAAAATACCATCCCAACATACAGTTCAGAACAAGTATGTGTGCAGCACATCTGGTATGTATTCTCACTGTAATCAGTACGGGAGCTAGGCTGTGGTTGGAGGATAGAACCTCTTATTTGCGTTCACATCAGAGGAAGTGATTTTCAGCTGTCTCTCTGTCCCGTCCTGGTCTGCTCACCTCTTCAGGCAGCAGCCTCTGTCTCTGCCCAATGCATTACAGCCCTGCTAAACCAGATGGCCCCAGGCCACAACACAACATGGGATGGCCTCATCCGGGCCAAAACAACTCACAACATGATGGGAAAGTCTGACTCATCCAGACTGAATAACACACAGAGGCTGATGGTTATTTCCGTATAAAAGGACCCATGGGCACCAAAATCTGGTGTCAAATTTGGTGTCAAATGCAAGCTAAGAGTCTATTTTTTTTTATTAAGGCATATATAATTTTTCAACCATTGGAATAAGCAAAGGCTTTGATTTCTAGTTAAACAGATGGAAAAGGGGTCTTACCAGAAAAAGTCTCAATGTTTTAGAAATACATCAAAACACACAAATGTATATGTTTAGTTTTGGAGAAATGATTTTTGCTTTCTTTAATTTAATGCTGCAATATGTAACTTTTTGAGCGACTCTACCAAATTCACATAGAAATGTGAGTTATAGATCTGTCATGCTCTAAGACGTGGTAGATCTGTTCTATGTGCTCTATTTCTATGCTTCCCGTTCTTAAGTTTTGTTTTTGCATCTTTTACTTTGACTTTGGTACACCAGCTTCAAACATCTAAAAACAAAATGATTTTGGTTATGTAAAATATATTTCACAGTGGTATACCATAGATGGTACAATGATTCTTTACACTATACTTGCTTGTTTTGTCACATAAACTGAAATTAGGTTAACTATTAGAATTTTAGCAACCAGGAAATGACGGAGCGATTTCTGCATAGTGACGCTTTAAAAAACATTGCCTGGTGCTTCATAATATCGTTACCAAAACCCACATATCTTTGTTAGGGAGGATAGTGTAAGTTCAAAGAAGTAACACATAAAGGCAGACCTACCAATTAGTTATAGTGTTTTTTTTAAATGAATCATTAAGTGATTAAAACTCTTAATTCTGTTACCAAATTGGTAACAGAATTACTGTAATTTAATTGGCTACAATTTGAAATCGTAGTTGTCACAACGCACAGTTAGGTCACTTGCTGCTGTCCTCCCTTCCACTGGCATACTGTTATTTTTCATCTCCTAACAGTTTTTGTCTCTTTCTGTCATCTGTTGGTCAAAGCAAGACTGTGAAAACAGTCTGGACAACCCCTTCCTCTCCCTCCCTCTCTCTCTCTCTCTCTCTCTCCAGTTAATGTCACCTCTCCCGGCTCTTACTGACCATGACACCTACCCTCTGACCATGACACCTACCCTCTACCCTCTTTCCATTTACTGTAGCAAGCATCCACAGTAGAGAACAGTACAGTATAGTTCAGTACAGTACAGTAGAGCACAGTAGAGCACAGTAGAGAACAGTACAGAACAGTACAGTAGAGCACAGTAGAGAACAGTACAGTATAGTTCAGTACAGTACAGTAGAGCACAGTAGAGAACAGTACAGAACAGTACAGTAAAGTATAGTTCAGTTCAGTACAGTAGATCACAGTAGAGAACAGTACAGAACAGTACAGTACAGTAGAGCACAGTAGAGAACAGTACAGAACAGTAAAGTATAGTTCAGTTCAGTACAGTAGAGCACAGTAGAGAACAGTACAGAACAGTACAGTACAGTAGAGCACAGTAGAGCACAGTACAGAACAGTACAGTATAGTACAGTACAGTAGAGCACAGTAGAGAACAGTACAGAACAGTACAGTATAGTTCAGTACAGTAGAGCACAGTAGAGCACAGTACAGAACAGTACAGTATAGTTCAGTACAGTACAGTAGAGCACAGTAGAGCACAGTAGAGAACAGTACAGAACAGTACAGTATAGTTCAGTACAGTAGAGCACAGTAGAGAACAGTACAGAACAGTACAGTATAGTTCAGTACAGTACAGTAGAGCATAGTAGAGAACAGTACAGATTTGTACAGTATAGTTCAGTACAGTAGAGCACAGTAGAGAACAGTACAGAACAGTAAAGTGTAGTTCAGTACAGCACAATAGAGTAGAGTACAGTATGATGTGCTGTGCTCTACTGTACTAAGCATATTTACTTTACTGTACTCCACTGTGCTCTACTGAACTGTACTCTACTGTGATGTGCTGTGAATGTGCTGTACTGTACTGTAGTCTACTGTGATGTGCTGTGAATGTGCTGTACTATACTGTAGTCTACTGTGATGTGCTGTGAATGTGCTGTACTGTACTGTACTCTACTGTGATGTGCTGTGAATGTGCTGTACTGTACTGTAGTCTACTGTGATGTGCTGTGAATGTGATGTACTATACTGTAGTCTACTGTGATGTGCTGTGAATGTGCTGTACTGTACTGTACTCTACTGTGCTGTACTGTGATGGCCAAACTAGTGAAACATAGAAGTCTATGATTTTTTCAGATTTGGTCTGGTCCGGACCAACCAAATGTAGCCTTGTTTGGGGGCGGAGCTCATTAGAATATTAGCCAGTGTGTAGAATAATACCCACATATTCAAAAGGATATTGTATATTTCTACCTTTGTGTACCTACTCAGAATACATCACCATGAATAGAATGATATTCATATCCATTATAATGCATTTCTGTATTGTACAGATCAGGGACCCATGATGTAATTACATTACCGGATGCCCTGTAAATCCACTTT
Source organism: Brachymystax lenok tsinlingensis (assembly GCA_030435695.1). Taxonomy (NCBI): domain Eukaryota; kingdom Metazoa; phylum Chordata; class Actinopteri; order Salmoniformes; family Salmonidae; genus Brachymystax; species Brachymystax lenok. Next base: position 56,642,696 of record CM059819.1, on the reverse strand, counting down.
TTCATGACACTCAAGGTGGCATGTCATAGCTGATACTCCATTATTTCTGCAGACATCTTTGAATCTTAATTCGGACCAGATATTTAACTAGAGCTGGGATGATAAACCGAAAACTATCGACACCGACCGTACCGTTTACTTATCACAGGCATTTTGCTGATATCGTTCATTACGATAAGTAGCCTAGACTAGAGAAATACGTTTGTGTATGTTTTTAATTGGATAATTGATGGCTACAACCATCAAACCAGTAGTAGTAGTTTAAAGGATAACTTTAAAAAAAATGTGGTGCACATTGTTATAAACGTATCGTTCTATTTATCGTTATCGCATCAATTCAGGCCATTTATCGCTATATTTAACAGAGAGTTTTTACCATAGAATTGCCCTGATAAAGCCATGGAATGATAAACATGATTCTTGTCACGTGATGGAAAGTTCAAAATTATGCAGGGAACTTTAAAAGGTTTTCTCAAACTTTTGGCAGTGGGCAATTAATCTGGTCAGCCCTGGCTGAATAGAACTCCCTCCATCCCTCTGTGAGTGGGTGGCAGCCTGGCCGAGGTCACTTTCTGGAGCAGACTCAACACTCTCAGCATGCTGACAGCGTTTGGCCTTATGTGATAGGAGAGGCCTGCTGCTCCAAACCCAGAGAGACCTACCAGAGGCCTGGGAGAGGCCCCAAACTGCTCCCCTGACACCAGCTTTTAGCCTGTGATGTCTTAAAAGTCTCAGCAGATCCTGACCATAAGTTATCCCTTGTTATGCACCAAATTAGGAGTTGAATGTCTCTATCTCATGTCTCAGAGCTTTTTCGTTTTTGGAGGCCATTAACTGAAAGATTCTGATAATTGTAAAAATCTCAGGACAATTTGCTGCCAGTCTTGAAAAATGCCGTTTGATACCCGTCTACCTTATCTGCTTGGTACATCTACAGAAGCTCTTCCTACCACAGATTTCACCCTCGGCTGACTGGGTTGTCAGAGTGCATTCAAGAGTTATGGATTCTTTCATTGCTTATTTACCTTTCCCAGAAGAACAATAAGGCTTTACTAAAATGGAAGTGATATTTGATCTTCTGAGCCATCACATACCTGGAGTGTCACATTGACACTCGTCAGATGCCCTACTGCACTCGCCAAATTGGTGTCAGATTTATTCCTTTTACTACTTCTCCTCCTCCCTTTTCCCTTCTTCCTCTTCAGTGGTTTGACATCCAATTTGTGAAAATACCTCATGGACAGAGAATGAGAGCGGCTCCTGTTTTGACAAACTGGGGTTCCATTGCCAATGCTAACACTGTGGGGTATTCCATGGCCATATGCTGACGTTACCTTAGCCCAGGGTCAGCCACAGCCTCAGTCTTGCTCCGGGCTTCCTGCCCCAGGCCTCCTGCCCCAGGCCCCAGGCCATGGGCCCAGAAACCAGACAGTGGCTCCTCTTGGGGGCCTGTCACTTTGAATGACTCCATGAATAGCCCAAGCCATTTAGAGCACAGTGCTTGGCTGTAAGCTGTTTTGACATTGCCTAATACCTCTCTTAGACTTGGCCAGGGTCTTGGCTCAGGGCCGTATTCATGATGGAGGGTGTGTCCCAAATTGCATCCTACTCCCTATATGGTGCACTACCTATGGGCCCCTGGTCAAAAAGTAGTGCACTATATAGGGAATAGTGTTCCATTTGAGACCAAGCAGGGATACAGGGGAGATGGTGCAGCGGTAGGTACATGTGTCAGGCCTGGCCTGTGGAGACAAGAGTGGCCCTTTTCTGCTCTTGTGAGTAGGAACATGGGAATATTTCTGGCATGTGTCTCAGAAAGCTGGACGGCTATCAAGACTTAGCCTGACATCACTCACTCCTGTCCATCTCCTGTCAGTCTGACTGGTGTTAAAAGGTCTGCATTCTTGGGAGCAGTAGGAGTAATACAAGGTAGTCGACATTCAGAGGGGATATTCCTGGGGATTTCTGTATGTTGCACGTACGCACGCACACAGGCACACACAGGCACGCACACGGACACGCACAAACGTTAGCATAATACTGAATTGGGCCGAAGCCTAAAGGGGGATGTTTGGAGCACAGGGTAAAACTGCGAATGACATGTAGAGAGATCTGGTTACAACCCCTTCACAGCACTCCAGTGTTATGCAAGACAGACTTAGGCGGCAAGGTATGCTAAGCATGGATTGAATGTATATATTTCTTGCATACTGTAGATGAGTAGCTTATTACTGACTTCAAAGAAGAAATCAAATATGTGATACTAAAACATGAAATAGTTTGTAGAGTTTGTCTTTGATCTTTCCACTTTGGTTAGGCTCGGACAACTGGGACAACTTTGTTGTGATGAGTAGCATGGTGGTTACAAAATCAGTAGATATGACTCAGGAGTTATCTGCCGACAGTAGTAGTGCGTGGGTAAAATCACTGGGGAAGCCAAGCCAGGTAAAAATGTCATATTACAACGTGTAATAATGTGTAATAATTGCGTTGTTTGTTCTATAACCGGAGCTACCTCCCCTATTCTAGCACCATTTCAACTTCAATATTTCAACATCATTAAATCACCTAAATCACCCGCTTAGTCTAATACAGTGACAACTAAAAGATATAAAAAACCATGTAGTCCAATCAACATAAGCTAAATATGATGTGGCTGTCCATGGTACTGATTTATCTGTGCGTGTGTGTGTAAGTAGAAAAAACATGTTGACTCACCCTACTTGTAGAGAAACTTGCAATGCCATCCTCCTCTCTTTCATGTTGCCTATAACTCTGTCGTACAGTACACGCGTTTAGTTTTTGTTGTCCTAGGCTACCTGGCTAAAATGCTAGCTCCTTAGCCTAACTTCCTTTCATGAGCAACGATGCGCCAGGCCAGCTAGTTAACATTAGCCTACTACATCTAGTTACATATTGAACTTCCATCCTCTCAGCCCAGGGGCACAATATATGCATTTTGGTTGGATCAGAATCGCAGTTATAATCATTGGCCAGTAAAAGCACAAGGCCAAATCTCTATCCATGACTAATTTATGAAAGGGACGATTTTAGCTAGCCCCCGGAGGACAACGAGATGCAACAATTCAACGTTTTGCTTTTGTAATGTGATTGGTGTGAAGCCAAATTCAAAGCTGGCTTCCCTTGACACTTATTTTTTGGTGTGCCAGGACCATTCACAGTTGAGCTCACTCAGTTTAGCTCAATGCTGATTGGCTATTATTTTGTATTTATTTTTTATCAAGGGAGGCCAAATGCTTGCTGGCTTCCCTTGCATTCAATGCTACAGGCGGCAACAATGTCATACTCTTCTTGACAAGACAGCATCAGATAGATTGGCTACACATACTGAGACAGAGGGGCGCTGTTTCGCTCGCTCGGATGCTTTTTCTGGTGAGATACAATGCAAATTGAAGGAAAACTATGAAACAAAGAGAGACGAAGGATACGTTATTTTATGTTTTTTTCTTGGTCCATTTTTTGGGAGAAGCCTGGCATCCATGAATACATGCCATTGTCTGCCAATAACATGTGCTATTGTCTGCTGCCATGCGTGTGCAGTAAGAGCCAAGGGCTTTGGCTATTTGAAGCTGCCGCTCTTTGTGTGTTCTGCTGCAGTGAAAGGGAGACAATGTCAACTCCAGTAGCCCACTAAAGACAAGTGAGTCAGTCTCAGAGAAATGTGCTCTGTTCAAACATCTCTCTCTCTCTCTATCCTCTCTCGTCTTGTCACCCATCACAACTTGGCCCAGGTTGTCTGTTGTCTGTTGTCTGAGGGGGGTGACAGGTCTTGTTGGAATTTGACTTCTAATCCTCTGGACAAGTCTCAATCCCCCATGATGTGTCTCAAGCTGAGGTGCCCCAGCCTTGTCCTTTATTCATCTCTATCGGTCTCTCTGTCTCTGTCTCTGTCTCTCTCTCTAGAGTGTGTGTTCAAGGCCACTCTTCTCATCTCTCTCTTTCTAAAGAGGAATGGAAAATATCATTGCTTATCTTCTGTTATGGCTAGAGGCCAATAGACAGCTTGCTATGCATTAGTGCCATCTATTGGTCAGAGAAAAAAACTCCCCTAAACCTCCCACACACTATGTATGACTGCATTATCCATTTGTTTGACTCAAAATGCATACAGTAAAGAGTTATGCCACGAACATACAAAGAATACATCTGTCAATTCCATTCAAACTGCAGATCAGTTCTCATTGTAGGAAATGTTAACAGTGAGATGAATAACGGGCACAATTCCCAAACCTCCTGTGTAACCACAACAACTCTGCATGTCAGGGACATTTGGTGTTAGTGTGTGTTTATAAAAACTAATTCTAAGCAGACACCTGTCCAGCTAGTTTTTAATGAGGCCTGAAGTCCTAAAAGGATTCAATGTTATGCACGTTTGACAACCTGCAGCTATTGTGCCCATGGATGGATAAAGCACTTATGTGTCCGTCTTTTAATTATATGTATCAAACATCAAATAATGGCGGCAGGCGGCAGCTGGCTTATGGGTATTGTGTACAGTGCAATAACTCATAAACATTGCATTATTACAAAAGCAACAACACCGCAGGGACACAAAAAGAGTATCGGTTTCCACGGTGCGTTGGTCAAATAGCAGGCAAAATGTAAGAAAACCCTGTACAACCGCAGGCAGAGCAGAGGGGTAAACAGACTTTAAAGGAGTATGTTGATACACTGTATCCGCCGTTGAACAATCCACCTGCCGCCATCTTTCAGCGCAGCCATTCAGAGCCCAGCATCTCTTTCTGTGGTGCGCAAATTTACATGTCATCGCTTGACTATATTGATCTGGACACCTTGCCTCCTTTTTCTATAAACCTCAAACACTTTAAACCAGACAGTGACGTGACTCTCTCCACCTCGCCACCTCCGTGGGGCTCAAAGTAAGTAAACACGGTCTGAAAGCCAGCAATCGGTTCCCTTTAGAAAACACCACAAAACATCCTTTAACTGCAGCCTTTAGCTTTCAGGGCCATACAAACAGGAGTTAATGTGATTCTACAGCCACAGCCCCAGTGCTCATACTCTTCCTCACCCTAGTGTCGTCTGCTGACAGCTCCTTTTAAGACTCCATTGTGTTAACATGGACACTGAGGACAAGGGCTAGTCATTTAAAAGCACAGAGTGTGGGGCATGGTGTGCACACTCCTTCTCCTCCTCTCCCTCCTCTCCTCACCGTTGCTTTCCTCTGGCCAGAAGGCATGGTTCTCCTCCTTCGCTCCCTGCTCTCCTCACCGTTGCTTTCCTCTGGCCAGAAGACATGGTTCTCCTCTCCTCTCCCTGCTCTCCTCACCGTTGCTTTCCTCTGGCCAAAAGACATGGTTCTCCTCCTTCGCTCCCTGCTCTCCTCACCGTTGCTTTCCTCTGGCCAGAAGACATGGTTCTCCTCTCCCTGCTCTCCTCACCGTTGCTTTCCTCTGGTCAGAAGGCAAGGTTCTCCTCTCTTCTCTCTGCTCTCCACCATATGTGGGAGATGCATGTCAATCCCCAGGCATCTCCTGTGTTGTGTTCTGTTCTACAAGCCAGAGGAGAGGAGTGTTAAGGGGAGATCATCAGTACCTCTAAAGGCAGGTGCAAACCCAGATATGATTGTTAAGTAATGATGATGACAGGCAAGTTACTCTCAGACCATGTTGATGTACAGTTGTCAGAAGTTTACATACACCTTAGCCAAATACATTTCAACTCAGTTTTTCACAAATCCCGACATTTAATCCTAGTAAACATTCCCTGTCTTAGGTCAGTTAGGATCACCACTTTATTTTAAGAATGTGAAATGTCAGAATAATAGCTGAGAGAATGATTTATTTCAGCTTTTATTTCTTGAATCACATTCCCAGTGGGTCAGAAGTTTACATACACTCAATTAGTATTTGGTAGCATTGCTTTTAATTGTTTAACTTGGGTCAAACGTTTTGGGTAGCCTTCCACAAGCTTCCCAAAATAAGTTGGGTGAATTTTGGCCCATTCCTCCTGACAGTGCTGCTGTAACTGAGTCAGGTTTGTAGGCCTCCTTGCTCGCACACGCTTTTTCAGTTCTTCCCACAAGTTTTCTATGGGATTGAGGTCAGGGCTATGTGATGGCCAATCCAATACCTTGACTTTGTTGTCCTTAAGACATTTTGCCACAACTTTGGAAGTATGCTTGGGGTCATTGTCCATTTGGAAGATCCATTTGCGACCAAGCTTTAACTTCCTGACTGATGTCTTGAGATGTTGCTTCAATATATCCACATAATTTTCCTCCCTCATGATGCCATCTATTTTGTGAAGTGCACCAGTCCCTCCTGCAGCAAATCAGTCCCACATGACATTTCTCCAAAAAGTACAATATTTGTCATCATGTGCAGTTGCAAACTGTAGTCTAGCTTTTTTATGGCGGTTTTAGAGCAGTGGCTTCTTCCTTGCTGAGCGGCCTTTCCGGTTATGTCGATATAGGACTCATTTTACTGTGGATATAGATACTTTTGTACCTGTTTCCTCCAGCATCTTCACAAGGTCCTTTGCTGTTGTTCTGGGATTGATTTGCACTTTTCACACCAAAATACGTTCATCTCTAGGAGACGGAATGCGTCTCCTTCCTGAGCGGTTTGACAGCTGAGTGGTCCCGTGGTGTTTATACTTGCATACTATTGTTTGTACAATAGTACCTTTAGGCATTTGGAATTTGGAAATTGCTCCCAAGGATGAACCAGACATGTGGAAGTCTACAATTTTTTTTCTGAGGTCTTGGCTGATTTCTTTGGATTTTCCCATGATGTCAAACAAAGAGGCACTGAGTTTGAAGGTAGACCTTGAAATATATCCACAGGTACACCTCCAATTGACTCAAATGATGTCAATTAGCCTATCAGAAGCTTCATTTTCTGGAAATTTTTTACAAGCTGTTTAAAGGCACATTCAACTTAATGTATGTAAACTGACCCACTGGAATTGTGATACAATGAATTATACGTGAAATAACCTGTCTGTAAACAATTGTTGGAAAAATGACTTGTGTCATGCACAAAGTAGATGTCCTAACCGACTTAGTTTAGTTTGTTAACAAGACATTTGTGGAGTGGTGGAAAACTAGTTTTCTGTCACTGAAACGCCATATCTTTCTCTTCCATCATGTCATTTTACAGCTGAAAGTACTGTACAACATGCAGGGGAAAGTCCAAGGGATTGCATTTGTCCTTTCTCAGGACATGCTCATAATAAAACATCAATTCACAGTATGAACAAAAATTGAAAATAATAACTTAAATAATTGTCAGATAGTCATTTTATTTCTCCCTAAATCAAAAGCTGTTTTGTTTGTTTTCACCGTCTCTAATTAAATATTATGTTTCAAGCTAAATGTGCATTCTGCGTTTTTGATTTCCCCTGTCTATAACAGTATCATCCAAATTATGTTCACTACGTTTTTTTTCTGAGGAGATTATGTGAGAGCAATCAGTGTTTCTTTCCATATAAAAATCCAGAGGTCACCAAGGTTACGGAGACAAAGGGCTTTATTGGAAGTGGAAGCCCGTTGTGCCAGGGATGACAGATGCCACCAGCTGATTGGCCGGTTCCTGCTCGGATGGGATTCGCTGTCAACAGGTCCCAATTAGCCCAATCAGAATGGGCGGAAGTGTCACAGAAAGGATACTTTGTTATAGTGCCTCTGTTCTGTTTGTGAAGCTGGGTCAAAGACAAAACACAATCGCTTCTTCTTTATGCCCTCTTCCGTTGACCCGTTACAGATTCTATGGGATGAATTCAAATCAAATCAAAGTTTACTGGTCACGTACACAGATTTACAGATGTTGTCTCAGGTGCACCGGAATTCTCGTGTTTCTAGCTCCAACAGTTCTATAATAATACCTAGCAATACAAAACAATAAGCAAATCATGTAAGAAATAACACAACAACAAAAAAATACTGCAAAGTTGGCTAGGAGCTAGAAACAGGGCGACTGTGTCTGTCGGCGCCATCTTGAGGTTAACTTGGGGTTTGTCGCTGTTGTGGCGTTGCTTTGTTGACGCCCTGTCCCAGACAAAGCTATGGGAGCATTGTTGTGGCCCTTAATGTTACCGATGATATAAATATTGCCTGGTATTGCTGCTTCTGTGAATCTGAATAGGATTCAATAGCCCAACCTGCTTCCTGACATAAATACATCATCAAGAGGACATTGTGATAACAGACAAACACAGGCACAAATTCCAACCAGAAGTCAATAATAAACCTTTAAGAAGGTTGTTCATGTGAAAATAGCTGAATAGAAACAGCAGACAAGCTCTGTGTCATAGAGGAGGATGTTGAGTCATTCCAGGAACATAGAACACACAAGGCAGCCATTCTGTGAGAGAGAGAGAGTCTGTGTGTATCGTGCAAAGCAGATCTAATCAACACTTTTCTCATGGTGCTTTGTAAATAAACATGGACTAGTTTGATTACTGGAAAGGGGGCAGTGAAATGTAAAATCTCTTCCAAGTGAGAACACAGAGTTAATTTGCACTGCTGACTGTGGTCCCAGCTTGGCTGGCTGGGGGGATTCACTCGAATGAAATAGATTATTTCTCAAATGTTTTGGGTGTTGAATCCTAGTAGGTAAAGTCCATATACTGACTCTTTCGCCAGGGCAGGGGTCGATGAGTGATTGGACTTTGACTTTTGACCTGAGGAAGTAAGTTAGCGGGAGAGTCACTGAATGTCAGAATAATTGAGTCTGCTGGCCTGGTATCAGTTAAGGCTTCAATACCTGTAGAATAATTTAGTCTGCTGGCCTGGTATCAGTTAAGGCTTCAATACCTGTAGTGGCAGAGAGTGAGGATGGACAAGTAATGGGAGGACTGTCTCTCCCTCTCTCTTTCTTTCTCTCTTTCTACCTGTCGTCCCCTTTTTCTCCGGCTAGAAAGGCCCTTACAGAATAACGGACCACAGCAGATCTTAATTGAATCCCAGTACAATGATCTTTAGAAGGAAATTACAACCCCTTTGCTGGATCACAGTGAAACTATCTAACATAGTATTATTGGTATATGTATTACTATGAATACTAATACATAGTATCTATGTAAGGGATTATTAACGAGGGGCTATGCATTCTATGGAAAATAATACACAATGTGGAAGGAGTGTGCCACGACGCGCAGCGGAGTGTCACTTACCTTACACGGAGTCTCATTATTTTCCATAGAAGCCTTGGTAACCCAACAAAGAGAAATGCTAGCTAAACCATCAGTCCTCCTAAATATTAGCTAGCTAACCGTTTATGAAAGTCGAATTCCACAATGCCAATAATGTTTTCAATTTGACTTTTAAATATGTTTTTTTCTGGAACTAGTTCATAACCATTGGTTATTGCCATGCATCACAGATAAATAATGCACACTCTAGAATGCCCTTCAAGCCAATCAGAAACGAGTATTCAACAATACCATGGTATAAATACATTTTTAAACTGGGTGGTTCAAGCCCTGAATGCTGATTGACTGAAAGCCGTGGTATATCAGACCGTATATGACAAAACATTTACTTTTGCTGCTCTAATTACGTTGGTAACCAGTTTCTAATAGCAATAAGGCTCTTCTATGGTTTGTGGTATATGGCCGATATACCACGGCTAAGGGCTGTGTCCAGGCACTCTTGGTCGTGGTATATTGGCCATATACCACATCCCCTCTGCCTTATTTCTTAAATATCTCATCCAAAGATAACAGATATTAGCACTGTTATTTTTATTAATTTTTTTCACAACAGACTGCTTTTTATCTTTATGTGTGAGACTTGAATATCTACTTCTCAGACATTCTACGACACAAAAACACTATTGCCACGCAAACTCAAATGTGGCATCATATTTTGGTTGGTAGTTTATGGTAGAATAGCTCATCAGAGAGGAGGAGGAAGGGGGGTGGGGTCACACCCAAACCCAAAGCCTATTCTGATGTGGGGTATATTATTTTGAGCCTGTCTGGCCTAATATTATTGTAGAGCTCCAATTGGAGAATAATGTTGTGAATGGCCAGGGGAGCAGACGGATGCCAGCCTCCCATAGCTCGAGGACTCCAGGACCAGGCTTGAGGACTCAAGTCCCAAATTGCAACCTATTCCCTATATAGTGCACTACTTTTGACCAGGGAAACCAGGGCCCATAGGGGTCTGGTCAAAGGTAGTTTACTATGTAAGGGATAGGGTGCCATTTTGGACGCAGGCCTAGCTCCGAGTCTTCTTTCACGACCTCAGACACTTTCATCACTCTACTGCCCTCACACTGTCTGATGTCTGATGTGTGATGGGGGTTCTACTGTTTGGTCTGATGTCTGATGTATAATGGGGGTTCTGCTGTTTGGTCTGAAGGATTTTAGTGTGTGAAAAAGACAGAGAGAGCTGAAGAGAAAGCCATGCATTTGTATGAGTAATGTAAGAACGTCATTTATTGGTCTTGGGGTAAATCGGATTGGAATGGGATCCATTGGGTAGCCTAGCCAGTGTTTCATTGTGAAGGTAGATATATTTATTTATCTCATAAGGTCAGGATCTTTGTATTAAGAGAAGTTAGATGAGGACACAATGGAGGTGGTAGTCTCTTTTCTCACAGCCATTAGTTTAGCTAAGCGAGGAGGAGACTAATAGGGCCATATTTAGGGCCAGACTCTCTCCTGCACGCCCTGGTAGTTATTATGCCTTTAGCTGTGTGTCTCCTATCCCTCAGACCTGGGGACGTATTTATCAAAGCATCTCAGAGTAGGAGTGCTGAATAAGATTTCAGTGTAAATACGGCCCGTGGTCTGCATCTTCGAGGCTCTTGCTGGTGTTTTCCTCAGCAGGTCTGAGTGAGACCCCCCCGGAGACCCCACCCCAGCTCCCTCTGTTCCCATGGCCATTAATCACCAGCCCTGTGGGGGCCAATCATGCGCTGCCCTGCTCCGCTGAGGCTCCTGTCATCCCCACTTCCTGTGTCTACACAGGACCCCGCCAGGACCCCGCCAGGACCCGACCGGGCGGCCGTGGACATTGCCAGAAGAAAAGACTCTGGGACAACATAATTAATAACCAATAGTCTTCATCTAGGGGTACGAAGGGTCAGCTCCATAAAGCTTTTTTCCCTACTTTTTTCCAAAACATTAAGCCCAAGGCATCTTTTGTTATGAGCAGAACACACAGCCAGTGTTACAGAACCAAAGATAAACATTTAAGGGCCCTCTGAGATTTCCCTTAAACTAGCATTCTGAGAAAGCTACGGGGCTATATAACATTCTATAAGAGAGATTACTTTATCTCCTTCACTGTTAAAACAGTGTTTCAGTGAGAAACCTGCATGCGACTTGACAGACAGAAACCTATCAACTTAGTCATCTCTTGTACTCTCCTACTCCAGCGGTCCTTTGCAATATTCCAGTCCAGAATAGGCTTTTTGTAGTCCCATAGCTTGCTCTATGACTGACATAACTGCTACATTTTGATGATTGTTGTGGTTAAAGTCTTGAAGAATCGGATGTTAAAGTTCCCTGTCCTGAAGGCAGCTACATTCCACAGCCTACAGTGATAGATTGATCTGTAGTAAAGAGGTCTTTGATGATGAGGATGATGAGTCAAACTGAGTGTCCCCCTTAACTGTATTGGAATAGTCCAAACACATCCACTTGCCAATCAAACTCCATTTAAGTTGAAGGCAGCAGAGTGTCCAATGGCCTGGAGCAGGGGAAGCTCCCTATAGCTTTCTAGGCCTGTCCACTGTGATTGAAATGGAGTGGATGAAAAATTAAGCTTGGCCCTGACAGAGCTATTAAACAGCAGGGTAGAGTGACACACACACACACACATACGCAAACACACATGGTACACACTTACACACACTTACACTACTCATGCTGTGTTAGCAAGGTCTGGGCCATGCCCCCCAGGTAGGCCCTGTGTGCTAAGACAAGCTGGCTCGGCAGGAGTGTGTGTGTGTGTGTGTGTGTGTGTGTGTGTGTGTGTGTGTGTGTGTGTGTGTGTGTGTGTGTGTGTGTGTGTGTGTGTGTGTGTGTGTGTGTGTGTGTGTGTGTGTGTGTGTGTGTGTGTGTGTGTGCGCGCCTGTGTGCCAGTGTGCGGGTGTTGGCTTTGATGTGGCGGCCCGTAAAGCGGCCAGGGTTGTGAGTGACACACGGTTAGGCTTTAATGATTCCCAGCGCTCAGCTAAAGCTGCGGGCCCTGTGTTTACCTTCCAGCACCATTCAACCTGCACCGGCCACTCTTTATCGTTTAAGACCAGATCACAGCACACTGATGCTGGGTAATAATCCCAATACACCCCCATGCACACACAAACACATATATTTTACACACTCTCTCTGTTTCCCATAAATTGCCTCTCTAACAGATACCCTCTCACACAAATGCTCCCTGTGTCTCTGTGAGCGATATTCCTAGCAGTTAAACGAATAAGATCCCCTGGGCACTCTATCCCAGTAATTTATGGTCAAACAAAAAACGTTGAGACAAGGAGTTATGGCCTGTGAATTGCTTGTGTTGGCTGCCCCATAAAAGACATCCCCTTGTCAGGCACAGCAGTGTGTGGGACTCAGGAGTAGAGGAGGGGTGTGTGTGTGATGGCGCTGCTCTTGGAAAATCAGCTGCTCTCCATATGGGTGGCCTTTCCTCACTGCACCAGAGAGATCCAACATTCACATCCCTCCGTTTGAAATGCCACTGTCTCCGATAATGGCTCACCCATCCCAATCCACTGACAGATCAAATCTATGATTTTTCTCCTCTGCTATAGGCTTTATTATATATTGTTTTTATTTTATTAAAACACGGCAGATGAAAAAACATATGGAAATGGAAAGTAGAAAAACATATAGAAATGATAAATGAAATAGTACAGAGCGAGGTGCGTTTAATAAAAGGCCACTCTAAAATCTGCAGTTTTGTCACACAACACAATGCCATAGATGTCTCAAGTTTTGAGGGAGCGAGCACTTGGCATTCTGACTGCAGGAATGGTTCATCAGAGCTGTTGCCAGAGAATCGAATGTTCATTTCTCTACCATAAGCCGTCTCCAACGTCGTTTTAGAGAATTTGGCAGTACGTCGAACCAGCCTGTAACCATGCCAGACCAGGACCTCCACATCCAGCTTCTTCACCTGCGGGATCATCTGAGGAAGTGGGACGGGGGGTGATGAGGAGTATTTCTATCAGTAATAAAGCCCTTTTGGCTGGGCTTGGCTCCTTCTAATTGGCTGGGCTTGGCTCCCCATGGCTGCGTCCCTGCCCAGTCATGTGAAATCCATAGATTAAGGCCTAATGAATTCATTTAAATTGATTGATTTCCTTCTATGAACTGTAACTCAATAAATTATTTGAAATTGCTGCATGTTGCGATTTATATTTTTGTTCAGTATAAGTACGTTACATTAATTTTACACCACGTGTGGCAGGTGGGCTGGCTGGCAGCGATCTCCCAGGGTTTTATTTAGCCTGTTTAGGTTTGGAGCATCAGTCACAATGCCAAGGCCATGGCTGCTAGATAGTTTTCCACTTTTAGGAAGCCTCATTACAGCTAATTATGCTTCAGCTGCTTGTCTTCTCATCCCACTCCTCCACTCTACTCCACTCTCCACGCCAAATGGCAAATAGCTCATATACACACACACACACACACACACACACACACACACACACACACACACACACACACACACACACACACACACACACACACACACACACACACTTGTACTTCTTGGAAAGGGAAGAAGCTATCTATGCTGTGAGAGTGCAGAAAGCAGGTGGTTCTGGGTAGGTCCCAGTGGGCACATTCCCACACAGAACAGAGCGCTAGAGGCTCGGGATCATCTGGAAAACAAGTTAATCAACAGCTCCTGACAGAGAGAGAGAGTTCCTGCTCCCGCTGCTGGGCTCCAGGACGGCCCTTATTAGACACTAGTACAGCCCCCGCTCCGTCTATCAGGGCTGACCTGTCACTATGGGCCTATACAGCCCTGGCCACGTACAGTATAGAACAGAACATAGAGCAAAAACCTCATCACATTTCTCCAGTGCTGTTGTATGTACTGGACCTTGATTGATTAGCTTAATCGGTGTGTTAGTGCTGGGCTGTAACAAAAGCCTGTACACCCTGCGGCTCTCCAGGACAAGATGTGAGCTCCAGCCGTGTGAGTGACAGGTGGGCTGGTGCACATACATGCACATGTACATGCTACATCAAGGGGCCGCCGCCTGGCAGGCAGTCTCAGAGTCCAAACTGCACTGTGTATAGGTAGAGTTGAGTAACAGGTTCACAGGTCAGTAGCTGAACAAGGCTGCTATGGAGGAGCTGGAAGTCCTTCCCCGCTGTGAGCCATGTGCTGGGGTGAATCGGACAGGAACAAGCCACTGGGAGCAGGGGAAAGGCCACAGCATGCTGCGGGTTTCACTAGCTACAGGTCTGACTGAGAGAGAAGGGCAGCGAGCTACAGAGCAGAACCATACTGTGCTCCTGTAGAATAAGCAGCCTTACAGTAGAGCGTTTGGCTTCCTTAATGGTCATGGTTACTGCAGGCCCCTGAATTGATTTTGAAAAAATGTTCACCTTTTTTTAACTATGTAAGTCAGTTAAGAACAAATTCTTATTTACAAAGACGGCCTACCAGGGAACAGTGGGCTAACTGCCTTGTTCAGGGGCAGAACGACAGATGTCTTTACCTTGTCAGCTCAGGGATTGGATCCAGCAACCTTTCGGTTACTGGACAACACTCTAACCACTAGGCTGCCTGCTTTCCTCTGGAGAGTATGTCAGCAAGTTCTTAGTTGTTCCAGGCTCCACCATCCTTCCCTCCCAGACAGTTCATCTCATATGATAGAATGTTGAAAGGTTATGTAGAGCCCTCGGAACCCTCTCTGTGTTCCCTGTGGAGTTTCCTCCCTGTTCTAGCTTGGAAATAGGAGACTCTCAGATCAGGTTAAGCTGAGATGTCTCATACTCTGCTCTTTTGTGAATGACATTGTCCAACATAAAGGACTGCCAGGGAAGAGTGTAAGAGAGCTGGAGAAAAAGCAGTAGAAAATAGTTGTGTATCGTGCTTCATTTGAACACACACGCGCACACACACACGCACATGCACACACACTGCAATATCTCCATCCGTCAATGTGTGTGGAGTATCGGATACAGTCCTGGACCATTTATTATGCTACAATAGTGCTGTCACATTAAGGCTTTACCTGTGGCTGGGGAGGCTTTGATGACCCTCTGTACAGCACATGTTCTGGTTATGTCTGAAATGATTCCCTATTGCCTTTATAGTGCACTACCTGGTCAAACGTAGTTTTCTATATAGGGAATAGGGTGCCTTTTTGGGACACAGCCCTGTTCACCCAGCCGGGTACTGTCTACTGTAGACGACAGAACTAGAGAAACAGGCCTCAAGGCAACACTATCTCACCCATTGAGGCTATGGCTGATAAATCGGCTCACAGCGGAGGAATCTTCTCTTTGAAATTAATTACAGAACTGTTAATTTCACAGTAAGTAAGTAGTCTTGTCCGAGCCAGAATGGCCCATTTGAGTCCTATTAAATTGACTTTGATCGTTTTCGTTAGGGCGGCTAATCAAAACATTGCATATGATTACTTATGGATAACGTCAAGAGACAAGAACTGATATTCCTATCCGACATCTATCTTCAAGACTCAGAATTCATAAGTGATATGGATTCCTTTTTTCTGGTCAAGTTGCTCTAGCTAAAGCCTTGAAGATGGTCAGACACAGTGATAATTCAGAAGTGCTCATCCAGAAAGCCCCAGACACATACAGGAAACAAATTGCTATTGTGTGACTGGACGATAGTATCATAAAACACGTACAATAAGACTGACTTTAGGCTCAGGGGACTTCTCCTGCACAATGTCAGACATGCTGCAGTGATCTCCCTCTGTGAACTAGCCCCAGGTTAGCAGCGTATCAGATGTGGTCAGTCCTACTCGACACACAATGCCTCAGAACACCCGGTCCTGTCAGGAGATAGACCCATCAGATGAAGGATGGGAACTTATAGAAGAATGGATCACCTGCAAGCACGCACAAAGGCCCTCTCCGGTACTTTACGCACCAAAACACTGCACAGTGTAAAACATCTATCTAATAGAGGGTTGGAGGTGAGGAAAGCCTGTTGGAAAGCCACGTTCAGCCCCCCACACAGGTTAACGTTAGCTTTAAGGGTGGCTGGGGCACTGATAATGTTTGACTACGGCAGTAGTTGTTGGGACAAGACCATGGACAGGTTGTTGAGTGTGTATCTTCATTGGATTGTGTGTTTGATGACAACAAGATAGCGCAGTGACACGCATGTGACACACCTCATCAGTGATATTCGTTATCTGGTGATTGGCCACGTTGAAAGAGGCCTGTCTACCTGTGGCGTCAGTAAACAACTCTGAAAAAACGGTTTCAATTCATGAAAACTTTATCGAAACCACTACCATTAATGACTGCAGTGGGATATACTGCCCTTTCACAAGAATCATGTATATACCTTGTAGGTCCATTTATCCACTGACACTGTGCAAGATCTCAGTATTTAATGGGAAGTTAAATTACCGTTAGCTCCTTTTTGTGTGTGTGTGTGTGTGTGTGTGTGTGTGTGTGTGTGTGTGTGTGTGTGTGTGTGTGTGTGCGTGCGAGGCGGTGGGCTGTGAGATTGCTATCTGAAGGTGATACATCAGCCCTGGTGTGGCAGTAGGTCTGTATAATTATCAGGCCTCAATGGGACGATGTGTTATTTCTGCCGAGGGTGAGGTGCTTATCTTGCTCTGTCAGACACCTGGATGGATGAGCTCTGCTCCTCTGAGCCTCAGCTCACCTTCCACAACACCAACACAAGACAAACTAGCTTCCTCAGGAGACGGTGTGCACATTCACTGCTCCTCAGGACTGGCTTCATCTGAATCAAATGGCTATATTGCTTAAATAATGCTAACATACTTATTCTATGCTATTGTCCAACAGGCACAGCTATTTCTTTTTAAAGTATATTTCCATTTGCAATATGTAGTGTCATGGTGTGTTGCCTGGGGATTTCATGGTGAGATATTCTGTGTGGAGTGTGTATCTCCCCACACACACACACACACACACACACACACACACACACACGTCTAAGCTCTGAACAGTGACCTTACACACTGCGCTCGCGGCCGTTTCCTATTATTCTTTACCCTAGTGTCTAGCAGCAGAGAACGTGGATTTATTTAGCCATTGATCAAAAGATTAAAGTCCCGGCTGGGCTAGGCCCGGCCGACTGTTTGGGTTTCTGTGTCAATGTCTGAAATGTGGGGAGGAAATGCTTATAGAAACCGCAGGGACATTACGCTTTTTACTCAAATTAAATATATATTGACTGGAAATCTATTCCCAGAGCCCATAGGTCAGAAGTAGTGCACCATATAGGGAACAGGGTGCCAATTGGGACACAGCCCAGTCTTGCTGGTGGCACGGGGATATGATAGTTCTCTCAGCATGGGCACACGCAGGGCAGGCTAGCCTTTCATGGTGTACTGAGGTTTAGACTCAATCAAGAGGCATTTCCTGTGCTGTACACTTCTCTTTCGAGTTGCGACCCAGCGGTATTTTCGAGTGCCCTTACAGGGATTGTTGTCCCTTTCTGCTGCTTACTTAACTGATTGAAATGGATCTAAAGGCACAACAGTGTGTTTAATTATAGACATATATTCAGTGGATCAAAGGATGACATGTCTTTGAGGCTTGCATTACGTGGAATATCCAGCATGCCAGTATCAAACTCAATGTTTGCATATTATGTTGTACTGCACTGTATGGCCTTTTATCTTCGGTAAGATTGAAGGGAACAGTTATTATTATTTTTATTGCACCTTAATCTATCAAAAAGGACAAACACAATTGCTTTATACAGTATATTAGGATGTCCCATGGCTATACCACTGCATAAACTCTCTGAATGTGAGCTTGCATTATAAACCATGTCACTCGGGTTGTATTCACTTCTTTCCCTCACAGCTCATTCCCCAGTGTGTTCTGTGACTGAGAAAATCACCACAGTAACAATCTGTTGTATCGTTTCTTTATATAGCCAGTCCATTGGGTCCCAGATAACCTCTGCCTACCAAGGCCTCTGCCTTTGACCTCTGAGTCCGTAAGGACCTAGTCCCTGGCAGGGTAGGGTGGGGTTGCCGGGGGGGCTGGGAGGGTCTTTAGTTACTGGAGCATGTGGATTCATTAACAAATATCTGTCTGTTTGCCCCAGTAATAAGGGAGCATTTAAAGTGGACTGGGCAGCCCCTCTGGAATCCCAACAACAAGACAGGCTGCCCATGTCACTCAGACACAGGTTCACCAGCAGACCAGGACACCTATTTTATATCTACAGTGGCTTCAGACAGCATTCATACCCCTTGACTTATTCCATATTTTGTTGTGTTACAACCTGAATTCAAAATTGATTACATTTATGTTTTTCTCTCATCTACACATAATACCCCATAATGACAATGTGAAAACATGTTTTTAGACATTTTTGCAAATGTATTGATATACAGAAATATAAGGCCTCCCGAGTGGCACAGTGGTCTAAGGCACTGCGTTGCAGTGCTTGAGGTGTCACTACAAATCCGGGTTTGATCCCAGGCCGTGTCACAACTGGCCGTGACTGGGAGTTTCATAGGGCAACGCACAATTGGCCCAGCATCATCCGAGGGGAGGGTTTGGCCGGGAGGGCTTTACTAGGCCGGGTGCCTGCAGGCTGACTTTGGTCGTCAGTTGAATGGTGTTTCCTCTGACACATTGGTGCAGCTGGCTTCTGGGTTAATCGGGTGGTTGTTAAGAAGCGCGGGTTTGGCGGGTCATGTTTCGGAGGACGCATGACTTTCACCTCTCCTGAGCCCAGAGGGGAGCTGCAGTGATGAGACAAGATCGTAATATCACGTAATTGGGGAGAAAAGGGGTGTAAAATACAACAACATAAAATAAATACAGAAATATCTAATTTACAGTCAAAAGTTTGGACACACCTACTCATTTCAGTGTTTTTCTTTATTTTTACTATTTTCTACATTGTAGAATAATAGTGAAGACATCAAAACTATAAAATAACACATATGGAATCATGTAGTAACCAAAGAAGTGTTGAACAAATCAAAAAATATTTTATATATCTCTGTGTCTGGTGGAAAGCAGACTGAACCAGATTTTCCTCTAGGATTTTGCCTGTGCTTAGCTCCACTCCCCAGTCCTTAACGATTACAAGCATACCCGCAACATGATGCAGCCACCAATATGCTTGGAAATATGGAGAGTGATAGTCAGTAATGTTTTAAAGTCACCATTGGTCTCATAGTGAAATCCCTGAGCAGTTTCCTTCCTCTTCGGTAACTGAGTTAGGAAGGACAAATGTGTAATTAATAACTTCACCATGCTCAAAGGGATATTCAATGTCTGCTTTTTATTTGTTTTAACCCATCTATCAGTAAGTGCCCTTTTTAAAATGCCAGGCATTGGAAAACCTCACTGGTGTTTGTAGTTGAATCTGTGTGTTTGGAATTCACTTCTCGACTGAGGGACCTTACAGATAATTGTACGTGTGGGGTAGAGATGAGGTAGTCATAAAAAAATGTTCAACACCGTTATTGCACACAAAGTGAGTCCACACATCTTATTAGGTGACTTGTTAAGCATATTTTTACTCCTGAACTTATTTAGGCTTACCATAACAAAGGGGTTGAATACTTGACTGAAGACATTTCAGCTTTTAATTTGTATTAATTTGTAAACATTTAGAAAAACTGATATTATGGGGTGTGTAGGCCAGTGACATGAAATCTCAATTTAATCCATTTTAAATTCAGGCGGTAACACAGAATTTCTTTGAAAAAGTCAAGGGGTGTGAATACTTTCTGAAGGTACTGTACCTGCTATTAGAGATGGCCGATGACATCATATGTAGCCTGGGAAAAGAGTATGGGACGGGGACACCATGTTCTTCACAGCCCATGGTTGCATCTCAAATGGGACCCTATAGAGCACTCAAACTCAACACTGGACCTCGAAGCCAGTTCCACTGCATTTGTTCCTTGTTCCTCTCTAATAAGGGACTGATTTAGACCTGGGACACCAGGTGTGTGCAATTAATTATCAGGTAGAACAGAAAACCAGCAGGCTCTGGACCTCGTAGGGTAAGAGTTGAATACCCCTGCTATAGTGCACTACTGGTCAAAAGTAATACACTATATAGGGAATAGGTTGGCATTTCGGACGTCCACCACGTGTGGTCTGATGAGCCATGAGAGAAGACTGGGAGACTGGTGAAGATAAGAGCCTAATGAAGACAAAGGAGAGAGGGAACGAGAGAGGGAAACCTAGGGCTCTTACTCCCTCTCATGGACATAGACAGTAATGTGGAATAGCTGTCGGACACTCCACTCTTACTCACTTCTGTGGTGTAGAGTTGTGGAAATGTGTAGCAAGGGTGGTAAATATGGATGGTGGATATGTACTCTTCCAGCAGCACACTGTTAGGACATGGTTAGTATTAATGAAATCACTCTGCATAACAGTTGATGTTTGATTGATATGAATGTTATGATTTTGATTATCCTATCAGAGAGCGAGACAAGTAATTACCTTGAAACACTTAGTTTCAATATCTTCAAACTCCTAACCCTTACTCACTGTAGCACAGAGAGGCACACTGGGTCTTTGTGTTTGTGTGAGTCCAACTAACTCCAACAGACCTGTCCTTCAGTCCAACATGGCTCGGTTCTGGGTGCAGACAGCCAACAGCCCACCTCCACGTCTGCACCGACCCACCAACCAACCCAGCGGCCAGTCGAGCGCAGCCTGCACCCAATGAGCCATTAAGCCCTGCTTTAAAAGTGCACTGGTCCGTGTTTGTGTTGATTTGGACCCCCTGGCTAGTGTGTGTGTGTGTGTGTGTGTGTGTGTGTGTGTGTGTGTGTGTGTGTGTGTGTGTGTGTGTGTGTGTGTGTGTGTGTGTGTGTGTGTGTGTGTGTGTGTGGTGGTCAGGCCAGGGTCTCTGTGTGTTTGCTCAGGGCTGTGAGGGAGAACGAGGCAGGGGCCGCTATCTGATCAAGGGCCTCAGGGGCCGACAGCTTGTCAGAATGGACATAGACCCTGCAAAATACCCACACTCTGTGCGTCCGTGTGTGTGCGTGAAAATGTGTGTTGAATGTGTCTGTTAAGTGTGTGTGTCAGAACTGACACCGACCCTGCAGAGCAGAAAAGTTGAAAACAGTTAACAGTGTTAGAGGTCTTTAGATATAAGGCCCTCCAAGGATCTGCTGGTGGTGATTGTTTACCACCCATCTGATAGACTGAGATGTAGAATAATGTGATAAGGAAGCCCTGTGATTTCCTGTTAGTGTCAGGGTCCATGATGGATTGTTAATGTCACACTAGGATACACACTGTGAATCAATCTGGCCCAAGTCACACAGCCTGGGTCTGGGTCTGGGCCCAGCCAAACTAAACTAAATATTTCATGTAAAATGTAAAACACGCCTTTTGTCATAAACATGTTTCGAAACATGGCCGGCCGGGTCTGAAAAATGACTGTAAGCGTTCCATGCGAGCTGGGTTTATTTATGTAGATTGGCTAGAGTGGCATATAATTATTCCAGCCCTTCCAAGGTCTTCTTTGTTTATCGTTCATTTCCTCTCCTCTCTCATGCTGAATATTGTCCTGGGATAAGTGAACTAAGGCTCTACACATCTATCTTTACCAGCGCTTTGACTTGACCATCCGCCTGCTGCATATCTGATTACCACGGTTTTAATTATTTGAAAGTTGGAATTTCTCATGGAGATGTCCAGTGGGGTTGGTGTGTTTTCATAATAGTATTGTATATACTGTGGATATTAATTACAGCCTTTAGGATCAAACTTCATTCCCTGAAAGGTTTTTTGGGCAGTGAATATGTGTGTATGTGTTTGTGTGTGTATTTTTCCACTTCCCCCCTTGCCTTTAAATAAGATCTGTCCCACTGAGCTGTTTATTGCCTTAATGTTTCTGGAGGGGTAATGATGCATGCTAAATGATCTGGGATGGGTGGAAGAAAAAAAATGACATTCTGGCCCGTCTGAAGTTTCAGTTATTAACCCAAGCAATCCAAAGACAGCAACGACATGTGTTTGTATACGCATATGTTTTCATGAGTACTTGCGTGTGTGTGTGCGTGCATACCTTCATGTTTATTGTATGTGCTGCGCAGTAAGTCTATCAATCCAAACAAAGTACACAGGTAGATAGCAATGAAGCCACACCTTCCTCATACTAAAGAGCGCTTTTTCAAACACAGCCCGGCAGCAAAGTCAAGCAAATATAGCCTACCTGCTGTTTAAGTTTGTTTTGGGGGCATTTGGAGAGGGGAAATGGCCTGTGATGTTGTGGACACACAGGTGTGTGAGTTGAAAGCGGGGCGGCCCTGTCTCCGTGGTATGGCCTGATACAGTGCTGAAAGCTGGGCTCGTTTAGCACGGCGAGGGGGCTACATTAGAGAGGGTGATGACAGTAACGGTTAGGAGGCCGCTGCACACATGAATAGGTTTCACCTGAGAGGAGGGAGGGGACGCCAAGAAGCCCCGACCCTAATGTACTGGTGTTAGTAGGAAAAACACCTTCCCTTAGTTAACCTCTAACCCTGGGATGTTCCCACACACAGAGAGAAACAGAGGAGAGCGAGTGGGAGGGAGGGAGGGAGGGGAAGGGGGAGGGAGGGAGGGAGAGCGAGAGGGAGAGAGGGAGAGAGGGAGAGGGGGAGAGAAGGGAGAGGGAGAGAGGGAGAGAGGGAGAGGGAGAGAGAGAGAGATGTTTGCAGGGTTCTGGCTTCCCTCAGACCCAAAATAAGACACAGATGTTGGCTGCAGTAGTACTGCAAATTAATTACTTTTCAGTATGTGCAAGGGATTTAAAGTTGCAAAGTCATGCTCAATCAATCAAATTTATCAATCAAATATATTTATAAAGCCCTTTTTACATCAGCAGATGTCAGAAAGTGCTTATACAGAACCCAAACCTAAAACATCAAAGAGAAAGCAGTGCAGATGTAGAAGCACGGTGGGTAGAAAAAACTCCCTAGGCTCTGAGGGGTGACCAGTCCTCTTCTGGCTGTGCCGGTGGAGATTATAAGAGTACATGGCCATTAAGGCTAGATCGTCAATCAAGATGTTCAAACGTTCGTAGATGATCAGCAGGGTCAAATAATAATCACAGTGGTTATAGAGGGTGCAACAGGTCAGCATCTCAGGAGTAAATGTCAGATGGCTTTTCATAGCCAACATAAGGTGCGGTAGAGAGAGGGGGTCAAAACACCAGCTCCTGGATAGAATAGCACGTCCGGTGAACAGTTCAAGGTTCCATAGCCTATGGCAGAACAGCAGAAACTGGATCAACAGCACGGCCTGGGGGACTGGGGACGGGGACAGCCAGGAGTCGTCAGGCCACGCGGTCCTGAGGTATGGTCCTAGGGCTCAGGTCCTCTGGGAAGGGAGAGAGAGTGAGAGAGAGATGGGGGAATTTGAGGGAGCATACTTACGATCCCACAGGACACCAGATAAGACAGGAAACTGACCCTAGCCCCCGGTACATAGACTATTGCAGCATAGATACTGGGGATGGAGACTTGGGGGGTCGGGTACAATGTGGCCCTGTCCGACGATACCCCCGGTAGGATATAACCCCACCCACTTTGCCAATGTACCCGCACCACTAGATGGATATCAATAGACCACCAACTATTGAGTAGAGAGTAGAGCATTGCAGTAGTATCATTTTGAAGTGACAAAAGCATGGATTAGCTTTTCTGCATAATTCTTTGACAAAAACATATTTGCAATGTTAATGAAGATGGGAAAAAGCTGCTCATGAAATATGTTTGATATTTGAGTCAAAAGAAAGATCAGGGCCCAGAGTCACACCGAGGTCCTTCACAGTTTTATTTGAGATGACTATACAACCATCAAGATGAATTGTCAGATCAAACAGCAGATCTCTTTGTTTCTTGGGACCTAGAACTAGCATCTCTGTTTTGTTCGAGTTTAAAAGTTAAACATTTGACGCCATCCACTTCCTTATGTCTGAAACACAGGCTTCCAGGGTAGGCAACTGGGGCTTCACCATGTTTCATCAAAATGTACAGCTGTGCCTTCTGCATAGCAGTGAAGTTGACATTGTGTTTTCCGAATGACATCACCAAGATGTAGCAAGTATAGTGAAAACAATAGTGGTCCTAAAATGGAACCTTGAGGAACACCAAAACTTAGCATTGATTTGTCAGAGGAAAAACCATCCACAGAGACAAACAGATAAGATCAGACTGATAAGATCTAAACCAGGCAAGAATTTGTCCACGTAGACCAATTTGGGTTTCCAATCACTCCAAAAGAATGTGGTGATCAATTGTGTCAAAAGCGGCACTAATGTCTAGGACAGACACAGAGCCTTAGTCTGACACCATTAAAAGGTAATTTACAACCTTCACGAGTGGAGTCTCAGTACTATGATGGGATCTAAAACCAGACTGGAGAATTTCGTATACTTTAAAAAAAAAATTGTAGAGAGGAATGGGAGATTTGATATAGGCCGATGGGGTGGGGGCTTTATTACTGCCACTTTTAGTGAGTTTGGTACACATCCAGAGGATAGTGAGCTGTTTATTATGTTCAACATAGGATGGCCAAGCACATGAAGTAGCTCCAGCAGGCAGCTGGAAGGTTTAGAGGCCATTACTATTTTTGTGAATGTGTCTGGAGATACAGGATTGAAAAACCTGAGTGTCTCCATTGATCCGAGGTCCTGGCAGTTCTGTGCAGACTCAGGACAACTGAGCTTTGGAGAAATACACATATTCAAAGAGGAATCTGTCATTTACTTTGTAATGATCATGATCTTTTCATCAAAGAGGTTCATGAATTCATCACTGCTGAAGTGAAGTCTATCCTCACTTGGGGAATTCTGCTTTTTAGTTAGCTTTGCAAAATACATTTTGGATTGTTTGTATTCTCCTCAATCAGGTTGGAAAAGTACGCTGATCGAGTGAATGCTTTTCGATATTGCATGGTACAAGCTAGTCGGAAGACTTCCAATTTGGTGGAGCACCATTTCCTTTTCAATTTTCTGGCAGGTTGTTTTAGGGCTTGGGTATTTTCTGTATACCAGTTTCTTGTGGCAAATGTTTTTTGTTTTTAGTGGTGTGACTGCATCTAGGGTGTTATGCAAAGTTAAGTTTAGATCCTCGGTTAGGTGGTTAAGAAGGATCGGACCCTTTTTTTCAGTTTTCGCCTGAAATGACATACCCAAATCTAACTGCCTGTAGCTCATGACCTGAAGCAAGGATATGTATATTGTTGATACCATTTGAAAGGAAACACATTGAAGTTTGTGGAAATGTGAAATTAATGTAGGAGAATATAATGCATTAGATCTGGTAAAAGATAACACAAAGAAAGAAACATGCGTCTCGAGACAGGGGGTGGGGGGTGGAGGGAGTCTGGAAGGGAATCTAGGAATCTTTGTGTTGTTCGATAATTTATTGTGCTGCTCTTGATAATCCTCTTTGGTTGGCTGGGCTGTTCGCTGAGCCTGACACACAACACACACACACACAACACACACACACATTAATCAATGGACACACTCACCTCACTCACACAGGTGCTCTTTCTTTCATTCTCAGTCAGCCTGCAATTAACTTCCAGACCTGAAGCTATGAATCACCTGAGGAGAGGGGTCTGTAAGATAAACAGGGGCCAGCGGTCAGACCCCCTGTCTCTGGACAGGTTTATTGACCTGGCCCTATGAATGCCATACAAAGGGGCGGCTGGCCTTGTCCTAACTTAACTGTCCTATGCATGAGTGGCCCAGGTGAAGGGAGCGGTACGGTCACACCCAGGGGTCAGTGATCCAACAGGGGATACCTGGCTGACCAAGAGGGGTCACATTAGGGCCACAGAGAGGTGACCGGTGGGTTGGGAAAGCAATGACGCTGGCCTGGGGGTTGAGGGGACACAGGTCACCACTTTGGACAGACCCACTACTTGCTCAGGTAATTTTTTTAATTATGAGATTGACTGACTGACTCTGATTCATAATTGAATTCCGTTTGCTATCAAAGAGGTTTCTTCTCACTCTTTCATTATGCGGTCATGCGTGGCATTTATTATTTAGCTAGAGAAAGGGGTAATACTAGGGTGTGCGTAACTTTGATTAAGATGGGGACATTTCAGAAGCAATCAGATGGCTATAGATTTATAAGCTAATAAGGTGGGGACTGGAACCAGGCCACTTTGAGTGGTTCAACGTGAAGGCATTCTTTATGTAGCTAGCTCTCTGGTAAATAACTAACCTAGATATCTTTTTGAGGCCAGAACCAATAGTATAGCTTCAGACACCTTAATTAAGCCCTGCATGTGTCTATTGACTATCTAAACCTATCAAAATGGAATAAATTCAGTTGGTCAAATAGAGTGCCATTTGGGACACAGCCATACAGTGACAACAACACAGATATCAAAACCACATGGATATCAAAATAACATAGTCCTGCTCTACCTCCATGGTCCTCTTCAACTGGCTGCTGTTCAGAGCAGGGCTGTCTGTCTGCTGGCCTTCCGACTGCCTCAGAGGCCCTTGTCTGAGAGAGCATGGTTCCCATTTCACCATGACCACTATTCCAGCCGCTGGCCTCATACCGTAGCGCTAGGCTAACGGTTATTTACTGCATCTCAGGGACAGCCTGTTTGTCTAACTAGCAGACCTTGTTAACCCAGGGCCTATAAATTCTGGACTCATGTTGCTTTTTCGTTCCTCTGGGTCAAATGGGTTTGGCCTATGTAGAAGTCGGTCTGCTGCAGTCAGCCAGCCTTCCCTCTACAGTAATCATCCCCTGTCTTTCTGAAACTGTTGATCTAACTATCATACTGGGCTCTGGCATCTTATGCTACATATGCAGTAGCGCTGCTCTCTATCATTGTAGTAATAATGATCTATTTAGCATAAAAAAACGTATGCTAATTTTGAAATGGATGCTATTCTCTCTTATTTGGTGAAATCAGGGTAAATTAAATCCACTCACAGTGGGTGTCTATACATATGGTGTTCCAGTTTTTCTGTTCCCCCCATACAACAACGATCTGTTCTCCCAGCTACAGAAGTGCCAGGGTGAGTGAAGTGTATCCCTGAATCCTTGTGTCTCTGGGCTCAGCCAGCCAGCCAGCCAGCCAGCCGCAGAGACCAGGTCTGATTTATGCCCGTCAATTTGGAGAAAGGGAACGAACGGCCAGTGAGATACCGGTTGTCAGGACTTGCTTTCAAGCGTTGCTGTGGCGAAATTTATGGAGGCGGCGGCTTTCTCCTCCACAGCTGATCATTTTTCCATGCGGGATGAGTCTGTCTCTGAGGGCGCTATGCCTTCGCCGCTGGCAGGGACAGATAGGGACAAGGACAGACAGAGAGGGACATAGACAGACAGGGATGGGAAAGCGTATTGCATGGGGAATATGCCAACTCAATCCTATTCAATTCCACTTTCCCTGCAGCTAATTGTTGATTCACTCTCAACTATGTGAGGTGTACTGTATGAACAATGACTTGTGTTTCAAGTTGTCACGTATCTGTAATGTACTATGGATGTACTAAGCGTGGGTAGAGTGTTGAAAAGCACAGAGCTGATATAATTACGTTTGGAGGCTGTAGTGAGAGTCAGTCCAGCCCAGTGTTTGGTGTTTAGTATGACGACAGTTTCAGTGATTTGTGGAGGTCAGACGAGGATGCCCAGCAGTATCATTACTCAGCGACTGACAGAGCAACATTGACCCTTGTCTTCACTCAGTCAGGTCCAGGTGAACACAAATACCTGGACCATGATGAATGGCTGCCTGACAGAGATAGCAGCAAAACACAGTTAAAACTGCACTCTACTACGGTTAGTTAAAGGTCAGGGACTTTGGGACAGTTTGGCTATAATTTATCTTCAGCTTAGCTATAATTTGATATTGAAAAAATCTGAAAATGAGGTGTCACGAGGTGAATGTGGAGAGCCTGAATACCTGGCTATACCTCGCTCTTCCCAACCCAGCACAGAGAATACCTCTACTCCACTCCATTGAGTGGATAAGGTTTCAGTCCTTTCATGGCCAGTGGTCAGCACATGTGTGAGTGACTCTACGGAGATCTCAGTGGTCAGATAAGATCTTCAGATCAGTGCCGGGGCCAAGTGGACAATACTGCAGCTCGAGCCATGAACCCATCAATCAGAGAGTGAACAAAGCCTCATGTCAGGGTCCGCAGTCCACTCCTCCGGCCATGTCACAGCCCCCGGCCCCGGTTATCCAGTCCTGATGACAGCCCAGTGATAGGCCTGATAGGCCTGAGTAGACCTCAAGGAGTGTGCTGTTGTCATCTTAATAAAAAGCCTGTTCTGTTCTAACCTCTCTTCTCTACCTCTTCTCTTCCCTATCCTTTTCTTCCCTCCTCTTCTCATCCCTCTTCTTCTCATCACGTCCAAAGACCTTCAAAATGTGATGTCCAGTGTTGTTGTCTAAATAATAACCTTATTAGATTAGAAATACTTTATTAATCCCAGAGGAGACATTTGTTTGTCAACCTCAGTATGTATACTGTCACGTGTACGTACCTCATTTCCTCTCCCCCCTCCTCTTCCCTCTGTTTCTCCTTACACCCAAAGATATCCAAATCGTGTTGACTATTGCCAACTAATGGGGTGAAGTTAACCAAACAGTTGAAAACCTTCTAAGTTGTACTGACAGCAAAGTACCCAGCCAGTCGAAGGCCCAGCTAAATATTTTCCCCTACACTCAATAAAAATACTAAAATGGAATTATGCAATGGGAGAACGAGGGCAGGGAACCAAGAAGTGCCAACAAAGAATATTCGAGGTCTGTTCAAGCTAATTCTGACATTGAAATTATGTGTCAAGTTGATCTAAAATCATTTCTGGTTTTGAATTTGAGCACATTTTTATTACCTCACCGCTGGTCAAATTCAAGATTTCTGAAATCCTTACAGCTCTCTGTGAAAATATCACTTATGCCAGGCTTTCCAGTTTAATTTAGTCCTTTGTCACTCATGTCCGCATGGGGTTGGGTGCACTGCCACTGCCCAGTACATTGACCTGAACCCCCCCAACACACGCACACACACACGCACACACGCACGTGCACACACACGCACGCACACACACACGCGCGCACACACACTGCTTTATGTTTTCTGTTGCACCTCAGGACACCAGTACTGTTGAAACCTATCTGTTTTCAGACTACCATGGCCACAACTCCTCCCCTTCCCTTCCCTCTCCTCCCCTCCCCTCCCCTCCCCTCTCCTCTCCTCTTCTCTACTACCCTTCCCTCTCCTACCCTTCCCTCTCCTCCCCTCTCCTCTTCTCCCTCCTCCTCCTCCCCTTCCCTCTCCTCCCCTCTCCTCTCCTCTCCTCTCCTCCCTCCCGTCCTCGGCAGCCATTGTTATACATACAAATGTGTTCTCAGTCAACGTACCTGGTATGATAACAGTAAAAGACATACGGCGCTTACAGTTCGAACCTCCCTTTCACCAGCCCAGAGCTTCATTGCAAGCTAATCCCTATCATACACATGCTGTTCTGTAGGCCAGAGAGTCAGGGACTTTTTCTTTTCTATGTCATGTTAGCTGACTGGCTGCTTCTTTTTACAACTTCAGCAGAGAGATAGCATGAGGTAAAGGAGGGGAGCTGCTCTGCTCCATTAATCATATAGTAGACTGGGCTTCCCCAGACAGAGTGTGTGCTTGTGCGTGTACACTTGTGTGTAGATGTGTGTATATGCTAGTCGGAGTGCTGCCAAAATATCTGTATATATGTGTATGTACTGTATCTGTGTGTGTTCAAAGAGACCGGCGCACACACAGGCTCCAACCAAACCTGTAGTCTATTCATCAAAGTCAGGGCCTGCTGGCTGAAATGCCACCAGTGCTGGAGGAGGCTGGGGAGGCTGGGGGAAGACCGTTGGGAGGCAGGGGAAGGCTTGGGAAGGTCGGAGAGAGGCAGGCAGAGGCTGTGGAATGCTGGGGGGAGTCTGGGGGAGGCAAGGAGAGTCTGGGGAGAGGCAGGGAGAGGCTGGGGAGGCTGGGAGGAGGCAGCGGGGAGGCCGGGCGAAGGCTGGTGGAGGCTGGCAGGGCAGAGCAGGCTACTGGCTGGCCTTTTTGTGTCGCTGCCTGACAAAGGACCAGAAGCTGCTACATCATTAAGTGTATATAAATATGTTGGTCAGATCTGGACTTCGTCAAAGTCTAGAGATGCCTATCTGCTGCCAGGCTTGAATGCTCTGCATATGTATTCATGCAGGGGAAGGCATGTAAAAAGATGTGTGTGTTCTTGTTTGTAGATGTTTGGCTAAGCTGTGTGTGTGTTTGTGTGTGTCTGTGCACGTGTGCGTGTGTACACATGCACATGTGTGTGTGCATTTAAGACGACCCAGCATATGTTAGTTATTCACAAACAGTTAGAAGGACGCCAATAAATCAGCAATTACGTTAAATATATAACTACCGGCTATTGCCTGATGTTGAGGACTACACTGTTGCGTTTTTAGACTGTCAACTGATGCATTGCCTCCTCTTCCATCTCCTCCTCCTACTCATCCACTTCCTCCTCCTACTCGTCCTCTTCCTCCTCCTCAACTTCCTCCTCTTCAATAACTGACCATTAAACATTATATTCATCCTTTGAGGGGTTCTGGTCCATATAACAGCAGACACAAAGCATTCCTTAGCACATTGCTATCAATATAGCCACTCTGAGACAGACTCTCTAGGCTCTCCAGGCTTTTATCTACCTAGAGAAGAGCTGCACAATCAGTAACCATAGCTGTATAGTCCCCTGTTGTGTGAACATCTGCATTGCTTGCTGTTTGGGATTTTAGGCTGGGATTCTGTATAAGCACTTTGTGACATCGGCTGATGTAAAAAGTGCTTTGTAAATACATTTGATAGAAAATTTGATAACACAATTACAAATGAAACATGCACACAAACACGTACACACACATACACACAGACAAAACACACACCCACACAAATAGAGTTGAGTGGGGAGGGATCAGAGAGCGCAGCTAGTCCACAATCTCAATGACACAGAGAAGCATCTTCCTCTTGCGGAGGGGGACTGGAGAGTCCTCTACTCTGTCAGTAGCCTGTGTCATCACAGGCAGGAACAAGGCCCTTCTCTCTGGGAAGAGAAGAGCCCACCTCCAGGTCCCTCCAAGTCCCTTTGGTCCACTGGATCCTACTGCTGAGTGACATGGGCTGCGCCACGGCTGAGGTCTGAGCTCTGAGCAGAACAGCCTATTGATAAAAGACCAAGTGAGGGCTCCCCTACCCATATCCCCCCTACTTCCACCCCATCTCCACTCTCCTCTGCCCCCCCCAAATCTGTCCCTTAGCCTGTCTCAGATTTAGAGGTGCCACCATACCATTGGTATCCAATGACATCCAGATCTAACAGATGGTTTTTTCCTTTTACATCTCACTGAAACATTGGGTTGTGTCAAATCATAATTCTGTATATTGTACCCTTATTATACAGCAACAGCTGAAATAGCTTTCATCCCTGTCTGATAAGGCAACAAGTGATCACAGACAGATCATTTAAACATACAGTGCTTTACAAAAGGATTCAGTCCCCTTGGATTTCTTCACATTTTATTGTTACAAAGTCGGATAAAAAGAAATTATCTACACAAAAATGTTTTTAATTTTTTAATTACTCTGTTTAATAGGGGACGGCAGGTAGCCTAGTGGTTAGAGCGTTGGGCCAGTAACAGCCGCATGGTAACATCCTTGAGCAGTTTCATTCCTGTGCTGCAGCTCAGTTCAGAAGGCTGACTATCGTTGATGTGTCTGTGTGGTTTAATACAAAATCCACAGCATTATTATTAACTTGACCATGCTTCAAGAGATATTCAATGTCAGATTTGTTATTGTTTCCCATCCACCAAACACTGCCCTTCTTCAACGGGAGCTCTCCAAAAGCTCCCTGGTCTTCGTAGTTGAATCTGTGATTGAAATTCAATACTAGACTGAGGGACCTTACAGATGTTGTATGTATGGGGGACTGAGGAAGGGTTAGTCAGTCAAAAATCATGTCAACCATGTAACTTCATTATGTAATTTGTTAAGCCAAATGTTACTACTGAACAAATTTAGGCTTTCCCAAACAAAGGGGCTGAATACCTATGCAACAACAATGATTCTTTTTGTTCTCATAAAAAATATACAGACTTTTTCTTCCGCTGACATTACCAAGTATTGTGTGTAGATTGTGGACAAAACATGATAATTAAATCCATTTGAATCCCACTTTGTAAATCCAAGGGGTCTGAATAGTTTTGCAAGCCATATGTGTCTTCAGCATTCATACTGGCGTCCCTCATCCCCCTCTTAGCTAGTGGGACTCATACAGAGTGACTGCAGTTACAATGTTAGAAGAGACATGGGAAGCCACGACAAAGTGGCTATCTGGGGCACATCTGTGATAATAGATGAGTGCTTCCGAAATGGCACCCTGTTCCCTTTGTAGGGCCCTATGCAATATATAGGGAATAGGGTGCTATTTGGGAAGCGGGGAATGTCAGAAGTGACATGGGATGCCACAACAGAGTGGCTAAATAGACAGGGCCCATCTATGATAATTGTTAGATTTTCAAATAGATTGAGAAGGGGAACATCTGTCTGATAAACATCTGTCTAATGAACATCTGTCTGTGTTGGCTGATGGAGGGACAGCAGAATGGCAGCTCTGTCTGTCCTACCAGGGGACAGGGTAAGGGCCGGGGTAATGAGCCCAGCTGGTGGTGACAGATTGCTGGGCAGGGCGTCAGACTCAAGACCTAGTCTTGGCTGTGTGAAGGAGGCCTGTACACTCCCCACCACTGGACAGACTGACAGATAGGCGTAACCTGACACTACCTGAATACTTAGGTAATGATGGCCGATGCCAAAATGAAACAGTTAGGTGGAATGGGAAAAACAGATTAATCTTCAGATCCTTTCTGGCTTTTTTTGGTAATAAAATATACAGTGACCTCCAAAAGTATTGGGAAAGTGACACATTTACTGTTCTTTTGGCTCTGTACTCCGACGTTAAAGTGTAGACTGTCAACTTTAATTTGAGTGTATTTTTGCATCAGGTGAACCGTTTAGAAATGTGTACATAGTCCCCCCATTTTAGGGGACCAAAAATATTGGGGCAAATTAAGTTTAGTATTTTGTACCATATTCCTAGCACGCAATGATTGCATCAAGCGTGTGACTCGGCAAACTAGTTGGATGCATTTGCTGTTTGTTTTGGTAGTTTTTCTGATAATTTTCTGCCCTAAGAAGTGAATGGTAAATGTGTCATTTTGAAGTCACTTTTATTGTAAATAAGAATAGAACATGTTTCTAAACACTTCTACATGAATGTGGATGCTACCATGATTATGGATAATCCTGAATGAATCATGAGTAATGATGAGTGAGAAAGTTACAGACCCACAAATATCATACCCTTAAAAAAATGCTAACCTCCCCTGTTATTGTAATGGTGAGAGGTTAGCATGTCTTGAGGGTATGATATTTGGGTATGATATTTTCACGATTAATTCAGGACTATCCATAATCATACTCTTATTTGCAATAAAAGTTACTCCAAAATGACACAATACATTATTTACCATTCATTTCTATTGGACACAAACTAATCTGAAACACAACCAAAACAAACAGCAAATGCATCCAACAAGTTTGTAAAGTCATAAGCTTGATGTAATCATTGCATGCTAGGAATATTAGACACACCTTTGACTACTTTAATACACCTATAAGTGAATTTGTCCCAATACTTTTGGTTCCGTAAAATGGGGGGACTATGTACAAAAAGTTCTGTAATTTCTAAACGGTTCACCCAATATGGATGAAAATACCCTCACATTAAAGCTGACAGTCTGCACTTTAACTGTCATTTCAAATCCATAGTACTGGAATGCAGTGCTAAAACAACAAAACATTTGTCACTGTCCCAATACTTTTGGAGCTCACTGTAATTTCAGAAGAATATCTAAAACACAAGGAATGTCAGAAGAAAATGTTTTGATGTAGAACAATGTTTTTTTGTACAGTGATGAAAATACCAAGACTGTACCCTTAGAGCACCTCTGAATGTGAGGTGATGTGGGAATCAATCATATTTCGTTTTTGAAGATGTTTCGTTTTTTTCTGCTCTTCATCTATCTATTTCAAATGACTTTCTTATTGGCTAGTGGAACGCAGTTGCTATTGGATACCAGGTGGGGTGTCTGTTTTTATCAAAGGAGCTGTTGACAATGTCTTGATGTTTTTCTCGTATTAGGAGACAGCAGGAGTGAAGACAAATCTAAAAATGAACATTGGTTGCTTCAAACACATTGCAGGGGCGAAAAAGATGATACTGCATATATAAGAACTATCTGTTCGTAGCGTGTCAAACAAACCCTGGGAAATGTCCAATGGTGTGTTTATATTCTATCTAACATATTTATCTGGGTAATTGGAATGATACAAAGCACCAGTGACAAGTGACAACTGATAGACTAGCCCTGTGGTTGTCCCAGACAGTTCAATACCCAGACAGCTCAATCCCTCTCCTCTAAACATAAAGAGACACTGTTGCTACCCTGTAACTATAATTTATCAAATAATAACAGGAAGTCATGTTGCTTGGCCAAAGATGGACCTGTGGGCCTACCATTGGGCAAAGCTTGTTTTAATAATTTAGTTTTATGATTGACAAATTAGTCCATTTGAATTCATATTCTGAAAATGTAAACATTTATTGATGGAAGGAAAAGCTCTTGGCTGAACCGCGAAACCTGGATGATTTTGAATTAATTTACTGAACTCCATGAGCTCCCCTGCTGCTAACTGCTGCTCGGAGTTAATGATTAATGTAGCAGTGAACTATCGCCATCTACTGTGTCAATTGCATCATTGAAGGTGTAGTGATGTGGATCATATTTCAGATGCAGTTCTAAACATGACCACATGATGACAGTGCTCTGCTGTGTGAGATCTCAGATGACCAGCCTCACTTCCAGAACGCCCGTCTGCCTGTCAGCCAACCAGCCAGCCAGTCTGCCAGTCAGCCAGCCAGTCAGTCTGCCAGCCAGCCAGCCAGCCAGTCAGTCAGTCAGCCAGCCAATCAGCCAGCCCCCCATCAATCCATCCTTCTAGCTGGGGCCACATCAGCACTCTCTCAGGAAGTAGCAACATAAACTCCCTCTATGATACTCATCTCTGTCCTCTTCTCCAAACACGCACATGAACTAACAAACAGCAGGCCAACTCTGACTCATTCTTTTCTGTTTAAACTCAATTGAATAAACCTGGCCTGGCTGTTTCCGTCTCTCCCACAGTACTGCCCATGGCCCCACCATCCACTATCTGCTCCATTGATCTGACTGACTGGTCGGTGGGGGATGTGCAATGTTGTGACTGTCTGTGACGCACTTCTTTCTCTATCACATAGACACACAAGTTCATGTACGCCGAGCTCACATTGGTCCTCTTCCACACAGGCCTTGATTCACGTATGTGGCCAGACGGACTAACGCACGCTACTCCCACTCCTCCCTTCTCCTCCGTCTCCCAACGGCCCGGGAGATCTTCTGATACATGGAGGAGGGGAGGAGGGGGGAGGAGGGGGGAGGAGGGGGGAGGAGAATAGTGGACAACAAAGCTGTCCTCTGTGTGTCTGTCCAAAACACGCACACACAGATTCTTGTAATTAGCTGCAAAGTCTATGCATAGGCCATGACATGTTTGTATGTTAATATGTACAGTGCTCTGTATGTGACTTGTGTAATGAGAAAAATATATATTCGTACCCTCCTCATCTATTCATATGATACATTTTTTTATCCCACAGTTTTATATGTAACATGATTCGACAAGTCGTCAATTGTAATATCTGAGTCGTTTCCCCTCCATAGCTTTCCTCATCTTCATCTGAAGTGCCATTGACTGCATCGACTGCATCGACTGCCCCCACCCCTACACACCCCTACACACACACCCGCCTCACCTGTCATACTGTCTGTCACACATACCAAGCAGACGCTATCGATGCCGCCACGCTTTGATGCTTGGCCTCGAACTCAGCAACAAAGGGCTCAGAATCCAATTTAAACAAATGTTGCTCTTTGAAACCGAATCCCATTTGGTATTCTTCAAAAATAGAATAGGAGAAAACTTTTAGCTCCAGGCTCATGTATTCAAGCACATGGACCCGACCATGAACCTGGCATCTGCCTTGTGTCATGGGTGTAGCGTATATGAGAAGAAGATTTGATGAATGACTCTGTGCCAGAATCTAATTTTCTAACAAATATATCACCTCTCGGATTTGAACAGTGTTTATGAGCACCAACATGACTGATGATTACATCAAACCAGGACTGACAGTGAAATAATAACACAATATGCACCTTTGATTACAATATTGTCCCCCTGGAAGTGCTCTTTGTGATATAGTTATCCTTGGCATTATTAGAGGAGATGAAATCATGACCACTCATCATGAAAGAGATTGCAGCCAGAGAAACGTTATAATTGGAATTGGAGAGGAACAAGAAATAGAGTACATCTGTCCTACTTTTGTACCTACTGTCTTCCTCCTCTGAGTTTACTCCCAGTCAGACTAAAGTAGAGCATAGATTCTCTGCTGAAAAGTGAAAAGCCCTCACTTTTATGTTTGACAGCCGGGGAGAAGAAAAGTGAAGGAGAAGATGAGGGATGAGAGGAAGAGGGTTAGACGTAACAGGGTAAAGGTAAATCCAGGACACACCAATTAGTCTATGTTGGGTTTCGTATGGCATGTATTCATTTGTGGATGTCCATCCACTTCATATGAGATGTTACGAATTACAGTTTGTATGATATGTTACGAATTGCAATTCGAATTGCAATTTACAATATGTTACGCTTTGTAAAACATATGATATGTTACAAATTCCAATTTGTTGTGGCTAACGTTAGCTAGGTGACTAACATTAGCAAGGTTAGGGGTTAAGGTTAGGAGTTAGACTAAAGGGTTAAGGTTAGGAGTTAGACTAAAGGGTTAAGGTTAGGAGTTAGACTAAAGGGTTAAGGTTAGGAGTTAGACTAAAGGGTTAAGGTTAGAAGTTAGACTAAAGGGTTAAGGTTAGAAGTTAGACTAAAGGGTTAAGGTTAGGAGTTAGACTAAAGGGTTAAGGTTAGAAGTTAGACTAAAGGGTTAAGGTTAGAAGTTAGACTAAAGGGTTAAGGTTAGGAGTTAGACTAAAGGGTTAAGGTTAGGAGTTAGACTAAAGGGTTAAGGTTAGGGGAAGGGTTAGCTAACATTCTAAATAGTTGCAAAGTAACAAAACATTTGTAAGTAGTTGCAAAGTAGCTAATTGGCTCAAATTCTAAAGTTGTCCATGAAGAGATTCAAACACGCAATCTTTGGGTTGCTAGACTTTCTCAATATTAAGTGGGGCAAAAAAGTATTTAGTCAGCCACCAATTGTGCAAGTTCTCTCACTTAAAAAGATGAGAGAGGCCTGTAATTTTCATCATAGGTACACTTCAACTATGACAGACAAAATGAGGAAAGAAAATCCAGAAAATCACATTGTAGGATTTTTAATGAATTTATTTGCAAATTATGGTGGAAAATAAGTATTTGGTCACATACAAACAAGCAAGATTTCTGGCTCTCACAGACCTGTAACTTCTTCTTTAAGAGGCTCCTCTGTCCTCCACTCGTTACCTGTATTAATGGCACCTGTTTGAACTTGTTATCAGTATAAAAGACACCTGTCCACAACCTCAAACAGTCACACTCCAAACTCCACTATGGCCAAGACCAAAGAGCTGTCAAAGGACACCAGAAACAAAATTGTAGACCTGCACCAGGTTGGGAAGACTGAATTTGCAATAGGTAAGCAGCTTGGTTTGAAGAAATCAACTGTGGGAGCAATTATTAGGAAATGGAAGACATACAAGACCACTGATAATCTTCCTCGATCTGGGGCTCCACGCAAGATCTCACCCCGTGGGGTCAAAATGATCACAAGAACGGTGAGCAAAAATCCCAGAACCACACGGGGGGACCTAGTGAATGACCTGCAGAGAGCTGGGACCAAAGTAACAAAGCCTACCATCAGTAACACACTACGCCGCCAGGGACTCAAATCCTGCAGTGCCAGACGTGTCCCCCTGCTTAAGCCAGTACATGTTCAGGCCCGTCTGAAGTTTGCTAGAGAGCATTTGGATGATCCAGATGAGGATTGGGAGAATGTCATATGGTCAGATGAAACCAAAATATAACTTTTTTTTCGTAAAAACTCAACTCGTCGTGTTTGGAAGACAAAGAATGCTGAGTTGCATCCAAAGAACACCATACCTACTGTGAAGCATGGGGGTGGAAACATCATGCTTTGGGGCTGTTTTTCTGCAAAGGGACCAGGACGACTGATCCGTGTAAAGGAAAGAATAAATGGGGCCATGTATCGTGAGATTTTGAGTGAAAACCTCCTTCCATCAGCAAGGGCATTGAAGATGAAACGTGGCTGGGTCTTTCAGCATGACAATGATCCCAAACACACCGCCCGGGCAACGAAGGAGTGGCTTCGTAAGAAGCATTTCAAGGTCCTGGAGTGGCCTAGCCAGTCTCCAGATCTCAACCCCATAGAAAATCTTTGGAGGGAGTTGAAAGTCCGTGTTGCCCAGCGACAGCCCCAAAACATCACTGCTCTAGAGGATATCTGCATGGAGGAATGGGCCAAAATACCAGCAACAGTGTGTGAAAACCTTGTGAAGACTTACAGAAAACGTTTGACCTCTGTCATTGCCAACAAAGGGTATATAACAAAGTATTGAGATAAACTTTTGTTATTGACCAAATACTTATTTTCCACCATCATTTGCAAATAAATAAATTAAAAATCCTACAATGTGATTTTCTGGATTTCTTTTTCTCATTTCGTCTGTCATAGTTGAAGTGTACCTATGATGAAAATGACAGGCCTCTCTCATCTTTTTAAGTTGGAGAACTTGCACAATTGGTGGCTGACTAAATACTTTTTTGCCCCACTGTACATTCTGTCTTATGTTACCATATCAAACATAACATATCATACTAATTTTGGTACCGAGATTTACATTTACTATGTTACGTCTAGTCTATGAGACCAGGTTGGGGGGGAAGGTGAATGAGTGATGATTCACCTAAAATGGAGTGGTACAGGGGATTTTTCCTGAAAAGTGGATAGCCTTCACGTTCATGTTCGACAAGCAGAAAGAAAAGAAGAGAAGAAGAAAAGAAGAGGAGGAGAGAAGGGAAGGAAGCGGAAACAGAGTCACCTAAAATAGAGGGAGAGGGGGATTTTCCCTGAAATGTGTATAGCCTTCTTGTTCATGTTCAACAGGCAGAAAGAAACCAAAAAGAGTGGAAAGGAGAGGAGAGGAGAGGGGAACATGAATGACTGTGGATTCACCCAAAGTGGAGGGGGAGTAGGGATGGAGAGAGGGATAGAGGGAGTGGGGGATGGGATGAAAACCTGTTCCTGTTTGTCAGACCTAGCTCTAATTATGGCCTAGGTAATTAGTGTCAACGCTCAACGCTAACTCGCTTGGAAGCATGCCACTTGGTTCAGCTTCTTTTCCCTCCCTCCCTCCATCCCTCCTTGCCTTGGTGCTCCCATTCGATTCCTGCTCCGTGTCTTGACAGCTCATAAGGCAGACAGTATATCAAAGAGAGGCTCTGCCACTGTAGCCCTTGAGCAAGCATCTTTTCTCAAATTGCTTCAGAAGTGAAAAAAAGAAGAGAAGCCAGAAATGAAGCGGTGTTCAGAACAGAAGTACAGATACTGTATCTGTTATTCTGCAGGATTGGAAGAGGGAAGAAGGGAGAAAAGGAGGGAGGGAGAGAGAGGTGGAGAAGGAGGAAAGAGGGGAGAGGAAAGAGGGATGGTAGGGAGTGGGGGAGTGTGTGAGAATGGCGAAGGAGGACAGCGGGAGGGAGGAGAGGGGTGGAAAGGGGTATCTCCTGGGGTGTCAGGTTGAGCCTCTGAAAGCCAAGGTAAAAGATGTGAGAGACGCCGTGACTCCCCAGAGGAATTAGAGGAGCACAGAGAGAGATCAGCACATAGACATATGTCACTGCGTCCTGGAATTGGAGCCGCTGTCTGTATTTACACACACACACGTAAGCACGCTCGCACACACACACACACACACACACACACACACACACACACACACACACACACACACACACACACACACACACACACATAGCCCTTCCCTGGCTTAGCACAGACCTGAACAGAATAGAATGCTGTGACTTCAAACTCCTCTAACTCCCTTTAATTCAAATTCCATCCGTGCCTGCTACTCAGCTCAGAAGCACTGCAAGATGCTGCATAAATTAAGCAGCTGAGAGACGGAGAGTCAGAGTGTACTCCGCTCCCCGCTCCCTGTTACCACGCCGACTACTAGTGACACAAAATAAGCCCCTCTGACTGACACCCGGAGCTTGGGCAGATCTTCAACTTCTCTTAATGTTCATTAAAGTCCACTTGGAGCCTCTCTGCTGGTCCGCTTCATCCCCCTCTTCGCTTACTGCTGTCTGGGCAAGGTGTGTACTCTAAATATGTATTAGCTGTGAATAAACTCAG
This sequence comes from Brachymystax lenok tsinlingensis, assembly GCA_030435695.1. NCBI lineage: Eukaryota > Metazoa > Chordata > Actinopteri > Salmoniformes > Salmonidae > Brachymystax > Brachymystax lenok. The sequence continues at coordinate 56,601,963 of CM059819.1, read as the reverse complement.
TGAGCTGAATAACAGCATTTGTCTCTCTCTCTCTGCTGTGTTGGCGGCTGTGTGGGTGTCGATCAATATGGTGGTAAAGAAGTGACCGGGGTTGTTTGAGGTCCGAGGGAGGGAGTGTGTGTGTCAATTACAGCTTCACTGATTACAGCACTTACCATCTCACCCTCATGGTGTCATTATACCACCACTACACCACCGCTTTTCTCTCCTTCCCTCTCGACTCTCTTGAAAGAGAGAGAATGGCTGGTCCGCTGCTTTAAAACTGAAATAGTTTAATTTGTCGAGCAACCCGTTCTTTTCTGACTGTGACTCTCTCACTGTGACTCTCTCAGTACTCTCCAACACATACAGACGCGCTACAGCTCAACGCCGCTCCAGTTAGGATCATAGCACAGAATAAAGGCAGGGGAGTGAGGAGGGGTGAGTGGGGTTGGACAGGATTTCAGAACGTTGTGGTTTCACCGTTCACCGCCGGGTGTTTCAGTTCCAAACTGTGTCCTCATTGTTCTATCAATGACAATGACATCATCCCCAGCAGCCCCTAATTGTCACATGACCCTGACAGCTGAGCAGTGATTGGTGGCTAGCTGGCCGTGGGCCAAATGACAAGGGGACATTGCTCTCGTGGGAAAGGCCAAGCGGGTTCACTCCCTCCAAGATGCCTCAAGTGGGACGAGTTCATAGCACTTTAGAAAGCAAACACGGTCAGCACATAAGAATGAAACCAGCATCCCTGAAATGGAACACTGTCACTTCACCAGCTTGACTCTTTATAGCTGTGGTGCGTCCCAAATGGCACCCTATTCCCAATATAGTGCTCTACTTTTGACCAGAGCCCTATGGGAGTGGAGCCTCTATGCAGCCTGGAGTTTGAAATTGAGGCCAAAACTTCACTTTCGGCTCTTGAACTGAACTACAGTAGGCTACCAGTCCAGGCAGTGCCAGACCCTTCCTTTTAAATCTAGGGGTCATATTAAATCTTGTCATTAGACTTTGTTCCAAGGAAAACAACACTAAAGGTTTACTTTTGCCAAAGCCTGTCAGGGCAGCAAGGGTAAACTATGAGGCTTAAAGAAAGGATGCTATCATTCAAGATGGCCTCCATCCTCTGCCTTTGACTGAATGATGATGCAGTAATAGTGGTTCAGTTCTAATTCACTGAATGACATTGAGCGGATCCTGTAATAGTAGTTATGTGTAACTAACAACATTATCTAGGATTGCAGCCAGGTAACGATGTTGTTAGCAAGAGTGCTGCTGTCCTGATGTTGAACTGTGTGATGGTGATGGAGCTGGAAGTCCTGAAGTAGATGCTGTTGAAGTTATTTTGTATTGAGGTAGTGTTGTATCAGTGGTGTTTTGTATTGAGGTGGTGTTGTATCAGTGGTGTTTTATCAGTGGTGTTTTGTATTGAGGTGGTGTTGTATCAGTGGTGTTTTGTATTGAGGTAGTGTTGTATCGGCTATGTTTTGTATTGAGGTAGTGTTGTATCTGTGGTGTTTTGTATTGAAGTAGTGTTGTATCAGTGGTGTTTTGTATTGAGGTAGTGTTGTACCAGTGGTGTTTTGTGTTGAGGTAGTGTTGCATCAGTGATATTTTGTATTGAGGTAGTGTTGTATCAGTGGTGTTTTGTATTGAGGTAGTGTTGTATCAGTGGTGTTTTGTATTGAGGTGGTGTTGTATCAGTGGTGTTTTTTATTGAGATAGTGTTGTATCAGGGGTGTTTTGTATTGAGGTGGTGTTGTATCGGTGGTGTTTTGTATTGAAGTAGGGTTGTATCAGTGGGGTTTTGTATTGAGGTAGTGTTGTATCAGTGGTGTTTTGTGTTGAGGTAGTGTTGTATCAGTGGTATTTTGTATTGAGGTAGTGTTGTATCAGTGGTGTTTTGTGTTGAGGTAATGTTGTATCAGTGGTGTTTTGTATTGAGGTAGTGTTGTATCAGTGGTGTTTTGTATTGAGGTGGTGTTGAATCAGTGGTGTTTTGTATTGAGATAGTGTTGTATCAGGGGTGTTTTGTATTGAGGTGGTGTTGTATCGGGGGTGTTTTGTATTGAAGTAGGGTTGTATCAGTGGGGTTTTGTATTGAGGTAGTGTTGTATCGACTATGTTTTGTATTGAGGTAGTGTTGTATCAGTGGTGTTTTGTATTGAAGTAGTGTTGTATCAGTGGTGTTTTCTATTGAGGTAGTGTTGTACCAGTGGTGTTTTGTGTTGAGGTAGTGTTGTATCAGTGGTATTTTGTATTGAGGTAGTGTTGTATCAGTGGTGTTTTGTATTGAGGTGGTGTTGTATCAGTGGTGTTTTGTATTGAGGTAGTTTTTTTCAGTGGTGCTTTGCATTGAGGTGGTGTTGTATCAGTGGTGCTTTGTATTGAGGTGGTGCTGTATCAGTGGTGTTTTGTATTGAGGTAGTTTTGTATCAGTGGTGTTTTGTGTTGAGGTAGTGTTGTATCAGTGGTGTTTTGTATTGAAGTAGGGTTGCATCAGTGGGGTTTTGTATTGAGGTAGTGTTGTATCAGTGGTGTTTTGTGTTGAGGTAGTGTTGTATCAGTGGTATTTTGTATTGAGGTAGTGTTGTATCAGTGGTGTTTTGTGTTGAGGTAATGTTGTATCAGTGGTGTTTTGTATTGAGGTAGTGTTGTATCAGTGGTGTTTTGTATTGAGGTGGTGTTGAATCAGTGGTGTTTTGTATTGAGATAGTGTTGTATCAGTGGTGTTTTGCATTGAGGTGGTGTTGTATCAGTGGTGTTTTGTATTGAGGTGGTGTTGTATCAGTGGTGTTTTGTATTGAGGTAGTTTTGTATCAGTGGTGTTTTGTGTTGAGGTAGTGTTGTATCAGTGGTGTTTTGTATTGAGGTGGTGTTGTATCAGTGGTGTTTTGTATTGAGGTAGTTTTGTATCAGTGGTGTTTTGCATTGAGGTAGTGTTGTATCAGTGGTGTTTTGTATTGAGGTGGTGCTGTATCAGTGGTGTTTTGTATTGAGGTAGTTTTGTATCAGTGGTGTTTTGCATTGAGGTGGTGTTGTATCAGTTGTGTTTTGTATTGAGGTGGTGCTGTATCAGTGGTGTTTGATATTGAGGTAGTTTTGTATCAGTGGTGTTTTGCATTGAGGTGGTGTTGTATCAGTGGTGTTTTGTATTGAGGTGGTGTTGTATCAGTGGTGTTTTGTATTGAGGTAGTGTTGTATGCCTATTGTTGTTGTGTTTTTGTTCGGGAGGTTTTGGCTTTTGTTGTATTTCTATGGTGTAGTATTGATATTATTTTATATTGAGGAATTTTTTGGTATTATTTTCTGTCGAGGTGTTGTGCTGGTGTTGCTGCTTAGTATCTAGTAATTGGTAGTGTTAGTGTTACTAGTGTCTGTATAGCTAGGTAGTGGAGTTACTATCTGTATAGTTGGTGTTGGAGGTGGTGGTGTATGTATAGCTAGGTGGTGGAGTTACTATCTGTATAGTTGGAGGTGGTGGTGTATGAATAGCTAGGTGATGGAGTTACTATCTGTATAGTTGGTGTTGGTGGTGGTGTTGGTGTATGTATAGCTAGGTGGTGGAGTTGGTGGTGTTGGTGTATGTATAGCTGGGTGGTGGAGTTACTATCTGTATAGTTGGAGGTGGTGGTGTATGAATAGCTAGGTGATGGAGTTACTATCTGTATAGTTGGAGGTGGTGGTGTATGTATTAGCTAGGTGGTGGAGTTACTATCTGTATAGTTGGAGGTGGTGGTGTATGAATAGCTAGGTGATGGAGTTACTATCTGTATAGTTGGTGTTGGTGGTGGTGTTGGTGTATGTATAGCTAGGTGGTGGAGTTACTATCTGTATAGTTGTTGTTGGTGGTGGTGTTGGTGTATGTATAGCTAGGTGGTGGAGTTACTATCTGTATAGTTGGAGGTGGTGGTGTATGAATAGCTAGGTGATGGAGTTACTATCTGTATAGTTGGTGTTGGTGGTGGTGTTGGTGTATGTAGAGCTAGGTGGTGGAGTTACTATCTGTATAGTTGTTGTTGGTGGTGGTGTTGGTGTATGTATAGCTAGGTGGTGGTTACTATCTGTATAGTTGGAGGTGGTGGTGTTGGTGTATGTATAGCTAGGTGGTGGAGTTACTATCTGTATAGTTGGAGGTGGTGGTGTATGAATAGCTAGGTGATGGAGTTACTATCTGTATAGTTGGAGGTGGTGTTGTATGTATAGCTAGGTGGTGGAGTTACTATCTGTATAGTTGGTGTTGGTGGTGGTAATGGTGTATGTATAGCTAGGTGGTGGAGTTACTATCTGTATAGTTGGAGGTGGTGGTGTATGTATAGCTAGGTGGTGGAGTTACTATCTGTATAGTTGGAGGTGGTGGTGTATGAATAGCTAGGTGATGGAGTTACTATCTGTATAGTTGGTGTTGGTGGTGGTAATGGTGTATGTATAGCTAGGTGGTGGAGTTACTATCTGTATAGTTGTTGTTGGTGGTGGTGTTGGTGTATGTATAGCTAGGTGGTGGTTACTATCTGTATATTTGGTGGTGGTGGTGTTACTAGTGTCTGTATAGCTAGGTGGTGGAGTTACTATCTGTATAGTTGTTGGTGGTGTTGTTGGTGTCTGTATAGTACAGCGCAGCTGTTGTTTCAGGGCGGGTGTGGAGGATTGCGAGATGTTTCTACTGACAGACTGTCCGCACAGGGCTCAGGGGGCCAGGTAATTAAGCTGTGTGTGTGTGTCATTGTGTGTGTGTGTGTGTGTGTGTGTGTGTGTGTATGTGCGTTTGTGTGGGTGAATGTCAGTTATGAGCTGTAGCTCAAACACACGTAATCTCTCCCTCTTCCTCTCCCTCTCTCTCTCTCCCTCTCCCTCTCCCTCTCTCCCTCCCCCATCCCTCTCCCTCCCTCCCTCCCTCTCTCTCTCTCTCTCTCTCTCTCTCTCTCTCTCTCTCTCTCTCTCTCTCTCTCTCTCTCTCTCTCCCTGTCCCTCTCTCTCTCTCTCTCTCTCTTTCACCGTACCCCTCACATCCCCCTCTCTCTCTCCACTCCCTCTCTCTCCCTCTCTCTTTTTGACACACTCTTCTCCCTCTCACAGACGGACACAGATGTTGTCCCTGTCCACGCTCGGGCACTCCTTGGTCTTTTTGAAAGTCTCTTCACACTTTTCCTCTGCTCTGAAATCCCAGCACACATGAAACAGAAAAGGGCAGGGGTGTCCTAATTGGAAAGAATGAGAAAGAAGACACAATCTGACAGAGAGAAGAATGAGCTCTTAATTAGACACTCTTCCTCTATCTACATAAAGGAGGTTCTTTAAAGCTTCCTTGGTTGGAAGATATCTCTGAATTCTAATTACTCAGGGCTGATGAGACTGTACTATTGCATAGATAAGCTTCATCTGTATGAGCCCAGGCGCCAGACAACAAGGCAGGCAGGCAGGCACACTGCTGTTGCACTGTTGCAGTCAGTCCCTGCACCTTCAAACAGTCAGAGCACAGAGCCGGCCTGCCTGAGAGAAAGTGTACACAGAGGAAACCTCAGAAGAACCAGGACAAAAAGGAAGGCCAGTGCCTGAGGTGCTGAGAGAGACAGGAGAGGCTGGATCTGAGAGGGAGAGAAGGTACGATGGAACGAGGGAGGGAGGGAGGGAGGGAGGGAGGGAGGGAGGGAGGGAGGAGGGAGGGTGAGGTGAAGGTGAGAGTGTGTGTGCGTGTGTTTGTTTGTGTGTTTATGCCCCCTGCATCTCTAGTCTTGTTAGAATTAAACCCTCTGATCCTGGGGCCTATCAGTTCAGGTTTGGGCTAATCAGGCCTGCTGGACTCGTCTGGTGTGTGTGTGCGTGCATGCGTGAGTGTGTGTGAGTCATAGGGCAAGTGAAAGAGGGAGAGTAGTAAGTCATTCCTGGAAAATGTCCTCACCTGTTGTTTAGTCATTTACCAGCAGGGGCTACAAGCAATTACGTTGCACAACGTAGCAGTGACAATAATATTCATGATGATGTTTGGAGTAATAATCTAAGCGTCTATTTAGCAGATGAACATAACGACCTCCAAAAAGTGATGGCACCATGCCAAATTGCTTTCTCTGTCTCTCTCTCTCTCTCTCTCTCTCTCTCTCTCTCTCTCTCTCTCTCTCTCTCTCTCTCTCTCTCTCTCTCATTCTTTCTTTCTCTCTCTCTAATTCTCTCTCTCATTTTCACTCTCTTCATCTGTTCCACACAAACGATGTGTACGTGTCGTGCACTTCAGACACACACACGCGCACACACACACACACACACACACACACACACACACACACACACACACACACACACACACACACACACACACACACACACACACACACACACACATTTACTTTCTTCCTATCTTACCCCCTCACCCTCCCCCACACACCACCCTACACATCCCCTCCTTTTCCCCTACACCCATGGGAGTGTCCTGCTGTTGGCATGGGCCTGTGGCGTGCTGTGTTCAGGGTGGGTCTGCTCCATGTAGCCCCATCCCCTGTGCGGCGGTGCTGCCTGCATCCCCCAGTGGAAGAAAGGGTGTAGTGGGGGAATGAGGGTGATAAATTAGGCCTGTGCTGAATGGAAGGCACAGGGTACTTCATCTTCCTCAGCTGACCTTGGGCTTATGAGATGTAATAAAGCATCAGCCAAGCACTCCTGAAATTGATCCACTTTGGGTAATGCACAGCCTCTCTGTTGAATTAGCTGCTCACTGGCCCCACCCACTCTATTGATTTTATTCAGAACCATGATGATGATGATGAAGATTAAAATGATGATGATTATGATCTTGGTATTTTTTGTTGTTGCTGCCGATGACAACGCTACAGTGCTCTAAATGTTTTCGGGAATATTAATGTCCGTATTGGGTAGTCGATAACCTTTTGTTTTCTGTGATGTTATATTCCATGAAGATAATATAACTGAAGATGAAGATGATGATGATGATGAAAATACTAGAACTGAATATGATGAGGATGATGACGATGATGACGATTGATGATGAGGAAGACGAAGGTGATTATTGATGATGATGATGATGATGAGGATTAATAATAATGATAATGATGATTGATGATGATTGATGATGATACTAATTATGATGATAATGATGATAATGAGGATTGATGATGATGAAGACGAAGGTGATGATTGATGATGATGATGATGATGATGATGATAATTGTGATAATGGTGATGATGATAATTATGATAATGATGATGATGAGAATTGATGATGAGGATGAAGATTGATGATGTTGATTGATGATGATGATGATGATGATGATGATGATGATGATGATGATGACGGTAGCGATGACGACAATAACTATAATGTTGTAACTATTATTTACAGCAACCTGTTCCTAATGTAATAATTGTCCAGACCCGGGACCCCTTCAGCGTCACAGTTGATTATATCAACCAGGCAGGTGTTCCTCTCTAGTGGAGAAAGTTCATTCCATATTTGGGGTAATAACTCTGGAACAAACAGAAGCAGTGCTCTTAGAGGGCCTCGGTAGTACCATATTATTGTAAGGCCATTATTTTATAGCTTCCAGTTCCAGGCCTGATGACTTGGAGTGTTCTCCCTCCAGAGATGCTAGGCTGTAATGGAGCCGTGTAGAACAGAACAGTTCTTCTAGCAGTTCTCCTTGCCTGCCTACCTTAGATTAATTGGTCCATTAGTTTTTATCGGTCAAATAATCAATGAATTCCTGTTGTAAGAATTCTACCTGATTAAGTATAGAGGGAGTTGGAGGAGGGAGGTGAGGAACAGAGAGGGAGAGGAGTTTGTGCAGAAAACAGAGGAGAGGAGGAAAGACAGAAATACCTGGGGCACAGAGAGAGACACTGTATTAGTTGTAAGACACAGTGGAGGCTATAACAGTAAATTGGGCTTGGAGTTACAGTATAGACCTTGACTAATTCAATAATTAACAACATGGATGTAAGCAACTCAACAACAGATTTAAGCCTTGATACCGTTGGTAAATCTAACTGGTGAAAATGAAACGGCTGCCGTAGTAAAGGCTGCCTGGGTGTCTCTAATATCTGGTATATAATGTACACTATCAGGTTTACCATCTAGCAGGGGAATTAAACCTGCCTGCAGCACTGGTGCCACCAGTGTGTGTGTGTGTGTGTGTAGGGGTTGGGTGTTTTTATCGAAACACACATAAACATACAGATATAGGATGTTAATTTGATCACCCTGATGTTGCAGGAAATACCCAAACATCTCCATTAATTGTAATCCACACAATAATTCACAGTTCCTGTTGCTGCAAGATTATTTTCTTGTACACACACACACACACACACACACACACACACACACACACACACACACACACACACACACACACACACCTTAATTCATACACATGTGTCAGCTCATCTCTCAGGGAGAGATGTGGAGTGTGTCACAGAATGTCAGGAAGGACTGTCACACCCAGTGGAGCAATGAGAGAGAAATGGGAAGAAATAAAAGGGATAGAAAGAAAGTGGCGGGCTGACTCTATCATGTCTAAATGTGCACTTGAGGATTCATACCCAAGCAGGCCTGATAGCTAATACTTTCAGAAGAAAGGAGAAAGAAAGACAACAAGAGAAATGGAGAAAAGAAGAGAGAGAGAGGGACAAAAGAGCGCAAAGAAATCGAGAGAGAGAGAGAGAGAGAGAGAGAGAGAGAGAGAGAGAGAGAGAGAGAGAGAGAGAGAGAGAGAGAGAGAGAGAGAGAGAGAGAGAGAGAGAGAGAGAGAGAGAGAGAGAGAGAGAGAGAGAGAGAGAGAGAGAGAGAGAGAGAGAGAGAGAGAGAGAGAGAGAGAGAGAGAGAGAGAGAGAGAGAGAGGACAAAGAGAGTGAGTCCAGACAGAGAGGACTATTCCAGGGCCTGGGCAGAGCTCCAGGGAGGCTGAGTGTGCTGAAGTGGTAACAGTGGCCATGGACCCACCAGTGCCCTGACCGCACCTGATTGGACTTTATTATGCATTCCCCCATAGAGGCCTTGCTCTGAGCCTTATACTATACCAGAAGATAAAGTAAGCAGATAGAGATAAGAAGCTTTGGATCCAGCTGGGGCTTTTCGACATCTCTATACCTCGGGATGGTTACTGTATTCGGCGGTGTTGAGTGTGGCAAGGGAGGTTATTAACCCTAAAGCACCAACATATTTTTGCTTAATCGTGCCAAATTGTTTACTGCTTGACACTTTTTTGTCAAGCAGTAACACTTTTGACTTTATCAACCTTTTGCAACGTAAGTAAATGGTTTAAATTCTCCAAAATAAGCATATAATTTGTAAAATGTTCTATAATTTTCTTTTACTTTGAAAATGTGGTGTTGGTTATGTAGATGGGTAGGAAATCAATTCCAATGTAATCCCTTTTAGATGTAATTTTAAGGCAGCAAAACGTGATGACTGTAAGATCTGTCACTCCCTGATCGGTTTCACCTGTCTTTGTGCTTATCTCCACCCCCCTCCAGGTGTCGCCCATCTTCCACATTATCCCCTGAGCATTTATATATGTGTTCTTTGTTTGTCTCTTGCGAGTTCGGCTTGTCTTGCCAGGTCTTACCAGCGTGCTTTCCCGTTTTCCTGTTTCGCAAGTGTTTGTTTCCTAGTTTTCCCGGTTCTGACCATTCTGCCTGCCCTGACCCTGAGCCTGCCTGCCGTCCTGTACCTGCCTGACTCTGACCTGATTACGAACTTCTGCCTGTCCTCGACCTGCCCTTTGCCCCGTGCTCTAATAAATGATTGAGAACTGTACTATCCGCCTCCTGTGTCTGCATCTGGGTCATGTCCTGAGTCGTGATAAGGGGTGTGTAGGCTTTTACTAGGCACTGTAAGTACCCTGAGAATATATAGATAAGGAGCCACCCCAGATTTAGCCCTTAAAAAAATATATATGTAAATACATATTTAGCTTCCAGTCAATGTCTCTATACCAAGTCAAGAGTCATCTTTCAGATGCAACTGGCCTTGAGTTGAAAGTCCATAGTGTTCCAGAGTTAGAGCAAAACGTCTGATGGCACCGGCGTTCAAATCACCTATATTACCCATATCGGTGGCCATCTTAGGTCGCATCAGTATATCTGAATAGCTCAATCGCCAATTTCTGAATGACCAAATACTTAACTTTTTACTACGTTAATACACATATATGTGATTTTGTCCCAATACTTTTGCTCCCCTGAAAGGGAAGGACTATGTACAAACATTGCTGTAATTTCTAAATAGTTCACTCGATATGGGTTAAAATACCCTCAAATTAAAGCTGACAGTCTGCACTTTAAGTCATTGTATAATTTCAAATCATAAGTGCTGGAGTACAGAACCAAAACAACAACAGAATGCTCCCAATACATTGTTTCTGTCAAGATTTCTCATTTACATTTCCCAGACTTTCTTATCCAGAGTGACTTACAGTAGTGAGTTCATACATTTTCATACTTTTGGGAATCAAACCCACAACCCTGGCGTTGCAAGCGCCATGCTCTACCAACTAAACCACAAGCACCATACATTTGGTTGGGAATTATTGAGGGAAGCCAATACTCAAACGTCTCAGATTTTCAATTACATTTAAGTCAGGACTGAGACTGGACCACGCAAATTCAACACCTCTCAGAAATCCATTCTAGTGTGTCTTTGGCAATAAAATCTGTGTAATTTAAAATAAACTATCCCAGGGTTAGGTTTTCAGAAGACTGAGGCGGATTTCCTCTAGCTATTTACCTAGGCTTTGCTCCTTTCATATTTACTTTGATCCTGACATACTCCCAGTCCCTACCGGTGACAAGCATACCCATAACATGATGCTGCCACTACAATACTTGAATATATAGAGGGTTTCACTCTATGTTTTACTGAATTTTGATACAAACCTGTAGATTTTTATTTAGGCCAAATAGCTAATTTATTTGCTGTGTTGTTGCAGTATTACTTAACAGCCTTGTTGCAAACAGAATGGATGATTTGGAGTGGATTTTCTTTAACACAGGCGTCCTTTTTTCAGTTTGTCATACAGACCAGTAATTTGGAGTGAATACAATGTTGTTGAGCCTCTGTATTTTCTAGTAATGTCAAATCAAATTGCATTGGTCACATACACATGGTTAGCAGATGTTAATGCGAGTGTAACGAAATGCTTGTGCTTCTAGTTCCGACCGTGCAGTAATATCTAACAAGCAATCTAACAATTCCACAACAACTGCCTTATACACACAGGTGTAAAGGAATTAATAAGAATATGTACATATAAATATATGGATGAGCGATGGCCGAACGGAATAGGCAAGATGCAGTAGATGGTATAGAGTACAGTATATACATATGAGGTGAGTAATGTAGGGTATGTAAACACTATATAAAGTGACATTGTTTAAAGTGACTGGTGATACATGTATTACATCCCGTTTTTAATTATTAAAGTGGCTAGAGATTGAGTCAGTATGTTGGCAGCAGCCACTCAATGTTAGTGATGGCCTTGAGATAGAAGTTGTTTTTCAGTCTCTCGGTCCCAGCTTTGATGCACCTGTACTGACATCACCTTCTGGATGATAGGGGGGTGAACAAGCAGTGGGTCGGATGGTTGTTGTCCTTGATGATCTTTTTGGCCTTCCTGTGACATCGGGTGGTGTAGGTGTCCTGGAGGGCAGGTAGTTTGCCCCCGGTGATACATTGTGCAGACCTCACTACCCTCTGGAGAGCCTTACGGTTGTGGGCGGAGCAGTTGCTGTACCAGGCGGTGATACAGCCCGACAGGATGCTCTCGGTTGTGCATCTGTAAAAGTTTGTGTGTTTTTGGTGACAAGCCACATTTCTTCAGCCTCCTGAAGAAGGCTGTTGCGCCTTCTTCACCACGCTGTCTGTGTGGGAGGAACATTTCAGTTTGTCCATGATGTGTACGCCGAGGAACTTAAAACTTTCCACCTTCTCCACTACTGTCCCGTCCATAGGAGGGTGCTCCCTCTGCTTTTTCCTGAAGTCCACGATCATCTCCTTAGTTTTATTGACTTTGAGTGTGATGATATTTTCCTGACACCACACTCCAAGGGCCCTCACGTCCACCCTGTAGGCCGTCTCGTCGTTGTTGGTAATCAAGCCTACCACTGTAGTGTCGTCTGCATACATGATGATTTAGTTGGAGGCGCGCATGGCCACGCAGTCATGGGTGAACAGGGAGTACAGGAGAGGGCTAGAACTCACCTTTGTGGGGCCCCAGTGTTGAGGATCAGCGGGGTGGAGATGTTGTTTCCTACCCTCACCTCCTGGGTGCGGCCCGTCAGGAAGTCCAGGACCCAGTTGCACAGGGCGGGTCGAGACCCAGGGTCTCGAGCTTACTGACGAGTTTGGAGGGTACTATGGTGTTAAATGCTGAGCTGTAATTGATGAACAGCATTCTTACATAGGTATTCCTCTTGTCCAGATGGGTTATGGCAATGTGCAGTGTGATTGTGATTGCGTCATCTGTGGACCTATTGGGGCGGTAAGCAAATTGGAGTGGATCCAGGGTTTCAGGTAGGGTGGAGGTGATATGATCCTTGACTAGTCTCTCAAAGCACTTCATGATGACGGAAGTGAGTGCCACGGGGCGATAGTCGTTTAGCTCAGTTACCTTAGCTTTCTTGGGAACAGGAACAATGGTGGCCCTCTTGAAGCATGTGGGAACAGCAGACTGGGATAGGGATTGATTGAATATGTCCGTAAACACACCAGCCAGCTGGTCTGCGCATGCTCTGAGGACGCGGCTAGGGATTCCGTCTGGGCCGGCAGCCTTGCGAGGGTTAACACGTTTAAATGTTTTACTCACGTTGACTGCGGTGAAGGAAAGCCTGCAGGTTTTGGTAGCGGGCCGTGTCAGTGGCACTGTATTGTCCTCAAAGCGAGCAAAGAAGTTGTTTAGTTTGTCTGGGAGCAAGACATCGGTGTCCGCGACGGGGCTGGTTTTCTTTTTGTAATCCGTGATTGACTGTAGACCCTGCCTCGTGTCTGAGCCGTTGAATTGCGACTCTACTTTGTCTCTATACTGACGCTTAGGTTGTTTGATTGCCTTGCGGAGGGAATAGCTACACTGTTGGTATAAGGTCATGTTTCCGGTCGCCTTGCCATGATTAAAAGCAGTGCTTCGTGCTTTCAGTTTTGCGCGAATGCTGCCATCAATCCTCGGTTTCTGGTTTTAATAGTCACCGTTGGTTCAACATCACCGATGCACTTGCTATTAAACTCGCTCACCGAATCAGCGTATACATCAATGTTGTTGTCTGAGGCTATCCGGAACATATCCCAGTCCATGTGATCGAAGCAATCTTGAAGCGTGGAATCAGATTGGTCGGACCAGCATTGAACAGACCTGAGCACGGGCATTTCCTGTTTTAGTTTCTGTCTATAGGCTGGGAGCAACAAAATGGAGTCGTCGTCAGATTTACCAAAAGGAGGGCGAGGGAGGGCTTTGTATGCGTCGGCGAAAGTTATAGTAACAATGATCCAGAATTTTGCCAGCTCGGGTCGCGCATTCGATATGCTGATAAAATTTAGGGAGCCTTGTTTTCAGATTAGCCTTGTTAAAATCCCCAGTTACAATAAATGTAGCCTCAGAATATGTGGTTTCCAGTTTACATAGAGTCCAATGAAGTTCTTTCAGGGCCGTTGAGGTGGCTGCTTGGGGGTGGATATACATGGCTGTGGTTATAATTGAAGAGAATTCTCTTGGTAGATAATGCGGTCAGCATTTGATTGAAAGGAATTCTAGGTCAGGTGAACAAAAGGACTTGAGTTCCTGTATGTTATGATCACACCACGACTCGTTAATCATAAGGCATACACCCCCCGCCCTTCTTCTTACCAGAGAGATGTTTGTTTCTGTCGGCGCGATGCGTGAAGAAACCGGTGGCTGTACCAACTCTGATAACGTATCCCGAGTGAGCCATGTTTCCGTGAAACAGAGAATGTTACAATCTCTGATGTCTCTCTGGAAGGCAACCCTTGCACGAATTTCGTCTACCTTGTTGTCAAGAGACTGGACATTGGCGAGTAGTATACTCGGGAGCGGTGAGCGATGTGCCCGTCTACGGAGCCTGATCAGAAGACCGCTCTGTCTGCCTCTTCTGCGCCGCAGTGGTTTTGAGTCGCCTACTGGGATCCAATCCATTGTCCTTGGTGGTGGTCCAAACAGAGGATCCGCTTTGGGAAAGTTGTATTCCTGGTTGTAATGTTGGTTAGTTGCTCTCATATCCAATAGTTCTTCCCAGCTGTATGTAATAAGGCTTAAGATTTCCTGGGGTAACAGTGTAAGAAATAATACATAAAAAACAAAATACTGCATAGTTTCCTAAGAACGTGAAGCGAGGCGACCATCTCTGTCGGCGCCATCCCACTTGCTTGTCGCATTATGAGCCCCCCATCTTGTGGTGGCAGTATCATGTTATGACAAAAAGTTTAGAAGGATAAAAAGAAAAGGTTTCAGAAATTGACATTTTGGAACCTTTGGGTCAGAATTGACCCCTGTTGGCACCTTTAGGGATAAGAGAACTGTGCTAGGCTACCTAGCTAGCTCCCCGTCTACGCATCTGGAGACTGCACTGCCTCTCCTCTGCCTTCCTCTCTTTCTCATTCCTCTACTGGGGCTCTGAAATATTAATGGTATAAATATTTCACCCACATCTAATAAAAGCGGCGGTCGTTATTAACGAGGTGACTGAGGGATCCATTGATCAAGCTTTCTGTTTTATGCAATGCAGATTTCCCCGTTGCACTGTTTCTCCAGACACCCTTCACTGGCTGCTTTACTGTAGCGTTCCTCTCTTTAGTTTCTCGTCTTTTTCTCATCTCGCTCCGCGGTCGAAGTGGCAGTGAAGGTGACGGGCAGCGGCAGCCTCGTTTAACCGCCTGCCCAATTAGCTGCTGTGAGCTTGTCTAAGAGAGCTCCGGAATTTTTGATTCCCTTAAATGGATGATGTTTAAATCTAAATGAGGGCCTAGCTACATTGCGGTGCTCATTTGGAGAGAAAGATCTACTTGGAAGAAATTAGGCCTGTACTGCCTGTCCTCCTTCCTTCCTTCCATCTTTCTGACATGAAGTTCTTTGGCGACATACAGTCTCCCTCTCTTCCTCTCTCATTCCTTCCCTCCATCTCTCTCCTCCATCCCTCCATTCCTCTCCCTCCCGCCAGTGTCCGGCTGCCAGATTGACTTGTCCGTCCCACCAAATTGTATCACAGACAAATTAGCCTCATCAAGCTAATCCACTAAGTCCCAGTCGCATTATGAGCCCCCCATCTTCCACATCCGTCTGTGTGGGGGTGGCAGGGTGGGCAGCAGGGTGGGGGGCCAGGAAATCTGTCACCATATGGTCTCTAGGGTGGGGTCTCTTTGCAATGGCAAAACGATGTCTTAGCACACCCCTAATACACCACTAATACCATCAGACCTGAAATCAACGAGGGCAACAACAGAGAGAACTGAGGCTATCAAGTTTGTTGCGATAAGGGATAGAAAAAACAGAGGGAGAATATCATATTAGTTGTGTTGACGTGTGTTTCCTGAAACCCAACCATTATCCTAAAGTGCAAGGCTAGACGTTTTGATAAGGCTTTAATTAGCCCACTCCCTCCCTGGTGGTGCTGCGTGATTAAACATGTAATGGTTCACTTTAGTGTGTGTGTGTGTGTTTGTGCACGAGTTTAGTCCTGTGTGTGAGTACATTCGTCTGTGTATGCAAGTGTGTCTGTGTTTGTGTACAAGTTTGTGGCTACAGTCGTCTGCAATATGCAAGTGTGTGTGCGTGTGTGTGCCTTGGTCAGCTCTTCAGCCTTGTTATGTAAGCCACAGCTGATCTCAGGTCTAGAGGGGTCCCGATGTACAGTACACCTTGAGTGGAATAATCCCTCAGTATCAACTTTAATTGGCTGGAATTGGATTAGAGGAGCATGTGCTGGTCCTGTACTGGAGGCCAGAGCCCAGGTAATGGTGTTGGCTTGATCATATTTGGAGGTTAATAACATTAGATCTTGTGACACAGCGTTCCTCTCTGGCGCTGTCGGCCACAAAAGGCCTCTTGTAACGGAAGGGAGCAGCTCTCCCTCCTCCTCTCGCTCCTCTTCTCTTTTTCTTTCCTTCTTCGCTGCCTTCCTCTCCTCCGCCCCATCAGATAATCAATGGAACAGAGAGCCACCAGCACCCCCTCTCTCTCTCTCGCTCGCTCTCTCTCACTCTCTCTCGCTCTCTCTCCCTCTCTCTCGCTCTCTCTCCCTCTCTCTCTCTCTCTCTCTCTCTCTCTCTCTCTCTCGCTCTCTCTCTCTCTCGCTCGCTCTCTCTCGCTCTCTCTTCCTCTCCCTCTCTCTCTCCCTCTCTCTCACTCTCCCTCCGTCCATCCGCTTCCTCCACCATTCCGGCTTCTCTCGACCCTGTCAGGTGGTTTGCCAGAAACTAGAGTCAAAGAGCTTGCGTGTCAATCAGCTGTCCATGACTCCAACGGCCGGTCAGTCTCAAGTCAACGGGACTAAATTGTGTAGGGGAGATTTTTATCCAGACCTAAATTAGCATATTAGTATTCTGCACAGTAAAGCACTTTCCATGGCTCCTAATAGCCTCGGCAACACACAGCTCAACCAATGCAGAAAAGCAATGAGATCATAGCCACATAATTACAGGTTAGTTGCGGAGGCACGAGACTCTTTTCCCCTTTGTGTGTGTGTGTGTGTACATTAGAATATAGATGTCAGGCGTGTACTGTAGGTAATAGAGAGGGTTTGAGTAGGGCTTTCTTGTTTGTATATGTGTGAATGTAGCGACCAGAGAGTACATTTTCACATGCTCAATCTCTTGGGTTTCTTAATTATCTGCAGGCTAATACTGCACCATCTGCACTGCTCAGACTGAGAGGAGAAGAGGAGAGGGGGAAGGGAGGAAAAGAGGAGAGAGCATTCACTCTGAGGCGAGCTGAGATAGCAGCATTAGCCGCAGTGCTGTGGAGTGACCTGCCACTCCGTCTCCAATTTCAAATTCAAATGTAAAACTCATCCACGGGGAACCTCACCTCTTTCCCTCATGGCCTCTCTCTCTCTCTCTCTCTCTCTCTCTCTCTCTCTCTCTCTCTCTCTCTCTCTCTCTCTCTCTCTCTCTCTCTCTCTCTCTCTCTCTCTCCGTTGCTCCCCCTCTTGCTCTCAATTCACTTTTTCAATTTGGAAACGCTTTGATGGCACGCCAACGGAGAGATCCCCTGAGATTGATCTGGGGACTGCTTACCTTTCTCTTTCCATGTTTCTCTCCTTTACTGTGCTATCAATCCTTTTTTTCTTTGCTCCGTTGTTCAGTTTTCTTGAAAAACTTGTTTCTGGACAGGGGTGAAGTAAATCTTTTGTGACCTCATATTCCCTCCCTCGGCCCCTCTCCCGCATCCCGCCCCTCTCTTTCTCTCTATTGGCTAAGCCCCCCTGGAGCAGAGTAGCACTGGAACGTAACATGATCTTTCTGTCTGTCTGTCTTTCTTTCTTTCTTTCTCTCTTTTTTCTTATTCCTCCGCTTTTTTTTACCAAGGCTGTATTAGTTCCCTTTGCGCCTTTCATGATACATACAAAGTGTGTGCGTTTTTATGCTTGTAAGTGTGTGTGTGTGTGTGCGTCTGAGTGTGTGTGCGCGTGCACGCCCTTGTAGGTGCTGTGCTGTGCGTGCTGACGCGTATGTGTTTTATGTCCACGTTAGCTCCAGCCATTCTTTCCCATACAGCTGGTCAGTTTATTGAGGGCAGTAGGGAGTACCTTTCCTCCCTGCTTTGGTAATTGTGTTTTTGTATGAGCTGTCCAACCAGATTAGAGTCCCCAGGACCCTGTATCCACCTCTCTCTCATCACTATGACTACTATGGCTCAGTGGTGCTGGCGGTTAACAGCTCTCTCTGATCATCCCATTGTCACTGGCCCTGACAAATTGCATCTGGTATGAGATCAGATTCAGAAGCAACCTGTAGCCTTGGTATTTTTTTTTTATTTTTTTTTATATAGTTGTTATTCAGACTTTATCCCAGTTTCCAGGCCTGTGGAATAGAACATGGCTGAGTGGAGCATGCTCCCTGATTAGATGACTGATTAGATTGTGTTAGGGTGGTGTAATGCCTGGTGTGTGTGTGCGTGTGCGTGTGTGTGTGCGTGTGTGTGTGCGTGTGTGTGTGCGTGTGTGTGTGCGTGTGTGTGTGTGTGCGTGCGTGCGTGCGTGCCCTGTGCTACAGCAGCTCCAGTGTAATCAGATTCATCTGTGTTAGAAGGCCTCATAGGAGAGAGAGCTGTTGCTGCAATTTGGAGCATACTCAAATCATCACCCCAAGCTCATTTGTTCCAGTCTTACCTAAGCTATCCTACCTTAAGATATCTTGAGAGACACATTACTAATATGTGCACTAACCACCAGCTGATAAACAACAAAGTGTTGTACCAAGACAGTGGCTCTGCAGGTCATTGGATCGATGTGAAGGGATGGTTCTGGGTTGGAGGGGGATGTTGATAGGTCAGGGTACAAACTCACTAATGATGAAGCTGAACTATTTTTGCCCCCTCATTCTCTCTCTCAAGCTCTTCCTGCTCCCCTCTCTCACCGTCTGCTCTCTATATACTTATTTCCCTTCCCTCTCTCTTTCTCTGTCTCCACTCTCGCTCTCTCTCTGTCTCGTTCTCTTGTTCTCTCTCTACCTGCTCTCCTCCCTTTGTCTACTCTCTCTCTCTCTCCGTCTCCCACGGAGTTCTCAGGTTGCTCGTAACCAAATCTCAGGGTTATTCATTTCCTTCCCTCCAACATGCTCTTAACTTCTCCCTCCTTCCCACCCTCCCTCTCTCCCTTCACTAACAGTGGGGATATGGTATCCATTTTGAGTCTGTGTTTATGTGCAGGTGTTTTAGACCCCCGAAGAGAAGAGGGCGATGGAGGGGGATGTCTGAAAGGTTAAGAAGAGATACAGTCCTGAACGATGAATGATAATGATGGTATTTTATTTGTAAGTGCGTGTATTTTATGTGCAAGTGCGTGTATCTATTAATGAGGGTAACAGAAGAGACTATATGCAGTACTTTACATGGTAATCACAGCATAGCACAATCACAAAGCATTATCACTGTGCATGATATACTTTACATACCTAAACTTAAATGGATATATCTGTTACTGTAACATGATATACAATTATTGCAAATCATACTGATTTGGAGTGACGTACAGTAAATATTATGTCTATTCTAGTCTTTATTAAAGTGATGCTAGAAAGGTGTTAATAATTGGTTTTGAAAGTAGCGCTCACGAGCCAAAATGGGTCCCTGAAAATTGTGCAGTTGTGTACAACTTTGTCCATTTCGTGTGATTACGTCTTGCAAGAAAATATATGCAGCACATTCCTGCAATTCGTACGATATGTTACGAATTCCCATTTGTGCAATATGATACAAATTTGGAAGTGTTTAAGATCCCGTTCTCTTTAATCTCTTTAATTAGCCAGCATCTGGTGAGAACTGCAATCACTCTTTTGTTTGTTTGCTTTTTTATCAAGGGGACAAGTTGTCATGGGAACCAGTCACCTCCACGGATGATTGATGTACAGATAGTTTTTTTTTTTCTCACATATAAAGTGTTACTTGAGATATGTACTGTTGCTTTCCCCAATGTTCTTTCTCTGTGGAAGTCTCATATGTGAGAGGTTTGATCATGGCTATCTTTGGCCCTGTGTGCATTTGCTTTAGACTAGAAGTAGTAGCAGTCCTTTTTATTGTTACTGTGTGAGGTCATTAAAGCTGAAGACTGACACCAAATCAGATCCCCATCCACCCCAGCTCTATAGCTCTATCTCTCCTCATATAGCTTCACATATGGGACTATATAATACTGGCTGTCCTCAGCTCTCTGCACACTTCATGTAGTGTATACAAAATGAATCAATCCCCAGAGTGACGGGTTGGGGCTCCTCAATATAGAAGCGCAGCGACAGGGCCCAGTCGTCTCAGACACACACATTTGAGTCATTAGGACTTATCCAGAGCGACTTACAAGAGCAATTAGGGTTAAGTGCCTTGCTCAAGGGCACGTCGACAGATTTTTCACCTAGTCTGTACGGGGGATTCAAACCAGCCACCTTTCAGTTACTGGCCCAACGTTATAAAACGTTAGGCTATCTGCCACCAACACGTGCACGCTCGCGCGCGCACGCACACACACGCACCCTATTTCAGGAACAGGTCAAATTTAATATGCTCCTCCACGACTTTTACACTGGTTTAACTGAACCTTTTGGTTGGCTGCTATCTAGGGGCGATAGGACTGTTTGGAACAATAAGCAATCTTGCGTTGGGTTGATTTCCTATTACCACTGTTAGAGTGGGACGTGTTTTTTGTCTGCAAAATGAGCAACGTAATGGGAGGCAATGAGAAGATGGTGGTGCAGTTTGAGAATAAGTATCGGGGAGTAACAAACACCACAAGGCGACAAAACCCAATCTCCTTTTAATGTGTTTGTCTTTGTTTCCGTACGCTGTCAGGGTTTATTGGCGTCAACATTTTAGCCCTTCCTGACATCTCTTTAGATAGCCTCTTGATTTGTGTGTCTGGGTCTGGAGTTTCTCTCCTGTTCTCTCTGTCGCTTTCCCGCAGGGGTTATCAATGTCGCCTGCTCTCGGTGCTTTGCTTTCCCCACTCTGTTTTCTATCTACACCATCTCTCTCTCTCTCTGTCCCTCGCTTCCTCTTCCTGCCTGCCTCAGTCTGTGGGGCATAACTGAGTGTTTCTTACCTGTTTTCCCTCTCTTCGCCTGCTATTTTCTTGTATCACTCATTTATACCCAGAGAGAGCCATCCCGGGTAGCGAGAGAGAGAAACAGGGGGACGGGGCTACATAGGCGGAGGGAGGGAGCCAAGAAAGAAAGTGAGTGACAGTGTTTATCTAACTTCACTCCGCTATCTCTGTTTGCTCTTTATCTCTCTCCCCTCTTTTTCTCCCCTCTCTCACCTGTTCTCCCTGTATTGGCCTATCTCTATAACTCACGCATGCTCCCAATTTGCTGCTAGACATGGATCTTGCTATCTTCTTGTATCACTACTGGCCAAACCTCCCGGCAATCTTTATCACATTCAATTAGAAAAGCACATGATTGGCTTAGCCAGCTAAACCTATTGGAAGACACTTATACATACAGTGTATCAGCTATTCTCTCCCTCTTTGGACCCCATTAATTCTCTCCTTCACTCAGAGAGGACCATTGTGACAAATGCATAATTCAAATAGTTTTAATGACATGATTAAAAAGTCATTTCACATTCTCTCTCTAATCCCCTAACTTCCTTTCCCTCTCTCTCTCCCTCCGTCTCACTCCCTCCGTCTTTCTTTCTCTCTCTCTCCCTCCCTCCGTCTCTCCATTGTAACAGACAGAGAAAAGTTAGAATTTGTCGATGATGAAGACTAACTCTTAATGAGCTTACTCCCCCTTGTTTTCCTATTTCATTCTCCACTTCTCTTTGATCTTTTACAGCGTGTCAGCAAAGTGTTTGTGTTGTGTCTTCGCTGCTTGTCTTTGAAATCATCTGAAACTGTGTGTAGCGCTCCTCCGGGATTTGTGATAGGTCTGGGTGATCTGCAACAAGGCTGGGATAGTGGCATTGTAATAGGTTAGTTAGGGTCAGGTTGTCAGGGCCTGGGGTTTGACAAAACTGACAAGTTCAAGAAAAGGGATCTTCTGGCTATATACTCAGTGCCCCCTAAGCCTCTATCTCTATGTCAGAGCTCTCATTGGACCTTTCAATAAGGAAAAGAGAGAGAACGAGAGAGAAGGGGGAGAGATAGAGAGACTCTGATGGATGGATGGATGGATGGATCCATAGGCACAGTAGCTATTAGAGAACTGGCAGCTCCATTTAATCCATTGATAAGGAAGCACAATAGAAGTGGTTGAAGTTTTCCCTGGATGGTGGGCAGGGTTCCCCACTATGTGTAGAAGAGCCATCTATCATTACCCAGAGAACAGGCTAGAAAAATAAGCCGGGCCCACTCAGCCCTGGTGTGGTCCTGTCCTGTGCTCTGACTCATCACACTGGTACTGAATGTGTGTCAGTCAGAGGGAAAGGGGCCCCACTACAGACACAAAGGTAAATGAGAGAAAGTGTGTAAGAGAGAGGCTGACGCATGGGGTTTGTATGTGTGAGGAAAGGGGAAGGGGGGGAGAGTCCTCTGTGTATGTCTTGTAGGTGTTTAGGTGCTTGTGGTGTGTGTGTGCGTGTGTTCATATGGTTTACTGCTGGGAAGGAAGAGGCGTGTGTGTGTGGGACTACACTGACGAAGCGGACAGCTGGTTGAGTTTCCTCCATTCAGCCTTCCAAAGGGGTTAAAATTAGACGGAGCAGGAAACAACATTGGAAATAATCCATCCTGCAGGATGCTGAGCCGGACCGAGAGAGGAGGAGGTGAGGGGAATATGTATCTCTTATTATTCTTTATTCCACACACCCACGCACGCACGCATACATGCGCACAAACACACAGGCATGTACACACATGCACGCATGCACACAAACACACATACTCAACAGTCACTTTGTCTTTCAGTACTCTGGCAAGAACTGTAGCAACTTGTTCAACATGAAGGGTGAACGACGGGGCAAGATGGAGTGCTTCAAAACAAAGTCATTAAAATGGTCAAGCTGTCTCTGAGCTGGCATGAATTCATTTGACACCTCTCTTCCCACGTCAATCTCACTTGACCCTTTTATCCATCCTCCGCTGCATATGCTCCCTCCATCCTAGCTGATCTCGCCCTCTCTCACTCCCCCCCTCTCTCCCTCTCACTCTCCCCCCTCTCCTTCTCGCCACTGCTAAAATGGAAATCTAAGCAAGCCTAATCATCTTATATTGAGTGACAATTCACTACAAAAAAAAGATTCTTACCAAGCTAAATTAGCTAACATCATTGGCAGATAATTTTGAATATTTTAACCTGAAAGGCTTAATACAAATTATTTATATTAAGCCTTTTTATTTTGTATTTATATTAACGCCAATGGCGTTAGATAATTTTACTTGGGAAGAAAGTAACTACATTTTAAGTGAATTATCACTCAATATAAGATATTTAGGCTTGCTTAGATTATTCTTTTTGCTCTGGCAGGGACTTGCGGCCACGGCTATTTGCGTTCAGACATCACTAGTCGCTTTCACTGCTAATCAGGCTGATGCTCTGGACTCCGCTGGCTGGGGCTGCCTGTGGCCACTGTAACAGCGGCACCAACCCAAACATCGGATTTAACCCAGACGCCCATCTACAGGTATCCCACCCCTGTTGTTGCAAACTCTCTCTCTCTCTCGTTCCTCTCACTTGAACTCCAGATCAGTGATGTGATATGGGAGTATTATTGCGAAGGCATTTGCACACGACATGCCGTAGTAAGCCCCTTTATTCTTTCATTGGAAAGCAGCATGTGTGTGTCAGTGACCAGGGCGGTCTAAGGCACTGCATCTCAGTGTGTCCGGGTTTGGCCGGTGTAGGCCGTCATTGTAAATAAGAATTTGTTCGTAAAACTGACTTGCCTAGTTAAATAGGTTAAAAAAAAAAAATCTAGCAGAGCCAGAGCTGCCCACTTCCTCTGTTTGTTTTTCACGCCATTACAACAGAGGAATGTATAGGTCACTCTGTCAGCCCTTTCCATCGGACTGAAGATGTAGTGAAGTTTGAACGAGCGCTGCAGGAAAAGGCCAAGTCCTTTTGAGCCAATTCACACTGATGCTGTTGGCTCCCCACACACTCATTCCTGACCTCCTCCTGCCTCTCTTCCTCCTCTTCTCGTCTTCAACTAGTTCTCAGTGATTCTGACGTCTGACCTTGTTGTTCTGATGGAGATTGGGGTTTCCTTAAATCATTTCCAGTGTTGTGAGTAGAAAGCACATAAAGTACAACTCCTTGTTCTTTTCTAATTCTTATTGACTGGATAAATATTTCATGGAGCTGTTGGCATTCTCTTCCATGATCCTCTGACCTCACACAGATCATGGAACAAAATGAGATCTCCTGCAGTGAGAGGAGAGGACAAAGCAAAATGGTGAAGTTCAGAGGAGAGGGCAGGGTAGAGGGTGGAACTCCGGGCTTTGTTTGGATCTACACTACCGGTCAAAAGTTTGGGGTCACTTAGTGTCTGGGGGTCACTTAGCCTTGTTTTTTTTAAAGAAAAGCGATTTTTGTCCATTAAAATAACATAAAATTGATCAGAAATACTGTGTAGACATTGTTAATGTTGTAAATGACTATTGTAGCTGTAAACGGCAGATTTTTTGTGGAATATCTACATAGGTGTACAGAGGCCCATTATCAGCAACCATCATTCCTGTGTTCCAATGGCACGTTGTGTTAGCTAATCCAAGTTTATCATTTTAAAAGGTTAAATTATAAATTCGAAAACCCTTTTGCAATTATGTTAGCACAGCTGAAAACTGTTGTTCTGGTTAAAGAAGCAATAAAACTGGCCTTCTCTGGACTAGTTGAGTGTCTGGAGCTTCAGCATTTGTGGATTCAATTACATGCTCAAAATGGCCAGAAACAAATAACTTTATTCTGAAACTTGTCAGTCTATCCTTGTTCTGAGAAAAGGCTATTCCATGCGAGAAATTGCCAAGAAACGGATGATCTCATACAACGCTGTGTACTACTCCCTTCACAGAACAACGCAATCTGGCTCTAACCAGAATCGAAAGTGGAGTGGGAGGCCCCGGTGCACAACTGAGCAAGAGGACAAGTACATTAGAGTGTCTAGTTTGAGAAACAGACGCCACACAAGTCCTCAACTGGCAGCTTCATTAAATAGTACCCGCAAAACACCAGTCTCAACGTCAACAGTGAAGAGGCGACTCCGGGATGCTGGCCTTCTAGGCAGAGTTGCAAAGAAAAAGCCACATCTCAGACTGGCCAATAAAAAGAAAAGATTAAGATGTGCAAAAGAACACAGACACTGGACAGAGGAACTCTGCAGGCTTCAACATCCCAGTAACAATTGAGCTGATTGGTCGAGGAGAAGCAGTGTCAGCCATCCTGAGAGGGCTGTGGCTTCCTGTACGGTTCTGAGCCACACACTGTGACCCATTCTGCAGTGCTTTACACTACTCTTGTGCGTCCTCCTCTCTTTCCCAATCTCCGGCTGCCTCTCCCTCTCGTCGCACTCTACCTTCCTGTCTTTGTGCAAGCCTTTGCTCCCTTCCAGGAATTCTCTTGGAAGAAGTGTTGCTTTCCTGCTCTGATAACACCTCACTTACCCTCTGACTCGCACATACTGTATATTCATACACCAAGGCCTATACAGTATTAACACACTAATACACACACTAATACACACACTTTCTATTCTACACACCCCATGACATCCATGGTGTACATGACCATATTGGCCAGCTCTCCACTGATCCGCTTTATCTGTGAATGAAGCTTTTACCAGGTTATTTAGATCATTGCTACAACAGTGGACTGATCCTCTAATGCATTTGCAGTTGCAGACGGCCAATGGGTGCCCCCTAAATGGCACCCTATTCCCTATACTGTGCACCACACACCTTTTGGCTCTGGTCAGGAATGAGTTACCATTTGAGACACAGGCCATACCTATTTCGAACGGCAGGTTGCTACATATTACCAGCACATGCAGCATCTGGATGCACGCCCACTTTTATCCAACGCCTGATGTGGAATTTGAATCCAAACTCATCTGGTCACAAGACAATGTGTGTGTCCCAAATGGCACCCTATTCCCTAGACAGAGGGGAACCCTGGTCAAAAGTAGTGTACTATAAAGGGAATAGGTTGCCATTTGAGATGCAATCAATTACCACAGAGGCTGACGAAGATGAACTTGTTCTGGAATGAAGTAACAAAGCAGTGTTCATTACGTACGAAGGCACATTGCTTATCTTGATTGGATTACAGGGCCCACGCCGGCAGCACAACAACAAAGTAATGTAACTCTGGCACTGTGAACAAATCATTTGATCTGGTTTTGGCTCTGCCATCTCAACACAGAGCTGAGGTGTGCACGCATGCAGCTTCATCTGTAACACACCTTCATATCAGTGTTTTCAAATGATCGTAGTCTTCAACACTATATCCCACAAGACATGCCACCATAGGTCTCTTCACAGTCCCCAGAACAGACTATGGGAGGTGCACAGTATTACATGGTGCCATGGCTACAGGTAACTGATGCAAGCAGTAGAATCAGATTTAAAAAACAGATAAACGACACGTTATGGAACAGTGGGGACTGTGAAGAAACACAGGCACAGACGCGTTCATACACACACAGACGATAACATACACACTATACACACACGTACACATGGATTTTGTGTTGTAGATATGTGGTAGTAGAGTAGGGGCCTGAGGGCACACACAATGTGTTGTGAAATCAGTTGTGAATGTATTATAATGTTTTTAAAATTGTATAACTGCCCTAATTTTGCTGGACCCCAGGAAGAGTAGCTGTAATCCAATCAAGATAAGCAATGTGCCTTCGTACATAATTAACACTGCTTTGTAACTTCATTCTAGAACAAGTTAATCTTCGTCAGCCTCTGTGGTAATTGATTGCAATGTTAATGTGGATCCATAATAATACAAATACAAACACTTGAAGGTCCTTGTGTCATTGAAGTTGCTCTGAGTCATAATTCAGCTTCACAACATTCTAGGCAGGTAGGACAAATGTTCAGGGCTTGTGAAGGCCTGGTAGAGGAAGTACTCTACCATGGTGGCTTTGGTGAGTGGAGGGCCAGTCAGTTAGTGGAGAAGGCGTGGTCTACAGAAGGATATCCTGGGTCAGAGGTTGTGTAGTGAGGGCAGGATTTCCTCCCCTTCCCTGCCTTCACTGCCCTTCCGTCAGATTAAACTATTGGCAATGACCCCAGTCCCAGCTAGCGTAGGCAGAAAGCCTTTCATGTATACTGCTGACGAGGTTCAACCACACACACTTACACACATACACACACACATACACACACAGTCTTGTACAACTAACCTTGTAGGGACACACAATTCAGTCCCATTCAAAATCGTATTTTCCCTAAACCCAACCCTAACCCGTACCCTTACCCTAGCTCCTAACCCTAACCTTAAAACTAACCTTAGCTCCCAACCCAAACCGAATTCTAACCCTAAACCCTCTAGAAATAGCATTTGACCTTGTGGGGACCAACAAAATATCCGCAGGTGGTCAAATGTTTGTTTACTATTCTTGTGGGGACTTCTGGTCCCCACACATCCACACAGACACACACACAGCCTCTCTCCCAGGCATGTACTGCATACTCCATAACCCATGTTATTCACATATGACATCAAATAGTGCATATGGCCTTGATATAGTGTGTCTTCATCTAACTGTATCCCTCAAAATAGAACCTTGAACCAAAAAGAAAGAAAAACCATTAAATATTGAACCCCGGCCATTAGTAGCTTCCTCTTAGGTATCTGGCATCTCATTTGTCTCTGGGAAATAGTGTGCCCCAAGTGATACCAGGGCCCTGATCAAAAGTAGTGCACTAAATTGGGAATAGAGTGTCATTTGGGGCACATCCATACAGTAAGCCTAATATCAGCTGTACCCATAAGAGAAACCTTGAAGAACCCGATTTGGTTCCAGGTAGAACCCTTTTGAGTTCCATGTAGAACCCTTTACATGTAGAACCCCTTTTTTTCTAAGTGTATCCAGTTCTGTCTCCTGCGTCCCGCATTTCCTGAAACTCAGCGGTGACATCATTGTGTCGTTTATCGACCTCTCAGCCAGTGCCCTGTGGATGAGATGCGATCACTCAGTGAAGCTAATTCATTTCAGACCAGCCACAGTGGCTGTGGCAGGCTGGCACTGTGAAACCAATTGGAAGCTTTTGCATCTGCCACAGTCAATTGTGCATGGACTGGGAGTGTGGCAGAATCTTGGGGGATAGTACGTCTTTAGCTGTAGCTCTGTGATATGCAATGATAAATGACTGCATTCAAATGAAGTAAATAAGTATAAATAAGTCATTTAGTCCAGCGGAGAGCCTAGGGAACTTACTCTCATTTTGTAGCCGTGATTGATGTGGAAACTACCCAATGTGACAAACAATCTGAGCCTCACAGCCACAGCAATATTATTTGGACTCTGTTTTGCTTCCTGCAAATGTATACTTAAATGTAGACCTTTCAGAAGAGCCGTGCTGCTGTTCCGGGACTGTGATGATTGTCAGCCAGATATTTACACAGGGGGGGAATTATCTCTCTGTCCATAATGTACTCCATATCAGAGAGAGAGGAGATGGGGGGGCAGAGAGAGAGGGGGTATGGAGAGAGAGTGGGGAGAGAGAGAGAGAGAGAGAGAGAGAGAGAGAGAGAGAGAGAGAGAGAGAGAGAGAGAGAGAGAGAGAGAGAGAGAGAGAGAGAGAGAGAGAGAGAGAGAGAGGGTGAGAACAGAGAGAGAGAGAGAGAGAGAGAGGGTGAGAACAGAGAGAGAGAGAGAGAGAGAGAGAGGTGAGAACAGAGAAAGAGAGAGAGAGAGAGAGAGGGTGAGAACAGAGAAAGAGAGAGAGAGAGAGAGAGAGAGAGAGAGAGAGAGGGTGAGAACAGAGAAAGAGAGAGGAAGAGAGGGATGGATGTAAATGAAAAGAGAGAGAGTTCAATGCCAAGTCTCACATTATTGAAGAGCAGGTTGTTAATACATAAGCAGCAGTATCCCTCTACTGAAAACTCTGAGCAGACAGCTCAGCGGGGCAAACAGTGTTTTATTCATGCAAAATCCCATCACAAAAAAAGTGCTTTTACTCAATGCCGTTCAGGCTGTTGCTCAATAATTCATCAACCATAGAAATGTATCCTTATTGAAGTTCCTTTGAACTTTGGACATCATTTTTCACAGCTGTTTTCCATCGGTTGGGGTAATGTGCTGAACAGAACTGTTTCGCGTTGCAGTTTTCCCTGGAGGCCAGTGAGTTTCATTGAAAGCTTGGTAAATTATTTATGACACAACTTATTCATACTAAATTAGTCTTCTATAATGCGTTAATAGAGGAAGCACAACCTACCTATGGACGCTCTCTCTGACATTATTCCTTCTGATATGAAGCATTATTATTAACTTCATATTCTTACCGTGACCTATTATAAGTATAATAGAAAACTAAATGGGATTTCACTGTGGTCACGATTGTCGATATACCACTTTCTCCATTTCTGTTGTCTATCCCCTAGGCCCTAGGGGTGTTATCTGCATCATTTGTCATTGTCCTGAGAGGTGTATGAGAATATGAGAAGCGCTTTCTCATACAGCACACACACACACACACTATCCACAGTGCACTATTTACAGTGTGTCAGAGGAAGACAGTATTTATCATAGCGGAGCCTTTCTCTCGCACATGACATGACATCCAAACATGCTCTCACACTCTGCCTCTTTCCCAGTCCCGCTCTCTTTCTGGCTATCTATACTGTCACACACACCCATATACAGTGCCTTCAGAAAGTATTCAGACTCCTTGACTTTTTCCAAATTTTGTTACATTAAAGCCTTATTCTAAAATGGAATCTACACACAATACCCCATAACGACAAAGTAAGAACAGTTTTTTTTGCAAATGTATAATTTTTTTCTTAAAAGATACCTTATTTTTAAGTATTCAGACCTTTTGCTATGAGACTCGAAATTGAGCTCAAGTGCATCCTGTTTCCATTGATCATCCTTGAGATGTTTCTACCACTTCATTGGAGTCCACCTGTGGTAAATTCAATCGATTGGACATGATTTGGAAAAGGCACACACCTGTCTATATAAGGTCCCACAGTTGACAGTGCATGTCAGAGAAAAAAAACCAAGCCATGAGGTCAAAGGAATTGTCCGTAGATTGTGTCAAGACACAGATCTGGGGAAGGGTACCAACAAATTTCTGCAGCATTGAAGGTCCCCAAGAACACAGTGGCCTCCATCATTCTTAAATGAAATAAGTTTGGAACACCCAAGACTCTTCCTAGAGCTGGCCGCCCGGCCAAACTGAGCAATTGGGGGAGAAGGGCCTTGGTCAGGGAGGTGGCCAAGAACGCGATGGTCACTCTGACAGAGCTTTAGAGTTCTTCTGTGGAGATGGGAGAACCTTCCAGAAGGAAAACCATCTCTGCAGCACTCCACCAGTCAGGCCTTTATGGTAGAGTGGCCAGACGAAAGCCACTCCTCACTAAAAGATACATGACAGCCCGCTTGGAGTTTGCCAAAAGGAACCTAAAGACTCTCAGACCATGAGAAACAAGATTCTTTGGTCTGATGAAACCAAGATTGAACTCTTTGGCCTGAATGCCAAGCGTAACGTCTGGAGGAAACCCGATCGAACATCTCTGGAGAGAACTGAAAATAGCTGTGCATCGACACTCCCCATCCAACCTGACAGCTCTTGAGAGGATCTGCAGAAAAGAATGGGAAAAACTCCCCAAATACATGTGTGCCAAGCTTGTAGCGTCATACCCAAGAAGACTTTGCCTCAACAAAGTACTGAGTAAAGGGTCTGAATACTTATGCAACTGTGATATTTCAACAACAAAATAAATTGACATTTGCAAAGAAATCTAAAAACCTGTTTTTGCATTGTCATTATGGGGTGTTGTTTCTAGATTAATGAGGGGGGGAAAAACTATTTAATACATTTTAGAATAAAGCTGAAACCTAACAAAATGTGGGAAAAGTCAAGGGGTCTGAATACTTTCTGAAGGCTCTGTACACACATGCATACGCAAACCCAAGCACATACACTTCCATGCCAACACACGCATGCACCTACGCACGCACATACACTCACTCACTCACTCACATACACATCCACGCCAATGCACCCACCACATACACACACACACCACACACACACACTTAACCATAGCCCAAGCAGATATATGAGCTGCCTGATCTAAGCAAGCATCACAGAATTTCCAGTGTTGTAATACATTTTTTTGTTATTGCTCGAATGGTTATGGCCACACTCAATTGTGCATTCCAACTAGCCTCAAGTGAATTTGAACCCACTTTTCCCTGACTATCTCAGACATTCTGACACCAAGTCCAGGCTGAATGTCACTGCGTCCTAACCCAGTGCAACCAGACACTAGCATTGAACAAGTAATGGAATAGAATAAACTGCAACTCTCTCCGAGAGAGCAACGTGGCCTCTCTGAGGCTGGATCTGTTACAGTGTCAAATCCCCAGCAATCGGATCATTCTCCCTTAACACAGTGGAAAAGAGGTGTGCATCTTGCTGAGCCGAATTATATGGATGCCTTTGGCGAGCAAACATGCAGTCCCCAATTAAACGACTGTTACGTGGCAGAGGTTCGTTGCTTGTTTGTTATGTTCACACACTCTTGGGCCGCGGACAACCCTGTCTCTCCCTCTCTATCTCTCCCTCCCAGCCCAGACTCAGTCTAGCAGGAGGGAGAGGGAGGGAGGGAACGGGGTTGGTGTGCTGAAGCGGCAGCATTGAGTGCCACGGCGCAGAATTGTCTGCCCGCCTGCCGGGCTAGATGGGCTTATTTCGATTCAGGAAATGCAGATTGCTTACTTACATTTTGAGACATTCTCTCAAACGCAGCACAGCCCACATCCTCCCACATAGGAGGCAGGCAGTGTAAAATATTTACTCTCTGTCAGGAAATAAACAAACATTCCCTGTTTGCTTGTTGGGATCAATCTGAGTTTGGGCTGGGACTTGACAGTGCCATGTGGAGAGGAGGGTGGGAAATGAAGCAGGGTCTGTCAAACGCACCAAGAGAGAGGAACCCTCACAAATGGAGGTTGGGATAGAGACTGTCAGTAGAACACATAGAGACAGACGAACAAACACACACATACTGAGAGGAACATGAATTCACAGCTTGAGTCGATATGAACGAGAAAATCAGGTTCAACGGTCAAAGGAAAACGAGACAGGATATTATTATTATTTTTCTAATATTATTGTAATTTCTCTGTTTGTCTGTATAATACGAAATACTGTTATCTTAGTAGGCTACACAATCTTTTTCTCATCCAAGAAATGGGGGAGGACATACAAGATAAAGGCTAAATGCATGCGCATTATGTACACTATATATACAAAAGTATGTGGACACCCCTTCAAATTAGTGGATTCGGCTATTTCAGCCACACCCGTTGCTGACAGGTGTATAAACCGAGCACACAACAGCCATGCTATTTCCATAGACAAACATTGACAGTAGAATGGACTGAAGAGCTCAATGACTTTCAACGTGACATCGTCATAGGATGCCACCTTTCCAACAAGTAATTTCATCAAATTTCTGCCCTGTTAGAGCTGCCCCGGTCAACTGTAAGTTCTGTTATTGTGAAATGGAAACGTCTAGGAGCAACAATGACTAAGCCGCGAACTGGTAGGCCACACAAGCTCACAGAACGGGACCTCTGAAACGCGTGGCATGTAAAAATCATCTGTCCTTAATTGCAACACTCACTACTCAGTTCCAAACTTGCTCTGGAAGCAATGTCAGCACAATCCTTTGATTTGTATGTTTGATTTGATTTGATTTGAACTGTTAGTTTGGAGCTTCATGAAATGGGTTTCTATGGCCGAGCAGCCACACTCAAGCCTAAGATCACCATGCGCAATGCCAAGAGTTGGCTGGAGTTGGCTATGCATTGGACTCTGGAACAGTGGAAACGCGGTCTCTGGATTGATGAATCACGCTTCACCATCTTGGGTTTGGCCGGAAGGCAGGAGAACGCTACCTGTCCCAATGCATAGTGCCAACTGTAACGTTTGGTGGAGGCTGAATAATGTTCTGGGGCTGTTTTTTCATGGTTTGGGCTTGGCTCCTTAGTTCCAGTGAAGGGAAATCTTAACGTTACAGAATACAATGCCATTCTATAAGATTCTGTGCTTCCAACTTTGTGGCAACAGTTTGGGGAAGGCCCTTTCCTGTTTCAGCATGACAATGCCCCTGTGCACAAAGCGAGGTCCATACAGAAATTGTTTGTCGAGATCGGTGTGGAAGAACTTAACTGGCCTGCACAGAGCCCTGACCTCAACCCAATCAAACACCTTTGGGATGAATCGGAACGCCGACTACGAGCCAAGCCTAATCGCCCAACATCAGTGCCGACCTCACTAACGCTCTTGTGGCTGAATGGAAGCAAGTCCCCGCACCAATGTTCCAACATCTAGGGGAAACCCTTGCCAGAAGAGTGGAGGCTGTTAGAGCAGAAAAGTGGGGAACAACTCCTTATTAATACCCATGATTTTGGAATGAGATGTTCGACGAGCAGGTGTCCACATACCTTTGGTCATGTAGTGTACATTCATTATCCAACATCCTTATAAGCGTAACCATGGGAATTGTTATTTAAATGGTTTCCTGATTTGTTATATCCATGCTAGTTTTATGTATTCACACAACAATATGATTGTGATATGATTAGCATATTCCATCATGTAGAACAAATAAGAGACAATAAGACCAGTGGGACACTGGGGAACATGTGAGCAGCATACAGATCCTGCTCCTTATGCTACGCTGCATGTCAAGACTTCCTCATTCTGAGAGAATACTCATTTATTATGCATGGCAGGTACTTTATGATTGGGCCCCTGAATCTTTCCTGACCATGTGACCTAAATAGGAAAAACGGATGGTTTTCATATGAAACCTTGGTTCTCAGAAAGAACAGAGTTAGACTACACATCTAATCCCCAGAGCAAGCCTTGTTTCACAAAGTGACCTGAAGGGAGTGGTGGACAGGAAAAACTCAGGGCCCAGTTTATCATGCATGGTGCCTTTCTGCACATACTGTACAATACATGCCTGATTAAATGATGATCGAATTGTATTGTTGTTAGCTGCTAGTAGCTTGCTTGCAGTTTTCTCCTATTGTATAGAACCCCAGAGCCGAGATGGTCTAGGCTGGGGCTCCCTATGGTAATGCTTTATCCATCTCTCCCTCTATTCACCCAAAACATATACAACCCTAAACTAAATGATCCAACCCTTATCAGAATGCATATACTAAAAATTATTTTTTTAATTATAGCTCTGCAAACTCACATATGCCTTGCCAAATAGTCAGAGTGCTGCTGTTCTATACGCTTGTGTTTAATGTACGCAATCCTAATGTATGCTAGCTCAATGTCAGAGTACACTCTATCTCTCTCTCCCTCTTCCTCTCTCGCTCTCTCTTCATCCCTCGTTCCCCTCTGCTGTGAGTCACTGCATGTGTCACCAGCTGCAGGCAACAGCGCTCCCCTCCTCGCCAGATGTCCTGGATCACATGACTGTCTCCTCTCTTTGAAGTGTCTGGGTGGACATGGAGGTGATTAGGGAAACATGGCCTCCTCCCCCGCCCCTGCCCTAACTCTAATCCTATATATATATATATATATATATATATATATATATATATAAATATATATATTTCTCTCTTTCTTGTTCTCTTCCTCTCTCTCTTCCTCCCGCTCTCTTCCCTGCCTCTGTCCCTGCATGCACCTGACTCCATCTGAGCTGGTATAGGTGCAGAGAGAGATTGACAAAGATTGAGAGAGAGAGCAGGAGAGAGAGACTCTCAAAACTTAATGTGGAGCAGCAGATAGCAGCCAGCCAGTAGACAGTTTCTGCCCCCTGAGAAGCTCACTAGCTGAACTTGTACATACTCTGATAAAAGGTTTCGTTTGGTTGCATCATTGCGGCTCCTTTGTAGTGTATCTGACACTTTGTAAATGTATAAACAGAAATAAAGAGTCATGAAAAGCCTGTGCTGTGCGGCTGACTGTGGACTCCTCGGGCAAGGCAGCACCATGTTTTAGTCTAGAAAATAATTTGCTTGCAGGTGGTTTTCATGTGCACCATAATTACTGTGACCTTCTGACAATCTAATGCTTCCACTCAGATCATAAATTGTATTTTTCCATCCTTACATTTACATTTATATTCTGCTACTGTATTCACAACACAATACCTCCAATTCATATAATTTTACTCTGTCGTACACGCATCCTAACAAATTGGTGTAAAATCATGAATTTAGTTCATGTTAAAAACAGTACAGACATTTGCATTTGCTTTTTCACACGTGATGCCATGATAGCCACGAGCAACATCACATTTATACGCAACTGTGAAAGGGTCCAAGGAAGGAGAGAGAGACAGCATCAGAGAGAGAGGGAGAGAGAGCATAAAGAGAAAGAGATGGAAGGGGGAGAGGGGGTTGATATCAGGAGCTAGG
Source organism: Brachymystax lenok tsinlingensis (assembly GCA_030435695.1). Classification (NCBI taxonomy): domain Eukaryota; kingdom Metazoa; phylum Chordata; class Actinopteri; order Salmoniformes; family Salmonidae; genus Brachymystax; species Brachymystax lenok. The sequence continues at coordinate 56,566,747 of CM059819.1, read as the reverse complement.
CCGTACCTTCCTAGCAGCTGAGATGGGGAGGAGGAGAATAGGCAGAGAGGCGTTTGAAGTCAGACAGGCTTTTCTTCAGCAGGCTCAGATATCTGATGACAGAACGGGGGAAGGGGAACGAACTATGGACGACTGAGAGAGGCGGGGGAGAGAAGGAGGAAGAGGAGGAACAAATTGAGACAAGCTGGTAAATGTTAAAAGGTGGGAAGCAAAATTGGGTATTTTATTTTACCAGGCAAGTCATTTAAGAACAAATTCTTATTTTCAATGATGGCCTAGGAACAGTGGGTTAACTACCTTGTTCAGGGGCAGAACAACAGATTTGTACCTTGTCAGCTCTGGGATTTGAACTTGCAACCTTTTGGTTACTAGTCCAACTGCTCTAACCACTAGGCTACCCTGCCAGGTATGAGGGGAGAGGAATCGGGAATAAAGAGTGACAAAAAAAGGAGAGATATGGTGAAAGGATAAGAATGTGTTCTGGTTGAGTGCACTGAGGGGATTGGTAGAGGAGAGGAGAAACCTGTGGTGCTGAGAGGGGATATCCATGTTCAAACTGCCTTTCTCAATTTTGATTGAATTTCAAATATGACATAAAGTATTTGTACTACCATGCCTTGTATAAGAGCATTATATTTGGTACCTCAGAGAATTTGGTATCTTAGCAGAATACAAAATAACACATGACCTGATTGCCAAGTGTGCTTACAGTAACTGCCATCTACAATGGTGCTATGCCATGCTGTAGTAAATGGACACAATCAAATATAGTAATAGCTTTGAGATTCCACTTTCTCAACCATTGCAATCCACATAATCACATTGTTTAAAATGCTTATCTGGCAGGATGGCTTTCCACTGATCTGATCTCTGTCTCCAGCATCATTATGTACCTAATCACATGCACACACACACATACACACACACACACACAAGCACACATACACACAAGCATGCACACACACACACACACACACACACACACGAAAGCATACAAGCACACACTCACACACACACAAATGCACGCACACACGCGCAACACACACAGTTGCTAATCTATTGTCATCAACACTACAACACATTATTTATTGCATTGAGACAGTCAATAAAACTATTAGGCTTCTCTTTTGAGTGTAATTTCCAGGCCATTGTATCTGGATGTGTGGTAGTTTGGAAGTGTGGCTGATTTCATTCCTATTCCTAACTGAACACTTACTGAGGGGCTGACTGAGGGACAGACACCGTGTTGGTGAAAGCCTCTATTCAGTTGACAGGACAGTAAGAAAGAATGAGAGAATCCAAACCTTTAAAGGGAAGTGCATTTTCCTCTGGTGACTGAGTTCATCAGTGGTTGGTTTATCTAGCCATTGTCTAATGAGACACGTTAGGGATTTGGTCACACTTTATTGGGATAGTCCCCTATAAATGATCTACAGATGGTCACATTGTCAACAAACTATCTGCAACTGCTTGCTAAGGTTACAGTTAGGATTGGTTTAGAATAAGGGTATGGCATAAGGTTAGGGCTGGGGTAAGGGTTAAGTTCAGGGTTCAGTAGATAGTTGAAATGTTGTTGACAGTTATTAAACATAAAACCATCTTCTTGGGACTATCTAAATAAAGTGTTACTGGCAGTAGATATACTGTACAGAATCACTAGTGTAGTATTGTATTGTATTGTATAGTATAGTATTATATAATATAGTATAGTATAGTATAGTATAGTATTGTATAGTATAGCAGTGTATAGTATTGTATATTATAGCATTGTATAGTATAGTATTGTATAGTACAGCACTGTATAGTATAGTATTGTATTGTACTGTATAGTATTGTACAGTATTTTATAGTATAATCTAATATTGTATAGTATAGTATAGTAGAACAGAGTAGGATAGGATAGAATAGCATGACATGACATGTACTACTTTACAGTAGTTCTCAACTCTGCATTGATGCTTGTTTGCCTGTAGGTTTACTCCTATTCTACTTGGACAGTTTTCTGCAGCCTGATAGGCAGATCGTTCCTCAGCAGTGGTTCACTGAGAGCCCCATACCACGGGCTAGGCTGTACTTTTTGATATGCGAGGGGAAGAAACACATAGCCGACATCTTGTGAGCGCAGCAGCACACGGGCTCCAAAGGAAGAGGCAAATCTGTCAGATAAAAAAGTCCATGTCCATGTGAAGCTTTGAAGGCCAAGGCAAAACCAGCACCATGTAGCGAGAAGACACAAGGTGCGCGCGCGCGCGCGCGTGCGTGCGTGCGTGTGTGTGTGTGTAGTCAGTTCCATACTTATCAGGGAAATGCTAACAGCACAGCAGCAGCACGTACACTGCTCATACAATGCTTTTTTGGGGTTTTGTATTGGTGCAATAAGATATTGTAAATAAAGTTGTATTCTCTTCAGGTTTTCTCTTCACATTCACACACATTCCGTTTAGCATGGTGCCATGCTAGCAGTTAGCAGCCAGTTGGTAAGTATTTACATTAGCCAGCCTTGATTAATACTTAAGGATCTCTACAGATCGGTGTCCCACCCATAAAACGGTTGAGCTAACGTAGGCTAATGCGATTAGCATGAGGGTGTAAGTAACAAGAACATTTCCCAGGACATAGACATATCTGATATTGGCAGAAAGCTTACATTCTTCTTAATCTAACTGCACTGTCCAATTTACAGTAGCTATTACAGTGAAAGAATACCATGCTATTGTTTGAGGAGAGTGCACAGTTATGAACTTGAAAAGTTATTAATAAGAGAATTAGGCACATTAGGGCAGTCTTGATACAAAATCTTGAACAGAAATACAGTGGTTCATTGGATCAGTCTAAAACTTAGCATATACACTTCCGCCTTGGCGGAATAATACATTATGGCCTTTCTCATGCATTTCAAAGATACAAAAAATATATATAAAAGAACGGTTGGTTTTTTCTTTGTATTATCTCTTACCAGATCTAATGTGTTATATTCTCCTACATTAATTTCACATTTCCACAAACTTCAAAGTGTTTCCTTTCAAATGGTATCAAGAACATGCATATCCTTGCTTCAGGTCCTGAGCTACAGGCAGTTCGATTTGGGTACGTCATTTTAGGTGAAAATTGAAAAAAAGGGGCGGTTTTAGGTTTTAATAGAAGCAACTGATGGATCCAGGATCATGTATCATCTATGAAGAATTATTATTTTTAGCCATAATCCTTATTAGAAAATATTTTTGATTAGAGTGTAATGTCTGTAAAACTGCATAAAGAATTGTCTCACCCACTGTACTGTAAATTTTGTTCTCAGCATGTATCTAACCCTTTTACTGGGCTTAAAGCACGACTGGCTATGTGACATTTGAGGAACAAAATCTAAAAACTAGCTTTTTTAATTGAAAAGCAGAGCTGATTTGATTAGGGACAGCATGAATGTGAGTGTTGTTTATAAGGATTAATGGATGAAGCTAGCGAATTAACACAGTCTCTTTCCGACTTACATGACAAACTGACCCAAATAATTCATTATCACCCTAGAGTTAAAGAGCTAGTGTGCATCCAAAATTGCGCCCAATTCCCTACATAGGGCACTACATTTGATCAAGGCCCAATAGGTAACAGGATAGCATGTGAGATTCAGCCCTAGATGACAACATTTTGAGTGTAAAAGATAAATATAATGATTCTAATCAGGGTAACAAGCTGAAGTAGCGTTCCTCTGTTAACCAAAAGGTCACATCTCTAATTAATGGTCTATTCCACCTCTTTCCTGTTCTTGGAAATGTATTCAAACATGTATTTTTTTTATAAAAACTGCTCTCTCTAATATACTTACTTTACTCTTCTAATTAAAGTTTTTTTTCCCATTAAAGTAAGTTTACCCCAGATATTCCTGGGTTGGTTTACAAGGCAATGCTATATACAAGGCAATGGTCCTGGATATTTTCCATAGCCTTTTATGTTTGAGTTTCAGGGATTCAAAGATCTGCTATCAATTATACAAAATTAATCAGACAGTTGTTTCAGAGCTGTAGTGTAGAATTGACTAATGGTTACCGTTAATCAAAACAGTATCACAGAAGAAAAGAACAGCTTAGTTTCTCTCTCTCTCTCTCTCTCTCGCTCTCGCTCTGGCTCTCTCTTTCTTGTTATTTCTCTAGCTCGCTCTCACTTTCTCACACATACATATGAACAGTGAGGGAAAAAAGTTTTTGATCCCCTGCTGATTTTGTACGTTTGCCCACTGACAAAGAAATGATCAGTCTATAATTTTAATGGTAGGTTTATTTGAACAGTGAGAGACAGAATAACAACAAAAAAATTCAGAAAAACACGTGAAAAATGTTATAAATTGATTTGCATTTTAATTAGGGAAATAAGTATTTGACCCCTCTGCAAAACATGACTTAGTACTTGGTGGCAAAACCCTTGTTGGCAATCACAGAGGTCAGACGTTTCTTGTAGTTGGCCACCAGGTTTGCACACATCTCAGGAGGGATTTTGTCCCACTCCTCTTTGCAGATCTTCTCCAAGTCATTAAGGTTTCGAGGCTGACGTTTAGCAACTCAAACCTTCAGCTCCCTCCACAGATTTTTTATGGGATTAAGGTCTGGAGACTGGCTAGGCCACTCCAGGACCTTAATGTGCTTCTTCTTGAGACACTCCTTTGTTGCCTTGGCCGTGTGTTTTGGGTCATTGATGGTGGGGATAGTGTTCTTGGGGTCATAGGCAGCATTCCTCCTCCTCCAAACACGGCGAGTTGAGTTGATGCCAAAGAGCTCCATTTTGGTCTCATCTGACCACAACACTTTCACCCAGTTGTCCTCTGAATCATTCAGATGTTCATTGGCAAACTTCAGACGGGCATGTATATGTGCTTTCTTGAGCAGGGGGACCTTGCGGGTGCTGCAGGATTTCAGTCCTTCACGGCGTGGTGACTATGGTCCCAGCTGCCTTGAGATCATTGACAAGATCCTCCCGTGTAGTTCTGGGCTGATTCCTCACCGTTCTCATGATCATTGCAACTCCATGAGGTGAGATCTTGCATGGAGCCCCAGGCCGAGGGAGATTGACAGTTCTTTTGTGTTTCTTCCATTTGTGAATAATCGCACCAACTGTTGTCACCTTCTCACCAAGCTGCTTGGCGATGGTCTTGGAGCCCATTCCAGCCTTGTGTAGGTCTACAATCTTGTCCCTGACTTCCTTGGAGAGCTCTTTGGTCTTGGCCATGGTGGAGAGTTTGGAATCTGATTGATTGCTTCTGTGGACAGGTGTCTTTTATACAGGTAACAAGCTGAGATTAGGAGCACTCCCTTTAAGAGTGTGCTCCTAATCTCAGCTCGTTACCTGTATAAAAGACACCTGGGAGCCAGAAATCTTTCTTACTGAGAGGGGGTCAAATACTTATTTCCTTCATTAAAATGCAAATCAATTTATAAAATTTTTCACATGCGTTTTTCTGGATTTTTTTGTTGTTATTCTGTCTCTCACTGTTCAAATAAACCTACCATTAAAATAATAGACTGATCATTTCTTTCTCAGTGGGCAAATGTACAAAATCAGCAGGGGATCAAATACTTTTTTCCCTCACTGTATGTTTATACTGTATACAGTGCCTTCGGAAAGTATTCATACACCTTGACTTTTTCAACTTTTTGTTACGTTACAGCCTTATTCTAAAATGGATTAAATAAAAAAATCCTCAACAAACTACACACAATACACCATAATGAAAAAGTGAAAACAGGTTTTGAGAAATGTTATCAAATTTATTTAAAAACATACTGTTTTCCTTGTTCGGGCGGCATTCGGCGGTCGACGTCACCGGTCTTCTAGCCACCGCCAATCCACATTTCATTTTTCCGTTAGTTTTGTCTTCATTACACACACCTGGTTTCAAATCACTAATTACATGTTCCTATTTAAACCTCTGTCCCCCCCATGTCTTTGTGATTGATTGTTTGTTGTATTTTGGTTCCGTGTTTGCGAGTGTTTGTTTTTCCCACTCTTATTTTGGAAACTTATGAACACTCATCGTTGTTGTCCTGCGCCTGACTCTGAATTACCGGCATTCACGAAGAGCAGTCAGTACCAGTCAAAAGTTTGGACACACCTACTCATTCCAGGGTTTTTCTTTATTGTTTTGTATTTTCTACATTGTGTAATAATAGTGAAGACCTCAAAACTATAAAATAACAGATATGGAATCATGTAGTAATGAAATAAATATTAAAAAATCCAAATGTATTTTATATTTGAGATTCTTCAAAGTAGCCACCCTTTGCCTTGATGACAGATTTGCATACTCTTGGCATTCTCTCAACCAGCTTCATGAGGTAGTCACCTGGAATGCATTTCAATTAACAGGTGTGCCATGTTAAAAGTACATTTGCGGAATTTCTTTCCTTCTTCATGCGTTTGAGCCAATCAGTTGTGTTGTGACAAGGTAGGGGTGGCATACAGAAGATAGCCCTATTTGGTAAAATACGAAGTCCATATTATGGCAAGAACAGCTCAAATAAGCAAAGAGAAATGACAGTCCATCATTACCTTAAGACATCAAGGTCAGTCAATCCGGAATATTTCAAGAACGTGAATCAGGCCTTCATGGTCGAATTGCTGCAAAGAAACCCCTACTAAAGGACACCAATAAGAACAAGAGACTTGCTTGGGCAAAGAAATACGAGCAACTGACATTAGTCTGGTGGAAATCTGTCCTTTGGTCTGATGAGTCCAAATTTGAGATTTTTGGTTCCAACCGCCATGTCCTTCATGTGTGGTTCCCACCATGAAGCATGGAGGAGGAGGCGTGCTGGTGTGTGGGTACTTTGCTGGTGACACTGTCAGTGATTTATTTAGAATTCAAGGCAGACTTAACCAGCATGGCTACCACAGCATTGTGGTTTGTTGGTTTGCGCTAAATGGGAGTATCATTTGTTTTTCAACAGGACAATGACCCAACACACCTCCAGGCTATGTAAGGGATATTTTACCAAGAATTAGAGTGATGGAGTGCTGCATCAGATGACCTGGCTTCCACAATCACCCAACCTCATCCCAATTGAGATGGTTTGGGATGAGTTGGACTGCCGAGAGAAGGAAAAGCAGCCAGCAAGTGCTCAGAATATGTGGGAACTCCTTCAAGACTGTTGGAAAAGCATTCCAGGTGAAGGTGGTTGAGAGAATACCAAGAGTGTGCAAAGCTTTCGTCAAGGCAAAGGGTGGCTACTTTTAAGAATTTATAATATAAAATCTATTTAGATTTGTTTAATACTTTTTTGGTTACTACATGATTCCATATGTGTAATTTGATACTTTTGATGTCTTCACTTTTGTAGAAAATTATAAAAAATAAAGAAAAACCCTTGAATGAGTAGGTGTGTCCAAACTTTTGACTGATACTGTAAGTATTCAAACCCTTTACTCAGTATGTTGTTGAAGCACCTTTGGCAGCAATTACAGCCTCAAGTCTTCTTGGGTATGACGCTACAAGCTTGGCATACCTGTATTTGGGGAGTTTCTCCCATTCTTCTCTTCAGATCCTCTCAAGCTATGTCGCTGCACAGTTATTTTCAGGTCTCTCAAGAGATGTTCGATTGGGTTCAAGTCCGGGCTCTGGCTGGGCCTCTCAAGGACATTCAGAGACTTGTCCCAAAGCCACTATTGCATTGTGTTGGCTGTGTCCTTAGGATCGCTGTCCTTTTGGAAGGTGAAGTTTCGCCCCAGTCTGTGGTCCTGAGGTGTTTCCCTTATTTTACTTGTATATGACATTTAGCAGAGACTTTTATCCAAAGTGACTTATAGTCATGAGTGCATACATTGTACATATGCGTGGTCCTCGGAATCAAACCCACTATCCTGGCATTGCAAGCACCATGCTCTACAACCTGAGCTACAGAGGACCCACCCACACGCATGAACTGAGCTACAGAGGACTGCCCCACATACAGTGGGGCAAAAAAGTATTTAGTCAGCCACCAATTGTGCAAGTTCTCCAACTTAAAAAGATGAAAGAGGCCTGTAATTTTCATCATAGGTACACTTCAACTATGACAGACGAAATGAGAAAAAGAAATCCAGAAAATCACATTGTAGGATTTTTAATTTATTTATTTGCAAATTATGGTGGAAAATAAGTATTTGGTCAATAACAAAAGTTTATCTCAATACTTTGTTATATACCCTTTGTTGGCAATGACAGAGGTCAAACGTTTTCTGTAAGTCTTCACAAGGTTTTCACACACTGTTGCTGGTATTTTGGCCCATTCCTCCATGCAGATATCCTCTAGAGCAGTGATGTTTTGGGGCTGTCGCTGGGCAACACGGACTTTCGGGCAACTCCCTCCAAAGATTTTCTATGGGGTTGAGATCTGGAGACTGGCTAGGCCACTCCAGGACCTTGAAATGCTTCTTACGAAGCCACTCCTTCGTTGCCCGGGCGGTGTGTTTGGGATCATTGTCATGCTGAAAGACCCAGCCACGTTTCATCTTCAATGCCCTTGCTGATGGAAGGAGGTTTTCACTAAAAATCTCACGATACATGGCCCCATTCATTCTTTCCTTTACACGGATCAGTCGTCCTGGTCCCTTTGCAGAAAAACAGCCCTAAAGCATGATGTTTCCACCCCCATGCTTCACAGTAGGTATGGTGTTCTTTGGATGCAACTCAGCATTCTTTGTCCTCCAAACACGACGAGTTGAGTTTTTACCAAAAAGTTCTATTTTGGTTTCATCTGACCATATGACATTCTCCCAATCCTCATCTGGATCATCCAAATGCTCTCTAGCAAACTTCAGACGGGCCTGAACATGTACTGGCTTAAGCAGGGGGACACGTCTGGCACTGCAGGATTTGAGTCCCTGGCGGCGTAGTGTGTTACTGATGGTAGGCTTTGTTACTTTGGTCCCAGCTCTCTGTAGGTCATTCACTAGGTCCCCCTGTTTGGTTCTGGGATTTTTGCTCACCGTTCTTGTGATCATTTTGACCCCACGGGGTGAGATCTTGCGTGGAGCCCCAGATCGAGGAAGATTATCAGTGGTCTTGTATGTCTTCCATTTCCTAATAATTGCTCCCACAGTTGATTTCTTCAAACCAAGCTGCTTATCTATTGCAGATTCAGTCTTCCCAACCTGGTGCAGGTCTACAATTTTGTTTCTGGTGTCCTTTGACAGCTCTTTGGTCTTGGCCATAGTGGAGTTTGGAGTGTGACTGTTTGAGGTTGTGGACAGGTGTCTTTTATACTGATAACAAGTTCAAACAGGTGCCATTAATACAGGTAACGAGTGGAGGACAGAGGAGCCTCTTAAAGAAGAAGTTACAGGTCTGTGAGAGCCAGAAATCTTGCTTGTTTGTATGTGACCAAATACTTATTTTCCACCATAATTTGCAAATAAATTCATTAAAAATCCTACAATGTGATTTTCTGGATTTTCTTCCCTCATTTTGTCTGTCATAGTTGAAGTGTAACTATGATGAAAATTACAGGCCTCTCTCATCTTTTTAAGTGAGAGAACTTGCACAATTGGTGGCTGACTAAATACTTTTTTGCCCCACTGTACACACAAACTAAGCTACAGAGGACCCACCCCCACATACACACAAACTGAGCTACAGAGGACCCCCACACCACACAGACACATAACATAATTTAGCCTCTCAACAAGCTCATTCACATCAGCACTCTCCTCTGTCGACACAGTAATGTAGTAGAAACTGAATTAGGGTGACAGAAGCTGTATGACATGTTTTTAATGTGCAGAGAGCACTCAACTTCCTGTTGACTCACACTGCCTAGTGGTAATCAAGAGTTACGAGATGATAGGAGCAAAAGAGAAAAACGGGGGAGGAGAGCCGTGTGAGGCAATGGAAAAGAGGAAGGAAGGGTGGGTCTTTGTTTCTCTCTCTCCTTCCTGGGGCGTGGCGTCACCTCAGGGCTCCCTCTTTCCTTTTTCTTCCTTCTGACACGCTTTCCTTTGCCCTCTACCCCCCCATCTCTCCCCTCGTTTGAGTGAGCCCCCCTCTGTACTATGTGCCACAATGAAGAGGACAGAACTCACTGGGTACAGTTAGTTGGGTCCGTTCTCTCTCTCCAGGACGCACTGCACTGATTAATTTACAAGGCACACACAGACAGTGGGCATGCCAGACACACACACAGAATGGATGAGTAGGGGGAGCAGATGACTGTGAAGTTAATTAGAACATCCTGTGCCTACTTCTTTCTCTCTCTCTCTCTCTCTCTCTCTCTCTTCTCTCTCTCTCTCTCTCTCTCTTCCTCCTCCCCTCTCTCTCCCTCCTTCTCTCCCACTCTGCCCCTCTCGGAAAAGCTTTGATGTGGCTTCGTGCCTGGAAACGTAATGAAAAATGTATAATAGCCTTTCTGTTCTTTCTCTCTTCTCATTCCCTCTCTCCCTGGTCCTGCCTCCTTGATATGGCTGTTTTACACAACATGGGGCGAAACAGTGTTGAAAGCTGTAGAGACCACTTGTCATAATTACTCTCTGAGACTCTTTTTCTCTCTCTCTCTCTCATCCCTCTTTCTTTCTCATCCCTCCCTTGGCAGTCTCTTTCTGCCAGTCAGCATATCACAGGGAAGAGAGTGTTTGATCCTTTTATCTTTGACTCTCTCCTTCTTTCTCTATTCAGCTCTCTTTCTCTTGCCTGTCCTTCTCTACCTCCTCTTTCCTTTTAATCTCTCTCTCTCTCTCTCTCTCTCTCTCTCTCTCTCTCTCTCTCTCTCTCTCTCTTCCTCTCACCCCCTCTCACCCTCTCTCCCTCCCTCTCTCTCATCTCTTCTCTCACATACAGTCGTCATTACTTACAATCAACTTCAAGTTCAAAGATGTCATTTTTGACTTAAGTAGGACCTGTCAATTCCTCTGAGTTCATACACACGCCATTGAAAAATAGAAGTACCCATGTGAAGCTCATTAATGATATCACAGATTGGAGTGGAGGATGTCAAAGCTAATCTATCAGGGCATGTTAGAACCATCTCGCCTTCAATGAACTTACTTAGGAATTGCAGGTGACTTGTGTGTGGAATCATTAAACAGATCACAGTAACCTGCAGATATAGATTTGCACATCACCCTTATTGCGAAATCGATTGTTTTACCTGGAGCTCGGCATTCTACGCTACTGTAACTGTCATCTCTCATTCCCGTCAGCAACTCACGTTTCTCTCTGCTCGTCTGCCGCCGTGAGTCCTCATCGACTAAATTTTCCCTAATCCATTTCTCTCGCGCTCTTGCTCTCTCTCTCTCTCTCTCGCTCTCTGTGTGTGTTTTATCCCTCTCTCTCTCTCTCTCTCTCTCTCTCTCTCTCTCTCTCTCTCTCTCTCTCTCTCTCTCTCTCTGTGTTCTCTCCCTCTCTCCCTCTCTCTGTCTCTATCTGTTCTCTCTCTCTCTCTCTCTTGCAGTGCATGCTGGGAGTTTTTTGGAGTTTGAGTGTTTGGTGTGGAGGGCTGTGTCCTAACTAACTTTCTTGATTCTGTTCTTGGTCTTTTCTTTACATTTTATTTTCTATGGTGGAGGTTTAATGCACTATTTGTTTTAGCGGTATCCACAGTTTTTTTCTAAGTTAGGTTGGAAGAGGACAGAGCTAATTTCCTGGGGTTTGTAAGGTGTGGTGTGCGCGATGGCTTCTCAGCCTAGCACGGAGGAGATGCTGTCGATACGGCATGGATTCAGGTGTGTTCCTGAGAATGGAGTTAAAGTGGAGGAGGTTCTGCTCGCAGTCAGTGAGCAGGTAGGAGCAGAATTTATACATTCCGCTTCCAGAATGAACAAAGCTGTGGTTGTGTTCATGAAAAGAGCAAATTTGGTTGGTAGGCTAATTGCTAGTGGAATTTTTGTAAGGGGTGTGTTGGTTTCAATTTTGCCTCTTTCTACCCCTTCAACGAGGGTGGTAGTTGCAAATTTGCCTCCCTTTATTACGGATGATCAAATCAGGAAAGAGCTTAGTCGTTTTGATAAGTTTGCTTGCGGTTTTCGTGTACTGTCAGCAGGTTTTCAGGCAGATGCCGTTAACTACTTAGGGAGTAGCGGCGCGCTAGCGGGCCACTCCCGACACTACCAGGGGAAATGTAAGGCGCCAAATTCAAAATCCAAAAGTTGAATTATTAAACATTCATCAATAAACAAGTGTTGCATAGTCATCAAAAGCTCTGCTTCTTGGCAATATCACAATGTTGTCAGATTTCAAAAAGGCTTTACGGTGAAAGCACAACATTTGATTGTTTGAGGATAGCACCCCACATATTTTCCACATTAGCATCAATTCATATCCTGCGCGGGTCACACAAAACCCATATAAGAGCTAAAAAATATCACTTACCTTTCGAAGAACTTCTGCTGAGGGCTTCCCAAGTGTCCAAAGAAGACATCCAATGGTTCTTTTGTTAGAAAAATACATTTATTATATCCATAAATCTCCGTTTGGTTGGCGCATTATGATCATAAAATCCACCGTTGAGTCGCCCATTGAACCGTGAAGAGAACACGTTCGAATTATACCTGTAAACTTTCTACAAACAAATCAAACATAATTTTTAATGTATCCTTAGGTATCCTTTTATGTATATTTACTGTAATATTTCAACCGGACGATAACGTGCACAATAGGAAAGGAAAACAAAGTGGTGCGCGTTCACAATCTCGCGCCCGTTAAACGTTGTAAACAAAAGTGGTCCCCTGACTCCTTCATCTTCCTATCCGTTCTGCTTAGAGATAGACCTTCCAGACTCTGTATAAAGACTGTTGACATCCTGTGGAAGCCATAGGTACTGCAGTCTCAGTCCTAGGTAAAATACAAATGAATAGGCAGCCTGGAGAAGGTCATTTACAAAAAAAACTGCAAATCCAGATGGATTTTCCTCGGGTTTTCGCCTGCTATATCAGTTCTGTTATACTCACATACATTATTATTAACACTTTTAGAAACTTCAGAGTGTTTCCTATCCAATAGTACTAATTATGTGCATATCCTATTTTCTGGGCCTGAGTGGCAGGCATTTTACTTTGGGCACGCCAGACTCTCCAAAACCGTCACCTCTGCTGCCGCTCCCTAAGAGGTGAAGCACGTTGTTTCGTTCCGGAGGCAAGTGTTTATGTTTCTGAATAATAATGAGCAACAGCTAAATGTGCATTTTAAAGTGAGGCATGGGGAGGGGCTCTACGCAGGGTTTGCCAGCACAGAGAGTCTACGGTGTTTTGAGTGTGGGGATTTGGGGCATAAGAGCTTTGCGTGCCCACATAAAGGCCGTAGACAAGGTGAGGGCACAAGCGCCAGTGGGGGAAATCGAGGTCAAAGTGCAGGGAGCAATGAGATGCAGACAGCAGAGGCTGGGCCTAGTCATGGCAAGGATGGTGGTGTAGATGAGGCTGGGCCTAGTCAGGCTAGAAATTGGTGGGGTCGATGAGGCTGGGCCTAGTCAGGCTAGAGATCGTGGGGCAGATGAGGCTGGGCCTAGTCATTCTAGAGATGGTGGGGTAGATGAGGCTGGGCCTAGTCAGGCTAGAGATGGTGGGGTAGATGAGGCTGGGCTTAGTCAGGCTAGAGATGGTGGGGTAGTTGAGGCTTGGTCTAGTCATGCTATGGATGGTGGTGTAACTGAGGCTGGGTCTAGTCATGCTATGGATGGTGGTGTAGCTGAGGCTGGGCCTAGTCAGGCTAGAGATGGTGGGGTAGCGGAGGCTGGGCCTAGTCACGCTATGGATTCTGGTGTAGAAGAGGCTGGGCCTAGTCATGCTATGGAGGGTGGTGTAGATGAGGCTGGGTCTAGTAAGGTTATGCTAGTGGATGAGGATAGTATAATGGGGAAGTGTAAGAGACTAGGGGAGGAGGAGGAGGGTGTCAAGCGGAAAAAGAAAAAGGGGGAGAAGAAAGGTGGGAGTGTAGAGGCTGGTGTGGTCAAAGGCACTATGGGACCTATGCCTAGTGCTGGGGGGGAGGCCCTGACCAGTGAGGAAGGGCAGGTGGTCAGGATGGGAGATGGAAATGAGGAAAGTGAGTATGAGGAAGAGGATGATGAGTTTTTCTTTTCAGACTCCTCTTCAATGGGTCCGGAGCTGACAGCTAGTCAAGCAGAGGGGGCAAAGTACACGTTGAGGGAACTGACAAGGTTCCTGAATGAGACCAAGGGGAAAAAAGTTAATCTTGAGACTTTTTTTTCTGAAAGTTTGTAAGATCAACACAACATGCTATGAAAAATGAGGGGCATGGTGTCCTCTCACCCAGGAAAAGGTATAGGTTGAGGAAGTGGGTCACAACCGTGCGTAAAGGTCTACCTTCAGATGCTGTCTAGATGAATAGTTTCTTTCTGGCACTGGGGATTTTTGAGCTTTGCTATTGGTCTCTTTCTTTGCTGGCTTTTCTCCCACTTCTTATGGAGACTCTTCGGGGAAGGCTCGCTCAATATAAATGGCGCCAGAGATGCAGGCAAGAGGAGTGTGTTGGGTGAATATGTAAAACAAAAAAAAGTACAGGTGTTGTTTCTGCAGGAGACGCATAGTGATGTGGTGAATGAAGTCGATTGGGGGCTCTGGTGGAAAGAAGTGTGCTGAGCCATGGAACAAATGTTAGTGCAGGGGTGGCAGTCCTTTTTGCACCTGGTCTGTCTGTAAAAATGTACTCCTCAAAGGAGGTGTGTAAGGGTAGGCTGCTTGTTGTAAAAGCAGAAATTAACAACATGGGTTTTGTCTTTATAAATGTGTATGCGCCTAACACAGGGAGAGAGAGGGGGGGGTTCTATTTGGTTGTCTTAGACAGGAACTCTCACAAGTAGCGCCTGAGGAGATGCTGGTGGTTGGCAGGGACTGGAACTGTACCATGGATTTTACAAAAGACAGAAATGGGGAGGAGCCTCATTCAGTGTCAGTGGGAGTGTTAAGGGACATTATTAATCAGTTCAACCTAGTGGATATTTGGAGAACTAAACATCCCAACACAAGACAGTATACATGGGTGAAGGTCTTTGGGGCTAGGGTGAGTGCAGCCCGACTTGATCGTTTTTACATGTCCAGGAATCAGAGCAATAGGCTGTTGGGTGCTACCATTCTCCCAGTGGGGTTTTAGGATCACCACATAACCATGGCTCGGCTGTCTATTTCACCAGGGCCCCGGGAGGCATCCTATTGGAAGTTTAATGTAAAGCTCTTACAAGATGCCACTTTTTTTGCTCAGGTTTCCAGATTTTTTGGGAAAGGTGGGGGAAGCAAAGAGAGGAATATGAGTCTCTGAGTCAATGGTGGGATGTGGGAAAAGTCCAAATTCTGCTTTTCTGTCAACAGTATACAGCTCTCTCATCCTCAGAGGCTAGGAGAGTTTTGGGGGAACTCGAGCGTAGTATTAGTGAGATGGAGGTAGAGATGGTGGGGCAAGGCAATGTAGGCCTCCAAGCTAATTTAGCTGAATTACGTAGGGACCTTGGTAGTTTTTTCCAGGTTAAAGCAAAGGGAGCACTTGTAAGAGCTAGGTTCTCCATGCTCAAGGAGATGGATGCTCCCAGCTCCTTTTTCTTTCTCCACAGCGAACTGTGGAGTTTTGTATTGAGTTGTATAGGGCAGAAATGTGTGATCCTATGTGTGCTCAGATCTTGTTCACAGGACTCCCTAAGCTCTCTCTGGCACAGAGGGATG
Organism: Brachymystax lenok tsinlingensis; assembly: GCA_030435695.1. Classification (NCBI taxonomy): domain Eukaryota; kingdom Metazoa; phylum Chordata; class Actinopteri; order Salmoniformes; family Salmonidae; genus Brachymystax; species Brachymystax lenok. The sequence goes on along the minus strand of CM059819.1, from coordinate 56,551,123 downwards.
AAATGGACATTCCTCTGTTGTCCCATGAACTGGCAGAGGCCGTAACCCAGATGTACCCCGGTCGAGCACCGGGGGTCGATGGACTCCCAGTGGAGTTTTATAAAAAATTCTGGGGAATAATTGGACAGGGTTTATTTTGCTTGTTACGTGAATGCGTCGGGGTAGGAGTGTTGCCGATGAGCTGTCGTCGGGCGGCTCTGACTCTCCTGCCTAAAAAAGGGGACTTGTGTGAACTTAAGAACTGGAGGCCTGTGGCATTGCTCTGTGCGGGCTACAAGATATTTGCCAAGGTCCTCTCTAACAGATTGAAGTCCCATCTGGACTCGATAGTACATAAAGACCAAACATATTGTGTACCGGGGCGCTCAATCACGGACAACTTGTTCTTAATCCGGGACATGTTGGACTTGTCGAAAGGTTCTAATGTGAACTTTGGACTGGTCTCTCTAGATCAAGAGAAGGCTTTTGATAGAGTGGACCATGAGAATCTGTTTAATGTGATGTCTGTGTTTGGGTTTGGGAAGAGTTTTTTGACCTGCGTGAAGATGTTGTATGCTGGGGCGTCATTTATGGTCAAAGTATGAGGAGGGCTCAGTAGGCCAGTCTGGGTGAGACGAGGCATTAGGCTGCCCACTATAGCCATTGAGCCTTTTTTGGGCCTGCTACGCAGGAGACTGCAGGGAGTGTGCTGGACAGGCATGGGTGTGGTGACAGGTAGAGCAGTGTCACCATATGCAGATTATGTTTCTGTGATGGTCAGTGATGGTCAGGATATGCAGGCACTAGAGACCAGTCTGAAGGTGTACAAGGGAGCTTCGTCAGCTAAGGTAAACTGGGGCAAGAGCAAAGCCCTGTTATGTGTGGCATGGGGGGATAGGGCCCTTCCTCTGCTTCCAGGGGGTTTACAGTGGGGTTGTGAAGGGCTTAAAGTGTTGGGGGTGTACCTGGGCTCGGAGAGGTGGGTCAGGAAGAACTGGGAGGGGCTGTCACATGCAGTGGTGTCAAGACTGGCCAGGTGGAGATGGCTCCTGTCCCAAGTGATAATCAACAACCTGGTGGCATCTTCCCTGTGGCATAAACTGGCTGTCCTCAACCCCCACACTGGTCTGCTCGCAGACCTGCAACGCAAGCAGGGGACCTTTTCTGGTCGGGCCATCACTGGCTGAGGGCGGCAGTGTTGTACATGACCATCCACGAAGGAGGACAAGGCCTGGTGGAACTGGAGAGCAGGGTGGCTGCATTCCAACTAAAGGCGGTGCAGAGACTGCTGTACCATACTGATGTCGGATGGACGGAACCAGCATGCGCGCTGCTGAGGAGAGCTGGCGGATTAGGGTTGGACCGGCAGCTGTTCCTCATGAAGCTGGAGAGGATGAGTACAGCAGGTCTCTCAGACTTACACCGCAGTGCTGAGGGCCTGGCAGCTGCTAAGGCCCACACGAGAAGGGGGTGTAGAGCCTGGACTGTGGGAGGAGCCTATCTTCCACAACCCAGCCATCCCTTTGAGATCGGTTCAGTCGGCCACCCTGCAGAGGCAACTGATGGCAGCGGTTTTACTAAGGCTGGGTGACCTGCGACTGCTGGGAGAGGAGGGGTGGAAAACCCCGCAAGTCCTGGCACAACAGGAATAACGTCTCTTAGGCTGCTGGAGAGATTCCTGGAGGAGGTCCAGGAGGCACTGTCGGAGCCGGTAGGGGGGTGTTTGAGAGGCCAAAGGGGGAGGGGCCACCAATGTTTCCTCCACTGCAGGTGACGGCAGAGACTGGGAACTGGCAAGGGGGTCTGGAGGACTTGTTGGACTTTAACACTCCAAGCCTGGGGGAGTTTGAAGGGGTGGGAGGTAAAGCCCTCTACAACCTCTGCGTTAAGATAAGGAACATTAGGAGCCTAACAGGGGTGAAAGCACATCAGTGGCAGGGGGTATGTGGGGCGGAGACTATGGTAGGTTTTAGATGGAGGGGGCTTTACAAACCCCAAGTACCAAAGAGGTCAGGGGATATATTTAGGTGTTTAAATTTTTAAGGGGTGGGGGGGAGTTTTTAATGAAATGAGAATGTTTCATTAAAGAAAGACAAAAAGTAAAAAGTCTCTCTCTCTCTCTCTCTGTTTTCTCCCTCTCTCCCTTTCTCTCTCTCTCTCTCTCTCTCTCTCTCTCTCTCTCTCTCTGTTTGATCTCTCCCTCTCTCTTTCCCTCTCTGTGTTTTTCATTCCCCTCTTTCTTTGGAGCTCTGTTTAATTTGGCTCATGTATCGATTAGAATCCTGCTGTGAATTATTTTATTACATGAAGCTGCGTGTTTCTTGCTGCTCCCCTCTGCCTTCTCCCAGGTGATTGGGCCTATATTTACAGGCAGGTTTATTTGGGTTTAATCGCCCCATTAAGGACTGCCTGTCTCTTACTGAGTGCTTCCTTCATCTTAACTCTGTCTTTATATAAACCCTCACAGCTCCTCTATCCACAGACAGACACATACTGCAGGTCTACCCTTTCATTTCTGACCTCTTTTAACTCACTCTCTTCTCCAACCCCCCTGCTCTCAACATCCCCTATAGAGTCCTCTCCTCCTCTACTATTCTCCCGGGATCATCATACGTGTCTCCTCTCTCTCTTTCTCTCTCTTTTACTTTATGACTTGGCTGTCCTCTGTCCCTTCTCCTCCATGACATATAAAATACATCCGAAGTACACTTAGACATTCTCTCTCTACACACACACACACGCGCGCGCGCGCACACGCACACGGTCAGTCCAGTTGAAGAAAAGGTCAGTGTAATCACCAGTCCATTAGGGAACAATGCAGGGAGTTTTCCTGTGGAGGGAAAACACTGTGACCGAACTCTACTGTAAAGTTTTTCATTCTGTGGGTGTGTATGTGTGTATGTGTGCATGTGTGTGTGTATGTGTGTGTTTCTATATGTATCCCACTGGGCACACACTGGTTGAATCAACGTCGTTTCCACGTCAATGCAATGAACGTGGAATAGACGTTGAATTGACGTCTGTGCCCAGTGGGGTGGAGCGTGTGGGGTGGTAGCCGAACGGTGGTTTGATGTGCATGTGCATTTTGCGTGCGTGTCCAGGCTGAGGTTTTTGTTTACTCTCTTTTCAGTGTCACTGCCTTGCAGACAGCAGTAACCTTTTCAAATGGCACAGTCTGTCTGCCTTTTTTGGCAAGCAGGGAAAAAAGGAATGACTCGGACACCAATACGTTTCTTGGATAAGGGCTCTATTCAATCCGTATCGTGGAAGTTCAGCGTTACAGAGTAATTGACATTTAAAGGTATGTTCCCGATGTTCCCGCGTTAGCAGAGACTGCATTCACGGTAAACGCTGCACGTATCGCCTCATTTGAAAACAACCTTTACATTTCTATCACGCAGTCTGTAGCGCTTCATCGAAACGGATTGAACAGAGGCCTTAGTTTGTTTTATTTTGCTTTCGTCTATCTCTCTACCCTTGTTTACTTGAGTGCTCAATTTGCTGTGATTGATTCTGCAGCAAGAGCAGACCGAGATCAGGCTCAATTCAAGACAAGCTTTTGGAGATTGTCAACCATCGATTCTCGATTACTCTTCCAGTAACCGGATTGATAAAGCATCCTGTCTCTCTCTTTACGAGGATGGTGAATGAATGTTTTGAATGGTCACACACACACATACGCAGGCACGAACACGCACGCATACACAGTCACACACACACGCAGGCTGTCGTCCTATTTAAAACTAGTAGTCCAGATGTGAACTCTTCTGTGTCATTCTGAGAAGACACGATGAAGCTAGCATAAGGCTCCTTAAAATGTTCCGAACTTGGACCAAGATCATTCCCAGAGATTATAGAAGTTCTCCAACAGTTTATTCGCCGTTTTAGTCATTTGTTTGTTTTAATTTGGACATGTAGAAAGTGCCGGCCGTAATTTGCAAACCGAGCGCAAACCGAGTAGAAACGTGTGAACATGTCGGCGGGCAGACGCCTACCAGCGGGTGGCCCCTTAAAAGAACCGCCAGCGAACGGCAGACGAACGGCAGACCATCATTCGGTGTGATGTGTTTTTTCTTGAACTCTCCTGCCTGCTGCTATGTGACTGTCCTTGAGGATGCCTCTCCACACTCTACTCTATGACAGATGGGTGCTGGAGTGTCTCTGCAACTTCCCCAGTCAATATTGCCGCTTCAAAAAGGAGTGCATACTTCTCTTCACTCCTTGAACATACAGGTAAAGGCTCAAATAAAGGAAACACAAGTAAATGAGGGATAATTAAGCAATCCAATCATGTTTAGGGTCATATAAAAATGCCCAGTTGCCCTTTATTTTGGCAACCATAGCTAGAAGAAGAGATCTCAGTGACTTTGAAAGAGGGGTCTCAAAGGAGCACATGGGGTTTAAAGTGTGTGTGTGTGTGTGTGTGTGTGTGTGTGTGTGTGTGTGTGTGTGTTTCAGTCACCAGATCTCAACTCAATTGAACACTTATGAGAGATTCTGGAGTGGAGCCTGAGACAGCGTTTTCCACCACCATCAACAAAACATCAAATTATGGAATTTCTTGTGGAAATTCCTCCAATAGAGTTCCAGACACTTGTAGAATCTATGCCAAGGCACCTTGAAGCTGTTCTGACGGCTCGTGGTGGCCCAACGCCCTATTAAGACACTTTATGTTAGTGCTTCCTTTATTTTTTCAGTTACTTGTATTTATAGATGCCATATTGCCATAAAAGATTCAGTGCATCAGAGAGCAGTTCATGATTTTCTTAAAAGCACACATTCAGTTGCAGCTCAATCTGTCTCTCTCTTGTCTCCCTGTCATCTACCTCTCTCTCTCTCTCTCTCTCTCTCTCTCTTTTTCTCCCCATCTATCTTGTCCCCCCTGTCTCTTTCTCCCTCTATCCCATCCCCTCTCGCTCCCTCTTTTCTCTGTCCCTCTCTTATCCCCATCTGTCTCTCTGTCTCTCTCTCCCTCTCTGTCTGGCCATGGTCCCGATCCTCAATTGGCTTAGTGGAAGTCATTCGCTGACGCCTCTGCTGTCGTCCTCTCCCTGTGGTGATCCTAATCCTGTGATCACTAAATACCCTCCTTTAGCTCACGCTGCTACCGGTACTCTGCACTGTACTGCACTCACTACCTATTATAGTACTCCACACACTCAGCTACAGCTCCTCACCTCATGGGCACAGACAGGGGAGAGGGACACTAACAGTTCAATCATCCCCTGGCAACCACAGCCAGTAACTCCAACTCTCAGTATGTTGAAATTGTCCCTCACAGCTGATTTAGGGTCCCATTTTGTTGAATCTTCTTAATGGTTATGGTTAGGTTAAGGAATAGGTTCATCTGATCCTACATCTGTCATTAAATGCAACCTCTGCCTGTAGCGCCCCAGATCTGGGGTGTAGATGTTTCCCCCGTAGCTCTATGATGTAGGATCAGCTTTGGCTCCCCAAATCTACTCGGAAATGAATGTTAAACTGACCTTTGATTCTTTTCTAGAGAGCAGCGTCTTTCTGCTCCCACTTCTCTCATGCATCACTGAAAATATTGTGCTGCAGATAATGTCCTACAAACTACGCTGTCAAAGGCAGACCGCTGTTTGTCTGTGTGTGTGTGTGTGTGTGTGTGTGTGTGTGTGTGTGTGTGTGTGTGTGTGTGTGTGTGTGTGTGTGTGTGTGTGTGTGTGTGTGTGTGTGTGTGTGTGTGTGTGTGTGTGTGTGTGTGTGTGTGTGTGTGTGTGTGTGTGTGTGTGTGTGTGTGTGTACGTGTGTGTGTTCGTGCATGTCTAGGTCTAAATTAGAAGTACATTAGCTAAAGTGTATTTATCATTTGCCACACTGGGGTTGAGTATAGCTGGAGCACTAGCACTATGGAGCATGTGGGTGTCTCATAGGTTTAGAGGCATCTCAGATCTCACTACGTGGCAGTTTCAGCTTAGCAATCCCTAGGTTATTGACTGGATCCCCTTTAAGTCAATGATTAACAGATACATACACTGAGCTTCTTATTTTCTGGCCTAAACGACATTGAATGTGGCAGTGGGTGAGTGGGCCGACCCCCGGCCCATACTATGTAAAACGCATTGAGCTGAGTGAATCATTAATCATTACATTCTGTGTCCCAAATGGCATCCTATTCCGTATATAGTGCACTACTTTTGACCAGAGGCCCACGGGCCCCTGTCAAAAGTAGTGCACAGTATCGGAAATAGAGTGCCATTTGGGACTCAGGGACAATTTAACAACCACATTCTGTGCTGACTGAGGGCAAACTCTCCTCAAGACTGGGTTGCTGGGTTGTGTCACCTTCAGATGTGGATAGCCTCCTCAGTGTGTCATCCGCTGTGGATCACACCCACAACATCATGTCATGTTGTGACTGTCTTGACTTTGGGACCCAGGGACAGAAATAGGTCCCCCTGTTCATATAATGTTAGGCATCATGATCTAAAAGGCATCAACTACTCAGAGACTATTTGTGAATACCAGCCCTGAACATTCTCGGCTGTCATTGTGGCTCCAAACCTTGCTCCAGTTAGTTTGTTGGTATTCAACAAGATCTCAGTACACAGCCATTGGTACATGTCGTGCTGATATAAGTAGGTACACAACGTAATGGGTATGAGTATAAACATATACAGTGCATTCGGAAAGTATTCAGACCCCTTGACTTCTTCCACATTTTGTTACGTTACAGCCTTACTCTAAAATGGATTAAATGTTACATTTTCCTCATCAATCTACAAACATTAACCCATAATGACAAAGCAATTTTTGTTTTTGTTTTTACAAATTCATAATTTTTTTAAATAAAAAATATTACATTTACATAAGTATTCAGACACTTTACTCAGAACATTGATGAAGCACCTTTGGCAGCGACTACAGCCTCAAGTCTTCTTGGGTATGACACCACAAGCTTGGCACACATTTGGGGAGTTTCTCCCGTTCTTCTCTTCAGATCCTCTCAACCTCTGTCAGGTTGGATGGGGAGCTTCGCTGCACAGCTATTTTCAGGTCTCTTCAGAGATGTTAGATCGGTTTCAAGTCCAGGCTCTGGCTGGGCCGCTCAAGGACATTCAGAGACTTGTCCCGAAGCTACTCCTGCATTGTCTTGGCTGTGTGCTTAGGGTCGTTGTCCTGTTGGAAGGTGAACCTTCGCCCCAGTCTGAGGTCTTGATCGCTCTGGAGCAGGTTTTCATCAAGGATCTCTGTACTTTGCTCCGTTCATCTTTCCCTCGATCCTGACTAGTCTTCCAGTCCCTGCTGCTGAAAAACATCCCCACAGCATGATGCTGCCACCATCGTGCTCTACCCTAGGGATGGTGCCAGGTTTCCTCTAGACATGACGCTTGGCATTCAGGCCAAAGAGTTCAATCTTGGTTTCATCAGACTTTTTATTTCATGACTTGGCTGTCCTCTGTCCCTTGTCCTCCATGACATCTAAAAGACATCCAAAGTACACTTACACATTCTCTCTACACTCACACACATACACTCCCATGGTCAGAGTTCTTTAGGTGCCTCTTGGCAAACTCTAAGCAGGCTGTCATGTGCCTTTTACTGAGGAATGGCTTCCGTCTGGCCACTCTACCACAAAGGCCTGATTGGTGGAGTGCTGCAGAGATGGTTGTCCTTCTGGAAGGTTCTCCCATCTCCACAGAGGAACTCTGGAGCTCTGTCAGAGTGACCATTGGGTTCTTCCTGACCAAGGCCCTTCTCACCCGATTGCTCAGTTTGGTTGGCCTTGCCAGCTCTAGGAAGAGTCTTAGTGGTTCCAAACTTCTTCCATATAAGAATGATGGAGGCCACTGTGTTCTTGGGGACCTTCAATGCTGCAGACATGTTTTGGTACCGTTCCCCAGATCTGTGTCTCGACACATTCCTGTCTCGGAGCTCTACGAAGAATTCCTTAGAGCTCATGGTTTGGATTTTGCTCTGACATGCACTGTCAACTGTGGGACCTTATATAGACAGGCGTGTGTCTTTCCAAATCATGTCCAATCAATTGAATTTACCACAGGTGAACTCCAATCAAGTTCTGGAAACATCTCAAGGATGACCAATGGAAACAGGATGCACCTAAGCTCAATTTCGAGTCTCATAGCAAAGGGTCTGAAAACTTACAGGACCAGTCAAAAGTTTCGACAAACCTACTCATTCCAGGGTTTTTAATTATTTTTACTCGTTTCTACAATGTAGAATAATAGTGAAGACGTCAAAACTATGAAATAACACATATGGAATCATATAGTAGCCAAATATATTTTATATTTGAGATTCTTCAAAGTAGCCACCCTTTGCCTTGATGACAGCTTTGCACACTCGTGGCATTCTTTCAACCAGCTTCACCTGGAATGCTTTTCCAACAGTCTTGAAGGAGTTCCCACGTATGCTGAGCACTTGTTGGCTGTTTTTCCTTCACTCTGCGGTCCAACTCATCCCAAACCATCTCAATTGGGTTGAGGTCGGGTGATTGTAGAGGCCAGGTCATCTGATGCAGCACTCCATCACTCTCCTTCTTGGTCAAATAGCCCTTATATAGCCTGGAGGTGTGTTTGGGTCATTGTCCTGTTGAAAAACAAATGATGGTCCCACTAAGCGCAGACCTGATGGGATGGCGTATTGCTGCTGAATGCTGTGGTAGCCATGCTGGTTAAGTGTGCCTTGAATTAGAAATAAATAATTGACAGTGTCACCAGCAAAGCACCCCCACACCACCTCCTCCATGCTTCACGGTGGGAATCACATATGCAGAGATCATCCGTTCACCTACCCTGCATCTCACAAAGACACAGCGGTTGGAACCAAACATTTTAAATTTGGACTCATCACACAAAAGGACAGATTTCCACCGGTCTAATGTCCATTGCTAGTTTCTTGGCCCAAGCAAGTCTCTTCTTATTATTGGTGTACTTTAGTAGTGGTTTCTTTGCAGAACTTCGACCATGAAGGCCTGATTCACGCAGTCTCCTCTGAACAGTTGATGTTGAGTCGTCTGTTACTTGAACTCTGTGAAGCATTTATTTGGGCTGCAATTTCTGAGGTTGGTAACTCTGATTAACTTATCCTCTACAGCAGAGGTAACTCTGGGTCTTCTTTTCCTGTACTCATGAGACCAGTTTCATCATAGCACTTGATGGTTTTTGAGACTGCACTTAAAGATATTTTCAAAGTTCTTGAAATTTTCCGGATTGACTGATCTTCATGTCTTGAAGTAATGATGGACTGTCATTTCTCTTTGCTTATTTGACCTGTTCTTGCAATAATATGAACTTGGTCTTTTACCAAATAGGGCTATCTTCTGAATACCACCCCTACCTTGTCAAAACCCAACTGATTGGCTCAAACGCATTAAGAAGGAAAGAAGTTCTACAAATTAACTTTTAACAAAGCACACCTGTTAATTGAAATACATTCCAGGTAAATACCTCATGAAGCTGGTTGAGAGAATGCCAAGAGTGTGCAAAGCTGTCATCAAGGCAAAGGCTGGCTACTTTGAAGAATCTGTTTAACACTTTTAATTTGTTTAACACTTTTTTTGGTTACTACATGATTCCATATGTGTTATTTCATAGTTGATGTCAATGTAGAAAATAGTCAAATAAAGAAAAACCCTTGAATGAGTAGGTGTGTCCAAAGTTTTGACTGGTACTGTATGTAAATAAGGTATTTCTGTTTTACATTTTTCATTAATAATAAAATAAAAAAAATAAAAAAAATAAAAAACTGTTTTCGCTTTGTCATTATGGGGCATTGTGTGTAGATTGATGAGGATTTTTAATATTTAATCAATTTAAAAATAAGGCTGTAACGTAACAAAATGTGGAAAAAGTCATGGGGTCTGAATACTTTCCGAAGGCACTGTATTTAAACAATATAAGTAAGATCACTGATTGAATATGACCATTTTCTTTCATGTCTCCCTGCCCACAGTCATGAACATGTACCTTTCATCCTCTACCGGTGAGACTGTATCAAAGTCTGACCTTGCCTTTACCTCTTAGTTAATAGGTTTAACCTCTACAGGCATCGGGAAGTTTTCGGAAGTTTGGAGAGTCTGGCGAGCCCAAAGTAAAATGCCTGCCACTCAGGCCCAGAAACTGGGATATGCACATAATTAGTACTATTGGATAGGAAACACTCTGAAGTTTCTAGAACTGTTAAAATAAAGTATGTGAGTATAACAAAACCGATATGGCAGGTGAAAACCCGAGGAATTTCTCGGGAATTTCTTGTGACATGCCCTCACTTTCAATGGCTGTCTATGGGATTTTCAATAAAATAGGACCCAGATTGCAGTACCTATGGCTTCCACTAGATGTCAACAGTCTTTAGACAAGGTTTCATGCGTTTATCATGGAAGACAACCGAACAGAAGAAGAATATGTAAGAGGATGGAGGAAGTCACATTCGTTTTTTGTGCGCGAGACCGTGTGCGCGTTCCTCTGTATTTTCCTTTTCTATCATTTAGGATACTATCCGTGTGAAATATAATAGTTAATATACATAAAAATACACATAAGGATACATTATAAATTATGTTTGATTTGTTTGGGCAAAGTTGATAGTTATAATTTGAGCGCTTTCTCTTCACTGTACAATGGGCGAGTAGACTGTGGATTTTCTGAACATAACACGCCAACCAAACGGAGATTTATGAATATAAACAATTACTTTTTCTAACAAAAGAAACATGGATTGTCTTGCTTGGACACTTCGGATTGCCCTCAGCAGAAGATCATCAAAGGTAAGCGATTTATTTGAGCTCTTATATGTGTTTTGTGAGACCCGCGCTGGTTATGATTTTATGCTAATGCATAAAATATGTGAGATGCTATCCTCAAACAATCAAATGTTGTGCTTTTGCCGTAAAGCCTTTTTTGAAATCTGACAATGCTGTGATATTGCCAAGAGTCTAAGCTTTTGAAGACTATGCAACACTTGTATATTGATGAATGTTTTATAATTCAACTTTTGGATTTTGAATTTGGCGCCTTACATTTCTCCGGGTAGTGTCGGGAATGGGGCGCTAGTGCCCCAATGATCCTTAAGATTAATGGCTAAAGGCTATGAGCTTCCAGTTTAAAGTGGGCATGATCCGGCTACACACACATGCACGCGTGCACACCACACACCACACACAACACACACACACACACACACAAAACACACGGCTCTCTAAAATCAGGTCCCAGGGCTATTATTCACTTAGATCTGTGTATCCTCATCACTGACTGTGTCTATTGCTGCAGGAGGGAGTCTGCCTCGCTCTCCGTACAGTACAGTAGGTCTCCGTTACTCTAGCCCCTTCATCCCTCTCTTCTCTATCTCCCATGCTCTCTCCTTCCTGCCACTGCCTCCATCTGTTTGCGCTCCTCCATTTCTCTTTCCACTTCCATCCGAGTGTCTTTCCTGTCTCTATTTAAGTCCTCCCTTTTCCTCCCTCCTCCTCTCCCCTCCCTCCTCCTCTCCTCTCTTGAGCTCTTTCTCAAGGGTCCTGTTCTAATTCGGTCCTCTTCCTCCAACCTAGTTTTCTATTTTCTAATCCCGTTTTACACTTTAACTGCTTGTAGGACATAAGATAACAGGGACCCTCTCCCCTCCTCTGCCTAGCCGGTTCAAAGGCATTACTGGCTGGAGGGCGGTAAAGGATTTTGCCAAAACTTTTATAAAAGCAACACATTTTCAGAGAGGAATTACAGAGACAGACGTTTATCCCTCCACCCCCGACACCTTCCAGTCCCTTCCTTCTGCGTCTGCTGGCAAACAAACACACTCAGTCTGTCTGCCTGTCTGTTGCTATCTGTCAGTGCCCACTGTCTGTCGCTATCTGTCAGTGCCCGCTCTGACACAGAGACAGGGTTCTGTCTCTCTCGGACACACACTCAGACTAACACACTCAGACATGCTCAAACACAAACACAAACACATTCAGACACACACACACACAGTCAGACACACACACTCCAACCACTTAAACACTCTGGCATGTGTCTGATGGCCAGGCAGGTTCTGTCACTCTTCCTCGACAGCCCCCGTCCCCTGACGGTGCCAACCAGCCATGGAGTGTGTGAGAGGCAGTTCAGGCATGCATTGTATCCAGCTGAACACGCGCACGCACACACACACACACACACACACAGAGATATGCGAACAAACACAGCCGACAGAAAATGAATAGGCACATCATGTACCCAGCTACCTGCAACTACAGGCACTCACTGAAAAACAGACACAAACGCACGCACGCACACACACTCACGCACATGCACGCACACACACTCTTTGTGCCAGGGACGCAGGTGGCCTGACCCTTTGGGTCTCACACACACAGCTTAAATACAGTCTTCCATGGACACAGCACACTGCTCTGCAGCGCAACCACAAACCAATATAATGTTCTGAGAATAGTCACATCCTACATGCTACATTGGGTAGTGAGCCATGCATAGGATAGCATTCTAGTCAGACAGAGCAGTATCACTAAGTGTTGTCAGTAGAGATAGTCACTGTTTCACTCATGCTCAATAATGTTCTATGAAGAGCCACTATATGCAACAGTAGTGTAGCTGGGTTGTAAACCAGCAATGAGATTCTTGACAGAGCAGTATTAATAAGTGTTGTCATTAGTAATACATCCTGTTTTACTCCTGCTCAATTGTCACTACTCTATCTTTGCATAGCAACGCCCTGTGGCTCTATCATGTACCCCCATCCCAACATCCCAACAGGCCCATGTTAAGTAGAATGTGACATGATGTCCTCCGTCTCATCTCCCCATGTCTGACTGATCTGAGACCAAACCAGACTCAACCTGGCCCCAGCAGAGCGCAGCTTAAGAGCCAGCCTGCCAGGTCCGGTGTGGTTTTAAAGCAGCAAGCTGGGGAGGAGTGGAGAGGAGAGGATCCAGTGATTAAAGAAGTGCCATTGTAATGAGAAGGTTGCCCTTCCAAATCCCCATGGTTGTGGTGGTGGAGGGAAGCCATAATGTGAATGGCCTCAGTGATTACCCAGCCTGCCTGCCTCTGCCTGTCAGACAAATGGATGGAGAGCATAGCTATATAACATAACGGGGCTGCCAGAATACATCATTTTTTTAAAGAAGTTACAGAGGATACAGCCAAGGATATCTGCAAAGCGATATTGTTAGAAGTAACTTGTGTTCATTTGCTGCAGGCTAGGCTAGACTAGGCTAGCCTGGACCCAGATTTGACTGTGCTGTTTTGCCAACTCTAATGGTCATTGTTACAGCGTCACAAACAGATCTTAACACTAAAGGAATGCTCCAGACAGTGACTAGGGGATGTGGGAGGGGAATATACTGCTGGACAGCAGCCTGTCCTGATCCAGATCAGACCAGAAGAGAACAGAGTCCCATTCAAGCCTCTTAATCACACTAGGAAAAACAACAGCATGGACACAGGAAGTCTTTCGAATTTGCATTGAGATTGGTTTGACCTCTCCTGCACTCCCCTCTTCTGCTCTGTCTGTCTGTCCAGCTGGGCGGGCGCTGGACATTGTGAGTGGACACAGCAGATGTTTCTGGAGGCGGAGTTGGAGTGGGGAGAGGGGGGGAGAAGGGGAGAGGATAAGAGGGTTTTAGCATTTAGTATCCCACAGGGGGCATAGAAGACAGCTGTGCATTGTCTATCCACGCCAACCATTGTCTGGGTTAAAACACAAAGAGGGAGCGGGATGGAGAGAGCCTGAGAGAGAGAGAGAGAGAGAGAGAGAGAGAGAGAGAGAGAGAGAGAGAGAGAGAGAGAGAGAGAGAGAGAGAGAGAGAGAGAGAGAGAGAGAAATAGAGCGGAGAAAGACAAGGACAGATGGGGCTGGACAGCTCAGAAAAGAGGTCAACTCTGGGATGATATGAGGGATGAGGAGTGGTGGCTGGTGGGATTGTGTCGATGAGGACAATGGTGCAACTGGTGCCGTGTTTCACCCTCTGGAAACCTGAACCCCCTCCTACCCTGTAGTCCCCCTCCCGGAGCCCTCCGTGCCAAGTGTAAAAACAGGAGGACGGCTGGTCATATCGATGCAGGAGAAGTCAAGTTCAGAGGAGCACCAGAGCGCATATGAAAACCCATACAGCATGTACTACACACACACCGAAATGTACAGTGAGAAAGATTAACTTTCCATGCTCCTCTCCTCTATCATGTCTTCCTGTGCAGTCACTTGAAATTAAACGGTTGTGAAACATGTGTCAGTGTGTCCACTATTAGTTCCTACCACCACTCCACCACAGTGAGGTAGAGGTTTAACGTTCACTCCAATTAAAATGTGTTGCTGCTGCATGTTGCTTCAGACTGAGTTGGTTGGAGTAGTTAGATAGGCGCACACACACACACATACACACATGCAGACAACACGCATATGGACAAACACACACAGGCACACGCATACTCACACACACACACACCAACACACATGCACGCACGCACGCGCACACACACACAGACACACACACACATGAATACACACACTCACACTCTCTCTCTCTTGCTCTCTGTCTCTCTTCATATCTCTCTCTCGCTCAAGGTAGATACTGTATATGTGGGGAAATAAGCCTCTGGCTATTATCATAGGCAATGGCTAACATCCTCTCTCCACTCTCCTCTATCCTCAGGTGCAGAGCCTGTGGAGGACAAGAAGATAGCTCTCCCTGTCTGCCATATATGTTATCCACACACATACCCCCCCATCCTCTTTGAGAAATACATGTCCTCTCATATCACTCTATATGACATACAGTGCCTTCTGAAAGTAATCATACCCCTTGACTTATTCCACATTTAGTTGTTTTACAGCCTGAATTCAAAATTGTTTTGCATTTATATTTTTTCTTACCCATCTACACACATTACTCCGTAATGACAAAGTGAAAACATGTTTTTAGAAATGTTGGCTAATTTATTGAAATTTAAATACAGAAATATCTAATTCAAATACACTACAGTTCAAAAGTTTGGGGTCACTTAGAAATGTTTTTTGTCCATTAAATTAAGATCAAATTGATCAGAAATACAGTGTAGACATTGTTAATGTAGTAAAGGACTATTGTAGCTGGAAACAGCTGATTTTTAATGGAATATCTACAGAGGCAGAGTTGCAAAGAAAAATCTATATCTCAGACTGGCCAATAAAAATAAAATTTTAAGATGGGCAAAAGAACACAGACACTGGACAGAGAAACTCTGCCTAGAAGGCCAGCATCCTGGAGTCGCCTCTTCACTGTTGATGTTGAGACTGGTGTTTTGTAGGTACTATTTAATGAAGCTGCTAGTTGAGGACTTGTGAGGCGTCTGTTTCTCAAACTAGACACTCTAATGTACTTGTCGTCTTGCTCATTTGTGCACCGGGCCTCCCACTCCTCTTTCTATTCTGGTTAGAGCCAGTTTGCGCTGTTCTGTGAAGGGAGTAGGACACAGCGTTGTACGGGATCTTCAGTGTCTTGGAAATTTCTCGCATGGAATAGCCTTCATTTCTCAGAACAAGAATAGACTGACGAGTTTCAGAAGAAAGTACTTTGTTTCTGGCCATTTTGAGCCTGTAATCGAATCCACAAATGCTGAAGCTCCAGATACTCAACTCGTCTAAAGAAGGCCAGTTTTATTGCTTCTTTAATCAGCAAAACAAATTTCAGCTGTGCTAACATAATTGTAAAAGGGTTTTCTAATGATCAATTACCCTTTTAAAATGATAAAATTGGATTAGCTAACACAATGTGCCATTGGAACACAGGAGTGATGGTTGCTGATAATGGGCCTCTGTACACCTATGTAGATATTCCATTAAAAATCAGCTGTTACCAGCTACAATAGTCATTTGCAACATTTGATGTTATTTTAATGGACCAAAAATGTGCCTTTCTTTCAAAAACAAGGACAGTTCTGAGTGACCCCAAACTTTTGAACGGTAGTGTTAGTATTCACACCCCAGAGTCAATACTTTGTAGAAGCACCTTTGGCAGCGATTGCAGCTGTGAGTTTTTCTCTGTAAGTCTCTAAGAGCTTTCCACACCTGGATTGTGCAAAATTCTTCAAGCTCTGTTGACCATTGCTAGATAACCATTTTAGGTTTCAAGTAGATTTAAGTCAAAATTGCAACTCAGCCCCTCAGGAACATTCACTGTCTTCTTGGTAAGCAACTCCAGCATAGATTTGGCCTTGTGTTTTAGGTTGTGTTTTTTTATTGTCCTGCTGAAAGGTGAATTCATCTCTGTGTCTATCAGGGATCAAGGTAAGACCCAGATGCAGACTGTCGAAGTAACAATCTTTATTGTAGCAACCGGGCAGGCAAAGACAATACCCCTACCCTTTAGGACGCCGCCTGGCGTTCCACCTGGGCAGATACCTGGTTGACTGGGGTGCCGGTGGTGAAAGACGGCGATGAAGGCCGGGTCCAAGATATCTTTAGCGGGAACCCAGCAGAACTCAACTCTAGACACAGAAAAGGTAGGAAAAATACGGAGGGTACAGGGCAACAGAGGACGAACAGCATGGGGCGGTGGGGGGGGTGCTCTGCTGGTGACACAATTTTTTTTAAAGGCACACTTAACCAGCAGGGCTGGTTTGCGCTTAGTGGGACTATCATTTGTTTTTCAACAGGACAATGACCCAAAACACACCTCTAGGCTGCATATGGGCTATTTGACCAAGAAGGAGAAAAATTGAGTGCTGCATCAGATTACCTGGCCTCCACAATCATCTGACCTCAAACCAATTGAGATGGTTTGGGATGAGTTGGACCGCAGAGTGAAGGAAAAGCAGCCAACAAGTGCTCAGCATATGTTGGAACTCCAAGACTGTTGGAAAAGCATTCCTTATGAAGCTGGTTGAGAGAATGCCAAGAGTTTACAAAGCTGTCATCAAGTCAAAGGGTGGCTAATTTGAAGAACATAAAATATAATATACAGTTGAAGTCGGAAGTTTACATACACTTAGGTTGGAGCCATTAAAACTCGTTTTTCAACCACTCCACCTTAGTATATTATGTCATGGCTTTAGAAGCTTCTGATAGGCTAACTGACATAATTTGAGTCAATAGGAGGTGTACCTGTAAAGGTATTTCAAGGCCTACCTTCAAACTTCAAACTCTTTGCTTGACATCATTGGAAAATCTAAAGAAATCAGCCAAGACCTCAGAAATAAAATTGTAGTCCTCCACAAGTCTGGTTCATCCTTGGGAGCAATTTCCAAACACCTGAAGGTACCATGTTCATCTGTACAAACAATAGTACGCAAGTATAAACACCATTGCTGTCATACCACTCAGGAAGGAGACGCGTTCTGTCTCCTAGAGATGAACGTACTTTGGTGCGAAAAGTGCAAATCAATCCCAGAACAACAGCAAATGACCTTGTGAAGATACTGGAGGAAACAGGTACAAAAATATCTATATCCACAGTAAAACAAGTCCTATATCGACATAACCTGAAAGGCCACTCAGCAAGGAAGAAGCCACTGCCCCAAAACTGCCATAAATAAGCCAGACTATGGTTTGCAACTGCACATGGGGACAAAGATTGTACCTTTTGGAGAAATGTCCTCTAGCCTGATGAAACAAAAATAGAACTGTTTGGCCATAATGACCATCTTTATGTTTGGAGGAAAAAAAAAGGGAGGCTTGCAAGCCGAAGAACACCATCCAAACGGTGAAGCATGGGGTGGCAGCATCATGTTATGGGGGTGCTTTGCTGCAGGGGGGGACTGGTGCACTTCACAAAATAGGTGGCATCATGAGGAAGGAAAATTATGTGGATACATTGAAGCAACATCTCAAGACATCAGTCAGGAAGTTAAAGCTTGGTCGCAAATGGGTCTTCCAAATGGACAATGACCCCAAGCATACTTCCAAAGTTGTGGCTAAAGGGCTTAAGGACAACAAAGTCAAGGTATTGGAGTGGCCATCACAAAGCCCTGACCTCAATCCCATAGAAAATTTGTGGGCAGAACTGAAAAAGCTTGTGCGAGCAAGAAGGCCTACAAACCTGATTCAGTTACACCAGCTCTGTCAGGAAGAATGGGCCAAAATTCACCCATCTTATTGTGGGAAACTTGTGGAAGGCTACCCGAAACATTTGACCCAAGTTAAGCAATTTAAAGGCAATGCTACCAAATACTAATTGAGTGTATGTAAACTTCTGACCCACTGGGAATGTGATGAAAGAAATAAAAGCTGAAATAAATCATTCTCTCTACTGTTATTCTGACATTTCACATTCTTAAAATAAAGTGGTGATCCTAACTGACCTAAGACAGGGACTTTTTACTAGGATTAAATGTCAGGAATTGTGAAAAACTGAGTTTAAATGTATTTGGCTAAGGTGTATGTAAACTTCTGACTTCAACTGTATGTTTTTATTTATTTTTTTACTTTTTGTTCCTAGTTTTGATGTCTTTGCTATTATTCTACAATGTAGAAAATAGTAAAAATAAAGAAAAACTCTGGAATGAGTAGGTGTGTCCAAACGTTTGACTGGTACTCTATGTGCATATTTTTTACCCATCTACCAATAGGTGCCATTCTTTATGAGGCATTGGAAAACATCCCTCTTTGTTGTGGTTGAATCTGTGTTTGAAATTCACTGCTCGACTGAGAGACCTTACAGAAAATTGTATGTGTGGGGTATAGAGATGAGGTAGTCATTCAAAAATCTTGTTAAACAATATTATGGCACACAGAGTGAGTCCCTGCAACTTATTATGTGACTTGTTAAGCACATTTTTACTCCTTAATGTTTTTAGGCTTGCCTTAACAAAAGGGTTGAATGGTTATTGACTCAAGACATTTCAGCTTCACATGTTTTATTCATTTGTAAAAATGTTGAAAAAATGAATTCCACTTTTACATAAGCTATTGTGTGTTGGCCATTAACAGAAAATCTCAATTTAATCATAAATTCAGGCTCTAACACAACAAAATGGGGAAATAGTCAAGGGGTGTGAATACTTTCTGAAGATACTGTAGCTATACTGTACAGTGTAATATATCAGAGATGGGACCAAGTTACGATTATTAGAGTCACAAGCAAGTCTCAAGTCACAAGGTTCAAGTCTCAAGTCGAGTCCCAAGTCGAACGGGTTGAGTCTCGAGTCAAGACCAAGTCACGCATTCTAAGAGCAAGTCACGTCGAGTCAAGTAAAAAAATTAATCTATACAATAAATCAACTACAAATCGAGACCTTGGGACTATAAGGTTCTAGCTGACATTTTTGTACAAAATGAGTTAGTCACTTATAATAGATCTTTTGATGGTTCTTCATCTGTCTGTAAAGTTATATTTTTTTAAAGTATATTTTAATTGAAAAAATAAACAACTAGAAAGTTCTATCTGCATAAACCCACTTGAACTTGGCGCTATAAGGTTCGATCTGCAATCTAATCACAAGCCTGAAGAAATACAGAAAGACCAATCAGAACACGTCTTTGCCGTCTCCCTCTATGGTCTAGTCTAACCAGCAATAATGGCACGCAAGCAAAAAAAAATAACAACGCTGTCAGAAATCTTAAGGTAAATGATGTCACATCGTTGTTCAGTGATGACAGTAACTTGTCTAATGGTCATAATACATTTCTTAATTTTGGCAAAATAGTGTTATTTTATCCTTTATGTATTCATATAGCTAGTATTCTTAAAGTGTCAGATAGTATGATCCCAGATTGACATTCAGAGCCGTACGGTTCTACCTGCTAATGCACCCCCCTAAAATTACGAAATTATAAATGTGTCAGCATTTTGATACTCTGTACTTAAGGTACCTTTAAGGTGAGGACCTTAATGGATGATGAAAAAATAACTCACCACAAAACAGTTCTGAGATCTGGGATGTGAAATCTGATGCTCAATATCTCAGCACTATGCTTAATGCAGATAGAACCCAAGGTCACGAAATCTGTGTTTATTTATTGAGTCTACCAGACAGACCTGTCCATTATGCTATCTACAACACATTTTGATTATGTAAAGCTTCATAACTCAAATATACATTTCAAGCAATTTTGACATACCAAAAGACCAGGAGGCCTATCCTAGTAATTGTTGCTTGACACCCTTTTGCTGGTGAGCATGCAAAATAAACAGTTCATATTCTTGATCACCCATTCATTTTCAGCTGAAGGTCATTCATGTTATATGTCGATATGAACTAGGAATATCATGTCACATTTGAACTTCTCTGGAGTTCAGAGCAAGGAGGGTCATACAGCCTACCTGTATGCAGCGGAAGTTGCAGGGTCGGATGGAAAGCATGATCTGTCTGTAGCCTTTTTCTTCCTCACAAATATCGTAATTCATTCGCCAGAATATGTTACATCATCATCCCATAAATATAGAAGGTAGTGAGATGTCACAGCTATCTTTGGACATATAGCCAGTACCATCACTGAGCACAGGAGGTTGGTGGCACCTTAATTGGGGAGGACAGGCTCGTGGTAATGACTGGAGCGGAATCAGAGGAAGGGTATCAAAGACATCAAACATAAGGTTTCCTCCCCTCCATTTGCTCCGTTCCAGACATTTTTATAAGCCGTCCTCCCCTCAGCAGCCTCCACTGCCACTGAGGTATATTAATTATAACCCACCCAAACTAGGCCTACCCGAAATAGGAAAATGATCAATGAAATCACCAGCTTATTCTTCTGGCAAAGATGAGTCCATAGCAGATTGCTGAACTGAATTTTAATTTGATAATATTAACGTAGGTAGGCTACTCTGTTTTTGCCAGGAAAATTAAACAATTGCTTTCTGGTCACTAATCTGGATATGTGCGCCGGCCTTTGCGAGCCAATGCTGATGCCTGGTTATTGGTCAACAGTTACGAAGCGCAACTTTTTGGTTCTGAAGCACAGATGACAAGAATTTGGTTGCAATGCCGTAGGCCTATGTTAGTAACCAGATTGAATAAACAAAGGTATAAATACAAAATCCAAACGGTAGGCTATATTTGACAGTTTGCTGGTCCAATCAGAGGGCGCAGTGTACGTTTCACTAGACAATCTTTCCGTTTTTTTTGCAAGTGCGATGCTGTCTCTGGCTGGAAAGTAGCCTAATCCACGGAAACTCTGTGCCTCAAAATGAGTGAGGAAATGTTACAAAACCTGGCCTGATACTTTCAGGTCGTCAGTCTCAAGTCTTATTCGAGTCCCGAGTTTTGACTCCTCATGTCGAAGTCACGTCTCAAGCTGTTTTATTTTCTATCAAGTCAAGTCTCAAGTCATCACCTCCGTAATGTATGGTTTTGATGCCAGGGGAAAATCATTAGAACTGTTTCTACAATGCAATAGCGTTTCTGTTCACACCATTAAAGCAGCAATTTCAACCGATTTTTCTCAATTACCATCTTCGCCATCACAATTGATAAATGTACAGTACATCGCTCTTTTTCACTCTCTGTCTCTCCCTCTGTTTTACACACACACACACACACACCACACACCACACACACACACGTTCCCTCTCTCGCATTGTTGAGTAACGTTGGAGTCAGATAGTTGAACATTTTAGTGCCTCCCTATACTCTTAGAATTAGTGAGGACTCAAGGAACACTTGAGTTCCTCAAGGAACCATTTATAGCTTTAGTTAGTTGAGGGGTTCTTGGAGGAACCTTTAATGTTTCAATGTAGCAAATGGTTCCCGGAGAAACCCTGGACTGGAGGCGTGGCTTTCAGATAGATATTGTTAGGCCTCCCAGGGGGTGTAAATGTAATTCCTGTTCATCTGTTCTGTTGTATTGTCATCCCATGTTAAGGTTGAAAATTGACCGTTTTGTAGCTTCTATGAGGCTTACAGAGGTGTTTGAGTTCCTCTACAGCCTACGCAAATCCCAAAGTTGGAATTGTTGCCGCTTTATTACTATATGTAATCAGCAATATTAATGTTATTCATATTCGTATTAGATTATGTAACATGCATAAAAATGTGTATTTGCTGTGTACAAACAGGAATTACATTTACTCTAACGGGTGGCCCAAAGGAACTATCTGAAAGCCACACCTCCATTAAGCCACACCTCCAATCTTCTGATAGGCTGCCACCTCTACAATATATTATTAAAACGGTTCACAAAAAGGTTGTGGCTTGAACCTTTGCACAGGAGTTTCTCAAATAACCTTTTCAAAGGGGTTCCTCGAAGGTACCTTTTTGAACTGGAGAGGTTCCCCCCTGTGGCAATTGTTTGAAATGTTCTTCCAGGCTCCTTTACTTCTAAGAGTGTAGGGAATTCAATACCTAGCAGATGACTGGAATTCTAGTAGCTGGCATGCATTATGCAGATATATGCAGCAGAGAAGGCCTCAGTGGACCAGTGGCCCTTCTATTCCACACTAGGGAAGCAGGCAAGGATGTGCTCACACCACTGAAACAGAACAGGCCTGGCTCCATGCACCACGTTACCATTACAAGTCACGTTGTTACTCACCACGTTACCGTTACAAGTCACATTGCAGCGTATCACCACTTACTAGTCAGCAGTGAGCACACATGATCCTCGGTCCTCAGCTCAACAAAATATCTCTACGGAGAAGAGGAGAGAGAGGCTGAATCCCAAATAGCAGCCTATACCCTATATAGTTCACTACTTTTTGCCCTATATATGGGATAGGGTGCCATTTAGGAGGCAAACAGAGAGAAGTCAGGACACCTCTAAGAACATAACATCCGAAATAGGCTGACAAACAACAGGTCCTGGTGTTCTCTGTGTGTTCTTGGTTTATTCAGTAGAAAGCAGCAGCACACAGGGGTGGTGATTCAGAAAGGCCTCATGTTTCAAAGGGAACGTTTTCTCCGAAGGGGAGCGGTATAAATAAAACCCAGGAGTGCCTCTGGTGAGGAGTTAGTTTGGGACTCTGCGTGAGCTTTGGTTCACAATGGGCCCTGTGTGTGTGTGTGTGTGTGTGTGTGTGTGTGTGTGTGTGTGTGTGTGTGTGTGTGTGTGTGTGTGTGTGTGTGTGTGTGTGTGTGTGTGTGTGTGTGTGTGTGTGTGTGTGAGTGGCTACACAGAGTGTACAAAACATTAGGAACACCTTCCTGATATTGAGTTGCACCCCTTTTTGCCCTTAGAACAGCCTCAATTAATTGGGGAATGGACACAACAAGGTGTCAAAAGAATTCCACAGGGGTGTTGGCCCAATTGTTCCCAGTTGTGTCAAGATAGCTGGATGTCCTTTGGGTGGTGGACCATTTTTGATACACAAGGAAAACTGTTGAGCATGAAAACCCCAGCAGCTTTGCAGTTCTTGACACATTCAAACCGGTGCGCCTGGCACCTACTACCATACCCCGTGCAAAGGCACTTAAATCTTTTGTCTTGCCCATTCACCCTCTGAATGGCACATATACACAATCCGTGTCGCAACTGTCTCAAGGTTTAAATCCACTTCATTCAAAAGGATTTCTAACAGGTGACATCAGTAAGGGATCATAGCTTTCAACTGGATTCACCTAGTCAGTCTGTCATGGAAAGAGCAGATGTTCCTAATGTTTTGTTCACTCAGTGTATGTATGTGTGTGTCTGTGTGTGTGAAAGAGTGAAATAGTCACATGGGCCTGTTATGTCACACGTCCACACACATGATCCATCCCATATGTGCTGCATTAACCCATGTTCACTCTGCTCTGCACTCCGTGGGGACCAGGGCCAGGGCGAACTAAAGCATTTCACTTTTAAAGGCACAATGCATGTGTCACGTGGGACCCTCTGCATGGGTCGTCACTAATTACCACAGCCACAAAGTCATAATTATGGCTAAACGCTGCCTATTTCTAAAATGTATCTTCTTAAAATCTGATTTAAACCTACATTTTAACCAACATTAACCGCACTGCTAACCTTATGCCTAACCCAAACCTTAAATGAAGACCAAAAAGCAAATTTCTGTTTTTATGAATTTTTATGTTATAGTTCATTTTTACTGTGTGGCTGTGGTAACTAGTGACAACCCTCTGTCTGGGCCAGAGTGGGAGATACTACCCCTGGGAGTGGGGGTGTATAGAATAAATCAAGAAATAGGAAGTGGTTAATTTACAGAGTAGGCTAAAAAGTATCCTTCTCAACCCCTCCCTTTAAGGTAATATGCTAGCTTAGCGTCTGTGTGAGCCTGAATCTGAACCTGAATCTCTTTAGCGCAGCACAGCTGGAGGCACTAAAGCCTAGCCGCCTGCCTGGCCACCGTGCCTCAGCCTGCTTCCCAAATGGCAACCTATTCCTTATGTGCCATAGGGCTTTGGTCACAAGTAGTGTGCTATGTATTGGATAGGGTGCTATTTGGTATGCAGCCTAGCTTCCAGCTCCTAGCCCCTAGCTCCCCTGCCCACCCCTTCCCGGCATGTTAATGGTACAGGTCGGGCTTAGTGAGGGTAATTACTACAGTGGTACTGTGCTTCTCCCCGACCCCCCTCCCCCCATGGCCATACTGGGACTGTTTGAGCAGTTGTGTTTTCTTTGTGCGGCCAGGCCTGCTATCACTTTACTGCACACATGCTGATGCAGCATCAACCCACCAAACCCCCTCCCCTACCCACCTACCCAGCCCCAGCGCTGGCACCAACCCCTCCCCCCGGCTCTGTTCTGCTCCCTCAGGACCCCTACTTTTCACCAGGCACCGAACCAGGCCCTCCTTCATTCACCTCAGTGCAGGCCCTCTCTGTCTTTCTGCCTCTCTTTATTTCTCTCTCTCTCATCTCTGCTGATCTACAGTGGAGGATTATTCACAGAGCTATCGCTACGAACAGATATGTGTCACACCTTGATCCATCAGTGGGGAGGGGTGTCTTATTCAGTGGGGAGGAGGAGACTTTTGTTTTTTTCTTGTGCTCAGCTAAAACTGGAGCATGTTTATCGGGGGCTGGTGAACCGTCTGTGGGACTTTGTAGGGTGTGGGGTGTCAGGGGGTTCTATGTGGGGTGGACCGTGTGTGGACGGGGTTTAACTTTCTAGTCTGTTAAAATGAAGTAAAGTTAGTTTGGGCCAAATGTTTTTTTTTTATCAGCAAAAATCACTTTCTCGCTCTCTCTCTTTCTCTTTTTGCCTCTCTCTCTCTCTCTCTTTCTCTCTTTCTCTCCCTTTCTCTGTCTGTTCTCCATCTGCTCTCACTGGCTGAATTGGCGTGGTTATAAACCTCAGCTGCCAGCATGGCTAAAATCACATCAGCTTGAGTTTGTGATGGTGGCTCCAAACGTCCAGGACCTGGGATGTACAGTATATTGCACTAGACAGGAAAGGTCTGGGAAGAAATACACCTGAAGATGACCTCCACATGAACAAGGAAAGACTCACACAACACAAAGAAAAGAGGCTCCGTGGAGGCAGTACAGTGGGGGCTTGGCTAGCTAGCTGACTCAAGGCAGCAAGACTGTTGCAGAGAAAAAGGGATTGGTCAGTGTGTTTATTTTCCCCTGCCTGCAGAAAGGGATTAATTGATGGTTTTGGATATGCTTACCTAGAAGGAGGAAGAGGGGTTTTGACCCTCTCTCTCTCTCTCTCTCTCTCTCTCTCTCTCTCTCTCTCTCTCTCTCTCTCTCTCTCTCTCTCTCTCTCTCTTTCTCTCTCTGAGCTCCAGTGAGGTTGTAAAGTCAGCAGCCATACATTATGGTATAATAATAATCCTGGTTTTATTGGGATTGCAGAGGGTGGGGGTGGGGGGTTAAGTGGTTATGAAGCACAATTCATGCCCTGTACAAAAGAGGACTGTACTGCTATATACATATACTGTACCGGCTGTTCCTCCACATACTCACAGACAGAGACCTTATGGAAATGTGGTTTTCATTGGTACGTAGATAGAGCACAATGCTCAGTGTGTTTGTGAGTGAGTGAGTGAGTGAGTGTGTATGTGTGTGACCACTATGTGTGAATCAGTGTTGGGGGTATTACCGACATGCTGGTATTTAAACAACTTCTATAACAATGGGGCTTTAGTCTATCATTGTGCCCACACTCTGTGTGTTACAGAGCCAATATTACCAGTCTGCTTACTAAACCAGCATGATGCAGACACTCCATTGACATGACAAGTATACAGGAAATACGTAATTACCACATACCTCCTTATATCAATCAATTTCTCCATTAACATTCCTATGAAAGTTCAAAAGCGTAGAGATTTCTTACCTCAAAATTAAATAAAATTTTGGCAGGTCAAAAGTAGCCAATAATAGATTTCTAGGCCATTGCATTGTAGCTAGATGTGTCAGGAAAAGCTCTGAAAACCGCTCCGTCTAGGTAGGTTTAGGAAAAGGTCAGTGAATAAATGTCGGAGGGAGTTCAAACATCATCCAAGGCTCCTGCCAGAGATCGAACTACAGCAAGCAGCTCTTCAAAGAGACCTGAAGCACTCTAAAGGGCTTTAAAGGACAAAAAACGGACATATTATATTAAAGGCCAGGCCAAGTCATTTATCTTGCTTTTCCCTATATATCACAAAGCCCTCTACGCTGGTGTTTGTAACCGGGTATTCCCGGGTTACAACGGGGACCACGTTTTAGAAGCGTGAAGGATTGCTGGTTGTGATGATGGGCATTTATAGGAAGCGGTGTTTAGTATTTACTGTGTTTTTCACAGATGGCTGATTTGCCCTTTAGGAGTCTGAAGATGGCTGTGTTCTGCTGTAGCATTCTTATGGCCAAACTGTGGGGAATGTTGACACTGTGCCAGCCTGGAAGCCAGCCTTCATGGCCTTGGCACAGAGAGAGAGAAGACCTACTGTCTCCCTCAATACATAGAGGGGCTGGGGGGACCGGGGGTCATGCCAGCGGAAAATGCCCCTGGTAGGATGGGCATGGGGTGTGGAGCAACGGCTGTCTCCCGAAATCAACTCCTGGCAGTCCTTGATATCGCCTTTATTGAGACCTGATGGACTGGTAAAATTTGCCCTCTTAAATTGGATACTTGTTACATGGAGTGAGGGAGTGGTGTGACTCAGGTAAGTGGCTTGAATTGAATCATAGAGAATGCATCTCAGTAACTCCTAACAACTGGAATTAGATTACTTATAATGTAGTGTTCATGTTGGAGTGAGGGGTGATGGGTAAAATCAGACGTGGGCAAAATATGTTGATGTGAGATGGCACACATGTTCAAAACGTGTGTGTGGTAGTTGCACGCTCACACCCCTCGCACAAGTTTGGTTGACGAGGGCATTACCTCCCCACCCTAGCCAATAGAAATGCATCACAATCTGCACCATGTTCAACAACATTCCGTTTTTATGCTCACATTATATTTCTGTTCCCCGTCAACTGGTTCGGCTGGTTGAGGCTTTCAACGTGAAATTCAACAGCCAGTCACAAAAACAACATTCCTCTCTAGGCAGAGGCAGAGGGTGAGTCCCAAACGGCAACCTATTCCCTATAGAGTCCGCTACTTTTGACTAGGGCCCCAGGTCAAACGAAGTGCACTACATAGGGAACGGGGTGCCATTTGGGACGCATAAAGCCCTTGTACACAAGATCAGCTGGTGGAGGCAAGGAGCCGTGCTCAGGATTCTTGGCAGCTCCTTCAGTGGACAGGACAGTTTACTGGGTTGCTATATCACCACATAGCCTCAGGCAGAAGACGGCTTTTACAGTGAAGTTAGTATGGCTACGTCAAACCACTACAGTTCACTTGAAGCTTCTAGTCTTATCTGAAAAAGACTGGTCTTCTTGGAATAGCTAGCTACTGTACTAAGTTAATGACAACACATGAACATAACTCATTATATAACCCTCCCATCTTCCCTCATGTACAGTAGCTCTCTGTTTCAACCAAACAATTATATATGGTCTCTCATCTAGTCGTATACTGTACCCGTAGGCTAAATATAAATTCCCATATATGCGCTGTTCGCATATGTATTATAAAGTGAGGTCTCAAGCAGGCAGGCAGTGAGGCAGGCAGTGTAGCGTGCATACCATAGGGAGAAGAGGGTAGAGGGAGGAGAGGGAGCTGTGGGTTGGGAGGCTGGTGGTGCTGCTCATTATGGTGACTCAATGGCCAGGGGGGGACAGAGTGACTGAGAGGTGTGGGTCCCCTGGGTCCCAGCTCTGCCTTCCTCAGCAACTTTACCACAGCTCACAGACTGACTGAACACGCACAGGGAACAACGCAGCCAGCCGCCTCGGGGACCCAGCCGCAGCAGCCGCGGAGTCCACATTCACTTTTAACAGTTTCCAACAGAATTAAACAGACCCCAAACTTTTCTCTTTACATAAGACAAGAACATTTGCATATTGTTATGCCACAAGAGACATAAGAGACAAAGCGTGGCAAAGAGGGGTATTGTGTGCCAGACTTTAAAAAGCACTTAAGCTGGTTTATAGAAGTAGGAACTTACTGAAATGAAGTGGAGGAGAGTTTATGCTTAGAGAATGTTTATTTCTCAATCTCTGATAGTTTTTTTTTTTTTACTTTTAAGGGAATTAGCTAAAGGAGTATTTAAAGAGTGATGGGATGTTCGTAACAGGTGGATCTGTCCGGCTTCGATGAAGAAATTCCTCCATTTGAGACTTCTAATAACTCATTGTGTTTCAAGGTGATTGTAAAAAGGGTATTTGTCTTCGTAGGTTAGATGAGAAAGATCTGTGATTCTTGTGAGTTACATTAATGAAGGGCATTCGTAAAATGTACATTTTCAGTCTAGGAAGTGCTAGGATAAAAAAACGTTTGTGTCAAATCCGATCGTCCTTTAATGAATATGCTACTCAAATCAAATCATGTAGTGCTGTGCTGTAATTTCCTGGCTCAGCCAGAATAGAGCGGTGCAACTTATCATATCGGACATGTTTTAACTCTCATCTCAATATAAATTATTTTCTGCAGTAGATGCCACAGCAGTAAAATATTGGAGAAAAGAAAATCTGTACGAAATGTTGCTATTTCGCTGTTTCTCTCCTCAAATGTTTACTCATGAAATTGCAATGTAATGAAATGTGACAGGTCAGCATTTGAGGAGAATGGTGGCTGTCAAAAAGCTAATGCTGCAAAAAGGCCCATGAAGCGATTCATGACAGATCCTTTAA
The DNA here is from genome assembly GCA_030435695.1 of Brachymystax lenok tsinlingensis. Classification (NCBI taxonomy): domain Eukaryota; kingdom Metazoa; phylum Chordata; class Actinopteri; order Salmoniformes; family Salmonidae; genus Brachymystax; species Brachymystax lenok. Next base: position 56,522,138 of record CM059819.1, on the reverse strand, counting down.
TCAGTGTTCAGAATCAAAACGTCAATACTGTATGTTACTTTCTTACGTCATACCTCAGTAATTCCTATTTGTCTTGATTAAATCATCTGCCTTATTAGCTATTTATTACGAATCCTGGTGAAGTAAGCATGAATAATAATAATGCATTCAGTTACAGTAGCTTGTGTTCTACAGGTTGGTTTTAGGCCACAATTACCTGGTAGAATACAACAAATACATAATACTACAAATATGTATATGTAAGCTTTGTCATATTTTAGCTGTGGCCTCTGGTGTGCATTTCAATAATTGCAATGAACTGGTACAGTAGCTAAAAGGCCTAACAAGCTAAGGAATAGGGTATTATGTTAAATAAAGCAGAATAGTTACCTTATTATTTTATACACCATAAACCTTACCTCATAAACCATAGACTCTATAAACCAGAGCCTAGCTTGTCGTAATGGAAATTTAAAGTGGAGCAAAAACCAGGTAGAGTAAGGATGCGTCTCAAATGGCACCCTTTCCACTTTTTAGTGCAGTACTTTTGACAGAGCCCTATTGGCCCTGGTCAAAATGAAATACGGTGAAATATGGTGTCATTTGAGACACAGCCTGAGTGATTGCAGCCACTACAGCAAAGGCTCATGGGAGTTGACCCCTGACCTTTGTCATAATGAACCTGTACCCCACTTCTCACTCCGTTCTGGCCTGTTTTCTACAGCTGTTTTTCTCACCATGTGCTCAATACTGTTCTAATACTGTTTCTACTGCAGCTCATGAATCATTCAAATTGGGTTGTATTCACAGCCTTGTCACACGTGATACAAGTCAGTATTCCACGTCCATCCCTGTCTGAGGAAGTTGGGAGATGACGTTGAAACCGGCAACTACGGGCAACAGTGAGCGCTGTTAACTTCAAGTAGGTTTTGGTTTTGCTGGGGCACTAAGGGCGGGGATGGCAGAAGGGTGTAAGCATCTGCCTTAAGTGCTGAAGGTTGCATGTTTGAATCCAGCGATAGTTGTTTTGGAGATTTTTGTTTTAAGCCTATCCCAAAACTTAACCCTTACCTTAATCATTCAGAGTTAATGACTAACCTTAAGATTTCAGATTTAATGCCTAAATTTAAACCTAACCTTAAAAATGTGGAGTTAATGCCTAAATGTAACCTTAAACACTTTTGGAACAACATTGAAATTTGACGTTTGAGGAACATGGATGAATGGCTAATTCTGATGTGAGACTGTGAGAGCTTGTTGCAGCATTCAACCTTGGTAAGACAAGCTTGCTCTACTCTGGGACCAAAATAAGCAGAATTGAACAAAACAATGATTTAGCATTTCAAGTGTGCTGCTGTCTCGCTTATAATACGTCTGGGGATATTTTCTCCCCTTGAAGCTGGAGCTCCACAGGGTTTAACTCCCATCAATATAACAGCCCAAATCTCTCTCTTGTTACTAGGAGGATTGACCTGATTTGTGAATCACCCCTTTGGTAATCTCTGCTACGTTTATGATGTGCAACCCAAGCCCTACATTACCTTCACAGAGCAGGCCTCGCGTGGATCATCCTTCAATCTTTTCACATTGGATTTATTTAGCCACAGTTAGAGGTTTCATGTGTCTGTTTACTATTTGATTGACCTGCATGGCACATTGTTTTTACATGTTTTTTTTACACACTGCCACATTACGGATTCAGCTCAGATCAGCTTGCATCATAAGTGTTTCCGTTTGAGACCAATTCACCATCACATGACTGTTGAAATCTCTCTCTCTCTCTCGCTCTCGTTTATCTATGGTATCTCAGGCCTTGAATCTCTTTCCAGCAGACAACATAACCCTGCTGGCTTATAGATTCCCATTCATTACATTTCATTTACAGCATGAACATGCCAAGGCATTTAGGTCTATGATGGCTTATCAAACCAGTGATTACAACAAAAAAATACCTTGTAAGCCGGAGGATCTATCCAAGCAAATCTGCATATTTTGTCCCTTTAAATTAACTTTTGGAAAAAACAAAACTGTCTGTAGCCTAATTTCTGTAAGTATTTAACTTCACTTGTTATTGTTTTTCCTGACTGTTCCATCACTCTAACAACATATTGGGTAAGTGTTCCACAAAATGCTGAGTGGTGTATTTGGGCTAGTATTGGGAAAGTATTCAGACCCATTCACTTGTTTCAACATTTTGTTACGTTACAGACTTATTATAAATTGTATTAAATTGTTTTCCCCCCCTCATCAATCTACACACAATGCCCCATAATAACAAAGCAAAAACAGGTTTTTAGACATTTTTGCAACATTTTTAAAAAACAAACGGTAATATTACATTTACACAAGTATTCAGACCCTTTACTCAGTACTTTGTTGAAGCACCTTTGGCAGCGATTACAGCCTTGAGTCTTCTTGGGTATGACTCTATAAGCTTGGCACACATGTATTTGGTTGTATCAGGATAAAGGTAAGACCCAGATGCAGACCGGGTCGAAGTAACAATGTTTATTACAGCAACAGGGCCAAAGGTACAGGATGGCAGGCAGGCTCAGGGTCAGGTCAGGCAGAGGTCGGTAATTCAGAGACGAGGTAAAAGGACAGGATGGCAGGCAGGCTCAGGGTCAGGGGCAGGCAGAGTGGTCAAAACCAGGAGGACGAGAAAAGAGAGACTGGGGAAAAGCAGGGGAAACAGGAGACAAAGGGCTGTGAGACATGGGTTTAACTCGGGACACATGAAAGGTGGGGTGTATACGAAGGGTACGGGGCAACAGAAGATGACCTGCAGAAGGACTAATAATTTTAGAGATGGGAAACGGGCCAGTAAACCGGGTGGAGAGTTTGCGGGATTCCACACGGAGGGGCAGATCCCGGGTGGATAGCCATACCTTCTGCCCGAGATGATACCGGGGAGCCGGAGTCCGATGGCGATTCGCTTGTCGTCGATACCTGGAGGTGGTCTTGAGGAGGGCCGACCGGGCTCTCCTCCAGGTGCGATGACAGCGGCGGACAAACATCTGGGCAGAAAGTACGCTGACCCCTTCTTCCTGCTCGGGGAGGAGCGGGGGCTGAAACCCCAGGGAACATTAAAGGGGTGATAGGCCCGTGGCAGAGCAGGGAAGGGTGTTGCGTGCGTATTCCACCATTTTGGTGGAGACCAGGCAGCGCAGAGTTGTCTCAAGGTCCTGGTTGGCTCGTTCCGACAGGCCATTAGACTGGGGGTGCAACCCAGAGGACAGACTGGCCGACGACCCAATGAGGGTGCAGAACACCTTCCACAACTGGGACGAGAACTGAGGACCCCAGTCGGAGACCATGCCAACGGGAAGTCCATGGATCCGGAAGACGTGCTGCACCATGAGCTGGGCCGTCTCCTTGGCCGAGGGTAGTTTGGGGAGAGGAATTAAGTGGGAGGCCTTGGATAACCGGTCGACCACAGTCAGGATGGCAGTGTTGCCCTCAGACGGGGGGAGACCCGTGATGAAATCCAGGGATATGTGGGACCAGGGACGGTGAGGGACAGGCAGAGGTTGCAGAAGGCCAGCCGGAGCTTGCCGAGGAGTCTTGTTCTGAGCACACACTGTGCAAGCCACGACGAACCCGGAGACGTCAGGGACCATGGTGGGCCACAAAAAGCGTCGTCACACAAATGCCAAGGTCCGGCGGGAACCCGGGTGGCAGGCCAGTCTGGAGGAGTGGGTCCACTCCAGTACCGCGGCGTCAGGCACGAACATCTGGTTCTCGGGACCCCCGCTGTGCCTGACGGACCTGTTTCCCTATACCCCAGCTGAGTGCCGTTGCCAGGCACGAGGTGGGAAGGATGGTCTCAGGCTCTGGGGAAATAGCCGGGAGAAGAAGGCACAGGAATGTATCTTCAGGTCAAGGGCAGAATGCTAGTACAGGACCACCCCCACTCCTACATTCGACGCATCGGCCTCCACCATGAATTGACGGGAAGGGTCAGAATGAACCAGGATGGGAGCAGTGGTGAAGCGGAGTTTGAGGTCCCGGGAACGCCATTGAGGCCAAATGGCATGACCAAATAATTGTAGTGGCTGCTGGCCATGTTGTCTTCCACTCCACCCCTCCCGTATCCGCACCAGGTGGTAGGCGTTCCGTAGATCCAGCTTAGAAAATACAGTGGCCCCCTGGAGCGGCTCGAAGGCGTTTCTTCACAGTTAAGTAATTGAGTCCCCGGTAGTCGATGCACGGGCGCAGGGTCTTGTCGTTCTTGTCCACAAAGAAGAACCCTGTGCCGGCGGGAGAGGACGAAGGACTTAAATCCTTCAGCTAGGAAGTCCCCAATGTGGGTGTCCATAGCCTTGGTCTCCGGTTCCGACAACGAGTACAGTCATCTCCGGGGCAGAGTGGTGCTAGGGAGTAGGTCAATCCCGCAGTCATATGGCGCGGCAGAAGCAAAGTGGCCCGGGCCTTGTGGAACAGCTCCCGAAGGTCGTGGTACTCTGCGAGAATGGCGAAGAGGTCAGGGGCACCTTCCGAGCCCCCAGGAAGATGTCCCGGGGAAGGTTGTGCTGACTTCAGATACTGGGTGTGGCAGAACAGACTCCAGGCCATGATGGCACCAGTAGACTAGTTGATGAGGGGATTGTGTCGCTGGAGGCAGGAGAATCCCAATACCATGGGAATCTGAGGAGACTTTATGAGCAGGAATTGAATAGTCTCGCTGTGATTCCCTGACACTCGTAGGTTGATGGGAGTGGTAATATGGGTGACACAGGCCTGTAGAGCACCCGTCCAGCGCTCTAACATTCATGGAAGTGGAGAGGGGCTGAGTGGGGATGTTCAGCTCGGAAGCCAGGGTAGCGTCCAAAAAAAAACTCTCATCGGCCCCAGAGTCAATGAGGACCCGAAGAGATTTAGACTGGCTTCTCCACAGCAGAATGGCATGAACAGGGGTGCGAGCAAGGGAAGCAGGAAAGTTCTCCATATGGCCCACCAGAGAACTCGCTCCTACCAGTGAGCCTGATCTCTTTAAAGGACAAGAGGACACAAAATGACCAAGAGTCCCGCAATACAGATAACTCTTCGTGTTGATCCTGTATTGCCATTCCGCTGGCGATATCCCAGTTCTAGCTAGTTGCATAGGCTCGGGAAGCGGTTACTCAGCAGTCTCTGGCTACTCTCGTGGAAGGTCGGGAGGCCTCGGGTTCTCTCGGGCAACGGGATCGTCAGGGACTTCCATGATTTCCTCTCCCTCCGTCGTTCCCGTAGTGGCCCATCGATTTGTATGGTCAAAGCAATAAGGGAATAGAGATCCGTAGGTAACTCCCGAGCAGCAAGCTCCTCCGGGACACTGTGCAGGAACATATTGAACAGTGCTTCCTCGTTCCAAGCACTCTCCTATGCCAACATGCGGAAATCCACTGGATAGTCAGCCACACTGCAAAAGTCCTGCCGAAGCTGGATTATCTCCCAGGCAGCTTCTCTCCCGGAGAACAGGGCGTAAATAACCTTCTTCACCTCTCCCACGAACCCCTCCAGACTAACGCATATGGCCGGTTGCTGTTCCCATACAGCAGTAGCCCAGGTGAGAGCCCTCCCAGACATCAGCGTGATGAGATAGGCTATCTTGGAGCGATCGGAGGGGAAGGAGGAGGGCACACTGAGCTAGAAACCCCTGACAGGTGCTCTACTCTCCATCGAAGCGATCCGGGGGTAATCCAGAGACAGGGCAAAGGTACAGGAAAGCAGGCAGGCTCAGGGTCAGGGGAATGTAGAGTGGTCAGGTGGACGGGCTCAGTGTCAGGACAGGCAAGGGTCAAAACTAGGAGGATGAGAAAAGAGAGACTGGGGAGAAGCAGGAGCTTATACAAAAAAAGCTGATTGACTTGACAAACAAGACAAACTGGCACCAGACAAACAGAGAACACCGTTATAAATACACAGGGGAAGATGGGCAACACCTGGAGGGGAGTGGAAACAATCACAAAGAGGTGAAACAGATAAGGGTGTGACAGGTTGAGTTTCTCCCTTTCTCCCATTCTTCTCTGCAGATCCTCTCAAGCTCTGTCAGGTTGGATGGGGAGCATAGGTGCACAGCTATTTTCAGGTCTCTACAGAGATGTTCGATTGAGTTCATGTCCGAGCTCTGGCTGGGCCACTCAAGGACATTCAGAGACTTGTCTCGAAACCACTCCTCTGTTGTCTTGACTGTGTACTTAGGGTCGTTGTCCTGTTGGAAGGTGAACCTTCGCCCCAGTCAGGTCCTGAGCACTCTGGAGCAGGTTTTCATCAAGGATCTCTCTGTACTTTGCTCCATTCATCTTCCCTCGATCCTGACTAGTCCCCCAGTCCCTTCAGACGTGACGCTTGGCATTCAGGCCAAAGAGTTCAATCTTGATTTCATCAGACCAGAGAATCTTGTTTCTCATGGTCTGAATCCTTTAGGTGCCTTTTGGCAAACTCCAAGCAGGCTGTCATGTGCCTTTTACTGAGGAGTGGCTTCCGTCTGGCCACTCTATCACAAAGACCTAATTGGTGGAGTGGTGCAGAGATGGTTGTCCTTCTGGAAGGTTCTCCTATCTCCACAGAGGAACTCTGGAGCTTTATCAGAGTGACCATCGGGTTCTTGGTCACCTCCCTGACCAAGGCCCTTCTCCTCCGATTGCTTAGTTTGGCCGGGTGGCCAGCTCTAGGAAGAGTTGGTGGTTCCAAACTTCTTCCATTTATGAATGATGGAGGCCACTGTGTTCTTGGGGACTCATTTTTTGGTACCCTTCCCCAGATCTGTGCCTCGACACAATCCTGTCTCCGAGCTGTACGGACAATTCCTTCGACCTCATGGCTTGGTTTTTGCTCTGCCATGCACTGTCAACTGTGGGACCTTATATAGGCAGTTGTGTGCCTTTCCAAATCATGTCCAATCAATTGAATTTACCACAGGTGGACTCCAATCAATTTATAGAAACATTTCAAGGGTGGTCAATAGGAAAAGGATGCACCTGAGCTCAATTTCGAGTCTCATAGCAAAGGGCCTGAATACTTATGTACATTTCTAAAAACTTGTTTTCGCTTTGTCATTATGGGGTATTGTGTGTAGATTGATTAAGGAAAAACACTTATTTAATCCATTTTAGAATAAGGCTGTAACGTAACAAAATGTGGAAAAGGGGAAGGGGTCTGAATACTTTCCGAATGCACTGTGTCTTTGTCAGCAGCTCTAATTTATGCTTTTAGGGTTGTTTCAAGGCTTCATGTGCAAACTGCAAAGGCCTCTACATTAAATCTGACAGGAATGAATGATGCCACTTGAACTAAAACAAATGCAGCTCCCCCTCTAGCTCACAGATGTTTGATTTAAGCAAAAATACTCAATGGATTGGAGTGCTTATACCCACCTGTTTACCGTTCCTATTGGTAGGCATAGTACATCAACAATACAGCAACATTACTAAAGTAACAGAAGTAACAAAATTGATTTAGGGTTTGAAGTTGAATGGGCTTCTTCATTATTTAACCTTTACATACCTTCTATCTATGCCATAAACGCTTGGAGCTACACATCTCCACTGTCTGGAGATTTATGTCTGAGACTTAGTCAATTCACTTTGATATTTCTGGAACTACTACGGGCCAATTTTAAAACATGAGCCAACTTTTTCCTCTGAGTCTCAGAAAAGCAACACAGCATTACAATATCTAACCCACTGTGATAGCATAGGTTACTGGATTTACAGTCTTAATGCAAATTATTTATTCAGAGTCTATTAGAATAACAACCCATAATGTTGACATATTATAATGCCTATAGCTCACTGTAGTAACAGTTTACTGTACATATAATACACATGCATTCACACAGGCCTATTAATCATGCATTCCCATACCAAGAGACAAAGATTGCTTCGAGCACGTGGACTGGGATATGTTCCGGATAGCATCTGACAACAACATTGATGTATACGCTGATTCGGTGAGCGAGTTTATTAGCAAATGCATTGGTGATGTTGTACCCATAGCAAATATCAAAACCTTCCCCAACCAGAAACCATGGATTGATGGCAGCATTCGCGCAAAACTGAAAGCGCGAACCACTGCTTTTAACCAGGTAAAGGCTACCGGAAACATGACTGAATACAAACAGTGCAGCTACTCCCTCCGCAAGGCAATCAAACAAGCTAAGCGCCAATATAGAGACAAAGTAGAGTCACAATTCAATGGCTCAGACACAAGAGGAATGTGGCAGGGTCTACAGTCAATCACGGACTACAAAAAGAAAACCAGCCCGTCGCGGACCATGACGCCCTGCTCCCAGACAAACTAAACAACTTCTTTGCTCGCTTTGAGGACAATACAGTGCCACCGACACGGCCCGCTACCAAAACCTGCGGGCTCACCTTCACCGCAGCCAATGTGAGAAAAACATTTAAATGTGTTAACCCTCGCAAGGCTGCCGGCCCAGATGGCATCCCTGGCCGTGTCCTCAGAGCATGCGCAGACCAGCTGGCTGGTGTGTTTACGGACATATTCATTCAGTCCCTATCCCAGTCTGCTGTTCCCACATGCTTCAAGAGGGCCACCATTGTTCCTGTTCCCAAGAAAGCTAAGGTGACTGAGCTAAATGACTATCGCCCGTAGCACTCACTTCCGTCATCATGAAGTGCTTTGAGAGATTAGTCAAGGATCATATCACCTCCATCCTGCCAGACACCCTGGACCCACTCCAATTTGCTTACCGTCCCAATAGGTCCACAGACGACTTAATCGCAATCACACTGCATACTGCCCTAACCCATCTGGACAAGAGGAATACTTATGTAAGAATGCTGTTCATCGACTACAGCTCAGCATTTAACACCATAGTTCCCTCCAAGCTCGTCATTAAGCTCGAGACCCTGGGTCTCGACTCCAGCCCTGTGCAACTGGGTCCTGGACTTCCTGACGGGCCGGTCCCAGGTGGTGAGGGTAGGAAACAACATCTCCACCCCGCTGATCCTCAACACTGGGGCCCCACAAGTGCGTTCTCAGCCCTCTCCTGTACTCCCTGTTTACCCATGACTGCGTGGCCAAGCACGCATCCAACTCAATCATCAAGTTTGCTGACGACACTACAGTGGTAGGCTTGATTACCAACAACGACGAGACGGCCTACAGAGAGGAGGTGAGGGCCCTCGGAGTGTGGTGTCAGGAAAATAACCTCTCACTCAATGTCAACAAAACAAAGGAGATGATCGTGGACTTCAGGAAACAGGAGAGGGAGCACCCTATCCACATCGAGGGGACAGTAGTGGAGAAGGTGGAAAGTTTTAAGTTCCTCGGCGTACATACATCACGGACAAACTGAATTGGTCCACCCACACAGACAGCGTGGTAAAGAAGGCGCAACAGCGCCTCTTCAACCTCAGGAGGCTGGAAGAAATTTGGCTTGTCACCAAAATCACTCACAAACTTTTACAGATGCACAATCGAGAGCATCCTGTCGGGCTGTATCACCGCCTGGTACGGCAACTGCTCCGCCCACAACCGTAAGGCTCTCCAGAGGGTAGTGAGGACTGCACAACGCATCACCGGGTTAAACTACCTGCCCTCCAGGACACCTACACCACCCGATGTCACAGAAAGGCCAAAAGATCATCAAGGACAACAACCACCCGAGCCACTGCCTGTTCACCCCGCTATCATCCAGAAGGCGAGGTCAGTACAGGTGCATCAAAGCTGGGACCGAGAGACTGAAAAACAGCTTCTACCTCAAGGCCATCAGACTGTTAAACAGCCATCACTAACATTGAGTGGCTGCTGCCAACATACTGACTTAAATCTCTAGCCACTTTATACATAGGAATTGGATGTAACAAATGTATCACTAGCCACTTTAAACAATTTTGTATATAATGTTTACGTATCCGACATACTCATATCAAATGTATACACTGTACTCTAAACCATCTACTGTATCTTGCCTATGCCGTTCGGTCATCGACCCAAATCTCTAGCCACTTTAATAATTATAATTGGATGAAATAATGTATCACTAGCCACTTTAAACAATGCCATTTATATAATGTTTACATATCCTTCATTACTCATCTCATATGTGTATATACTGTACTCCATACCATCTACTGCATCTTGCCTATGCCGGTCAGCCATCGCTCATCCATATATTTATATGTACATACTCGTATTCATTCCTTTACTCTTGTGTGTATAAGGTAGTTGTTGTGAATTTGTTAGATTACTTGTTAGATACTACTGCATGGTCGGAACTAGAAGCACAAGCATTTCGCTACACTCGCATTAACATCTGCTAACCATGTGTATGTGACAAAATAAAATTTGATTTGATTTGATTTGAGAAGATCAAACTTTTGTATGAATCTATTAGTATGAAATCTCTTGGGTATTTGAGATTATCAGATGCTTTATTACTATACTATACCTCCTAATCCCGCCACCTAATCTGCCAATCATAATCCCATGTCTTGTATGTTTCCTCTTTCAGATCTGTCGTTTTCTTCTGCTCCATCATACAGCCATAGGATCTTAATTTAACAACCCTGTTGCAGGAAATGCTAACTTGTAGTGTATTTGAGGTTTAAAAATCATTCTAAAGTTTGTCATTTAAAAATGTCCGTCTTGATTGTCCCTAACTTAAAATGTATCAACCCCTACAAAAATGTCCATTCATTATAATCCACACAATAATGCACATTTCCTGTTGTTGCAGGGTTCTTTTCCTGCTTTGAGAAACTGGTCAAATTAAGATCTGACACCTGTACAAAACCATCATACAATATTGAACACTCTCGTCATCACTAGACAGACAGATCGACCTATATTTTATTCCTCACCAAAGTCCACTTCCTAAAACAAATCACAAAAATGGTCTAGAAATCTACTATTCATTTTCCTAAACATATCAAATATTAATATCTATTTAGTGTGTTATATATGCCTAAACTACCATAACTCATCAAAAGGGCTATTCCTCTGTAACCTGACTTTTGGGACCATCAAGTACCCCAGTCTGGGAATTGCACAGGGGGAATGGGCGGGGACCTGTTTGTGCCTTTGTGTCATCCTTGGTCCCCACTGTGATACGTAATGCAGAAGTATGGCACACGCTGCAGCGTAACAGCATAGGCACACTTAACTGGTATTCCACTGGAATATCTGCTCATAAACGCAACGACCAACCGATGTTCCTCTCTCTCTATCTACTGATTGTTTTTAATTTCTGCAGAAACTTCTTCATATCGAGAGTTGTGCAGTTCTCCGTCGGAGAGGTTTTATATGCTTTGGAAGTGGATCTTATTTGCGTATTCTTTCTTTCTTTCTTTCTTGGTTTCCTATTACAGAGCCTGGCGATTGAGGGAGTGAGCGGAGCAGAGAGCGAGTTCCGCTATATAAACTGACAGCATCATATGTCTTGATTTCCCGATGCTTCGCAAGAAATCTAAAGGAAAAACGCAAACAAATACAAGTGACATTTGTTGGGATGTGGAATAATTGGTAACTAGCTGAATCGTCCAAAAACAAAGCCGAGATAACGGAAAGGAAAAGGATACGGTATCTGTCGTCAGTTTACGCGACTGCGGAAAGAACTGACAGAGAGAGTAGGCCGTTTGCATTATTATCATCACAACTGCTGAACAGAGAAGCGTACAGAAGAGAACGAATACTACGGTAAGTTTTTGCAATCATTGCAACATTATTCAAATCATTTGAGCGTTATCCTGTAGGTTGGATACATCGTGAGACTGCCTAATGCTGAACATTTTAAGTAGCCAAATATAAGAGGGAAAAAATGAGAAAAACATTTGATCCTGTCTAGTCAGCAGGGCTCCAACTGTTGCCACAAGCATTAAAAGTGGGCTACACTGTTTTTACCGGGTTTTATGTACACTGGACAATGTTTTTTTTTACCAAATGAAATTGTATTCTTGCTGCAACTTTATCTCTACTAGTCCACTGTAAACAGCGCACTGCGGTTGGGAAGCAGTTGGAAGCGAATCAAATGTTGTTTTTTGTTAGCCTACAAAACCACAATTAAATCCTGATTCAGACCATGTTTATTCGACGCTGTTCGAAATCATCTGGGTAGACTGTTTCCTTATTTCCTCGACATACATTTTCTATGTATGTGTGCCACGTTTGTACTGAAATAGAGTATGTATGCTATCTCAATTCGGGCATAGAGTAGTTTAACTGTTAAAGCCAGTTGGATACATTGGATTTCGAAACAGACACTGTAATTAGATCAGATTTGAAAGAAAATCACGTGTCTGATATGTCTACGTTGTTATCACATTATAGATATTTTGGAGAGGACTATTTTACCGTTTTTAAACATTATTACAATTATCCAGTTCACAGTGGCTTAACGCATTAATTCGGCCAGATGTTTTGTTGCTTTCGGTAATGAAGTAAATGTTAGCTTCAGCTGACTGATTATAGTAATTGGCTAGAGTGTGTGAGCAGAACAGTTGAACTGCTTTGCTGGGTGACTGACTGACTGGACAACAGGGTTTGCGCACGTTGGATTGTGTGGTGCTGACTTTATTCCTAACGACTGGTCCACGATCAGTTTTGAAAGTCTCCCTGTGCGCGTGTGTGTGTGCATGCGCATTGGCCACAGCCACAACGAATAATAATGCCACAGTAAAATTACAATGCCAACGGTGTCGGTGGTGTGTTGACATTTCCAGGGTGTGTGCCCATGTGTGTCTAGGGATATTTACCACACTTCTCCAGGGCCTGTGTGTGTCCATTTGGCAGGCAGGGGAAATGGTGGTGGAAGCATGCACACCCAGCGCCCGCCCTCCCCCCAGATGTTAAAGCGTCTATTGAGAGTCCGATTTGGCTCCTGCCGGGTTGATCTCTTCATTGTTGCCACACAATGGGCCCCACATCCTGCTGCCTGCCCCTCCTCCTAGTCCCCAGAATCCCCACTGCTCCTCAGCCCCCTCGCAGGCAGCCTCATGGTTGGCCTATAAAGAGCTTTTAATACTGTGCTGCCGTCGTTCTTTAGGTTAAGTGGCGAAAGATGGATTTATAACGACTTGGCCCTCTTTATCTCCACTATCCTCTGCTAGCGTGTGTGTGTGTGAAGCTGAAGCTAGCTGTCCTGGGGGCAGTGTGGTGGTTGCATCATGCCTGGGACATGGAGCACCAACACATGTCCTGTGTCTGGCTGCTACAGCGCATTCAGTCATCCCTGTGCCACTTGTGAAATGTAAACGCAGCAGATATTGGAGTGAGTGACCACGCGTGGCAAACAGCCATCCAAACATGTGAATTACATGGTTACATCAATTTCTATCCTCTCTGCTAGTGATGCCGTAACGCCTCCATATATATGCACAACTGACTTCAACCTGTTTTGTTCACAAGCATTAATCTGTTTGAATGCATGCGGTTCACTGCACAGCTCAGTGAGCAACAGTTTGATTTTACCCTTGTGTTGCTGCAGCAATCTGGGGATGAGATTTCACGATTCATTGCTCTCCTTTGGAATTTGGATCCTTCTCCATCTTCAAATGTTAATTCCTCTCTGATCCTTCTCTCTCTCAGCCTCCTTTTCTCCTCAATTTGGCCCTGTCTCTCTCCTCCACCCTCCTTTCATCCTCTCTCTATTCTCCCATCCTCTCTCTATTCTCCCACCCTCTCTCTATTCTCCCATCCTCTCTCTATTCTCCCATCCTCTCTCTATTCTCCCATCCTCTCTCTATTCTTCCACCCTCTCTCTATTCTCCCACCCTCTCTCTATTCTCCCATCCTCTCTCTATTCTTCCATCCTCTCTCTATTCTCCCATCCTCTCTATTCTTCTACCCTCTCTCTATTCTTCCACCCTCTCTCTATTCTCCCATCCTCTCTCTATTCTCCCATCCTCTCTCTATTCTTCCACCCCCTCTCTCTCTCTCCTGGTGTGTAATGAGTGTGATTGTCTTGTATCAGCACTATAGCAGGCCTGTCGGTCGGCAGCAGTGGAGAGTAAAGGAGTGCAGAGTCCGTGCCAGTGGCTGGGGCTGTGATGGTGTGATGCAGGCAGGCCAGCTGAGAGGGCTTCGGAACAGGAGCAGATGGGTCATCTGGCTTTGTGTGTGTGTGTCTGTCTGTCTGTCTGTGTGTGTGTGTGTGTGTGTTAGGCCTGGAGGGAAACGGTGGGGGGTTGGGCTGTGGCTGGACACAGCATGATGTTTAGAGAAGCGGGGTGCCGGGAGGGGGTATAGTGTTTTAAGGGCATCAGGGGGGGATCAGGATAGGGTGGGGGTAGTTGGGGTTGATATAGGCCTGTGTTTTGATGGTGCTCCCAAAGCCCTCTGTGTGCTGGAGAGAGGCTGCTGTGTGTGCAGCTGTGGGCCAGAGAGAGAAACACTCATCGACGCAGGACCGTGAAGTGTAGCTGCCTGGGTTCTCTCTGCAGCACACACACACAAACACACACTGTTACCTTTTAAAACACACCATTCTGTATGCAGTCGAAAACACACACACACAGTTTTGTATTGCTATCCTTGTGGGGACCAAATAATTGATTCGCATCTAAAATCCTATTTTCCCTAACCCTAAATCTAACCCAACCTTAACCTAACCATAACTCTAACCTTAACCCCAAACCTCTAACCCTAACCCTAAAACTATACCTAACCAAAACTGCTAACCTGAACTTTCCTCGTTTGACTTGGCCTTGTGAGGACTTATGGTACCCACAAGGATAGTTAAACACACACACACACACACACACACACACACACACACACACACACACACACACACACACACACACACACACACACACACACACACACACACACACACACACACACACACACACACACATAGTAGCTTTCCTGTGAATAGATGACACTGGTGATTTCTGTCCCTGGTTCTGGTTCTACAGTAACATTCTAGCTCTATAAAAGATGAGAAACTTCGGCCTGTCTTCTGGGTCAAAATCCAAAGAGGACGTACACTGTAGTTTGAGATATTGAGCTTTAGAGAAACCTCTCTTCTCTCTCTGCACAGTTCATAACAAGTCCAGTGTTCCGACTGAAGCATTGCGTTATGTATGAGAGAGAGAGCAGAGCTGGAGAGAGCAATGACCTGCTTGTTTTTTTACCAGTTGACCAGTATTGACCACTGATCTGCTATTTCACTGTCCTCCCTCAAGGCTCCCATACTGATTTTCAATCCTCGCTCTGTTGGTGGGGGGTGACAGCATCTACTTGCGTATGTTTCTGTAATTTTATGTGTGTGTTGCCTGGCATAATGATATTTGTTCAACGTAGATTCTGTGTTATTCCATCTCATAACAGCTTCTTAGAACAGTCATCTTTTTTTCTTCCATTTGTCTCATCTCAGGATTTGGTTGTGGGCTCCCCTGAAGCAGGTGGAAGCTGGATTGTATTAGAGACAGTTGGACAGTGATTTCCTTTGTGCCAAAGGCTTGCCAACAAGCTCAGGCTGTATAAGGCCTACGTACCTTAGGAGTCGTCCCAACTCCATACATAGTGCACTACTTCTAACCAGGGACCAATGGGCCTTGGTCCAAAGTAGTGCACTTGTATTAATAGAATAGGGAGCCATTTGGGACAGCGCCTACAGCATGTTATTTACGGAAATGTTCAGAGAGGAGATTGATGTGTGTTAGTTTGTTGGAAGTTGGAACTCATGTTGTTTTCGCTCTTCTTGAACAGATGTTTTCAGCAGCCTTTCTCTTTCTACTGTCCATTCTGTTTACTTAGCATCAATGTCGTTGTTCTCCTTTGTGGTCTAGTTAATGAGCCAGGGCTGTTTGGGTCCATTGTGTCTGTAGTCGAGTGTTTGGTGTGTATTATGTAGTGTGCGGTGCGTGCGTCGTGCTTGCGTGTAATCAACATGGTGGTCCTGGGGTAGGGGGGTGTGTCTGTAGTCGTGTGTTTGGTGTGTATTATGAAGTGTGTGTGTGTGTGTGTGTGCGTGTAATAAACATGGTGGTCCTGGGGTAGGAGTGTGTGTGTGTGTGTATTGTGTGTAGTAACAGAATGAGAATAAAGCTATCCCGGTGTCACCTAGTCTTTCCCGACCGTGGGCCTGTGGGCACTGCATTGTGTTTGCAGACTGCGGTCCATCCATGCAGATGAACAGCAGGAGACAAGCCTATTTTCCCAGTTGAGCCTTGCAGTTTGTTTTTATTAGAGCCTTGTTTGGCATTGTTCTGTTCCGATACAGCTCGCCTTGTCTTCCCGTGTGACTGCGCCACCGAACCGTTAGCGGCAGGAAGTGCCTGGAGCGCACGCACACTAAAACACACACACAAACACATAAACTGTGGCTGGACAAAAATAACAATAAAAAGTAGCCCTGAAGCTGGTATGGAGCAGGAGCTTAGCCAGGAAGGAGTGAGGCTGAGCTGAGTTGATGGCCTTTTTCGACAGGAGAGAGCAGGAGCAGAAGAGGAGGAGGAGGAGGAGGCTGGGCAGAGGCACAGAGCCACGGCTTATCGCTGGGTCTCGCCCTTTAGAGACCCAGCCAAGCTCCCGCCAAACCCCAGCTGAGCTCAGCCACCATGGTTGGACTGAGACAGCTTTTCTCCCAGGGTGTGGTGAGTTGGCAAGTGGGGTTAGCCTAGCCTAGCGCCTCCTGTTGGCAGCTCAATGCCAGTCCAGTCCAATGTCAATGCCTCCTTTCCCAGCTGCGTAAACTGCAGACAGAGCCAGAGCTAGGTCCAATAATGGGGCTGTTGTTAGGGGTGTTGGGGCAGCTTGTGGCTGTGGCGAGGGGGCCCCACAGGGGTGTGGTGTGTGGTGTGTGCATGTGAGGGGTGTCTGTGTTTCCCCCCTTGTCCTCCCAGCCTGCAGCAGTCAGACCTCTGACCCTGAGCTTGCTGCACTTTGCACACCCCCTGCTGATGTCTTCCAGCCCGCTGCACCCTCTCTGGCTCACTGAGATGGAGGGAGGGGGGAAGGTGGTGAAATATAGGAGAAGGAAAGAGAGAGAAACGGAGAGATGGGGAGATATGGTGAGAAGGAGGGAAAGCAAGAGAGATAGGGATAGAGAGAGGAAGAGGGGTAGGGAGGGGGAAGATGGACTCAGAGACCCCAAAGAGGGTGAGGTGGCAACACAAGGAAGTAGGAAGAGAGAAAGGGAGAGAGAAATTAAGAGGAGGATTTGAGGGAGATAGAGAGGAGAGGGTGACCCAGACCTGGAGAAGAGAGGAGAGGGTGATCCATACCTGGAGAAGAGAGGAGAGGGTGATCCATACCTGGAGAAGAGAGGAGAGGGTGACCCAGATCTGGAGAAGAGAGGAGAGGGTGACCCAGACCTGAAGAAGAGAGGAGAGGGTGATCCATATCTGGAGAAGAGAGGAGAGGGTGATCCATACCTGGAGAAGAGAGGAGAGGGTGACCCAGATCTGGAGAAGAGAGGAGATGGTGACCCAGACCTGAAGAAGAGAGGAGAGGGTGACCCAGACCTGAAGAAGAGAGGAGAGGGTGACCCAGACCTGAAGAAGAGAGGAGAGGGTGACCCAGACCTGGAGAAGAGAGGAGAGGGTGACCCAGATCTGGAGAAGAGAGGAGAGGGTGACCCAGACCTGGAGAGAGTGAGAGGAGGTCAGACCGAAAGAACTGGAGTGAGGGAGGGCGGAGAAAAATCCCTGCATACCTTGTCGTAGGTTCGGAGAGAGTGAGATAAGGCTGGACCAGCAGTCAACAATTATACCATCAATCTCAGACCTAGCTCTCTCCCTCTGCTTTCCTCTCTTGTTTCTCTCTCTCTCCCACAATCCCCTAGCTGTGTGCCCCGTGTATTTGTAATAGACCGTCTCCACGTGCCGCCTTCTTTTTCTCTCTCCTCTCTTCCCCCTCTCTCCCTCTCTTCCCCTCTCTCTCTCTAACACACTGCCTCGTGGCATATGGAACAGTTTATCTAGGAGCTAATTTCTTCGCCTATTAAGCAACGTTTATTTTTCCCGAAAAAGGGGAGAGAAAGGCAAACAATGTTTTATTCTGATATTTAACCAGCGTTGAGCCCAGCCCCATAGTGGCAGGAGATCTAGCCCAGTGGTAGCTGGGAGGAGCGAGTTCTTTTGTGCGCGCCCTCTCCTGCTAAGCTCTTAAACTCGCTGCTTCTACGCATCAAAAAAATCTATAAAGCGTCTCTTTAAAAGCGGCCTGAGAAATAATGGAATGAGACGCGCTGGAGAGAGGCAGAGATGCAGATGGATACCTCCAATCGGTTACCTTTCCACCTCTGTTTTACTACCGCTTTTTATCTTTCTCTCTCTTTCCTCCTCTACCGCTCCTCCTTCCTCCTCTACCGCTCCTCCTTCCTCCTCTACCGCTCCTCCTTCCTCCTCTACCGCTCCTCCTTCCTCCTCTATCGCTCCTCCTTCCTTCTCTACCGCTCCTCCTTCCTTCTCTACTTCTCCCTCCCTCCTCATCTCCCTCCTTTCCTCCCTCTGTCTCTCTCTGGCTGATAAGGTAGCCAACCTGTAAAGTAAATGAATTCTGTTTTTTTCCCCTCTTAAAATTCACAGTGTTCCGGCCTCCCCTGTGCTGAGGCCTATCGACTGATGTACCGTGAATCGTGTGCCAGGATTAAATTCCTTAAATTTGTCTTTCGCTCTCTGTGGGAGAGGGACCCCGTTTTTAAAAGAAATGTTGCAGTGTGTGTGTGGCAGTCGCCCACACAGCGGGGCGCCACGGGTGCGGCCTGTGTGTGTGTGTGCACGCGTTGTCTGTTTGTGCGAGATGCTGTGTGGACGTTTACTTTGTTCTGCTGTGTGTGTGTGTGTGTGTGTGTGGTTGGTTAACTGCTGCTCTTCCTAGGTTTAACACTACTATTGTCCGACACACACAGTAGCAAGTCATCAGGCAGAGAGAGAGAGCTGCGTTCAGCCGTGCCGCACATAGTGTCTCTTACTCATCACTCTCTGGCTTGGTGCTCGATCAGGTGATGGGGAATCGCTGCCATGTCGTCAGAAACCAGTCTGCTAGTGTTTCTCCCGCAATACCATTAGACCAAGAGGAAATTCCCTTTTGGGTTGTGGGCAGACATTGATTTGGAAGTTCGCAGGCGGCGCTACCTCACCACGTGACCATGACCGACTCGTGTCTGCTACGTGTGTGCGCACGCACGTGTGTGTGTGTGTGTGTGCGTGTCGTGACTGCAGCGGGGAGTCCACAGTGCCTTACTAACAGGTTTATGAGTCTGTGTCTGTGTGCTTTTTTCAGGAGGCGAATTAAGATGCAGAGTCACTGACTGACTGAGTCATGGCGACAGCAGCAGGGCGGGAGAGTGCTGACCGACCGTACACACGCACACCCCTACCTATCTAACTCTCTTTATATTCTCGCCTTCTCTAATTCTTTCTCTCTAATTCTCTTTCTCTCTCCTATCTCGCTCTCTGTGAGTCGCGTACACACACACATATACACACACACACACACACACTTACACACATTGGCATGCTGTCCTCTAGCCCACCTGGCCCATGCACAGTGAGACCATGATCAGAGGAGAGTGGTCGCGGTGATGGTGAGATTCAGTGTATTGGCCCAGCCCAGCCCAGCAGCTGTATAGAGTAGCAGCAGTAACAGTAGCAGTAGCAGATGCAGTAATTGGAAGTGGTCTATTGATTTATTGGCAAGCAGGAGAATGTGGCGTTAGGGCTCTCTCTCATCGCTCATTCAATCAATGGACCGCACAGGTGGACAGCACTTAGCCTCCTACAGGACGCTAGCGCTGAACTCCCTCTCTCTCTCTCTCTCTCTCTCTCTCTCTCTCTCTCTCTCTCTCTCTCTCTCTCTCTCTCTCTCTCTCTTTCTCTCCCTCCATCTACCTCTTCATCTCTGTCGCTATCTCATTCTCCCCACCATGGCCACTACAGGTATATTACTAGTGCGTTTGGGGTTTTGTGTCTGAACTCCTGGCGCTGCCTATAACTGACTGCAGGCCGGACTTTTTTTAATTGTCTGTCTGTTTATTCGATTTCTTTATATCGCTGTCTGTTTCATTCCCCTCCTGTTTGCCTCTAGGAAGCTACCCTACCGTTTTTGTTTTTCCGTTGCGGCAATAACAAAATGTCCTCTGTTTTTTTCTCTCACTTAAAGGGCCAGCCAATGTTTTCTTTCTTCTCGTTTGATCCATGCCACAAAGTCCCCCTCCTCCTGTCTCCTATATCCTAGGCTGCAGACTTTTGAAAGAGGAGATCGTTCTCCGACCATTATTGAGGGTCTTACATGGCATGTTTCGATCTCTTCGCAACTTAAACACCATTTAATAGCTGCCGTTACACTTTAACAATTTCACACGGTGCATTATCAGGGCCTTGGCTCATCAATGGATGAGAGAGAGAGACCGAGAGGGGGGAGAGAGAGAGACAGAGAGGGGAGAGAGAGAGACAGAGAGGGGAGAGAGAGAGACGGAGAGGGGGAGAGAGAGAGACAGAGAGGGGGGAGAGAGAGAGACGGAGAGGGGGGGAGAGAGAGAGACGGAGAGGGGGAGAGAGAGAGACAGAGAGGGGGAGAGAGAGAGACGGAGAGGGGGAGAGAGAGAGACAGAGAGGGGGAGAGAGAGAGACGGAGAGGGGGAGAGAGAGAGACGGAGAGGGGGGAGAGAGAGAGACGGAGAGGGGGGAGAGAGAGAGAAAGAGAGGGGGGAGAGAGAGAGACAGAGAGGGGGAGAGAGAGAGATCCATTTTCAGAAATGTTGATGAATTTACATTCATTAAAAACACATTGTATCCAAAGGGTGATAGTGCATACAATTTATTTTCTTTTTGGACATTTAAGCAACTTTTTGAATAATTGCATTATTATCAATTTTTTTTGTTAGGATAAATCAAGGGAATCTTTTTTTAGTTTGATTATATCAACTTTAGGGAAGGATTTAAGGAAAAATAAGGACATTGAAAGTCTGTTGCAATTAATTTGCCGGTCAAGGATGGATTGATTCTTATTGTGGAAGTGACACAGCCTGCTGTTTTCAGCCTCATTATTTTTCCAGCTAGTAGTCTGTTATTGTTTCCCGTCGCTGGATCTTGGCTCTCTACTTTTCATGAGATTGTTTAGAAAGGTTCCTCTTTTGGCCAACAGGAACAGATATCACAGGCTCCAAACAGTCAAAGGGATCCAGAACCAAAAGCTCCATGACACTCAAAAGCTCAAATCGTAACGCTAGTTAGCCAGCGCGTGAACAGCTGAGGGAGACAGTTGCCTATCACTGTATGTGGCTGAGCCAGGGGGGTAGCCTAAATGAACAAGATAAGGTTCTGATTAGGTTCCTAAGTGTGTAGAAAAAATATTTAGAAAAATCGAATTTACGACTGAACAGACAAATATAATGGAAATCATTTGCTAATTGACTCCCTTTTGGGCCAGCTGCAAAAACCTTATGGAACGTTCCATCCACCTGGACTACGCATATATGGCATCTTGGGAAACAACACGTGTGTTGGATATCTCGTTTAAAAAAGGTTTTAAAGCAAGCCTAAAGTACATTTTTCAAAAGGGAATAACAGTCATACACATTGAAAGAAACCCATTCATTTCAGACGAAATAAATGCAAATGTGAAAAATTGGAAATAAACTCTTGAGAATAGTGGTGCCATTTGGGATGCGGCTATTGGGAGAGTTTGTGAAAGCCACACCACGATGTAGGTGCACTTGGGCTGGAAGGCGTAGGTTCCACAGGCGCAGAGGTGGGTGTGGTTGTAGCTCTGCAGGAAGCGGACGTAGTTGGAGCACTCCGTCCAGGGGAGAAGAGGAGAATGAAGCTTTCCCGAAGACAATGGAATAGGGTGCCATTTGGGACACGACCATGGACTAAGAGGCTTGATCAGTGATATAAATCAAGGCCTCAAGGTGCACTGTGTTACTGATTTTTCTCTTCCCCCCCTGGTTGATTCATTCATTTAATGAATCTAATTGAATTGATTGATTCATATCATTGATTGGCCAGAGAAACCACTCTGTTGCCCCAGGTCTGAATCAATCCCTGATTAGAGGGGGGAGGATGAAAAACAGCATTGCTGCCGACCTCTAGGCCCTTATTGTATATTGCACCAGACAGATGCCCCTGTTTAGATGGACGTTTGTCCCAAATGGCACCCTATGAAGGGAATGGGGTGCCATATGGACATGTTAGATGCTAGATGGTGGCTGCCTGTTTCTATTGACCGGGGGTCCATAACAGAGAGAGTGAGACAGAGAGCGCCGGAGGCCTGGTTGTTAGGCTTCATCATGCTGTATTCTAGGCTGTTTGTCAGACTCTTAACAGTTCATCATCAGGCAGGAGATGTGACCTAGACATGCATGGAGGAGAACAACACACACACACAATACACACACACACACACACTACTACCTGTTCGCCTCCTCCCTGCAGCGAGGCTAGAAGGGAACCATCCTTCTCCTCCCCTGTCAGAACGAACAAATCTGTCCGTGTGTCTGCAGCCCCCGCCTTGTCGGTCCTCCTGCTCTACCACCATACAACCCACCGCTCCGCACCGCTACCCTCTGACAGATCACCTCCACACAGCTCCCGGCTGGGCTGGCTGCTCGCTCTGCAGCACGCTCTGCCTGTGTGTGTGTGTGTCTGTATGTGTTTGCCCGCAGCCCTGTACTCAACCAGGCCTCCCATTGCGTCAGAGAAGGCCTCGCCATCTCTCAAGGAGCTCAAGGAGCAGCCGGAGAGGGGAGGAGGAGGAGGAGGGAGGGAAGGAGGGAGAGTTGGGCTGTTTGTTGTTATTGGGGATATTAATAAAGATGACCTCATCCAGGGCCCTTTGAGTGTGTGCAGCCCTGCCTCTCCGTCTCCCGTCCATTCTCCTCTCCTCCGTTCTCTCGCTCCTTTCATTTCCCTGTGTGCCTTTCTCCTTTGTTCCCTCTTACTTTTTTTTGCTCAAGTGTGCCCTCCTCTCAGCCTCTCCCTGCCTGGCAAACTCTCTCAGCTTCTATCATATTTTATCCCCTTTTTAGTCATATGTGTGTACTCGAGGAGGTGTGAGATTGTGTGTGCGTGCATATGTGCATACACGCGTGTGCAGCAATGCCTCGATGATGGCTCTGGGTGTGTCGTCATCCCCTCACTACTTCGCCCATCAATGCGATAAAGTGACATTACAGCTGAGGAGAGCCGAGACCGAGACATAGGTAGCTGTGAGACTGGCCCTGTAGCTGTGTGAGCAGTTTTCAGTCATTAGCCTGCTGTGCTGCTGCAGCCTGTTCGCCTGAACTCTCTATAGTATGCTCTGTCACTTTACCAGCTGTCCAGGGGGACGCACTGGGAGGCAGAAAACACATGACATCAACACAACACCCTGCCCTGCCCTGGAGTCCCCCTGCTGAGGTGTACACACACACACACACAAACTCTGCCTGTTTGTTAGATCCAATGTCTCACAAAACAATTCACGTCTGTGTGCAGTGTGCGCTAGAGCCGACTGTATTCTTTGTCTCCTCTACATTTGGTCATTTTGGACTCACGTGCAGGAGAGAGGAGAGAGCGACTCAAAGCAAACAGGACCTCCCTGTGTCTCTGTCTCTCTGTGTGAGGCAGGAAGGAACAAGAGCTATCTCTGACCTTCGAGGAGTCCTGATTACTGCGCACTAGAGACACTTAGCAGCAGCACGGCTGTGTCCCTGGTCAAAAGTAGTGCACTATGAAGGGACATGGTGCCTTTTGGACCGCAGGTATACTATCCAATACAAAACTTCTACTCAGACACCTGTTTACTATGGATAAAGTCTGGAGGGAGACGTGTGGTGTTTCTCATTCGTTGCTCATAGCCTTGTAGCATGTACCATCCTAAACCTCTATCATCTGTATTTCACTCTTATTATTTAGTCATATCCTTTATTTTATTTTTTTATCTCAGCAGGTTATTCCTCTAAATATAAAAGGGTGAGGAGAGGGGCTGCGGAGGGAGAGATGGAGGGAGAGATGGAGGGAGAGATGGAGAGCGAGATGGAGGGAGAGATGGAGAGCGAGATGGAGGGAGAGATGGAGAGCGAGTGCAATAGAAAGCCAGGGACACAGAAATGGAGAGGGCAAGGAGGGCTTAGAGGTAGTGAGAGTGAGGCAAGACGATGGAGGGGGAGACGGGGGGAACGGAAGAAACAGGGAGGGAGAGAGTCGTAGAGAGACGCAGCGGAGGGACTGATAGACGGAGAGTGAGAGAACGGCAGAGGGATGGAGAGAGTGTATGACCTGAGTTGACCGGGTCCAGTGTAGTGTTAAGTAACTAAGCCATGAGAAAGGAGCTGCTTATCAGTGGGCGTCTCTCCGGCAGGGATTTGTTGAGCTTGACTTTTTTTATGAGGGAAATATTCTGATAAATCTCCCACAGCCTTGGGCTTGTTGTGAATAGACTAACTCCCAAGCCAAGGCATTAGCATGAGATTCTCCCACTTATGTCAACATTCTCTCTCACACACAAATGGCTCTGATACGCACGCTTGCACACACTTGAGTGCACATACTTATAAACATAGATATCGCATATGCACCGATTAACCCATTCACACATAGGCACTGCCCTAGATGCACATGAGGTATCATTTACTTACATACACATTGATTCTCTCTTTCTCGTTCTCAAATCCATCACACGCACACACACTCTCTCAGACCTGCTCAGTGCTGAGTGTGTGTGTGCGTGCTTGCGTTGATATGTGTGTGTCCGTCCTAGACTGGCCCATTTGCTACTTGCTGAGCCCGTGCCAACCGTGACACCAGGTGCTGGTTATTTCATGCCTATGTCTTCCGAGCACGTTGGCACAGTTAGAGGAATAATGAGCAGCGCCGCTAGCGAGCCGCGTCACCCCGCGCACCTCGCTTCACTAGCCAAGCTAATATCAATTCATGAAACGCTGTAGCTAACTAGGCCGCCAGTGCAGGCGACTTCCCAAGTGAATGGATGCTAGTTGCAATGAAAGGAGCCACTTGTATGGAAACTGCACATTCATAGAAGAAGCCATGTAATCACTAAGGCTCTTTTTCCCTTGATCTTCGATCTGAGCCAGAGCAACCAGAGGGTCAGCGATGGTCATTTCTGGGGCAGAGAGACAGCGGGTGCGTCCCAAACGGCGCCCTATTCCCCGAGGGCCCTGGTCAAAAGTAGTGCACTAAATAGGGAACAGGGTGCCATTTGAGAAGCAGTCACAGAGTGCTAATCTTAGCACATAAATCACGACCCTGTGAATAATTGAGGCACTCAGAGAGGTGAGAGGTCAGAGCTGAAGGATACTTTAGTACAAAGGAGGTACACATCGTTGTCTTCCGGGCTCGTTTAACAGCTCTGTCCCTCCTTTTCTGGGCCCATTTATAGTCTAGGGGTTTTGACCTTGTCCAGATGGGCCCAGTTCGGCCCCCTTCGGTCGTCACTGACCCTTTTAGGAGGAGATGAGGAGAACGCTGAACGGCTGGCTGGAAGACATCTTGGATGGTTTATTGCCACATGTCGCTTTCAATACAGGCTCTCACACTCACAACCACAGCACTGATTACAGCTCCCATTACTGTTACGTTAAACACACACGTATTGAGACACACGCGCGCGCGCACACAACACACACACACGTCCATAGTGCTTGTATTTGATTTGCATCAGATTTCTTCATACTGCGGACTTTCTCCGGTGATAAAAGAAACACAGCCGTTCTGCATTATACGGTTGTCTACGTTCATTTGGGGATGTGACGGATGTCATTATTTCCCTATTCAATCAGCCTGTCTGTATGGCCACGGCAGGTGAGGGAGGGTGTCAAATTGGTGCAAATTGATTCGCTGCCCGGTCCCTTACATTGGGCTTGATAGAAAAAATCCTTTATCACAGTTCCATGGGCAATTTCCTATAAAACTACAGGCTTAAACATCATTGTGTGTGTGTGTGTGTGCTCATGCATGCGTGTCTGTGTGTATTACACATAGCTAATTCATGCGAGCCTGGCTCAGTTTCATGTTGCTGCTCAGTCAGACTGTCAGAACGAGCAGGGCAACAGCTGGAGGCAGAGAGAGTAGGGTTTTGTGTGCAGGTGTTTTATAAATTCTCCTCTTAAACCCCTCCCTCACTCTCTCCTACTTAAATCAAAAGAGATGTGTGTGCGCGTGTGTGTGGACGTGTTTAACTATTCTTGTGGGGACAAACATTTGACCAACTGGGGATATTTTGTTGGTCCCACAATGTCAAAGGCTATTTCTAGAGGGTTTAGAATTAGGGTTAGGAGCTAGGGTTAGGTTTTAGGGTTAAGGTTAGGTTTTTGGGTTAGGGTGAGGGTTAGGGTTAGGGGTTAGGGAAAATAGGATTTTGAATGGGACTGAATTGTGTGTCCCTACATGGTTAGTTGTACAAGGCTGTGCGTGTGTGTGTGTGTGGGTACCAAAGGTTCTCACAATAATAGTAAATCAACAAAAAATCAGAGTTTGCCAGTCCTCACTTGTAAAAATGCTATTTTAGGCTTAGGGGGTAGGGTTAGAGTTAGGGTTAGGGGTTAGTGGTTAGGTTTAGGCTTAGGAGTAAGGGTTAGGATTAGGTTTAGGGTTAAGATTAGGGTAAGGGTTAGATTTAGGGTTAGGGGTTAGGGGAAAATAGGATTTTGAATGGTCCTCACAAGTATAGTAAGACATAGCTGTGTGTGTGTGTGTGTGTGTGTGTGTGTGTGTGTGTGTGTGTGTGTGTGTGTAATTATGCAGTGTGCAGTGCAGCATAGTTGGAGTTGGCTCTCCTTACTTACTTCTAAACAGAGAGGGAATGGAAATCTGGGTTTGGATGACCTGCTTATTTAGGAAAATCCACTAGCTTTAGCCAATGCACTGTGTGCGCGTGCGTGTGTGTGTGTGTGTGTGTGTGTGTGTGCGCCTCTCTCCATCTGTGTTTTGTAAATGCTCCAGTAGGTAGAACAGTCAGTAGTGTTACACCTTCCCACCGTGAGAAAACATCTATTTGTTCACATATGCAGCAGATATTTTCCAAACAGACCGTAAAGCCATTGCACTGGTTTTAGTTAGCAGCGCCCCAGGTTCGGAAGGGTTAAACGCTTTAGCAGAAACACCATGCGTAAGGTTCCCAGCAGGAGAACAGCACAGATTCAGTCATTGAATTGAGTTTACAGGTCATTTGATTAAAGTAACTCGATCAGCAACGGTCTACTTTTTCCATGATGTCTGTTTGTGGGTGTATTTTTCATGGGGTTGGCCTGTTTTTGTGATGCAGAATCTAGATTGATATTTTTCCAGTGGCTCCCTGGGCTCCCATTAGCCATTGTTCTGCAGTTACTGAAGGATCGCGGTGTCAAAGGTTTAGTACTCGTTTGTAGCACACTTCTCTGTAATTGTAGACGGACCGTGCGATATTGAACCGTCGCCCAGCCGCGTAGAGTTCTCAATATGGTTCGGAAGCCGTTGATGTTGACATGTGAGTCCTGCCTGTAGCACGAGGCGCCGTGGCGGTTGGGACTTACATGACATGCGGTGTGAGTCTGAGCTAAGCTCTTGAAGCCGGGGCCATGAGAGAGTACCTCAAGTGAATTCGGACCTAGCAGCTCTCTGCTTTCATCTGGAAGCCCTTTGTGTGTGTGTGTGTGTGTGTGTGTCTGTCTACGGGGGGTAAAAAGGTGGGTGAGTGTGTCTGTGTGCCTGAGTGTCTGTGTGCCTGAGTGTCTGTGTGCCTGCGTGTCTGTGTGCCTGCGTGCGAGTGATTTTTTACCATGTGAAAATGTGTGCACTTCGAGTGTGTTTTGTGCGTATGTGTGGGCCTATGCATATGTGCCTGTGTATGTGTGTGTGCACGCATGAGTGTGTTTGTGTCTGCTGCTCTCTGCTCTGGCTCCTCTGAGAGGGACATTAACCTGATTGAAAGCAGAACCCCCAACCCCCACCCACCCACCCACCCGCCCAACCCCTCTGCCAGCCCAAAGTGACCTTCAGTGAGCAGGGCTGGCTCCAACTGACACTCCCACAGGAAGTCTTAAAGCACAGAGAAGAAGAAAAATACTGAGCCTGCGTCTTTTATCAGCTGGTCTGCTGCCTTCTCTACAGAAACAGACCTTTACAGACATGGAGAGGGAGAATGAAAGGAGAACAGAAAGGTGAGCAGACAGAAAGAGAGAGACAAACAGAGAGGCAGACAAAGAAAAGGAAAACAGAGATGGAAGCAGACAGAGAGGGAGAATCGGAGAGGGAGAATCGGAGAGGGAGAGGGAGAATCAGAGAGAGAGAGAGGGAGAATCAGAGAGAGAGAGGGAGAATCAGAGAGGGAGAATCAAAGAGGGAGAATCAGAGAGGGAGAATCGGAGAGGGAGAATCGGAGAGGGAGAATCAGAGAGAGAGAGGGAGAATCAGAGAGAGAGAGGGAGAATCAGAGAGAGAGAGGGAGAATCAGAGAGAGAGAGGGAGAATCAGAGAGAGAGAGGGGAAGAAAGAAAAGAAGAACATAAGCAGGGATCGGCCGTGGAAAATAAGAGCAATTAAAAGAAAGAAAGGGGAGATGGGGAGAGGAGAAGGGAAATAAAATAGAGTGGAGGAGGGGGGTTGTCAAAATTGGACCTGGAAATTACATTTTAGGGACTGCTGGAAAGAAATGATCTTTCATCAAGATAGCCTTCAGTAGCCAGACTGGAGGGGGTTGAGAGCGAGAGGGAGAGCCTGGGGAGAACATTCGTGTGTTTGATGAGAGACCGCTGTGTGGAGCTACGTGTTTGGAGTTCGGGTCTGAGTGTGAGACAGTGTGGATGGAAGCCCACTCAATTACTTCCTTGTGCAGCGTCTCATTGTCGCTTTGAAAGAACACACAAGTGCTCAGATAGATTCTACAGCCCAGGCTTTTGCAAATTGCTGGGGATAAGAGTGTCAGGCAAACAAGCCAAGTCATTTGTATCCAGCACCACCTACAGAATACAGAGACACCAAAGAAGAAGTGGCAGCGCTCATACTCATACACAACATAAGCTGGGGGAAAATAGCCTTGGGCAACGTCTCTCTCTCTCTCTCTCTCTCTGTTGGGGGATATTGGTTGCTGATCATAAATAGCTATTCGCTGACAGGATGCCTTTTGCATGCTGAGAGGGCTGGGGGAGGAAGGAAGAGGAGAGAGGTAAAGCACAGAGATAAGGAGCAGATGCATAGGGGTAGGAGGAGAGGAACAGGAAAAGAGGAGGGGTGTATGGATGCATAGGCCTTTAGAGAGAGAGAGGAATACATTAGGGAGCGAGCCAGCAGCCTTTGATGACTGACAGATAGGAACACACACACACACACTCTCAGCCTATCATCCTGGTAGTAAGAGTAACCCGGAACTGTATTCGTCCCTACTCCATGGTGGGTCTGAGCCAGCAGCAGATACCCTTATCGATCACTCTTATCTTCCCGTAAGGCCGCCTCGCCTCACCTCCCCCTGTCTCCTCATCACCCCTCTTCCCCCTCTCAGCTCATTGATCGGGGGAACGCGTTAGACAGAGCAGGCCAGGCTCACTTAATGTAAAGCAAAGTAATGGCAGAGTGAAACAGAGCACTGATGCAGCCTCACAGCCCACAGCACCATTTCCCCCTTAATAGATCCAATAAGGAGCTACAATAGAAAGAAACGCATCACTCACTCTCCACACCTTTTCTGTTCTTTATTCATCTTTTTCATTTTTCTCTCTCTCCTTTTCCATGATCACTCCCTCTCTCTTTTATAATTATCTCTTCTCTCACACTCTCTCCTCATCCTCCTCTTACCCTTATATCCTTGCCCTCCTCTTCTCTCTCTCTCTCTCTATATATATATACACAGTTGAAGTTGGAAGTTTACATATACCTTAGCCAAATACATTTAAACTCCAGTTTTTCACAAATCCTGACAATTAATCCTAGTAAAAATTGTCTGTCTTAAGTCAGTTAGGATCACCACTTTATTTTAAGAATGTGAAATGTCAGAATAATAGTTGAGAGAATGATTTATTTCAGCTTTTATTTCTTTCATCACATTCCCAGTGGGTCAGAAGTTTACATACACTCAATTAGTATTTGGTAGCATTGCCTTTACATTGTTTAACTTTGGTCAAACGTTTCGGGTAGCCTTCCACAAGCTTCCCACAATAAGTTGGGTGAATTTTGGCCCATTCCTCCTGACAGAGCTGGTGTTACTGAGTCAGGTTTGTGGGCCTCCTTGCTCGCACACGCCTTTTCAGTACTGCCCACAAATGTTGTATAGGATTGAGGTCAGGGCTTTGTGATGGCCACTCCAATACCTTGACTTTGTTGTCCTTAAGCCATTTTGCCACAACTTTGGAAGTATGCTTGGGGTCATTGTCCATTTGGAAGACCCATTTGCAACTAAGCTTTAACTTCCTGACTGATGTCTTGAGACGTTGCTTCAATATATTCACATACAACTCGTGATTCCACCAGTCCCCCCTGCAGCAAAGCACCTCCACAACATGGTGCTGCCACCCCCGTGCTTCACGGTTGGGATAGTGTTCTTCGGTTTGCAAGCCTCCCCCTTTTTCCTCCAAACATAACGATGGTCATTATGGCCAAACAGTTCTATTTTTGTTTCATCAGACCAGAGGACATTTCTCCAAAAAGTACGACCTTTGTCCCCATGTGCAGTTGCAAACCGTAGTCTGGCTTTTTTATGGCGGTTTTGGAGCAGTGGCTTCTTCCTTGCTGAGCGGCCTTTCAGGTTATGTCGATATAGGACTCGTTTTACTGTGGATATATATACTTTTGTACCTGTTTCCTCCAGCATCTTCACAAGGTCCTTTGCTGTTGTTCTGGGGTTGATTTGCACTTTTGCTCCAAAGTGCGTTCATCTCTAGGAGACACTCCTTCCTGAACGGTATGACGGCTGTGTGGTCCCATGGTGTTTATACTTGCGTACTATTGTTTGTACAGATGAACGTGGTACCTTCAGGTGTTTGGAAATTGCTCCCAAGGATGAACCAGACATGTGGAGGTCTACAATTGTTTTTCTGAGGTCTTGGCTGATTTCTTTAGATTTTTCCATGATGTCAAGCAAAGAGGCACTGAGTTTGAAGGTAGGCCTTGAAATACATCCACAGGTACACCTCCAATTGACTCAAAAGATGTCAATTAGCCTATCAGAAGCTTCTAAAGCCATGACATCATTTTCTGGAATTTTCCACGCTGTTTAAAGGCACAGTCAACTTAGTGTATGTGAACTTCTGACCCACTGGAATTGTGATACAGTGAATTATAAGTTAAATAATCTGTCTGTAAACAATTGTTGGGAAAATGACTTGTCATGCACAAAGTAGATGTCTTAACCGACTTGCCAAAATATAGTTTGTTAACAAGAAATTTCTGGAGTGGTTGAAAAACTAGTTTTAATGACTGCAACCTAAGTGTATGTAAACGTCCGACTTCAACTGTATATCTTAGTGTAAAAAAAGAAAGCAAGAGCTGAAGTCCAGCTAGGCTTAACCTTTTTCCCTGAGACCCCAGGGCCCGGGCTGTGAAAGAGAGGGCTCTGCTCAGGGCTCGGTACAAGCTGACCTGGGCCTAGCAGTCAGGAGGAGGAGGGAAGGATATGAAGGGAGGGAAGGATATGAAGGGAAGGAAGGATATGAAGGGAGGGAAGGATATGAAGGGAGGGAAGGATATGAAGGGAGGGAAGGATTTGAAGGGAGGGAAGGATATGAAGGGAGGGAAGGATATGAAGGGAAGGAAGGATATGAAGGGAGGGAAGGATATGAAGGGAGGGAAGGATTTGAAGGGAGGGAAGGATATGAAGGGAGGGAAGGATATGAAGGGAAGGAAGGATATGAAGGGAGGGAAGGATATGAAGGGAGGGAAGGATTTGAAGGGAGGGAAGGATATGAAGGGAGGGAAGGATATGAAGGGAAGGAAGGATATGAAGGGAGGGAAGGATATGAAGGGAGGGAAGGCGGGAGAACGAGTAGGGAACTAAAGGACAATTAGCCCCATAGAAGCTAGGTAGGCGGTCCCTCTCCTATTGAGCCAAAGAACAGAGCAGAGCACATCAACCGTTTTATCTAGTCTCCATTCCCTCCACTCTCTCCATTAAATGACGCCATGTTCAAATGCCTCCAGGCGTGGATACAGTCATGTATATTAGGTAGGACATGTGTATTCTGTTTTGGTGCAGCCCTGAAATGCAAAATGGGAAAACAACTTTTAATGAACTGAAAAGACTGGGTGGAAAGAATAAAGCTGTTTTTATTTCTCTGATTAAAAAAAATGTACTAGTTTGTTTCCGAGTCCTACAAGTCGTAGTGGGTGCGTAGATATACTGTATTGGTTTGTCTCATAATGAGGGGTTAGTGATTGTGAGGGTTGCTAACACGTGAGAAATTCAGACAGTATTGTGTGCGTGTGTGTGTGTGTGTAGCTTAGTCTCACACGTGGCTGTACTGGCTGGTGTTAATGAGCGAGTGCGATGCCTGCAGCAAAGACGATCGAGCGGCAAAATCACACATGAACACACACACACACAGAGCACATCAACGACAGGCCAGGGAGCTATCCCAGCAGCCCCTGGGCTAAGGCAGGGAGCAGGGCAGGGTGCAAAGTGAACGTGCGCCTCCGCAGGTTTCTCCACGCTCGTGCGCGCTCATCACCAACAACATTTGTCAGTAAAGGGCTGAGAGCACAAGGTCAGAGATAGAGGGTGAAGGGAGAGAGAGAGGGTGAGTGGAGAGGGAGAGAGAGGAGAGAGTGGAGAGGGTGAGGGGAGAGAGAGGGGGTGATTGGAGAGAGAGGGGAGAGGGTGAGGGGAGAGAGAGAGAGAGGGTGAGGGAGAGAGAGAGAGAGAGAGAGAGGAGAGGGTGAGGGGAGAGAAAGAGGGTGATTAGAGAGAGGGGAGAGGGTGAGGGGAGAGAGAGATAGGGTGAGGGGAGAGAGAGAGTGTGATTGGAGAGAGAGAGAGAGAGAGGGAGAGGGTGAGGGGAGAGAGAGAGAGGGTGAGGGGAGAGAGAGAGGGTGAGGGGAGGGGAGAGAGAGAGGGTGATTGGAGAGAGAGAGAGGGTGAGGGGAGAGAGAGAGAGAGTTCAACCTGTACTGTACATATACCCCCAGAGGCAGCAAGCATACAGATGTAGGATCTTCATTGGATCATTCTTTTGCTGCTGAGACGTATAGTGAACTTATAGCAAACGTATAGTGTATTTGAGTTTTCTAAAGTTGGTAATTTCCCACTTTCACACTTGATTTGCCCTATCGTAAAACGTATCAACCCCTACAAAATGTATTACATGTCAATGTATTATAATCCACATAATAATTCCCATTTGCTGTTGCTGCAGGATTCTTTTTGTGCTGTAGCAGCCTGGCTTAAATGAAGATCCTATGTCTGTAGGTGGAGAGAAACCGAGACAGACGGAGTCCTACAGAGAAACAGTGTGTGTGCGTGGGAGAAGCCAAATACAGCCGTAGAAATAGTGTATGAGGGATAGAAAGATGTCCTGGCATAGACTCAGATAGGGTCAAAACGTTTACCAGAGTGACAACCTTGTTTTGCTCTCTGTGAGAGAGACGGAAAGAGCCAGTGTGTGAAAGACGGGCAGAGGCATAATGTGTGTGTGTGAAAGACGGGCAGAGGCATACGGATAATGTGTGTGAAAGACAGGCAGAGGGATAATGTGTGTGTGTGAAAGACAGGCAGAGGGATAATGTGTGTGAAAGACAGGCAGAGGGATAATGTGTGTGTGTGAAAGACAGGCAGAGGGATAATGTGTGTGTGTGAAAGACAGGCAGAGGGATAATGTGTGTGAAAGACAGGCAGAGGGATAATGTGTGTGAAAGACAGGCAGAGGGATAATGTGTGTGTGTGAAAGACAGGCAGAGGGATAATGTGTGTGAAAGACAGGCAGAGGGATAATGTGTGTGTGTGAAAGACAGGCAGAGGGATAATGTGTGTGTGTGAAAGACAGGCAGAGGCAGCCAGAGAGATGGTGCGTGAGCGAGACAAGACAAAGACAGAGATGGTGTGTTTGTGTATCAGAGAGCTAGTGACTCCGAGCCAGATGGATTTCCAGTAGTCTGGTTAACTCCTGTGTGATTGAAATGAGTTGAGCTCTGCTGTGCTGTGCTGTGGTCACAGGGCAGTTCGATCAATTTAAGCTCTAACTACAGCCAGTCGCTGGCCTGATGGAACTGATAAGGCCTTGATGAAGGTAGTATTATTATGGCTGAGTACTGAGGCATGGAGGGGCCTGGAGGCCTGGGTAGTGGTGGTTCTCTCAGGGGACTGTCTGCTGCGGTAAAGGACCCCCCCCATCCCCAGGGGAGGGAGTTGATGGGGGGAGATGATTCAAAGGATGAGGGCCTGGGGACACTGATCTGAAATACAGTAGCTAGGCTTTCTATCTGTAGCGAGGTACTTTATGTCTGGCTGGAGACAGGGCTATGGTTTCATATATGGGTTTCTCAGATTGTTGACTGGTCAGTAGGGGGTGGGTTCCTTTCAAGTCAGTCAATTCTAAAAGCAAATTAAGATTTATTTAATGAATAAAAACATCTGCATTGATAATAATACGGAAGAATTATGGGCAATGTTCAGGTAATAGATTTTAAGGGAGTGTGTATCTGTCGCTGGTAGGGATGGATGCTGTAGAGCTCCCTCACTGCTTCCCATGAGACGCGCACACACACACACACACACACACACACACACACACACACACACACACACACACACACACACACACACACACACACACACAGACAGACAGACAGACTGCAGCTGATCAAACCCCCTTTGATTATCACTCTGTCATCTAGGCCTGCTCGTACACAAACACTACACAATCTGCCAGTACGTCACACACGCACACAGTCACCCTTTTTAATGCTATCTCTTAGATATACACACACACACACACATATACACATCCACACACACATATCTGGTAGATGCAGCTCTTGAACACCCACGCTCACTATGTCTTGGACACTCAGCTGCCGTCAGCTGCTGCTTTGTGCAGGACAACAGGACAAACAGTGCCAGAACTGGGTCAAGGAGGCCTGTCCATATGGCAGCCTAGCAGGTCCGAATGGAGCAGTTGTATTGTCCCATACTCCGGCAGTGAAATGAGTTGTTTTACACGGCCAGCCATAGTAGCATGGCGCCCCCGGAGCAAATTAGGGTTAAGAGCGTAGCCCTCTGGAGAGTGTGCGTGTTAGTAGATTGTAGTAAGATACACCACTGTTTGATCCTGCCCTCTCAGCGCTGAGGCGAAATAGGCTACGCTCAAATACAGCCGCTGCAATGGGGGATGTGAGAAGGGCAGGGAGGGAAGGAGCGAGAGGAAGGAAGGAAGAGCCTTGTATAAATATATTTGTTTTGGGGTGGAAGGGAGGAGCGAGGATATGTAGTTGTGGTGGGGTTCTTTGTACATACTGTATGTCCAGCTTGTGTCAATGGCCTCCTCCACTCTAGTGTAGTGGTACAACACTGTCAGTGAACTCTCTCTGCCTGGACACCTGTGACCTCTGGAAAGGTCACGGGTTCAAAGGTCACAAGGGCTCGTTATCAGTTGATGAGAAGGGAGGAAAGAGGAAGCGATGGACAGGAAGCGAGGGAAGGAAACAGGAGGGCATGAGGAGGACAGAGGTTGAACGGAGAGATGGACAACACTTGAGAACGGGTATTCCGCTCAACTCACTTCCTATCCTAGGCCCCCCCTCTTTCCTAATCCTAACCTCCTTTCCTGACATCCATCCCCATCGGAAGAAACATCAGTGTGTTTTCTCCCTTGGGGGACGAAGCAGCATAATCGGAACACGTGCTTTATTTCTCTCTCAACGTCAGGCTAATTAGCCCACGTTTGTCGGGAACACTGACTGATATTATTAGTCTGCCGTGTTGTTTCTAATTTGTTGAACGTCATTAGCCAGCCCAGTGAAAACAAGCCCCCTCCACCAATCATTATAAGGTGATTCAATACAGCCGGGAGGGATACGTGATTGGCTGTCTGCCTGCCTGTTAGACCTGCTGAATCCACCCCCCCGCGCCGCCTCCTCCTTTCTTCCCCTCACCTTCCCCTGCTACAGTATGTTTACACAGGCTAGTCCTCTTAATCCAACCTCCAGGATGCTTACTCACTCCATTTCCTAACTCTAGGCAGAAAGAGAAAAAGAAGATAGAATGGCATTATTGAGGATTGGAGGACTCTCAGCAGCTTGGAAGATAACGTGAAGCCTTTCACTACTGGTTTCAGACACCCTCTATGTTTCTAAACACACATTTCTGTCCATGTCCCTCTTCTCGCTCTCTCTCTCCTTCACTCTCTCTCCCCTCGTCCCCCCCTCTCTCTCCACTCAAGGCGATAGCCAAAGGCCTCTTCATTGATCCAATAAAACCTGGAGGCAGAGCTGTGAGCTGTGAGCCATCAAATATTCTTATCCCGGCCCTCCGTTTAAGCCTACTCATTTAGAGCACATTTCGATGATCTTGGACTTTTTCTGTCAGTGCGGCTGCTCTTACTTTCCAAAAAGAAAAATCAATAGGAGTCAGATTGGGTTCAGAACGTGCAGTACAGGCTCCGCATCTCAATTCACACCCCCGTCTCCTAAATGCCAAACAGGACAGAAAGTCTGCCTGTTGAAACGGACATTTAAAATTCACATAACATTGAGCAATAAAAAATGCAACAGCACAGACAGATATTTTCCATTTCATCTCCAAGAGTAAACACAATTTGACATTTAATGCATGTTTAGAAGTCAACAGCTTTCTTCTCAAATAGGTCCACAGCATCAAAGTGTTGATTTGGCTTTCCGATAGACACCAGCAGGTGTGGAAGGATAATTCCACAGGAGGGAAAGCAGAATATCTTTGATAGTCTATTCCTGTAGCATTTATTAGTGTATTTTTAAGCCGTGTCTGTGGTGATGTTTGTATCATTCACCTCCATTATCTGAACAAGCTACCGGTAGCTTCGCCTGTCAAAGACAAAACAAGTCTGACGTTTGACATGTTCATTTAGGAGAATTAACATAAACTAGATTGTGTGTTGAATTGTCCTTGCTTCGACATTCATTTTCTGAGTCTGTTTGAGGTGCTGCCCACACACATTAACTTTGATAGTGCTGCATTTCAATTGAATAACTGTCATTGAATCGGCTTGACAGTGCTCTGATAAGTTGTTTGTGGATGTTGCACGGCTGTTACACTAATGAGATCTCGTGGCCGTTGGTTATGGTGCTTTAACTGATTTTGGTTTATCTTTCTTTGTCAGGCTGCCCTGCCAGAGGCTGTGCCCCCGCACTGCCTAGCTCCCCTGTCACTCATCGTCAACCAGCGAATCAACGGCCTTGCTGAGACTGGGCAGGTCCTATCGGAGCCATGGGTGAGGCTAAGGTCCTGCTGTTGGTTCTTCTGATTGGTTGGGAGAAGTCGTTATGTCTCAACTGGAACCCGGTCCCACGCAAGACGGTCAGATACCGCGGTGAGTAGACACAGGCCATACCATGTCTGCGCCTGAAATGGCACCCTGTTGACCAGGGCCAATAGGGAATAGGGTACTATTTCAGATGTAGACTATATGAACTGTTCACAGTTACTCAGTTTCCTGTTCTTCTGTTGCCGACTGTCTGTTTTAAGTCCAGCGGTCAATGAAAAAACAATATATTGTTTCAAAAGAGGAAGTAACGAACTTCTGCCTCTTTGTCACTCATATACCACATAACCACCTCACACCTTTATTCTGTCCTTTCTCTCCCTCCACTTCCTTCTCTTTCTTCTCCTTTTTATCCCACTCCTCCCTCCTTTCTTTGCTTTCAGCCCTGCTAAGAACCAAACAACCTGTACTTATTTCACGAAGAGATCGCATTTCAGCTCCACTTAGCAAGACTGCTGTAGTATAAAAGCAGCCCCTCTTCTGTCTTCTTTTCTTATTCCCGTCTTCCCCACACTCCTTTTCCTGTCCCTGACTCACACTCACCCGTCGTTGTTGGTGGTGCGGGGCGTGGACGGGGGAGGCAATGAAGACAGAAAACAATGGCCAAGCAGTCAATAGCGGCTTGAGAGACACGGCTGGCGGTGACACACAACTCCTGCTCACTCAACTCTAGTCAATCCACAGGCTCATCCCCAGACCAATAAACAGACTCGGTAAATGTTCAACAGGCAATGCAAACAGCCATGCAGCTCGCTCACACACATCACTATCTCGACTAGACAGAGACACACAGAGACACACAGAGACACACAGAGAGACACAGAGAGACACACAGAGACACACAGAGACACACAGATGGTTAAATAGAAGAGAGTCCGAGACAAATAGAGTTGAAAAGAAAGAGAGACAGAGCAGAGAGAGAGAGAGAGAGAGAGAGACAGAGAGAGAGAGAGAAAGAAAGAGAGAGCGGAAGGAGAGGAGCAGGGAGCAGACTGCCTTAAAAGGACAGGAAATAGTTTCACAGTAGCGAGAGGAGCAACGGAGTGAGAAACAGACGGTAAAGGCAAATACACACACAGCGCGGAACGTCTACGAAGTGTTTTATGACGCGTGGAGCTGTCTCTCTGCACACGCAGATCACATAAACATGAACTCTGTGTGTGTGTTGGTTTTACTATCTTAAAAACGAACATTTTTGTTTTAGGCTTAGGGTTAAGTTTAGGCTTAGGGTTAAGTTTAGGCTTAGGGTTAAGTTTAGGGTTAGGGGTTATGGAAAATAGGATTTTGAGTGGGAATCAAGTGTTTGGTCCCCACAAGGATAGTAAAACAAACGTGTGTGTTTGTATGCAGTTTGGCGTCAGCAAACGTGAGACAATAAAAAGAGAGAGAGAGAGGCCCAGAGTGTGTGTATGAATAATGCTTAGCCTGGCTGTCTGAGGGATTTAGTACTCTCAGGCCGTTTGGGGTGGGTGGTGATGGTGGTGATGGGGGGGAGATCGGAGCAGAGATAATGTTTACTCCCTCTCTCTGCCCACCCAGGCCTCGCCTCTATAATTATGTGTGGCTTAAAGTCATTTGGGTTACGAAGGGGAAAAAACACAAACACTTTCAACTGCTTCTTCTCTCTCCCTCCTTCTCCATCTCTCCATCTCTCTTCTTCTCTGTCATTCGCTCTCTCTTTCCACTCCCCTCTCTTTCTCATTTCTCACACACCCTGATTTGGGCACGCCTGGTTGGAGTATCCATTGGCTGGTTATTTTCAAACACTTAGCGGATACAGACACAGCCCCGCTGCCCGCTACTCACCCGGCCCTGCCTGTGGCCCAGTCGGGAGCAGATAGAATGCATTTTGGGGGGTGGTTGTCCCCCCTAACCCCGGCACACCCCTATTCTCCCCTTTCCCAGCCCAACCCCAATGACAGAGCCCTGTAAACCATCTCCACACAAAGCACAGCAGCTGTGGTCAGAGAGAGGAAGAGGGATGGAGGGGGGACGGAGAGGAGCGGGTAGGGGGGGGGGGCAGTTTGTTTGAAATGCCAGCAGGATGCTTTGATGCAGAGAATGAGACTAAAACTTAAAAGGAAAAACCAAAGCAAATGAGTGGTGCTGATTGAACGAGAGAGATAGAACGAGGATGTGAAGTGAGATCCATCCAGAACAGGGATGGGGGGATGGACTTTTTCATTCTCTCTCTCTCTCTCTCTCTCTCTCTCTCTCTCTCTCTCTCTCTCTCTGCCCACCAATTATGGTAATGAGTGGTTGGGAGGGATTGTGGGATAGATGGATAAAGTTGTGGTGTGTGTGTGTGTGTGATTGGGGGAGGACAGACAGAGATAAATCATCCATCAACACACTATCTGACATGTGTCACTCACCCCCCAGCTTCCATCTCACCATCCCTCCATCCTCCATCCCCCACTATGTCTCTGATTGAATGGGATTAATAGTATGGAGCAGACGGGACCTAGAGTGGAGTAGAGGGGCTTTAAGTCATATTGTTCAGTAAACAGCTGGGGGTCTGTCACAAAACGGCTAGGATTTTCATAAATCCATCCGCGCGCCATTCTCCCTCTCTAGCCAGGTTGGAGTAGGCACTCTTAACCGTGGCACTCTTCTTCGGAAAGGTCATTTGTGGAATAAATCAACAACTCCTCCACTTGTCCTGTTGTTGTGTTGATCCACTTTTAACATTTCCTCTCCATGTTTGCCCTCCCACTCCTCCTCCCTCGTCTCTCCCAGTTCCCTTCATTCCTCTCTCACCACTCCCTTTGCTAATCTCCAGCAATTACACAGTGCTTCCCATCTCTCTCTCTCTGCTCTCATTATGTCTCATGCCTTGACGTTCAATACAATCCGCTCTGAAGTTTCCCTAGTCTCCTGATACAACAACTGGGTTTGTGTGTGTGTGTCCGTGATGCTAGTGTTTGTGCGTACGTTTATCCCCATGTGGGTACCTGACTTGAGGGGTTGAGTGTGTGTGTGAGCGCGTGTGTGTGTGTGTCTTTTGTAGTGGGCGGTGTGCTATACAGTGTGTATGTCTCCTCTGTTTCTTAGTCTGTGTTGCCGCTTCAAAGATCCTAAAATAGCCCTTTAATTATAGTGCAGTGTGTGAGCTCCTCCATAGTTAGCAGCTATACGCAGACCGTGGCAGTATTTATAGTAAAGCACTCAGCGAAAAGAAGGAGCGTTAGCTTGCTGGAGAGAGAGGGGAGGCTGGAGCAGCAGCATCCACGGAGGCACATCAGAGGAGATCTAAACTAGCCCTGAATCCGTCTTGACTGAGCCCTGTTCTCTGCTCCCTGGATCGCCTGGGCTGCTCTGGCCTCCCTCCCCCTTTCCACCAGACTGACCCTGGGCTCTCCCAAAACGGCGCACACACCGAAACACGCACACACACACGGATACACAGAAACAGACACACACACACACACACACAGCTAGAGTGGGGCATCACAGGGATGGGAGTATAGAACTCCTTTAGTGTAGTGGCTAGCTAACATCACAGGGCGGACAGAGCGCTGGTGCTGTTGTTACCATAGAACCCATAAAACTGACCTCGGCACATCTCAAGAGTGCAGCTGTGGAGAGACACAGACCTCTGCTGCCTCACCCACAACCAACATTTTATGGGCTTGCAGTTTTCCCTTTGGTCTGGGGGTGGGGGGGGGTTGTCTCATCTGTTGGAGTCATTAGATCTTCTCTTTTTCTCTCATTTCTGTGGCATGTTCCTCCTTCCCCTTTCATTATATTTTCCCTTACTAGTACAGTCTCTCCTCTTATGTTGTTACTTTAATGTCTGGTGTCTGTTCATAAGAACTGCTAAATCAGACAAAGACCCCTCAGTCCGCTGTATTGAAACCCAAAGATTTTTGAGTGGATTTTTCCACGCAGACAGGCCTCAGCGCTGCCTCTGTGTGGTGACAGATGGGAAGTGCAGCCTCCCATCACAACTAGCAATGACACTGCCACTAATAATTGGAAACAATCCCCTTCAAGCTCTGCGAAACTTTCTGTGAATGTGGACAAATATTATTGTCACTAAGCAGGTACCCAGGAGGGTTGTTTGGCAGTATGTGTGGCGGGAGGAAGGTTTGCATGTGTGTGTGTGTATGTGAGTGTGTGTGTTTGAGTGCACAACCGCTTATGTGTAAGCACACGTGTCTGTGTGTGTTTACATGTGTGCAAGTGTGTGTGTTTATATGCGTGAGTATGTGTGTTCTAGTGTGTGCGTGTGTGTACGTGTCAACGCCAGACATTTTCTGGCTGTGTAGAACCTAGCAGATGTTCTCTGGACTCCCTTGAGGATGTCTCGTCTCC
Organism: Brachymystax lenok tsinlingensis; assembly: GCA_030435695.1. Classification (NCBI taxonomy): domain Eukaryota; kingdom Metazoa; phylum Chordata; class Actinopteri; order Salmoniformes; family Salmonidae; genus Brachymystax; species Brachymystax lenok. Next base: position 56,480,530 of record CM059819.1, on the reverse strand, counting down.
TCTCTCCTCTTCTCATCTCGTCTCTCCTCATCCAGCACACGCGCCAATACCCTCCAATGTTTATACGCTGCTGCTCTCTAGATAATAAGTCTAGTTCCACGTGTATTACCTTCTCCCACCGCCTGTCCCCTCCAGTTTCCTCTCCCTCTTATACTGTCTCTCTCTCTCTCTCACCCCACCCTCTCTCTCTCTCTCTCACCCCCACCTCTCTCTCTCTCTCTCTCTCACCCCCATCTCTCTCTCTCTCTCTCTCTCTCTCTCTCTCTCTCTCTCTCACCCCTCTCTCTCTCTCTCTCTCTCACCCCCATCTCTCTCTCTCTCTCTCTCTCACCCCCATCTCTCTCTCTCTCTCTCTCTCTCACCCTCTCTCTCTCTCTCTCTCTCTCTCTCTCTCTCTCTCTCTCTCTCTCTCTCTCTCTCTCTCTCTCTCTCTCTCTCTCTCTCTCTCTCTCTCTCTCTCTCTCTCTCTCTCTCTCTCTCTCTCTCTCTCTCTCTCTCTCTCTCTCTCTCTCTCTCTCTCTCTCTCTCTCTCTCTCTCTCTCTCTCTCTCTCTCTCTCTCTCTCTCTCTCTCTCTCTCTCTCTCTCTCTCTCTCTCTCTCTCTCTCTCTCTCTCTCTCTCTCTCTCTCTCTCTCTCTCTCTCTCTCTCTCTCTCTCTCTCTCTCTCTCTCTCTCTCTCTCTCTCTCTCTCTCTCTCTCTCTCTCTCTCTCTCTCTCACCCCCACCTCCTCTCTCTCTCTCTCTCACCCCCACCCCTCTCTCTCTCTCTCTCTCTCACCCCCACCCCTCTCTCTCTCTCTCTCACCCCCACCCCTCTCTCTCTCTCTCTCTCTCTCTCTCTCTCTCTCTCTCAACCCCACCCCTGCCTCCCTCTCTCTCTCACCCCCTTCCCTCTCTCTCTGACTTGCTGTCCTGCACCCCACCACCTCTATAGTTCTGGTTCGTTGCTATACCCTTAAACTAGGCCAGGAAGGAAGTCACATGACGTGCCCACCATAAATCAGAAGTGAAGTCTCTTCCCCCTCCTGTAGGATCTCCGGTTTTATTTTTAGAGGAACAGGAATATTATTATTAAATTCAGGATATCACTTTACTGAGACTTGCCTGACGTTTCGCACATGACTTCCCTTTGCTAAGAGCGAGACGCAGAGACACGACAGGAAACACAGGCGTGGATAATGGAAACTAAACTGCATTTGTGCTCTGTCAGTTTCTCCCTGTGTGTTTGTCTTTTACTGCATTGTGTGTGTGTTGGGTAGGATGTGTGTGTTGGGTGGGGTGTGTGGCTGGGTGTGTGTGTTGGGTGGGGTGTGTGGCTGGGTGTGTGTGTTGGTTGTTGTGTGTGTGTAGCTGGGTGTGTGTGTTGGTGGGGTGTGTAGCTGGGTGTGTGTGTTGGTGGGGTGTGTAGCTGGGTGTGTGTGTTGGGTGGGGTGTGTAGCTGTGTGTGTGTGTGTAGCTGGGTGTGTGTGTTGGTGGGGTGTGTAGCTGGTTGTGTGTGTTGGGTGGGGTGTGTAGCTGGGTGTGTGTGTGTGTGTTGGGTGGGGTGTGTAGCTGGGTGTGTGTGTGTTGGGTGGGGTGTGTAGCTGGGTGTGTGTGTGTTGGGTGGGGTGTGTAGCTGGGTGTGTGTGTTGGTTAGGGTGCATGTGTGCTTGGGCCGTTTCCTGTGTCTCTCTGTGTGTGCCACTTTCAGGAAACAGAATGCCGTCGCCATCCCATCGGTGCTGAGCTCCCATGTAGTTCCAAGGGCGCTTGATTTGTGACAAAACATGGGCAACACTTCGATCTGCATTGCCGTCAGGTCAAGTGAGACACGTGTGTGTTTCTAACAGTTGTGTCTATGTATGTGTGTTCCTCTACAGAGGTGCTGGACAGCATGGCCAGGTTCCAGGCTCCAGGTGTGTGGAACTACACCATGGCGACTCTAGCAGAACACGAGAGGGTTCTGTATGTAGGAGCTAGAGAGGCCCTGTTCGCCCTGGACCCTAACGACATCAGCAAACAGCTACGACCTCAGGTAACTACACACGCCTCCGCGCAGCGGACACCAACGACAGCTGCGACCTTAACCCCATAGACAGCTTCTTGTGCAACGTTCCTTCACTTTGTTGCATGGCAGTAAAGTTTCCTGATTCCGATGCCGTCTGTTCAGGGGTGGAGGGGGAACAAGGCGATTACATGATTATGGGAATGTGTAATCAGTGTAATTAGCCTCGTACAATAAAGGCTTGATAAAACGTCTTAAGATGCCTCTGTCCCCTCTCATCTCATATCCCACTCAGACATATACCAGCACTATGGGGATTGTTATCTGATTAAACCTTCTAATTAGCATGAATTGCACTATTGTGTGACTGATGGTGAACATGCAACAGTTCTGTGTTGTGAGCAGCCCACCTGTTCGCTGCTGCTCTGTCTACCAAGTGTAGAGGGATGATAGGACCACTGGGTGCCACCTGCCCCACTGCCTTCACTCTGCACCTATCTCAACATCTGCCTTCTCATTCTGTTATCCATCTCTCTCTCTCTCCTCCCGCTGTCTCTAAATCCCATCTCTCTCTATCGGTCTCTCTCTCCTCCCGCTGTCTCTAAATTCATCTCTCTCTGTCTCTCTCTTTCTGTCTGTTACTGTTGCCGTCTCTCTCTTCCACTCATCTCTCACACATACATCCATCCCTCTAATTCTCTCTCTCTCTCTCTCTCTCTCTCTCTCTCTCTCTCTCTCTCTCTCTCTCTCTCTCTCGCTATTTCTCTCCCTTTCTCTCGCTCTCTATTTCTCTCTCTCAGATTAAGTGGCCAGCACCACAGGAGAAGAAGAGAGAGTGTGCCACCAAGGGCAAGAACAACCAGGTACATATCCAAAAGGTTTCTGTTTAGATTTGAGTACCCCTTTAGACTGAGTGCCCCTTTAGACTGAGTACCCCTTTAGACTGAGTGCCCCTTTAGACTGAGTGCCCCTTTAGACTGAGTGCCCCTTTAGACTGAGTACCCCTTTAGACTGAGTGCCCCTTTAGACTGAGTACCCCTTTAGACTGAGTACCCCTTTTTCCCCCCCTCCCACAGACGGAGTGCTTCAACTACATCCGCTTCCTGCAGAGCTACAACCACACCCACCTCTACACCTGTGGAACCTACGCCTTCCAGCCCAAGTGCACCTACATCGTGAGTGGCTTTCAATGGCTGAGTCCCAAATGGCAGCCTGTTCCCTACTTAGTGGTCTACTTTTGACCCGGGCCCTGGTCAAAAGTAGTTTACTATAGGGAGAAAGGAGTGCCATTTGGGACAAATAGGGCCAACTTCATCCCACTTAGGGTTGTATTAGAGTTGTATTAGGGTTGTATTATAGTTGTATTAGGGCTGTATTAGAGTTGTATTAGGGCTGTATTAGGGTTGTACTACAGTTGTATTAGGGATGTATTAGAGTTGTATTAGGGCTGTATTAGAGTTGTTTTAGGGATGAATTAGGGTTGTACTACAGTTGTATTAGGGATGTATTAGAGTTGTATTAGGATTGTACTACAGTTGTACTAGAGTTGTATTAGGGATGTATTAGAGTTGTATTAGGGTTGTACTACAGTTGTACTAGAGTTGTATTAGGGCTGTATTAGAGTTGTATTAGGGTTGTACTACAGTTGTACTAGAGTTGTATTAGGGATGTATTAGGGCTGTATTAGAGTTGTATTAGGGTTGTACTACAGTTGTACTATAGTTGTATTAGGGTTGTACTACAGTTGTACTAGAGTTGTATTAGGGTTGTACTAGAGTTGTATTAGGAATGTATTAGGGTTGTACTACAGTTGTATTAGAGTTGTATTAGGGATGTATTAGAGTTGTATTAGGGCTGTATTAGAGTTGTATTAGGGATGTATTAGGGATGTATTAGGGTTGTACTACAGTTGTACTAGAGTTGTATTAGGGATGTATTAGAGTTGTATTAGGGTTGTACTACAGTTGTACTAGAGTTGTATTAGGGCTGTATTAGAGTTGTATTAGGGTTGTACTACAGTTGTACTAGAGTTGTATTAGGGATGTATTAGGGCTGTATTAGAGTTGTATTAGGGTTGTACTACAATTGTACTAGAGTTGTATTAGAGTTGTATTAGGGTTGTACTACAGTTGTACTAGAGTTGTATTAGGGCTGTATTAGAGTTGTATTAGGGTTGTACTACAGTTGTACTACAGTTGTACTAGAGTTGTATTAGGGCTGTATTAGAGTTGTATTAGGGTTGTACTAGAGTTGTACTAGGGATGTATTAGGGTTGTATTAGGGCTGTACTAGAGTTGTATTAGGGATGTATTAGAGTTGTATTAGGGTTGTACTACAGTTGTACTAGAGTTGTAATAGGGATGTATTAGAGTTGTATTAGGGTTGTACTACAGTTGTACTAGAGTTGTATTAGGGCTGTATTAGAGTTGTATTAGGGTTGTACTACAGTTGTACTACAGTTGTACTAGAGTTGTATTAGGGATGTATTAGAGTTGAGCTGTCCTTGTGGTGGCTTCACAGCTAGCAGCACCACTGACATGGTGTCATGTCTCGTATCTTCTATCTCCACGCCTCCACACCTCATCCTCCCTAAGGCTGAATCCTCTGTGTCAAATGAAAGAGTATTCAATACCAACGAGGCCGTGGTATCTGGCTCTACATGTGTTTGTAACGGTGATATGATAAGTCAGTGTGGTGGATGCAGGGAGCGAGGACTGTGGCTCCTGTTACAAATGTTGTCACGGACAGACAGAGCCCGGAGCTGTGTTAGTCGACACCGACCACTGACCACCTCTGTCTCTCCACAGAATGCAGACCACTTTAGTCTCAACCCTGGCTCCCTTGAGGATGGGAAGGGCAAGTGTCCCTACGACCCAGCCAAGGGCCACACGGGCCTCATAGTGGGTAGGTCATCTATTCTGTTTTATTCTATTCTATTCTGTTCTATCCTAACTGTTCTCTAATTGTGCCTATCCTGCCTGTCTCTGTGTCTCTCAGACAAGGAGCTGTACTCAGCCACACTGAACAACTTCCTGGGTACTGAGCCTGTGATCCTGAGGAACCTGGGACAGCAACACTACAGCATGAAGAGTGAATACCTGCCGGCCTGGCTCAACGGTGAGAGAGGGAGAGAGAGAGAGAGAGAGAGAGAGAGAGAGAGAGAGAGAGAGAGAGAGAGAGAGAGAGAGAGAGAGAGAGAGAGAGAGAGAGAGAATAGTCTATGTACAGGGAAAGAGTTGGAGAGTGTGACGAGACGTGGGAGATAAGAAAAGGACTGGGTTAGAGGCTAGCTAATAGGAGCGGAGAAGCAGTGAGATGGAAAAAGCAGGCGAGAGTGTGAAAGAGTCTGGTGGCGGGGTGAGAGGTGGAGAGATGAGGTTAGAGAAGTGGACCGGAGGGATACATGAGGGGTGAGAGAGATGAGGGATAGTGAGCGGGTGGGAGATCAGGGGGAGTGGAGGTGGCAGTGTGTTTGCACATGTGTGGGACTGTGCAGTCACACGTGCGCGTTCATATATCGTGTGTGTTGTCCCATCAGAACCTGACTTTGTGGGCTCGGCCCTGGTGAGGGAGAGCAGTGGCAGTAAGGAGGGGGACGATGACAAGATCTACTTCTTCTTTAGTGAGAGAGCTGTAGAGCTGGACTGTGACACGGAGCTCACTGTGGCCAGGGTGGCCCGCGTATGCAAGGTAGGCTACACGCATATATGGCTACACACACACACACACACTGCCACCGGAACGCACACAGGCACACCACTCAATGCTACTCTGCTCACTGACTTTTTACACTGAGACACAAACACTTCCAACTCTCTTTTCACTCTTTCTTTACAGTCACTCTTCTCACCCAGTTCTATCCTTATTAGGTATTAATAGTTATCAGGTTACGAGTTATGAGCTCAGAGTTGCCATCCACTATCATTACATCATACAACCTGTTGTTTTTCCTGGTGAGGTCAAAGGAGTCTGGATTAACCCTTGCCCCTAGACTACCTCTCCTAGCCTTTCCTCTGTCCCCTCCCAAGCCTATCAGAGCACTCTTCTCACCAAATTCCATCCTAAAAAGGTATCAAAAACCATCAGCAAATATAATGCAAGTGAACTGATTTTCCCATCCCCACTGGTAATATGCCACCTCTCCTGACTCCTTTCCCCTGACTGACGCTTGTGTGTCTCTCCCCTCAGGGTGATCTGGGGGGCACCAGGACCCTGCAGAAGAAGTGGACCACCTTTCAGAAGGCTAGGCTGGTGTGTTCTCTCCCCGAGCGACACGTCACCTTCAACAACCTGCGGGCAGTCTTCACCCTGCCAGGCACCGACTGGCGCACCACCACCTTCTATGGCATCTTCCACGCCCAGTGGTGAGTCACAACAACACGACCGCCAGGGGGTCCAATAGGCTCGCTCTCTCCAACTTAACTTAGCACTTTTACTAACACTGGGTTGGTGTGACTTCTTAGTCTACAGTATCTAAACCTTTCCAATTCTTTTGAAAATATGATCTTATGCCCAAAAAGTACAGTTTTAACGGCCTCTAGTCAGCTAACGTGTCTTCTCTGTGTATAAACCTTTTGAATTCTGTTATTATCTCCTACCTACAACCGTCATTCTATTTCTCATACAAACAGACAATGTAAATACTACAGAAACAACCCATCTAGCAAATAATCCTAAATAATCCTAAGCCCGTCGTTGTGCTGCTCTCTCCTGTCCCAGGGGTGATGTGGATGTGTCAGCGGTGTGTCAGTACCAGATAGGGGAGGTGAAGAAGGTGTTTGATGGCCCTTATAAGGAGTACAGAGACGCTTCCCAGAGATGGGGACGATACACTGGCACTGTCCCTAGCCCACGGCCCGGAGCGGTGAGTGATGGAGGGAGGGTGGAGGGAGGGAGGGAGGGAGAGGCGTAAGAATAGAGTGACTTGGACAGGGAGAGTCTGGAGAGTGATCAGAGCCAACAAGCAATGCCAGCCTGTCCCGCAACTAACAATGTTCCTTGTTTCTTCCTCTCTCTCTCTCTCTCTCTCTCTCTCTCTCTCTCTCTCTCTCTCTCTCTCTCTCTCTGTTCTCTCCTCTCTGTCTCCTCTCCCCTTTCTTCTTCACGGCGCAGTGTATTACAAGCTGGCATAGGGAGAACGGCTACAACAGCTCTCTTCAGCTACCAGACGCCACCCTCAACTTTGCCAAGAAGCACCCTCTGATGGAGGAGAAGGCTCAGGCTCGCCCCCTACTGCTCACCAAGGGCATCAACTTCACCCGCCTGGCAGTGGACCGGGTCAGCGCCCTGGACACGCGGGCATACAACATGCTCTTCTTAGGCACAGGTAGCTACTGACAGGGCATACAGCATGGGCTAAGAATCTACCCACTGAAGAAGGTCGAGTTAGAAGTTGCCACAGATTCCGAATATTTTTGACCTTACCATCGTTCCTAAGCTTAACCACAATGGAGGAAGCACAAAACAGACTGAGATCAGTGTACTGTTTAAGAACTTAACATACGCAGCATAACAGTATAGGACCACGACAGGTCCCAGATGCCCACTAAAGATGCCCTTAACCACAGATGTAGGATCAGTTTACTTTAACCCCCAATCCTAAGCAAACCCTCCAGCTACATGGCCGGTTGAAGACTGCATGTGGCCTAGGAAGGACACTGCCTGTCGGGAGACAATGACTTTCATAAATAACATACAGTACATCCAACTGCAGTAGCTACTTCCCATTAAGTAGCCTACTACTTCTAATTCCACTCACTGCAGTGCAGTGCAGAGTGAATCCCTGACTGTGCCTGCGGTGTGTTGGAGGCCCATGACTGCCAGAGAGACGATGGGCTCAGTAGCTTGGCAGGCCCCCTGCTGCCTTGCTTCACAGCACAAACTCAACGGGGCCCTTGGCACACGTACACACTGCCAATTGGGCTGCGGGCTTGATTAGCTATTAACTGCAGCAGGATGACAGCTGATGCGGAGAGAACAAGTCTGGCGAGGACGGTTAGAAACGGAGAATGGGATTGGGGGATTAGCCGAAAATGCTCTCGACACAGCGAGAGAGGAGCTTGATACGTCATGCATGGTACAGCATTTACGTGTTTGTGTGTGCGAGTGTTTGTGTGTACTTGTGCGTGTGTGTGTTGCTGCTCTGCTCTGTGCCAGGCTCCCGTAGGGTCCAGGGTCAGTCCCTCACATTATCCATGACAGTCCCACTGTGGTGAGGGCAGGAGGCAGGGCAGGTTCAGCACACACAGCAGATCTCTGCTCATAAAAGCGCCATACACCCAGACAGACAGACAAGGTCACACTGCCGGCAGCAGCAGCTCAATTGCCTTTCAAAGCAGGGGATGTAACCTTGATCCTAATATAACCCAAAGAGTAAACGACAGTACAATATTCTGAAATGATGTACCTCTCTTCTCGTCCCACCCACTTTTTTTTCTGCTTTCCTCTTCTCTTTTCCTCCTCTCCTACTCTCTTTTCCTCCCCTCTTTTCTCTCCTGTCCTCCTCTAGCGGACGGCTGGTTACAGAGGGTAGTGATCCTCGGCTCGGAGGCCCATGTGATTGAAGAGATACAGCTGTTTGATTCTCCCCAGCCAGTGGACAGCCTGACCATCTCTCACACCAAGGTAACACTCAACACTAAGCCCAGGGGATTTCCCCATCCCTACATATAGTCCATATAACTAGGCCCGGGAGTTTTCCCTGGCCCTACACCATCATGGACCATCACTAGGGTCAGGGGTTTTCCCCAGCGCTACACATAGACCATCAAGTTGTACTCGTACATCAAGCTGCCTCACACTACAGAAACAGGAGGTTGGGTCCTGCCCTATGGGCTGTTCTGAGTTTACTTACACACAGACCATCACTGGACCAGGAGTATTCCCTGATCATGTGACACAACTAGGAAAGACTCCAGGCCCTACTCATCAGCATTATGCCCTCACATGTCTGAGTGTCACCACTCTGTTTCACTGGCATTACATTCACATGCTGATCCTTATCTAATTAAACCAGGCTTTTCCTGGCCAACTATTTCATAACAAGCTTTGCTCTCTAGCCAAACAGAGAAAGAGGGAGGGAAAACAAAATGTTATTGTAATTGAGAGTGATTATCCCATTATCTCCGCTGCCCTCTGTCTGACTTGTTCTTTTTCTGTTTCTCCCATCCTCCTCAACTATCTCTATCTCCTCCCTCTCTTTTTCCCCCTCTCGTCTCTCTCTCAACCCCCTATCTCTCTCCCTCTGTCTCTGTCTGCCTATGTCTGCAGAAGTACTTGTACATTGGCTCACGTTCAGAAGTGCTCCAGCTTCCCTTGGCTAACTGCAGCCGCTATCAGTCGCAGCCAGACTGCCTTCTGTCCCGGGACCCCTACTGTGCCTGGGACAGTGACGGTCGCGCCTGTGTCCGCATCGACCTCCACCGCGGGTGAGCATGCCTGCCTCTCCCCTCCACTCCCCCTCTGCCCCTGCTCAGTGCTTCTGACTCCCCCTCTTCTACTTGGCCCCTCTTTTGCGCTGCCCCTGCTCAGTGGGCTGGGTCCACCTGTGCTAGCAGCAGCTCAGTGGAGGCCAGTAGCAAAAAAAAACATGTTCTCTGTGCTCTCTGTTCCACAGGTCTACCTCCTCCCTATCCCAGGATCTGATGCTGGACAGATTCAGCAGGGGCAAAGCCAAGTTTGACAAGCCTGTGGCCATCCCCAGCCCTGGTGAGTAGGAGAGAAACTGGACTGGTGGCCCCTTGTGGCAATAACTGGTCACTACAGTTGTCATTTTTTTATAGTTATTGAATGGCTTTGAGCTTAGAATTTAGTAATTGAATCAAGTTTAATTCAGTTGAGTTGAACTAAGTGAATTGAACTGAATTGAGATTAATTGAACTTAGAGTTCAGGAATTAAACATCTTGGCTAACACATACCCTCTCTCTCTCTCCCAGACAACGCTCGACTGAGAAATGTGACAGTAGTGGTGGAATCAGACATGGTGCTGCCCTGCCAGCTGGTGTCCAACCTGGCCCAGCCCTCCTGGCTCCTCAATGACCGGGAGCTGCAGCTAGGAGACGAGGAGGCCGGGGGGCTACGCTTCGACCGGGCCCTGAAGGCTCTGGTGGTCCCCAATGTGATGCCGGTGCACGCAGGACGCTACGTGTGCTACTCGGAGGAGCAGGGGGTTAAGTTTCAGACGGTGCGCTACCAGGTGTCGGTGGTGGCCAGTTCTCCTGTGGTCATGGCAGCCCGGGCCCCTGACGGCAGCATGGGTCTGTTCTGGGTGCTGGTTATCACCCTGGGGGCCGCTTGTCTACTACTACTGGTGGTAGCTCTGTATCTGAGGAGGCGTTTGAAGCTGGCCATAGGTAAAGGAGCGGAGATGAAGCCCCTGGAAAGCACCTTGGTCTACCCCATCACCCTGCCCAAGGAGCCACCTACCTTCGTGCCCAGCAAGATGCCCAGCGACGAGGACCGCTTCTGGGAGACGGGCGCCAACTACTACTACTCAGACGGCTCGCTGAAGATCGTTCCCCGGCCACGCCCTGTGCCCCAGCAGCCAGTCTCACCACCACGCCCCCACGGCGTCTCCCAGCGCCATCCCCGGCCAGCCCATCCACTCCCCCAGCCGGCTCAGCCTCACCAACATCAGGGGCTCCGGCAGCAACGGCTACATCCGCCTTAACCTGAGCTCGGCCGGGGAGGATCGGGTTAGCGGGGGTGGTTCTGGTGGAGGAGGGCTGGGGCTGGGGCTGAGCGGGGGCGGGAACGACTATTCCAGCCCCTTCAAGGAGGAGCTGCGTCGGACCCTGCAGCAGAGGAGCGTGCTGCCTGATGCCAACCCTGAAGAGTCGTCTGTGTAGCAGCAGTCGTCTTTCTCCACGCCCGTTGTAATGAAAAAAGAAAAGAAAAAATAGACAACGAACGGCAACTAACCTACCTCCCTCCTTTAGAGGACGCCTCTCTCTCTCTCTCTCTCTGCCAGTGCTCATTTGGCTGACTCTGTGACTGGTGACAGATGTTTTTTTGGCACACAGCATGTGATGTGACACACACCAACCGTTCCTCAGCATCCTCTCCTGTTATTGTGTTCCATACGCCACACTGACTGTCACACTTTTACCTTCTTCGCCAGTTTAACTTGCTTTCACTGTGCAAATCCCGAGCTGTGTAAATTCGGTATTTAAAGACAATTGAACTCAGAGAGGCTACACCTCAAACAAATGGAGAGATTTCCTGAGAGAACCTCTTCAGGATTAGAGACGACCAAGAACTCATGACAAGGTTGTAGCTTCAGGGCTAAACCAATAGAGTTGACTGACTGAACGATGGAGGAGCTGGCTTGCCTTTTTTCTGTTCTGTTGTGGACTTTTTTGCTTGCTGCACTTAACATGGGAGTAAGAAAGTCGATTTTGTATTTGTGAGCAAAGAGAGTGAGAGAGTCGCATAAAAGACAAATTAATCCCAAAAGCATGACGACAATCACGTTCCCCTCTCAGGGAGTAAAACCTGGGAAGGAAAGAGTGGGATAAAGGGAGAGAAAATGAAGTGAGTTTTGTTTGAAAGACATGGGGGGTTTACATGAAGGACAAACTCTTAATTAGACTTTCTCGGCTCAATTTGTACTTTTTTCACATTGTCAGTCTTTCCTCTGAGAAAGTCTTCAACCCCTGCCACATTGATATATTGTGACAATTTAAATTAAGACATTTCTATGTGTTCTTTTTCTATGTCTTACGGACTACGGAAGCGACAAATAGAGACCAATGGCTTTAAAGCGCCTCTCTGTGAATGAGAATGTGATGGAAGCACGTACAAACTTCTCCTATCCCTGCACAAAGTAGATATCTCCCCAAATAACCTCCACACTAGTTAATACATTTTAGCACTACCTTTACAATAACTACACTACACATTTACACAAGTGGTTGATGGAATTTAAACCCATTCTCATACTTATACACTTCCTTGTGATATGGTTATGGACATGTCTGACTGCAGTGGATGTCTCAACAAGTGCTTTACATAGTATGTTTGTGTCTGGGCGGGGGTGGTGGCGAGTTGAATGCCAGAAGGACCTCCCTCCCTGCACCGCCCTGAATGCCAGACCTGGTGGATGTACTAGTGTGTCCTGGAGGGGACGGAGCAGCACTGTACCTGGACACGCCCTTTAACCACTTATTTCCCTAAACCCCACCCACCTACCTAATGACGTCCAGAGAATGACCTGGCGCCACTGTGGAAAGCCTGAACACAGAGAGAAGGATGGACACTCAACTGTAAACACACACGGCCTCTGCTGTTGGAGGGACAAGCAGACAACAGATGGAAGATAGATGAATGGCCTGTGACATACCAACGGCTCCAGAGAGCAATCAGAGGTATGGCTCTCTCTCTCTCTCTCTCTCTCTCTAAAAGCCTACAGACACACAAAGATTCTAGCCAGGCCCAAGATCTGTTTGTGCTGTCATGCCGACTCCTAGGTCACTGTTATGGCTTGGCGTGAACAATTCTGGAACTAGCCTAAGAGACACCCTAAGACCTAGCCAGAAAAATAAGTGTCACGATCAATAGTTTTACAGCCTTTGAGATGAAACATAGTCGTTTTATTATGCTGCATCATCCCTACTCTCATGGAAGTGGCCTTGCATATACAATTATCACTATGTGTGCCCACTCTAACATGTTAGTTTTCCCCTTCCTGTGCTTTGTCTTCCAGGGGTGGCTGTGTGACACATCTGCAGGGACAAGAGAACAACACAATACAAAGAAAGGATCAAAAGGATGACAACGTTTCTTTCTTTCTCTCCACAATGTAGACTAGAGACAGCGGAATGGGGATGTAGAATATTGCAACGATCCCTGGGTTGAAGAGGTACTTACTTACTTGGCCATCAGTGGTTAGTTCATCCTAATGTTGCATGACCTTCTCTGCAAATGTACTGTACACATCTCCGATAACATGATCATAATTGTAAAAGAAGTGTATCATGTTTCAAACTTTTGCCTACACTGATGTTCTCTAGAAGAAAATAATATATGGTTAGAGTTGTTAAGGACTTCTTCATGAATACATCTTCTTAACATGTTTTATTTTGCCATGCCTCTTCACCTTCAGATAAGCCAAAGTAGACTGCAGTTGCTTTTTTTTAAACATTATTATTTAATATTATTTTATTATTCCACTATGATATTTAAATTTCAACAGACCGTCCAACTTCACTTCAAAGAACTCTCATGTCTAGAACTTTCCTGTACATTTTATTTAGAGCTTAATCTTTTCAGAAGGCAAAATGTTTGTGGCTGGTCAACATCCTGTTTACATGTCGGTAGTAATCTACTGAAGCTTATCCCTGATTCCCTAGCTCAAGCACAGCAACCTCCTTAAAACCAAATGATAACTCATCATTTGATGATCTAAGGTTTGATACTAAATCTTAAATATTTATAGATGCCTTTAATTTGAAAATATGTACGTTTTAATATGTTACCAAGCACTGGTTCAGACACTTAACCATCTATTACGCATGAACAGCTACAGGAGCTGTTAAGATTGGTATAGATATTTATCTGATTTGTCTACCAATGGACATTATGTCTGATAAGTCATAAAACTGTCTTAAAAGAAAGTTATCCATCAAACTCACAGAAGGGATGTAGGCTAAAGCTACCAAAATAAATATTTGCATGTGTGACCTGTGTGTAACAATTCTGGATATAGATATTATTACAATATACCTGTCAAAAACAATGCCTTCCACAGTCTTCTCAAGGCTTTTGATTCTGCTGTTATTCAATATTATTATTGTTATATTATCACTATTATTCATGGTTTCCTTTTTGGCTTTAAGTTGCAACGGTTCCTCTGCCTGTTTGTTCACAATCTTTTGTTTGTTTTTTAAAGGATGTTAAGTAACTTATTTCGCTTGTACAAACATGTCGATATTTATTATCATTGTACATATGTCCTTATTTTTTATATGTGTATATATACATGAATAAAAGTAGAGATCTACTCAAATTGTGTATGTGTGTGCTGGTGGTTCCTGCAAATGGGTATAATCAAACCAAGAGTATGGGTGTAAGCATAAACATCTCTGTTATCCAACATCCAAGGGGACAACATTATACATGCTGCAAATGAAAATCGGAGTGTGCTTCAACTCATTAGTGAGATAGCTGCCTGAGCATGCAGTGCGTTAGTGGCAGAATGTGCAAAGGATGTAGTCGTATACTCTCACTAATTGAAACAAGTAGCTATGGGAAGAGCTTTACCAGCGGTGAAATATAATTAACAGGAAACAAACATCACAAACATATTATGTAAGAACTCAAGTAAGATACCTCGTTAAAGATTCTTTATCGCACAGGGGAATTATAATGATGAAATAAGGTCTTCATGAAGAAGCAGAGACAATTTCTAACATCTCAAAGAAGGATGACTGGCCCTGTCCTTTTGGAGTCCTTTAAAAAAAAGAAATTCGATTAGGCCTGATATTAGGCCCAAGCTTATTTTTATAATATTTTATTTAGCCTCTGTCGCAGACTTGAACCTCACCTTGAGCGAAGCCTGGGAGCCAAGGCTATATTCTATTAGGCTTGATTCTATTTTAGTAGGCCAGATATACAGCCTATTAATCTATTGTATTAGGCCTATTCTTTCTCCTGTTTCAAGGCCTGCATTACCATGTCTAGCACTCATTCAGTCTCCTCTTCCCTGTTCACGTTGTGCCTGCTGCTTGCCTGTATGCCTGGTGCTAGCGAGGCCACATGCTCTCAGTGTGCCAGACAGACAGACCCAGCTGTGGAGAGAGAGGGGTGGGAGTGTGACGTCACGGTGTACACAGCTGGGTCACAGAGAACTGCTTAAACCCCTATTTATAGGTCACCAACGATGGCTATGTCATCTCATCACACTCACATGCACACACGGACATGCACACACACACACACACACACACACACAGGCAACAGAGTGAGTGAAAGAGAGAGAGAGAAGGAGGAATAGGAAGGAGGTAGACTGTAGGTATACTGTATAGGGAGCGTCAGAGGGACAGAAAGTGGTGTAAAGTACCTAACTAAAAATACTTTAAAGTACTACTTATGTCGTTTTTTGGGGGTATATGTACTTTACTTTACTATTTATATTTTTGATTAATTTTACTTCACTACCTTCCTTGTGAAAATATTGCCCCTGGCTTTCCGTAAATTTTAAAAACAAGAAAATGGTGCCGTCTGGTTTGCTTAATATAAGGAATTTGAAATTATTTATACTTTTACCTTTGATACTCAAGTATATTTTAGCAATTACATTTAGTTTTGATACTAAAGAACATTTTAAACCAAATACTTTTAGACTTTTACTCAAGTAGAATTTTACTGGGTGACTTTTACTTTACTTGAGTCATTTTCTATTAAGGTATCTTTACTTTTACTCAAGTATGACAGTTGGGTACTTTTTCCACCACTGGGGACAGATAGTAATGAGAGGAAGGACACAGTAGGCCTACATAGTTTTTTCTGAAGAGATTTTCCTCAACCCTGCATCAACGTCCTTGGTCTTGCATTCAGACAAATACTACAGCTACACTTTTAGAAGAAAAAGGGTTCCATGGGGACAACCGAATAACAATTTTAGGTTCTAGTTAGCACATTTTTTTCTAAGAGTGTAGTCACACAAACTCTCCCCTCCGTTTGGAGGTAAATAAAGATTCTTGTGAGGTGACTGCAACCTGTGTCTGACAGATTGGATGTTGGAGGCAATTATCAGGTCAATTGTCAACGAGGGGGGGAACTGTATTTGTGTGAGTAGCAGCAGCAGAGACCGAGTAGGGGCCCACCAGAGTATCCCAAAGCCTTTGGACTACTACCAGAGGGTCCAATTAATCTTACCAAATGAATAGGCAATGTGAGGCAACGTTTTAACACAAAGATGAGCTTTGATTTTGGGAAGACGTTGGGAAACTTGGGAATGGATGATCTGTTCCTACACCAGTGCGCAAGAAAAAATATTATCTACAAAGATAATTTAAATGGAAAGTAATGTTATGTTCGCCTCTTCCTCTTTGCTAGCGTAGGAACAAATTTTCGAGCACTAAAACAGATGGGATTCATTGGATATTCGAGAGACACGTGACATGTGCTTTCACATTTATTGGCCAGTTCGTATGAAGTTAGATCATTTTGTAGAATACGAAATAGTGCCCAAATGTCTATAACTATCGATTTATATCCGTATTTTGATCAGTTTTAACGAAAATGTTTTTGAATTTGGTTTTGAGTTTGTTTAACGTACATGTAATGATTTTGTTGGACATTTTAACGTTTACCAACATTTGTTTAGGTCGCGGAAGGATCTTCGTGCCACAGCTACGGTGAGTGGTGCGAAATTTGAAAATTACACTAGCATGGACTAGCTAGCAAGCATGTTAGTTAGCTGGAAAACGTTTTTTTATTGTAGTAATTTAACTGGTATGTTTAGCTAAGTCTAGTTGGATTCATAAGGGTGGATATTGTAGCGTTTCTAAAAAAAAAACATTCTTATTAAGGTAAGATGCTGTCGACAAGATACAGTTAGCCAGTTTGTAACATAGCAAACGGTTAAATGTGAACTTGTAGCTAACTTCAGAGTTGGTTTATACAAGTTGTAAGTGGCTTTGTAAGCTTTTTGTATGTGTTTGTTTGATGCATAGTGTCAATAACGTGCAAGCCACAAATGCCTGTCGCATAATAAACCACTTGTTTTAGTGTGTGATCGTCAGTCGTTGCTTGTTTTGTCAGCTTTGCCTTCCTTGAATGCGTTAATGATCGACAGTTAACAGCAGTTGGGTGATCTCTAATTCAGGTGACAGACCCCACTGAAGTCGATTGGAATCCTTTCTGTTGTAACTAGGTAAGTAAGATCATGGCCAGTTCAGAGCTGAAAATGGACAACGTTGAGGGAACTGACACCTTGAATGAGCTGGAGGCCTCTTGTCCTCCTCTGAGCAACATCACAACACCCTTGGAATTATCCCAGCTCACACCCTCCCAACTGGATATCTCCCCTCCGAGCTTCACGCCATCTTCTGACGTCAAAGGTAATTCAGACATTGAAGACGTTAGCCAGTACCACTGCTCTCTCTCTCTCTCTGACGTTACCCTGTATCTAATCAACTCGTTATTGTAACCGGAAACACACATTTTCCTAGACAATGTAACGTTATGTAACGTAAGTCTACACAGTGCTTTGTCAAGAGATGCAATAAAATCTTAGTTTTTCTGAACTTAGAATGTCCTCATAAATGGTGCATCTATTGTCTTTCCCCAGAGAAATCTCGCTTGGCTCAGCTGAAGGCTAAGCGGAGGTCCAATGTTGGGGCACGGGGTTCACCAGAGACTAACTCCCTTATCCGCTACATAGCCCAACAGAGGATGAAAACTCCCCCCACAGCCACACAGGTGAGATGTTTGCTCATGCATGATCATACTCAAAGATTGTGCAATAAAAATACTGTAGGTAGTGCACTGTAGAAAAAGTTGCTCTAGGACTGCTTGTGTTAATCTAAGTTGGAGCTAGCAATGCTCCTAGCCAGAGTCATTTCAATTCATGACATAGGCCTATAAGCTGTCTCTTGCTACAATGTATCTGTAATTTGTCAAACCGCTTGGTTTGAAACCAAGAATTAGAACCAATGAATTAGAAATGGTGTGTTTATCATGTCTTTCTCTTCATAGCCTACCCAAGCCAGATCCTTCTCTCCCAGATTCCCCTCTACTCTAAAGCAGAAGATGGCTATTTTCCAGAGCATAATGGCTGTGGAGGAGAATGAGAATGAAATGGTGCCACAACAGGACAATCACACCGGGGGATGCATCAAGACAAGAGATTTTCTGTCTGGTGGTTAGTCTGCTTCAGTGACAAAGGCGAAATAATTTATTAATCATTTTTCAACTAGTTAGAATTTGAAGGAAATGTTGAAGTTTTGATATATTTGTTATTACTTTGAGGGAATGGAGAAACATCCAGATACTACAGATTGCCAGTTTTAGTATCTTCTACATGAGTTTTATTTTTTTATTTCACCTTTATTTAACCAGGTAGGCAAGTTGAGAACAAGTTCTCATTTACAACTGCGACCTGGCCAAGATAAAGCAAAGCAGTTCGACACATACAACAACAGAGTTACACATGGAGTGAAACAAACATACAGTCAATAATACAGTAGGAAAAAAACAAATCTATATACAATGTGTGCAAATGCGGTAGGATAAGGAACACAAGGCAATAAATAGGCCATGGTGGCAAGTAACTACAGTATAGCAATTTAACACTGGAATGGTAAATGTGCAGTAGATGAATGTGCAAAGTAAAAATACTGGGGTGCAAAGGAGCAAGATAAATAAATGAATACGGTATGGGATGAGGTAGTTGGTTGGGCTATGTACAGGTGCAGTGATCTGTGAGCTGCTCTGACAGCTGGTGCTTGAAACTAGTGAGGGAGATAAGTGTCTCCAGTTTCAACGATTTTTGTAGTTCGTTCCAGTGATTGGAAGGAAAGGCGGCCAAAAGAGGAATTGGCTTTGGGGGTGGCCAGTGAGCTATACCTGCTGGAGCGAGTGCTACGGGTGGGTGCTGCTATGGTTACCAGCGAGCTGAGATAAGGCGGGGCTTTACCTAGCAGGGACTTGTAGATGACCTGGAGCCAGTGGGTCTGGCGACGAGTGTGTAGCGAGGGCCAGCCGTCTAGAGCATACAGGTCGCAGTGGTGGGTAGTATATGGGGCTTTGGTGACAAAGCGGATGGCACTGTGATAGACTGCATCCAGTTTGCTGAGTAGAGTGTTGGAGGCTATTTTGTAGATGACATCGCCGAAGTCGAGGATCGGCAGGATAGTCAGTTTTACTAGTGCAAGTTTGGCAGCATGAGTGAAGGATGCTTTGTTGCGAAATAGAAAGCCGATTCTAGAACTAATTTTGGATTGGAGATGTTTAATGTGAGTCTGGAAGGAAAGTTCAGAGCTGTAGTTATATTCTGGGCTGTAGTTGTTTATGGGTATTGTCTTATCTCTCAGATGGCTGGAGCTGTGATGATGGCAGTGGTGGGAAGGAGAACAAGACCCCAGTGAGCCAGCCTCCCTTTCCAACTCCACCACCCAGTAAGGGGCGCTGCACAGCAGTCCCCAAGGGGGAATGTGTGGAGGAAATTGGCAAGGCCAACACTCCTGTCCTCAAACGCACCAGCGCCATACTGAAGCAGCAACAAAACAATGAGGTGACCTCACCACACACGCACCAAACATTTCTCTGTACTTTTAATGACAAATATAACTTGGCCAACCATTCAGCATCTGTTGGTGTGTTTTTTGTTGTTGTGACTTAGGCTTGTACATGTTGATCAACTGGTAAGAAATATAGTGCTTATTTAAACTAGGTGTCTTTTACTATTAACTATTCTACTGTGGCCACAATGTTCTGACGTCCACTAAACCCACCATGACCCTCTACCCCAGGTTGCAGTTGTCCAGAACAAGGACCATCATCCAGCTCTCACTGTAACACCCGGCGCACAGCCACAGCCCCAGAATGGTACTGAGCTCTGTGGTGAGCTAGAACGCACTAGTGTGTCCCTGCCACCAGCCCTGCATACTAATGCTGTGTCCCAGCCCCAGTCCTCTCCTCTAAAGCAGATTTGTACTCCCACCAAGGAGGAGCAGGACCAGGTAAGATACCACCAGGCTTTATCTACACCAAATATGTGTCCCAACTGGCACCTTATTCCCTATATAGTGCACTACTTTTGACCAGCGCCCTGTCCCTGGTCAAATATAGTGAACTATATAGGGTGCTGTTTGGGACACAACCCAACACCCCAGCCTCCTCTCCTCTGTCTGTGAAGTCCTCACAGCTCTTTTCTTTTTACCTTTATTTTACTAGGCAAGTCAGTTAAGAACAAATTCTTATTTTCAATGACGGCCTAAGAACAGTGTGTTAACTGCCTGTTCAGGGGCAGAACGACAGATTTGTACCTTGCCAGCTCGGGGATTTGAACTTGCAACCTTTCGGTTACTAGTCCAACACTAACCAATAGGCTACCCTGCCTGCAGAGCACACAACTGCTATTCTCACCCCATGTTTCTGCCTGGCTCTCAAAAATTCTGTTTGGTTCCATCTCACTCAACAGGAGTGCTCCTTTGAAGTCCACAGCCCCAGCCAACCTCTGGTTGTGCATTCAGGACCAGACAGGACAAATCTGTCCCCGCTGTTTGCCATTCCATCTCTTCTGGAGATGAACCCCACAGGTAAATACACTATATGCTGCTCTCCTCTCTGTGCTTTGAAGCCCAGTGCACTTATTTCCATGACTGATTTAAACTAGTTTTCTCACACTCTCTTGTCCCTCTGCAGCAGACACATGGTAAGCAATATGTTTGGAATATGGAATCGCAATAAAATCCCAGTATCAAATCACAAGACTTTGGAATTTTGATATTTGCAGTACATATCTTATCGGCACCTACGTATCATGGTGATAATATATCATGAGGTCCCTAGCAGTTCCAAGCCTTAGTGTAACTGACGATTTATGGATGAATACCGTCATGAAAATAAAATAACCGTTATACAGTACCAGTCAAAAGTTTGGACATTTATTCATTCAAGGGTTTTCTTTATTTTTTACTATTTTCTACATTGTAGAATAATAGTGATGACAAACTATGAAATAACACATATGGAATCATGTAGCAACCCCCCAAAATTTGAGTTTCTTCAAAGAAGCCACCCTTTGCCTTGATGACAGCTTTGTACATTCTTGGCATTCTCTCAACTAGCTTCATGAGGTAATCACCTGGAATGCAGGTGTCTTGTTAGTTAATTTGTGGAATTTCTTTGCTTATTAATGTGTTTGAGACAATCAGTTGTGTTGTGACAAGGTAGGGGTGGTATACAGAAGGTAGCCCTATTTGGTAAAAGACCAAGTCCATATTATGCAACTCAAATAAATGTTATTTCATAGTTTTGATGTCTTTACTATTCTACAATGTAAAAAAATAAGAAATAAATTGAATGAGTAGGTGTGTCCAAACTGTTGACTGGTATTTATTTTTTATTTAACTAAGCAAGTCCGCTAAGAACAAATTCTTATTTACAATGACAGCCAAACCCGGACGACGCTGGGCCAGTTGTGCGCCACACTATGGGACTATCACGGCCGGTTGTGATACAGCCTGGCTACAGACTGGTACTGTGTATATGCATACATAAACGCAACATGTAAAGTGTTGGTTTCATGAGCTGAAATAAAAGATCCCAGAAATATTGTGCACAAATTTGTTTACGTTCATGTTAGTGAGCATTTCTCTTTCACCAAGATAATTCATCCACCTGACATGTGTGGCATATAAAAAAAGCTGATTAAACAGCATGATCATTACACAGGCACCTTGTGCTGGGGACAATAAAAGGCCACTCTAAAATGTGCAGTTTTGTCACAACACAATGCCACAGATATCTCAAGTTTTAAAGGAGTCTACTGCAGGAATGTCCATCAGAGCTGTTGCCAGAGAATTTAAGGTTCATTTCTCCACCATAAGCTTCCTCAACTGTCGTTTTAGAGAATTTTGCAGTACGTTCAACCGGCCTCACAACCACATGTAATCATGCCAGCCCAAGACCTCCACATCCGGCTTCTTCACCTGTGGGATCGTCTGAGACCAGCCACCCGGACAGCTGATGAAATTGGGTTTGCACAACTGAAGAAACCATCTCAGGGAAGCTCATCTACGTGCTCGTCATCCTGACTGCAGTTTGATGTCGTAACCGACATCATCAGTGGGCAAAGGCTCACCTTTGATGGCCACTAGCACGATGGAGAAGTGTGCTCTTCAGTGATGAATCCCGGGTTTCAACTTTACCGGGCAGATGGCAGACCGTGTCGTGTGGGCGAGTGGTTTGCTGATGTCAACGTTCTGAACAGTGCCCAACGGTGGGGTTATGGTATGGGCATACATAAGCTACGAACAATGAACACAATTGCATTTTATCAATGGTAATTTGAATGCACAGACATACCGTGATGAGGTCCACAGCCTCCACTACATGTCACCCATTGAGCATGTTTGGGATGCTCTGGATCAACGTGTACGATGACATGTTCCTGTTCCCGCCAATATCTAGCAACTTTGCACAGCCATTGACGAGTGGGACAACATTCCACAGGCCACAATCAACAGCCTGATCAACTCAATGTGAAGGAGATGTCGCGCTGCATGAGGCAAATAGTGATCTCACCAGATACAGACTGGTTTTCTGATCCACACGCCTACTTTTTTTATGGTATCTGTGACCAATCGATGCATATCCGTATTCCCAGTCATATGAAATCCATAGATTAGGGCCTAATGAATTTTCAATTGACTGATTTCCTTCATATGAACTGAAGCTCAGTAAATTATTTTGAAATTGTTGCATTTATTTTTGTTCAGTGTATAGACTGTGCCTTCAAAGTATTAACACCCCTTGACTTTCTCCACATTTTGTGTTACAGCCTGAGATTTGTTACTGGCTTAAACACAATACCCCACAATATCAAAGTGGAATTGTGTTTACAAATTAATTACAAATGAGAAGCTGAAATGTCTTGAGTCAATAAGTACTCAACCCCTTTTTTGTTATGACAAGCCTTAATAAGTTCAGGAACTACTCCTAATAAGTTGCATGGACTCTGTCTGCAATAATAGTGTTTTGAATGACTGCCCCACACACAATTATCTGTAAGGTCTCTCAGTTGAGCAGTGAATTTCAAACACAGATTCAACCACACAGATCAGGGAGGTTTTCCAATGCCTTGCAAAGAAGGGCACCTATTGGTAGATGGGTAAAAATAAATAAAGCGGTAGGCATTGAATGTGCCTTTGAGTATGGTGACGTTATTACCCTTTGGATTCTGTATCAATACTCAGTCACTACAAAGATAAAGGTGTCCTTCCTAACTCCGTTGCCGGAGAGGAAGGAAACCGCTCAGGGATTTCACCATGAGGCCAATGGTGACTTTAAAACAGTTTCACAATTTAATGGCTGTGATAGGAAAAAATGGAGGATGGCTCAACAACATTGTAACTACTCCACAATACTAACATAATGGACCGAGTGAAAAGGAATCCTGTACAGAATCCTGTTTGCAACAAGGCACTAAAGTAAAACTGCAAAAAAAAATTGATTGGCAAAGGAATTACCTTTTTTGTCATGATTACAAAGTTATGTTCAGTGCAAATCCAATACAACAGATTATTGAGTACACTGCAGTTGCTTACCAAGAAGACAGTGAATGTTCCTGAGTGAAAGTAAGTTTTTTTTTTTTTTTTTTTTTTTACTGTAATATACTTGGAAATCTATGGCAAGACTTAAATGGTTTTTGAGAAATGATGAACAACTAATTTGACTGAATAGATGGATATCTATCAGTTGAAGTCTGAAGTTTTGCATACACCTTAGCCAAATACATTTAAACTCTGTTTTTCACAATTCCTGACATTTAATCCTAGTAAAGATTCCCTGCCTTAGGTCAGTTAGGATCACCACTTTATTTTAAGAATGTGAATTGTCAGAATAATAGTAGAGAGAATGATTTATTTCAGCTTTTATTTCTTTCATCACATTCCCAGTGGGTCAGAAGTTTACATACACTCAATTAGTATTTGGTAGCATTGCCTTTAAATTGTTTAACTTGGGTCAAATGTTTTGGGTAGCCTTCCACAAGCTTCCCACAATAAGTTGGGTGAATTTTGTCCCATTCCTCCTGACAGAGCTGGTGTAACTGAGTCAGGTTTGTAGGCCTCCATGCTCGCACATGCTTTTTCAGTTTTGCCCACAAGTCTTCTATAGGATTGAGGTCAGGGCTTTGTGATGGCCACTCCAATACGTACATTTTGTTGTCCTTAAGCCATTTTGCCACAACTTTGGAAGTATGCTTGGGGTCATTGTCCATTTGGAAGACCCATTTGCGACTAAGCTTTATCTTCCTGACTGATGTCTTGGGATGTTGCTTCAATATATCCACATAATTTTCCTACCTCATGATGCCATCTATTTTGTGAAGTGCACCAGTCCCTCCTGCAGCAAAGCAACCCCACAACATGATGCTGCCACCCCCGTGCTTCACGGTTGGTCTTATTCGCCTTGCAAGCCTCCCCCTTTTTCCTCCAAACATAACGATGGTCATTATGGCCAAACAGTTCTATTTTTGTTTAATCCGACCAGAGGACATTTCTCCAAAAAGTACGACCTTTGTTCCCATGTGCAGTTTCAAACCGTAGTCTGGCTTTTTTATGGCAGTTTTGGAGCAGTGACTTGCTGAGTGGCCTTTCAGGTTATGTTGATATAGGACTCGTTTTACTGTGGATAGATACTTTTGTACCTGTTTCTTCCAGCAGCTTCACAAGGTTCTTTGCTGTTGTTCTGGGATTGATTTGCACTTTTTGCACCAAAGTACGTTCATCTCTAGGAGACAGAACGCATCTCCTTCCTGAGTGGTATGACTGCTGCGTGGTCCCATGGTGTTTATACTTGCGTACTATTGTTTGTACAGATGAACGTGGTACCTTCAGGCAGAACCAGACTTGTGGAGGTCTACAATTTTTTTTTCTGAGGTCTTGGCTGATTTCTTTTGATTTTCCCATGATGTCAAGCAAAGAGGCACTGAGTTTGAAGGTAGGCCTTGAAATACATCCACAGGTACACCTCATTTTGGAATTGGAAATGGGATTCAGTGAATTTTATAAATGAAATAATCTGTCTGTAAACAATTGTTGGAAAATTTACTTGTGTCATACACAAAGTAGATGTCCAAACCGACTTGCCAAAACAATAGTTTGTTAACAAGAAATTTGTGGAGTGGTTGAAAAACGAGTTTTAATGACTTCAACCTAAGTGTATGTAAACATCCGACTTCAAGTGTGTGTGTGTGTGTGTGTGTGTGTGTGTGTGTGTGTGTATATCTATATCAAAATTATGGGCATGGGTGTGTATATGTATGTAAATGAGACATTTCTGTATTTAATTTTCAATTAATAAATCACTGTCAGTATGGGGTATTTGTGTGTAGATTGGTGAGAATTATTCATTTTAATCCATTTTGAAATACGTCCAACAGCGTGTAATAAGTCTAGGGGTATGAATACTTTCTGAAGGCACTGTCAAATGTTTTGGGGCAGTGGCTCTAAGTGACTGCTTATGTCGCATGGTCCTATTTGGCTCAGTTGGTAGAACATGGAGCTTGTAAAGGATAGTGGATTCAATTCCCAGGACCACCCATACGTAAAATGTATGCACTCATGACTAAGTTTCTTTGGATAAAAGCATCTGCTAAATGGCATATTATAAGACTTGGAGCTACACAAGCACAGCAGAAAGTAGTTAGCTTTTAGCAGACACACAAACCCATACCAAGACTCAAAACTAGCAATGTCTAGGGGGGATGAGTACTCCACTAACAGACACCTAAGTTGGAGCTGAATCCAATAGTCTTTCTGTGCTTGGAAATTGTGTGACAAAATCTCCTTCAGTCGAGTGGAATTGAGGAAGTGAATCCGAGCCCAGGTGTTATAGCCAGGAAGGCGGCGCTTCCGAGGGTGGGCTCTGCATTTTTAGTTCAGGTGAATGTGATGTGCATATCATACCGAACAACCGACTGAAATGGAACCGCATTTTTCTGTAAGAGAAGCAGTTTGAATAGAGCTGTTTTGAGTAGGGTCAAGTGATGAGTAAATATTTATTTTTCCTTTTAGATGAAGCTGATTCCTCTGGTGGTAACGTTACCTCAACTGTGAAGAGGAAGAAGCAGGTGCGTTTTGGGATCCTGCTGCCTCCTGAGCTATTTGACAAGAAGCTGCCCCCCAGCACCCCTCTACGGAAGGGGGGCACCCCCGGGCAGGGTCCCAACATCTGTCGGGGTGTCCCAGCTGAGGTCACTGCTGAAGACCCCCCAGGGGACCTCTTTAACCCTGGCCCAGCCAGACTTCAGCAGCCCCTCTCTGACTGGAGCATCCCCACCCCTCACCAGTGGGCCCTGCTGTGGGGAACAGGAGAGCGCTGACACTCAGGGAAAGGTACAAGTCCCTCACTAACACTGTGATTGTGTTATGAAATAAGGGTTGTATTCATTAGGCACCAAACAGAATAAAATGTACTGAAACAGGAAGGGACTACCTGAACGTCCAATAAGGAACTCTTGTTTTCCTTTGCCAAAACATTTAGCTACAGTGTTCCCTAATGAGAACGGACAATCATTGAATTGTTATTCTTGGTAATCCAGCATGTGGGTTAGTTGTTTTTCACCATGGAAATAATGCAGTAATTCTCTGTGCCCTCAGATCCCTTTCCCTTCAATGGAAGATGATGTTGACCGTTCCTTGGACAATGCAGGTTGGTTGTTGAACAGTGATCATGGCTGAGAGGAAGCTATGTTTCTAGTCAAGCTCTGTGTAAAACGTCACATTGTTACTTGATGTACATATTTACAGAGCTGGAGACTCAACCTCTGGATTTGAACTCCGCTTTCCAAAAGGAGGACTCTGTTTGTGAGGCACTGCCAGGTGAGAGAGTCACTTCAGTTGACTCCCACTTCAGATGGATTCTATTTCATCCACCCCCACTGCCCACACCCTCTTTCTCCCTCTCCTCCTAAGCCTCAAGTCATTGATTTACAGTGGTGCCAGTGTGTGTCAAATGAGTCTAAAACGGAAGTGTTTGCTGTAGATGCTGCCCCAGTGCCTGACCCTGCCCTGGACCGTGAACCAGAACCAGACGCCCCTGCCACAGCCCGCTCTCGCAGCAGAAAGAGAAAGGTCTGTTAACACACCACTCATTCACAGAACAGGATATCCTCATTCCCTCCACTTACACCAATGAGAAGATGATCTCTGGACTAATGTTACTATCGTTTTAATCTTATCTTGATCTGATGATTTAGGGTTAATCTCAATAGAAGATCATGTGAGAATAACGAAATAGATCCTGTCCTAATGCCACCTCTCTCTCGCTCTCTCTCTCACTACCTATTTCTCTCTCTCTCTCCATATCCCCTCACTTTTCTCTGCTCTTTCAGCAACCAGAGGAGGAAAGTAAGCCTGTGAAGAAGAGGTCGTTGCGTACGGCTGCCAAGTCTGCCTGTGGGAGGATGAAGGTCAGTCTGGGCTCTGCTCATCACTTTACTTTCTTAGCGACTTATGATATTACACGCTGTGGCTGTGGATAGTACAGCGAGTTAAGCCTCGGAGGTATTACATAGAACGAGCTACTTGCCTCGTTCTAAACTTCCTGTTATTTAGCCACAGTCAATCTGCCTTCTTCACGTTCAAGGGATTTAGGTGATTTTGAGCAAGAACAAACTATATTTAGAAGAAGGTGGTGTTTTGAGTGCTTGTGGGATTTACTTTAGTTCTGAACACGAAAGGAATGAGCTTTTTCAAGGGGGCCAAAGAAGGAAGTCTACTGTGATTGTTGTGATAACTGTATCCCTCAGAGGTGACCGTAAAACAATATCAAAACATAAACGAGAAGAGGTGCACGGTTGTAAGGGTGGGCAAACCAGCTTGGGTATTCATGATGTTTGTGTTTCTCCAGAACTCAGCAAAGCGTGGCTTTGGGAAGAAGGAGGTAAACCACTCTCTGTACGGGAAGAGAGCCTACGCATCCAAGAACCCCAACCTCAGCCCAATCACGGAGAACCTGTCCTCCCTCAGTTGCTCCCCCACCCCTCGACACCCCCACACCCGCAGACACACAGGTAAGCACGCCACTGTTAGGCTCTGTTTTGATTACCCAGGAAGGAACATTCCTTCCTTGAACTAATCATTGATCAAATATGATTGGATTGGTGAGAGCAAGGCTTCCACTCTGCTGATTTCACTGTATACCTACTAGAGGTCGACTGACTGCTTTTTCAACGCCGATACCAATTATTGGAGGACCAAAAATAGCCGACATCGATTAATCGGCCAATTTGTTCTTTTTTTTTTGTGTGTGTGTGTGTGTGTGTGTGTGTGTGTAATAATGACAATTACAACAATTCTGAATAAAAATCTATTTAGTATCAAGTAAATAATGAAATATGTTCAATTTGGTTTAAATCGGGCAAAAACCCAGTGTTGGAGAAAGCTTTTTTACATGGCACATATTGCACAACGTTTTAAGTTCCTTGTTCAGAACATGAGAACAAGCTGGTGGTTCCTTTTAACATGAGTCTTCAATATTCCCAATATTCCCAAAGAGTTTTAGGTTGTAGTTATTATAGGACTATTTCTCTCTATACCATTTGTATTTCATATACCTTTTGACTATTGGATATTCTTATAGGCACTATAGTATTGCCAGCCTAATCTCGGGTGTTGATAGGCTTGAAGTCAAACAGCGCTGTGTGCTTCAAGCATTGCGAAGAGCTGCTGGCAAAGGCAGGAAAGTGCTGTTTGAGTGAATGCTTACGAGCCTGCTGCTGCCTACCACCACTCAGACTGCTCTATCAAATCATAGACTTAATTATAATATACACCCAGAAATACGAGCCCTAGGTCATTTAATATGGTCAAATCCGGAAACTATTGTTTCCAAAACGTTTATTCTTTCAGTGAAATACGGAACCGCTCCGTATTTTATCAAACGGGTGGCATCCATAAGTCTAAATATTGCTGTTACATTGCACAACCTTCAATATTATGTACAATTCTGGCACATTTAATTACGGTCTTTGTTAGGAAGAAATGGTCTTCACACAGTTCACAACGAACCAGGCAGCCCAAATTGCTGCATATACCCTAACTCTGCTTGCACAGAATGCAAGAGTAGTGGCACAATTTCCATAGTTAATATTGCCTGCTAACATACATTTATTTTAACTAAATATGTAGGTTTTTAAAAATCTACTTATGTATTGATTTTAAGAAAGGCATTGATGTTTGGTACATTGGTGCAACAACAGTGCTTTTTTCGAATGCGCTTGTTCAATCACCTGTTTGGCAAAGTAGGCTGTGATGCGATGACAAATTAACAGGCACCGCATTGATTATATGCAACGCACGACTAGTAATATCATCAACCATGTGTAGTTAACTAGTGATTGTGAAGATTGTTTTTATAAGTTTAATGCTAGCTAGCAACTTACCTTGGCTCCTTGCTGCACTCGCGTAACAGGTGGTCAGCCTGCCACAATGTTTCCTAGTGGAGTGCAATGTAACCGGCGTCCAAAAATGCAGATTACCGATTTGTTATGAGAACTTGAAATCGGCCCTAATTAATCGGTCGACCTCTAGTACCTACACCCACACTCACTCATGAAGACACTGAAGATACACCGCTCAAGTCAAGGCACTGTCCACTCTCACTGACTGACACTTGAAATACAGTCAATAATAGAATGCTGCTACTGTGTATTGTGTAAACATTCTCGCATAGGCCATTCAATCTGACTGGCTGTACTTGGACATGAACCGATTCAACAGTCTGTTGTATTAGTACCTGTAGTCTAGACAGTATTATAGACTGGGTGGTTCAAGCCCTAAATGCCGATTGACTGAAAGCTGTGGTATATCATACTGTATACCATGCTTATGACAACATTTATGTGTACTGCTCTAATTACGTTGGTAACCAGTTTATAATAGCAATAAGGCGCCTCCGGGGTTTGTGGTATATGGCCTATATACCATGGCTAAGGGCTGTATCCAGGCACTCCACTTTGCGCCGTGCCCAAGAACAGCCCATAGCCGTGGTATATTGGCCGTATACCACACCCTCGGGCCTTATTGCTTAAGTAATCCATGCTGTGTGTCCTCCCTCCACAGCCAAAAGAGACTCCAGCCTATTGGAAGATGTCATTAACAGTGACCCAATCACTGGAGTGGTCATGGCTGCAGCCCTGTGGCAAAGCCGCCGGTGCCCCGCGGCCGGTGGGGTCTCACCAGAAGACACCACCTCAGCTGCAGAGCCCTCTGTTGGGCCTTCAGAAGACCGCCAGGCCCCTGTAGGCTTTACCACAGGCCACTCGGGGACTGGGAGAGCAGCACGGGCCGGGAGACGACGGTCAGGTCCAACAAATACCTTCAGAACCAAAGAGCAGAAAGAACCAAGTGTTATTAGAGGAGGTAGAGGGAAAGGCAGGAAAGTGAGTGTTCCTGTTGATGACTGTCTCAGTGAAGAGCAGGTAGACAACACTGATGCTGAACAAGACCCAACAGAAACAAGCCAGGCAGAGGTTTCAGAGTCCAGCCCAGCCAAGCACACAGTACCTGGTGACCGAGAGGGTGAACCTAATGCACAGTTTACCTCAGACCCTGTAGATACGGATCAATGCAATAACACACTACCAGATGCAGGTAGGAGTGGGGGAAGTCCAGTCAGGGCAGACACTACACCCTGCCTTCCTACACATGAGGTTAACGCCACAGTGGCTTCATTAGAGCAGGAGGCAGTGAGCCGTGTAGAACAGAGGCCAAACAAAGGCAAGCAGAGAGGAGAAGCTCGGGGCCCGGGCCGCTCCAGGGGTAGAAGAAGCTCTATACACGCCAGATCATCAGTCGTAGAGGAGAGGGAAGAGGCGCAGGCACCCCAGTCAAACGGTCCAGAGGCAGTGAAGGAGAGCGGGCAGGAGGTGGAGAATGACAGCCACAGATCAGAGATGGAGCAGGGAAGCATTACAGAACAGGCCTTCTTCCGAGACTCCCTCCTTCCCCCCTGGGCACAGGAAGAGTTCAGCATCGATGATGTGCTGCAGCCTCTTCCCAGCAGGGGGCATCGGTCTGTCCGCCGCAGCCTGAGGAACCAGAGCCAGAGCAGCACCCTCGAGGCCAGAGGCTCCGGCCTGGCCTGGCTGCCCCAAACCTCCCCTGACTCCATCGGGGCTATCCGAAGGAAGACCAGGGGCCGCCGCAGCTCAATCCAGGCTCTACTGCCCCCTCCCCTGGAGTAAGGGAACTACATGGACTGTTGAGCCGCTCACGCTGCTCCTAGCCTGTCAGCTACTGGACACTGGCTGTGTCTGAAATAGTGCCCTATTCACTATGTAGTGCATATTATAGTGAAAAGGGTAGCATTTGATGCACGCCTGCCTTTTTGATACTGTTAGAGAAGATAAATGGGATGTGGTTCTCTGAGTTAATTGGTTGTTGAGAGTTTTATAAACCTTTTTTTGTTTTTAGTCATTAACTAGTTGTGTAAATAGAATAAGATCTTCCTTTTAATGTGATTGAACTGTCTGGCAGTTTATTTAGTCTTTTTTTATGTTTACCTGTATCCATTAAATAAAATGGGTATCTTCCAAACCATTCGTTGTCTGAACATTATACAGGCCTCTTGAAATACACATTTTATAAAAACATGCCTAAAGTTTAAATTATAAAATATACAGTATATCATAGGAAGTTGGTGGCAACTTAATTGGGGAGGATAGGCTCATGGTAATGGCTGGAGGTAATTGGTGGAATGGTATCAAACACATGGTTTTCATGAGTTTGATGCCATTCCATTTGCTCCGTTACAGACATTTATGGGCTCTCTTCCCCTCAGCAGCCTCCTGTGATGACTATATGTTCTAGTAAAAACAATTATGGTTATTTCGTACAATAGATCAGGCTGTACTGATCTGTAGCTGGTTTCAAGAACCAAGCTTGTCAATATATACGCAGAGTGGAGCACAATTATCTACTGGTAATGAGAGTACATATGTCACCATTGAATACCATTGTAAGTCATACTGTTCTACATTTCCCCTTCGGGCAGGATGTCTCTCCTCGGCTCTTTTGACCATTACAGCCTGAGCTGAACCATGCTTCCTCCCTATTTTATAGACACACAGTGGATGTTTTAGCTAATGGAAAGGAAAACAACGTGCTCTACATATGGCTACACGCTCTGGTAAATGCAGAAATAAATAAAATGCCAGGGGACTAATGTATGCAATAAAAACAATCTGCAAGGATCGTGTACTTTGATAGGCCATTTCATTCTGGGTGCTGGTAGTTGACCAGTAGAGGTCACTCTCCCCTCTGAACTAAGGCACAAAGACCGTACAGCAGCACAAAGACACAACCAAGACCTAGACTAATATATTAATTATCAAACCTTTGAAATCTTTCTTTTCACAATATGGTAAGATAATACAATTTAGTGGGATGGAACTGACTACCTAACACATCCAATACAGGACAGTGTGTAAACTAAGAGTAAAGCAGTGATTTTTTTTATTTGTTTTTTTGTCTTACATTTCAAGATCCCACTTGTTTTTCTCTGTAGAAGATAGATGGTTGAGCTGATAAGCGCTGTATTGGCCAGGTGGGGACATCTCGGGAAGGCAATAGGACAATACGCATATCAAACAATTTATCAGGCCTAATCAACCACTTGATATTCAATCCCATCATTGGATACTGTGCCCCTGTATTATGTGGAATAGTCTTTCTTTTTAAAGACTTCAAGAAATACTACAACATACATCCTGTTTAGTTTTCTTGTAAGTTTGTCTTTCTTACATGAAATCGTTAATAGAATCTGATTCATTTACCAATTTGTCTTTGTTCCATCCTTGTAGTTGGACTAATATATATGCCTTCATTCCTCCTCTCTGTCTATAAAAGGTGATTTGTGTTGTAATTGCAGTGTTTGTCTGAACGTGTCGCCTCCTACTACTTAATGGGTTCATTGGGCCAGTGTGTGTGTGTGTGTGTCGGGGTGTGAAGCCCCTGTCCCTGAGCCTGGCAGACAGGCATAGAGAAGACGGCTTAACACAAGAACAATGGAGTCCTTTGACCAAAACGACGCCCCCAAGACGTGGCCTCCTGTCACCGTGGCAACCCCCCATGGGATAGCGAACGGGCTGACAGCTGGAGCGGGAGAGTTACAAAAATGTAGTCTTGAACCTTTCCATTACCTCTCTCAATCATCGCTCGATCTGTGTGTAGGAGGTCTATATGTTACACTGCACTTTCCAGCTGTTGCAATGAAAATGCATGTGGCTCCACTTTGTGACCGATCTCCGGTTTTGATATACTGTGTAGGCCTGGCTGCCCTACCTATAAATAAAGTGAGTGTGACACCAAGTGATAAATCACGCAAATGTTATTTCCTGTTCAAGGAATAATGATAATTACCGATGGGGTCATTGATACTTAAGAGTGATTTACAAGATCTTACAGTAAATCTGTTTTTACACGTTCTGGAAAAGCTACTCCCAACAAAAGAAAACCGTTCCTTAATAACAAGGTCACACTTGATTGATTTAACGTTACGTGCATTATACACATCCCTTCTCTTCGAAGGTCAATGGGGACGACAGTTTTGTTCCTATATGCTCCTCAGGACCTTAGTGTTGTAGTAGGATGAGGATCTGTGCTCTGAGCTCTCTATTATTCATGCTCTGTGGCGTCACTCCCTCAGCTCTGCATGGGTTTTCTATAGAGCTAAGGACAGCAGGAGGATGAGAGCAACAAAGAGTGGAGTGGACAACTGCAGCACCAAGGGCTCCTAGGGCCCCAGCCTCCAATCTATTAGCGTTTTTCTCCTGATCTGTCCAGCTGCTCTGTCTGTAGCTGTGTTAGCTAGCTGCTATGTCTGTAGCTGTGTTAGCTAGCTGCTATGTCTGTAGCTGTGTTAGCTGGCTGCTACCGCTTTTCCTTTGACAGGTGACTTGTCCCAGGGCTCTAATATGAGTAAATAAATACAAGTCTAATTTGAATAGAAGGTTAAGTGGTCACTTGATTGACAGGTGACTTGAGGTATGATAACAAGCCAACCAACATGCAACATGTTCTGAGTGAGGGTCAACCATTGAACTGAAGAACAGTACTGCCAGTAGCCGTAACACACCTACAGTTGAAGTCGGAAGTTTACTTACACTTTAGCCAAATACATTTAAACTCAGTTTTTCACAATTCCTGACATTTAATCCTAGTAAAGATTCGCTGCCTTAGGTCAGTTAGGATCACCACTTTATTTTAAGAATGTGAAATGTCAGAATAATAGTAGAGAGAATGATTTATTTCAGCTTTTATTTCTTTCATCACATTCCCAGTGGGTCAGAAGTTTACATACACTCAATTAGTATTTGGTTACACTGCCTTTAAATTGTTTAACTTGGGTTAAACGTTTCGGGTAGCCTTCCACAAGCTTCCCACAATAAGTTGGGTGAATTTTGTCCCATTCTTTCTGACATCTGGTGTAACTGAGTCAGGTTTGTAGGTCTCCTTGCTCGCACACGCTTTTTCAGTTCTGCCCACAAATTTTCTATAGGATTGAGGTCAGGGCTTTGTGATAGCCACTCCAATACCTTGACTTTGTTGTCCTTAAGCCATTTTGCCACAACTTTGGAAGTATGCTTGGGGTCATTGCCCATTTGGAAGACCCATTTTCGACTAAGCTTTATCTTCCTGACTGATGTCTTGAAATGTTGCTTCAATATATCCACATAATTGTC
This sequence comes from Brachymystax lenok tsinlingensis, assembly GCA_030435695.1. Lineage (NCBI taxonomy): Eukaryota > Metazoa > Chordata > Actinopteri > Salmoniformes > Salmonidae > Brachymystax > Brachymystax lenok. The sequence goes on along the minus strand of CM059819.1, from coordinate 56,446,127 downwards.
CTACCTCATGATGGCATCTATTTTGTGAAGTGCACCAGTCCCTCCTGCAGCAAAGCACCCCCACAACATGATGCTGCCACCCCCGTGTTTCACGGTTGGGATGGTGTTACTCGGCTTGCAAGCCTCCCCCTTTTTCCTCCAAACATAACGATGGTCATTATGGCCAAACAGTTCTATTTTTGTTTCATCAGACCAGAGTACATTTCTCCAAAAAGTATGATCTTTGTCCCCATGTGCAGTTTCAAACCGTAGTCTGGCTTTTTTATGGCGGTTTTGGAGCAGCGGCTTCTTCCTTGCTGAGCGGCCTTTCAGGCTATGTCGATATAGGACTCGTTTTACTGTGGATATAGATACTTTTTTACCTGTTTCCTCCAGCATCTTCACAAGATCCTTTGCTGTTGTTCTGGGATTGATTTGCACTTTTCGCACCAAAGACTCCAGCCTATGTGTATGTAAACTTCCGACTTCAACTGTATAAGGAAAGATTGTTTCTTCCTGGGCATGTCTAGACTAGATGAGACACAATCTGACAAGGTGTGTTTTTGGGATATGCTGAGGAACATAGTGCCCCTGTGTGTTTCTGAGGGAAGCTCATTCCAGTCACCCTGAGAGAGACAATCTGCCCAGTGGGGCCATTAAAGCAGGGATAGGCATTTAGATTCAGCTGTGGGACAATCTTTGTTTGAATGTAATAATTTGTGAAATGCAAATTGACCACAACTAAGGCCAAAAAGAGAGATTTTTAAATACTAACAACAATTCCATATGATCACATCTCTTTTTGGGACCAGATTTCCCACTTTTTTTTTTGCTGAATTCCTGGTGATTTGACAGTATTAAAAAAAATGTATGTGATTTATTTATCGGTTTTGTTGCCGACCCCTGCATTAAAGGATGTAGTTTTAGATGTGGAGAAACAAGAAGTGTGAGGAAGGCACAGGGACGCCGAAACGTTGGTAAATACCCATTCAATTGTTGGGATATTATACATGCAATGTGCGACTTCCTTCACTTTGATAGAGAAACAAGACGTGAACATAATCATGGTTCAGAACCATATGACACTGGATAAGGCTCCATATCAGATAAGAAATGACTAGCCCACCACAGGGATGATACTAACTAGGCACTGTGTGACCTTGAAGAGATAATAGTAGAAGTAGGCTTATTAGGTTAATTTTAGGGTTAAGGGTTTGGTTAAGGTACGAGTCCGTTTTAGCTTTCTCCGGTTTTATAGTTTCAGCAGAAAGGAATAGGCCAGAGGGCTAACTCGCCAAAATCTGTCCAGTATAAACCCAATGCGTTTCTATGGGAATAATATGCAGACCTAAGCTTGTCGCCTGCCTTCCCGCCTTCGGGACAAAGACTCCCATTGTTAGGCCAGAGACATGAGCATCTCGTCATTATATTCAGTTCTCTGGTTTCAGCCTCTTGCGAATTGGAAAGGAAAGTTGGCGAGTGCAGTTAGGATGCTGGATTGATGTTTCGCCAAAATTATAATTATCCATGTATAAATAAAATCATTCAAGATACTTCACCAGGGAGCATGACATAGCCACATTTTTTTTTGCTGTGGATTGTTTTAAATCACAAGTGTGTTTGGGAAGCTCGCCATTTGGGTAGTGCGGGTGACAATAGGTCTAACTAATTGAGTTGCGGCTGTCAGTGAAAAGCATCTAAAATATTTGTGAATATAATATGTATTCTTGAGTATAATTTAAAATATTGCAAAAAGAAGAAGGGAAGGTTATGATTTGATCAAATGTTGAACTTCACTAGCAATAGTTCATGTCAAGACAGATAGAAAGGGAGGCAGACAGGTGGAGAAGAGAGGTGAATGTGATTGAAAGTATCGGAATTTAAATCAGGATATTTTCTACTGTTTTTAGTGGCCGGCTTTAGGCCTATGTATTTTAGTTGAGCGTACTGCTGCATTGGCCTATAGGCTATCTCTGAGTTGTATCCGTGTGTCCATATGCCAGAGGCTAGTGCTCTTGCCATAGTTTAATTTTAACTTTTAGATTTTTATAGTTTTACTTTAGATTGCTATGATTAACAACGTGACAATAATTTTGAGAAACGAAAACTTTATTATTGAAATGAAAATGTTCCATGAAAATGTGCATATATAAATATTCATAAATGGCATGCATATCGGTAGAAATGGTAGGATAAATTGTAATCTTCCCCAAACTTGAAACTCATGAGCTGCCTATGGTCTTTACAAAAAAATGTGTGCAAGCACGTGCACACATAGGATGTCCCGTAAAAAAACGGCGCTTATGGAAATCAAATTCCCTCCAACTGATTCCTTCTGGCGCCGGGTCTGCCTTATAGCTTCTCCCCACTGGTCTTCTATGGCAGTGTGGCAGTGGACAGAGGGCCTGTGGCACCTTAAATGGGGAGAACAGCTCGTGGTAATGTCTGGTGCGGATTGTATGGAATGGTCTCAAATACATCAAACATTGTTTCCATGTGTTTGATGCCATTCCATTTGCTCTGTTCCAGCCATTATTATGAGCAGTCTCCACTGCAAACATAATGTATTTCTCCCACATCTTTTTGTTTCCCCTGGTCGGCACAGGGGGGAGACAAACATACAGTTCTGTACACAAACCTGATCTTAATTATGTGCTATCTTGAATGGATGACTGAATAATGAGGATCATACCGTACTTACCAAACACTTACATTAGGTGTTTAATGAGGATCAGATCGTACTTACCAAGGACTTACATTAGGTGTTTAATGAGGATCATACCGTACTTACCAAGGACTTACATTAGGTGTTTAATGAGGATCATACCGTACTTACCAAGGACTTACATTAGGTGTTTAATGAGGATCATACCGTACTTACCAAATACTTACATTAGGTGTTTAATGAGGATCATACCGTACTTACCAAGGACTTACATTAGGTGTTTAATGAGGATCATACCGTACTTACCAAGGACTTACATTAGGTGTTTAATGCAATTTATGACATACGGAAGGGCAGAAAACTTAAAAGGAACCCAGTAGACTGACTTGTCTAAATTTCATATGGGTCTTGAATATGTATCAATGATATTAACAGGGAATATTCAAAGACAAAGGCTAATCCACAGAACACTTAAGATATTAAATAATTCTCCACTACCTATATGTTAATTCATAGACAAACCCACATGCCCTAGTAGTCATGAATCCTGACTCATAATCAAGCTAATAAAGCAGAAGCAGTAATACTAGTTAATGAGATGGAGATTATTTAGAAAGCAAATGTTGTGGGAATGAGAAAATTGGGGTATACTATGGGAGTCTTCAGAGACTGCGGGGGGGGCAGTGTGGACAATGAGTGTTGAGCTCCAGAGGTTAAGTCCCTAGCCCGCCAATAGGGCCCACAGGAATGTGAAAGGCTCTTGGAGTTTGCAGTGTTGTCTGAGATGCATCCTGCTCTGTAAATATGAGACTACACATTACAACTCAAGGAAATACTCACGCTTCTTTTTTTTAGGAACAAGGCTACTGTAGAAGACATAAATCACATGGTATCTTCGCAATCTTTCAACTTCTATGTGTGTAATGTTTGGTTTTTCTTCTGAAATAATCTATATGGATATGTAAATGAGCACAGAAACACTGATCATCCAGGATATTGAAGCATTCTTCTCTGTATGCAGAACCTTCCGGATAAAGACAACTTGGGGCATTGAGATCCCTTGACTGAGCCCTCTCAGGCAGAGGGGCTTGTGATACCACTGTGTATCAGTGACTATAGCCCCAGGGGAGGGTCCTAGCCCTAACCAAGCTTGTGTCTGGGATAGACAAAGAGGGTCCAACAACACACTGAATAGACTGGGGGCTGTTGACCCACCTAGGAAGATGCCTATGGCAGAAATTGATCTAAGCCAGAGTTAAACCATCAGTTGTGTTTTAACACCAATAATGTTCCTCTCTTAACACATAAAACAGGAGGCGCTACATTATGACATGCATTATGACATGTAAGACTTGTCTGAGAATCGTGGTTTTGGAGGAATGGCAAACTGGCATTGGTTTGGAATGGTGCCTTGGCCAATGGAATCTCTCCAACAGGGTTTAGCTATGGTACCAGAAGGACCCAAATTGCCCATATAGCAATTAGCAAATGGTATCGCAAAGTAATGCCTCATATTATGACAGAGTAATATTCACATTTTGAACCAACAGGTTCCTCCATGGACCTACGAATTTGTTACAGTATGTCAGTAGCTCCATTGCAGAGGTACATTTCTGTCATCGTTACTGAATACAGAACTCCACTTAGGATTAATTATATTAGAGTCAGAATTAGTTGTTCATGTTAATTACCTTGTCAGCGACACAGCTGTAAATGTACTCACACTGAAAGGATTGCAAGGTACAGTCAGCAAGACAATTGATTTGTCAAGCCTCAGAGTTGTCCACATAACCTCCTCATTTGTCTATCAATTGGGCACTGTCTTTGACAGAGAAGTGTACTTCAAGGCACTTTAAAGGTACTTTAAGGTACTAGTGGAGGAGTTTGTGTTTTCAGGGGAATTTCAGAAAAGGGAAAGCGTAGAAAGAGGTTCTCCACCACTTTCTGAGTGTGTGAGAGGTGTCTGGCTTGACTTTAAGTTCCATCCTCAATTCCTGGAGAGTGTGTCCAGTCAGGGAGGGCCCTGCTCTGGGTTTCCAACACGATGCACTTCACCTTCCAGCTGCTCTCTGTCCCCTTTGGATTGAGGGAGGGGAGGGAATAGGGGCCATGTGGGTGGGGATGCAGTGGGGGCATGTTCTTGGGCGGACAGGCCTGGAAATTTCCGTTGTATGTTTCAGCAGCCCATTCCAGGATGGGAGGGGTGTGAGCTGTGGGGTTGGGGTTTTGGAACTTGGCTAGGAGCCAGCCACAGCAGGAAGCTTTCTAGTTCACACAGACAAAAGCAGTCCTGGCCGCTGCCTAGCTATCTGTGCAGGACTCAACAGCCCTACAAAACAGGAACTCTGCACAGTTATAAAAGTCTGGCTGTGCCACTGCAAAGATTGACTGCAGTCACTCACTCACAGCTACACTGACTGTTCAACACTCTAGTATATACAGTGGGGAAAAAAAGTATTTAGTCAGCCACCAATTGTGCAAGTTCTCTCACTTAAAAAGATGAGAGAGGCCTGTAATTTTCATCATAGGTACACTTCAACTATGACAGACAAAATGAGGAAAAAAAATCCAGAAAATCACATTGTAGGATTTTTTATGAATTTATTTGCAAATTATGGTGGAAAATAAGTATTTGGTCAATAACAAAAGTTTATCTCAATACTTTGTTATATACCCTTTGTTGGCAATGACAGAGGTCAAACGTTTTCTGTAAGTCTTCACAAGGTTTTCACACACTGTTGCTGGTATTTTGGCCCATTCCTCCATGCAGATCTCCTCTAGAGCAGTGATGTTTTGGGGCTGTCGCTGGGCAACACGGACTTTCAAAGATTTTCTATGGGGTTGAGATCTGGAGACTGGCTAGGCCACTCCAGGACCTTGAAATGCTTCTTACAAAGCCACTCCTTCGTTGCCCGGGCAGTGTGTTTGGGATCATTGTCATGCTGAAAGACCCAGCCACGTTTCATCTTCAATGCCCTTGCTGATGGAAGGAGGTTTTCACTCAAAATCTCACGATACATGGCCCCATTCATTCTTTCCTTTACACGGATCAGTCGTCCTGGTCCCTTTGCAGAAAAACAGCCCCAAAGCATGATGTTTACACCCCCATGCTTCACAGTAGGTATGGTGTTCTTTGGATGCAACAGCATTCTTTGTCCTCCAAACACGACGAGTTGAGTTTTTACCAAAAAGTTATATTTTGGTTTCATCTGACATTCTCCCAATCCTCATCTGGATCATCCAAATGCTCTCTAGCAAACTTTAGACGGGCCTGAACATGTACTGGCTTAAGCAGGGGGACACGTCTGGCACTGCAGGATTTGAGTCCCTGGCGGCGTAGTGTGTTACTGATGGTAGGCTTTGTTACTTTGGTCCCAGCTCTCTGCAGGTCATTCACTAGGTCCCCCCGTGTGGTTCTGGGATTTTTGCTCACCGTTCTTGTGATCATTTTGACCCCACGGGGTGAGATCTTGCGTGGAGCCCCAGATCGAGGAAGATTATCAGTGGTCTTGTATGTCTTCCATTTCCTAATAATTGCTCCCACAGTTGATTTCTTCAAACCAAGCTGCTTACCTATTGCAGATTCAGTCTTCCCAACCTGGTGCAGGTCTACAATTTTGTTTCTGGTGTCCTTTGACAGCTCTTTGGTCTTGGCCATAGTGGAGTTTGGAGTGTGACTGTTTGAGGTTGTGGACAGGTGTCTTTTATACTGATAACAAGTTCAAACAGGTGCCATTAATACAGGTAATGAGTGGAGGACAGAGGAGCCTCTTAAAGAAGAAGTTACAGGTCTGTGAGAGCCAGAAATCTTGCTTGTTTGTATGTGACCAAATACTTATTTTCCACCATAATTTGCAAATAAATTCATAAAAAATCCTACAATGTGATTTTCTGGATTTGTTTTCCTCATTTTGTCTGTCATAGTTGAAGTGTACCTATGATGAAAATTACAGGCCTCTCTCATCTTTTTAAGTGAGAGAACTTGCACAATTGGTGGCTGACTAAATACTTTTTTCCCCACTGTATGTAATATCAGCAGTGTTTGTCTTCATTGTGTTTACAAAATAAAGTATACTCGTTGACTGTATGCAACAGGCATGGAAATGTTCATTTCATGTTCCATTATGTTCCATTAATGTTTTCATTTTTTGTTATCTTTCTTTACTGCTCAAAATCCAGTTGTCTGTATTTTAAAGGCCCAGTGCAGTCAAAAACGTGATTTAACTGTGTTTTTATATTTTTCCACACTATAAGATTGGAATAATACTGTGAAATTGTGAAAATTATGATAATGCCTCTCCTTCTGTCTGCACTCTGCCTGGTGGTAAAATTTCCTATTAGGACCTCTCAATGGGCCAGTGTGTAAACAGCAGCAAGGACAAAAACAAAAAATAAATCTGCTCCCACTGTTGACCTGTCTGGATAGAAAACCATACATCCGCTTGACCAAAATCCAGGGTGATGCAGTGAGGGGAAAAAAGTATTTGATCCCCTGCTGATTTTGTACGTTTGCCCACTGACAAAGAAATGATCAGTCTATAATTTTAATGGTAGGTTTATTTGAAGAGTGAGAGACAGAATAACAACAAAAAAATCCAGAAAAATGCATGTGAAAAATGTTATAAATTGATTTGCATTTTAATGAGGGAAATAAGTATTTGACCACTTCTCAATCAGAAAGATTTCTGGCTCCAAGGTGTCTTTTATACAGGTAACAAGCTGAGATCAGGAGCACACTCTTAAAGGGAGTGCTCCTAATCTCAGTTTGTTACCTGTATAAAAGACACCTGTCCACAGAAGCAATCAATCAATCAGATTCCAAACTCTCCACCATGGCCAAGACCAAAGAGCTCTCCAAGGATGTCAGGGACAAGATTGTAGACCTACACAAGGCTGGAATGGGCTACAAGACCATCGCCAAGCAGCTTGGTGAGAAGGTGACAACAGTTGGTGCGATTATTCGCAAATGGAAGAAACACAAAAGAACTGTCAATCTCCCTCGGCCTGGGGCTCCATGCAAGATCTCACCTCGTGGAGTTGCAATGATCATGAGAACGGTGAGGAATCAGCCCAGAACTACACGGGAGGATCTTGTCAATGATCTCAAGGCAGCTGGGACCATAGTCACCAAGAAAACAATTGGTAACAAACTACGCCGTGAAGGACTGAAATCCTGCAGTGCCTGCAAGGTCCCCCTGCTCAAGAAAGCACATATACATGCCCGTCTGAAGTTTGCCAATGAACATCTGAATGATTCAGAGAACAACTGGGTGAAAGTGTTGGGGTCAGATGAGACCAAAATGGAGCTCTTTGGCATCAACTCAACTCGCCGTGTTTGGAGGAGGAGGAATGCTGCCTATGACTCCAAGAACACCATCCCCACCGTCAAACATGGAGGTGGAAACATTATGCTTTGGGGGTGTTTTTCTGCTAAGGGGACAGGACAACTTCACCGCATCAAAGGGACGATGGACGTCAAATCTTGGGTGAGAACCTCCTTCCCTCAGCCAGGGCATTGAAAATGGGTTGTGGATGGGTATTCCAGCATGACAATGACCCAAAACACATGGCCAAGGCAACAAAGGAGTGGCTCAAGAAGAAGCACATTAAGGTCCTGGAGTGGCCTAGCCAGTCTCCAGTCCTTAATCCCATAGAAAATCTGTGGAGGGAGCTGAAGGTTCGAGTTGCCAAACGTCAGCCTCGAAACCTTAATGACTTGGAGAAGATCTGCAAAGAGGAGTGGGACAAAATCCCTCCTGAGATGTGTGCAAACCTGGTGGCCAACTACAAGAAATGTCTGACCTCTGTGATTGCCAACAAGGGGTTTGCCACCAAGTACTAAGTCATGTTTTGCAGAGGGGTCAAATACTTATTTCCCTCATTAAAATGAAAATCAATTTATAACATTTTTCACATGCGTTTTTCTGGATTTTTTGTTGTTATTCTGTCTCTCACTGTTCAAATAAACCTACCATTAAAATTATAGACTGATCCTTTCTTTGTCAGTGGGCAAACGTACAAAATCAGCAGGGGATCAAATACTTTTTTCCCTCACTGTATACAGTGCATTATTCAGACCCCTTCCCTTTTTTCACATGTTGTTATGTTACAGCTGTATTCTACACACAATACCCCATAATGAGAAAGCAAAAACAGGTTTTAGATTTTCTTTGCAAATGTATTAAAAATAAAAAACTGAAATACCTTATTCAGACCCTTTGCTATGAGACTCAAATGTTCTGCTAAGCTCTGGTGCATCCTGTTCAATTGATCATCCTTGAGATGTTTCTACAACTTTATTGGGTCCACCCTGTGGTAAATTCAATTGATTGGACATGATTTGGAAAGGCACACACCTGTCTATTTAAGGTCCCACAGTTGACAGTGCATGGCAGAGCAAAAACCAAGCCATGAGGTCGAAGGAATTGTCCGTACAGCTCGGAGACAGGATTGTGTCGAGGCACAGATCTGGGGAAGGGTACCAAAACATTTCTGCAGCATTGAAGGTTCCCAAGAACACAGTGGCCTCCATAATTCTTAAATGTAAGAAGATTGGAACCACCAAGACTCTTCCTAGAGCTGGCCTCCCGGTCAAACTGAGCAATTGGGGGAGAAGTGCCTTGGTCAGGGAAGTGACCAAGAACCCGATGGTCACTCTGACAGAGCTCCAGAGTTCCTCTGTGGAGATGGGAGAACCTTCCTGAAGGACACCCATCTCTGCAGCACTCCACCAGTCAGGCCTTTATGTGGCCAGACGTAAGCCACTCCTCAGCAAAAAGGTACATGACAGCCTGCTTGGAGTTTGACAAAAGGCACCAAAAGGACTCTCAGACCATGAGAAACAAGATTCTATCGTCTGATGAAACCAAGATTGAACTCCTTGGCCTGAATTCTAAGCTTCACGTCTGGAGGAAACCTGGCACCATCTCTATGGTGAAGCATGGTGGTGGCAGCATCATGCTGTAGGGATGTTTTTCAGTGGCAGGGACTGGGAGACTAATCAGGATCAAGGGAAAGATGAACGGAGCAAAGTACAGAGAGATCCTTGATGCAAACCTGCTCTAGAGCGCTAAGGACCTCAGACTGAGGCGAAGGTTCACCTTTCAACAAGACAATGACCCTAAGCACACAGCCAAGACAACACAGGAGTGGCTTCGGGACAAGTCTCTGAATGTCCTTGAGTGGCCCAGTCAGAGCCCGGACTTGAACCTGATCGAACATCTCTGGAGAAACCTGAAAATAGATGTGCAGCGATGCTCCCCATCCAACCTGACAGAGATTGAGAGGATCTGCAGAGAATGGAAGAAACTTCCCAAATACATGTGTGCCAAGCTTGTACCGTCATACCCCAAAAGACTTGAGGCTGTAATCACTGCCAAAGGTACTTCAATAAAGTACTGAGTAAAGGGTCTGAATACTTGTGTAAATGTGATATCAGTTTTTTGTTTTTATACATTTGCAGACATTTCAAAGACCAGTTTTTGCTTTGTAATTCTTGGGTATTGTGTGTAGATTGATGAGTGGAAAAAATACAATTTAATAAATTCATGAATAAGACTGTAACGTAACAATATGTGGAGAAAGTCAAGGGGTCTGAATACTTTCTGAATGCACTGTATATTCAGTGGGTACTCCCATACCCAGGAGGTTGTTCCCACTCTTTTTGTTAAACCAGACTTTTGCATCAATTTATATGATCTCTGTAATAGATAGTGCATGACATTATTAATTTATGTTGATTGCGATGGTAGATCTGAGTCAAGGGGGGATGCCATGAGCATTCCCCAACTGCTATCTGTTCTTTATATTTCTTGTTCAGTTTCAATTTATGATCACTATAGTTCTGAAATATTTGAAAGATGCCATTTTTAAATATATTTTGTAATGATGGTTTCATGTACGCTAAGAATATTTTTTGCACACCCATTTGATTTTCTCTTCTGTCAAAATCTACTACAGGTAACACAGCCTGCCTGTCTACCTACTGTACCTACAGGTAGCTACTTCAATGTGCATATGTGATGTATATGTTTTGTCTCATATGTTTTTTCTAAACAGGGAAAACCTCTTCTGATCTAATTGCTCCCTTTATGACTTGATAATTCCACTCCGAGAACTGCAGGGGGATGATCATTTCAAACAAAGCTTCAGATAATTACATTTTGCATCCATGAATAGGGAGTTCTAATAAAGAGGGCTGGTCTTTGCCTGGTTGATAGACAGGCAGGTGTTGTTGTTTTCTATTCAGCAAAGAGGAAACAAAAGAATTAAGGACATTTTAAAATCCATGTGGTTGACAGATTTAAATGCTACATTGTCGATAGAAATTACACTAACAGCCCAATTCTAATATTTTTTCCCAGTTATTAGCAAAAGATATGATCTGATCAGTCAAAATATCAATTATTGGCAAAAGATCAGAATTGAGCTGCCTGTGTAAATGTCGATAGACATTACACTAACAGCCCAATTCTAATATTTTTCCCAGTTATTAGCAAAGGATATGATCTGATCAGTCAAAATATCAATTATTGGCAAAAGATCAGAATTGAGCTGCCTGTGTAAATGTAGCCATAGCGTCATTCACTAATGTGACACTAAACTGATCCATGCATGATGTAGGGTCAGTGCAATCCAGCATCCGTGGGACTTCCTTACCCTAAACCCTAACCTTACCCTAACCTTAGCCATTTAAAATGTCAATTTCAATAGGGTATGTACTCTCCAAGGATCCCGGATAGCATGGACCCATGATGTAGCCTTGCTCTGGAGAACCCAAGGCATTGACAAGGCATTCTGCCTTATCCCAGGGGTTTTCAGCTATACGCACCGCTTACAGGTGGGACCGTGTGAACAACAATCCCGATGCTCTGTTTTCACTTTTAGAAACGTAAATAATCATTGCTTGCGATACGGTTTTCGAAAAGTATTGAATTATCTTTCATATCAGCGAAACATAATCTTATGTTTCCAAAACCGTACCGCAAGCGATGCGTGTTAACGTTCAGAAAGAGCGATGGGGCTCTTATCTCCCCCAGTCAGAAGATCACTTCATGAATAGACGTTAAAGGTAGTTAGTGTCAATGAATGGGCTAGATGTAGCCCGAAGAGACAATGAATGGGCTAGATGTAGCCCGAAGAGACATTGAATGGGCTAGATGTAGCCTGAAGAGACAATGAATGGGCTAGATGTAGCCTGAAGAGACAATGAATGTGCTAGATGTAGCCCGAAAAGACAATGCACTTATGCACAGTGGCGATCTTATCAGGTAAATCTAGGTGGAGCAAACTCAAAAAAAATATGTTTTAGATGCATGCCAGCAAAGCCACTACTCTACACAACACTAAACAATACCTTAATTGCACTATAAAACGGTGACAAACGGTGCCCACAAACTGTTACGCCTTGATCACGCCTTGATCACACCGACAGTGTTATTTGCGCAAAATAGTACACAGCATCATCTGGATATGTGTGGAACCAAAGTTAAAAATTCACCTTCTGCTACCATTTCTGTCAAGCAGTCTACGCATACAGTTTGACGCATACGTTCGATAAATCCAACGTATGCACAACACAGAACGCATTGCCTCTGCAATGCAATGCTGCAAGGCAAACACAGTTTTCCATTGGAAATTAATGTACTTCTGGTGTACCAAAAGGCAATGACGCTGTCGGTGTGATCGAGGTGTTAGGGCCTACACAAAGCTGTCCCAACAGCATAGCTTTTTTTAAGCACCATGGTGTGAATCCTTACCACCGCTACACCTGGCTATCAGTGGAGCCTTGACTAGCAGCGAAACAGTTAAATCAGCCTCATTTAGTGCCATTTTAAAAAAACATAGCTGATATGGCTGACTTGCTTAAACAAACGTGGTTTCTACTGGCAATTGAGATGTACAAACTATGGCATAAGGGAACGACGAGCGCATAAGAGGCAATCCGTAATTTCCATTAAGACATTAATGAGTGGGTGTGTCCAAACTTTTGACTGGTACTGTATATATACAGTATATACAGCGGCAGGTAGCCTAGTGGTTAGAGCGTTGGGCAGGTAACCAGAAGGTTGCTGGATCAAATCCCGAGCTGACAAGGTAAAAATCTGTCGTTCTGACCCTGAGCAAGGCAGTTAACGCACTGTTCCCTGGACGCCGAAGACGTGGATGTCGATTAAAGCAGCCCCCCTGCACCTCTCTGATTCAGAGGGGTTGGGTTAAATGCGGAAGACACATTTCAGTTGAATACATTCAGTTGGACAACTGACTAAGAATGCCCCTTTACATACACTTAGGTTGGAGTCAGTAACCACTCCACAAATTTCTTGTTAACAAACTATAGTTTTGGCAAGTCGGTTAGGACATCTACTTTGTGCATGACACAAGTAATTTTTCCAACAATTGTTTACAGACAGATTATTTCACTTATAATTCACTGTATCACAATTCCAGTGGGTCAGAAGTTTACATACACTAAGTTGACTGTGCCTTTAAACAGCTTGGAAAATTCCAGAAAATGATGTCATGGCTTTAGAAGCTTCTGATAGGCCAATTGACATCATTTAAGTCAATTGGAGGTGTACCTGTGGATGTATTTCAAGGCCTACCTTCAAACTCAGTGCCTCTTTGCTTGACATCATGGGAAAATCAAAAGAAATCAGCCAAGACCTCAGAAAAAATGGAGACCTCCACAAGTCTGGTTCATCCTTGGGAGCAATTTCCAAACACCTGAAGGTACCACGTTCATCTGTACAAACAATAGTACGCAAGTATAAACACCATGGGACCACGCAGCCGTCATACCGTTCTTGGAGGAGACGCGTTCTGTCTCCTAGAGATGAACGTACTTTGGTGCGAAAAGTGCAAATCAATCTCAGAACAACAGCAAAGGACCTTGTGAAGATGCTGGAGGAAACATGTACAAAAGTATCTATATCCACAGTAAAACGAGTCCTATATCGACATAACCTGAAAGGCCGCTCAGCAAGGAAGAAGTCACTGCTCCAAAACTGCCATAAAAAAGCCAGACTACGGTTTGCCACTGCACATGGGTAAAAATATCGTACTTTTTGGAGAAATGTCCTCTGGTCTGATGCAACAAAAATAGAACTGTTAGGCCACAATGACCATCGTTATGTTTGGAGGAAAAAGGGGGAGGCTTGCAAGCTGAAGAACACCATCCCAACCGTGAAGCATGGGGGTGGCAGCATCATGTTGTGGGGGTGCTTTGCTGCAGGAGGTCCTGGTGCACTTCACAAAATAGATGGCATCATAAGGTAGGACAATTATATGGAAATATTGAAGCAACATCTCAAGACATCAGTCAGGAAGTTAAAGCGTGGTCACAAATGGGTCTTCCAATGTACAATGACCCAAAGCATACTTCCAAAGTTGTGGCAAAATGGCTTAAGGACAACAAAGTCAAGGTATTGGAGTGGCTATCACAAAGCCCTGACCTCAATCCTATATAAAATTTGTGGGCAGAACTGAAAAAGCATGTGCGAGCAAGGAGGCCTACAAACCTGACTCAGTTACACCAGCTCTGTCAGGAGGAATTGGCCAAAATTAACCCAACTTATTGTGGGAAGCTTGTGGAAGGCTACCCGAAACATTTGACCCAAGTTAAACAATTTAAAGGCAATGCTACCAAATACTAATTGAGTGTATGTAAACTTCTGACCCACTGGGAATGTGATGAAAGAAATAAAAGCTGAAATAAATCATTCTCTCTACTATTATTCTGTCATTTCACATTCTTAAAATAAAGTGGTGATCCTAACTGACCTAAGTCAGGAATTGTGAAAAACTGAGTTTAAATGTATTTGGCTAAGGTGTATGTAAACTTCAGACTTCAACTGTATATATAATATATATACATAAACGTCCCTTTTTCAGGACCCTGTCTTTCAAAGATCATTCGTAAAAATCAAAATAAATTCACAGATCTTCATTGTAAAGGGTTTAAACACTGTTTCCCATGCTTGTTCAATGAACCATAAACAATTTATGAACATGCACCTGTGGAACGGTCGTTAAGACACTAACAGCTTACAGACAGTAGGCAATTAAGGTCACAGTTATGAAAACTTAGGACACGAAAGAGGCCTTTCTACTGACTCTGAAAAACACTGAAAGAAAGATGCCCAGAGTCCCTGCTCATCTGCGTGAACGTGCCTTAGGCATGCTGCAAGGAGGCAAGAGGACTGCAGATGTGGCCAGGGTAATTAAATTGCAATGTTCGTACTGTGAGACACCTAAGACGAAGAGGTGACTCCGGGATGCTGGCCTTCTAGGAAGAGTTCCTCTGTCCAGTATCTGTGTTATTTTGCCCATCTTAATCTTTTATTTTTACTGGCCAGTCTGAGATATGGGTTTTTCTTTGCAACTCTGCCTAGAAGGCCAGCATCCGGGAGTCACCTTTTCACTGTTGACATTGAGACTGGTGTTTTGCGGGTACGATTTAATGAAGCTTGTAAAGCATCTCAAACTAGACACTCTAATGTACTTGTCCTCTTGCTCAGTTGTGCACCGGGGCCTCCAATTCCTCTTTCTATTCTGGTTAGAGCCAGTTTGCGCTGTTCTGTGAAGGGAGTAGTACACAGCGTTGTACTAGATTTCAGTTTCTTGGCAATTTCTCACATGGAATAGCCTTCATTTATCAGAACCAGAATAGACTGACAAGTTTCAGAAGAAAGTTATTTGTTTCTGGACATTTTGAGCCTGTAAATCGAACCCAGAAATGCTGATGCTCCAGATACTCAACTAGCCTAAAGAAGGCCATTTTTATTGCTTCTTTAATCAGCACAACAGTTTTCAGCTGTGCTAATATAATTGCAAAATGTTTTTCTCAATTAGCTTTGTAAAAGGATAAACTTGGATTAGCTAACACAACGTGCCATTGGAACACAGGAGTGATGGTTGCTGATAATGGACCTCTGTACGCCTATGTAGATATTCCATTTAAAAAAAATCAGCCCTTTCCAGCTACAATAGTCATTTACAACATTAACAATGTGTACGCTGTATTTCTGATCAATTTTATGATATTTTAATGGACAAAAAAAAAATAAGCTTTTCTTTCAAAAACAAGGCCATTTCTAAGTGTCCCCAAACTTTTGAACAGTAGTGTATGTGGTATTTTTCTTTTTTGCAAAACAGGTGGAGCTCAAAAAAGGTGGGGCTCTGCGCCACATGCCCTGAATAACGGGTCGCTACTGCTTATGCACATACACTTAGCAAAAATAAAAACACAACATGCAACCATTTCTAAGATTTTACTGAGGTCCAGTTCATACAGTGGGGCAAAAAAAGTATTTAGTCAGCCACCAATTGTGCAAGTTCTCTCACTTAAAAAGATGAGAGAGGCCTGTAATTTTCATCATAGGTACACTTCAACTATGACAGACAAAATGAGGGAAAAAAATCCAGAAAATCACATTGTAGGATTTTTTATGAATTTATTTGCAAATTATGGTGTAAAATAAGTATTTGGTCACATACAAACAAGCAAGATTTCTGGCTCTCACAGACCTGTAACTTCTTCTTTAAGAGGTTCCTCTGTCCTCCACTCGTTACCTGTATTAATGGCACCTGTTTGAACTTGTTATCAGTATAAAAGACACCTGTCCACAACCTCAAACAGTCACACTCCAAACTCTACTATGGCCAAGACCAAAGAGCTGTCAAAGGACACCAGAAACAAAATTGTAGACCTGCACCAGGTTGGGAAGACTGAATCTGCAATAGGTAAGCAGCTTGGTTTGAAGAAATCAACTGTGGGAGCAATTATTAGGAAATGGAAGACATACAAGACCACTGATAATCTTCCTCGATCTGGGGCTCCACGAAGATCTCACCCGTGGGGTCAAAATGATCACAAGAACGGTGAGCAAAAATCCCAGAACCACACGGGGACCTAGTGAATGACCTGCAGAGAGCTGGGACCAAAGTAACAAAGCCTACTATCAGTAACACACTACGCCGCCAGGGACTCAAATCCTGCAGTGCCAGACGTGTCCCCCTGCTTAAGCCAGTACATGTTCAGGCCCGTCTGAAGTTTGCTAGAGAGCATTTGGATGATCCAGATGAGGATTGGGAGAATGTCATATGGTCAGATGAAACCAAAATAGAACTTTTTGGTAAAAACTCAACTCGTCGTGTTTGGAGGACAAAGAATGCTGAGTTGCATCCAAAGAACACCATACCTACTGTGAAGCATGGGGGTGGAAACATCATGCTTTGGGGCTGTTTTTCTGCAAAGGGACCAGGACTGACTGATCCGTGTAAAGGGAAGAATGAATGGGGCCATGTATCGTGAGATTTTGAGTGAAAACCTCCTTCCATCAGCAAGGGCATTGAAGATGAAACATGGCTGGGTCTTTCAGCATGACAATGATCCCAAACACACCGCCCGGGCAACGAAGGAGTGGCTTCAGAAGAAGCATTTCAAGGTCCTGGAGTGGCCTAGCCAGTCTCCAGATCTCAACCCCATAGAAAATCTTTGGAGGGAGTTGAAAGTCCGTGTTGCCCAGCGACAGCCCCAAAACATCACTGCTCTAGAGGAGATCTGCATGGAGGAATGGGCCAAAATACCAGCAACAGTGTGTGAAAACCTTGTGAAGACTTACAGAAAACGTTTGACCTCTGTCATTGCCAACAAAGGGTATATAACAAAGTATTGAGATAAACTTTTGTTATTGACCAAATACTTATTTTCCACCATAATTTGCAAATAAATAAATTAAAAATCCTACAATGTGATTTTCTGGATTTCTTTTTCTCATTTCGTCTGTCATAGTTGAAGTGTACCTATGATGAAAATTACAGGCCTCTCTCATCTTTTTTAAGTTGGAGAACTTGCACAATTGGTGGCTGACTAAATACTTTTTTTGCCCCACTGTATAAGGAAATCAGTCAATTGAAATAAATAAATTAGGCCCTAATCTATGGATTTTGCATGATTGGGAATGCAGATATGCATCTGTTGGTCACAGATACCTTCGCATAGAGTTTGATTAGGCTGTTGATTGTGGCCTGTAGAATGTTGTCCCACTCCTCATCAATAGCTGTGTGAATTTGCTGGATATTGGCGGGAACATGAACATGCAGTCGTACACGTCGATCCATGCTCAATGGGTGACATGTCTGACTATGCAGGCCATGGAAGAACTGGGACATTTTCAGCTTCCAGGAATTGTGTACAGATCCTTGCGACATGGGGCAGTGCATTATCATGCTGAAACATGAGGTGAAGGCAGCGGGCTCCCTAGTGGCACAGCGGTCTAAAGCATTGCATCTCAGTGCTAGAGGCATCACTACAGACCCTGGTTTGATTACAGGCTGTATCACAACCGGCTGTGATTGTGAGTCCCATAGGGCGGCGCACAATTGGCCCAGCGTCGTCCGGGTTAGGGTTTGGCCGGGGTGGGCCTTCATTGTAAATCATAATTTGTTCTTAACTGACTTGCCTAGTTAAATAAAGGTTAAATAAAAAATAAAAATAAATAATAAATGGAACGACAATGGGCCTCAGGATCTCGTCACGGTATCTCTGTGCATTCAAATAAAAAAACGAATCAAATGTTATTTGTCACATGCGCCGAATACAACAGGTGTAGACCTTATAGTGAAATGCTTACTTACAAGCCCTTAACCAACAACACAGTTTAAAGAAAATATTTTTTTTTAAGTAAGAAAAAAAAGTAACAAATAATTAAATAGCAGCAGTAAAATAACAATGGCGAGGCTATATACAGGAAGTACCGGTATAGAGTCAATGTGCGGGGGCACCGGTTAGTCGAGGTAATTGAGGTAATACAGTGAGGGGAAAAAGTATTTGATCCCCTGCTGATTTTGTACGTTTGCCCACTGACAAAGAAATGATAAGTCTATAATTTGAATGGTAGGTTTATTTGAACAGTGAGACAGAATAACAACAACAAAATCCAGAAAAACGCATGTGAAAAATGTTAGAAATTGATTTGCATTTTAATGAGGGAAAAAAGTAACAAATGTTTGTTGGTGAAGTAACACCAACCAACAAATGTACATGTTGGTGGAGTTATTAAAGTAACTATGCATAGATAATAACAGAAAGTAGCAGCAGCGTAGAAGAGGGGAAATAGTCTGCGTAGCCATGAAATGCAAATAGTCTGGGTAGCCATTTGATTAGATGTTCAGGAGTCTTATGGCTTGGGGGTAGAAGCTGTTTAGAAGCCTCTTGGACCTAGACTTGGCGCTCCGGTACCGCTTGCCGTGTGATAGCAGAGAGAACAGTCTATGACTAGGGTGGCTGGAGTCTGACAATTTTTAGTGCTTTCCTCTGACACCGCCTAGTATAGAGGTCCTGGATGGCAGGAAGCTTGGCCCCGGTGATGTACTGGGCCGTACACACTACCCTCTGTAGTGCCTTGCGGTGGAGGCCGAGCAGTTGCCATACCAGGCAGTGATGCAACCCATCAGGATGCTCTCGATGGTGCAGCTGTAGAACCTTTTGAGGATCTGAAGACCCATGCCAAATATTTTCAGTCACTTGCGGGGTAATAGGTTTTGTCATGCCCTCTTCACGACTGTCTTGGTGCGCTTGGACCATGTTAGTTTATTGGTGATGTGGCCACGAAGGAACTTGAAGCTCTCAACCTGCTCCACATCAGCCCCGTCGATGAGAATGGGGGCGTGCTCGGTCCTCCTTTTCCTGTAGTCCACAATCATCCTTTTTCTGTAGTCCACAATCATCAAATTGTTATTGCTAAAATGCAGATGTGTTCGTTGTCTATAGCTTATGCCTGCCCATACCATAACCCCACCGCCACCATGGGGCAGTCTGTTCACAATGTTGAGATCAGCAAACCGCTCGCCCACACAACGCCATACGTGTTGTCTGCCATCTGCCCGGTACAGTTAAAACCGGGATCCACCAGTAAAGAGCACGCTTCTCCAGAGTGCCAGTGGCCATCGAAAGTGAGCATTTGCTCACTGAAGTCGGTTACAACGCAGAACTGCAGTCTTGTCAAGATCCTCGTGAGCAAGACGAGCATGCAGATGAGCTTCCCTGAGACTATTTCTGACAGTTTGTGCATACATTCTTAGATTGTGCAAACCCACAGTTTCATCAGCTGTCCGAGTGGCTTATCTCAGACCCCCTGCAGGTGAAGAAGCCGGATGTGGAGGTTCTAGGCTGGTGTGGATACACATGGTCTGCGGTTGTGAGGACGGTTGGCCATACTGACAAATTCTCGAAAATGACGTTGGAGGCGGCTTATGGTAAATAAATTAACATAAAATTATCTGGAAACAGCTCTGGTGGACATTATTTTAGTCAGCATGCCAATTGCACGTTCCCTCAAAACTTGAGACATCTGTGGCATTGTTGTGTGACAAAACTATACATTTTAGCAGGCTTTTATTGTCCCCAACACAAGGTGCACCTGTGTAATGATCATGCTGTTTAATCAGCTTCTTGATATGCCTAAATG
Organism: Brachymystax lenok tsinlingensis; assembly: GCA_030435695.1. NCBI lineage: Eukaryota > Metazoa > Chordata > Actinopteri > Salmoniformes > Salmonidae > Brachymystax > Brachymystax lenok. Next base: position 56,426,012 of record CM059819.1, on the reverse strand, counting down.
ACTTCCCTTTCAGAATAATATGCAAATTAAAAATATGATATTGTTTCAAGCAGGGTTGAAAGCAGCACCCTTTCTGATGAAGAAGGTATATATACTATGAAGAAGGTATATTCTGAATCGGGTGGATGGAGAATAATCCACACCTAAAATTATAGATTTGGGATTTCAATCTTCAATAGCTCTTATACAAAGTATTTCATGAATCTGATAATTATATATTCTGACTCAGGGGAGGATGGACAAAAATCCACAGCTTTTTGGGGGGGAATACAATAAAATAAAAAAATTCTCCCCTGACACATAAATGATTATGTGTCAGGGGAGGATGGACTAAAATCCACAGCTTATTTTTGTTGTTGGTGAAAGAATTTTTTTTGTTGTCGAAAAATGTCGTTTTTATTTTACTTTCAATATTCAATAGCTCTTACACAGTGTGCAATGACTATGAAAATATATATTCTGAGTCAGGGGAGGATGGACAAAAACCCATTGGCGAAAATAAAAAATATAAAAAAGATTGCCATTTGTGTAAGAGCTTTATATAAGAAATATTGAAGATTGAAAGCCTGAAGAAAAACATGTATATTTATATTTTTGTCAATCCTCCACTGACTCAGAATATATAATTGAATTGTCATGGCACGTTTGTGTAAGAGCTATTGATGATTGAAAGTTTAAAAAAAAATACAAAAAAATGAAATTCCAACAAAAGAAAGCTGTGGATTTTTGTCCACCCTACCCTGAATCAGAATATATCATTGCCATAGTCATGGCAAGCTTTGTGTAAGAGCTATTGAAGGTTCCGAAATCGTATTATTATGGTGTGGTTTACTGTTGCTTGGCATTGCGGGCAATTTACATAATCGTTTTTTGTGGGATGATAATAGCTGCCCACGTATCATAATCTGACTGGCGGGGAATAAACGCTCAACATTAACAGATAGGCTTTGTCAAGTGATAGCCTACTAGCATAGTCGGATACATAGTAACAAGCCCTCAACATTTAGGCCTATTTCGAGCACTGTATAGTTGCTGGTTCATTCTCCTGCTCTAATAAATAACAGAGCTGCTACAATAGATTGCAGAACCTACCTGGCTGTGTGGAGGGCTCTCGCTTTGATCTTTAAATACCCTCTAACATTAAAACCACACTCAGTTGCTTTGATTTCTCTTACGAGCCAGCTGTAAGGCATAAATTCAGACGTTCCCCTAAACGCCAATATCGGTGTGCGCGCGCCCCAGTGGAGAAAGCAAGAATACCTATCCCTTCACCATCTGTCCCTTTCTTCCATTTCATGCGTTCAACCAATATCCAACCCTCACAGCTCCAACTCCGTTGTCCCCCCTCCTCTCCCCTTGCAGTGTATTTTCCTGTCCGGTCCACTCGGGTTTGCGTTTGAACGATGCAGACGGTCCCTTGCCCCGACTGTTCCCCCTTCCCCCACTAGCTGAGCTCCTGTTCCACTCAAAGATGGCGTCAGCTTTGGAGCCTCTGGTCTCTGGCTGCATTTTTGGGCTTGTTGTTGTGTCTGATTCGAATGATTTTTGGCACACTCTACTCGGCAACTCGACACGAAATTACGGTGAGTAGCGGCTAGTGGGGAGAGGATATTACAAGGTCTCCGAGCTTCCCTTTAAAACCCGAACTGGACCCGTCCTAGCTTTCTGGGAACCGCGAGAGGTAGAGGGAAAGGGGTACGGGAGATGAAGATCGCGAGGGGGGCCGTGGTTGGTTGGTTGGTTGGTTAGTTGGAGGGAGGGAGGGGGCGAGTGAGTGAGCGACCCGAGGCCTACTTCGCTCCAACGGCCTTGTCTTCTCCGCAGTCACTAGGTGGGAGGGTGGGTGATGGAAGTAGGGAGAGGTGAGGGTTATCTAGCCGTGTGTGGGGACGCGTCTTGCGGGGAAATAATTTCACGCAGAGAAGGAGACCGAGCGGCCATAGAACATGCAATGTTAATGGAACATTCTCCAGCACTTTGAGATCTTCATTTTTGCACTTGCCCGATAGCGGTTATGGCCGTTTGTAATTTACATTGTGCCTTGGCTTTGTAGGCCGTGATCTCACCGTAAATATCATCCATGACATTCTAAATGGGATTATTCCTTGTGATGGCTGCGTGTTATTGTTTGAAGCCTCGGGCGTTGTAGGAATCTGTCATTGTTGATTGTGTCAAAACACCGTTTTCCTTCACCGACACTACACGTTGTTACTATTTTGAGCTGTTTCGTCACTACTCCCAAGCAAATAACTTCAGTTCGCGGGAAGGTTTGTAACAACACAATTGCCTGACAATTCATATCCGTACTAGAGTGAAGTAAAGAGCCAGAGCAGTGCATGTTTATAAAGTTTGTCACTTGGGGCTGTTTCTTGGATCGCTAATGTTACTGTAACTAGCTATGCTAACGGTAACGTTAACCACCAATCTATTGCAACCGAAATGGCTAACGTTAGCTAACTAACTAGACACATGCTCAATGTTAGCCAGATAACGAACACAGTTTTTAAACGATTTATCTTCATCAGTTACTGACTACTATACATATGTAATCAATGATCATGTTTATGTTGTGCATGGAATAGAAAGCTAGCTAGCTAACGTTTGCATGCTTGCTGATATAAGGCACTGAAAACAACTAACGTTAACTAGCTAGCCATGAGAAGTGGCTTGCTGGTGTTCTTTGTTTTTTGCTATTTCAGTTGATTTGTTCTGCTATTCAAAGTGACCACCATGTTGCTTGGTGAAATCATAATAACAAGTGTTCCTCACATGTGGTTAGTTTTCCCATAATCTGGGCTGTTGTGTTTTTATTACCTGTTATCAATCTCTGTTTTCTGACCCAATTCATGATGTTGGGAAAAGTATATGAAGATACTATACTAGTTATATAGCAGGTAAATGTGGTGTGGCCTTCTCCACTAGTGTTTGTTACTATCATCACAGTTATGAAAGTTGCTGTGGTTTTGGGGATTAGACAAAAACATAGTAAGCCAGACTTTGTAAAGTTACCCCCACTATCACAGTGGCTGATGTTTCCCCACTCATAGACACTAGTCTGGGACTGTCCTGGGCTAATGGTGAAGGAAGACAATGTTTAGGTCTGGGTATATGCCCTCTTTGCTCAGGGGGTTCTCTTCCCCACCTAAATGTGTTTTGTATCTCAAATCTCGAACCTTCATATTTTAGCTTTTAACTTTGCACATGTCCTGTATTGTTGATCTAGACTTCAGGCAGCTTGTATCCATCACATACAAAGCATGTGGGTTAACTGTGTCGTGTTTAGTGGCCAAGCATTACTTTGTTTACGTGCTGCTGCTGTTTTGAGGAGTGTGTGTGTACATGTGTTCTGAGGGGTTGCAATTCAGTAAGCACTAAGGGAAGCAAATGTTTTGAAACTGCAGTATTACCTCAACTCCAAATATAAAAGTCATTTTAAGACGCTCTTTTTAATTACAATTTGTGTCTGCCGATTGTGACCCAGTCTTGCTGCTGTCCCTCTTGCACATTGTTTCTCTGACCCTGCCATATGTGTGTCCTTTTTTTTCTGCAGGGTGCGTTTCCTGTTGAAGCGCAATTGGCATGAAGGTGATTAGCCCTCGCTGCTCCATGGGGTGTGATATCTGTTCCCTTCCAGACCTTAGAACAGGTGGATACTGCTAGGGAGAGAGGAAAGAGAACAACTGGAGCCACGTGGCTGAAAGACATTTAAGTCCTCCTGGACTTCCCGAACACTACAACTGATCTTCAACTCAAGTTGACGGTCAAGGTTTCAACATCACATTGAGAGCCTGTTATCTACATTGATTGGAGACTGAATCAACAGGTTCTATCTGTTTGTCCCTCTGTCCTTTTGCAACAGGCAGTAGTTGGAGATACCTAAGTGTTATTGTGAAAGCCCCCGGTGTGTGCAAGTCAGTCCTCCACAGCTCCAGAGTTAGTCTAGTATCTGGTGCTCCACGACACTGCTCTCCCTCGGGCTAACTGACCCTACCGGGAGAGGGTAGTGGGTGACCAGGTTTTATTTTTTGGGGAGGGGGGTTGGCGGGGTGGCCTATGCTATGCTGAGATGCTCCCTGCCGTGCTGCTCGTGCTCAGGCTCTGAGGGACTCTGTGCAGCCCTGGGACAAAGGATAGTCCTTGGGCAGAGGGGTGAGGAGGAGGCGGCGGCTTAGGCCGCAGGACTCTTACCTTGTGCCCGCCACGGGTGTCAGCGTGTGTGTTGTCATCGTGATCTCCAGCCACAGCCATGGTGAAGCTGGCCAATCCGATGTACACCACCTGGATCCTGGAGGCCATCAAGAAGGTGAAGAAGCAGAAGCAGCGGCCGTCGGAGGAAAGGATATGCAACGCTGTGTCCATGTCCCACGGGCTGGACCGTAAGATTGTACTGGAACAGCTGGAGCTCAGCGTCAAGGATGGAACTATCCTCAAAGTGTCTAACAAGGGGCTCAACTCCTACAAGGACCCAGAGAACCCCGGCCGCTTGGCCTCCCCCAAGGCCTGCCTGGGCAGCAACGAAGGGGAAGGAGGCGAAGAGGATGGTCATCATGGGGATGGGGGTCATGGGAAGAGCCAGCATCACTCTGGGAAGAAACCAGGACTGGACTGGAACAAGCTGATCAAGCGTTCCCTAGAGGGGCTTCATGAGCCTGGGGGCTCCACCCTAAAGAGTGTTGAGCGCTTCCTCAAGTGCCAGGGCGACGTGGCGGCCTACCTGTCCGGCAGCGGCTCCATGGGGCCCGGCCTGTTCCACCAGCAGCTGAGGGTTGCGCTGAAGCGGGCTTGTGCCCACGGTAGAGTGGCCAAGAATGGGCTGCTGTTCCACCTCATCAGCCGCAGCTCTCAGTCAGACGGGACGGGTACTGTGGTGCTGGACTCCCTGCCACCCGTCCGCCTCCTGCCACACGAGAAGGACAAGGTAAGCCACACACCGTCCCATACATCTACATTCTCTTTCTCAAATATAAACACAATGTAATGTCTCTATGTAAACATGCAGTGTAAGTGTAAAAGGTTAACTGTTAAAAGAGCAACTGGTAATTTATTTGTCCTTTGTGGCAGTGGGAAGAAGTAAACAATCAAGGCTGAAGGCAGAACACACACCACACGATCAATCTTAGCAGGGCTCAACCTTTATTCTGAATAGTAGATGCCATGTCGTTGTAAGGCTGCCAGGGAAGACGTAACGCCTAAGATGTTACTTTATCACGTGCAATTAGTAGCCAGGCCAGGCAGAAGAGTTGGGCAACCCACAATGTCGAGCCTGGAACTTAGTTTCATTTTTCCCCAGTCAGTGCATTGTACTCTCACAAAATGCCTTGCTCCTTTTAGGGCAATAACTTACAGATTGCATGATCAATACGTTTGCACATTGTGGGTTGACTGATAATTTCGTTGCTGGAGTGAGTGGTCACTGGTGTCAAATGGTTTACTCGTTTTCATAGATAGGAGTGTGAATATAAGCAAGGGAAGAGACGAGATGTGTTGCATGTCTCTGTGTGATTGGCCCTAAAGCCACACACTTGCTAAATTGACTCCCACTTTTGAGAAGCTTGACCGGAAGACGGTCGGAGGGAGAGCTGTGAAAGAGAGACTTTAGACAGCAGTCTGTTTTAATCCCTATGTGAGCATACAAGAGGTCGGTCCACATGTAGCTCCGTGAGGGGGGGGACGACTAGCGTATCATTGCTGTGGCAGTCAGTGGGTCGATTCGACCTGTGTGTATTCGGAGCCCTGGCTCGGGGCACAGAGTACCAGGGCTTTCAGTGTCTCTTTCAGGGGGCCAGCCCTGTGTCTGGGCGTAGTGGTGGCGTGTTCCAGTGCTCCTGGAGGCGGCAGGAGTGAGTGGAGTGCCGTGCGAGGCGGATGAGGTTAGTGCTCTGTGGTCGGCTGCCAGGGGCGAGGGCTGCTCTCCAACCTTCTGTCTCAAGCATGCAGCAAGAGGAGAAAGAGAGGGGAGGAAGAGGTCAGGGAAGATTCACGTGGCGCCCTAGCGAGCGTCCTGCTGGGACGAGAGCGACTGGCGACCAGCTGCAGGGCTGCTCCCTGTCAGGAGCTGTCAGGAGATGAGAGGAAGAGTGTGTGTTGGAGAGAAAAAAAACAGGAAGAGAGGAGGAAGAGGCCTGGCTGACGCATGCTCTGGGCCATCTTACCCAGTCACGAAGAGGGAGAGAGAGAAAAGAGACTGAGACAGTGGCAGAGGAGCAGACATGCAGGCCAGAGCGGAGCCAAAAGACACACCCACAGTGTAACCTGACAGACCGCAGCCGGATGGGCTCTAAGCTCTCCTACTACCCAGGGGCAGGACCGCACATAGCTAACATGCATAACACCCATTGCATGCATTCATGCACACATATAAACATATGGCATGCACGCGCACACATGCATGCGCTGTGAACGAACACAAGTGCGTGCAAGCTGACATACTGTACACACTCATGTAGACACATGCACACACTTGCACCCCTACTCAAACGCATACAGTACACACACTTATCAGCCATCAGATGGAAGGGTGGAAATGTAACTTTTTGGTCCAGCAGCCGCAGTGGGTGGTAGATGACCTAATGTTAGCAGCCACTCACATTCAAGTGAATAAATGATGACGCTAAATCACAGAAAACGCATGTTTTTTTTTTTTAATTGATTGAAAGCGATTTCAAAGGAAAACACAGAACATGACAGACAGAGGATATCCAGCGTGTGTTTATTGACCCATTTCAGTGGGCAAGATCGCCATCTTTCTCTCTATTGTTTGAACCAAATACTGAACCTATGCTGCAGCTGGACCCCACCCCGCTTTCACCACTGTACCAGTTGAGATCCTCTCATCCAGAACAGACGCGCACACACACATTGTTTTTTTGCATAATATTTTTTTAAAATAATAACTGCGCCCGACTGCTCTGTGTGACCACCTGTCAGTGTGGCTGGGAAGAATAGACATTCTACCAGGGGATGCCAAAATCGACCAGCATGTGTCTGGTGTTAATTTCCCACCCAGGATGTTGTGTAAGGTGATTTGAAAGGTCCTGCCCTTGCCCCTCCAGACAGACTTTGTTGTGACTGGGGGTGTTGTAAATCTATGCTCTACTCTGCTGTGCAAGGTGGCTTGTCTCGTGTGGGCTTCGGTTCATTCTGCAGGGTTGGGTCCCGACGGCACCCTATCCCCTACAGAGTGCACTGCTTTTGATCAGACCCCTAAGGGCCCTGGTCAAAAGTAGCACACAATATAGGGAATAGGGTGCCATTTGGGACGCACCCCGGGATTAGAGTGGCGGGAGCAGCCAGGAGTCATATGCCTGGCTGACTGACTGGCTGACTGTGTAGGCTGACGCACTACCGACCCTTTGGCCCAGACGGCCTCCGCTGAAGACTGTGATCCCTCTTTGGGTTTGAGTTCAATGACTTTCATAGTGAGTTAACAGGCTCTTTCGTTGTCGTGTTCATGTGTTGCTTGGAGGCGTTGCATGGTGAACCGTGGGTCTACTGCTACTACAACAGCTGGCAGTCTGGCTGGGAGTTATTTGAGTGTTCCTCTTTGGCGTTCACACAACCTCCACTCCAGATAGCTCTGTTCCTCTTATGCTGCTATTTTCAGTATTCAAGTAGCCGTCTCTCCATATCTCAGCTGTAGAGCCTCTCTCTCCGCCTCCTGTCCTCTAGCTAGCCCCACTGTGTTTTGTATGCGGCTGGTGGGGTGTGACGCGACGCTCACGCTTCCCTCGCTCTCGCTCTCAGGCGAAGTCTCATCAATGCCATATTGCCTGCGTGATTGCTATGGGTTGTGATTTAGAAAGGGAAGGGGTGGGTGAGGGGAGAGGAGGACAGGAAAGGAGGGGAAATAAAGCAAAACAAATGGATAAGCACCAGCTTTGACCCCATTGCACCCGAATGACTGTCGCACAGCTCCGTTCAAACAGGATCGCAGACCCACTCCCTCTCCCTCTCTCCCCCTATTAGGGGGGTCACTGGTGGGCCAGATTGGGGGAGGCGAGGGGTGTGTGGAGTCATCCAAGGGTCATGGATATATACATGGGAATTTCCTGAGATGAGCCACCCGTAGCTGGCCGTGGTTATGAGCCTAGTGGGCCGTTAGGAGGCTGGTGGATGAGGACCGGGGATATGATGGGGATGGGCCTGACTCTGTTGTCGGGAAAAGCGGTGAGGTGAAGAGCGATCACGGCCCTGTGCTTGCCCTTTTCACAGCAGCTGGACCCAGGTGAAGCAGAGTTCTCCTCACTGATGTTGCCGTGTCGGGGGAAGGACGACAACTGAAATGACACTGACCGGGGTGATGGTGTTCTCTATGACCTCATGGGCTTTGTTCTGTCTGCTAGCACGGTGGCTGTCTACCTATGAATGAGCTGTACTGTAGTTAGGCCTAATTGGAGCCTAATTTTCTCTTTATCTCAGTCACTTTCAAACCGTAATGGCATACGCATGTACTGCTCGCCCTGTGTAGGTTAGGCTAATTACCGAAACCTCTCGCATAGATGTTAGCTGTCCTTTGCCTTTTTAGCTAACATTACAACCATCTAGTGTTTCTTTCTGCTCAAGGTGAAGGAAGAGCGCTACACAGGACATGAATACAAAATACCAGTAAACATTGATTATGTGCCCTGGGTCAGTGCAGTCTCCCCACCACTACCTCATTGTCTCTGTGTGTGTGTGTGTGTGTGTGTGTGTGTGTGTGTGTGTGTGTGGCCGTAGCCGTTGAGAAGCTCCGGCCAGGTCAGAGAGGTGGCCGGACAGAGTATTTTATTTAACTAGGCAAGTCAGTTAAGAACAAAGCCATTTCTCTTAGTAGTGGACACCACTGGGTTCATAGAGAGGGCCATCTTTCAGTGCCATGATGGCAATGTCTTTGAAGCCTTTTGGGTTTTGGTTGACAATAGTGCAGATATATTATCAGACTACTAAACCAATGGAACAAGTAGGGCTGAGGAAAGCATTCACAGCCAATACAGGGCTGATATTTGTTAGTGGATGAAACCATCTTATAGGGAGGTGTATGGAGTCTAGGGAAGTTTATGTTGATTTACTTTGGAGGCAGCTTTTGTTTACCTTTTTAACCAACGCATCACCTGGTCTCTTTAATAGAAGACATTACTTTTTTATTTTTACAATATTTTATTTTAGCAGGAAAGATGTTACCCAGTAAAAAAATAAATAAAAATATCCCCAATTGGAAAGGTTTGAATTTGAGTTTTCTAACAAACACACACACACACATCTACACACATACCTGCTTATACACACAGCAACAGCACAGCCTGCATAGAATTCATTTCTGAATAATAATGTAGAGCTCTCTTTACTTGCTCAACATATTGCTTGGTCGCCCCGCCCTGAGCCGTGATTTGAATATGCTTCTACTCTGTGCTCAGTCCTCGTCCATTGACCTATACTTCACTCAGGCTATGATATTTCCTTCTGGACGTATTCAGCCTATGCTTGGCCTTTTAAATAGGGGTGTATTATGAACAGGTTGTTAGTGATGGTGTGTCACTAATATAATCTAACAGAGCTCATATTTCACTGGCTAGGTGTTTCCACATTCACACCAGAGGTGCTGAAATCAACACCCAGACACACATCATCTGGACAGTAGTCAGGTGGAGTGCCATTATCAGGCTGACTGAAGATGAAGTGGCTAGGAAGGGAGAGAGTGATGAGATTTGTTTTGTTGCTGTGAGAATAACTGAAACTATAATCCAGCAAATGGGGTCAATGTGTTCTCCATCTGGGAAGTCTTGCTGCCACACACAGCCAACGTCTACCTTCTTGACACAGGGATTGTCCCTTGTTACCTCGTTAATCTCTACTGTAGGGTGCTACACTGCTTCCAACAGCTAGACTGGCAGGAAGCGTGTCTATTTCAACTGTGTAATAATATGGTCATTTAGTTCATCCAAATGGATTTGGTCAGTATTACAGCTGTTCAGCATGTGGACCACTGGTCAGTGCAGAAGGCAAACCCACTACCGGGTGTTCTGTACACCGTTCTCCACTCAACCAACTGAGCCACGGGACGATGTTTTATTACTCCACCTATGTTAAGTAGTCCTCCTACATTCCATATTCCTGCTATGGCCAAGTGGGTGTGTGTTTCTCGTGTGTGTGTGTGTTTCTCGTGACGTGAGTGTGTGCGAGCGAGCGGTGTGTAACAGTGATCAATGAGGTTGTGGTAAGAGGGCTGGGTCTGTATTGGGGAGGGGGCTGCCCGGGCACTACCTGGTTGGACATTGAGATGGGTTTCACATGTTAATGAGAACCTTGACTTGAGAGGAGACAAGGACAGCTTTTCCCATTCGTTCTCTCTCTCCCCCTTTCTCTGTTGCCCTCTCTCCTCCTGTCCTCCCTTTCATCGTCATCCTTCCATCCTCTCTTCATTGCTCTCTCTTTCATTATCTCCCTCCACCTCTATTACACCCAGTGCCACTGCAAATGGACAAGGAGAAACCAGGCCACTCTCACAGTACATCTCTCCGCTAGTGTATTGTACACCACGCACATCTGCCTCCGTAGCACGTAGCATCTTTCACATCTAATCTGTGGAAAATGTAGTCCTATACCACAAACCTTTCTATCAGCTAGGCTCCGTTTTTGCTCGAGTGTAGGCCTCGGTGATACAGCGGGTTAGATGTGTCAGGATAGAGACAGACTCTCCCTGCCCGTCTCAGCATAAAGGACCTGAGCCCTCACTCTAACCTGAAGGACGTGTTTTGGTCTCTGTCTGTCTGTAGTTGTTGTTCAAGTCGAGCGGGTAGATGACTCTGTTGGCATGGTGAGATGTTTTAGGCGTGTCTGTGTCGTGACTAACTAGTGTTTCCTGTTGAAATAATCTCTCTTATCTAGTGTGTATAGTAGCATACAGGTCAAACATACACAGGCTTAAAATATGCCCTGCAGTAGTCAGGTGCTAGTAAAGTAAAAATAAAACCTAGGACTAATGTTACAATAAATGGTTTTTGAAATAAAGAAAGCAAGCCTCATGAGGAATTTAAAGGAAATGTCGGCCTATTCCATTTCTCCCACACATGTCTTGAAAACGATTAGCTCTTTAGTGTCTTTGGGATTATGTTAGTCACAGTCAGACAGTAATTGAGTCGTGTCACAAATGAAACCCTGCGCTGTAATGTTTGTATGAAACACGATGCCTGGGCTCTGCCTGCGCTAGCTACTCGTGGAGAAAGCAAGCAAGTGTGTGTGTGTGTGTGGGGGGCGCACAAACACAGGTCAACCCCTTCCCTTTCGGTGAACTGGCAGGAATGATTGGGAGGCTGCACAAAGGGCTGCTGCCTTATTCTTTCTCTCACTCTTTCTGTCTCTCTCTGTGTCTCTGTGGTGTGATGAGAGGTGTCCCTGTATGGAAAGCAGGAGCCTGAGTCTGAGGGAAATGAACTCAATAAATCAAGCCCTTCAGCCTGTCTCTCCACACTCCCTGCCTGGACTTGCTCCCTTCCTCTTCCCTCCCTGTGTTGAGCAATGTGCAGCCAGCCAGGAATATCTTTGCACCTGCCCCAGCCCACCGAGCCCCTACCCCACAGCCCCAACCCCGTACCCTAGCGCCAGCCCTATAGCCTAACCCTAGCCCCAGTCCAGGTCTCCTACCTCCCAGACCCCTTTAGTCATCAGCAGGGCTCAAATTTCGGCGGCCATTGATGCCGCCATGTGTGCCCGTAATGCGCCCCCAAAAAAGACTCATGCCGTGCGGCCAAAGTGGTCGTTGTTCCCTTGGACTGGATATAATATTCATAATTCCCTTCTCCCGGCTGCCAATCGCCGTAGCCTACTCCGAAGCACCTCTTACTCTCATGGCTCTCTCAGATATCTCAATTCTTATTAGCCAATACTCACAGGCATCGCAGTTCCGAAGTAGGCTACAAGTGAAAACGGACACATTGGGGATGGAACGGTGCACGTCCTTATTGAATTTCGAGGCGCATGTTGAAGATGTTAGAACTGTCCACATTCGGCCAACAAGATGAGTAGGCCTAACGAACAGTAAAAGCACTAGCCTATGTCAATCTACTATCCCCCATAGTACAAAAGTTAACCTATTCTATTGGTCAGCTTGTCCTTCTGTGCAAGAAATAAATATTCCAAACATACTCCGGGACAGTTGTGGGATGCGATAGATCCCAAATTAATACAACCACTATACATACATAGTTTTTTTTTTTTAAGCAATGAGCCTGATGCAACAGATCTGAACGTTTAGCTTAAAATGTTGATAAACTATTAGGCTATTTGTTCACATTTATAAACATAGTAATGCGCACATGGCAGTAGTCTATAAGCGTGAATGTTCCAAAATGCAATTAGCGTTAAAACACAGTTCTTAAAAGTTCACCACAAATGCAAGCGGTTTGATATGACCGAGATGAAATTATCCCCAAAAAATGTAGAAAAGGGGAAGATCTAAAGAAGCAACAACAAGCATGGCTTGTTAATATGACTAGAATTGTGTCTTTGGCTGCTGGACAACGAAAGAAAGTTGAGAACATGAGAGAACTGTTTCAATGGCATATGAGGACGTTTTTATAAAATAATACTTTTAACGTTCCTATGGCCGAAACATAGTAAGTAAGACATGCCTCATAAAATGAAAAAACATTGAGGTTTTAAGTAATTTCGTTTATGGTTTAATAGTTTGAAAATGTTGACTGCCTCCGCTCTGATTGCACGGTGGGGGATGTTGCAGTGCGTAATAGGCACTGGCCTTTCTCTCCTATCGGAACGAACAGTGTCTCAAGTATGTCACAGAATCGAGCCTTTACATATTAATAATTATCCTACATTCTTTTTTGTAAAACATGACTGGTGTTTAGCCTACAAAAATATAAACGCAACATGCATTAATTTCAAAGATTTTACAGAGTTACAGTTCATATGAGAAAATCAGTCAATCGGAAATACATTTTATTAAGCCCTAATTTATGGATTTCACATGACTGGGAATACAGATATGCAAAAACAATTGCCTCACAAATTGAGATGGTTTGGGAGTCAGACTGCAGAGTGAAGGAAAAGTAGCCAACAAGTGCTCAGCGTATGTGGGAACTCCTTTAAGACTGTTGGGAAAGCATTCCAGGTGAAACTGGTTAAGAGAATGCCAAGAGTGTGCAAAGCTGTCATCAAGGCAAAGGGTGGCTATTTGAAGAATCTCAAATTTAAAATATGTTTTGATTTGTTTAACACTTTTTGGTTACTACTTGATTCCATATGTGCTATTTCATAGTTTTGATGTCTTCACGATTATTCTACAATGCAGAAAATAGTAAAAACAATAACCCTTGAATGAGTAGGTGTTCTTTTGTGTGTGTGTGTGTGTGTGTGTGTCAAATCACATTTTATTGGTCACATACACGTGGTTAGCAGATGTTAATGCGAGAGTAGAGAAGTGCTTGTGCTTCTAGTTTCTACAGTGCAATAATATCTAACAAGTACTCTTAACAAATTCACAACGACTACTTTATACACACAAATGTAAAGGGATGAATAACAATATGTACATATAAATAAATGGATAAGCGATGGCAGTGCGGCATAGGCAAGATGCAGTAGATTGTATAGAATGCGGTAAATACATATGAGATGAGTAATGTAGGATATGCAAACATTATTAAAGTGGCATTATTTAAAATGGCTAGTGATACCTTTATTACATTTATTAAAGTTACAAGAGATATGAGTCTGTATGTTGGCAGCAGCCTCTGTTAGTGATGGCTGTTTAACAGTCTGATGGCCTTGAGATAGAAGTTGTTTTTCAGTCTCTCGGTTCCAGCTTTGATGCACCTGTACTGATCTCGTCTTCTGGATGATAGGGGGGTGAACAAGCAGTGGGTCGGATGGTTGTTGTCCTTGATGATCATTTTGGCCTTCCTGTGACATCGGGTGCTGTAGGTGTCCTGGAGGGCAGGTAGTTTATCCCCGGTGATACGTTGTGTAGACCGCACTACCCTCTGGGGAGCCTTGCGGTTGAGGGCGGTGCAGTTGCCGCACCAGGCGGTGATACAGCCTGACAGGATGCTCTCGATTGTGCATCTGTAAAAGTTTGTGCGTGTTTTAGGTGACAAGCCAAATTTCTTCAGGGAGTACAGGAGAGGGCTGAGAATGCACCCTCACCACCTGGGGGCGGCCGTCAAAGTCCAGGACCCGTTTGCACAGGGCGGGATTGAGACCCAGGGTCTCGAGCTTAATGACGAGTTTGGAGGGTACTATGGTGTTAAATGCTGAGCTGTAGTCAATGAACAGCATTCTTACGTAGGTATTCCTCTTGTTCAGATGGGCTAGGGCAGTGTGATCGTGATAGCATCGTCTGTGGACCTCTTGGGGCGGTAAGCAAATTGGAGTGGGTCTAGGGTATCAGGTAAGGTGGAGTTGATATGATCCTTGACTAGTCTCTCAAAGCATTTCATGATGACAGAAGTGAGTGCTACGGGGAGATGGTCATTTAGTTCAGTTACCTTAGCTTTCTTGGGAACAGGAACAATGGTGGCCACCTTGAAGCATGTGGTCACAGCATACTGGGTTAGGGATTGATTGAATATGTCTGTAAACACACCCGCCGGCTGGTCTGCGCATGCTCTGAGGACGCGGCTAGGGATGCCGTCTGGGCCGGCAGCCTTGCGAGGGTTAACACGTTTTTAAATGTTTTACTCACATTGGCCACGGTGAAGGAGAGCCCACAGGAGTTGGTAGCGAGCCGTGTCAGTGGCACTGTATTGTCCTCAAAGCGAGCAAAGAAGTTGTTTAATTTGTCTGGGAGCAAGACATCGGTGTCCATGATGGGGCTGGTTTTCTTTTTGTAGTCCGTGATTGTCTGTAGACCCTGCCACATAGATCTCGTGTTTGAGCTGTTGAATTAGCGACTCTACTTTGCCTCTATACTGACGCTTTGCTTGTTTGATTGCCTTGCGGAGGGAATAGCTACACTGTTTGTTTGTATTCGGTCATATTTTCAGTCACCTTGCCATGATTAAAAGCGGTGGTTCGCGCTTTCAGTTTTGCGCAAATGCTGCCATCAATCCACGGTTTCTGGTTAGGGAAGGTTTTCATAGTCACAGTGGGTACAACATCACCGATGCATTTGCTAATAAACTCACTCGCTGAGTCAGCGTATACATCAATGTTATGGTCTGAGGCTACCCGGAACATATCCCAGTCCACGTGATCGAAGCAATGGACACCGATTGGTCAGACCAGCGTTGGATAGACCTGAGCACGGGCGTTTCCAGATTTTGTTTTTGTCTATAGGCTGGGAGCAACAAGATGGAGTCATGGTCAGATTTTCTGAAGGGAGGCCGGGGGAGGGCTTTGTATGCATTGCAGAAGTTAGAGTAGCAATGGTCTAGAATGCTACCAGCCCGTTGTCGCGCATTCGATATGATGATTCAGGAAGCCTTGTTAAAATCCCCAGCTACAATAAATGCAGCCTCAGGATATATGGTTTACATAGAGTCCAGTGAAGTTCTTTCAGGGCCGTCGAGGTGTCTGCTTGGGGGGGATACACGGCTGTGACTATAATTGAAGAGAATTCTCTTGGTAGATAATGCGGTTGGCATTTGATTGTAAGGAATTCTAGGTCAGGTGAACAAAAGGACTTGTTTCTGTATGTTGTTATGATCACACCCTAAGGCATACACCCCGGCCCTTCTTCTTACCAGAGAGGTGTTTGTTTCTGTTGGTGCGATGCGTGAAGAAACCAGGTGGCTGTACCGACTCTGACAACATATCCCGAGTGAGCCATGTTTCCATGAAACAGAGCATGTTACAATCTCTGATGTCTCTCTGAAAGGCAACTCGTGCCTTAATTTCATCCACCTTGTCTAGAGATTGGACATCGGTGAGTAATATGGTCGGAAGTGGTGTATGATGGGCTCGCCTTCTAAGTCTGACCAGTAGGCCGCTCCGTCTGCCTCTCCTGTGGTGACCGCGTTGTTTTGGGTCGGCCTCTGGGATTAGATCCCATGTCCAGGGTGGCGGTCCGAACAAAGGATTGTGCGTGCGTATGTGTATATGTAATGACAAAGTATGTGGACACCTGTTCATCGAACATCTCATTCCAAAATCATGGGCATTAATATGGAGTTGGTACCCCTTTTCTGCTAGAACAGCCTCCACTCTTCTGGGAAGGCTTTCCACTAGATGTTGGAAAATTGCTGCGGGGATATGCTTCCATTCAGCCACGAGCATTAGTGAGGTTAGGCAATTAGGCCTGGCCTCGCAGTCTGCCTTCCAATTCAACCCAAAGGTGTTCGATGGGGTTGAGGTCAGGCTTCTGTGCAGGCCAGTCAAGTTCTTCCACACCGATCTCAACAAACCATTTCTGTATGGACCTCGCTTTGTGCACGAGGGCATTGTCATGCTGAAACAGGAAAGGGCCTTCTCCAAACTGTTGCCACAAAGTTGGAAGTACAGATTTGTCTAGACTGTCATAGTTCTGTATGCTGTAGCCCGAACCATGAAAAAACAGCCCCAGACTATTCTTCCTCCAATGAACTGTACAGTTGGCACTATGCATTCGGGCATGTAGTGTTCTCCTGGCATCCACCTAACCCAGATTTGTCTGTCGGACTGCCAGATGGTGAAGTGTGATTCATCACTCCAGAGAGCGCGTTTCCACTGCTCAGGAGTCCAAAGGCGGAAATCTTTACACCGTCCAGCCGACACTTGGCATTGCGCATGGTGATCTTAGGCTTGTGTGCGGCTGCTCGGCCATGGAAACCCAATTCATAAAGCTCCCGATGAACAGCTCTTGTGCTGACGTTGCTTCCAGAGGCAGTTTGGAACTTGGTAGTGAGTGTTGCAACCGAGGACAGACGATTTTTGCATTCTACTCGCTTTAGCACTCGGCGGTCCCGTTCTTTGACCTTGTGTGGCCTACCACTTTGCAGCAGAGCCGTTCTTTCCACTTCACAACAACAGCCCTTACAGTTGACCGGGGCAGCTCTAGCAGGGAAGAAATTTGACGAACTGAGGTGGTGACCTATGACGGTGCCACGTTGAAAGTCACTGAGCTCTTCAGTAAGCAACAGGTGTCAGCAACAGGTGTGCCTGAAATTGCCGACTCTACTAATTTGAAGGGTTGTCCACATACTTTTGTTTATAATATGTGTACGTGTAATTAAGTCTCATTATTGCAAAAGTATACCATGAGGTAAGGCTTAGCTCTTGCATATACGATTTTTTTCAATAATGGGTTATTTTAACATTTTCAGGCACCTCCCTCATGTTTGCATCGGTCTGGACATGACAGACTGTAGCCAAAGGCGATCACCTACACTTCGACATTTAGGCTCATTCTTTATGTACATTTACATACACTTATGTTTTTCTTAACAGAATAGCTACTGTTTTGGGGTTTTCAAATCAATTTAATTGGCTATTTTGGTTAATGTCCTTGGTGCCCTAGCAGATTGGGCACCTCCATGAAGGTCAAACGGCCTAAAATCACAAAATTCCAGGCCTGGTCATCAGCCTCCCTCCGCCACTGGCTACCCCCCTGGGCTCTGTGTAGCTGCCCTGCGAGAGGGAGAGATTGTGTGTATCTGTCGTGTGTTTGTGTGCGTCTCAGAAATAGGTTCATGGGTGGCTCTCCTCTACTCCTGCTCCATGCTAAAAGATTTATGGTGCCCCAGAAGCGAATGCCAAGATGGCGTGCTACAGAATAAGCATCAGAACAGAACAGGGCCTTTGCCTTCAGTGGTGGTTCGCGCCGCAGAGCTGCTCCGGAAATGATATGGGAATCCAGTTGAGCAGCCATCTAGGGCACCTCCATGAGGGAGGGACGTTTCATTCAGGTCATGTGAGCAGAACCTAGACCTCTGGTTTCTGTAGTAACTATCACATCTGGGCTCGTATGTATCAAGCGTCTCAGTTGAAGTGCTAATCTAGGATCAGGTCCCCGTGTCCATTCTATTCTAAATGGCAAAACTGTTCCTAGATCGTCAGTTATACCCTGAGAGTATAGGCAGGTTTTCATCATCATAGCCTTTAATGGTCATCTGTTAGGTCACAACGTCATCACCAGGGAAGAGGCTGCTGCCTCTGCCATTCACTTAATCTGACTGACAAATTCTGTATTCATTTGCTGTCTGAGTGAACTAGTGAACTGTAACTGCTGTCTCTGTGGCACATTGACAGTGATCTAAATGTGGACACACAACGATACTGCCCCCTCCCCTTCCTGTCTGGTACAATGAAGCAGTTGAATAGAGCTGTTTTTGTGACTGTCTCTTTCTGCGTCCCTCTCCTTCCTCTCTCGAACCCCCTTCCTCACCGCCCGTCTGACTCCCGTTTATCTATATATCTCGCTCTCTGTCCGTCTCTCTCTCTCAGCCTGTGGCAGAGCCCATCCCCATCTGCAGCTTCTGCCTGGGGACCAAGGAGTCGAACCGCGACAAGAAGCCAGAGGAGCTCATCTCCTGTGCAGACTGTGGCAACAGCGGTGAGTAGCACTGTGGCAGCACGGTTTATATATGCTGGGACATCAATGCAGCGCTGCCTGCTACTTCCCCCTGCCTGCACCTTGGATTTATGTCTTAGGTTTCATTTGAATACTAGGTCACATGTACTTTTTGATTTGTCAAACTAGGCTAAACGTATGATTTGACAGGTTGTTCTGTTAGATGTCTGAATCTTTCAGTTCGTCGTCATGGTTGCTATGGATCTATAGGGCTTTTTGGAGTGGTATTTTGATCTTGTGTGGTTGTCAGGCTTGTGAGTGTTGACGTTGTTGATCTGTGTCCCCTAGGCCACCCGTCCTGTCTGAAGTTCTCACCAGAGCTCACTGTGCGAGTCAAAGCTCTGTGGTGGCAGTGCATCGAATGCAAGACCTGCAGCAACTGTCAGGATCAAGGCAAAAACGCGGTGAGTGTTTGTGTGCCTGGTTGTGCTTCAGCTCAGTACGTCGGACTCTGAGAACTATTTTGGATGGCTGCTGCAGATGGTTCTCTCTCGTCTGAATGTCCAAGTAGAGTACAGTACTGGTTGAAGGCAAATGGTGGAAATGTATGTTCAGTGTATACATGATGTGCAGGGAGTGACCAAATATTTACTGACTGACGTGTGTGTCTGTGGGTAGGAGAACATGTTGTTCTGTGACTCCTGTGACCGGGGCTTCCACATGGAGTGCTGTGACCCCCCACTGATGCGGATGCCAAAAGGTAATACGCCCTCCTCTCTCCCACCCCTGACCCGTCTAACGTACCCAATAAAACCCACTTAAACATACACTGTCCCTGGAAAGACCCGCCTCTCTGCACTAAATGGATCCACTGTACATCTGAACGACTATGGCCATGAGGTAATTGGTAACGAATGACAAAGCTCAGAAGGACCACAAACCCATTTTCCGGCAGTGTAATGAAACATATATTTTTGTTGTTCTAAGGCTGGTAGTACTGTGTGGCCGGTGCATGTCATAGAATAGTAGTAGCACCGAAGAGGTTTAATGCCAGGCCAGCTAAGCTAATACACAATGTCCTGTGTTCTGATTGGCTCTGCTCTCCCACCAGGTATGTGGATCTGTCAGATCTGTCAGCCCAGGAAAAAGGGCAGGAAGCTCTTACATGAAAAGGCAGCCCAAATCAAACGGCGCTACAACGCACCACTGGGACGACCCAAGAACAGGTTGGTAACGTCACGGAGAGGGGCGGCCGCTCGGAAGCACCGTCTAGGAGTTAGCAGCTCGGGCACGGCGTGTCGCTGGACCTGTGAAACACAGCAGGCCTCTTCAGATCGGCCCCGCTACAGTTTCACTGGCCGGAGCAGACCATTTCCAATGACTACAAACTGTTTTTAATGACCGTGCCTAATAGCTATAAAAAAAAAAAAGGTCTGCTGTGTTTCATTCTGGAAATGAAGCTTTGTCGGAGCATAGAATCTAGCTATGTGAATCTCACCGATCAACGTTTTAATGTCGGGAGTGGAGGACCGAGCCTTACTCTTTTGTTGACACTATTTGATCATTGGAAACACGAATGCCGATCTGTACAAACAATCATTAGTTTAGCTGTTCTGTTTTGGCTGTGTTCAGTGGCTCTGGTCGCTTCCAAATGACCAGTCCTTAGTCTATATAGTGTGTTGCGTTTTCCTGCTGGGTGTCTGACCAATCCTGTCTCCCGTTGCAGACCTGGCCGGCCATTCAAGAAGCTGCGTGGGCCAGGTGGGCGTGGCCGGCGGAAGGGGGACCGTCGCTCGCAGTGCTCCTCCCCGCACTCGTCGTCCAGCTCGTCCTGTGAGGGTTACCCTGGCGACGATCGGCTGCTGTTCTCCCTGCGAGAGGACTCGTCGGAGCAGGGCGGCCTGCGCTTCAACAAGAAGACCAAGGGCCTGATTGATGCCCTCACCAAGTTCTTCACTCCCTCGCCAGACGGACGCAAGGCCCGGCACGAGGTGGACTACTCCCAGCAGTACCGCATCCGCAAGAAGGCCATATGCAAGGGAGAGGGCGACGACAGGACAGGTGAGGAGGGTAGTCTGAATAATGCATTGAATGTTGGGTGAAGGAGAGGCTGTAGTTGCTTTATTTGTGTCAATCTAAAGCGGCACTTCATACTATGTCCTTCAGTCAGACTCAACACCTGCAGACTTGCTTACTGTCCAGACGTTTGTCCACACACCTCACGGCACAACGCCTCTCCCCTGTTTGACCTAGATAGTTTGTGTGTGTGTGTACTGATATGTAGGCTACACGTGCCATTTTTAAATTGACGTAATTCTGTCCTTGAGCTGTTGTCTACTAATGTTCAGTATTATGTCATGTTTTGTGCGGACCCTAGAACGAGTAGCTGGGGCTTTCACAACAGCTAATGGGGATCCTAATAAAATCCCAAATACCATTTACAAGTTCCAGCACTTTGTCTGTCAGAACCTTAAAACATGACTGTTCTGTTCCCTTTCTGTAAGTATCCCGCTGACTGTTTCTTTCCTCCACAGACAATCAGGACAGTAGTGACTGGCGTGAGGATGAGGACAAGCTGCCAGGCCATGAGAACCTGACAGAGAAAGACGTGGAACTCTTCAGACGCATCCAGGAGCTGGCACTACAGGTAACCACAGACTGAGAAGGAAAGAAAGTGTCTCTCTGTCTCTCTGTATCTGTCTCTCAGCTGCCCTCCATATCTCTCTATCAGTGTCTATTCTGTTGCGATTCCTCACTGGCACAGACGACGCAGAGCTTCAGAGCATTGCTATACATCCCAGGAGAAACTCTCAATGCCATCGTTGTTTTATTCTTCTCCTGTCAGAGTTTTCTCTAGTCTTGGTTGTTAGGAGAATAGGAAAGGCAGGTGAAAGGTGGAGGTGCACGCTCAGCAATAGAATGTCCACTTTGTATTTTATAATTGATGGCTTCCCTTTTTGTGTTGAGGTTTGTTTACAAATAGTGTAGACTAGACGCATTCTGGTACTGCTCACTTTTCTCCTCATGGCAGTCAGTGAAAAAGACCTGACACTGTAGGCATGGGTGAGGGGCCACTCTCTCTCTCTCTCTCTCGTGTGTGTGTGTGTGTGTGTGTGTGTGGGGAAGCGTGTGGTTACCAGCGTGTCAACAGAACCCAGTGGCAGATGCCTAGAGTTTCCACTCAAGACAGACCAGAGAGCTAATAATACTCCTATGAGCAGCACAGGAGACAAGTTTGTTTCTGTTTTACTGTGGGTGTGCCTTAGCGTGTGTGTACGTGTCTTCCTGTCACTAAGTGTGTGTGTATGCTGTGTTTGAGTGCCAGTGCGTGTCAGGCAAACGCAACCACGCTGTGCTGGGTTAGGCAGGGGGCAGTCAGAGACCCAGTAATCCCTGGTGTGTAATCTGTCTGCTCCATGCTCTTCTTAATTCCCTGTTGGAAACTTGGCCTTCGCTTGATGCTGTAGCTCCGAAGCTGAAAACCTCCTCTTTCTTTTTTTTGTATATATATATTTTGCCTTTGCAGAAAGTTGGGGTGACCGGCCCTCCAGATCCCCAAATGCGTTGCCCGTCTGTCATCGAGTTTGGCAAGTATGAGATCCAGACTTGGTACTCCTCTCCGTACCCGCAAGAGTACAGCAGGTAACGAACAACATGACCCACAGTACTTTTACACACACTCCACTCTGAGTCAGTCCATTGTTGGCTTCTGCTCGTGTAACGGCGTGTCTCACCCTTTCTCCTCCCTGTCCTCCCTGGCCCAGACTGCCTAAGCTCTACCTGTGTGAGTTCTGCCTGCGTTACGTCAAGAGTCGCAGCATCCTCTTCCAGCACATGAGGAAGTGCGCCTGGTTCCACCCTCCGGCCGACGAGATCTACAGGAAGGACGACGTCTCCGTGTTCGAGGTGAGACAGAAAGAGGGATACAAGATGGAGGGGGAGAGAGCGAGAGACCGAGGCCACCTCCCCCACCGCAAAGCCACCCCGCTCCTTCTAGGTCCTCTGCCAAGAGTGGCAGTGCCACACAGGCGTTTGTCAAAGACCGGTTCCCCCACTGAGGCGTCAACTGTTCTCAAAACCACTTTGTTATAACATTGACCCACAACACAGTGCACAGCCCTATGTGAAGCTACCTTACCTAGATTGTTGTCTAGTACAACTATTACTAGTCTTCTTGTTTTGTTGTACCTGGAACCGGGACTGCTTGTGTTTGGAACTACATTGGTGTCAGTCAACAGTCTGAGTTCCTAATCAGCGACCTCCAATGTGGAGATGGTTGAGAACCGCTGGACCAGTACATACTGCAGGCCTCCAATTGAGGGCCAGTCGGTCTATGGCCGTCTGTCTGTCTGTCTTGTAGGATAGCGTCTGCTGTTTCGCTGCCTCTACAGCCCGCTTCGTCCCCTCCTGTCCTCACTCATAGCAGGGACGTCTGGCTTCCTGCCAGGGAGCCCCTCGCTCTCCCAGCCTGGGACACCAGAGATGCCATGGCTCACATCGTTGGCATCATTGTCCGAGGCTATAAAAGCAATCGAATCCCCTCCCGTATCCTATGAGTGTCTGTCTCATAGTTACTGACGCTGCGGTTCGGAAACGGGCTGAATGGTGCAGTCAAGACTGCCCTTTTGAACTTGGATCATTGTTGTCAAATGTGAATGTTTGTCTTTGTCAGATCGGTGGTTGCTGTCCGTGCTCATGATGTGCAAATCAAATTCCCTTCGGGGCATTATAGGTTTTAATTTCATTCATGTTGTGTGTGTTTTGTGTTCTCAGGTGGATGGGAACATGAGCACAATCTACTGTCAGAACCTGTGTCTGTTGGCCAAGCTGTTCCTGGACCACAAGACGCTGTACTACGACGTGGAGCCCTTCCTCTTCTACGTTCTCACACAGAACGACAGCAAGGGCTGCCACCTGGTGGGCTATTTCTCCAAGGTACGTCTAACCACCAAATAAATGCATATATATAAATAAAGCAATGTTCCGTCCAATTCTTTGGGGCACTGAGCAAATTTTAGGTCTTGTGAGCGGAAACTTTTTTGTGCAACTCCCGGCGTGCGTTTCCAGTGAACACCGAGGCTGTACCCTTACAGTTTTAGACAGTGGCCAATAAGCTACAGTGGCTATTTGAGCATAATGTAGGCCTATCAGCGTGGCCTACCAATAAAACCAATGGAGCAAATCCCATAACATTTTCACAGGGAAATACTGTAGCTTTTGATTTCTACAGTTGCCTATGTGTGGTGTTCAATGCAGGCCTACATTGCATGAGCCTTTAAAAGAAAATTGTTTATATTATGAAGGGCTTGATATTGATGAATAAATTTTTTTCTTGGTCTGTAACACCAGGGGCTAAATAGGTGACTGTAAATTGCATTTTATTGAATGACGCAAGAAACCATTTGACAAACTTTATTATTAACATACAGAGAATTAGACAATGTAAGCTACCCTTTGCCTACAGGCTGGCTTATTTGCATATTCAAGTCTCAAAATACAACACTGCCCCTTTAATTAAGACACAAGCTTTTTTTTTTTTTTGGCCTGACTGGCTTTTCATAGACGGCTTGAAATGTGGCCTACACGTTTTGTTGCTCTTGTAGGAAGCAGTAACTCCCCATTGCTGACCTATACTTATATACTTATCTATAACTGGACTGATAACGCGCTGACTTGCAAAGAATATCAACAATTGTGCACACGCGCTGCTCGGATCCGAAACGAAAAGCGTATTCACTTGTGGGTGATTGAAAGACCTCTCGCGGGCTAGCCCCCCCGTCAATAGAAATCTACTCCGTGCGCTCTGACTTCATTTGGCAAAGTTAGGTTTGTTGCGTTGAAAAGGGGCTGATGTATAATGTTGATTTTGATCACGGGAAAAAAAACATTGATCTATGTAGCGTGAACTCAAGCTCTCGCGTCAGGTCCTGGAGGAAGTGCACGTCCGTGTACGCGCGCAGCTCAGAGGGAACAATGTGCATAAGGAAACACAAGAAGGTGAACACAAAAGTTGCCTTTAGGTACAGATCTAGGACCAGCTTACCATCCCCCAAATCCTAACCTTAACCGTTCGAGTGGAGAAGCCCAAACTGTCTTTAGATCACTGTCTAGGTGACCCTTCGTTTTACTCTGGTGAATCCCCTCAGTGTGCAGAGCAACGACCACTGCTACTTTGACGCTTTCTGTCTCACCCGTGTCTTATGGATGCTGGGGCTGTTATTGACATAGACTGGCTGCCAAAACACATCTTACTGCACACACACACACTCTTGCGCTGCTCCCAGGACATCACAGCCACGCTGCACCACCTCATACTGGAGCGGTGAGACACGCGCACACACAGTCAAAATCATGATGCCATCACAAATTCAACGACAATGTGTCTTTAGGTCAGTGTCTACACCGGGGCTCTCCAACCTTGTTCCTGGAGAGCTACCCTCCTGTAGGTTTGGAGAGCCCTGGTCTAGACGCACCTCAATTCTACTCCAGTGAATCCCTCTGTATGCAGAGAAACCACTGCTGCTTTGATGCTGTCTCACCCCTGTCTGTCTGTACGGATGCAGGTGCTCCTGGAATCGGCCAAAACACAGCAATTATCTTGCCACACTCACACACAGACTCCTACTGTATGTACTAGCACAGTCTTGCTCTAAGTCTGTTTCCATGCTTCTCTCGCTCTCTCTCTACTTTCTCTTTCTCTCTCTCCACTTTCTCTCTCTCCTCTCTCTCTCTCTCTCTCTCTCTCTCTCTCTCTCTCTCTCTCTCTCTCTCTCTCTCTCTCTCTCTCTCTCTCTCTCTCTCTCTCTCTCTCTCTCTCTCTCTCTCTCTCTCTCTCTCTCTCTCTCTCTCTCTCTCTCTCTCTCTCTCTCTCTCTCTCTCTCTCTCTCTCTCTCTCTCTCTCTCCAGGAGAAACACTGTCAACAGAAGTACAACGTGTCCTGCATCATGATTCTTCCCCAGTACCAGCGCAAGGGCTACGGCCGCTTCCTCATCGACTTCAGTAAGGAGCTCTGCTCAGGCTCTCAGCGAGGCTTTTTACCTCCGGCTCCCCAGACCTCTTTGATGCCGATCCAGTGGTTCTAAGCTGCTGTAGAGTTCTTGGTCAATGCCATCAGAATAGCAGTCAATCCCACTGAATTGAAATAGCAACATGTTGGAATCTGACTCGGTGCCTGTAATGAATAATGTCCGGTCCAATTCCTTGTTGAGCTGAATAATCGAAACCGCATTGGCCCCTTCCTACTCTGCTTAGCTGGTTAAATTGGACGGTTTAGAAGGTGGTGGTTATTCTGAGGAATGCTGGTAATCATGTAGTAACTGGGCTAGTAGTGGTAGAAAAGGTAGCATGAGTTTATTTGGCACAGTCGGACTGAATCATATACACCAACAGTCATAGACTGAATTGTCCGCCAAATGTAAATGCGCCTCGTACGGCCTACTGATTTTTCAAATGAACCTTGTTCTCCGCCCGCCCCCGTCTCTCTCTCCTCTCCCCTCCAGGCTACCTGCTGTCCAAGCGGGAGGGCCAGCCTGGCTCCCCAGAGAAGCCCCTGTCAGACCTGGGACGTCTGTCCTACACGGCCTACTGGCGCAGCGTGGTGCTGGAGTGTCTCCACGAGGTCCGTGACCGCCAGCTCACCATCCGACGCCTCAGCAAGATCACGGGCATCTGCCCCCAGGACATCACCGCCACGCTGCACCACCTCAACATGCTGGAGCAGAGAGGGGAGCGGTGAGACACGCGCGCACCATCAGAGGCGTAACCACGATGCCGGGCACAAATTCAACAATGCAGAAATGAGCAACGACATGCTGACTACCAAGGCCATTGAAAGCTGACTATTCTACAGCATGGAACACGTGTCTGTTTGGGAGCTGTTATTTGCTCAGAGTGGTTCTTCCCTCCTTGTGGGGTTTTACCCATCTGTCTGAACAACACTTTGACCTCCCCTGTCTCTGTCCCCCCTGTCCTGTAGGCTAGTCCTGGTGCGAAAGGACAAGCTGGTGTCCACCCACATGGTTCGTCTCACCGCCAGGCCCCGGCTGCTAGAGGTGGACCCTGACTCTCTCCGCTGGACCCCCGTCATCGTCACCAACACTGTGGTGTCGGAGGGAGAGGAAGAGGAGGAGGAGGAAGAGGGGGAGGAGGACACCTGCAAGGAGGTGAGGATAATGATGCTTCAGGTTCAAAAAAATGTTTTGATGAAAGACATTACAACAATGACTTGTCTGGATTAGAGTGGTAAATGGAGTTAATTTAATCATATTTGTAAACAGATCAAGCCTAGCCACAAGGTGTCTCCGTTCTCCTGGCTCGTCCGAGGAGGAGAGGAAGAAGAGGCGAGAAAGTGCTTCCCGGGGTTCCCCACCAGCCAAAGCTCTCCGGCCTCCTCCCCAGTCCGCTGCCCTTTGCCCATCCCCGACCACCGCCCCCCTCTCCCCGCCAACGGAGAGCGCCGGGGCAGGGGCCGCCCGCCCAAGAACTGGCCCTGGGGCAAGGTGAAGGATGGGCCGCGGGCCGAGAGGAGGCCGGGCCCGGGACGACCCCCAAAGATCCGGGTGGAAGTGCAGGATGATGATGATGATGAGGAGGAGGAGGACAGGACTGAGGGCACTAAAGCCAGCCCCACCTTTGGCAGCAGCCCACCCTCCCTCTTCTCCTCAGACAGGCCGCAGGCGAATTCTACCGGCCCCATCAGGCCCCTAGAGATGCTTGGCAGGCAATCTGTTGTCCCACCACCACGCAGCAGAGGGCGACCTCCCAGGAAGAAGAAGGGCCCCAAGCGCAGGCTGAGTGAGGGGCCCGGGGAGGCCTTGCCCCAGTTGCCCCTGTCGCCCAGGCTTAGCGACCCGCCGCCGGTCAGACGGAGCTGCTTCAGTGAAAGCAGCGAGGAAGAGGATGGCGATGATGACGTGGAGACGGGGGCTCACTCCCCACCCATCCTCACAAAACCCACCCTGGGGCTCAAATGCAAGGTGAATGGAAAGACTGTGGATCTGCTGAACTGCTTGATACAGGTCACACCAAATGATGAGAATATTTGTTGACCTCTTCCAAAATAAGAATAGTTCAATAGCTTTTCCATGTCTCCCCAGAAACCGTTGAGGAAGAGACGCATGCGTCAGCGCAGCCACAGCCACGCCCACAGCAGCGTGGTGACCGAGACCATCTCAGAGACCACAGAGGTGCTAGATGAGCCCTTCGTGGACTCTGACTCTGAGAGGCCAATGCCCCGGCTGGAGGAGGAGACCCCCCTGAGGCGCTACCCCCCGGGCCGCTCCGCCCTCCGACACACAGACCCTACGGCCAAGCGAGGCCGACGAGCCAACCTCACAGAGTCTGAGGAGGACGGTGAGTTCACAGGAGTACACGGGGCTAACAGAGCAGTTATTTATGTAGCAAGGTATATGTGTACAGTAGCTAGGAATTGATATACAGTACTTGCTTGAGTAGATCTGTATGTGTAACAATGGATTTCTCTCCCCCTCGGTTCTCGTGTAGAACCCACACCTGTTCTGAAGTCCGTTGCCTCCCTACGGAACCCAGAGCCCACGGCCTCCGCAGACACCCTGGCGGCCAACCCAGAGTCCCCCATCAAGAAGAAAAAAGGCTGGCCCAAGGGCAAGCCTCGCAAGCCCCTGCACTTGAGGAAATGGCCGGGCAGACCACCTGGCAGCGGGGCCAACCAGAACGCGGGGGACACCAGTCTGACCACCTCGGGGGACCCTCCTACCCCCAAGATCAAGATGAAGCCGGGCCGCAAGCCCCGGAGCTGGTACCTACAGCGGGCCCAGGAGGAGGCCAAGAGGCAGGAGGCAGAGAGCCAGAGGCCGGGTCTGGGAGGGGGGCAGCAGCTAGAGGACCGAGTCTGCAAGAGGTCCTCCAGAGCCGCAGCTACCGACAACGACAAACGCAAAGACTCTGATGAAGAGGACGACTACCCCCCGAAGCCCGTGGAGCAGAAGATCCCCAGGAGGCGGGGGCGACCTCCCAAAAACCCATCCCTGCTACAACAACCCGTCTCTAAGCCGCTCCCTGTCTCGGAGGAAGAGGAGGAGACAGAGGAGACAGAGAGGGGCTGGGTTGAGGACAAACCCAGCCATCCACCGACCCGCTCCCTGCTCTCCCCGTCTTCTACCGGAGGCCCCAGTGCCCCCCAGCCCAGCAGGCCAGACAAGAACAGAGACATGGCTGACAAGGAGGAAGAGGAAGACGAGGAGAGGGAGGATGAGGAGTGTGCGAGCCTGGGCAGCAGCAGCAGGAGGACCGTGGCAATGCCAGGCTCGGGGAGCAGACGCAGTGACGACCATGATGCAGACGATGAAGGAGACGGACACCTGGAGGACAAGAGCAACAGCAAGAAGAGGAAGAGCCAGGACTCTGAGGAGGAGGAAGAGCCGGCCTCCCCCGCCTGCTCTCCGCCCGTCAAAGAGGAACCCCAGGCCGGGGAAGGTTTTTTAGACATGCAGGGAAGCGTGCAGGCCAGAGACTCCTATATCAGCAAGCAAGAGGAGGAGGACGAAGAGGAGGACGACGAAGAGGCAGAGGAGGAGCTGAAGTGCCGGCCGCTGGACGCAGCACAGGACGAGAGGAGGAGGCGGCGGCGAGAGGCGGAGGAGTCCGCAGCAGCAGCCGCGGCGGTGGAGACAGTGACAGCCATCTCAGTCCCCTCCGAGCCCCTGGAGCTGCAGCCGCTGCACCCCGAGGACAAGGCTGTCACGCTGCTGATGGAGCCCCAGCACCCACACCCCCACCAGCACCCCGACTCCTTCAAGGAGGAGCAGACCCACCACCACGGGTCCCATCACGGCCAGCACCACCACAACAATGAGCTGGACCTGGAGACTGTGCAGGCGGTCCAGTCTCTGACCCAGGGAGAGGCCCAAGACGAGGAGCCAGAGAGCCACGGGGTCTCCCACGGAGCCTACCAGGACTGTGAAGAGACGCTGGCCGCCTGCCGCACCCTGCAGAGCTACAGCCACGCCGGGGGAGGCCGAGGAGGAGGCTACCCACCTGGCCCTGGTGCAGGAGTGTGAAGCCTCCCAACACAGCAGCCCCCTTCCCCATAACAACCCCCCCATAACCCCCTTACCCAGCCAGTCAGTCCGCTCCGTAAACAGCCCAGCAGGCGTGACCCCAGGAGGGGTGATGGAGTCTGGGCTGGGACAGCAGAGAGAGGGCACGCCAGGCCCTACGGGGGGAGGGGTTTACACCCAGATCACCCCCTGAGCACCCCAGCTCTCTGTCAGCCCCGTCCCAGCAGAACATGGAGACCAGTCCCATGATGGACGTGCCATCGGTGTCGGACCACTCCCAGCAGGTGGTGGACAGTGGATTCAGTGACCTGGGCAGCATCGAGAGCACCACAGAGAACTATGACAATCCCAGCAGCTACGACTCCACCATGGGCAGCGGGGGAGGGAACAGCAGCGGTAACCATGCGGCTGCCGTCGCCTCGACTTCTTCCTCGTCGTCGGCGAGCTCTTCCTCTAACTCGGCCACGCCCTCCTCACAAGGCAACAGCTGCTCCTTTGTCCCGGCGCCCGGCCTCACGTCTCCCAGCGGCGCCGTGACATCACAGCTCGCCATGGGCAGCTGCAGCCTCATCCAACAGACTGGGCCAGGGCCCAATAATGGTCCGGGAGCCAACATGGGTGGCAACAACAGTGTGCCCCAGCCTCCGCTGCCACCCCGTCCGCCGTCTGCCAACACCCACCAAGGCATTAAGTCCCCTCAGAGCTTTGTGAACGAGAGGCCGCCCAGCGCCAGCCAGCAGTCCCAGAAAAAGGTGCAGCAGCCCCCTCAGCAGCAGCAGACTCCAAACCCCCAACCCTCGGCCCCTCCAAACCCCCACCCGCCCCAGCAGCAGCAGCCCCTGTCCCAGTGCAGTATGGGGAACGGCTTTGGCTCCACGCCGATGATCATGGAGATCCCTGAAAGTGCCTCCCAGGGTGGGGGCCGCAGCCTGTACGAGCGGATGGGCCAGGACTTTGGTGCAGGAGGTTACCCCCAGCCCTCGGCCACGTTCAGCCTGGCTAAGCTGCAGCAGCTCACCAACACCATCATGGACCCCCACGCCATGCCCTACTCGCACTCGGCCTCCGTCACGTCATACGCCACCAGTGTCTCTCTGTCTAACCCCGGGCTGGCCCAGCTCTCCCCCTCCCCACACCCTCCCTTAACCCAGGGCCAGGCCACCATGACCCCCCCTCCTCAAATGAGCTCTGGCTCCATGAACCTGGGCTCCCTGCAGCTGCAGTGCAACATGCCCACCGGCAACATCGGCCTGACTCCACCGCCCCACACTCAGAGGCTGCAGGGCCAGATGGCCACAGTGAAGGGCCACATCGCCATCCGCTCCAAGGCCCAGCTGGCCCCTGCTCCCTCCCCGCACCAGCAGCAGCTGTACGGCCGCAGCTCTGGGTCCGTGGCCATGCAGGGCTCGCCCCGTACCCTGGCCGTGCAGCGCAGTATGATGCCCAATCTCATGCCCACGCCGGCCGGCTACAACACCATGAACATGAACCAGCTGAACGCCATGTCGGCCGGCTACCGCATGCCACAGCCTATGATGAACAGCGGTTACCACGGGAACCCCCCTTACATGAACCAGCCCGCCCAGTACCCCATGCAGATGCAGATGGGCATGATGGGGGGGCAGGGGTACCCGCAGCAGCCTATGCAGCCCAATCACCACGGCAACATGATGTACACGGGCCCCACCCACCACAGCTACGCCGGCGTCCCCAAACAGTCGCCTTACATGAGCAGATGAGTAGAGAACCCCACAACAACGCCGCAGCTCTCGAGAGATGGGAGGGACACTCTCCGACCTGACACCCTGATGTAGGGAGGGACTCTGCTGTTGCCTCTCTACTGTATTACTTGGTGTTGAATCCACCCTCTCCAAAGCCAGAGCGAGCGAGCATAAAGGGAGAGTGAGGGGAGAGAGAGAGGGAAGTATTTTCAATGTTTTGTATGTGTAATTTTGTTCCATTCAGTTGGACTCATCCAACCCCAAGCTGGCTGTGTAGGGAGTACGCTGGCGCAATACATAACGTGTAACTGGACCTCTGGTACTGTATGGCAGACTGCACTAGTCTAGTCAGACCTACACCACACGCTCCTCTCTGGCACTGTTTCTACGCTAACGGAAGGCTCCCCTCCACTGTTCACTGGGAGGAGGAGGAGGAGGAGGAGGAGGAAGATGGGCTGAAACATGGACTTTGGAGGACCTTACATTGTCAAAACTGAGAAAGGAAAAACGAAATATATTAAACCATGCACACAATATTGTAATTGACATAGGAAGCCTTAACTTGGGAAAAAGCGACTGATTATAATTGTAGATGGACTTTTCTTTCAATATATTTGAATACTTTGGTTGTTTTTATTTTGACAACTGTTGAAAACAACTTGTGTGCAGTCCAACCTCTCTATGCTTTGGTCTTGATGTGTGGCGTACTGAAATGGTGGTACACCCTCTAGCTTTGACACACACACACACGCGCACAACCCTCTCCATTGCCACTTGGTGAGCCGGGGCACTTCCGTCTCAGAGTTGAGATTCATGGGGCCTCAGTGGAGAGCGACGTAGTCACAAGTGTCAGGAGTCTGTCTTCCTGGTAGGAGGGTGTGTATCAGGAGAGGGATCACTGTCCATGAGTAAACCAGTAGTGTTCTTGGCACCACCCAGGATGCTGTAGCTGTTCGTTCTGGAATGTTTAGATGTAAATATTCTGCTACTTCCTGTCGATTCACAGTCCGGCATTGTCAGTCAGCGAGCCAGCCAGTCTCCCCTCAGTGGCAGGCAGAAGACATTGCAGCACTTACATGTTGTTTTTTGTCACACTCTACAGAAGGCTATTATTAGGCCTTTTTACCCAATTGATGGTGTATGTCTGTCATCCCCATGCAGTTTACCTTCCAGGGAAAGAGATACGAGGTCTGCCAGGTGGAGTAACTCACTGCTTTAAGGAAAACCAGCTGTTGGAAATTAGCTGAGCCACTTCATTAAGTGTTAGTAACCCACAGAGGTCAAGGCATCCTCTCTGAACACTGTTTTCTGTTATAACGAGTTCATCTGTGCAAGTCTGCAGTGCACTTCCATTGACTAGTAGAGATGTCTGCGCTCTATGGACCATCGGCATACGGAGAGGTGGCCAATGCCAAATACTGTGCATTGTGTACGCCTCTCCCCCCACACACACAGACATCTGGATGGGTTACTGTGTTAGGATGGGAAGGGTGGTGGAGGAATTGACCCAGTTGTCTCAAATGTTCCAGTATTCAAAGTCAAAATGAGGATACTTTTCTTACAGACCTGACGTTTTCATATATTATTTGTGGTTTTTGTTTGTTTTTTATTTTCTCTGAATTTTATCAGACTGGGCAGCTTTCTTTTATGACACAAGCTGACTCTTTTTGACTTTAGAAAACCTATTGTAGAGAATGTTTTTTCTATAATATAAAAAAGAAAAATTCTGACATTGATATTGGTACTGTCATTTTTTTCACTTCTGTTTCAGGAAAAAAAAACTACATATTTTTTAGCTTGACTCTTGAGGTAATATTATTAAGAAATTCAAAACAAAAAAAATGAACTCACTTTTAGTGAATTTAAGATGCCTTTTAACCTCTCCATTCCATCTCATCTCTAGAGTTTTCTATCTTTGTGTAGTATATTAATGCTATTTTAAAACAAAAGGAAAAAACATATCTGAAGGCCACTTAGCCGTTCTTTTGTTTTGTTTTGATTTTCTTTTTGTGTGTGTATAGGATGACTTCCTTGCGTTTAAGAGGCATGTAAAAATGAGCTCAGTATATTTGTCTGTTTATATCGCTTCCCTTTTGTATCCTTTGTAATTGTACATGGTGCATTGTGAGCTAAGATAGAGAGAAGTGGGGCTGGCTGGTGCACAGCGACAGTTGATAGCGCCCTGCTGCCTTTGTCTCTCTACTTTGTCCCTGTATGTATTTACATTTATTTGTTTGTTTTTCTTAGCAAGTACTTTCAAAGAACTCTGTACATTTTAACATAAAACAAAAATAAATTATGTTGAGCCATGTATGTTGTCATGTTATTTCTTGATCTATTATTCTGACTTTTAATAATTGCTGCTCCTTGGCAGTGATATTTTCTCACTTTAACCAGAAATTAATTGATTTCAATTCTTATTTGTGCTTCTTTGCTAATAGAAAGCCTGTTAAAATTGCTATGTGAAGCTGGCTCATACATACTGAACAAAAATAAACGCAACATACAACCCTTTCAATGATTTTACTGAGTTACAGTTCATATAAGGAAATCAGTCAATTGAAATAAATTCATTAGGCCCTAATCTATGAATTTCACATGACTGTGGCCAATCAGAATGGGGGTTTCACCACAAAAGGGCTTAATTACAGACAGAAATACTCCAAATGTCCAGTTGGCTGGTCTCAGACGATCCTGCAGGTGAAGAAGCCGGATGTGGAAGTCCTGGGCTGGCGTGATTACGTGTGGTCTGCAGTTGTGAGGCCGGTCGGACGTACTTCAAAATTCTCTAAAACGACGTTGGAGGTGGTTTATTGTCAGGGTTGGGAAGTAACTTTACTTTACCAGACCCCCCCCCCCACTATGCAGTGGAGGTTCTAGACCCTTTCAACTGGGGGGGCCAAGCTGGGGCCAGTTGTACTGTTAGAGGGGCCAGTTACATTAGACGTTATTGTTGTCATATCGTTTTCTTCACTTCATTGCAGGCATTAGTAGGCAAAAGACAATGTCCCTCTAGTAAATGTGTGGGTTTAATTAGTGTTCCACGTTGCCACTGTCTAATATCAGTGTAAAAAAAGAACGACAGCAAAAATTTGTTATGCAAAAATTATTTCATACTCCACATTTAGGGGGGCCACAAGGGGGTCCAAAATTGTTGTCACAGGGGCACTGGCCCCCCCCCCAGAACCGCCAGTGCCACTATGATGACACCAAATGTGTTTGATGGATCGCAGGAATAGGCTTTTGTAGGCTACAGTCCAAGCTGTCTTCCATTGGTGCGACTGCAGTCGGTATCCAAAGATTATCCAATTTGAATAAACGCGTGGAGGTAAGGATGACAGCAGTGGTGTAGTCTACGGCGATACAGACATCACTTATTATTGATATCTACATAGCGCATTGATGTGAATCACACTGCTGCTCTCATTTAGCTATTTGCGTCAACAGATTGTGGTTGTTGTGGATGGCTGTTCACAAATCTAAATGTATTTGAACCCAATAATGGTTGAATTCGAGAAGTGTAAGCTGTCTATCAGTCATTGTTTTTGAAACCAGTGGACAGCCAGTGAAAAATGTGCTCTTCCAACAGCTGCATAGTGCGGATCCAAGACTATGGAATAGAAGTTGGGCTTTTATTGCTCAATCTAATTCATACTGATAAAAAAAATATCCATAGGCCTAATGTACACATGCTCAAACTTGCACACTTTTAATAGACTTAAGGGGGCAATCTGTAGTTGCTACATCCATTTTTGGACTTATAAATTATATATTAATGTAAAGATATAATTTAACCATATTATATGTAGTAGAAAGTGATGGGTTACAATAAGCCTACATAACCAACCCATAAAGTAAAATTTAACATCCATACATGTCCAACACTGATTTATCCTGCAATAGATGACGTTCAATTGGTAACATCCATTTTTGTCTTCTTCGAATGAGTCTTAAGGGGAAAGCAATCTGAATGTAATCATGTTACATTAGAGTTTTGGTAATCCAAAATTTACATTACTGATTTCAATTGGACAGGTAACTAGTAATTATAACGGATTACATTTAGAAAGTAACATACCCAACCCTGTTTATGGTAGAGAAATTAACATTAAATTATCTGGCAACAGCTCTGGTGGACATTCCTGCAGTCAGCATGCCAATTGCACTCTCCTTCAAAACTTGACATCTGTGGTATTGTGTTGTGTGAAGAAACTGCACAGTTTAGAGTGGCCTTTTATTGTCCCCAGCACAACGTGCACCTGTGTAATGATCATGCTGTTTAATCAGCTTCCTGATATGCCACACCTGTCTTGGAGAGACTACAGAAAGATAGGGACGGTGTTGATCCACCTGATTTGTTTAAGAGACATCTGGATACTGTGTATCAGGATTTTATGGCCATTTACACAGATGGTTCAAAAGATCCAAGGACAGGAAGTACTGGGTCAGCATTTGTAGTGCAGGAATGTGGGGTGGAAGTCAGGAAATGTATTACAGATCATCTGGTTGTATATACGGTGGAGCTGATGACCATACTGTTGGCCTTGCAGTGGGTGGAGGAAGTCAAGCCAGTAGTTATTTGCTCTGATTCATGTGCAGTGTTAATGAGTCTCCAGTCCTTTAGGTCACATAGCAGACAATACCTGCTTTGTGAGGTGCTACAAGCCCATGGCAGGATTAGACAGATGGGTATACAGATAAGATTTATTGGGTCCCAGCCTGTGTGGGGGTGGAGGGGAACGAGGCAGTTGATGTACTGGCTAAACAAGCAATTAGAAGTGGCGATGTTGATGTTTGTAGTTTCAATGAGCAAGGCAGCGGCAAAAAGCCTGATATGGACAGTGATGCAGAGATGGCATGAGTAGTGGAATAGAGATACTAAGAGCAGGCATTTATGTCAAGTACAGAGGGAAGTTGGGGAGGGGAGGCTATTTTTACAAGATTAAGGGTGGGACACAGCCAGTTGAATAAGTCCTTAAATGTGTTAGGAAAGCATCCAACGGGAAAGTGTGATTATTGCCAGGAAACAGAGACCGTGTAGTATGTATTGCTTCAGTGTGGGCAGTATCAGAGGGAAAGAGAGACGCTGAGATCTAGTATGAGGGAGAAGGAGATACAGGAAATTAGTATAAAGAGTATACTGAGTAGAACGTCATTAGACATATTTTTTTATCTTTTTTAAGAGCAACGGGGCTGGCAGGTAGGATTTAGTGGTGCAGTGGTCTAAGGCACTGCATCTCAGTGCTAGGGGCGTCACTACAGACACTGGTTCGAATCCAGGCTGTATCATAACCGGACGTGGTTGGGAGTCCCATAGGGCGGCGATTAACACCACTGAAGAAGAAGCCACACCTGTCAGGTGGATGTATTATCTTGGCAAAGGAGAAATGCTCACTAACAGGGATGTAAACAAATGTCTTTTATTTCAGCTCATGGAACATGGGACCAACACTTTACATGTTGGGCTCCCGGGTGGTGCAGTGATCTAAGACACTCCATCTCAGTGCAAGAGGCATCACTGCAGTACCTGGTTCGAATCCAGGCTGCATCACATCTGGGCGTGATTGGGCGCCACAGGGCGTCGTCTGGGTTTGGCGGGGGTATGCAGTCATTGTAAATAAGAATTTGTTGTTAACTGACTTGCCTAGTTAAATAAAAAAATGTTGCGTTTATATTTTTGTTCAGTATAAGAGTGGATCAGAAGCTAGTCCGTGACTGCAAAAGTTCAGACTGATTGCAAATACATATTTGGCTTCCATTTAAGGGATCCATTTGAAGAAAATTGCCAATCACCTCCATTAACAGCTATCTACTTGATACATCTTCAATATGAGTGAGTCCATTATCCAATTTATCATATTTACAGACTCACATATGGAAAACACTATCAAAGGGACCAATTATATTCTGATTTAACAGTAGGCCTATTTATCCCCATTTCACATACAGTATGTAAATGACAATTATGTAAATGATATATAAATGTATATTCAAATAGCCTACACTTTAAAAAATATATATTTTACCCCTCCCAGGGGCTATGGGTTTGCTAGATTTGATACATGGTGGTTTCAATGTAACCAGGTAAATGATTTTCCATTACATTCTATTCATTGGAAATATATATCTTTTGTATCCACAAAATGTATCCACAAGATGAAATCTGATATGATCCGTGGACGATGTCTTGACACAAAATGTCAGACACGACGGTGCCGTTTAGCCAATCAAGGTGCATGTTCAGCCTGTGTTTACTGGGCGCTGTCCAATTACAATTGAGTTCCGAGTGGTACCGACAGGCACGAACATCCGCGCTATGGACCAATCACTATTTGGGAGAGGAGGGCATTCTTGCTTTTTTTCGTCTCGGATTGGTCCTGTCTGCTGTCAGATTTCTCGTCTTTCATGCCAGCTAACTGAGAACAAGCGACGGCCTTCTCTAATCTTTCATTGAAAAAAGGCGAAGGCGAGACGAAAACACCGGTAAGTAATTACACGTTATAAATATAAGGAATAGAACTAAAATATTGAGCGCAAGCCATGAATAATTCAGTTTTCATCATCGCTGTATGACGGCGCTCGCCTGCTGTCACAAGACACCGGTGAGGAGGGGATGGTGTAAGAATACAGAGGCAGGCCATCTTCCAGTAAAACACCATATATTACCATCATCGTCATCTTATTTCATAGGTTCGTGTGCATGCCTACCGATATTACGGCCGCCCACGGCGGAACCTGATAGCGCAGCCGAATATTTAACGAAATGGTGTCGCCTGTGACCTGTTCTATCCCTTTCTCCACTTTAAAAGTTACATTGTCACTCATAGATGTATGTCTATATTGAGAGTACCACAAGCGCTGTGTATCTCTGATCATATTGTATTCCAACTGCATGGATGGTATAGCTAGAATCGTTTTAGAGTCGCTAGCTAAATATTTGTTATTTTTCTGTCTCACCCTCCAGCCAAAATGATCCACAGCCTGTTCCTCGTGAACTCCTCGGGGGACATTTTCCTGGAAAAGCACTGGAAGAGCGTTGTGAGCCGCTCCGTGTGCGACTACTTTTTCGAGGCGCAAGAGCGCGCCAGCGAGCCGGAGAACGTGCCCCCAGTCATCCCGACCCCCCACCACTACCTAATCAGTGTGCTAAGGCACCGCATTTACTTTGTGGCAGTTATCCAGAGCGAGGTGCCGCCGCTCTTTGTCATTGAGTTCTTACACAGGGTGGTTGATACATTCCAGGTTTGTGCTTGGTCTTAGTATAGTTACTTTTCGTCCATTCACTTTCACATGTTCAGGTTGTTCATCACCGGGTGCGTTCGTAAATTCACTCTGGAGTGCCAGAGAGTGCTCCGTGTGCTTCGCCTAAAATGACATTCCCAAATCTAACTGTCTGTAGCTCAGTACCTGAAGCAAGGATATGCATATTCTTAATACCATTTGAAAGGAAACACTTTGAAGTTTGTGCAAATGTGAAATTCATGTAGGAGAATATAACACATTAGATCTGGTAAAAGATAAAACAAACCCCAAAAACATGTGATTTCTATTTTTTTGTTTAATCATCTTTGAAATGCAAGAAAGAGGCCATACATTGGGATATGATTCTAGGTGTCATTTAGATGTTGTCCACAAGATGGCAGCAGTGTGTGAAGTATTTTTTCCGGGGGTCAAACTAGAACCAAGCAGTGGGGTCAAACTGTAGAACCCAGTTCCTGCATTTGAATCTAAAAATCTATTTTATCAAACAAAACAGTGTTTCATTTTTATCTCTGGGACCCTCAGGATGACAAATTAGAGCAAGATTACTGAATGTAAGTACATTATTTACCTTCAGAGGTGAATATATCAAACCAGTTGTCGTGATAAAAGTGTTTTGTTGTGCACTAACCTCAAACAATAGCATGGTATTGTTTTTGCTCTAATAGCTACTGTAAATTGGATACTGCAGTTAGATTAACAAGAATTTTATCTTTCTGCCCATATTAGACATGTCTATGTCCCGGAATTAGCTGTTGTTTACAACGTCATTCTAGTAGCAAATTGAGCAACAACTGTCCCGGGTTAGGGACACCGATCCCGTAGAGGTTATTAACTGACTAAAGTTAGCTAGCTTGCTAGCTACTTCCAGACATAAATGAGAGAACACCTCACTCTGACCATTTCTCTCCCCCTCGCAGAGCTGGTTAGGCTGTTATCCAGAGCGTTGGTGACTGTAACTGTGCTGTTGGCAACAATTTAATTGCGCTTTTTGTCGACGTTTACTGACAAGTTTACTGGCCATGTATTCAACGGGTGTTGAGCGTTCGTAAATGCATCAGTTATTCTGCGCTCTGGCACACTTAAACGAGAGTGCTTTGAAATCGGAGTATATATTTACGAATGCACCCTAAGTCTACCTTGCAATGTAATCTCTCTGTTTCTTTGAGTTACTGATTGTCTTATTGTTAGTTAACAAGTGTTACTTTTTAAATGTTGTAAGTCATTTTGATAAAAATCTCTTCTCACTCTCCATTCTCTCTACTGATTCCTCTCTCCCCTGGTCTCTCACTCCCTCCCTCCCTCCCTGTTGTCAGGACTACTTTGGGGTGTGC
Organism: Brachymystax lenok tsinlingensis; assembly: GCA_030435695.1. Taxonomy (NCBI): domain Eukaryota; kingdom Metazoa; phylum Chordata; class Actinopteri; order Salmoniformes; family Salmonidae; genus Brachymystax; species Brachymystax lenok. The sequence goes on along the minus strand of CM059819.1, from coordinate 56,386,242 downwards.
ACGGAGGCAGCGATCAAGGACAATGTGGTGGTAGTATACGAGCTACTAGAGGAGATGCTGGACAATGGTTTCCCCCTGGCCACAGAGTCTAATATCCTTAAAGAGCTCATCAAGCCGCCCACCATCCTGCGCACGGTGGTCAACACCATCACAGGTACCTGAAGATGTCCAAGTTTGCCTCTGCACAGTCACTATGTCATCTCTTTTTCCTGACCATAACAACCTCAACACCCTAGTGTTACACAATGCAACTTGACCAGGAAAAACAGGCCCCTAGTCATGACATGTGTGTTCATCAATAGTTCTATTTATTTACAGATTATTGGCAGTGGGTGTTGGCTATGATATGTTTTTAAACTTTGCATCTAGACCCATGTCACTGTACACAACTATCTGAATGTGTACATTCTGTTTGTGTGTCATTATATTTGACTGTTCTGTTGTTTGTAGGCAGCACCAATGTAGGGGAGCAGCTCCCTACTGGCCAGTTGTCTGTGGTGCCATGGCGACGCACTGGAGTGAAGTACACCAACAACGAGGCCTACTTTGATGTAGTGGAGGAGATTGATGCCATAATCGATAAATCCGGTATAGTAGGCATACTGCCCCATCATGCTCTCCCGTAAATCGACCCATTACAAATAACGAACACCGAATTTGACATTCTGATTGACTCGTTCTCTTTCTCCATCTCTCTCTGTTTCTCTCACACACTGTTAGGCTCCACTATCACAGCAGAGATCCAAGGGGTGATTGACGCCTGTGTGAAACTGACAGGCATGCCTGACCTCACTCTCTCATTCATGGTGAGTCCTCTCTTTCTCTCAGTCTCTCTAGCCCAAGGGTGGGCAAACATTTTGTCTCAAGGGCCACATCGAGATCTTAAAATTCAGTGGAGGGCAGCAGATATTTTTTGGGGGGCCAATTTGTTTCATCAAAAGCATTACGGGCCATTGCAGTTATTTAAAAATATAGGTCCATTATAATTTTTGCATGCTTTCTATCTGTACTGAGCAAAAATATAAAACGCACCATGTAAAGTGTTGGTCCCATGTTTCATGAGCTGAAATAAAATATCCCAGAAAATTCCATACGCTCAAAAAGCTTATTTTTCTCAAATAAAAGGCCACTCTAAAATGTGCAGTTCTCACACAACACAATGCCACAGATGTCTCAAGTTTTGAGGGACCGTGCAATTGGCATGCTGACTGCAGGAATGACCACCAGAGCTGTTCCCAGATAATTTGATGTTTATTTCTCTACCATAAGCCGCCTCCAACGTCGATTTAGAGAATTTGGCAGTACGTCCCACCGGCCTCACAACCGTAGACCACGTGTAACCACGCCAGCCCAGGACCTCCACATCCGGATTCTTCACCTGCAGGATTGTCTGAGACCAGCCACCTGGACAGCTGATGAAACTGAGGAGTATTTCTGTCCGTAAGAAAGCCCTTTTTGTGGGGAAAAGCTCATTCTGATTAGCTGGGCCTGGCTCCCAAGTGGGTGGGCCTATGCCCTCCCAGTCCTACCCATGGCAGCGCCCCCGCCCAGTCATGTGAAATCCATAAGTGAGGGCCTAATGAATTGATTTCAGTTGACTGATTTCCTTATATGAACTGTAACTCAGTAAAATTGTTGAAATTGTTGTGTTTTTGTTCAGTATAATTTAAGACGTTCAAGTGTTGTTTTTTACCACAAATAATATTTAGATTTGTCTCTACACTCCATAATTTTGGATTTGAGATCAAATGATATATATGAGGCGACAGTACAGAATGTCACTTTTTTTGTGGGGGTATTTTCATACCTGTTTTACCATTTTAGAAATGAATGACTTTGTATCTAGTCCCCATTTAAAGGTGTCATGAGTATTTGGACAAATTCACTTATTTTTGTAGCACTTTTTGGATGTGTTGTGTTGAATGGTAAATAATGTATTGTCATTTTGTAGTCACTTTTATTTTAAATACGAATAGAATATTATGGGCTTCCTGAGTGGCGCAGTGGTCTAAGGCACTGCATCGCAGTGCTTGAGGAGTCACTACAGACCCGCCCGGGTTCGATCCTGGACTGTGTCGCAGTCGGCCGCGACCGGGAGACACATGATGTGGCGCACAATTGACCCAGCATCGTCCGGGTTAGGGGAGGATTTGGCCAGCCTGGATATCCTTGTCGCTAGAGCGCGATGGGACTTCTGTGGCAGGCCGGGCACATGCACGCTGACACGGTTGCCAGTTGTACTGTGTTTCCTCTGACACATTGGTGCGGCTGGCTTCTGGGTTATGCGAGCAGTGTGTCAAGAAGCAGTGCGGCATGGCAGGGTCGTGTTTCGGAGGACGCATGTCTCACGACCTTCGCCTCTCCCAATGATTATGAATGAATCATGAATAATGATCAGTGGAAAGTACAGATGCACAAATATACGACCTGACAAAATGCTTGTTGAACATCTCATTCCAAAATCATGGGCATTAATATGGTGTTGGTCCCCCCCTTTTGCTGCTATGACAGCTTCCACTCTTCTGGGAAGGCTTTCCACTAGATGCAGGGACTTGCTCCCATTCAGCCACAAAAGCATTAGTGAGGTTGGGCACTGATGTTGAGCGATTAGGCCAGGCTCGCAGTCAGCGTTCCAATTCGATTTGTTTGTCAGACTGCCAGATGGTGAAGCATGATTCATCACACCAGACAATGCGTTTCCACTGCTCCAGAGTCCAATGGAGGCGAGCTTTACACCACTCCAAACACCATGCGCAATGCCAAGCGTCGATCTTCGGTTTGTGTGCGGCTGCTCGGAAAATGCAAGCCAATTTCATGAAGCTCCCGACGAACAGTTATTGTGTTGGCGTTGCTTCCAGAGGCAGTTTGGAACCCAAAAGTGAGTGTTGCAACCGAGGATAGACAATTTTTACGCGCTTCAGCACTCCGCGGTCCCGTTCTGTGAGCTTGTGTGGCCTACCTCTTCGCAGCTGAGCCGTTGTTGCTCCTAGACTTTCACACTTCACAATAACAGCACACACAGTTGACTGCGGCAGCTCTAGCAGGGCAGTAATTTTAAGTACTGACTTGTTGGAAAGGTGGCATCCTATGACGGTGCCACATTGAATGTCATTGAGCTCTCCAGTAAGGCAATTCTACTGACAATGTTTGTCTATGGAGATTGCATGGCTGGGTGCTTGGTTTTATACACTTGTCAGCAACTTTTGTATATACAGTGTATCATGCCCCTAAAACCTCCTGCCATTACCAATAACAGCAGAGGTTAGCTTTTATTTTTTTGCCTCTAACTTTCTGACTCATAGTTATTCAGGATTTGTTCATGAATATCTGTAGTCATGGTAGCATCCACATTAATGTAGAAGTCCAAATAAATACGCAGAGGAGTGTGGTATGTATGTATGTATGTATGTACAGTACCAGGCCAAAGTTTGGACACACCTACTCATTCAAGGGTTTTTCTTTATTTTTACTATTTTCTACATTGTAGAATAATAGTGAAGACATCAAAACTATGAAATAACACATATGGAATCATGTAGTAACCAAAAAAGTGTTTTACACATCAAAAAAGATTTGAGATTCTTCAAAGTAGCCACCCTTAGCCTTGATGACAGCTTTGCACACTCTTGGCATTCTCTCAAACAGCTGCCTCTCCGTATGAAATACTAAAGTTCACTAACTGTGTCAAACTGGTCCTATCTGTTTCTCTGTCACTCCCACTCTCTTTCTCTCTGTCTTGATACCCCTGTTTGATCCTGTCACAGAACCCTCGTCTGCTGGATGATGTGAGCTTCCACCCGTGTGTGAGGTTCAAGCGCTGGGAAGCGGAGAGGATCCTCTCCTTCATCCCCCCAGACGGAAACTTCCGGCTGCTCTCCTACCACGTCAGCTCCCAGAAGTCAGTAGCTCTGTTCTCCTCTAGTCTTCTGCTCTGCTTTCTCAGGCTTTACACTGGATTTACAGTACATATACAGTGCCTTGAAAAATGATTTGTCCCATTTCTGATTTTCTCTCTTTATGCATATTTTTTTATACTGGATGTTATCAGATCTTCAACCAAAACCTAATATTAAATAAAGGGAACCTAATTTACAAATAACAATACAACGATGCAAAATCCAATTACCTTGTGTGAAAAAGTAATTGCCCCTTACACTCAATTACTGGTTGTGCCACCTTTACCTGCAATGACTGCAACCAAATGGAATTTTGGCCCCCTCTTGTCGCTGAGTTAACTGCTTTAACTCAGCGACATTTGTGGGTTTTCAAGCATGAGTCCTGCCACATCATCTCAATTGGGATTAGGTCTGGACTTTGACTAGGCCATTCCAAAACTTCAAATTTGTTGCTTTTTAACCATTTTCATGTTGACTTGATTGTGTGTCATGGATCATTGTCTTGCTGCATGACCCAGTTGTTCTTCCACACCGATCTCAACAAACCATTTCTGTATGGACCTCGCTTTGTGCACGGGGGCAAGTCATGCTGTTGCAACAAAGTTGGAGGCACAGAATCGTCTACAGTGTCATTGTATGCTGTAGCGTTAAGATTCCCCTTCACTGGAACTAAAGGCCCCAGATCATTATTCCTCCTCCACCAAACTTTACAGTTGGCACTATGCATTCGGGCAGGTAGCGTTCTCCTGGCATCCACCAAACCCAGATTAGTTCTTCAGACTGCCAGATGGTGAAGCGTTTCCACTGCTCCAGAGTCCAATAGCGTCGAGCTTTACACCACTCCAGCTGACGCTTGGCGTTGTGCATGGTGATCTTATGCGCGGCTGTACGGCCATGGAAACCCATTTCATGAAGCTCCTGATGAACAGTTAATGTGCTGATGTTCTTCCAGAGGCAGTTTGGATCTCCGGTAGTGAGTGTTGCAACTGAGGACAGATGATTTTTACGCGTTGCAGTCCCATTCTGTGAGCTTGTGGGGCCTACCACTTCGCGGCTGAGCCGTGGTTGCTCCTAGACGTTTCCACTATACAATAACAGCACTTCCAGTTGACCAGTGCAGCTCTAGCAGGGCAGAAATTTGTCAAACTGACTTGTTGGCATCCTATGACGGTGCCACGTTGAAAGTCACTGAGCTCTTCAGTAAGGCCATTATACTGCCAGTGTTTATGGAGGTTGCATGGCAGTGTGCTGGATTTTCTACACCTGTCAGCAACTGGTGTGGCTGAAATAGCCAAATCCACTAATTTGAAGGGGTGTCCACATACCCTTGACCATGTCGTATGTGCTTAAGGCAAAACACACACGTCTGCTTGCTTCCAAGTTTCTGAATGTTTACTTTTTCTTGTCATTGTTTTAATTTTAGTCTCCACCCATTAAGGTCAGCAAGGTATTTCAAAGTAAATTGACATTGTAGTTGTGACTCGAACCAAAACTAGAGTTGTTTTAGCTAGATGAAGTCCTGTGTTTGGTTGAATGTTACATTAATTATTAAATGGATGTTTTTGTTCTCAAAACATCCATTTGACAAATCATTAGATGTAAGTAGTATAGTGTTAGGAATGTAGTGCAGTACTGTATACGTCTTGGTATAGATTGGCTCATTATCCCTTCTGGTTTTGCTTGGGAAAACCCAGGCACAATATTTGGCACCAACGCCAGTATGACCCTGACATTTATGTTTGTATATCCACATTTTTAGTAAGAAGTTTCACATTTGAAAAGTTGTAATAACAAACTGACATCTGAGCCGCAAATTGTTCACTTTTTTTAGTTATATTTAGTACTAGTCACTCGCACACTTTGTGTTCAGTGTGCTCTGTGATGTTTTTGTCTCGGTGTCTGTCCTACCTGTGTTATTCTGTATCTGCCCATCAGTCTGGTGGCCATCCCTGTGTACGTCAAGCACAACATCACGTTTAGGGAGGGTAGTTCTCAGGGCCGCTTTGAGCTGACCCTGGGCCCCAAGCAGACCATGGGGAAGGGAGTAGAGGCTGTTCTGGTCAGCAGCCAGCTGCCCCGCGGAGTTCTCAACACCAACCTCAACCCCACCCAGGGGACATACACCTTCGACCCTGTCACTAAGGTAAGGTGGTGGGGATGGGAGTGCATAATATGTATGCGTGCGTGTGTGCAGATATGGATTTACCCGACCAGTTTGTGGTGTATGCTGTAAACTTACACAAGGGTATGTAAATCATACATTCTGTGGGATGGTTGATTTCTCCCCCCACCCACCTCTGTGTATTCAGAATTATACCCTTCTCCCTATGTGTGTTAATAACAGTGTGAGGATATTGTGTTTTCCCTATGCAGCTCCTGTCGTGGGACGTGGGTAAGATCAACCCTCAGAAGCTGCCTAGTCTAAAGGGCTCTATGAGCCTGCAGGCAGGGGCCTCCAAGCCAGACGAAAACCCCACCATCAACATCCAGTTCAAGATCCAACAGTCGGCCCTCTCTGGTAAAACACACACACACACACACACAGACAGGTAGCTTCGAGGTTTGAGTGTTGGGCCAGTAACCAAAAGGTTGCTGGTTCGAATACTGGAGCTGACAAGGTAAAAAATCATTTGCTTTGCCCTTGAGCGAGGCACTTAATCCTAATTGCTGCAGGGGGGCTGTACAATTGTGACCCTGGCCGTGACCCCACTGCAGGTGTCTCAGTGGGAGTTGGTATATGCAACAACAACAAAAATACATTACACAATTGGGTTTAACAGTACGAATATAATCACCCCCCAATAGTATTATACACACACCTTTATCATAAATTGGTTATTACACTCTAGAGTAGAAATTGCCACTTAGCAGCTGATTTAGTATCAGTTTACTTGAGCCATAATCATTTTAGGGAAATAAATAAATATCTAACCCTAGATCAGATCCTCCATATTACAAAGCATGCTCAGCAGACAATCACATGACATCCACACAGCTCATTCACAGTGACACCTTTTCCCATTTAGATGGAAACAAGACACTCAATCTCTATTTAATCTATCTGATCCTCAGAGAGGTTTGTATCTGTTTCCAAAAGGGATTTACATGTATCTTACGTCCCTTGCAGTGACCAAATCAATGTTTTATATGGCTTTCTGTAGAAATACATTTTGAATAGCAATGAATAACACCTTTTCTCCTTTTTAATTTCCTTGTTCTTCTCCAGGACTGAAGGTGAATCGGTTGGATATGTACGGGGAGAAGTACAAACCATTCAAAGGCATCAAGTACATGACCAAAGCTGGCAAATTCCAGGTCCGGACATAGAGGCTTGGCTCGCCACTCTCTGGCCTCTCCACCACAACCACTACTGTACAACAGATAGGAGGTGGTTTCAGATGGGGGGGTGGAGGGGATAGATATATGGAAGGGTGAGGCTATGGTACATTCCTTGTGTAAATGCATTTCAGGATTTATCCTCACAAACTGTGGGCTCTGCTGTCTAACTGAACTACTACAGAATGTGTGACACGACACACAAAATCCTGTTTTTAATGGAGTTGTTTGCACAGTCAAATGTGTTAGTTAAGAGGTTACCAGTCTCAATGTAGCTACAGCTTTTGTAGCAGGCCTAAAATGGGTATCTTTGTTGTGTCATTTCTGGTTCTCTTTCCAAGCTCTTTGTTATCCTTTTGTGTTCCTCTTGTGAGTGAGAGTGGCAGGCAAAACGGTTTATGTGCTTCCCTCAGATGTGTAACTACTGTCTACTGCTAGTACCCCTTTTCTCGTGCTTTAATCCATTCCTTATAATCAACATTGCCCAGAGTTTCTTCTGGTCAGGTCACATAGCCAGGAAAGGCTCCTGGTGCTACTTCTATTACATTCCTTATGTTATTCCTCTGTCCCCTTGGTAATTTCTACCCTCACTTATTCCAAAAACTCCCTGTTTCCTGATTTTTTTTCTTCTCAGTCCTCCGAACCATATTTATGTATTTGTCTGTCATCAACACTGAAGTCAACACACTAGAGTTTGAGAATGTGACATGAAATCCCTTCCCCCTGAATCATGCCCAACCGTACTCATTGTTCTATCAACAGTTAATACTGTATGTATAACCATGTCCTTCCATATCAAATCTAACGGTTGTATTATGCGGGTGATATGTTACTGCTTTTCTCTCTTTATATCATGTAAGGTGTCATGTTGAGCACCTTGCTGTGGCCTACCTGAAGTTTATCCACCTAGATCACTCTTGATTACCTTTTTTAAATTATTATTTATTGACCAATGATTGATCAGGGACTGAATCCTGATCCAAGCACAATCCTATACTGTATAGCCCTATTATACAATGCAGCACAGATTTATCTTTATTACTCTATAGTGAATTCTCTTTGTAGGTATGTTCTCTATACTGACTGACATGCTTGTTTGATAACGATGGGTTGCCCTATCAAGAATGTTAAAGGTTTGTGTTTGTGTTTACAGCTTTTGTTTGTGTGTCTGTCAAATTAATTCATACTGAGTTTTCCAATGGTATGATATTAAAGATTTAAGAATTGATATGATATACCCTGAATTATTGTGTTCATTTTGGTCCTCTCAGTTAGTGGATACTTTGTAACTACTACAATGTAGTCTGTGTAGATCTGGCAGTTACCAACTTAAAGAACCACATGTTTCTACATGTCTGTGCCTTCAAACACATTTCTGTCACGAAATCTTGAGTATTATAAGATGTATGGGATGTTTTTAATGTTTTTAGTTTAAAGAACTAAATGGTAAACAAATGTTGTGGGTTGTGCTTTTTCCTACCCCACATCATGGGTAGGCTACAATGAACATTACTCTATATTTGAATTCCACAGATATTTCAAACTTAACATTTCGACAAATAGCCCACACCAGTTACTATTATGTGGAAGATGCCATCATGGCAAATACCAATTTTCATAATTTTGATTAGGAGGACATAGCCCATCTCATATTTGTTTTTTTACCGTCTGAAAAATAATTAATGACTTATAACTAGTGTCATTTGATGTTTTAATTTTATTGAGGGTTTGTGTGTAAAACGTAAAAATGTGTCCTGTCTGAGATGAGAATGACGTCATGGGGAGAAGCGTTAACCCTGTCGTTCCACTGTGTGTATCGAACTCCACTCCGTAATTTGCTGATCACTTTAACCGCTACACAACGTTTTCTGCTATTATTTTCTTCTTCTTTTAACTCTAACCAGACCTCGGACCTTCAACGAGTCACTAAGTGAAAAACTGTGTAAAAGAGTCGCGCATTTTCTCTGAAAGTTTATTGGCTACGTTTTGTTTTTATTCTGGGAGTTGAGTTGCTTTTTATGTTACTGTTCCACTGCAATTTTTTGCATTATATTTCTCATTATTATAATTCACCTTCGAACAACTTTTCAATAATAATATCTAGACTTTTGCTTTGCCTTTGAAGGGGGAGTTTATGTTGTTTTATTTGTATAAACTTTATCTAAGGTAAAAAATCGAGGGATTTAAAGACCCACCCGTCAAACGTGGTATGTATCTCTTGAGATATTTCTCTATTTCCTTTCTATGGCCATCAGCCTTTCCAATAGCCTAACAGCTTGTTGTCGAAATAAATCTGGATGTGTATTCCACCAAATGAAAGTGAGTAGTATCTCATCAGTAAAGCAATTAGTCAAATACACATTGGGCCCACTGATAAACTCCATTATTAAATGTGTGTGACTTCACACATGCCTTAACAGATTTATGTGTTCTGTTTGACAGATAAGGTTTATGTACATGTCATGATAACATCTAATTGTGTATTGTTTTATCTGATGTTTTTCACACTTTTTATCCTTTGATCATTGTTCTTGTCTATTTGCACCCCGGGGTGATGTTTTAAAAGTCTTGATTTAATGTTTTTCCCCCTCCAACCCCTTGAACTATTGAAAAAGTGTTTAATACACGAGTTAAACCATCGTTGGTTATAACAAGGGGACTGTGTAACAGAGTCTTGCACAGCGCTGGCGTTTGCCTCCAGTTAAAGCACCCGGTATAAATTGCTGAATAAGCCATGTGCTTATTTGGGAAGTAGAGTAGTGGAGCGCGTGTTGCATTGTGGCAACGTGCCATTGCATCTGATTCTGCACAAGACTTTCACAGGAAAGTAGCCTAATTAATACCCGTTGCCAAATACTGTTAGGCAAATATTAGCGAGCATGTCAGGTGGCATTGGATAGCCTATATTTAGGCTTTTTCCTAACGATTTTTCCATTCCAGCATAATACTTTTTTGTTGCATATTGGTTTTTGCACACAACCAAACAAGACAAAAATAAACTATAATATTTCACAATTCACCCTGTATTTACGCTCAGTATGCATGGTTACACCTGTCCATAGGCACTTCATTGGACATATATATATTTGCGTTGATGATGCATAGGCTTCCTAAAAAGGTTGTAGATGTATTAATTTTTTTGTACAACAATAGGGGTTGAAGTAGCCTAGGCTTGGATGTAGAAGATTGACACCCAATATGCAGATTTTTAGGTCTCTATCGTGCCTAATGAATCAAGTCAAACTTGGTTTGTATCAGAGAGCTTGGGACTATACGGTTCATTTTGCAAAACGATGATTCTGATATAATTGGCTTTATATTACCGAATCCTCATTGGTTTGAATGGTGTCAGCAATTTTTATCTTGTATTCTTTTGAACTTAGCAACATGAATGTGGTTATTTAAAGTACCATATAGGTAGAGAACATTGAACAAAACAAGGCTATGCCAATAACACATTTTTATAGAAATGCAGATAGAACCTTAGTCCCAAGGTCTCGTAATGGCACACTGCTCCGTCTGAATTGTGGTTGTGACTAATGTTGCAATAATAACGACTTTGTAACAATGTTTGGGACGACTGACAATATTGCTATACTAAAGTAAGAAAGTAACTAGTGTGTTCCCTATCGCGCAAATAAAGACTTCACCTCATCTGCGGATTTGCACAACTGAAAAGCATCTTCTTCGTGTCATTCGAATTTCAGACACGTTGACAATATTAGTGGACCTAATAATACGTCGTCAAAGCACATTCAATTAGAAAGGCTAACGATACATTTCTGAGTGTATCTTATCTTTGTATCTGCAAAATATGAAACAAAATGCTACCGCAGTGATTCAACGTCAGTGTAGGCCTACTGCCGTGGAGAAACAATTTGGCTACTCCGGGTTTATCGACACAGTTAAAACATTTCAGTTTAATGAGTCTGACTGCGGAACAAAGAGCTCCGTCGCGGGCGTCAACGAAACTCCCTTTCTCATTCATATTGGACCAACAAAGCCCCCTCCTCGTGGGGAGGGATCGCCATTATAGAACTCGGCATCTTTTCTCAATTTGCACGTAGGCCCTTATCGACCCATGTGCATTTCATCTGCCTGTGTAAGACTCTCAGACAATATTAAAATAGACTGGCATCCCCAAACCCAGCCATTTCTAATGACAGGTCTAGACTACTAATACCTGTCCTGATGTGAGGTTTATGTATTTCCCTGTAAAGCAGTAATTGATACATTTGTGTGGGGGGAAATGACAGGTGAATTTGTATTTTCATATTTTCTCTGTTTATTGGCCTACATGGAACACACACATTGCTATTGTCCATTGTAAGTAACTGTTCTCTCTTCCATATTTCTCTCCATGCTGTCTATTCCCACTTTCAGATAGCAACCAGGTAGGCTACTGCTGGATTGGCGAGACCAGACCATGTCTCCTCTCACACCTCCTACCCTGCTGTGGTTATGGCTGACCCCTATCTGTCCCTCTGGGTAGGTGGGAAAGATGCCCTATCCATAACGACAAATCTCATCCAGCAGGCCAACCAGGAGACTGACAGGACAGGATGCACTAGACTACCATCTAGAAGTTGCGTACGTCTCAGCCCTTCTCAGCTCTTACAATAACTACCTTCCCAACTCCAGAACTCTCCCATTAGACTACACTACTCTGTGTTGCTGCTGTTCTGTTTTTATCCATCACATTGCTACCAGGACTGTGCAGCTAGGCTTTAGGCTGGACTGTCTGTCAGAATGCACAGGGCCAAGGGAGGGCCTGGACCCCCACCCTTCCAGGACATCTATGAATTCTCCATGGATGGTGACGAGACCGGGACCCAGATCTTTCTGCGGGGCCCGAGGATAGCCATGGAGGGCCCAGGTGTGCCCCTGTCCCCTCACTCCGAATACATCCAGACTGAGCACCAGCAAGGCGGTCTCTTCTCCCTCGGGCCCCCCGCCCATGGAGTGCCCCACGCGGCCCCCCAGGGTAAGAAGAGGAGGCGGTGCGGTGTGTGTGGCCCCTGCTTGCAGAAGGAGAATTGTGGCACCTGCAGCAACTGTATGAACCGTAAGATTGGGAAGCAGATCTGTAAGCTGCGTAAATGTGACCAGCTGAAGAAGAAGGGACAGAAGGACTGCGAGGTGAGTGGGAATGACTGATCAAACTTCTAACTAACGCACATTTTCATGATATAGCCCCAGTGGCTATTTCTCATATCTCAGTGTGAGACTGATTCCCCGTGGCTATTTCTCCTAGTTCCGTGTGAGTCTGTTTAGAGCTGATTGAGGGAAATTGAAGTTGAAAATGTTTACTAGAAAATGTCTCTCTAAGATATATAGCCCTAAAATGTAAATGCCATGACCCATATAAGTTTAACAGTTTAAACATTAAAGGGTTTATAGGTTTAGTTTTGTATACAGATAATGACCATATGTGTACATACCACAGCAGAGGAGGATTGTATTTGGGTTTGATAACTGATGAATCACATTCATTTAGAAACAGCTAACTTTTAAAGTGCATGCAGCTGGCTGTCTTAGAAGGTTTTCATCAGACCACCTAAATCATGACAAGCTGACGTTAAAGCCCCTGTCTGGATCCCCTTGAACATCCTTTAGTTGTCAGTCTGGACATGCATCACCCCAAGGCCTGGTTAAATGAACAGTCCACCCAAATGACACATACAGTATACCTAATCTTGCCTATACCTTAGAGTTTACCTATGAACAGCTTACCATTGTGATTGTTTAGTGCAAAACAATGGTGGAGATAGGGACCCCTGAAGGCGTTCTCATGCTTCCCATCCGGACCAGTTTGTGTTGGTATTAACAGTTTGTGACGTTTTTGTTTGTTTTGGTCTTTGGCAAGGGTTTAATCTGCTGTTCGTGCACACAACATTTTTCTCGAGGCAAGCCGAAGTTCGGAGCCGAAGTCTACGCCCCTTTGTTGGTCATTGGTCAATCGTAGGGATTCTTCAGTTAAGTGTTCGTTGTCATTCAACGATAGCTGACTCGTTCTCATGCACATTTTTTCACTTGAGCAGTTCTATACCAAACACTTTAGTTAGATGTAAAATTGAGCGACTAAGATCAACAAATTAATGACAGATTTCTTGAGTTATCTTAGATTAATTCGGACTATTTTGGCTACGGTGTCTCAGGATGGACAAACAGTACTATTGCCGCTTTTTTCTCGTTTTTTCAAGCGTAGGCCTTTGAAGGGAGTATGGGAGTGTAACCGATGTGAAATGGCTAGCTAGTTAGCGGGGTGTGCGCTAATAGCGTTTCAATCGGTGACGTCACTTGCTCTGAGACCTTGAAGTAGTTGTTCCCCTTGCTCTGCAAGGGGTGCGGCTTTTGTGGAGCGATGGGTAACAATGCTTTGTGGGAGGCAGTTGTTGATGTGTGCAGAGGGTCCCTGGTTCGAGCCCAAGTAGGGGCGAGGAGAGGGACGGAAGCTATACTGTTACAGGAGCACACTCGTTTGGTTCGCCTAGCTGATTTCGGCTAAGCACCAGCCGAACCGAAGCATGCGGAAGCCTTTAGTGTACTCCAAATAGCATGTCTGAATGGACTCAGACTAAGTTCTTGAGCAACTAGAAGACCAGTCCTTGTCCCAGACAGACATTGTAAATCAGTTGGAGGAATTATTACTTAGTAGATTTATTAGCAGAAACAGGTGAGATGTCCACTGAAGTGTGTGTATGTGTTCATGTGCGCAATGTGCATGTGTGGGTATAAAAAACTTGATATACATGTTGGTACCCCAGAAGATTTGACTTCTAGAAAGCTCAATATTTTGGTTTGACTGAGGTTATATGCCAACGTCAGAACTGTCTCCATTAGCTCTATTTGTGGAATAATTGAGATGAGGGTCGTGTTTGTTTCTCCTTCCATTCAACAAACAGCAGCAGTGTAGAATTCCTTCCAGTGCCCTCTGCATTTTCTCCCCTGACCCCTGAGGCCCCGCACTGACACTCAGGGTGGGGGTTGACCTTAGGGCCAGGGCCGAGGAGGGGAGGGATGGTGGGGGTTGACCTAAGGTCCAGGGCCACGGAGGGAGGAGGGGAGACAGGGACAGTGTGTGCGGTGCGTACGCAGGATGGGGATGGGGCTGAAAGCAGGAGGACAGGAAGAATGTAAATAAATAGTCAGCAGTGAGGAGGAAGGGAGGAGGGCTCAGGAACAACTCTGAACTGGCTAGGCAAGGCCTTTTTCCCTCTGTGTTTTAGGATGACTCTGCAGACAGGGACATGGATGACAGTTAGGACATTGTGGCCTGTAGCCTTGGGGACAGAGGGAAAGGTCAGAGGAGGGGGGAACAGGTTCAGTCAATCACAGGAAATCTTGGCTTCCCTCCTGGACTGCTCTCCCCTGCTCTGTCACTCTGTCCCCTTTGTTTTCAGACACTCACTGTCCCAGTCTGTGATTGGTTACCTGGACCTCACATGTGGTCATAGTTGAAGATGAGGTTCTTGGAGAGGAGTTGTAACCCAGACATTTCAGTAGTCCTGAGTGTAGTCCTTAATAACTTACATTTATGGATTTATCCTAACTTATTGTCTTGCATTCACTTCTAGTAACTGCATATTCAGGGACTATACCATTTTTATAGCCTAACATTGAAGACACGTCCAGCTATATCTAACAAGATGCTCATGATGACATCTTCTATCTGTCTCAGAGAGGAAAACAGAAGCAGCCCAGCTAGTGTTTATGGATTGGATATATGACCTTAATTGAATGGTGAATGTCTATTCTAGAGGTTCTCACTCAGTCCCATTGTTGTTAGAAGTAGAATGTTTATGGCCACCATAGATTACACCAGTGAACTCTAGGGGAACTCTTCCTCTATTCAACCTGCTGTTCAGTAGCTAGGGTCTGAACCATAGTAATAGTAACACTGATATGTAGATGTCTTTCTGTCTGTTACTGTAGCTGCCTTTTTAGCTTTGTAAACTGCATTTATAATCAGCAAATTTAACATGTGTAAATATTTGTATGAACTTAACAAGATTCAACAACTGAGACATAAACTGAACAAGTTCCACAGACATGTGACTAACAGAAATGGAAAAATGTGTCCCTAAACAAAGGGGGTGTCAAAATCAAAAGTAACAGTCAGTATCTGGTGTGGCCACCAGCTGCATTAACTACTACAGTGCATCTCCTCCTCATGGACTGTACCAGATTTGCCAGTTCTTGCTGAGATGTTACCCCACTCTTCCATCAAGGCACTTGCAAGTTCCCAGATATTTCTGAGGGGAATGGCCCTAGCCCTCACCCTCCGATCCAACAAGTCCCAAACGTGCTCAATGGGATTGAGATCCAGGCTCTTCGCTGGCCATGGCAGAACACTGACATTTCTGTCTTGCAGGAAATCACACACAGAACGAGCAGTATGGCTGGTGGCATTGTCATGCTAGAGGGTCATGTCAGGATGAGCCTGCAGGAAGGGTAACACATGAGGGAGGAGGATGTCTTCCCTGTAATGCACAGCGTTGAGATTGCCTGCAATGACAACAAGTTCAGTCCGATGATGCTGTGACACACCGCCCCAGACCATGACGGACCCTCCACCTCCAAATCGATCCCGCTCCAGAGTACAAGCCTCGGTGTAACGCTCATTCCTTCGACAATAAACGCCAATCCGACCATCACCCCTGGTGAGACAAAAACGCGACTCGTCAGTGAAGAGCACTTTTTTGCCAGTCCTGTCTGGTCCAGCGACGGTGGGTTTGTGCCCATAGGCGACGTTGTTGCTGGTGATGTCTGGTGAGGACCTGCCTACAACAGGCCTACAAGACCTCAGTCTAGCCTCTCTCAGCCTATTGCGGACAGTCTGAGCACTGATGGAGGGATTGTGCGTTCCTGGTGTAACTCAGGCAGTTGTTGTTGCCATCCTGAATCTGTCCCGCAGGTGTGATTTTCAGATCCTGTGCAGGTGTTGTTACACGTGGTCTGCCGCTGCGAGGATGATCAGCTGTCCGTCTTATCTCCCTGTAGCGCTGTCTTAGGCGTCTCACAGTACAGACATTGCAATTTATTGCCCTGGCCACATCTGCAGTCCTCATACCTCCTTGCAGCATGCCTAAGGCACGTTCACGTAGATGAGCAGGGACCCTGGGAATCTTTCTTTTGGTGTTTTTCCAGAGTCAGTAGAAAGGCCTCTTTAGAGTCCTACGTTTTCATAGCTGTGACCTTAATTGTGTACCGTCTGTAAGCTGTTAGTGTCTTAAAGACTGTTCCACAGGTGCATGTTCATTAATTGTTTATTGTTCATTGAACAAGCATGGGAAACAGTGTTTATACCCTTTACAATGAAGATCTTTTTACGAATTATCTTTGAAAGACAGGGTCCTGAAAAGGGATGTTTCTTTTTTTGCTGAGTTTAGGTCTAGTTAGAAATTAGACAAAGAGTATTTACAGACGTGCTCAAAATTGTTGGTACCCTTACAGCTCATTGATATAATGCTTAATTCCTCCGGAAAAGTGATGAAATTTAAAGTTATTTTGTCATGTATACTTGCATGCCTTTGGTATGTCATAGAATAAAGCAAAGAAGCTGTGAAAAGAGATTAATTATTGCTTATTCTACAAAGATATTCTAAAATGGCCTGAACACATCTGTTGGTACCCCTTAGAAAATATAATAAATAATTGGATTATAGTAATATTTCAAGCTAATTAGTTTATTTAATTAGTATCACACGTCTCCAATATTGTAATCAGTCATTCAGCCTATTTACATGGAGAAAAGTAGTCACTTTGTTGTTTGGTATCATTGTGTGCACAACACTGAACATGGACCAGAGAAAGCAAAGGAGAGATTTGTCTGAGGAGATCAGAAAGAAAATAATATACAAGCATGGTAAAGGTAAAGACTACAAGATCATCTCCAAGCAGCTTGATGCTCCTGTGACAACAGTTGCAAATATTATTAGGAAGTTTAAAGTTCATGAAACTGTAGCCAACCTCCCTGGGCGCGGCTTCAAGAGGAAAATCGCCCCCAGATTGAACAGAAGGATAGTGCGAATGGTAGAAAAAGAACCAAGGATAACTGACAAAGAGATACAAGCTGAACTCCCAAGGTGAAGGTACGTCCGTTTCTGATCGTACCATCCGTCACTTTTTGAGCGTAAGTGGGCTCCATGGAAGAAGACCCAGGAGGACTCCACTTTTTAAAGAAAAACATAAAGCCAGACTGGAATTTGCTAAAATGATTTTGGCAAGTCACATCAGCTCTATGTTTACAGACGAAAAATGAAGCTTTCATAGAAAAGAACACCATACCTACAGCGAAACATGGACGAGGCTCGGTTATGTTTTGGGGCTGCTTTGTTGCGCCTGGCACAGGGTGCCTTGAATCTGTGCAGGGAACAATGACATCTCAAGACTATCAGCTCTCTCTCTCTGTCACGTGTGCTCCGTCTCCGGCCTCTAGGTCACCAGGCTGCTCGTTATGGTGCACACCTGTCACCATCGTTACGTTCACCTGGACTCCATCACTTCCCTGATTACCTTCCCTATATATGTCACTCTCTTTGGTTCCTTCCCCAGGTGTTTCTGTTTCAGTTTCATGTCTGTGTGCTGTTAGTGTTTATTGTTTTGTATTATGTTCACAGAACTTGTTTCCCGACACTCAGCGCACAACATTACAGAATGACGCCTCACCTAAGGGAAGCATCAGGGAGTGTTTTTTTGTTTCGGTGGGAATGATGTCGGTCCGGGAGCCGCTACAGGCTCTCATCCCTGAGACAAATCGCCAGGCTCCCCTGCTTCATCCGGCTCGCCAGGCTCTCATGCCTCAGCCGGATCGCCAGGCTCCCCCGCCTCAGCCGGTCTGTCAGGTTCCCGCGCCCCAGCCGGTGACAGGTTCCCACGCATCAGCAGGGGTGGCCAGTCCGCTACTGATCCCCGGGATCGTCCCTTTGGTTGGCGTCCTGCGGCTGGAGCCGAACGTGCCGGGAAGGGGGTACCGTCACGTATGCTCTCTCCGGCGCTCTAGGTTGCCATGCTCCCGCGTCTCAGCCGGACTGACAGGTTTCCGCGCCTCAGCAGAGGTGACCGGTCCGCTCCTGATCCCCGGGATCATCATTTTGGTCAGCGTCCTGCGGCTGGAGGCCATGACATAACACAAACTACACTGAAGAAAAATATAAACGCAACATGCAACAATTTCTGTTACTGTTCATATGAGGAAATCAGTCAAATTTGTGGATTTCACATGACTGGGAATATTGATATGCATCTGTTGGTCACAGATACCATAAAAAAGGGAGGGGTGTGGATCAGAAAACCAGTCAGTATCTGGTGTGACCACCATTTGCCTCATGCAGCGCGAGACATCTCCTTTGCGTAGAGTTGATCAGGGTGTTGATTGTGGCCTGTGGAATGTGGTCCCACTCCTCTTCAATGGCTGTGCGAAGCTGCTGGACATTGACGGGAAGTGGAACACGCTGTCGAACACGTCGATCCATCCCAAACATGCTCAATGGGTGACATGTCTGGTGAGTATGCAGGCCATGGAAGAACTGGGACATTTTCAGCTTCCAGGAATTGTGTACAGATCCCTGTGACATGGGGCTGTGCGTTATCATGCTGAAACATGTGATGATGGTGGTGGATGAATGTAACGACAATGGCCTCAGGATCTCGTCACGGTATCTCTGTTCATTTAAATTGCCATTGATAAAATGCAATTATGTTTGTTGTTCGTAGCTTATGCCTGCCTGTCTGCCCATACCATAGCCCCACCACCACCATGGGGCACTCTGTTCACAACGTTGACATCAGCAAACCGCTCGCCCACATGAAGCCATACACGCTGTCTGCCATCTGCCCGGTAAAGTTGAAACCTAGATTCATCCGTTAAGAGCACACTTCTCCAGCGTGCCAGTGGCCATCGAAGGTGAGTATTTGTCCACTGAAATCAGTTTCGACGCCGAACTGCAGTCAGGTCAAGACCCTGGTGAGGATGAAGAGCACGCAGATGAGCTTCCCCTGAGATGGTTTCTCACAGTCTTTGCAGAAATTCTTTGGTTGTGCAAACCCATAGTTTCATCAGCTGTCCGGGTGGCTGGTCTTAGACGATCCTGCACGTTAAGAAGCCGGATGTGGAGGTCCCGGGCTGGCGAGGTTACACGTGGTCTGCGGTTGTGAGACCGGTTAGACGTACTACCAAATTCCTTAAAATGACGTATGGTAGAGAAATCTAATTCTCTGACAACAGCTCTGGTGGACATTCCTGCAGTCAGCATGCCAATTGCACGCTCCCTCAAAACTTGAGACATCTGTGGCATTGTGTTGTGTGACAAAACTGCACATTTTAGAGCGGCCTTTTATTGTCCCCAGCACAAAGTGCACCTGTGTATTTATGACGCTGTTTAATCAGCTTCTTAATATGCCACACCTGTCAGGTGGATGGATTATTTTGGTAAAGGAGAAATGCTCACTAATAGGCATGTAAACAAATTTGTGCACAACATTTTAGAGAAATAAGCTTTTTGTGTGCATGGACAATTTGTGAGATATTTTATTTCAGCTCATGAAACAATTGACCAACACTTTACATGATGCGTTTATATTTCTGTTCACTATATTTACAGTGTACGATTGTAATGGTTAGACCAGCAGTGAGTAGGATAGACAGAGAGAGGAAGCTGTAGCTGTGCTCTTTAGGTGAACTATATTGAGGTTGAACATCTCCCTCTCCTCACATCCCCCTCTCCTCTTCTGTCTTCTCTGGCCCCTGTGTGGGTCCACCAGCTGTGTCCCCATCGCCTGGCAACCACATCCCATAATCTCCATCCATTATTCTCCTCTCCAGACAAGAGGTCTGGCCACACATCTCATGGTGTTTACACCTCTATTGCCTTAGTCACAGGAGGCCAGGCTTATCATTTGGAAGGATGGCCACGCAAGACTAGTATAGCATATGTACATTACTCTATCTTTAAAGATGCATATGGTGTTTATACGTCTACTGCCTCTTTTATTTCACACAAAGGTCCTCAACCAAGATGGCGTAGCAGTCGGACGTTTGTTTTTGGCTTGTCCCGTCTATACATCGTTTTCCTTGTTTTTTTGTTGTTGTGTTTTTCGTGTATATTTTTAATTTATATTTTAATATCACTTTCCATCTACGGACTGAATATACTCTCCTGCAACTCGCCTCACCCAATGCGGTACGGATCTGCTATTTTATACTTAAGATCTGAAACCCCATCAAAAGCTAACTGGCTACCAGCTAACTGGCTACAAGCTAACCGCAGTCCAATAGCTATCTAGAGCGTATCGGACTGCTAGCTTAAGAGGCCCATCGGACAATTTCTTTGGCCACTATACCTAGTCTGCCAATTTGCCTGGTTTACCACACGGAACCCTGCTGATTTGTCTTCTGAGCCGGAACAGAAGCTAGCCAGCTAACTAGCTACTAGTCAGCTAGCCACTGCTAGCGGACACCAGCTACCTCTAGCACGGACAACTCTCGCCAGTCTACACAGCGCGACTCAAACCAAAGCAAATCGGACCTATTTTTCTCCACGTCTCTAGATTCCTACCACACGCCCTGAACCTTTTTTCACCTGGGTCATCGCAGCTAGCTAGTTGCTACTCGGGTGGCCACTCCTGGCTAACGTCTTTGTCCCGAAGCAAGAACCAATTAGCCTGGAACCAGCCTGCTAGGCCCATCTGCTAGGCCCATCTCCCGGCTAGCCGTAGAGGTCCATCAGCCACTCCTTGGGCTTCAATACCTATTTTTCCAACTGGCCCGGACCCCCGCCAACCCATCACGACTGGACCACCGACGTGATTCGCCCGAGAGGTTCTTTCTCAACTGGCTCCGCCGTCGCAACGTCCCCCATATGCCCAGCTGCTAGCATGCTAGCATGCTAGCCGCGGCTTGCTAGCTGTCCAGAGCACATCTGACTGTTAGTTTAAGAGGCCCATCGGACACATTTTTTGGCCACTATGTCTATTTTGCCAATTGGCCTGGTTTACCACACGGAGCCCTGCTCTCCGTATGCCGACAGAACAACACGAGGGGGCCAAAACAGATTTTCTCCCGTCAAGACGTCCCTCCAAGGCCCCGGCCTGCTAGCTGCCTGAAGCCACACACTGGACTCCTATGACCATTCGCCTACGCATGCCTCTCGATAACGTCAATATGCCTTGTCCATTGCAGTTTTGGTTAGTAATTATTGCCTTATTTCACTGTAGAGCCTCTAGCCCTGCTCAATACGCCTTAGTTAACACACATGCGGAGACATCACCTGGTTTAAACGACATTTCTAGAAACAATATCTCTTTCATCGTCACTCTATGCACAGGTTTACCCTCACTGTATTCACGTCCTACCATACCTTTGTCTGTACATTTCGCCTTGAATCTATTCTACCGTACCCATAAATCTGCTCCTTTCACTATCTGGTCCGAAAATACTAGATGACCAGTCCTTTTAGCCTTTAGCCGTTCCCTTATCCTACTCCTCCTCTGTTCCTCTGGTGATGTGGAGGTTAACCCTGCAGTGCCTGGCCTCACTCCCACTCCCCAGGCGCTATCATTTGTTGACTTCTGTAACCGTAAAAGCCTTGGTTTCATGCATGTTAACATTAGAAGCTTCCTCCCTAAGTTTGTTTTATTCACTGCCCTAGCACACTCTGCCAACCCGGATGTCCTAGCCGTGTCTGAATCCTGGCTGAGGAAGTCCACCAAAAACCCAGAAATTTCCATCCCTAACTATAAAACTTTCTGACAAGATAGAACTGCCAAAGGGGGCGGTGTTGCAATCTACTGCAGAGCTCTGTCTTACTACCCAGGTCTGTACCCAAACAATTCGAGCTTCTACTCTTAAAAATCCACCTTTCCAGAAACAAGTCTCTCACCGTTGCCGCTTGCTATAGACCACCCTCTGCCCCCAGCTGTGCCCTTGACACCATATGTGAACTGATCGCCCCCCATCTATCTTCAGAGCTCGTGCTGCTAGGTGACCTAAACTGGGACATGCTTAACATCCCGGCCACCCTACAATCTAAGCTTGATGCCCTCAATCTCACACAAATTATGAATGAACCCACCAGGTACAACCACAAATCAGTAAACACAGGCACCCTCATAGATTTCATCCTAACCAACTTGCCCTCTAAATACACCTTTTGCTGTTTTCAACCAAGATCTCAGAGATCACTGCCTCATTGCCTGCATCCGTAATGGGTCTGCGGTCAAACGACCAACCGTTACTGTGCAGCCGTATTCATTGACCTGGCAAAGGCTTTCGACTCTGTCAATCACCACATTCTTATTGGCAAACTCAACAGCCTTTGTTTCTCAAATTATTGCCTCGCCTGGTTCACCAACTACTTCTCTGAGTTCAGTGTGTCAATTCTCGGGCCGACTCTCTTCTCTGTATACATCAATGATGTCACTCTTGCTGCCGGTGATTCTCTGATCCATCTCTACCCAGACGACAACATTTTGTATACTTCTGTCCCTTCTTTGGACACTAACAAACCTCCAGACAAGCTTCAATGCCATACAACTCTCCTTCCGTGGCCTCCAACTGCTCTTAAATGTAAGTAAAACTAAATGCATGCTTTCAACCAATCACTGCCCACACCTGCCCGCCTGCCCAGCATCACTACTCTGGACGGCTCTGACTTAGAATATGTGGACAACTACAAATACCTAGGTGTCTGGCTAGACTGTAAACTCTCCTTCCAGACTCACATCTTCAATCCAAAATTAAATCCAGAATCGGATTCCTATTTCGCAACAAAGCATCCTTCACTCATGCTGCCAAACATACCCTCGTAAAACTGACCATCCTGCCGATCCTCGACTTCGGCGATGTCATCTACAAAATAGCCTCCAACACTCTGCTCAGCAAACTGGATGCAGTCTATCACAGTGCCATCCGCTTTGTCACCAAAGCCCCATGTACTACCCACCACTGCGACCTGTATGCTCTAGTCGGCTGGCCCTCGCTACACACTCGTCACCAGACCCACTGGCTCCAGGTCATCTACAAGTCCCTGCTAGGTAAAGTCCCGCCTTATCTCAGCTCGCTGGTAACCATAGCAGCACCCACCCGTAGCACTCGCTCCAGCAGGTATATCTCACTGGCCACCCCCAAAGCCAATTCCTCTTTTGGCCGCCTTTCCTTCCAGTTCTCTGCTGCGAATGACTGGAACGAACTACAAAAATCGTTGAAACTGGAGACACTTATCTCCCTCACTAGTTTCAAGCACCAGCTGTCAGAGCAGCTCACAGATCACTGCACCTGTACATAGCCCAACCAACTACCTCATCCCCTACCATAGTCATTTATTTATCTTGCTCCTTTGCACCCCAGTATTTTTACTTTGCACATTAATCTACTGCACATTTACCATTCCAGTGTTAAATTGCTATACTGTAGTTACTTGCCACCATGGCCTATTTATTGCCTTATGTTCGTTATCCTACCTCATTTGCACACATTGTATATAGATTTGTTTTTTTCCTACTGTATTATTGACACTATGTTTGTTTCACTCCATGTGTAACTCTGTGTTGTTGTATGTGTCGAACTGCTTTGCTTTATCTTGGCCAGGTCGCAGTTGTAAATAAATGAGAACTTGTTCTCAACTTGCCTACCTGGTAAAATAAAGGTTTAAACGACATTTCTAGAAACAATATCTCTTTCATCGTCACTCTATGCACAGGTTTACCCTCACTGTATTCACGTCCTACCATACCTTTGTCTGTACATTTCGCCTTGAATCTATTCTACCGTACCCGCAGCTCACAGATCACTGCACCTGTACATAGCCCAACCAACTACCTCATCCCCTACCATAGTCATTTATTTATCTTGCTCCTTTGCACCCCAGTATTTTTACTTTGCACATTAATCTACTGCACATTTACCATTCCAGTGTTAAATTGCTATACTGTAGTTACTTGCCACCATGGCCTATTTATTGCCTTATGTTCGTTATCCTACCTCATTTGCACACATTGTATATAGATTTGTTTTTTTCCTACTGTATTATTGACACTATGTTTGTTTCACTCCATGTGTAACTCTGTGTTGTTGTATGTGTCGAACTGCTTTGCTTTATCTTGGCCAGGTCGCAGTTGTAAATAAATGAGAACTTGTTCTCAACTTGCCTACCTGGTTAAATAAAGGTGAAATAAAAAAGAATACAAAAAAAAAGGAGTGGGACAAAAACCCTCCTGAGATGTGTGCAAACCTGGTGGCCAA
Organism: Brachymystax lenok tsinlingensis; assembly: GCA_030435695.1. NCBI lineage: Eukaryota > Metazoa > Chordata > Actinopteri > Salmoniformes > Salmonidae > Brachymystax > Brachymystax lenok. The sequence goes on along the minus strand of CM059819.1, from coordinate 56,361,768 downwards.
CTACAAGAAACGTCTGACCTCTGTGATTGCCAACAAGGGTTTTGCCACCAAGTACTAAGTCATGTTTTGCAGAGGGGTCAAATACTTATTTCCCTCATTAAAATGCAAATCAATTCATAAAAAGTTTCACATGCGTTTTTCAGGATTTTTGTTGTTATTCTGTCTCTCACTGTTCAAATAAACCTACCATTAAAATTATAGACTGATCATTTCTTTGTCAGTGGGCAAACGTACAAAATCAGCAGGGGATCAAATACTTTTTTCCCTCACTGTAATTAGACCTATTTTATTTTTTCATTTTTTTACTGTATTATTGGCTGTATGTCTGTGTATTCCATGTCTAACTCTTTTGTTTGTTGTATGTATCAAACTGCTGTGCTTTATCTTGGCCAGGTCGCAGTTGTAAATTAGAACTTGTTCTCAACTAGCCTACCTGGTTAAATAAAGGTAAAATAAATAAATAAAATAATAATTTAGCCCAAGGCTAAATACGCCAGATAGGTCATTTAGAGAGGGCAGGAGGAGAGGAGAGGATGAGAGAACAGGACATCAAAGGAGGGTAGAGGACAGGAGGGGAGAAGGACAGGACAGGAGAGGATGGGGGGGTCAGAGTGTTAGTTAATTAATTCTGTTAATAGTGTTGTAATTACAGCCGGCCACCTCTTTCCACTCCTCCCCCTACCCTCCTCACTATGAGTTGCTGATTTTTACAACTCATTGTTAAAGTGGTTGTAATGAGTCTCCCTCCCCCTGATTCTTGTCCTAGTCTAGAGAGGAGTGGGATGTCACAGGTCTGGGTGAGTGAGAATAATTTTGGAGGGTTGCCGGGTTGGTAGCCTGGTTACACCAGACTGAACACCACTCATTCTTGCTTCACATGTTCAATTTGTTTAAACCAGAGTTGGTAGGGAGGATGGTGAGGTCCTGGTTACCAGGCAATAGTCTGTCATTTGTGGGGGCGAGGGAGACAGAGTACGTGGGAATTAGCTGCGATTGAGTTGGGGGATTTATTTATACAACAGGATTACAGTAATGTCATTGAGCAGATGGGATTTTGTGTGTGTGTGTGTGTGCTAGCACGGACTTTGCTGATAGCACATTTATTGATGGAAAATATATTTACTATGACTGAGATATGTGGTTGTCCCATCTAGCTATCTTGAGATGAATGCACTAACTGTAAGTCTCTCTGGATAAGAGCGTCTGATAAATGACTCAAACGTAAATGTGTGTGCGTGTTTGTGTGTGTGTGTGTGAGAAAATGGGGGAGGACTGTCTGCGTTTGCCAGGTGCAGCGAAATCAGATCAGTCAGTGCTGAGTATTGAGATGAGTTGGAGATCTAGACTACGCTACGTAAGGCAGACTAGTCCACAAACCTGTGCGTTAGTCGCATGTCTGAGTCGAGGCTAACAGACTTTATTACAGATATTTTTCTCACTCATGGTTGGAGCGATAATTTAAGCGTGCCACACAACGAGACCACGGCACGCCGGCAGATACATGACGTTACTCGGTCGCCACCCATAACACAAACACGCTGTGCAGCCGCTCTTGCTGTACCGCTTACTATGAACACACCCCTTTACGCACACACATTCACACACTCTCTCACACACACACACTCTGAGTGACGTCAGAGCAGGGAATTTCCACGCCAGCCATATAAGAGGCTGAGGCTCAGACAGGCGTCACAAACGCTGTGTCACTGACTGGCTGCTTGCTTTACTACCACTCTCTCTCTCTCTCTCTCTCTCTCTCTCTCTCTCTCTCTCTCTCTCTCTGTCGTTCTCTCTCTCTCTCTCTGTCGTTCTCTCTCTCTCTCTCTCTCTCTCTCTCTGTCGTTCTCTCTCTCTGTCTTCAACATGAACCCGTTCTCTTTATTTTGCTGATTTGTGCTTTTTCTTTGAATAAATCGCTGTTTAAAATGTTTTACACTTCTCTCAAAAGAGATTGACAGTAAACATGTGTAACTAACAACAATGAATCCAGGTAAGCCCATATACATTGTCGCCACAGTTGCCTGGCACTCTGTGAAGCTTGGAAGTTACAACGGCCACTTGTCCCTCTTCACCTAGACTTAAAAGTAGAAGAAACTGGTAAACAACTTTGTTCAATAGTTGACTGGCATTCAGAGGCACGTTACTAGTGTCAGTGAAAACTAAACCGAGAGCATATTTTACCTGCGTCTGAGACGGTACTAGCAGATCTCTCTCCCTTTAAACCGACATAAACAAAACACTCCCCCCAGACCTCCAAAATATGATCGGTATGTTCATCTCGTAGGGTCAGTTTCCTAAAAGAGAACAACTCAGAATGGAGGGGAAGTTATTTTATTGTACCACCTTGGGGGTTATTTAGTCTGCTATCAGAATGATACTAGTTAGGCAGTGTGTTTTCTTTCATTTCATTTGAACTTTTGTCAATGACCTGTGCAACACAAAGTGTTCACACGGTACAAAAATATGTGTAATATTCTACCTTGTGTAACATTTTTACAGATTTCCATAAATTTGCACAATTCAGAAATGTTTGCTACATTATGTCAGTGTGTGTGGATCTTGAGTCAGCATGTTTAAATGGCTGTGGTGTTGTGTAAGTGTCTGTTCCCCGGTACACAGAGAGTGTGTCCGTGAGTGTGTGAGTGTGTCCGTGAGTGTGTGCGCACTGTGTACTGTAGTCCAGTCCAGTTATTGCAGGCAGCCCTGACACAGATGGTCCTCAGCGATACCACATACCAGAGGCATTGTTTAGGGAAGCCGAGCTCAAGGAGATAATTGACAGCCATAGAGAGGTCCCATCCCCCAGTCCACCTTCCGTCTATCTCTCTCATTCTCTGTGTTATTCTCACTAACTCGATATAGGGCTGCGTGTGCAAGCAAGCATACACAGATCCCCCCTCCCTCTCTCTCGCTGTCTCACTCTCTCTCTCTTTCACCCTAGCAGCAGAGCTCAGGCTGGCTGCTGATTGGTTGCTTGACTCTCTTTGTGTGCTGTGTGTAGCGTGACGTTTTTGACGGCTGTGTGTGTGCGTGTGTTCATGCGAGTGTATTGTTGAAGAGGGGTGGGGGGGGAGTATTCACATCACGAGTGCAGTTAGTTTTACTCGATGGAAAGACAGAGAGAGGAGGGAGGAGGGGGGGTTTAAAGAAAGAAGAAGGAATGGGGGGAGGTAGTGTGTAGAGCAGCAGTGAAAACGATCACAGAGGCTGGCTTTGAAAAAAAAACTCACTCGTGCGTGTGTGCGGTAGACCTATTAGCATAAGGGAAAGAGGGAGGGAGGGAGGGAGGGAGGGAGGGAGGAAGGGAGGGAGAGAGAGGGAGGGAGGGAGAGAATGTGTGTGTACTAGGGCTAATGTAAAACAGGATTAAAAACACAAGATGGCTTCCTGAATGGGTTGGAGCACAGACTAGAGAGAGAGAGAGAGAGCGTGATAGTAGAGGTTAGACGAGAGGGAGCTTGAGTCTTCTGATGGGGATACGGCCATCCGACGGAGAGAGAGAGAGCAGCACACCAAGACAGATTGGCACACTGGGTAAATATTAATTACCAGGCAGAATGCCGGACAGGGACACAGAGAGCCGGGAGAGAGAGAGGGGAGTCTGTGGGGTTTATTTGGGATAGAGGAGAGGGGGGTGGAGAGACCAGGAGGGTTAGCTGGAGACAAAACACTGCCGGCACTCTAAACAGCTAGAAGTGGTTAGAGGGGCATATCCAATGCTGCTATTCTGTGTTCATTGTTTCAGGACTTCAATTATTACTGCTGTTACTGTTACAAGCCCTTTGTAGTGTATTGGAGTTGATTCTTTAAATGTGCTATTGTCATCGTATTGACAGTAATCTATACATGAATAATGTATATGAATTATAAAGACGTTATAATGCATGACCATTTACAGAAATATTGTATTTGTATATGTTGTCATGATGATATTCAAAGGCACATTGCTACAGTCGTGAATAGAGGCTATCCTCCTCGTTCATGATGCATTACATAATTCTATCATTAAAATAGAATCCTTGCTCTCTCACTGTCTCTCACACTCGCTCATAGCAGTGGGGAAGCGCCGGCTTGGCTTGCCATTTAAAGGCAAATGGAAGTAATATGTGTTAGGGTTCTTTCCTGTCAGGAGGAGAGAATATGAGAAGGGGATTATATAGACAGGGTATTCTTTAGGCGCTCATGTTGTCTGGATTGACACGTCTCTTTGGAAAGCTCTTGTCGCATTGTTTGATTGATTGTTATTCTCCCCCCATTTCTCTCCCTCCCTCCCTCCCTCCCTCCCTCCCTTTCTCACTCTCCTGAATGGCTGGAAAGGTGGGACATATTGAGGACAACAGTAAAGCCTGGTCGGTAAAGCCCAGTCTGGCAACAGAGGTAAGAGGAAGACTCCACCTGGGGCAGATACCGTGGAAACAGAGCTACTCTTTCAGATGCGTATTATGTGCTGTATTTATGGGTTATTAATGGGATTGGAGGGCTTCAGTCCTCGTGTTACTGCAGTGGGGGTGGGGGTGCACTGACAGATACACTGACTGGGCTGTCATCTGTCTGAGATTTCCCCTTGTCTGTCCTGTTTGTCTTGGTGTTGTTGGTTTAAAAGAGAGAAGAGTAGTTGGAGGCTTGCAGACGTTAGAAGGGAGGAAGGGCATATTGTGCTGCAGAAACCGGTGTTTGTGTGTGTGTGTTTGTGTGCACGCGTGCACTTATATCAGGGAGCTTTACACTAGCCCTTGATCAACAAACAGACAGACAGTAAATAGACATCCACGTGTCATCTGTCTGTTGGCGCTCACGCCGGTGACCACGTGTGGTTTGTGTTCAGAGTTGTCTGAGCTCCATCTCAAGGGAGAGGAGAGGCTTTTAAAGGCAGGCGTGTATACAGACTTCTACGGTAGCACGGTGCAGTGTGTAGTTAGTTAGTTATCTTCCCTCTCTAGCTGGCTGCATGGCTGCTAGCTCAGAGCGCAGGCTTTATCTGGCGGCTGCGTTTTGTGCTAGGTTGTTGTGATTAAGTGGCAGGCGGCGAGGCTGGGCCGGGTTTAAGCGTCCCGGGCTGGGCGGCGATTGGCGGCAGAGCCAGGCATGTGATGAGAGAGGCGGCTAGCGAGAGGAGGAGAAAAGGAGGAGAGGAGGAGGAGGAACCGTACCCACAGGTTCAGGAGCCAGGGAGCGGGCCTTCCTCTCAGAGTTCGGAAGTCAGCCGAGGGAGTAAAAGTTAGTGGGTCACACAGACACGCATGCGCACATGTTTATCTGGCAGAGTGTGTGTGTGTGTGTACTATAGTAACCTCTAGCACGTGGCCTCTAAGTGCTGGCGCGCTGCTGTTCTCTGGTCTGCCAAGTCGTGGCACGCTTGTGTGTTTATATACGAGGTGAATCTCTGAGCTATGGGTTCAGATGGAGGATTCCATCCATGCTGAACTGGCAATCTGTTTATAGAGACTGGCATAGCTAATCAATGTCCAATATTCTGACAAATGTCTTGTTTTTTAATGTATTCTTTCATTGTAAGATTGGTTGTCAAAGTTGAGTTTTGGCATGTTGATGATCAGTTGAATATGAGGAAGGAGATTCCAAAAACTCAGTATAGTCACTTTTTGGGGGGGACAGAATTTAGCTGTAGGCTTTTCTTGTTGCGCTAATGATCTTCACGGTTTCAGTTATACATGTTCAGACAGTAAGGGAATTGGTTGTTATGTTACTTTTGAACTCAGTGAACATCCTAAGGTCCAAGTGCTGACACATACTTCTCATCAGCTCTTGGTCACCATCTGTTGTTGTCATGATTCAAGGATCATTCTGGAAGACTGGCTCATACCATCCACACAAACAATGCCCTGTTGAAGAAGCACTCTATAAAATCAAGTTTTCACTCTTTAATTCTCCAGTGTACACGTACAATATACAAATATATACAGTTGAAGTCGGAAGTTTACATACACTTATGTTGGACTCATTAAAAATAGTTTTTCAACCACACCACACATTTCTTGTTAACAGACTATAGTTTTGGCAAGTCGGTTAGGACACCTACTTTGTGCATGACACAAGTAATTTTTCCAACAATTGTTTACAGACAGATTATTTCACGTGTAATTCACTGTATCACAATTCCAGTGGGTCAGAAGTTTACATACACAAAGTTGACTGTGCCTATATCAACATAACCTGAAAGGCCGCTCAGCAAGGAAGAAGCCAAAAACCGCCATAAAAAAGCCAGACTACGGTTTGCAACTGCACATGGGGACAAAGATCGTACTTTTTTGGATAAATGTCCTCTGGTCTGATGAAACAAAAATAAAACTGTTTGGCCATAATGACTATCGTTATGTTTGGAGAAAAAAGGGGGAGGCTTGCTGCCACCCTGTGAAGCACGGGGGTGGCAGCATCATGTTGTGGGGGTGCTTTGCTGCAGGAGGGACTGGTGCACTTCACAAAATAGATGGCATCATGAGGACGGAAAATTATGTGGATATATTGAAGCAACATCTCAAGACATCAGTCAGGAAGTTAAAGCTTGGTCGCAAATTGGTCTTCCAAATGGACATTGACCCCAAGCATACCTCCAAAGTTGTAGCAAAATGGCTTAACAACAACAAAGTCAAGGTATTGGAGTGGCCATCACAAAGCCCTGACCTCAATCCTTCATAAAATGTGTGTGCAGAACTGAAAAAGTGTGTGTGAGCAAGGAGGCCTACAAACCTGAGGAGGAAGAATGGGCCAAAATTCACCCAATTTATTGTGTGAAGCTTGTGGAAGGCCACCCGAAATGTTTGACCCAAGTCAAACAATTTAAAGGCAATGCTACCAAATACTAATTGAGTGTATGTAAATGTGTGACCCACTGGGAATGTGATGAAAGAAATAAAAGCTGAAAAGCTAAAGTGGTGATCCTAACTGATCTCAAACAGGGATTTTTTTACTAGGATTAAATGTCAGGAATTGTGTTTAAATGGCTAAGGTGTATGTAAACTTCCTACTTCAACTGTACATATAATGTATACATTTTAAGTATACACTGCTGTTTTCTAACATTTGGGTTCAGATCTAGAAGGGTTTCTGGTCTTCGTAGTAGCTCTTCAGGAAACACTAGAGCAACGTGAGAGGTTACAACAGACTGTGCTGGCGTGATTTCTCTTCTCTTCATACGCAGTATTTCCTTTTCAATCATCAAATGTGCACTTGCACCATGCGCAAATACACGTAGACTGTTTACCGGAAAGGTAGATGGAGCAAAGAGATGAATTAGTCATTGTGTTTCTGATTACAAATGGAAAGTACCGCGCTAGCAGGTTTTGTTGAACCGTGTTGTGTCCCAAATGACAACCTACTCCTATGGGCCATAGTCAAACACTAGCTATATAAGGAATAAGGTGCCATTTGGAACTCAACCATGTTGTGGAATCCCCACCCTCGATTAGATTAGAAAGGGTTAATCGTGACCTAGTTTACAGTGAGTGGCAGATGACATCACTGTAATTTGAACTGTGATGAGATGGGTTGTGGGGGGGTAGCAGTGGGTGTAGGTGTAGTATTTACAGAAAGCGTGTGGTGTTCCAGGTTAGTTACATTCAGTGTCTTTTTTTGTTGCTGTTGGTCTGTCACTAAATACGGTTACATGCACACAATAATGCGATTACTGTGGATAGTCAGATTAATATAATAGTTCAATTAAAACATTTACATGCTTTGCAAAAAAGAAAAAAAAAAGATTCCCCCAATAATCCTGTTTACATGGACATATCTGAAATCAGGCTACCTGACGGGACTCTGATAAATGCAGAAAATCGCTCAATCAAAATAAACGTTCCACCACAGCGACCATGTTATTTTTGGGAAGAATATTTTATTCTGAGTTGGGACATATAACGTTTGTGTGAAAACTACTTCTAAGACACATACATTCAGTTGTTCTGAACTCTCTTCATTCGCGCTAAAGAGGGAGGCTCGCTCGGCTGGTGCTAACACATGCGCAGATCAAATACACCCCCTGGAACACCGATTTAAGGTGTTTACATGTCCTGTTCATTCGAAAGATTGCTGAGAAAACCAGGGGGTTTTAATCGGCCGGTGCTTACTTCGATTTTGACCTGGCGCCAATTTAAGATGAAGTTGTTTGCATGACTATTGCATTATCTGCCCACTGCCATAGTCAGTTTAATATCAAATTATTCCTGTGCATGGAAACGTAGGCATGGTCCTGATGCCTGTGGCCAAATATCCATCTACTGTTTGTTGGATTGAGGAGCTGGGGTTTTATAGTGCCCACGTGTAGAGGAATTGAACTCAAATGGAGCAGATTGTTGAATGTGATTGACCAAGTGTCAGTGCTTTCCGTTATGAGTCTCAATGCACTTGTGTCCTATGGATGACAGCTCGCAACTTCTTAAGAACGAAACTTGTCGAGCACAAAGAGCAATTATTCCTCATGGTTACGTTTCCATTGGTTACGTCAGATATTCTGTAATTATTACTCAGAAATCATCAAACCGTTATGCAAACCACTTCAAATCAAGTGTCTGTCACCCATATTACTCACCAACCAAGATGTGCCGGAAACATATTGAGCCCCAGTGGGATCCTAAATGACATTTTGATTCATGTTCTGTATTCACCCACTAATTCCCCTCCCCTGATGCTGACTCCAGGGACCACTCAAATGTCAAGAAAGGATTGACTGTCATCAGCAGCTCTCTTGTAATGCGTCTGTTCTAATTAATGCTCTATAACAGACACACGTCCCAGTTCCCAGTCTTGTGTCTTCCCCCTCATGGGTCCTGTCTGTGGGGCTGACTGAGTGCCCGTGGCTTGGCTTAAGTCCTGGCATGGATCATTGGCGGTGGCCTGTGTGGTTGAAGTGTTGTGGCTCTCGTCCGTGCCGGATGGCGTCTGGTTTCTCCTGGAGGACAGAATGGCTGAGCGGCCGAGCACCGCTGCCTGCCACAGTTAATGAAAAATGAATGGAGGAGGAGTAGGAGGCTGTTGTGTCATGTCTTAAATTCTCACCTCTCTGCTGGCTGCTCTCTCTCGGAGACTGGGAACCAACCCTGTGTGTATAGTACGGTAATGAATCCAGCCAATCCACAACCTTTCTCCGCCAAACCATGACTGCATGTCAGGATTTAGAAGTTATCCCTGTAGCTCTGTTTTGAGTTTTCATGATACAGTATTGGAGTCTAGTGTGAAAACACATGGATACTATCGGCTACACTCTTAGAAAAAAAGGGGTCCAAAAGGGACTGTTCCCATAGGAGAACCCTTTTTGGTTCCAGGTAGAACACGTTTGGGTTTCAGGTAGAAATCTTTTGGGTTCCATGTTGAACCCTCTATGGAAAGGGTTATACATGGAATTAAAAAGGTTCTACCTGGAACTAAAAGGGTTCTACCTGGAACCAAAAAGGGTTCTTCAAAAGGTTATCTAATGGGACAGATTATTAAGTATAGACACAATATGTTCCCCCTGTTGATGATGTTCGTTATATATCAAGGTTGAACCAATATTATATGTAACAAAAATGAAATACGGAATTATGTGAAATTGAATGAAACAATAATGTATGTTGATGCTTATATGATGTACAATATTCCATTATGTTTCTATATGATAACAATAGAATAACATATTTAATATGCCAAATACTATATTTTTTTAACAGTGTCACTAATTAATTTGTATTAACTTTATCAATGCAACACACCCCTCACCACTGTCATTGATTACACTAATTGCACTGTTTGTCTACATAACCTGGTTCAAATATTTATGACATTACCCTGAGGAAGGCACAGGGACGCTGAAACGTTGGTGAATCCCCATTGAACTGTTGGGAGAGTATATATGTAGTGTGCGACTTCCTTCACTTTGATAGTGTATCGTTTATTCGCTGTTAGTCAGCACCTCCACACAAACTTTTTTTCTGGGTGTGCGCCAGCTCATGTTTATTAATGTTTTTTTTTATCTTATGGGGACAGCCAAAGAACCCTTTTAGGTTCTAGATAGCACCCTTTTTCTATGAGTGTAGGCTACAAACGTGAAGACGATACAGTATGGCCTCAAGTGGCTTGAAAATGTTTCTTTACAACAAACATCATGGTTATTGGATATGTATGGTATGTAGTAGTTGATGTAAAGCACGACACATAGCAAGGCGATTGATGCTATGTTCTCTGCAGTGCTACAGGCAAGGCGATCGCTGGACCTTTTAAAACGGTCTACACTTGACTTGGACATATGGGGAGCTAATGTTAGCAACACGCCACTGTGCAGGGGGCCGGGGAAGGTTCTCTCTCTATTCTTTCCCTTTAACCCCCTCTCTATGTATTTCTCTCTCTAGCTCCCTCTCTAGCCCTCTCTCTCACCTTCTCTTCATCTCACCCCAACTCTCTCGCTCTCTCTCTATTTCACTCACAGTGTAGCCCTCCCCCTAGGTGTAATGTTTTTGCACCCTAGTTGTTTTATTCTCTAATATTTTCCCTCGCTGGACTGCTGTACTGTTTGTTGTCTGTCTGTACGTCTTTGCTGGATGGGTCGTAGTCAGACTCCTCCCCAAAGTGTTCCAACTGAAAGTTAGTACTGATTTAAACTGTAACCTCATCGCACTAGTGACATCATCTGCTATCAATTCTACTGTCTTGTCAACTGCAGTATGTAAGGGTATTATTTCCACTACTACTTTAAACCCTTTCACCCTTTCTTCCCCCCCTCTCTCTCCACCCTCTTCCCTCCACCCGTTCCTTGCCTCCTCATATTTCCCTCGATCTTTCGTTCAGTCCCAAGTCTTTCCCACAAAGACCACTCTTTCAAAAACACTATTCCTCCTTCACTTTCCTCCCCCTCTCCTGGTGCTGGAGTGTTTTTGGTGGCTCCGCCCTGGCCTCCCCCTCCCTTTTCCTTCCTCCTCTCTCCTCTCTCCCCTTCTCTTTGTGAGGAGTGGTGGAGTGGTGGAGTGGGGCAGGCAGGCAGACCTCTCCCTCCCAGCTGGGCTGTGTGTGTGTGTGTGCGTGCTGACTTGCACGTGCCATGTGTCAGGAAGGGCAGAGTCAGGAGCTATAACACTGGCACCCTACACATCCCTGTCCCTCTCTCTCTGTGCCCATCTGTCTGTCCCTCTCTCTGTCCTTCTCTGTACCTCTCTCTGAACCTCTCTCTCTCTCTCTCTCTCTCTCTCTCTCTCTCTCTCTCTCTCTCTCTCTCTCTCTCTCTGTGGGTGGGTGTGTGTCACATGAAGTGTGTCAGAACAGATGACCTTGGTGGCATGAGGCTGGAGGGAGCAGGGTGTGTAATGTGGGTCGGGGGATGGGGTCAGGGACTGACAGGAAAACATTAGGGTGGGGGTTGGGCTCTGCTCTGTCAGGAACCTAGAGCAATGATCTAATTTGGGTGGGCTGGACCGTCTAATCTATTGATGGTATATGGCCTAGGCTATGTTACTCAGAAGATTTGCACTGAATACTCCCTAGACCTCTCTGTTGTTTTAGATGTGACTCAAGACATATTGTATGTTCTGACACAAGCCTCCCTACACATAAGGGGAGAGGGTTCACCCACTAAGCTTACATGCTGTCTTATATTTGCTGTTTCCTCAACACTGAGAGCTGGTTTCCTCTGTACCCTGTAGAAATAAATTATACATTCTGTTTGTCGTGTTTGATCTTTTTCTTCTTTGAGGTTCACCCACCACCTGTGCCTTCTTGATACAGTAAACGAATACATGTGTTGATTTGTGTGTGTGTGTGTGTGTGTGTGTGAGGGGGTGTGTGTTTTCTTTGTCAGTGTGTGTGGGTGATTGTTTGAAGGAAAAGATGAGTCAGTCCGTCTTAGTCATGGTAGAAAGAGGTGAACTCACTCTATTCTGTCATCACTCCTACAAGGCCAATACAATGCTTAGAGAGAGAGAGAGAGAGAGAGAGAGAGAGAGAGAGAGAGAGAGAGAGAGAGAGAGAGAGAGATTGAGAGACATGGAGAGAGATGGAGGGGTTGAGATGTGGAATCACATCTACTGATAATTATCTGACTAGTTCTCAGATTATTTCATTCTTGAGTTACCACATACCACGCACCTCATGCTCAAATAGAGTACTCCTACCGTAAGTGTTGAATTGCCTTTCTGTTTTTTTTAAATCATCACATTCTCCTTCTTTAGGCCCACTCATTAAACCAGGACTGTGTTGTTATTATTCACTAGTACATCAGCTGATAACTTGTTGCTATGGACCCTCCCACTGGACTCAGACATCAGGTCAAAGTCTAGTTTTGATTTACGTTTGGTTGAGTTGTCAACTAACGTGAATTCAACGTAAAATCAACAAAAGATTTCACCATGTCATTAGATTTAGCTAAGGTTGTGTGACATAAATATCAAATAATTTTTCCACATTGATTAAACATCATCACATTGTATTTTTTGGTTGAAATGACGTGGAAACAATGTTTATTCAACCAGTTTTTCCAAAGTGGGTACCCTGCAGTGTTTTGAGTGCAGAGCACTCACTTTGCTAATTTCTGTAATGCCTTGAGAGTTGTCTATGTGCTAGTTGTGTTCTTTAGGGTTGGAAACTAAATAGTGTTGTTATGTCTGTCAGGGCTTTGGCAGTACTTCAATTGTTGTGACTGTCTATGGCGGTTTGGGTCTAGGGAACACAAGGTAGTCAGGGTTTGCCTGATGGAGTTCAAAGTACACGTGACAGTTGTGTCTGGAGGTGGTTGAGACATAGGGAAGGTTCTCTCTGGTGTATTGTTGAGGAGATCACAGAACAATCGTTTCTGCCATTTGGGAGTAAAATAGACTCCTTTTGTTTTGATGAATCTGATGGAACATATGGTTAAAATATATGGCTAATATGTGTATAGATTTAAGTTAAAATAATTTTTCACATTTAACTTTGACAAGAGTGGATGTTAGTTTATCCCGTCCTATACATAAAGGGCCAGTTTACCGGGCACAGATTAAGCCTAGTCCTGGACTAGAAACAAACTCAATGAGAGGTTTTACATTACATTATTTTAGTGTCCAGGACTAGGCTTAATCTGTGTCCGGAAAAAGCCCTTTATGAGTCCACACTTTGGTGTGGCTCTGGTGTACTGAGGTGAAGACTACAAGGGCCTATAGGGCTCGTCAGGGAGGTGGTGGTCTTGACACACTAGACAAGTGAGTCTGTTGTCTGAGGTGTGATGGCTGCTGGTCTGCTCATCCCAGGTGGTGTATCACAGAACAGTAGCACTAACCTACAACTCCCCCAATGTTACCATAATATAGCTTTTTTCTGGGAAGATATTATTTGTATGGAAAATCGACTATTTTAGCTTCATAAAATGTGAGAGAAAATGTATTTACAAAAACAGTATAGTTCTGACAAGAGTATTGAAGTGTAGTCTGCTACTAGCAGAATGCAGCTATATATTGGCCAGTGGAGGCTGCTGAGGGGAGGACGGCTCATAATAATGTCTGGAACGGAGTAAATGGAATGGCATCAAACACATGGAAACCACGTGGTTGATGTATTTGATACCATTCCACTTATACTGCTTCAGCCATTACCACCAGCCCGTCTTCCCCAATTAAGGTGCCTCCTGTGATTGGCCCGCTAGTTGCTTAAAAGCATTTGGATTATCCTATGCTGTTTGAACTGTCTATATGACATGGCGAGAACAGCCTTTTAGAAATCAGTTTGGGCTAATCAAATTCATATCGGGAATTCATATACATGTCGTATTAAGGTTCTTAAATTCTTAAAACAGAGCTCTTTTCTCTTGTTGGCGTTGAGCAGATGAGTGTGTTACGCTGAACGGAGACGGTTAAGTTTGCTCTAAGAGCAAGAAATGCTGTGTCACTGCACTGTGGGAGAGAGCGAGCGCTAGTCAGGAGGGTGAATGAGAGCGTGTGTGTGTATTGGGGTAAGGGGGTCTACAAATGGTGTCATATGAGACTTAAGTCCAGCCTGTGCGAGGCGGGCAGCCGGGCGGGTTCTGATGATGTAACAGTTATGTCATAACTACATGCTTTCACTAGCTCTCTCTCTCTCTCTCTCTCTCTCTCTCTCTCTCTCTCTCTCTCTCTCTCTCTCTCTCTCTCTCTCTCATTGGTGCTTCCTGGACATGTGACATAACACACTTCCCTTTACTACTAGGCACCAGCTTGGATTGTGCCGTGTTTGTCTTTGGGTTGCGCGCGTGTGCGGTGTGTGTGAATGCCAGGCAGCGCTGCTGGAGGACTGTGCGAGTAACAGGGCCAGACAACGAAAGCCTCAGACAGGGTTGGAGTGACACTGACTGCCATGAACCTGGAGCGATGGAAAGGAATGGACAGAAACCAAACTAGAGAGAGAAAGTGTCAGCGAAAAACAGAGAGTGAAAGAATGTTTAAGGGAGAGGGAGAGGTTACTCAAATAAATCCAGCCAATGCGCAGAGTCCACATTCTCATTCATAATAATAGAACGATACTGTGCAGGAGCTGACAAGGATCTCATCTGCATGGAGGAGAGAAGAGACGTCGGCCATGTTTTCTTCCCTTCTTCTTTCATAAATCTGATTCCAGATAGAGAGAGGGGACAGGGAGAAGAGAAGGAGCAGAGAAGGTCGGTCAGAGGGGTAGCATGTGGAGTGAGCCTAGCGATGATGGTGCTAAAGCTGAGCAATGGTGAGGGGATAACGTTGGGAGAACATTGGCGGGACAGAGTGACCAACCGGATGGCAGTAGAGGGAAAGCAGGCACGCCATGGAGAAGGAGAGACAGAGGAATAATTCCTGTCCTCTTAGACGCCGGCGCAAATTACGTTGCCGTTTGTCGATGTCTGTAGTAGCACCATGCCGCTGCGGACGGTCTCTGTCAAGCGGCAAGCCGCTCGATCGCTGCTCCTCCGTTCCCTCGTCATCCTCTTTTCCATGGGCTCCTCTCTCGCTAGAGTCGAAGTCACGTGAATAAGACAACTTACTAGGTTGTTATGTGTGTGTGAGTGTTGCATTTCTGTAGCTCAACATCTCTCCTTACTCTCCCCTCTATGTTCCTCTCGTCTCTACTGTCCCTCTGGCTTCCTTTATCCCCGTGGTCTGTATGTTACCAAACTGTCATCGACTGCTGCTTGTCCAGTTCCCCAGACTCCAGTCCTGTAGTCTTTATCCCTCTCTCTCAATCACATTCAATCCATTTTCTCCCTCTTTCACGTGTACTAATCAGGAGATTATAGGCTTTAGAAACGATTGAGTGTAAAACGTATTGGCACCTTTAAAGTCCTCTCAAGCCATCGCTATCCTCTGGTATGTGGGAGACTCGCTATGTTTCGTCTCGCCTTTACAAGTCCTAGGCTGCTCTTCTTCCCCCGGTATCACCTCGCAATGAGCGACACATCAGCGGCCGGGGAAGGTAACGGACCTGTGGAGAAGTAGTTATTATGAACATTTTTGTGGTAGACGACAGAGAATCGAACAGAGAGATCGTCAGCGGCTTTGTAACGACCAATGGACTATGACAGAAACAGAAAGATGGACGTACAGCTTGTCTCGCAGGAGAAAGTCTGAGTCTGAATCGGTCGAAATCAAACCACATATATATGGACATTTTAATGTTTTTTTTTTTTTTTTTCATTTTCCTGTTGATGTTCCAGCAAGTGCTGCTGAGATTGGCATTCGCCTGCATCTAGTGGTTTCCATCGCGTCCATGCTCAAAAACCGCTCCACTCTTAGATAACCCAAATGACTAGACATGACTAGATAGACTAAAACACACAACATAATGTTATCCGAAACACACTGTTGTGTATTCAAGGTGTTCGTATTCAATAAGGGATTGTGCTGGTGGAGAGAGAGAGAGAGAGAGCTTTGCCTGGTAACAGCTCTCGCTCTGCTGCAATGTGTTGCTGTTTCTAAGGCTGCCGCTAGCGTCCATCCCCGAGCTCTCTCTTTCTCTCTCTGCTCACTGCACACTCCTCCATTCCCTCGTACGTGCCCACTGTGCCTCAGATAATGGCCTCTCGCTCTGCACACACAGAAGAGAGAGGGGGAGGGAGAGCGATAGAGAGAGAGAGAGAGAGAGAGAGAGAGAGAGAGAGAGAGAGAGAGAGAGGGGAAGGTGGGGGCTGCAAGTAGAACCAGACTGTGAGTGTGAGAGAAAGAAAAAGGATATTGAAAAGGGAAGGGAGGAGCAGAGAGAGGTAATGAGAAAGGAAAAAGGAGAAAACAGAAAGTGACGGCCGTAAGAAGAGACAGAGAGCGGGCGTGCGTTCCATGGGGGGAGGTGTGTGTGTGTGTGTGTACGTGCGTGTCGGTGCTTGTGCTCCGCAACAACAACAAAAAAGACTCCACCAGATTGCTAGTGGCTCCCCTCATAGCACCACTATTGCATGCTCCCCTCCTCTCCCTGCTGTGTCTCTCCCTGCTGTGTCTCTCCACTACCACTGGCAGGACGTCTAGACCCATGTAAGTACTGGAGCTGTGCGGGGCTCTCCACTCTTTTCTGGGTTTTATTCTCATGGTTCCTCCTTCATGTTTTCTCGACGACAGACACGGCAGGAAAGGAAAGCCAGCGGAAGGAGGGGATGGAAGGAAGGAGAGAGGGGGGTGTCGTGTGTCTAACTGTTTGGATTTATGTCTACTCCCAGGCTTTATGCCCCCCCCCCCTTTGTCTCCCCACCCTCCTTCCTTTTTGACTTTGTGCTGTCAACCTTGAAGGCATCTGTTCTGGTCTGGTGGAGGTGGGGACGTGAGGTGGGGACGAACGCGTAGTGGTACAGTTGTAGGATAGACCGGCTTGACTGTTTAGCCATCAACGTACTGCCTGGGTGTCGTTTAAAGGGACTAGTCTCAGAGTTTAGGGTGTCTAACAGGTTAGGCAGTCTCTTCTGGTTGGGCGTGTTGATGTGGGATTGGAAGCTTTGTGCGGTGCGTGCCGTGTGTGTGTGTCCTGGCAGGAAAGAGTAGGCTCTCGCACATCGTTAATAGTTGTCTGAGCACGTGGTCTGCTCTGTCAGAAGCACCGTGGTAGGTGCCCGCAGGTGTAAGCGTGCTGCGGTGTGTATAACACAGTGTGCATGAAGAGAGAGAAGGTATTTGTGACAGTCTCATTTGGCTAAATACATCTGTGAAGTCCCAGTTCCCGGGTATGAGAACTGTCATTATGATCGTGTTGTTAAAGTGTTTGGGTTTAAGCCGGGCGTGTGGAACCGGCGATTCAATTGGTATTGTATGTGTTCGAGAGAGTTAGAGGAAGTGTGTCAGTGTATCAACTGTGAGAAACAGAGATAAACAACAACAATGTGACTGGTTCTGGGTTGTTGGGTTGTACAGTTTTGTGACCACGCTGTTTCAATATATTTCAATTCTCCAAACTGTTGTTACTCACTCTGTCTCAACCCCTCCCCCATTAACTAAGCTCAGTCTGATGATCAGTCTGTGATGGGGCAACGTGGGGCCTCTCACGTATCGCCGGCCGGCCGGCTGTTCACCCCCCTCCATCCCCCCAGGGACCCCCCCACCAGACACCCGGCACAGAAGGTGAATTCAAAGGGCCTGAGCAAGCGGCCCGTCCAATAATTAGACACTTCAAAAGGCTCATTTCAATATATTTAAATTACGGAAAGCAGGGTGTCTGGTCCACTTCAGCTGTCAACCAACTGTAGGAACTACAAACGAGAGCTGTGTTCTCCCTGTGAATATAGATGTGATGAAGTCTGCATTGTACACAGACCTGTTGGATCATAATTCAAACAATAAACCAGCCTAGTTCCTCTTCTAGTTATAGCCAGTCTTTTGACATGGTGTAGTCTACCTTTATGTGTATCTGTGTGTACAGTAAACTGTGTGTGTGCATGGTGGTGTAGTATACAGTATGTAGGTGTGTACAACATAGTGTATGGATATGATTATGACTGTGTAATCCTCATAGAGCTCAGTCTGTCTGAGCTCACAATACTTCAGGCTGTATCAATGCGTGTCTGTCTGGGGCATAGAGCAGGGCTTGCCTTTCACCTGCTATAGCCTCAATGCCACTGCACTCCCTGTTCTGACAGGTCCATAGTGCCATGTTGAAGACTTCCTCATTTAGTTTAGGCTATTGTAGAATAGGACTTGAAGATGTTCAGAGGCAAAGTCAAAATATGAAATGTATTATTTGGTAATTTGGATACTCAGTGTGTCATAGATTAGTGCACAGCGCTGAGTAGTGCACAGCGCTGTACGAGATCTTCAGTTTCTTGGCAATTTCTCACATGGAATAGCCTTCATTTCTCAGAACAAGAATATACTGACGAGTTTCAGAAGAAAGTAATTTGTTTCTGGCCATTTTGAGCCTGTAATCAAACCCACAAATGCTGATGCTCCAGATACTCAACTAGTCTAGAGAAGGCCAGTTTTAATTCTTCTTTAATCAGAACAACAGTTTTCAGCTGTGCTAACTGTCACGTCCAGGCCTGAGTTTTACAGGCTGGCGTGTTTTGTTTCGTTTTGGTGTAGAGTTTTTGAGTTCTAGGTTGGTTATTTCTATGTTGGGTTAATGGTTCCCAATTAGAGGCAGCTGAGTGTCGTTACCTCTAATTGGGAACCATATATATGTTTGTGGTTTTGCACTAGGGTTTTGTGGGTTATTTTTTGTATAGTATGTTTAGTTGGTGTGTGCACGGTGAAGCCACACCGATGTTACGATCTTCGTTTTGCTTTATTATTTTCCCAGTTACGTCGTTAAATAAAATATGTTTACTGGAAGCATCGCTGCGTCTTGGTCCGCTACTATAGGAGATCGTGACAGAATAACCCACCAAAACAGGACCAAGCAGCGAGAGAACCGGGAGTTCTGGACATGGGAGGAAATCCTGGCTGGAGAGGGACCCTGGACCCAGCCTGGGGAGTATCGCCGTCCAAAAGAGGAGCTGGATACAGCGGCGGCGGAGCGGCGCTATTATGAGGAGAAATACGGAGCATGGACACCCGATAAAGAGAGATATGCTGGGACACGCCTGGCTAGGAAGACCGAGAGGCAGCCCCCAATTTTCTTTTTGAGGGGGGGCACACGGGGAGGTTGGCTGGTTCAGGGTGGACTCCTGAGCCAACTCCTCGTGCTCTTTGGAGGGAGCGTCGCACTGGTAAGAGGCCGTGCTATGCAGTGATGCGCACGGTGTCTCCAGTGCACATTCATAGATCGGTGCGTGAAATTCCAGCTCCCCTCATCTGTCATGCAAGGTTGAGTGTGCAGCCTGGAGGAGTGGTGCCGGCTCAGCGCTCCTGGTCTCCGGTACGCCTCTTCGGACCAGGATATCCTGCACCGGTTCTGCGTGCAGTGTCTCCGGTGCGTGTCCACAGCCCGGTGCGCGACATTTCAGCTCCACTCATCTGTCAGGCTAGGGTGAGTGTGTTGCCTGGAAGAGTGGTGCCGGCTCTGCGCGCTAAATCTCCAGTACACCTTCTTGGACCGAGATATCCTGCGCCGGCTCTACGTACGGTGTCTCAGGTTCGCCGCCCACAGCCCGGTGCGCGACATTCCAGCTCCCACCATCTGTGAGGTGAGGGTGAGTGTGCAGTCTGGTAGGATGGTTCCGGCTCTGCGATCCAGGTCTCCTGTGCACGTCGTGGGTCCAGCACGTCCTGTTCCTGTTTCACGCTCCAGGATACCTGTGCGCATCGCGAGTCCAGCACAGCCTGTTCCTGCTCCCCGTACCAGGTCCCCTGTGCGCATCGCGAGTCCAGCACAGCCTGCTCCTACTCCCCGCACCAGGTCCCCAGCGCATCGCGAGTCCAGCACAGCCTGCTCCTACTCCCCGCACCAGGTCCCCTGTGCGCATCGCGAGTCCAGCACAGCCTGCTCCTACTCCCCGCACCAGGTTCCCTGTGCGCATCGTGTGTCCAGCACAGCCTGCTCCTGCTTCCTGCAACAGGTCCCCTGTGCACTTCGTGAGTCCAGCACGAACTGTTACGGCTTCTAGCCCAGGGCCTCTTCTCGGGCCAGCACGGCCGGCACCGGAGCCGCCACCTAAGACTAAAAGGCCCACCCGAAGACCCCCCCATGGACTTTTGGCGCGGTCGGAGTCCGCGCCTTTGGGGGGGGGTACTGTCACATCCAGGCCTGAGTTTTACAGGCTGGCGTGTTTAGTTTAATTTTGGTGTAGGGTTTTTGAGTTCTAGGTTGGTTATTTCTATGTTGGGTTAATGGTTCCCAATTAGAGGCAGCTGAGTGTCGTTACCTCTAATTGGGAACCATATATATGTTTGTGGTTTTGCACTAGGGTTTTGTGGGTTATTGTTTGTATAGTATGTTTAGTTGGTGTGTGCACGGTGAAGCCACACCGATGTTACGATCTTCGTTTTGTTTTATTATTTTCCCAGTTACGTCGTTAAATAAAATATGTTTACTGGAAGCATCGCTGCGTCTTGGTCCGCTACTATAGGAGATCGTGACACTAACATAATTGCAAAAGGGTTTTCTAATGATCAATTAGCCTTGGATTAGCTAACACAACGTGCCATTGGAACACAGGAGTGATGGTTGCTGATAATGGGCCTCTGTACGTCTATGTAGATATTCCATAAAAAAATCTGCCGTTTCCAGCTACAATAGTCATTTACAACATTAACAATGTCCACACTGTATTTCTGATCAATTTGATGTTATTTTAATGGACAATTTTTTTATTCAAAAACAAGGAAATTGCTAAGTGACCCTAAACTTTTGAACTGTAGTGTACGTTCATTACACGTACTCTGTGTTTGTACTTGGATTATCTTTGTTTGCTATGCCTCTTCAGACACAGGAAATCATAATGAATCGTCTTCAGCCCTGTGTCCTCCCTGTTTTTTAAACACCACTGACAGACAATGTCATATTACTCTAAAGAGGAAGTAACATAAGGCTACATAGAATAGATCACCTTCCCTGTAGTGTATGTCAGATGCTTGTCAGTTTGTAAACAGTTTGTAGACACACAGAAAATATGGACACAGTTGTACTCATAGGAAACAACTCATCTTAGCATGGGCTCCGTTTTGACAAAGCTAAACAGCAGACCCAGTACTTCCGATACTTGTGTGATGTCCATTTAAGGGGTGTCACTGCTTATGCAGGTTTGAAATAAAACACAAGATACATGATTCAAGCACAGATCGGTTGCATTTCAAACTTGTTTTGAAAGTCAGTGTCGCGTTGAGAAGGCTGTTTGAGGCAATATAGTGTGTTTTGACAACTGCACTGCTTTGGTTACACGGGTGAAATGTCACTTTTAGTTTCCCCCTCTAAAACCAGGAGCCAGGAGACCAGATCCTCCCCTATAAGCTGTCACCTTGCAGCCTTCATTCTGCAGGTCCAGTAAACAGTGATGTCATCACAGCTAATGTATTGGATGAGCAGCTTCAACAATCAGATGAGCTCATCGTGCCCTATCTCTAATGGACTCTAATGGAAGTGAGAGTCATACAAGGCTCTACTATCATCTTACGAAGCACACTTGTGAAATGGCGTCAAGAATGTCACCGGTAGACTATCAATGCACATTATTTGGTATTATGAACTGGGTGGTTGGAGCCCTGAATGCTGATTGTCTGACACCCGTGGTATATCAGACCGTATACCACGGCTGTCAAATCAAAGTTTATTTGTCACGTGGCGCCGAATACAACAGATGTAGACCTTACAGTGAAGTGCTTACTTATAGGCCCTAGCCAACAGTGCAAAAAAAAGTATTCGGTGAACAATAGATAAGTAAGGAAATAAAAAAACAACAGTAAAAACATGTCTTTTTACTGCTCTAATTACGTTGGTAACCAGTTTATAATGGCAATAAGACACCTCAGGAGTTTGCGATATATAGCCAATATACCATGGCTAAGGGCTGTGTCCAGGCACTCCGCGTTGCGTCGTGCTTAAGAACAGCCCTTATCTGTGGTATATTGGCCATATACCACACCCCCTTCGGACCTTATTGCTTAATTACCACACTATTCTTTGCTACATCTTTGCTCTCTAGATCATTGACACATTCGTATCGCGTTTGTTGATCCATCATGGATTTATTGAGCGTGTCTAGTCTTACCTCATGGTGATATGACAGGTGTTGAATGCAGCAGTCCTGTAGAGATAGATAGATCCTCCCCAGTCATAAAGGCCTAAGGGAGGGAGAGGTTCAGGACCACAGGATCGGGAACCAGGAACCCTGCTTGGCTAATAGACAGTCATTGACAACATATAGAGCTAATATATAGACTGGTAATATGTTGACATTTAAATAGGGAGGTTGATTACCTGTAAGTGAATGGTAGAGATGCAGTAATGCTGCCCGCAGTTCACAGCATTCTCCTCGTTCTTCCTTGAGTAAAACAGATATGTGCGGGTAATTGCCATGAGTTGTGTATATTTGATTACTTTTTAAATGATCATTTGTGTGATCCTTTGTGTCTTTGGGGGGATGGTAAACCTTTACATGGGCTGACTGCTGTGTGTAGTAAGTAGCGTGAGCATTACTGCGCAATGATGTCACATGGTCTGTGACTTCAACACTCTGATCATTGTGGAAACACTGTTGACGCAACAGTTAATTCATTTCCCCAACTGGCCTGACCCTGTGTGTGTGTGTGTGTGTGTGTGTGTGTCTGTGTGTCTGTGTGTCTGTGTGTCTGTGTGTCTGTGTGTGTGAGGAACCCAAACCAAGACCTCTGAAATGAGGAATGGATTCTAGCCAGTGCCCTGTCATAATCATTATGATATGTCCCTTCTCTGTGAATGTTTTGTTTGAGTATGATGTTATACTAAGATGATGAACTGAATAAAAACTTGTTAACATGTTAAAACAATATATTTTTGTATATTGATTGCTATTGTATATTCCAACTTGATGCACAGTTCCTATTTTTCTGGTCTCTAACCTCTTTCATCTGTGTCCTCCCTCTCTCTCTCTCTCTCAGACTGTTTCGGACACTGGTTCAGTGGATGGCCCCAGAAGAGGAGGCCAGATGGAAACTGGGTCACATGACCGCCTCGAAGAAGGCGGTTCGTTGAGCCTGGAACCGACCAATGGGGTAAGCCGGCAACCCAGTGAGGAGGGTGGAGCCGGCCTGGACACCCAGAGGGAGCCCCATCGGTCAGGGAGTGTTCCCCCAGGACAGGGTTGGGTACCTGGGCAGGGCAAAGCCCCCCAACCCCAGAAGCAGCTGCCCTGCAGTGGCTGGAGCAGTAGTGGTAGGACTCCTGGGAAGCTCGTCCACGAGGCAGATATGGAGGACGCACGCAATCTAGTAGCCTTCTCAGCCAGCGTTAATGTGGGCTCCCTGGCCCCCAACCCTGAGGCCCAGTCCTACACCGCCCAGCTGTATGAGAAGTTCAACCAGGAGATGGGCACTGCTGAGGGGGGCGCGGCTCAAGCCAGGCTCCAAGCCCCAGAGGGAGGGAACCAGGCTAGCCCCCCAGAGGACTTGAACACCCTGCAGACCACCCTGAAGACTGCCCTGAGCCAAGCAAGGGATGGCCACAAGCCCCCAAACTGTGACTGTGATGGGCCAGACTGCCCAGACTACTTGGAGTGGCTGGAAAAGAGGATCAAACAGGCAGGGGCAGGGGAGGAGCAGGACAACAACACACCCTGTTCCAAGATGGCCGCCGACACACCACCTCATCAACAGCCACCACACTCACAAGAGCCCCCTAACCCCCACCACCATCCTCACCCCCATGTCAATGGAGGTAACCCGCTCTCCTGTCCACCCCTTCACCCACACCAACAGGGCCTACGCCCAGGCTCTGTCCCCTGCTCCCCTCAGGTCCTCTCCATCGCCAAGGAGAAGAACGTAAGTCTGCAGACGGCCATAGCCATCGAGGCCCTGACCCAGCTGTCTGCCACCGCCCCCCAGACTGTGGTCCCTCCTGCCCAGGCCTCCTCTACCAGCCACCAACAACCCCCTCAACACCCCCAGCACGGCAACAGCTTGCTCCCCTCCTCCCCCGGCCCCATGTCCTCTTCGTCCTCCTCACGGTCACAATCTGTCCCCCCTGGACTGTACCCCCAGCAGAGCTCCGCGTCGTGGGAGCAGCAGCACAGACCCCAGTCCCAGGGTCATCCGGCCCACGCCTCCCCTCTCCCATCCTCCACTTTGCTTTTCCCCGGCCAGAGCCAGGCAGGCAGCCCCCACCCTCAGCAGTGGCAGCAACAGCAGCAGGCCCTTGGGGGAATCCAAGAGCAGAGGAACCAGTGGATGATGATGAACTCAGATTCCCAGCAGTCTCACTTCGCCCCTCCGTCTGGTGGCCACAGCGTTGGCAACCCCATGTCCGAGCTCAAACAGTTACTGGTGGACTCCAACGGAAAGTACATAAATGACCCCTTCAAGCTGCCCGTCCCACACCACCACATCAAGCAGGAACCAGGGATTCCTCAGGTCAAGCAGGAGGTCAACTCTGGGGAGTACCAGAGCTCTGCCTGTGCCTACATGGGCGGCCGCTACGGCCTGATGAACGGCCAGCAGCAGCCTGGGTACCCTGGTCCACCTCTCTCCGCGGGCAGCACAGCCATCCACTACTCCACCCAGACAGCCCTGCAGGAGCACCTTCACCACAAGAGGAACCTCTTCTCTAATCCTCCCGGCCTCCCAGGCCTCTGCCCTCCACGACCCACCCAGGCCTGCCAGAACCTCCGCAAGTGGTGGCCCCAACAGATGGGCCCCGAGGGCCACCACATCCCCATGGCCATCAAGCAGGAGCCCAAGGAGCCCAAGAGGAGGAAGAGCACGGCGGGGACATCCCCGCTCCTCAAGCAGCAACCGGGGATGCTGCTCTATCCAGGTCCAAAACCCAAGACGATAGTCATCAAGAAAACTAAGCGGAAGGCCTCCCTGCCAACCTTCCTGCCTCACAGCCAGATCTCCATACAGAAACCGTCTCCACTCACCATGATCGGAGCCCTGCCTCTGGCCAGCGCTCATTCAGGTTCTCTCCCTTTCCATACCTTCCCCCTCTTCAGTAACCCCACTCAGGCTGCCGCAGGCCTCCCAACCCCGGCCCAATCTCAGGTATCCATTTTAAACTCTTCTATTGCACGCTCTGTCACTGCTCCTGCCTTCTCTGTAAACAGTCCAGCCGTCTCAACCCCTCTGCCTCTCCCTGCAGCCCCGGACGCCCCGGCTAGCTCAGGGGAGGCCAGCGCCACACAGACCTCCACCACCTCTCAGTCCATACCAGGCCTCAGCTCCCTGGACCCCAAGTTTGAGGAGCTGATCCTCCAGTTCGAGGCAGAGTTCGGGGATAGTTCATCCTCGGCCCCAGTGCCCTGCCCTCCTCAGATCCAGCCTCAGGACCAGGCCCCCTCAGCCTCAGCCCAGCCCGTGGTGATAGAGTCTCAGCCCAACATTACCTCAGGACAAGCCAGGCCCACATCACCGCCCAGCGCCACCACCACCACCCAGTCCTGCAGCCCTACTCCCTTAGCTTCTACCACAGCCCCACCAGCAAACCAAGACATGGAGGTGGACAAGGAGAATGTGTCAGGGGGTGTAAGTGAAGCATCCTTCACCTCCACCACACAGCCCTCCACTGAGAGCCCCATGGAGGAGCAGCGCGAGGGGGCCCAGTTGCCTCTCTCGCTGCGCCAAGAGGTCCATCTGGAGCAGCAGCAGCACCGCGTCCTTGAAGACCCCTTCACCGTGCCTCTCTCCCTCTCCACGTCCCCGCTGCCCAAACGCATGAAGATCGAGACGAATGGGAACGTAGCTGTCCTCTCCACCACTGGATCATTCTCTGAGGGGGGCGAGGATGACACCCCCACCAAGGACGGCTTCCCCCTCAACCCCTCCCTAAAAGGCTTCCTGGAGTCGCCGCTACGCTACCTGGACACGCCCACTAAAAGCCTGCTAGACACACCCGCCAAGGACCTCCAGGCTGAGTTCCCCACCTGCGACTGTGTCGGTGAGTAGTGTGTCTGTGTTGAACTCACAGTTTGAATGTAGTTTTTCGACCACTGCTTGGCCCCAGAGTTACAAATGCTTTACAACTCCCAGTGAGTGGGCTGCACACAAATGTTTTGGCGAACATAATAAAAACAGAAAACTATATAGTATCTAGTATAGAAACACACAAACTCCTATAGAAGACGTGTATACTATCTTGAAATCCTCTTACTCCATATATTAAATATACTGTACAGCAGTGGCTGATGCTATACAGCAGCAGGTATATTTAAGCAATAAGGCCAGAGGGTGTGTGGTATATGGACAATATACCACGGCTAAGGGCTGTTCTTATGCACAACGCAACGTGGAGTGCCTGGACACAGCCCTTAGCCGTGGTATATTGGCCATATATCACAAACCCCCCGAGGTGCCTTATTGCTATTATAAACTGGTTACCAAGGTAATTAGAGCAGTAAAAATAAATGTTTTGTCATACCCGTGGTATACGGTCTGATACAGTGAGGGAAAAAAGTATTTGATCCCCTGCTGATTTTGTACGTTTGCCCACTGACAAATAAATGATCAGTCTATAATTTGAATGGTAGGTTTATTTGAACAGTGAGAGACAGAATAACAACAAAAAAATCCAGAAAAAACGCATGTGAAGAATGTTATAAAATGATTTGCATTTTAATGAGGGAAATAAGTATTTGACCCCCTCTCAATCAGAAAGATTTCAGATTCCAAACTCTCTACCATGGCCAAGACCAAAGAGCTCTCCAAGGATGTCAGGGACAAGATTGTAGACCTACACAAGGCTGGAATGGGCTACAAGACCATCGCCAAGCAGCTTGGTGAGAAGGTGACAACAGTTGGTGCGATTATTCGCAAATGGAAGAAACACAAAAGAACTGTCAATCTCCCTCGGCCTGGGGCTCCATGCAAGATCTCACTTCGTGGAGTTGCAATGATCATGAGAACGGTCAGGAATCAGCCCAGAACTACACGGGAGGATCTTGTCAATGATCTCAAGGCAGCTGGGACCATAGTCACCAAGAAAACAATTGGCAACTCACTACGCCGTGAAGGACTGAAATCCTGCAGCGCCCACAAGGTCCTCCTGCTCAAGAAAGCACATATACATGCCCGTCTGAAGTTTGCCAATAAACATCTGAATGATTCAGAGGACAACTGGGTGAATGTGTTGTGGTCAGATGAGACCAAAATGGAGCTCTTTGGCATCAACTCAACTCGCCGTGTTTGGAGGAGGAGGAATGCTGCCTATGGCCCCAAGAACACCATCCCCACCGTCAAACATGGAGGTGGAAACATTATGCTTTGAGGGTGTTTTTCTGCTAAGGGGACTGGACAACTTTACCGCATCAAAGGGACAATGGGACGGGGCCATGTACCGTCAAATCTTGGGTGAGAACCTCCTTCCCTCAGCCAGGGCATTGAAAATGGGTCGTGGATGGGTATTCCAGCATGACAATGACCCAAAACACGTGGCCAAGGCAACAAAGGAGTGGCTCAAGAAGAAGCACATTACGGTCCTGGAGTGGCCTAGCCAGTCTCCAGACCTTAATCCCATAGAAAATCTGTGGAGGGAGCTGAAGGTTCGAGTTGCCAAACATCAGCCTCGAAACCTTAATGACTTGGAGAAGATCTGCAAAGAGGAGTGGGACAAAATCCCTCCTGAGATGTGTGCAAACCTGGTGGCCAACTACAAGAAACGTCTGACCTCTGTGATTGCCAACAAGGGTTTTGCCAAGTACTAAGTCATGTTTTGCAGAGGGGTCAAATAATTATTTCCCTCATTGAAATGCAAATAATTTTATAACATTTTTTACATGCGTTTTTTTTTTTTTGTTATTCTGTCTCTCACTGTTCAAATAAACCTACCATTAAAATTATAGACTGATAAATACTTTGTCAGTGGGCAAATGTACAAAATCAGCAGGGGATCAAATACTTTTTTCCCTCACTGTATACCATGGCTGTCAGCCAATCAGCATTCAGGGCACCAACCACCCAGTTTATAAAGAGGTATACATCAAGTGGCCCAGTGACTTCTGCTCCAGCTCCTCTCTGAACATCTCATGAGTGTGTCTGGGAATGTGTGTGTTGCCAGCAGGAGTGTGTTTGTGTTGCCGGATTGTGTGTTTCCTGAGGTGAGTGTGTTGCAGTCTTGTGTGTCCCGGGCCTCTACTCTCCAGTCAGCTACAGTGCAAGGTGCAGAGGGAGGCGGTGAGAGTAATACGACACCAGAAGGAGTCCATTGTGTGGGTCTGGCTGGCAGACAGCACAGAGCAGGCCACTCTGTCTAGGCTACATGTCTGACAAAGTGGCACACGGTCTCTCGGTCTGCTTCCCAAATGTGCACTATTATTTGCTCACCCTATTTAGTGCACTACTTTTGACCAGGGATCACAGGGAGGGAGAGAGAGAGACATAGAGAGAGAGAGCAGCTGCAGGGAACACTTGCTATGCCGTGTGCTGTAAGGCTGTTACTAAGAGAAAAGACCGCCAGACAACGGGTCTCCATAGTGAAGCCTATTTACACACTGCCCTGTCAACAACACACGGAAACACCCCATGTGTAACCTGACTCCCTCACACACCCACACGTTGACTCATTCACTCCTCTCTTTCACTGAACCTCTCGCTCTGTCTTTCTCTCACTCTCAGAGAAGCAAGCATAGTTTTACAAATCCCTCTACTCTGCTGATTCCAAACATGGAACCACTACTCCCCCTCACACAACTATTTTCTCACACAACTATTTAGGCCAGTAGTCCTGTGTAGTATTTCCTGCTTCTCTCTGACCACGCCTTGCCTTGGTTCCTCCCTGCACTGTCAGAGGAATGTGACCTCAGATACACTCTCTCCTACTCTAGCTTTCCTTCTTACACGCGCACGCACGCACACACACACACACACACTGACTCATTCGCTCTCTCAAACACCTTTGTTTCTACTGTAGTGTCCCCACTCAGACTCTCCCTGCATTCAGAAGCTCACTACTATCCCCCTGCCATAACATAGTCAGTCACAGGATACAGGAAGTGAGTGTGGTTTTACATCTGGCTTCAGTCACACCAATCTATGGTTCCTCGTTGTTTCCATGGCTTGTTAGATCTGAATAATTGGGCACTACTACCTCTGATACCTGCAATGTCACAGAACTGTCCTGCACGAATCCAAATCATACAAATATTTTTGTGTGGAAGTGAAAATGGTGGTTGAATTTGGACTGCATTGTGAACTCTGTCTGTAACTCACTCTTTCTCCTTACAGAGCAAATCCTAGAGAAGGATGAGGGTCCGTACTACAATCACTTGGGCTCTGGGCCCACTGTGGCCTCCATACGAGATCTGATGGAGACCAGGTGAGACTTCTGGAGCATACTTGATACCTGTTAGAGAAGAGACGGACATAGACTGAAATAACTCAGAAACCAAAAGAGTATGTTGCGTACTAGTATTTCCCTCTAGACAAGGCAGGGAAAAGGAGCATGAACTGAAATTGGCTGAAATAGACATAACCTGAGTGTCAGTAGATGGGTGGAGGAAACGCTAAAAAAATACTGTTGTAGCTAGTTGTGCAACTGTTGTAGTCCAGGGATTTTAGCCCGCTAGATTACAGCCACGCAACTCGCAATGACAGTCTCCTGATTCACCTAGAGCAGAGCTAGCTGTCCTCTTCTTCACAGTCTCTCTCTCCCTCTCTCATTCTCCTTCTTCCTCCTTCTCTCCTGTCCCCTCTTCCTCTCTATCCCCTTCTCTCTCTCTCTCTCTCCCTGTCTCTCCCCTTCTCCCTCTCTCTCCTCTCCCTTTCTCCTTCTCTGTCTCCCTTTCCCCTTCTCTCTCTCCCTCTCTCTCCCACTCCCTTTCTCTCCCCTTCTCCCACTCTCTCCCTTTCTCTCCCTTTCTCTCCCCTTCTCCCTCTCATTCTCTCGCTCCCTCTCTCTCTCCCTCCCTCTCTCCCTCCCTCTCCCCCTTTCTCTCCTCATCTCCCTTTCTCTCCCCTTCTCCATCTCCCTCTCCCTCTCATTCTCTCACTCCCTCTCTCCCCCTCTCCCTCTCTCATTCTCCCTCTTCCTCCTTCTCTCCTGTCCCCTCTTCATCTCTCTCCCCTTCTCGCTCTCTCTGTCTCCCTTTCCCCTTCTCTCTCTCCCTCTCTCTCCCACTGTCTCCCTTTCTCTCCCTTTCTCCTTCTCCCTCCCTCTCCCCCTTTCTCTCCCCATCTCCCTCTCTCTCCCCTTCTCCCTCTCATTCTCTCACTCTCGCTCCCTCTCTCTCCCCTTCTCCCGCTCTCATTCTCGCTCGCGCCCTATCTCTCCCATTCTCCTTCTCCCTCTCTCTCCCCATCTCCCTCTCTCTCCCTTTCTCTCCCATTCTCCCTCTCCTTCTCTCCCTCTCTCCTCTTCTCCTTCTCCCTCTCTCATTCTCGCTCGCTCCCTTTCTCTCCCCTTCTCCCTCTCCCTTTCTCTCCCCCCTCTCTCCATTCCTTCTCTCCTCTCCTCTGTCTGTGAACAAGAGTCTTGGCATCAAACTCTCTCACAGCTGTGAGCTAGCATCACTCTCTCTTTTCTTCCCTCTCTCTCCATGCCTCCCTCTATTTTGCTCTCTCTCCCCAGTGCTGCTGTCCTCCTACTCTCCCTCCCCTTAACACTCCTGTGATCCTGTCCCCAGGGAATCCCTGACCCAGAATCCAATAGGAGGAACAGGAAATAACCGCATCAGCAGATCAGACCAAACAGAGAAGAGGGCTAGGCATAGAGAGAGGATAGGAGAGAGGTAGGGAGAGATGAGAGGAAGAGAAAGAGAAAAAAGAGGTAGGGAGAGATGATGCGAAGAGACAAAGAAAGGAGAGGTAGGGAGAGATAAGAGACAGAGAGAGGAGAAGCAGGGAGAGATGAGAGGAGGAGACAGAGGGAGGGAGACAGAGATATATATATATACAGTATATCACAAAAGTGAGTACACCCCTCACATTTTTGTAAATATTTGAGTATATCTTTTCATGTGACAACACTGAAGAAATGACACTTTGCTACAATGTAAAGTAGTGAGTGTACAGCTTGTATAACAGTGTAAATTTGCTGTCCCCTCAAAATAACTCAACACACAGCCATTAATGTCTAAACCGCTGGCAACAAAAGTGAGTACACCCCTAAGTGAAAATGTCCAAATTGGGCCCAATTAGCCATTTTCCCTTCCCGGTGTCATGTGACTCGTTAGTGTTACAAGGTCTCAGGTGTGAATGGGGAGCAGGTGTGTTAAATTTGGTGTCATTGCTCTCACACTTCCTCATACTGACTGGTCACTGGAAGTTCAACATGGCACCTCATGGCAAAGAACTCTCTGAGGATCTGAAAAAAAGAATTGTTGCTCTACATAAAGATGGCCTGGGCTATAAGAAGATTGCCAAGACCCTGAAACTGAGCTGCAGCACGGTGGCCAAGACCATACAGCGGTTTAACTGGACAGGTTCCACTCAGAACAGGCCTCGCCATGGTCGACCAAAGAAGTTGAGTGCACGTGCTCAGCGTCATATCCAGAGGTTGTCTTTGGGAAATAGACGTATGAGTGCTGCCAGCATTGCTGCAGAGGTTGAAGGGGTGGGGGGTCAGCCTGTTAGTGCTCAGACCATACGCCGTACACTGCATCAAATTGGTCTGCATGGCTGTCGTCCCAGAAGGAAGCCTCTTCTAAAGATGATGCACAAGAAAGCCCGCAAACAGTTTGCTGAAGACAAGCAGACTAAGGGCATGGATTACTGGAACCATGTCCTGTGGTCTGATGAGACCAAGATAAACTTATTTGGTTCAGATGGTGTCAAGCGTGTGTGGCGGCAACCAGGTGAGGAGTACAAAGACAAGTGTGTCTTGCCTACAGTCAAGCATGGTGGTGGGAGTGTCATGGTCTGGGGCTGCATGAGTGCTGCCGGCACTGGGGAGCTACAGTTCATTGAGGGAACCATGAATGCCAACATTTACTGTGACATACTGAAGCAGAGCATGATCCTCCTTCGGAGACTGGGCGCAGGGCAGTATTCCAACATGATAACGACCCCGAACACACCTCCAAGACGACCACTGCCTTGCTAAAGAAGCTGAGGGTTAAGGTGATGGACTGGCCAAGCATGTCTCCAGACCTAAACCCGATTGAGCATCTGTGGGGCATCCTCAAACGGAAGCTAGAGGAGTGCAAGGTCTCTAACATCCACCAGCTCCGTGATGTTGTCATGGAGGAGTGGAAGAGGACTCCAGTGGCAACCTGTGAAGCTCTGGTGAACTCAATGCCCAAAAGGGTTAAGGCAGTCCTGGAAAATGATGGTGGCCACACAAAATATTGACACTTTGGGCCCAATTTGGACATTTTCACTTAGGGGTGTACTCACTTTTGTTGCCAGCGGTTTAGACATTAATGGCTGTGTGTTGAGTTATTTTGAGGGGACAGCAAATTTACACTGTTATACAAGCTGTACACTCACTACTTTACATTGTAGCAAAGTGTCATTTCTTCAGTGTTGTCACGTGAAGATATACTCAAATATTTACAAAAATGTGAGGGGTGTACTCACTTTTGTGATATACTGTATATATATATGAGGGAGAATGAGAATCAAACTGAGTACATTTGCATTAGGGAATGGATAGACTCAGTTTCAGAAGTCCTCTTGGGAGAATGGTAATGTGAAACTAGGGAATGGAAACAATCACATTTACCATGTATCCTAATACTTACACAAATCTCAACTGATAAAACAGGAATAGTTCAATGGAAGCTGAGTTTTCACTGACTAAACATGGGGGGCTGCTTAGGTTGGGTCCCACACATTGTTATATAGGGGCCCGGGGCCGAGAGTGACTGGCCATTATATTGACAGAGGACTGTTTCTATAGACCAGTGACTCATTAGGATGGATGAGGGGGATAGGTGAGGAGAGAAGGGAGAGCCTTCTTTGTTTGAGAGATGACGTAAGAACTAAAGCCCTCCATAGTCTCCTCCTGACCCCTGACCCACCTCTGACCCCATTTGCCCACCCCTGTGGAGGCCGAGCCAACACACTTTGACCGGCTGGTGATTGGTGAATGAGTTCCCATTCAGGACAAAGCCACATGTGTCCCACCATGATAGACCCAGTCAGGGGTGACGTTATCAACATGACAGGTATGATACACAGGGAAGAAGGAACATCTGAGTAATGCTGGTAGCTAACCCAACCACATCTCTCTACACATTGTGCAGCGAGAGACACACGCGCCAGAACCTAACCAGGCACATACACATATACCAAGCCAACGCACACTGATGCGGTTACACTTTATTTGGATAGTTCCCTATAGATGATCAACAGATGGTCATACTATCAACAAACTGTCAACTGCAACTGTTGATATGCAACCGCTTGCTAGGGTTATGGTTAGGTTTAGGGTGAGAGTAGGGGTTAGGTTTAGGGTTGGAGTAAGGGCCATCTACACCATAACGATAACTATAATGATGAGTTATACATAACTATAAACGTTGACGAGCATCCTCACCAGCGGACAGTTTATCGCTCTGCAGTACACCTGTCAATCAACTGATCAAAGCGTCCTATTGCAGGCTGTAGGCCAGCGGTACATCTGTCAATCAACTGATCAAAGCGTCCTATTGCAGGCTGTAGGCCAGCGGTACACCTGTCAATCAACTGATCAAAGTGTCCTATTGCAGGCTGTAGGCCAACGGTACACCTGTCAATCAACTGATCAAAGCGTCCTATTGCAGGCTGTAGGCCAGCGGTACACCTGTCAATCAACTGATCAAAGTGTCCTATTGCAGGCTGTAGGCCAACGGTACACCTGTCAATCAACTGATCAAAGTGTCCTATTGCAGGCTGTAGGTCAGCGATACACCTGTCAATCATCTGATCAAAGCGTCCTATTGCAGGCTGTAGGCCAGCGTTACACCTGTCAATCATCTGATCAAAGCGTCCTATTGCAGGCTGTAGGCCAGCGTTACACCTGTCAATCAACTGATCAAAGTGTCCTATTGCAGGCTGTAGGTCAGCGATCATCTACTAGATTCAGCCGCGGGATGATTTTTTCTTCAGCAGGTCAGGGAGCCAAAACATATTTACAAATAATTTGTTGATTGCAAATT
Source organism: Brachymystax lenok tsinlingensis (assembly GCA_030435695.1). NCBI lineage: Eukaryota > Metazoa > Chordata > Actinopteri > Salmoniformes > Salmonidae > Brachymystax > Brachymystax lenok. The sequence goes on along the minus strand of CM059819.1, from coordinate 56,327,768 downwards.
GACCACAAGAAGCTCAAACAGGTATAATGTTTGATTAAAACATAATCATTTTGGGGCCTCCCGAGTGGCGCAGCGGTTTAAGGAACTACATCGCCATGCTAGAGGCGTCACTATAGACCTGGGATCGATCCCAGGCTGAGTCACAACCGGCCGTGATCGGGAGTCCCATAGGATGGCGCACAATTGGCCCAGCGTCGTCCGGGTTAGGGGAGGGTTTTGGCCGGGGGGTCTTAATTGGTTCATTGCGCTCTAGCGACTACTTGTGGCGGGCCGGGCACCTGCAGGGTGACCTCGGATGTCAGTGACACATTGGTGCAGCTGGCTTCCGGGTTATGCGGGTGTGTGTTAAGAAGCCGGGTCATGTTTTGGAGGACACATGACTCAACCTTCGCCTCCCGAGCCTGTTGGAGAGTTGCAGCGATGAGACAAGATCGAAGTTGGGGAGAAAAATTATAAATATAATTTCAAACCTTGCTTACATTTGTATACGATCACGTGTCTCTCTATTATGCGTGGGAATACTTGGGAACAGATTTTCTAAAGTAAAATCACTTGGAGCTGAATTCCTGGAGTTTTTACATTATTTTATGCCCCCCCCCAAAAGAAAATATACACTACAGTTCAAAAGTTTGGGGTCACATAGAAATGTCCTTGTTTTTGAAAGTAAAACACATTTTCTGTCGATTAAAATAACATAAAACTGATCAGAAAAACAGTGTAGACATTGTTAATGTTGTAAATGACTATTGTAGCTGGAAACGGCAGATTTTTAAAGGAATATCTACATAGGCATACAGAGGCCCATTATCAGCAACCATCGCCAATATTAGGCCATTCATTAGCTAAGTAGTAGGGCTATACATATTTACCTGTCAAAGTGCAAGAACAAGAAATACATCTCTGCCTTCCTCCAGGCTGCGCTCTGCAGTCCCCTCTGGCACACAAAGCTCCACTATTGATTACTTCTACATTTTTAAACGAGAACATTATTCTACCTAGGATACAACAACACAGTGCAATGAGGAATGTGTTATTGTATCAAGTGAGTACCCAGTTATTCTATAGGACTGTAAACTGAAGTGATGCATTTGCTAATTTGAATAACTGCTCAAACGGCCTGTTTTGAATGATTCATGCCAGAAATAACTGCATAAAGCCTTGGCCTGATTATGCAACCATTTGGATCAGTAGGCTAATGGGACTTTTCTTGGCAGTTTACAAGGTCCAGAAAGGCACATTAGCAGGCTAGTCATAGTGTGTATTTTGACAGGTTGTATGGCCTTCTCATACTGATATGCGCTGTTTGTCGTTGATCATCATTCTCCCAAGTCGTCCTATAATTAATGTGGCCACCAATATGCTCACACATGCTCAGTTATTCCGGCAACGTTACTATGCACTCTGCCTTCTCTCCTGTCCAAGCAGCCTCGCACACCTAGAACCAAGAACAAACGCTTCAGTAGAACACCTTTTGACTGTTGGTCGATGTTTTATCGTCTGAGGAACAGGGACAAACTTGAGCTCTCGTTAGGGTTCTCCACTCTATTTGTAGTTATCATTGACGTGTGAATGCTCCTGTTCACTTGAATTAGAACGATAAAAAAAAAAAGGTATAGTTATAATTATCGTAATGGTTATCGCACTTGGTGTGGACGGCCCTTAAGGGTTAAGGTTTCATTCTTCTCTTTCTCCATCAGACACACTGACTAACAGTGTTCTGGTCAGATTATGTTGGACTTTGGCTGCTACTGTCATGCCTCTGTGAATATCAACGGCGTCCTGTGAACACTCCTCTTGGCCAGCCAGCTTGTGGTTTCTGTGTTTGACAAGACACCTTCAACTCTCAAACATTTGCATTATGGTCACGCAGAAGCACATAGGCTACTTGCTTACTAAGCAATAATGCCAGAGGGGGTGTGGTATATTGTTAATATACCACAGCCAACGGGTATTTTAAGGCACGATGTGAACGTTTTACACTGATTACAATACAGTTGAACTGTTGTGTTCAGTAATACAGTATACACTCACACTGTGCTGTCTGTATCTCTGTGCAGGTATGGAGAGAAGGGAGATGCTATCCGTATTGAAAAGGTAGTCTACACCGGCCGGGAAGGCAAGAGCTCTCAGGGATGTCCCATCGCCAAGTGGGTGAGTACATAAAACACTGAACCTACCTCTCACAGAACAAACAAAGCCTAACCCTACACAACACCTGGTCCCAGATCGGTGTGTCAACACCTGGTCCCAGATCTGTGTGCCAACACCTGGTCCCAGATCTTTATGTGCTCTTACCAACTCCATTGGTCTCATTACCAAGCCAAACATGACAATTTTATTTATTTCACCTTTATTTAACCAGGTAGGCAAGTTGAGAACAAGTTCTCATTTACAACTGCGACCTGGCCAAGATAAAGCAAACCAGTTCGACACATACAACAACACAGAGTTACACATTGGAGTAAACAAACATACAGTCAATAATACAGTAGAAAAAAAACAAAATCTATATACAATGTGTGCAAATGAGGTAAGATAAGGAGCATAAGGCAATAAATAGGCCATGGTGGCGAAGTAATTACAGTATAGCAATTTAACACTGGAATGGTAGATGTGTTTTGTAGACGACATCGCCGAAGTCGAGGATTGGTAGGATAGTCTGGCAGCATGAGTGAAGGAGGCTTTGTTTCGAAATAGAAAGCCGATTCTAGATTTAATTTTGGATTGGAGATGTTTAATGTGAGTCTGGAAGGAGAGTTTACAGTCTAGCCAGACACCTAGGTATTTGTAGTTGTCCACGTATTCTAGGTCAGAGCCGTCCAGGGTAGTGATGCTAGTCGGGCGGGCGGGTGCAGGCAGCGAACGGTTTAAAAGCATGCAAGAGCAGTTGGAGGCCACGGAAGGAGTGTTGTATGGCATTGAAGCTCGTTTGGAGGTTAGTTAATACCGTGTCCAAAGAAGGGCCAGAAGTATACATAATGGTGTCCTCTGCATAGAGGTGGATCAGAGAATCACCAGCAGCAAGAGCGACATCATTGATGTATACAGAGAAGAGAGTCGGCCCTAGAATTGAACCCTGTGGCACCCCCATAGAGACTGATAGAGGCCCGGACAACAGGCCCTCCGATTTAACACACTGAACTCTGTCTGCAAAGTAGTTGGTGAACCAGGCCGAGGCAATCTTTAGAGAAACCAAGGCTGTTGAGTCTGCCGATAAGGATGTGGTGATTGACAGAGTCGAAAGCCTTGGCCAGGTCAATGAATACGGCTGCACAGTAATGTCTCTTATCGATGGCGGTTATGATATCGTTTAGTACCTTGAGCGTGGCTGAGGTGCACCCGTGACCAGCTCGGAAACCGGATTGCACAGCGGAGAAGGTACGGTGGGATTCGAAGTGGTCAATGATCTGTTTATTAACAAGGCTTTCAAAGACTTTAGAGAGGCAGGGCAGGATGGATATAGGTCTATAGCAATTTGGGTCTAGGGTGTCACCCCCTTTGAAGAGAGGGATGACCCCGGAAGCTTTCCAATCTTTTGGGATCTCGGACGACGCCAAAGAGAGGTTGAGCAGACTGGTAATAGGAGTTGCAACAATGGCAGCAGATAGTTTTAAAAAGAGAGGGTCCAGATTATCTAGTCCAGCTGATTTGTATGGGTCCAGATTTTGCAGCTCTTTCAGAACATCTGCTATCTGGATTTGGGTGAAGGAGAAGCTGGAAAGGCTTGGACAAGTAGCTTCGGGGGGGCGGAGCTGTTGGCCGGGGTTGGGGTAGCCAGGAGGAAAGCATGGCCAGCCGTAGAGAAATGCTTGTTGAAATTTTCGATTATCATGGATTTATCGGTGGTGACCGTGTGACCTAGCCTCAGTGCAGTGGGCAGCTGGGAGGTGGTGCTATTGTTCTCCATGGACTTGACAGTGTCCCAGAACCTTTTGGAGTTAGAGCTACAAGATGCAAATTTCTGTTTGAAAAAGCTAGCCTTTGCTTTCCTGACTGACTGCGTGTATTGGTTCCTGACTTCCCTGAACAGTTGCATATCGCGGGGACTATTCAATGCAACTGCAGTCCGCCACAGGAGTGAGGGGGTTGGCATGGTAGCACAAACAGACTGGCCATTGGGCTGACACAACACACTAGTGTAGGTAACCACAAACAGTTTCTTATCAACACACAATTCATCAGACATTGTAAAACCAACAGACACCATTTTTTTCTTTTCTATATATTAATAGCCATTAGTGAAAATGAGTGGGAGTAGAGCAGAGTAGATGGTAGTAGACAGACACCACAGCCTCACCCTCAGACAGTAAAGCAGTAGGAGGTCCAGCAAGGGGGGTCTCCCTGATCCCTCCTCTTCCCAGTTGGAGGTCTCTACCGCTGTCACTCTCTTTGACACCCTGCTAATGGTTTAATGGCTTCTCAACAGATACTATTGATAGAGTAGAGGAGAATACAGGTGTCAATCTTACTCTCTCTCTCTCTCTCTCTCTCTCTCTCTCTCTCTCTCGCACACGCTCTCTCTCCCTTTCTCTCTCTCGCCATCTCCCCCCTTTCTGTCTTTCCCCCTCTCCTATCAGGTGATTCGTCGGGGCAGTGAGACAGAGAAGTTGCTGTGTCTGGTGCGTCCCCGGACGGGTCACCACTGTCCCAACGCCGTCATCATCATCCTCATCATGGCGTGGGAGGGCGTGCCCCGGGCGCTAGGCGACAAGCTCTATCGAGAGCTCTCCGCCACCCTCACACAGTTCGGCAACCCCACTAGCCGCCGCTGTGGACTCAACGACGAGTGAGTGACAGGAAACATTCACAGAACCACGAATGAGTCAGCGGAATATGCTTATATTCTTCTTGAATTAGCAGTAAACTCAGCAGTGCAAAGATGTTTAGATGGCCCACTGAGGGAGGCTTTCAGACGAAACGTCTGTGCATGAAAATAAATGAGTATATTAGTCTAGTCTTATGGACTGCAGACTACGTTTTCAATAGACATTCAATGCACTGAGGCGTTCTCTTTCTGAACGATGAACATTACCTTGTGTGTCTGATCGGTTGTGAGTGGTGCTGACTGTGTTCGTGCTCCCTGTCTCCCCCTGCCTGCCTGCAGTCGTACGTGCGCGTGCCAAGGCAAGGACCCCGACAGCTGTGGAGCTTCTTTCTCCTTCGGCTGTTCCTGGAGCATGTACTTCAACGGCTGCAAGTACGCCCGCAGCAAAATACCACGCAAGTTCAGACTGACAGGAGACCACCCCCAAGAGGTAAGCGACTATGTTTAGTACCGTATCTGTACTACTGAGACTTGCAAAATGTTGTGCCGCCTCCACAGACAAGAGATGCCTCCCTTTCTTGCTTTTATATCCAAGTACTACATACCACCTGTGTACAATTATTATTATTGACCACACCACACTATGCTGACACTGTTATCGAGCTACCAGGGTATCTGTCTTTGTGTGCATGTTAGGAGGATGAACTCAGGGATAACTTCCAGGATCTGGCCACTGAAGTGGCTCCCCTGTACAAGCAGCTGGCCCCACAGGCCTACAGTAACCAGGTAACATCTGCCTTTTCACCCACCATCACCTACCTGCTCCTACGCTCTTAGAAAAAAAGGTGCCATCTCAAGCCTAAAAGGGTTCTTCGGCTGTCCCCATAAGAGAACCATTTGAAGAAGCCTTTTTGGTTCCAGGTAGAACCCGTTCGGGTTCATTGTAGGACCCTTTCCACAGAGGCCGAAGAACCCTTTGTTCTAAGAGTGTACACCTAACTGAGAACAGCACCAGAACTCTAAATAGTAGACGGTCCCTCTGAAAGTAAACAAAACAAGCTGAAGAATGCTATGTGTTAGATATGTTGTGTACAGTAACAGTTTGCTCTTGGACATGCCATCCTCTTCCCTGTGATTTTACACTCTGCTGGAGAAGTACTTTGTAGTCTTCCCTCCAAAAGTGCACAATAAAACTCACGGCTGCTATGAGTGTTAGATATGGTCTGTAGAGTAAGCCCATGCTAACCCAACTTGTGTCCCCTCTCCTGTCCCTCAGTGTCAGAATGAGACGAAAGCCCCAGACTGCAGGTTGGGTCTGAAGGAAGGCCGGCCGTTCTCCGGTGTCACCGCCTGCATGGACTTCTGTGCCCATGCCCACAAGGACCAGCACAACCTCTACAACGGCTGCACTGTGGTACGACACACAGCCCTACCTCTACCTCTGTCTCGTTCTCTCTTTTTGTCGCTCTCTCCGTCACTCTCTCGTCAATCTTCTTTCTCGCTCTTTCCCTCTCTTTGTGTGGACATTGTATGGATGCTCGGCTGTGTGTGGGTGTGTAGGGGCAAATGGGGTGTGGTATAGAGTCTGTGTCTGACTACATGAAGATAGAGCAGACAGTGTGTCCCACCCTAACCCTTCTTCCACCCCTTCCACCCCCCCCTGTAAGGTCCAGGTGCCCTTGCCCCCCAATCCCCCCTCCCACAAAACACGTGTAAATATTGGACTTTAAATTGTGCCTTCATGTATTATACTTATGCTAAAATGTTTATTCAATTCTACTGAGCCATTTACTTTATGTTCGTATTCTTATCTTTCTTATTTGTTATTGTTGTTGCATTGTCGAGAAGGAACCTGCAAGTAAGAATTTTGTTGGCCATTGTATCACCGTACATACGCCGTACATAAAACTTGAAAGTTGTGCAGGACAACTGTACGACACACAGCAGTTACCCTGTCTCTCTCACTACGCTAACACCCCTCTGTTCACCCCCAGGTGTGCACTCTGACTAAAGAGGACAACCGTAAGGTGGGGGAGATCCCAGAGGACGAGCAGCTCCACGTACTTCCCCTCTACAAGGCCGCCCTCACAGACGAGTTCGGCAGCGAGGAGGGCCAGCGTCAAAAGATACGTACAGGCGCCATTCAGGTGCTCAACAACTTCCGCCGTGAGGTCCGCAAGCTGCCCGAGCGCGCCAAGTCCTGCCGTCAGCGCCGCCTGGACGCTAAGAACCGTGCCTCCGAGAAGAAGAAGGGCAAGCAGCAGCCGCCTACGCCCACAGAGACGCCGGAGAAACCCGGGATCAAGATGGAGGTCCGGCACGCTGGCTCCCCTGTCAGACAGAATGGCAATAAAGGTGAGATGACCTCTGAACTCTACTATAAACATGTAGGAGAATGGCTTTATGAGTGTTGTGAGGTTTATGATAACAATAAACCCATAACTCCAGTATTGTAAACAAAACTCCAACCAGCTTTACAGTATGATGATAATAGTATCAGGGATCGTTTTTCTTGAACGGACGGTCAGGGGGCCGGACCATATGGTCTACCAGTTGGGGAGCCCTAGAGTAGATGCTTTAATCCAAACTGACCTACAGTTAACACCTATAGCTAGTCAGCTTACAGTATGCAGCCCATGCAGGAATCAAACCCATCAATCCCAAAAGTCCAACCAAGTGAACCATTAAAACCGCTTGATCTTACCCGTCTTATCACCCCTCTATCTTCCCTCCTCCACAGCCATCCCTAAGCAGGAGGTGAAGCCCACCATAAAGAAGGAGCCAGTGGACCAGCGCTTCCAGCCCTTCCATGGTCAGCTGGAGGGCTACCCTGCCCAGGCTGCCGACCCCTACCACGTCTACCCCTCCCGCCCTGGCTACTACGCACAGGGAGGCCTCTCTTCCAATGGCCAGCCCCCCGCACTTCCACCTCCACCAGGCCCTGTCAATGGCTACCGCCCTAATCTACCGGCAGCACTGCCCTATGGCTACTACAACTACCCCCCCAACCCTAGCACACTTTTCCCCCATGAGCTCACTTATGAGGGCTGCAACGGCTCCTGGCACCACATGGGGCCCAAGTTTTCCCCCAGTCCTGTAGACAAGAAGCCAGACGTTCAGAGCCTCCAGGCCAGGCTGGCTCAGTCCTACTCGAGCCCAGGCCACCTCGAGCAGCAGCAGCACGGAGACCCAGCCAACCAACACCAACGCAGCGCTTACCCACACCCTCACCAGCCTGACTACAACCAATCACGTCCCTCCTCAGTCTCCTCAGAGCCCTCCCACAGAGGGACCCCCGTCATCAAGCAGGAGCCCATGGATATGCCAGTTTATAAGGGGGGCAATGCCCAGAGCTGTCCCGGCACTCCCAGCACCACCCCACAGCCTGGCGCTGCTGGAGGGCTCTGGCATGGGCACAAGCCCAACGGCATTAGGGTGCCCAGCAGTTGGGAAGGCAACCTCCAACCACCAGGCCCCCCGGAGGCTCCCTTCACTTCAGACAAGCAGCAGTTCCACCAGCAGGGACCTCACCAGACTTTCCAGTCCCCATACCCCCAAGAGCAACATCAGCATCCCCCACAACAGCCCTCCCCATACTCCCAGCAGTGGAACTCTTACCATGGCCCAAACACCCCCACGGCCTCCCCTGCTCCCTCTCCGTCCCCCTCCACAAAGGTACCCCCGCCCCCCTTTCCTTCCTCACACTCCGGCACCCCCCGCCACTGGGACAGCCATGATTCCAGCCCTCAGCCTAAGGCTTGGCCCATGGGCATTGTTCCTGCTGGTTACAGCCCCAGTCCCGCCGGAGGCTTCCCTGACAAGATGTGGTCCAAGGCGGGCGAGAGTTGGGGCTCGACCCCCTTAGGGCTCCAGGAGAAGGCCTGGAAGTCTTCCGGAGGCTCTATAGCAGGTACACCGTCCCCGGCCCCAGAGGGACGCTTGTTCCCCGATGCCCTACAGCAGTCGGATGGACAGTCCCAGGCTGAGACCCCTTGCAACCTCGAAGATGAAGAGCAGTGGTCGGACAGCGAGCATAACTTCTTGGACCCCAGCATCGGAGGGGTGGCGGTGGCGCCCGCCCACGGGTCCATCCTGATTGAGTGCGCCCGGCGCGAACTGCACGCCACCACACCGCTCAAGAGGCCCGACCGCTCTCACCCAACCCGCATCTCCCTAGTGTTCTATCAGCACAAGAACATGAACCAGCCGTGCCACGGCCAGTGGATCTGGGAGGCCAAGATGAAGATGCTGGCGGAGCGGGCTAGAGAGAGGCAGCAGGAGGCAGCTCTACTGGGGCTGCCCTACGACGACATCAAACCTGGGAAGAAACGCAAATTGGGGGCCACGGCAGCAGGGGCCAGCCCGGCGCCTGGCCAGACTACGGACAAGAGAGAGGGGCCGGTGACGCGGCTGGCCCCCACGCGACACACCACCTCCACTATTACTGTATCCCCCTACGCCTTTACCACCCTCACCGGGCCCTACAGCCACTTTGTGTGAGGATGGACGGACACAGACACAGACTGGTGGAGGGAGAGAGGGCTGAACAGGCCAGGGAGGAGTGTCTCAGCCCTTCCTTTAGTCCTGTGTCTCTCTCCATCCTTCTCTTCCTGCTCTGTTTCCTCTGGGTTGGAAGGAGGGGGACTACTGGTTTAATTCCTCTTTTTGTTTTGTTTGTTATTTACCTCATGTCAGGCAGCAGTTTGGACCAGACCCTGGACCATACAGACACAATGCCTGTGGTGCTCGTCCTCTTTCCTCCACGGGGGGACTCCATCGCTTCTCCTTCTTCATAGAGTTTTAATGATCCTCCTAATTATTACTATTATTATCAATATTATTACGATTGCAATTGTTACTGTCAAAGTTGTTATTACAGGTGTTGTTATTTTTATGATGCTGATTTGATTCGTTTTTTTTGTTGATGTGGTTGTTTTGTCATTAATGTTGTTATTAATGATGTGATTGGTTTTGTTTTTTGTCTTTTACCGAGGGGTTCTGTCTCTCAGTCGATCTTTATTTTTTCCCATATTTCTGGAAATCGGCCCATTTCTTTGTTGTTTTTCTTTGACCTTTGACATTCTTGGAGAATGGCCTTTCTCGGCACTGCAAGCCTCCTCAAGACAGTCTTTCCAGCATAGAATTCGAAACATTTGAATCATTACCAAAAGAGTGAAGAGAAACGTCACCACCCACAGAAACTTCTCTGAACCATCAGGTTTTTAGCAACGTCCCCAAACTCATGCCTTTTTTAAACTCCCGTCTTGTCTGCCTTGCTGTGAAGAGGAGTGTTCTTCTCTCTTCATTGTTACTTTCACCCTACCAATCCACCTCACTCTACTGGTGCTTCATGTTGATCTTCATCCTTTTCACAGGGAGGATGTCAGTCACTCCATTTCTCTACTCTTCATGGCACTAGATGCTGAATATAAGGAATGGTGCTTTTATAGCATAGACGTAGAGTGAGTAGAACAACAGTCACTAGAAGTCCTCATCATCCTTCAGGTGTTGGTTGAGAGATCTATCCCTCCAGTTCTATGACTCCCCTGTAAGCCCCTGTAAAATGGTGCACTGATACACACAGACACACGCACACACACAAAGCTCTTGTCATCCAGCCAGCACAGAGCAATGCCTTACTGCTTTAAACCACCGAAGCATGGCCGCCAAAGTCTGGTCCTTCCAATGACCACAGGCAGCACGGGCCACGCAAGGCCTTTACACTGAAACCGGAGACATTGATGGGAATAGTGTGTGGACAGAAATGCACTCCTAAACACACACTGGTGCTTTCTCTACACATGTCGACACACAAGGGCTCAGTCAGTCAGTCCTGCTTCTGCATGGTGCTGTTTGTTGTTTTGAAGCAGAGCTAGGTTTGTCTCTATGCATACATTGTCACAACAGAGCCAGTAAAACCTTATTCACCAATCCTGGCTGCCTCTGCATTGGCCCTAAGTCATCAAGTGTTGCAGTCTGTGGGTTGAACCCCAGCTGTCTCTATCTAAAGTGCACCACAGTGGACTGGGCTATAAGAGGTTGTGAATCTTTTTTCCACATCTTGCACGAAGATCCTCCTCAGCCTGTTAGAGAGGCCTCTCACTCAGTGCAGCGCTGCATGTTGTATCCAGCTCTTAGCTTTGTGTGTGTGTGTGTGTGTGTGTGTGTGTGTGTGTGTGTGTGTGTGTGTGTGTGTGTGTGTGTGTGTGTGTGTGTGTGTGTGTGTGTGTGTGTGTGTGTGTGTGTGTGTGTGTGTGTGTGTGTGTGTGTGTGTGTGTGTGTGTGTGTGTGTGTGTGTGTGTGTGTGTGTGTGTGTGTGTGTGCCCGTGTGTGTGCGTGCGTGCGAACCAGAGCCTGCTTGGTGCTCACTTCTGAGATGAAAAACCCTGGTGCTTATGAAGTTGTCGATATAGAGCTCTCTATACCTCAACGTTGCAGAGACACTGGTCATGGTTGCAAAAAGCTAGAAACACACACAGGCACCACAGAGGACAGAGAAACATGATAAACATTAGTCCACAGCTTCCCTGTGTGCTCTCTTATCTAAACTCATTTTAATCCACTTTTTTATTCTTATTTATTACATGATAATAATGTTTGTTTTTCGTTTTTTTTTAATAGGTAATACAAATTGTACATACAGAAGAAAAGATTTTATAAAAGCACTTTTAATCTTGAAAAAATAACAGATTATTGACAACTTGAAGCTTTGTTTTTTTGGTTTGTGTTTTTTTGGGGGGGAGATAAAAAATGTAAATATTTAAAATATTTAGGTAAGATTATTTAACTGGTGATGGATAATGACTAAATCATGAATGATTCCAGGCTTTTAAGTCCAGTCAGTTTGTCAGACAGCCTTCAGCAGCAGAAAGCAACACAGTGATTTCCAATGTGTTGTTGTGTCTGTAGATGTATACTCATTACTGCTGTCCGGATTTCATAAGTACTGTACTACACGATACCTCTGACAGCAACCAACCAGTCCCCCTTCGTGAGAAGAGATAGACCTAATCAGTAATCAGGCCGCTTATAAACCTGAGTATGATATCTAGCTATCCATTCTGAGAACCAATGCTAAACAAAGGGCTCTGTAATCAATCCGTATCGCGGAAATTCAGTGGTAAAGCCCAATTGAAATTTAAACGCAATGTTCTGGTGTTGGAAGAGACGGCATTCACGCTAAATGCATCACGTCGGCTCAATCGGAAATGACCTTTCCATTTCTATCACGAAATCTGTAACGCTTCAACGATACGGATTGAATAGAGCTCAAAATATTTTCTTTTTTTTTAACTCGAGAATCAAACAGGTGCAGAATCAAACTCATCAGAAATATGTGAGATAACTAGTGACAGAGGTGAGGCGTAGCCCCAGCAATCTACCTTGTTCATTGTGTTAGACTATGAGGTGAGAGGTTGCCACCACCGTAACTCATTTTTAATGTGGTTGTTGGTTATTATTATCAATGATAGTGTTTATAACAGTAGTAAAGGATGTAACCGTAATGAAAAACCATGACAACTTAACACTTGTAGTACCAGACTGAAGGTACAGTGCATTACTGGAAGACACCAGATAACACCTGGTAGTTTAGTTTGTAATATTGTCTTTTGTTAATTGTCATAGATTGTCACAGACAACAGGACCAACAGGACTTTGACTAACTTAGGGACTGTGAGAAATTATGCCTGTTCCTTTGTCTCACAACTACTCATGATCCTGTTTCAACTGTATTCTATTCTCACTGTTAGAACAAACTCCCCCTTTAATAACGACAATGCATGATTCACACACAGTTATAATGATCCAGTCATATTTATGATCTGTATGTAATAATGGGTGCTGATCATTCTATTCTTCAGATGAATTTTGTACATTTCTATACAAGACGTGATGGAAATAACAGAAAAATGCTCAAAGGAGGCTGGTGCTATGGTGCCCCCTCCCCCGTGGAATAGTGTGTGTGTGTGTGGGAGTTATATCACTGATATTTTTAGAGCTCTTAGAATGATAAGAGGAACTATTATTTTAAATATGTCCGTTTCAGTGGATGGGGAACTGCTCCGGTGCTGATCTCATGGGGATTTCCCATTCATGTTCAAGGCAGTGGGGGAAAAAAAATTACAATTGTTGAATTGAAGCACTCACACACTTCATACATACACTTTTATTAATCCTTGTCCCCATAAGGTACTTTTAACTGGTATGGGGATTGAATGATCATATTATATTGAAGTGAACAGACTGTTATCTTAATCGAAAACTTGTTGCAGTGTATGTGCGGAAGCTATTCTATTAAACATTACTGTTTTGGGTATGTTTCCATTTTAATGGTGAGGGGAGAATGTTAAAATATTGGAACAATTGTGTACTCCCATGCTATTTTTCTTCCTCGTGCACTTATTTTCTTACTTACTTATACACTCACTAACTGCTTACACATCTGACATATTTTCTCACATACTTTCCATCTCTCTCTCTCCTTCTCCCTCCTCCTCCCCCCTCTCTCTTCCTCCCCCCTCTCTCTGTCCCCCTCTCTCTTTCTCACAAACACAGACAAATATTATCACAATTTATACCCCGCACTCAGTTCTCAAGCTGGGCTCAAGCTTAAATCCTGGCCCAAATAAACAGAAAACAAAACACCACAACTGGCAGCTACATTCCTTTTTGAGTTGAAAGATTGTTCTTGGTTCTATTTTTTCATGTCAAGTATGCAGTATGTAAAAAAGTTGTTTTGTTTTTGTTCAGTCTCTCTTTGTAGCTGTATGGTGTATTATGTGAATACATAGTGTATGTGGTACAACCCACAATATTGTTTTATGTTGCGCGATAAATAAAAAGCTAAAAATGAAAATCATTTCTGGTATGATCAACATTTTTGTCAACTTTTTGTCAATTTTACTTATAGTATGTTAGTTTGGAACTAGAATAACTATCACTCAAAGCACAGTTCAATTATCTCTTCATGTCCACGTGATGGCAGCACAGCAATATTATGTTCTGTCTGTCTGTCTATCTGTCTGTGTCTGTCTCTCACTGTCTCTGTCTGACTGTCTGTCTGTCTCTGTGTGTGTGCGCATGTGCGCCCTTGCAGCAAGAGCCCAGCTGCAGGAGGAAAAGCACGATGATGTGCAAAATATGATGATTTCATTCACAGAGCTAAGCTGCCATTCAAATTGGAAGGATAGCATAGAATGTATCAAACAAATAGACACCTTCACATTTGGAGGGAACTCAGGACAGATTAGCTCTGAATAAAATATATTTTGCACCTCATCGTGCCTTACCTCTATCATGACTTCTGGACATGACACAGTACTTTGTCATTTCTGTCTCGCCCTCCATTACCCATCTGTACACTGTCCCAATCAAATAACCACTGACCAGGTCAACAAATAACACATGTCGGACTGATTTAAACATCCTGCAACATCCAATCCAACATCGTTCAACCTCATCAACCAAATCAAAAGAGTCACTGCCATACCCCAGCCAGTCCAGTACACAGACGGAAGGTTCGCCAATCAGTTTCAGGATGTACTTTGATGCAATTACGCTATTTTCTCTCATGGCTTTCCTGCAAGGATTCCTTGGAGGTCTGAGGTCAAAGAGTTAAAGCATGACCGAAGAAGAAGATGCATCTCGTTTTATCTATAACTAATTTAATTTGCTTAATTTTTAAAAATCAATTTACACACTTATTTTGGCATACACCACTGTAAACGTAATTTGCCTGAGGACACGCGAGAGGAATAGGAGAGTCATTTCATCAGAGAGGAAGAGGCGAAGGGAGAGGGTTTACACCGCCCAAACTCTGTATACGAAAATGACCACGAAGTGAGGAATTTTTGTATGGAGGTCAATGAGAGAGTATCGGTTTTGGTCAACAAAAAATGTAATTGCTAATTGTCTACGTGAGGCAAATTTCATCAAATATAAGTATTGTAATATTTAGGTTGTTACAAATGCGCTGATATAGTTTGACTCATGTCATTTCAGCAACTTTGAAATAAATTACATAATAATCAGTCTCTCTATCCTTTTCTCCTTCTCTCCCTCATCCTCCTCCCCCCCTCTCTCTCCCGCCCCCCTCTCTGTCCCCCTTTCTCTTTCTCATAAAGACACACACAGATATTATCACAATGTATACCCCCCCTTTCAGTTCTCAAGCTGGGCTCAAGCTTAAATCCTGGCCCAAATAAACAGAAAACAAAACACCACAACTGGCAGCTACATTCCTTTTTGAGTTGAAAGATTGTTCTTGGTTACATTTTTTCATGTCAGTTTTTTTCAGTCTCTCTTTGTAGCTGTATGGTGTATTATGTGAATACATAGTGTATGTGGTACAACCCACAATATTGTTTTATGTTGCGCGATAAATAAAAAGCTAAAAATGAAAATCATTTCTGGTATGATCAACATTTTTGATGGTTTGTTGTAAATTTGACTTATAGTATGTTAGTTTGGAACTAGAATAACGATCACTCAAAGCACAGTTCAGTTATCTCTTCATGTCCACGTGATCGCAGCACAGCGATATTATGTTCTATAGATGTGCGTATGCGCCTGTGCTGCAAAAACCCAGCAGCAGGAGAAAAGGCACAATGATATGTAAAATATGATGATTTCATTCACAGAGCTCAGCTGCCATTCAAATTGGAAGGATAGCATAGAATAAATCAAACAAATAGACACCTTCACATTTAGAGGGAACTCAGTGCTAATTAGCTCTGAATAAAATTTGTGCCTGTTGTTCACACACGTATCTGCCCTCTCATTGGCTAGAATGGTCCCACTTGATCTCACATCCTCTCACCTGCCTGCCTTCCACCTTTGAGAACATGTATTTCCATTGTTAGAGTGGTCACTCGACTATCTTGTCAATATAATTGTCACAGCCTGATCTGTTTCACCTGTCCTTGTGCTTGTCTCCATGCCCTCCAGGTGTCGCCCATCTTCCCCACTTATCCTCTGGGTATTTATACCTGTATTTTCTGTCTGTCTGTGCCAGTTCGTCTTGTTTGTTCATGTCAACCAGCAGTTTGTCTCAGCACCTGTTGTTTTCCCAGTCTCGCTTTTTCTCTTCCTCCTGGTTTTAGACCCTTGCCTGTCCTGACCCTGTACCCGCCCGCCTGACCACTGCCTGACCCTGTACCCGCCCGCCTGACCACTGCCTGACCCTGTACCTGCCCGCCTGACCACTCTGCCTGCCGTCCTGTACCTTGGCCTCTTCTCTGAATTATCGACCCCTGCCTGCCTTGACCTGTCGTTTGCCTGCCAGTTACAATAAACATTGTTACTTCACACAGTCTGCACTTGATTCCTGATAATAGAACATTTGATTTCATACAAACACATTTTCGTCCACGTTCACTCTCCTCGCCGCCAATCTTCAATAACCTTTGATCTTTTTCAAAACGAGCCGAGAGAGGACGCAGGATTTGAGGAAATCCAATTGAGAAAAGGTCAAGGTCTACGTCTACGCCAGCATTATATTTTTCTGGTGGAAGACTTCAATTTCAAATCTTCAATCATTTCTTCAATGGGGAATAATTGTGCCAAAGCATTGTTGCCAAGAAGCACCTGTGGCAAAAATCAATAGGAACTGAAGACTTGTCCTTTGTTCAATGTCATTGACTGAGTGTCCCTCCATTTTCGGTACAGTTAGCATGTCAAAGCCCTGCAGGATGTAATGACGGTGACCAGGATCAGTCATTTCTAAGCAAATCTATTTAAGTGTCAAAAGCAAGACCATTATAATACAAGAGTCATTTAACCCTGCTGCCAAAATGTTCTAAATCACCACAAGAACAAAACAAATTGCTCACATAAGTGCCAAATCTGTTGTTCTGTCATTGAAATAGGTGATGACTGGACTTAGACTTACACAGTGTTACATTACTGCAAGATACATTTCATTGCTCTTTACACCTACAGTATGGTTCTCACCTGTTATTTTCTATATTACAAGCACTTCCCAGCCAGCCAAACCTGAGAATATCTTTAAATTAATCTTTACAATTCTTGAAGACACTGAAAATGTCAGTACCAGGGCATTTACCTCAGAAACCATTTCGTATATTTCTCATCAATCCACCATTACTTTGGTCTCAAAATATAATTATTTTCCACATCCGAGCCTCACAGCTATCCTAATATCATTTCAGCATTTATTGAAAGGTTAGACTACAGCTCTGAAATACAAATTAAATACACAGGGGTGCAACTTTGGTTTTAGAAGAGGGGGCATAACTTGCCGTGGGTCTGGGGGTCCTCTCTTCTTTGGGGGCATCTAAAGCTTTCTACACAATCTAATATGACTTATGGCCCTTGTAGCGGTCTCTATTTAGAACAACAAAAAGTAAGCAAAAATGCCCACATTATAAGCTAGGTTATAAATATGTTTAAGTGATTGATAAGACTGAACTAGATCAAAAGTAATTCAATAATCAATATTGTGTTGCACCTTTAACCAATAGCCTAACAAATGAACAACTCTTACACATAAAGTGTAAGACCATGTCTACCGAGAGTCCATGGATCCGGAAGACATGCTGCACCATAAGCTGGGCCGTCTCCTTGGCAGAAGGTAGCTTGGGGAGAGAGATGAAAATGGGTGGCCTTGGAGAACCGGTCGACTACCGTTAGAATGACAGTGTTCCCATCAGACGGAGGGAGCCCAGTGACAAAGTCCAGAGATATGAGACCAGGGATGATGAGGAACCGGTAGCGGCTGAAGGAGGCCAGAAGGAGCTTGCCGTGGAGTCTTGTTTTGAGCACACACAGTGCATGCGGTGACGAAGGCAGAGTGCCTCCACTCCTCCAACACCATCTTTACCATCAGGAGTTCTCGGTTGCCATCATCGTAGTTCCTCTCAGCAGGATTGAGACAATGGGACAGGAAGGCACAGGGATGAAGCTTCTGGTCCTGGGCAGATCACTGGGACAGGATGGCCCCC
Organism: Brachymystax lenok tsinlingensis; assembly: GCA_030435695.1. Taxonomy (NCBI): domain Eukaryota; kingdom Metazoa; phylum Chordata; class Actinopteri; order Salmoniformes; family Salmonidae; genus Brachymystax; species Brachymystax lenok. The sequence continues at coordinate 56,310,041 of CM059819.1, read as the reverse complement.
ACTCCAACATCCGAAGCATCCACTCCCACCACAAATTGACGCGAGGAGTCCGGATGGATGCGGATGGGTGCTGTTGTGAACCGATGGTTCAGGTCCACAAAGGCTTTGTCGACAGCTGGAGACCATTTGAACGGTACCTTGGGGAGGTGAGTGTCGTGAGGGGGGCAGCCAGGGTGCTGTAATCCCGAATGAAACGGCAGTAGAAGTTTGCACACCCAAGAAATCATTGCAACTGCACCCTGGACGTTGGTTGAGGCCAATCCACCACTGCTTTCACCTTTCCAGGATCCATCTGAACATTGCCATCAGCAATGCCATATCCCAGAAAGGTGATAGAAGAGCGGTGGAACTCAATTCTCAGTTTCACAAAAATGTGGTTCTCCAGGAGGCGCTGAAGGACCTGTCTGACATGGAGTACATGTTCTTGGGCAGATCGGGAGCAAAACAGGATGTCGTTCAGGTAGGCGAACAAACCGGTTTAGCATGTCCCAAAGCACATCGATGACCAAAGCCTGGAAGACAGCTGGGGCGTTGGTGAGTCCAAATGGCATGACCTGGTACTCATAATGTCCACTGGCTGTGTTGAAGGCTGTCTTCCACTCATCCCCCTCACGTATCCGAACCAGGTGGTAGGCATTCCGAAGGTCCAACTTGGAAAACATGGTAGCCCCCTAGAGAGGTTCAAACGACGAGGAGAGGAGAGGTAGGGGGTAACGTTTTTTGACAGCAACATTGTTAAGTCCCCGGTAGTCAATCTATGGGCGACTGGTCTTGTCCGTCTTCACAAAGAAAAACCCTGCGCCGGCAAGAAATGCAGAAGGACGTTCGGCCCCAGTGGCCAGAGACTCCTCTATGTACTCCTCCATAGCTTTGGTCTCTGGTCCGGACAGAGAATACAACCGACCCCAAGGTGGTGTAGTGCCTGGGAGAAGGTCAATGGCACAATCATAATGACGGTGTGGGGGAAGGGAAGTAGTATGTGCCTCACTGAACACTTCCAGGAGGTCATGGTATTCAGTAGGAATAGCAGAGACATCCACACTCTTGCTAACATCCTGAGGAGGACAACTTGGGGAAGGCTGCGCTGCTTGAAGACAGTGGGAATGGCAAAATGGGCTCCAACCCAGGATGGAGCTTGTGCTCCAGTCAATCATAAGATTGTGTTTTTGTAGCCAGGAAAATCACAACACAACTGGAACATGGGGAGATGTAATGAGGAGGAACTGTATTGTCTCATTGTGGTTACCAGAAACACGTAATTGAACAGGAACAGTACTATGGGTGACTTCCCTATAGAGCGGCCATCCAGTGCCCTAGCATCCATGGGCATAGAGAGAGGCTGAGTGGAAATACCAAGCTCCGAAGCTATCGTGGCATCCATAAGACATTCATTAGCCTCAGTGTCAATGAGCACTCGGAGAGGCTTAGATTGGTCTCCCACAGAACAAGAGCAAAAATGGGTGTGCAGGTTGTGGGAAATAGGGAACTCCCAGTCTGACTAACCATAGTACTGGTACCCACTAGAGACAAGGGTTTCCTTATAGGGCAGGTAGCTATAAAATGTCCTGCCCCTCCCCAGTACAGACAACAGATATTAATGATGGGGGTCACCTTGGGGTCATGATAGGGGCTGCACCAAATGATTGATGTATTATAATAATTGATTATGCTTATGTTGTATTAATAGAAGGGGAAGGGCTGTAAGACCCGCCCCCACTATCAACATATGCATTATAAGGTTTAATACTGTTCCACAGTTCTAGTTTCTAGTCTCTGCCTCTTATAAGCAACGGTCTGAGCAGATGTATGAGCCATTGCAGTCAAAACTGGGTGTCTGAGAAAGCGCCTCAAGGCTTAAAGAGATACATAGACAGACACCTGCAGGGGAGTAAATAGATAAGAGACAAGTCAGACACCACTGTAAGCCACACGGGAATGGAAAATTACTGCTGAGCCCTTAGAAAACACGGGACTATTGTTTTCTCCTGCAAGTTTGTATAATTGTATATGCATGGGCTTGGTCTCATGAGTAGAAGGTGTTGGCGTAGGCAGTTACATCACTAGGGGTTGACTGCAAGAATATTAAAGCAACTTTGATCTTTTTTATTTTGCAGAACTTACTCTGAAACATACGTGCTGTGTCTCCGTTGTCAACTTCTGTCTGCAATTGCATTAAAGGTTTGATTGATTTACTTAAAGAAGATTTTGTCTGATTGCTGATTTCAGCAATAAGCCAATGATCGACAAGGAACAAGGAACCTATCCTAACATTATTCATCCTCCGTGAGCACTCCCAAACTAGTTCTTCCCAACTGCATAGGCTCAGGAGTATCCAACTCACCCGTCGTAGATTCGCGAGAGAGCTCGGGTGACTTTGACTCCTCTCGGAAGAGCTGCCTTCGGAAACTTCCGGATTTCATAGGAGGTGAACTCGCCATATCGGGTGCACGAGTGTGTCCGAGACCAGACCTCCTCTCACTCTTGCGTTCCCTTAGGCGTCCATCAATTTTAATGGTTAAGGCGATAAGAGAGTCAAGGTCCACCGGCAGTTCCCGAGCAGCTAGCTCATCCTTTACCTCAGATAATCCGTGCAGAAAAGTATCGAAAGGAGACTCCGGATTCCAGGCACTCTTGGCGGCCAACGTGCGAAAGTCCACCGCGTAGTCTGCCACACTACAGGAGTTTTGACATAAGTCAAGCAGTTTGCTGGCCACCTTTCTCCCAGATACCGGAGACTCAAAAACTTTCACCTCTGCCATGAATTCCTCCAAATGCCCGCAAATGGCAGATTGTTGTTCCCAAACTGCCGTAGCCCAGGATAGCGCCCTTCCCGACATTGGCGTAATTATATACGCTATCGTCGATCGGTCTGAAGAAAACAAAGATGGCTGTAGCTCAAAAAAAAAAAAGCGAGCACTGAGAAAGAAAACCCAGGCAGGTACCAGGATTCCCCGAATATTGCTCTGGAGGAGGTAAGCGGGGTTCACAGGGAGTCGGGATAGGCTGTACAAACTCACCACAGATTGGGGGAAAAAATTACTGGGTGATTGCGGTTTTTCAGAGGTGGCAGACAGTCTGAGCTAACTCCCTGATTTTCTCCATAATAGCCTTTAACCCATGGTCGCGGAGCTGGTCCAAGTCTGCTGGGTCTGTCATGGCCAGTTTGTACTATCAAGGCACAAGGCAAGACCCAAATGCAGACACAGGAGGCAGATGGTTGGAGTCTTACAATGTTTATTAATCCAAAGGGGTAGGCAAGAGAATGGTCGTGGACAGGCAAAAAGGTCAAAACCAGATCAGAGTCCAAAAGGTACAGAGTGGCAGACAGGCTCATGGTCAAGGCAGGCAGAATGGTCAGACAGGCGGGTTCAAAGTCCAGAAACAGGCAAGGGTCAAAACCGGGAGAACTAGAAAAAAGGAGAATGCAAAAAGCAGGAGAACGGGAAAAACACTGGTTGACTTGGAAACATACAAGACGAACTGGCACAGAGAGACAGGAAACATGGATAAATACACTGGGGAAAATAAGCGATCATATCACCTCCACCTTACCCTAGACCCACTACAATTTGCATACCGCCCCAACAGATACATTAACGACGCAATTGCCATTGCACTGCACACTGCCCTATCCCACTTGGACAAGAGGAATACCTATGTAAGAATGTTGTTCATCGCTTACAACACCATAGTTCCCACCAAGCTCATCACTAAGCTCAGGGCCATGGGTCTGAACCTCTCCCTGTGCAACTGGATCCTAGACTTCCTGATGGGCCGACCCCAGGTGGTAAAGGTAGGCAACAACACCTCTGCCACGCGGATCGTCAACACGGGGGCCCAAAAGGGGTGGGTGCTCAGCCCTCTCCTGTATTCCCTGTTCACCCATGACTGCGTGGTCACGCACGTCTCCAACTCAATCATCAAGTTGGTTGACAACACAACAGTGGCAGGCCTGATTACCAACAATGACGAGACAGCCCATAGGGAAGAGGTGAGAGCCCTGGCGGAGTGGTGCCAGGAAAATACCCTCTCCCTCAATGTTAACAAAATGAAGGAGACAGCAGAGAGAGCACACCCCCCACCCACAGACGGGGCCGCAGTGGAGAGGGTCAAAAGCTTCAAGTTTCTCTGCGTGCACATCACTGAGGACCTGAAATGGTCCCTTCACACCGACAGCATGGTGAAAAAGGTGCAACAGTGCCAATCTCAAGAGGCTGAAGAAATTGGCTTGGCCCCTAAAACCCTCACAAACTTCTACAGATTTGACATTTTAGTAATTTAGCAGACACTCTTATCCAGAGCGACTTACAGTGTGCATACATTTTCACCTTGGCATTGCAAGCGTCATGCTCTACCAACTGAGCCACACGGGACAGATACACCATTGGGAGCATCCTGTCGGGCTGTATCACCTCCAGGTACGGCAAATGCACCGTCCGCAACCACAGGGCTCACCAGAGAGTGGTGCCGTCAGCCCAGCGCATCCTCAGGGGAACACTGCCTGCCCTCCAGGACATCTACAGCACCCGGTGTCACAGGAAGGCCATGAAGATCAAGGACCTCAGCCACCCGAGCCACGGCCTGTTCACCCCGCTATCATCTAGAAGGCAGAGACAGTACAGGTGCATCAAAGATGGGACCGAGAGACTAATAAACGCATTATATTTCCAGGCATCAGACTGTTAAACTGTCACCACTAGCAGGCCTCCGCACAGTACCCTGCCCTGCCCCTTAGACTGTGTCACTAGCAGGCTACCACATACATAAACACCAGTCACTTTAATAAAGTTTCCTTACTGTTTTACCCACTTTATATGTATACTGTATTCTAGTCATGGCTCATCCTATATAAATACTGCTAAACATGTTTTTCGAAATGTTTATAAATGTATTGAAAATTAAATACATAACTATCAAATTTACATAAGTATTCACACCCCTGAGTCAATACATTGGAGAAGCACCTTTGGCAGCGATTACAGCTTTGAGTCTTTTTGGGTAAATCTCTAAGACCTTTGCACATCTGGATTTTACAATATTTGCCCATTGTTCTTTAAAATGTTATTCAAACTCTGTCAAGTTGATTGTTGGTCATTGCTAGACAGCCATTTTCAAGTCTTGCCATAGATTTTCAAGCCAATTTAAGTCAAGACTCCAATTAGGCCACTCAGGAACATTCAATGTTGTCTTGGTAAGCAACTATTGTGTTTTAGGTTATTTTCCTGCTGAAAGGTGACTTTGTCTCCCAGTGTTTGTTGGAAAGCAAACTGAACCAGGTTTTCCTCTAGTATTTTGCCTGTTCTTATAGCTGTAATCCATTTATTTTTATACAAAAAATCTCTCGATTTGACCCATAACATGATGCAGCCACCACTACGCTTGAAACGGGTGGTACTCAGTGATATGTTGTGTTTGCCCCAAACATAACGCTTTCTATTCAGGACAAAAAGTTCATTTCTTTGCCAATTGTTTTTCAGTGTTACAGTGAGGGAAAAAAGTATTTGATCCCCTGCTGATTTTGTACGTTTGCCCACTGACAAAGAAATTATCAGTCTATAACTTTAATGGTAGGTTTATTTGAACAGTGAGAGACAGAATAACAACAGAAAAATCCAGAAAAACGCATGTGAAAAATGTTATAAATGGAATTGCATTTTAATGAGGGAAGTAAGTATGTGACCCCTCTGCAAAACATGACTTAGTACTTGGTGGCAAAACCCTTGTTGGCAATCACAGAGGTCAGATGTTTCTTGCAGTCGGCCACCAGGTTAGCACACATCTCAGGAGGGATTTTGTCCCACTCCTCTTTGCAGGTCTTCTCCAAGTCATTAAGGTTTCGAGGCTGACGTTTGGCAACTCGAACCTTCAGCTCCCTCCACAGATTTTCTATGGGATTAAGGTCTGGAGACTGGCTAGGCCACTCCAGGACCTTAATGTGCTTCTTCTTGAGCCACTCCTTTGTTACCTTGGCCGTGTGTTTTGGGTCATTGTCATGCTGGAATACCCATCCACGACCCATTTTCAATGCCCTGGCTGAGGTTCTCACCCAAGATTTGACAGTACATGGCCCCGTCCATGGTCCCTTTGATGCGGTGAAGTTGTCCAGTCCTCTTAGCAGAAAAACACCCCCAAAGCATAATGTTTCCACCTCCATGTTTGACGGTGGGGATGGTTTTCTTGGGGTCATAGGCAGCATTCCTCCTCCTCCAAACACGGCGAGTTGAGTTGATGCCAAAGAGCTCCATTTTGGTCTCATCTGACCACAACACTTTCACCCAGTTGTCCTGTTCATTGGCAAACTTCAGACGGGCATGTATATGTGCTTTCTTAAGCAGGGGGACCTTGCGGGCACTGCAGGATTTCAGTCCTTCACGGCATGGTGTGTTACCAATTGTTTTCTTGGTGACTATGGTCCCAGCTGCCTTGAGATCATTGACAAGATCCTCCCGTGTAGTTCTGGGCTGATTCCTCACCGTTCTCATGATCATTGCAACTCCACGAGGTGAGATCTTGCATGGATCCCCAGGCCGAGGGAGATTGACAGTTATTTTGTGTTTCTTCCATTTGCGAATAATCGCACCAACTGTTGTCACCTTCTCACCAAGCTGCTTGCCGATGGTCTTGTAGCCCATTCCAGCCTTGTGTAGGTCTACAATCTTGTCCCTGACATCCTTGGAGAGCTCTTTGGTCTTGGCCATGGTGGAGAGTTTGGAATCTGATTGATTGATTGCTTCTGTGGACAGGTGTCTTTTATACAGGTAACAAACTGAGATTAGGAGCACTCCCTTTAAGAGTGTGCTCCTAATCTCAGCTCGTTACCTGTATAAAAGACACCTGGGAGACAGAAATCTTTCTGATTGAGAGGGGATCAAATACTTATTTCCCTAATTAAAATGCGAATCAATATATAAAATTTTTCACATGCGTTTTTCTGGATTTCTTTGTTGTTATTCTGTCTCTCACTGTTCAAATAAACCTACCATTAAAATTATAGACTGATAATTTCTTTGTCAGTGGGCAACTGTACAAAATCAGCAGGGGATCAAATACTTTTTTCCCTCACATACAGTGAGGGAAAAAAGTATTTGATCCCCTGCTGATTTTGTACAGTTGCCCACTGACAAAGAAATTATCAGTCTATAATTTTTTGGCCTTCCACATCTGCGGTGGAAGGTGGCCAAGCTACAGCAGTGTTTGTCAGATCATGATACATCCCGAAAATCTGTCTTCTCACCAAAATGACTTAAGACTTATTAAGGTTTTAATGGTTGTGATACTCTCCGGCAACTGAGTTAGGGATGCCTGAATCTTTGTAGTGACTGGGTGTTCTTTTCTTTTTTCACATCTACCAATTGGTGCCCTTCTTTGCGAAGCATTGAACAACCTCCCTGGTCTTTGTGGCTGAATCTGTGCTGGCAATTCACTACTCGATTGAGGGACCTTACAGATCATTGTATGTGTGGGGTACAGAGATGGGGTAGTCAAAAATCATATTAACCACTATTATTGAACACAAAATGAATCCATGCAACTTATTATGTGATTTCTTAAGCACATTTTTATTTCTGAACTTACTTAGGCTTGCCATAACAAAGGTGTTGAATATTTATTGACTTTATTGAGCTTTTAGTTTTTTACTCATTTCACAGCTGGCTAGTTACACCCAGGACCAGAGCTGGACCAGAGCTACTGCAGACCAGAGCAGTAGTTGTGGTCAGTATTTGTGGTCAGCAGTTATGGTCAGTAGTTTTGTAGTTGTGGTCAGTAGTTGTCAGAAATTGTAGTCAGTAGTTACGTGGTCAGTAGTTGTGGTTAGTAGTTGTGTATTTGTGTTGCAGGTTCTTTGGCCCTACAGTATGGATGTGGTCAATAGTTGTGGTCAATGGTTGTGGTGTGGTGATCATTAGTTATGTGGTTCAGCAGTTTTGTGGTCAGTAGTTGTGGTCAGTAGTGTGGTTGTGATCAGTAGTTGTGGTCAGTAGTTGTGTGGTTGTGGTCAGTAGTTGTGGTCAGTAGTGGTCAGTCGTTTTGGAAAATAGATCTGTGATTCAGTAGTTGTGGTCAGTAGTTGTGTGGTTGTGGTCAGTAGTTTGGTCAGTAGTGGTTGTCAGAAATTGTAGTCAGTAGTTATGTGGTCTAGTTGTGGTCAGTATTTGTGGTCAGTAGTTGTGTAGTTGTATTGCAGGTTCTTTGGGCCCTATAGTATGGATGTGGTCAATAGTTGTGGTCAGTCTCTAAGCTACAGTTGTTGAGCATGAAAACTGAAAGAAGTGTGTTGAGAAGTGATCGGATGAAATATGAAGTGAGTGAACGGAGACAGCTTTGCTGTATCCAATTCGAGCAGCAGGATCAACTTACAGCCTGCCTTTCTCTTTACAGACAGGCAAAACTATATGCTAATTTATGCATATTTAAGTAGTTATAATTTATAGTGCATACCAGAGCTAGTGCGAACTAGAGCTGGCTACTACACATAGGAACAGAGCTAGTGCAGGACAGAGCAGTAGCTGGCTACTACACATAGGAACAGAGCTAGTGCAGGACAGAGCAGTAGCTGGCTACTACACATAGGAACAGAGCTAGTGCAGGACAGAGCAGAAATTGTAGTCAGTAGTTGTGTGGTCTGTAGTTGTGCAGTTGTGTTGCAGGATTTTTGAGCCCTACAGTATGGACGTGGTCAGTAGTTGTGGTCAGTAGTTGTGTGGTTGTGGTCCGTAGTTGTGGTCAGTAGTAGTGGTCAGTAGTTTTGTGGTTGTGATCAGAAGTTGTGGTCAGTAGTTGTATGGTTGTGGTCATTAGTTGTGTGGTCAGTAGTTGCGTGGCTGTGGTCAGTAGTTTTGGTAAGTAGGTTTGTGGTTGAGTAGTTGTGGTCAGTAGTTGGATGGTTGTGGTCATTAGTTGTGTGGCTCAGTAGTTGTGCGGTCAGTAGTTGCGCGGCTGTGGTCAGTAGTTGTGGTCAGTAGTTTTGGTAAGTAGCTTTGTGGTTCAGTAGTAGTTTTGTGTAGTTTTGTGGTTGTGGTCAGTAGAGAAGTGCAAAAATGATCTGTAAGATGGTTCTTTGATGTTTATAAAACATTACATTTGGGAGCAGCATAACGGTGAGTGGACATTCCCCCTTTCTCTTTATATAGGATCTTTGTCTAAGTCCTGTGAACAGTTTGGATGTGCGTAAAATCTCTATAATCTAAGTGGCTTTGTCTGTATTATATGCCTATGGGGAGAAATGATGCTGCCTGTAACTGTATTTAGACATAGCCTTTAAAAAAAAAGTTGTTGTTTTGATTTTATTAGAATTTTAAGCTGTCTTTGTAGGCCTTGTCAATAGCCTAATGCATGTAATCTTGCTTATTGACTATGTTTGGCATGTCCATGGCAAGACTACAATTTACAGTAGGCCTAGCCCCTATATCAGTGTGAATGTTACAGCGTATGTCTAACAATGTGTTTCCATATTGAAGCAATGCCATTAGAACAATGTGGACTGAACATTTTTCAAAATATTTAGCAAATATAGTGCAGGCTATTTAACTTGTTAGGCAGCGGCTCCCGAGGTGATGGTTTTGGAGAGTAAAATGCTTGCCACTCAGGCTCAGAAAATAGGATATGCACATAATTAGTACTATTGGATAGGAAACACTCTGAGGTTTCCAAAAGTGTTCACATTTTGTCTGTGAGTGTAACAGAACTCATTTGGCAGGCAAAAACCAGAGAAAATTCCATCCGGAAATGTCATTCTGGTGGCTTATGGCTCACTTAGAGAGACTGCCTATTGAAAAGTCTTTATACCAGGACACTGAATGTAGTACCTATTGCTTCCACTGGATGTCAGCAGTTTATACGTAAAGTTTCATGGCAATCGGAACCAATGTGTTCAATAGGTAGGGGTTTTGGTGAGAGGAGCTCTTTTTCAGTTGCACGTTTTTGGGCGCACGTTTGGCTGAGCGGTCCACTTTATTTGACTTATATAACGTTTAGGTGACCATCCAAGTGAAATATAATCACTTTTATTCATAAAAGGATAGCTAAGAATGCATTTTAATTGGTTTTTGTTTTGTTGAGGAAAAGTTTATAGGTTTAGTTGAACGCGTTCTCTTCACGTTGGATTTTCTGAACACAAGGCGCCAACCAAACGTAGATTTATGGATATAATAAATTCATTTTTCGAACCAAATACCCATGGATTGTCTTCGTTGGACACTTAGGAAGCCCTCTGCAGAAGTTCTACAAAAGGTAAGGCACAGGTCGAACTAGGCTGTATCAGACTAACACTCGAATTGGAGTTGATATCAACACAATACATAAAAGACCATAAATACACAACTTGAAGCAGCCACATATTTAGCCATGGAGCATGTTCTGACTGGCCAATGAGGGGCCAAACCTCGACACACCCACAACTTGTTTATCCATCAAAACCCAGCCCTTTCGCTCCGAAAAACACTCTTTTCACTCCACCTTGATACAGCTACTGACCGGAAGTGACTTTTTCCCCAGTCTTTTTCTTAGCAGGGTAGGGGAATTTACGCAGCAGTTTAGGACAATTAATTAAGTTAAGGTTAGGGAAAGGTTTAGGGTTAGTGAGAGCACTCTCCTAACCTGCTACAAAAATTACTTCCGTTCATAGCTGTATTCAATTGGCCTGAAAATTGCATTTTTGTCCCCCCCAGTTTTATCATTGCATTGTGATACAAAAAATGCAGCATATGTGTGTGCTTTAGGACCATGCAGACGCCTCAGTGCTAATGTTTCATTCCTTGTCAACTAAAGTTCTGTCTGAAGATACTGAACTAGCTACTAGCTAACTGTAGCTAGCTCCCACAGCTAGTTCAGCTCTAGCTTCTGGCTACAGTATCTATCACATATTGTAGCAGTTTCTAATATCTGTTGTGTGTATGGAAATGTTTCGTAGCCTTTTTGTCCCGTTTCAACAGAAGTAAATTAACTTGGCAAGTTTTTGGCAGTTGATGTACCATTAGAGCTAACCAAAAGTTGGCTGGCATTAGCTAGCTAGCTCACTAACTTTAGGTATTATTTTTGCCTCAATCACACTAGACCTGAATCAAACAATGAAACCATTGGACCAATTATTGAAGACCGATATTCTGACGTTTTTTGACAGCCCAGTGTGAGTTTATATTAGAGTTAGTATAGCAATGTCATGTTATTGATCTGTCAGTTTCCCTAGCTAATTCCCTACTTTTCACACTTGACACGGTATAAACAGCGCTACAGCCTACACTATCTGTCACACCAGCCTTCGCTTTGGCTCCCCCTCCTGTCCAGCTCAGGTGTTCGGTGTTGCCGGCCTTCTAGTTGCTGCCGAACCTGCTGCTGGCAAAAGTCCTTCACTCATCAACCCCGGACTTGTCTCGTCATCATTACACACACCTGAATCCAATCCCCACTCTATCACTGTATATATACTCCCTCTGTCATTAGTCTTTGTTGGTCAAGGTAAATGTTGTTTGTTCTCCTGAGAGGAATCGCTCCTACTATTTCCTGAATACTTTATTATTTAGAACTTTGGGTTTTGTCCCGCTTGTATATATGGTGATTTAAAAAATTCAGTAGTTCTAAACCTGTGACTGCCTCCTGCCTACTCCTCTCTACACTTGTGACACTATCATGGTGCACAGTCAGTACACAACACACTATTTATGATGATAAATGGATACAGATATGTTTGAATGCTCAGTCATGTTCATATCATTTCTGAAATAAATGACTGCAGTTTGCCAGTGAAACTGAATATAATTCCTCTGCTTGCTGGAAATGTAAAACAAAAAAGGGGACATATTTGCATACGTTGTGATCTTGTGAAGGCTGGCAGAATTCTGGCAAAGATTATTATTTTATCTCAACATGTCACAGATTCTCCCTTCTCCCTGGTTTTGTTTTCTTGGAAATGTTGATCTTGGAGACTGTTATTAGAAGAAACTGTGTAACCTAGCATTTATTGTGACTAAGGAATGCATTGACATTAATTGGAAGGTTGGTTATCCAATGGATGGCAGAAATGTCTAGTTGCCTATCATGATATTTTATTTGTTACAAGATTAAGGGTATACTGTGCAACTTTCATACGGTCTGGGTGCCTTATATGGAATAGCCTACTGTATGACAAAAGGGGTCTGTATTGAAAACATGAGATTTATTTTGTCAAGCAGTCACAAATATATATATTTTGTCATGGCACATGAGACACCTGTGTGATTTGTGCCTGTCTCAGTGGACTAATCCATTGAGGAGGCTGCGGGGATGCCACTGTCTCTCTCCAGAATGCGCTCTCTCCCGCCATTTCGTGGGTATTCATTGTTTCATAACCTTATTGTGTGCATTGTTTGCTGTGCTTATCAATTACCCATAAAATTAATCACCAGTATTAGCCTACATTTACCGTTATTTACTATAATTTCTAATCTGCAATGTTTGTTTGGTTAAATTGTTTCTCTTAATGAACTCAGTATATTATTATTATAGTCATTTACTGTTCGTTCTCATTGTCGGAGTGGACATGTGTTTTGCAGAACTCACAACCTGCTACACTTGTGAGAAACAAGTTTGTTTATTTCATTTACGAGATTCGTAAATGTATTCTTTGTCTTTTGTTTGAAATGCTCCTGGCAGTGCAGAGTAAGGACGCACACCTGATTACGCATTCAAACTCAGCAACAAAAGAAACGTCCCTTTTTCAGGACCCTGAAAATCTAAATAACTTCACAGATTCTCATTGTGAAGGGTTTAAACACTGTTTCCCATTCTTGTTCAATGAACCATACACAATTAATGAACATGCACCTGTGAAACAGTCGTTAAGACACTAACAGCTTACAGACGGTAGGCAATTAAGGTCACAGTTATGAAAACTTAGGACACTAAGAGACCTTTCTACTGACTCTGAGAAACACCAAAAGAAAGATTCCCAGGGTCCATGCTCATCTGCGTGAACGTGCCTTAGGCACGCTGCAAGGAGGCATGAGGACTGCAGATGTGGCCAGGGCAATAAATTGCAATGTCCGTACTGTGAGACGCCTAAGACAGCGCTACAGGGAGACAGAACGTACAGTGAGGGAAAAAAAGTATTTGATCCCCTGCTGATTTTGAACATTTGCCCACTGACAAAGAAATTATCAGTCTATAATTTTAATTGTAGGTTTATTTGAACAGTGAGAGACAGAATAACAACAAAAAAATCCAGGAAAAAGCATGTGAAAAATGTTATTAATTGATTTGCATTTTAATGAGGGAAATAAGTATTTGACCCCCCTCTCAATCAGAAAGATTTCTGGCTCACAGTTGTCTTTTATACAGGTAATGAGTTGAGATTAGGAGCACACTCTTAAAGGGAGTGCTCCTAATCTCAGCTTGTTACCTGTATAAAAGACACCTGTCCACAGAAGCAATCAATCAATCAGATTCCAAACTCTCCACCATGGCCAAGACCAAAGAGCTCTCCAAGGATGTCAGGGACAAGATTGTAGACCTACACAAGGCTGGAATGGGCTACAAGACCATCGGCAAGCAGCTTGGTGAGAAGGTGACAACAGTTGGTGCAATTATTCGCAAATGGAAGAAACACAAAATAACTGTCAATCTCCCTCGGCCTGGGGCTCCATGCAAGATCTCACCTCGTGGAGTTGCAATGATCATGAGAATGGTGAGGAATCAGCCCAGAACTACACGGGAGGATCTTGTCAATGATCTCAAGGCAGCTGGGACCATAGTCACCAAGAAAACAATTGGTAACACACCATGCCGTGAAGGACTGAAATCCTGCAGTGCCCGCAAGGTCCCCCTGCTCAAGAAAGCACATATACATGCCCGTCTGAAGTTTGCCAATGAACAGGACAACTGGGTGAAAGTGTTGTGGTCAGATGAGACCAAAATGGAGCTCTTTGGCATCAACTCAACTCGCCGTGTTTGGAGGAGGAGGAATGCTGCCTATGACCCCAAGAAAACCATCCCCACCGTCAAACATGGAGGTGGAAACATTATGCTTTGGGGGTGTTTTTCTGCTAAAGGGACTGGACAACTTCACCGCATCAAAGGGACCATGGACGGGGCCATGTACTGTCAAATCTTGGGTGAGAACCTCAGCCAGGGCATTGAAAATGGGTCGTGGATGGGTATTCCAGCATGACAATGACCTAAAACACACGGCCAAGGTAACAAAGGAGTGGCTCAAGAAGAAGCACATTAAGGTCCTGGAGTGGCCTAGCCAGTCTCCAGACCTTAATCCCATAGAAAATCTGTGGAGGGAGCTGAAGGTTCGAGTTGCCAAACATCAGCCTCGAAACTTTAATGACTGCAAAGAGGATTGGGACAAAATCCCTCCTGAGATGTGCTAACCTGGTGGCCAACTGCAAGAAACATCTGACATCTGTGATTGCCAACAAGGGTTTTGCCTCCAAGTACTGAGTCATGTTTTGCAGAGGGGTCAAATACTTATTTCCCTCATTAAAATGCAATTCCATTTATAACATTTTTCACATGCGTTTTTCTGGATTTTTTTGTTGTTATTCTGTCTCTCACTGTTCAAATAAACCTACCATTAAAGTTATAGACTGATCATTTCTTTGTCAGTGGGCAAACGTACAAAATCAGCAGGGGATCAAATACTTTTTTCCCTCACTGTATGTCATTATTGATAACAATAATTGTTCCACCTCTCCCAAACTAACTTTACAAAATTCAAACTTGCACTGCTTTTCTTTCATTATTTGTTTTTTATGCATGAATATAATTGCTCACTGTAATGGGCAATGGGAAGAAATTTCATAAATTCATCAAGTGCAGCGTCTGGATGCTCCTCAATAATCACATCAGATCAACAAATATTTTTAACATCATCCACATAAGAGTCACAGCAAAATCTTTTGTATGATCCAATACACAATTTTAGGCCCAGCTATTGGAACTTTGTCTTTCCTGGATATAGCCACTATATTGTGATCACTGCAACCAATGGGTACGGATATAGCTTTAGAACAAAGTTCTACAGCATTAGTAAAAATGTGATTGATACATGTGGATGATCTAGTTCCTGTAGTGTTTGTTAATACCCTGGTAGGTTGATTAATATCCTGATCCAGATTACAGGCACTGGTTACATTAAGAAGCTTCCTCTTGAGCGACAGCTTGATGAAAACCAATCAATATTCAAGTCCCCAAGAAAGAAGACCTCTCTGTTTACCTCACATACACTACTACGCATTTCACATATATTATTTAGATACTGACTGCTAGCACTTGGTGGCCTTTAGCAACACCCCAAAAGAAAAGGCTTTAGATGTGCCAAGTAAACCTGCAAGCACAACACTTCAATAACACTTGACATAAGATCTTCTCTAAGCATTACAAGGATATGGTTATGAATATATACAGCAACTCCTTCCCCATAAGCATTTTGTCTCTTCTAAAAATGTTATATCCTTGAATTGCTACTGATGTATCATCAAATGAATTATCTAAGTGAGTCTCAGAAATGGCTAAGATATGAATGTTATCTGATGTTAGCAAGTTATTGATTTCATGAATCTTATTTCTAAGGCTACATATATTAATATGGGCTATTTTCTGCCCTTTCCTGGGTAGCTTATCAGAGATAGAAATAATATTGAAAAGAACAGACAAAGCAAGAGAAAAAATATATACAATCAGCAGTCCATTAATCAATTGATGTGTGTGTGTGCTGCCTAGCTACCTTGTCCTTGAAGCTCAGGAACTTGACCACTATCGGCCTGGGCCTATCACCTGGGCCGATGGTGGGTTTTCCAGTCCCGTGGGCACGCTCCACCTCAATCTTCCTGTGGTCCATCTTCAATTTCTCAAAGGTCATTTCCCTCACTTTATCCTCAGACTCAATCCAGGTTTCATGTGAAGATTCTACAATTCCATCCACAAACATGTTGTTTCGCCTTGATTGTCCCTCGAGATTTGATTTATCTGTCATTGTTATGATGGATTCACACACAGCACTGATGTCCTCTCTCAATTACTTACAGATTGCTGTCATCTTGCCGTTCTCCTGTTTCAACTCGTTGAGCTGACCTTGGGAAAACTGCAAACTGTCCTGGACCTCTCTGGTCAGGTCGTCCATTCTTTTCTTAGTAGAATCCACAAGTATTTCGACAAAACACTTGAAGCTATTTTCTTGTTGTTGTAACAACTGCTTATAGGTCTCTTTTTGTTCGTTTAAAAGATCCTTCACGTGTGAGAGAGAGACACCACTGGCACTATCCTCAACGGTACTCCCGCCGGCTTTGGTCTTTGTCATGGTAGCTAGCAACATGTTAGGCTGTTACTCCTCGCAGTTCGACACAGGGCAGGTCACGGGGAAAATTGAAAACAACAAACAGCAGGGATCTAGACAGCCACAAACCCGGAAGTGTCTAGTTTGAGAAACAGACGCCTCACAAGTCCTCAACTGGCAGCATCATTAAATAGTACTCGCAATTTTAGCCAGATAGCTAGCCACCAGAATGACGTTTGCTCTCGATGCGATGCGGGGATGTAATTGGTGTGAAGACAAATCCAAACTGGCTTCCCTTGACACTTTTTTGGGGAGCTCCTGGACCATTCACAGTTGAGCTCATTTAGTTTAGTTCAACGCTGGCTATTATTTTACAAAAAAAATGTATTAAGGGAGGCCAAATGCTAGCTGGCCCCCCAGTGCTACAGGCGGCAACAATGTCATACACTTGATTTCTTAAATGGCAGGCTATAGCCTAGAAATAATAATATAGCCTAAATAATACATTTGCGTTCCTTCTTGGCTACCTGGCTTGCTCCTGACTGATTTAGAGGTAGTATTTTGTTTAATAGCTTGTTGAAATGTCTAACGCCAATTGATAGTGACAGAATCACACATTAGGCTACTTCCCAAGCAAAGTAAATGTTTTGTATCCTATAGAAGGTTATAGCCTATGAAGAGACAAACAAAAGATATCCCATATGCATTAGTCTGGTCTTTCCCCTGTGTTTTACAGCTTGTGTCTAGCATAAAGCATTGTGGGCTAAAGTATGTTTAAAAAAATTGCTTTATATAATCAGGTCCATACAGTGCATTCGGAAAGTATTCAAACCCATTGACTTTTTCCAAATTTTGTCACATTACAGCCTTATACTAAAAAGTATAAATAAATAAAAAATCCTGATCAAAAAACAGAAATACCTTATTTACATACATGTAAGTATTCACATTCTTTGCTATGAGACTCGAAATTGAGCTCAGGTGCATCCTGTTCCATTGATCATCCTTGAGATGTTTCTACAACTTGATTGGAGTCAAAATGTAGTAAATTCAATTGATTGGACATGATTTGGAAAGGCACCACCTGTCTATATAAGGCCCCTCAGTTGACAGTGCATGTCAGAGCAAAAACCAAGCCATGAGGTCAAAGAAAGCTCAGAGACAGGATTGTGTCAAGACACAGATCTTGGGAAGGGTACCAAAAAATGGCTGCAGCATTAAAGGTCCCCAAGAACACAGTGGCCTCCATCATTCTTAAATGGAAGAAGTTTGGAACCACTAAGATTCTTCCTAGACCTGGCCGCCCGGCCAAACTGAGCAATCGGGGGTAAAGAGCCTTGGTCAGGAAAGAGACCAAGTGGTTCTTAGTGGTTCCAAACTCCAAGTGGGCTGTCACGTGCCCTTTACTGAGGAGTGGCTTCCGTCTGGCCACTCAAACATAAAGGCCTGATTGGTGGAGTGCTACAGAGATGGTTGTCCTTCTGAAAGGTTCTCCCATCTCCACAGAGGAACTCTGGAGCTCTTTCAGAATGACCATCGGGTTGATGGTTGGAGTTTGCCAAAAGGCACCTAAAGACTCTCAGACCATGAGAAACAAGATTCCTTGGTCTGCTGAAACCAAGATGGAACTCTTTGGCCTGAATGCCAAGCGTCACGTCTGGAGGAAACCTGGCACCATCCCTACGGTGAAGCATGGTGGTGGCAGCATCATGTTGTGGGGAATTTTTCAGCGGCAGGGACTGGGAGACTAGTCAGGATCGAGGGAAAGATAAACGGAGCAAAGTACAGAGAGATCCTTGGTGAAATCCTGCTCCAGAGCGCTCAGGACCCCAGAACCACCAACAGGACATCGACCCTAAGCACACTGCCAAGACAACGCAGGAGTGCCTTCAGAACAAGTCTCTGAATGTCCTTGAGTGGCACAGTCAGAGCCCAGACTTAATTTTTAATTTTTTATTATTGAATATTTAAAACATACAATATACTTGCAGTGAAACTGCTCAACAACTACATCACATTAGTCATCTAACAGACTCTGTGCTGGCCACCCTCTTCGGATTTCCACGCATATATCTTTCAACTATGCTGTGATGTTAACATACTATTTCAATCTATCTATTTAAATAGAATACACAGATTGCGATTTGAAGATTAATAATTTTACTAAGAGTATTAGTATATTAATAATTGACTGACCCGGTGTCTCCAGATCTCCCAACAGTACTATTTCTAGGATACATTTTAGATCAATGATCAATGCATTTTCAGCCATTCCTGAACCTGAGACCAGAAACAGGGCAATACCAAAATAAATGGACTATTAAATCTGTATTCTCACAACAAAATCAGCAGAGCTTCGATGATTGTATGCCCCAAATATTTAACATTTTGTTGGTGGAAATATATATAATAATTTTAGCTGAAAAGCATGACGTTTTGAATGTTGAGTCGTTTTATATATCAACTCATACACCCTTTACCACGGAATCGGTACATCAAACATTTCTTACCAACGATTTTGCAATCTGTATGCACAGCTGTCAACATCCTGGTCCTCAAATGAAACTGGTATACTTTCCTATTCATGCTATTTTTATTCCTCCGCCAATTTTGATCCCTTATATTGGGCAGACAGACCAGTTCCCTACCTCCTCTCGCTGCCACTTGCCTCCTCCATTTTTATGGTAATGTTGTAATCAATTGGTTGTAATCTTGGATTGAGCAGACCTTCCGGTACAATTCCGATAACTCCATGAAGGACATAACTCTACCATTCCAATTTACAATATCATTTAAAAACAAAATACCCTTTCCCATAAATACAGGTATTTTATTAACCAGCACATTTGAGTTCAGCCATAATATTTTTGTAATACTGTATTTGTTCTAACTTTTCAGGGGTATGAAATTGAAATTGAAGCCAACTCTGCAATGTTTAAAAAAGAGAGATACTTTGAAAAAAGTATAATTTTCAATTAATCGAAAATGAGACATGGCAATCTGCACAAAAGGCAAAAAGTACATTTTTAAACAATAGATGAGCTTTTCTTAGTCATCTACTTGAGAACCATTTAGGGTTCAAGTTAAACTTTTGAATAAGTGAAGCTTTTAGAGAGAGGTTTAGTGCTTTTATATTTAATAATCTCAACCCACCCAATTCATATTCATTATATAGATGGGCACACTTTATCTTGTCTGGTTTAGTCTCCCAGATAATGCAAAATATTTTTTGTTTATATGATTTGAAAAACAAATCATCAGGAGTAGGCAGCAGCATAAGTAAGTCAGTAAACTGAGATATGACTAAGGAGTTAATCAGGGCAATTTTTCCATAAATAGACAGGTATTTACCACTCCATGGTTACAGGATCATGTCTATTTTTCAAGTTTTCTATTGAAATTCATTGTGGAGAGCTCATTTATATATTTTGTGACATGAATAACAAGTATGTCTTCTTCACCGTCAGCCTGATAAACTGCAGGGTAATGTAAAAGTGGTATTTTTTAAAGATCCAATACGTAATATTGTACACTAATCATAATTAGGTTTTAGTCCAGAGAGTACAGAAAAGTTATCTAGATCTTCAATGAGACATAGCAGGGATTTAGCTTGCGGACTTAATATTAAACTAGAGTCATCGGCATACATGGACACCTTTGTTTTTAAGCCTTGGATTTCTAATCCTCTAATGATGTTATTTGATCTGATTTTAATAGCTAGCATTTCGATGGCCATAACGAATAGATATGGTGACAGCGGACAGAGCCCGAACTTGAACCAGATAGAACATCTCTGGAGAGACCTGAAAATAGCTGTGCAGCCACACTCCCCATCCAACCTGACAGAGCTTGAGAGGATCTGCAGAGAAGAATGGGAGAAACTCCACAAAGCAGGTGTGCCAAGCTTGTAGTGTCATACCCAAGAAGACTCAAGGCTGTAATCGCTGCCAAAGGTGCTTCAACAAAGTTCTGAGTAAAGGGTCTGAATACTTATGTAAATGTTATATTTCAATGTTTTATGTTTAATACATTTGCAAAAAAAAAAAAAAAATGTGTTTGCTTTGTCATTATGGGGTATCGTGTAGATTGATGAGGGGGGAGGGTGGGGTGGGGGGGTGTAATCCATTTTAGAATAAGGCTGTAAGGTAACAAAATGTATATATCTATATATATATTTTTATCTTAAGCTGACAAGGGGTAGGCCTATGCTTTTAGCCATTTTATTTTTAACAAAAGCCACAATACCCTCCGATACCCCCTTAATCAAGCCCAGGTTTAAACTTACACACCAAGCTCTTCACTGACAAAGATATTTAAGGTGGGCCCAAATCCACTCTCTTTTCCAGGGATAAATAACTGTGAGAAATTATAATACATAATTTATATGAAAAGCATGATGTAAAATTGAACTTTTAAATTGTGTGCATTGTCTAAATCTGTCTCTCCGACATTTGTAACATTATTTTAATATTCAAATTTGATCTCCAGCTGTCCTATTTCAGAAGTCGGGCCAAGACAGAGAGGCAGGCAGCGTTTCTCAGCCAGTCGTAATCATGATTCAGCTAGCATAATTTTTATGGATATACACAAATAAATGTCAATTGAAAAAAGGTTAAACTAAATGAAGTGCAGCTAGCATCCTTCCTAACTCAGTTGCCAGAGAGGAAGGAAACCTTTTAGGGATTTCACCAATGGTGTCTTTAAAACAGTTTCAGAGTTTAATGGCTGTGATAGGAGAAAACTGAGAATGGATCAACAACATTGTAATTACTCCACAATACTAACTTAATTGACAGAGAGAAAAGAAGGAAGCCTGTACAAAATAAATATATTACAAAACATTAATTCTGTTTGCAACAAGGCACTACAGTAATACTACAAAAAAACGCAATTAACTTTTTGTCCTGAATATAAAGTGTTATGTTTGGGGCAAATCCAATAAGTACCAGTTTTCAAATGTTCAAGCATAGTGGTGGCTGCATCATGTTATGGGTATGCTTGTAATCGTTAAGGACTGGAGAGCTTTTCAGGATAAAAAATAAAAGTAATGGCGCTAAGCACAGGAAAAATCCTAAAGGAAAACCTGGTAGTCTGCTTACCACCAGACAATGGGAGATGAATTCACCTTTCAGCAGGGCAATAACTCAAAACACAAGGCCAAATCTACACTGGAGTTGCTTACAGAGAATACAGTGAATGTTCCTGAGTGCCTCTTAGAGACTTACCCAGAAAGATTCATAGCTGCAATCGCTGCCAAAGGGGCTTCTACAAAGTATTGACTCAGGGGTGTGAATACTTATGTAAATAAGATATTTCAGAATTTCATTTTCAATAAATTCACTTTGTCATGTATACTGTACGTGATTGAATAGTATGCATAATGAACCTGTCACCACTACAGCAGCGAATAAATTGTTGCCACGTCAACAACTGCATCTATCCCAATTATACAAACATCCAAAGCATTGGATAATGAATAAACAAACCAAAACACTTCCATGTATGATGACGTGATTATCAGTCTCCCTCCGCCATTCAGAACTACAGGTCATCCTTGATAAACATCTAAAACATCTGATAATTAATAAATGAACCAGAAAACATATATTAATGGTGATTATCAGTCTCCCTACGTTATTCATAAGTGTGTCTTGCCCACATGCTTTCCATGATAGTCTAATTAATAAAAACATTACTGGATTTAATTGGCATCTCCTCTCTATCTGCTCCATGGTCTCTCAGAGGGATAGAGTAACCAGCATTCAGTAAGCCTCGTCTGAGCTAGAACAGCCTATAGGATAGGAGCTTGATTTACAAAATGTTGATTGCTGAGGAATGTGATTGTTTTTCTTGATTACATTGTATTTTATTTTAAATTGTATACTGCGTGCAAAGAAGAGATGCATCAGGTTCCATATTTTGTCTTTTGTATGACTCAACCGGTGATCAAACCCCCAACCTGTCTATTACTGTTTTGGTTAGTCATTTTTGTCTTATTTCACTGTAGAGCCTCCAGCCCTGCTCAATATGCTTTAGCTAGCCCTGTTGTTCCACCCCCCACACATGCGGTGACCGCACCTGGCTTAAATGTTGCTTCTAGAGACAAAACCTCTCTCATCGTCACTCAATGCCAAGGCTTACCTCTAATGTACTCACATCCACCATACCCTTGTCTGTACATTATGCCTTGAATCTATACTATCGGGCCCAGAAACCTGCCCCCTTTACTCTCTGTTCCGAACGCACTAGACAACCAGTTATTTTAGCCTTTAGCTGTACTCTTATCCTACTCCTCCTCTGTTCCTCTGGTGATGTAGAGGTTAACCCAGGCCCTGCAGCCCCCAGCATCAATCCCATTCCCCAGGTGCTCTCATTCGTTGACTTCTGTAACCGAAAAAGCATTGGTTTCATGCATGTTAACATTAGAAGCCTCCTCCCTAAATTTGTTTTATTCACTGCTTTAGCTTCTCCTTCACCCAAATCCAAACAGCTGATGTTCTGAAAGTGCTGAAAAATCTGGATCCCTACAAATCATCTGGGCTAGACAATCTGGACACTCTCTTTCTAAAAATATCTGCCGAAATTGTTGCAACCCCTATTACTAGCCTATTCAACGTCTCTTTCGTATCGTCTGAGATCCCCAAAGATTGGAAAGCTGCCGCGGTCATCCCCCTCTTGAAAGGGGGAGACACCTTAGACCCCAACTGTTATAGACCTATATCCATCCTGCCCTGCCTTTCTAAAATCTTCGAAAGCCAAGTTAATAAACAGATCACCAACCATTTCAAATCCCACCGTACCTTCTCCACTATGCAATCTGGTTTCCGAGCTGGTCATGGGTGCACCTCAGCCACGCTCAAGGTTCTAAACGATATCATAACCGCCATCGATAAAAGACAGTACTGGGCAGCCGTCTTCATTGATCTGGCCAAGGCTTTCGACTCTGTCAATCACCGCATTCTTATCGGCAGACTCAATAGCCTTGGCTTCTCAAATGACTGCCTCGCCTGGTTCACCAACTACTTTTCAGATAGAGTTCAGTGTGTCAAATCGGAGGGCCTGTTGTCAGGACCTCTGGCAGTCTCTATGTGGGTGCCACAGGGCTCAATTCTAGGGCCGACTCTTTTCTCTGTATATATCAATGATATATCAATGATGTTTTTTGCACTTTGTTCAATTTTTCAAACAATTGTTTACAGACAGATTATTACTGTGCCTTTGACCTGGTTGACGGTGACCATGGTTGATGAGAAATATTACATGTCCCACTGGTTCAGGTGCTGGACAAAAAAGGTGCATGGATTAATAAAACAATTTCGGCAATTATAATATATTCCAAACTGGAATTTGAAGTAATATTATTAATCAAACAACGTTTGCTGGTTACATTTTTTTACTGGAGGTATGTGTTTTGCTAAGCAAACAGGATTGATAATAGTCTATAGATAATACTGTTTTGCATTAATCTGGCTCCAGTGTCCTTGAATCAACAATTCAAAGATTCAGCTATTCATGTTTCAGCCTTGTTTATTATTCCAGGATAATTTAATTCACTTTGTGGTGTGGGCTTATCTACCTTGAGCCCCTTGTGGGAATAAAATGTGTTTGCAAGTTAGACCATGAACAATTTAACACACTATTGAACAAATATATATTGTAGGGTTTGCTGAATC
Source organism: Brachymystax lenok tsinlingensis (assembly GCA_030435695.1). Lineage (NCBI taxonomy): Eukaryota > Metazoa > Chordata > Actinopteri > Salmoniformes > Salmonidae > Brachymystax > Brachymystax lenok. The sequence goes on along the minus strand of CM059819.1, from coordinate 56,286,116 downwards.
CAGAGTGTCAGAAAGCATAAGGTTACTTGTGTAACCCTGGTTCTCTGACAATGAGTGAGATATCTCATTATCGAAGAACCAATCACACAAGTCTGTCAGAGACAAACAGGTCGAGTGGCAAATGAGGTGAGTCCCTCCCCTCATCATAAGGAGCCACTCGCCAGCCCTCTTGTCATTCTCGAGCATTCCGACTTCCTCACACTCTTGCAAGTAGCAGAATGTGGTGAGACACTGTATCTCACTCATATCAGAGAACCGGGGTTACGCAAGTACCCTTAAATTGTCTTTAAATTATTTGTTTTGATATCTCAGAACAATGAGAGTCCAATTCAAGACCATGATTATAATTGTGTCAGATCGCCACCATAATAAGAACTGAAAATGTATAGTGTTTCTGTGTTAAAGAACATATTAATTCTTTAGCTATTGAGGGTGAAAAGAATGCATGCTGAGGGAAAAAAAATATATACATACATATATATATATACATATATTTTTTTCACCATTATCACCAGGTAGAGTTCTCATTTACAACTGCGACCTGGCCAAGATAAAGCAAAGCAGTGCGATAAAAACAACAACACAGAGTTACACATGGGATAAACAAACGTACAATAAATAACACAATAGAAAAATCTATATACAGTGTGTGCAAATGTAGTAAGATTAGGGAGGTAAGGCAATAAATAGGCCATAGTGGCGAAATAATTACAATTTAGCATTAACACTGGAGTGATAGATGTGCAGATGATGATGTGCAAGTAGAGATACTGGGGTGCAAAAGAGCAAAAGGTAGTTAGTTGGGTGGGCTATTTACAGATGGGCAGGGCTAGGTAGTTGGGTGGGCTATTTACAGATGGGCTGTGCACAGGTGCAGTGATCGGTAAGCTGCTCTGACAGCTGATGCTTAAAGTTAGTGAGGGAGATACAGTGGGGCAAAAAAAGTATTTAGTCAGCCACCAATTGTGCAAGTTCTCCAACTTAAAAAGATGAGAGAGGCCTGTAATTTTCATCATAGGTACACTTCAACTATGACAGACGAAATGAGAAAAAGAAATCCAGAAAATCACATTGTAGGATTTTTAATTTATTTATTTGCAAATTAGTATTTGGTCAATAACAAAAGTTTATCTCAATACTTTGTTATATACCCTTTGTTGGCAATGACAGAGGTCAAAAGTTTTCTGTAAGTCTTCACAAGGTTTTCACACACTGTTGCTGGTATTTTGGCCCATTCCTCCATGCAGATCTCCTCTAGAGCAGTGATGTTTTTGGGCTGTCGCTGGGCAACACGGACTTTCAACTCCCTCCAAAGATTTTCTATGGGGTTGAGATCTAGGGACTGGCTAGGCCACTCCAGGACCTTGAAATGCTTCTACGGCCACTCCTTCGCTGTTCGGGCGGTGTGTTTGGGATCATTGTCATGCTGAAAGACCCAGCCACGTTTCATCTTCAATGCCCTTGCTGATGGAAGGAGGTTTTCACTCAAAATATCACGATACATGGCCCCATTCATTCTTTCCTTTACACGGATCAGTCGTCCTGGTCCCTTTGCAGAAAAACAGCCCCAAAGCATGATGTTTCCACCCCCATGCTTCACAGTAGGTATGGTGTTCTTTGGATGCAACTCAGCATTCTTTGTCCTCCAAACACGACGAGTTGAGTTTTTACCAAAAAGTTCTATTTTGGTTTCATCTGACCATATGACATTCTCCCAATCCTCATCTGGATCATCCAAATGCTCTCTAGCAAACTTCAGACGGGCCTGAACATGTACTGGCTTAAGCAGGGGGACACGTCTGGCACTGCAGGATTTGAGTCCCTGGCGGCGTAGTGTGTTACTGATGGTTGGCTTTGTTACTTTGGTCCCAGCTCTCTGCAGGTCATTCACTAGGTCCCCCCGTGTGGTTCTGGGATTTTTGCTCACCGTTCTTGTGATCATTTTGACCCCACGGGGTGAGATCTTGCGTGGAGCCCCAGATCGAGGAAGATTATCAGTGGTCTTGTATGTCTTCCATTTCCTAATAATTGCTCCCACAGTTGATTTCTTCAAACCAAGCTGCTTACCTATTGCAGATTCAGTCTTCCCAACCTGGTGCAGGTCTACAATTTTGTTTCTGGTGTCCTTTGACAGCTCTTTGGTCTTGGCCATAGTGGAGTTTGGAGTGTGACTGTTTGAGGTTGTGGACAGGTGTCTTTTATACTGATAACAAGTTTAAACAGGTGCCATTAATACAGGTAACGAGTGGAGGACAGAGGAGCCTCTTAAAGAAGAAGTTACAGGTCTGTGAGAGCCAGAAATCTTGCTTGTTTGTATGTGACCAAATACTTATTTTCCACCATAATTTGCAAATAAATTCATAAAAAATCCTACAATGTGATTTTCTGGAATTTTTTTCCTCATTTTGTCTGTCATAGTTGAAGTGTACCTATGATGAAAATTACAGGCCTCTCTCATCTTTTTAAGTGAGAGAACTTGCACAATTGGTGGTTGACTAAATACTTTTTTGCCCCACTGTATGTCTCCAGCTTCAGTGATTTTTGCAATTTGTTCCAGTCATTGGCAGCAGAGAACTAGAAGGAAAGGCGGCCAAAGGAGGAGTTGGTTTTGGGGATGACCAGTGAAATATACCTGCTGGAGCACCTGCTACGAGGGGGGGGTTTGCTATGGTGACCAGTGAGCTGAGATAAGGTGGGGCTTTACCTAGAAAAGACTTAAAGATGACCTGGAGCCAGTGGGTTTGGCGACAAATATGTAGCGAGGGCCAGCCAACGAGAGCATACAGGTTGCAGTGGTGGGTAGTATATGGGGCTTTGGTGACCAACCGGATGGCACTGTGATAGACTACATGTAATTTGCTGAATAGAATGTTGGAGGCTATTTTGTAAATTACATCGCCGAAGTCAAGAATCAGTAGGATAGTCAGTTTTACGAGGGTATGTTTAGCAGCATGAGTGAAGGAGGCTTTGTTTGCGAAATAGGAAGCCGATTCTAGATTTAATTTTGTATTGGTGACGCTTAATGTGAGTCTGGAAGAAGAGTTTAGTCTAACCAGATACCTAGGTATTTGTAGTTGTCCACATATTCTAAGTCAGAACCGTCCAGAGTAGTGATGCTAGTCGGGCGGGCGGGTGCGGGCAGCGATCGTTTGAAGAGCATGCATTTAGTTTTACTAGCATTTAAGAGCAGATGGAGGCCACATAAGGAGTGTTGTATGGCACATATATCACTAACCTCTATCACTAACCAAGTCTCTAAATAAAATTTTAAAAATACAAAATATGTTACAATTTCCCCTGGTCTACACTTACGGAGCTCGCAAAGCTCAAACAATTCCCCTCAGTCTCCCCTACTAGCAGGCCAAGGAAATTCTGACAAGCGCAACAATGTTTGTGGATATTTTTTTAATACATTTAAATACAGTTATGTTACGAGTAAAGTAGGAAACCCAGGTTTCAATAGGCAATAAGATATATGTGTCATGAAAGGAGTGTGGATATTTGGTTGATCATTTTTATTTTTACCTTTCTACTCCTCTGGTCTCAGCTGGTCTCGTAAAGACTGAGTAAAAAGGTATCTGAGACCAAGACACTCAAATTGAGTGTCTTGATTCAATATGTGGTCTCGAGACCGGACTCCTGGTCTCATGTACTACAAAACTAGTAAGCACAGTGCTAGCTGGAGAAGCTAATCCTTTAATATACATGTAGCTAGACATTTCCAAAAGGTAGAAATGGATAAAAGGAGATGGTGACGACCATGACGCCGCTGCACAGATATCATCTACTCCTGTTCCTCTGAAAAGGGCAGTAGACGCCACTATTCCAAGAGTGGAGTGGGCTCTTACACCCTGAGGCAGTGGCCGTCCTGCTGCCTCATAACCCATCTCAATGCCTTCACAAAGCCAGTGAGACAGCCGCTGTTTAGAAAGTGGTCTACCAAGTGTACTCACACCGTGACACACAAACAGCTGAGGCGATGACCTAATCGCCACTGTGCGCTCCATGTAGCACGCAAAGGCATGCACTGGGCACAAGCGATGAAGCCTCTCCTCTCTCCGCACCGCACGAGGAGGGGGGAGAAGGCCCACAACTCAACGGTCTGTGACCTTTTTGAGCTCTTAATAACCTTTGGCATAAATGCTGGGTTAGGACGTAACACCGCCCTGCTCAGATCGCCATTAATGGCCAGGCAGTCGGGTCTCGTCGAAAGAGTGCACAAATCACTGACACGCTTAGCCGTAGTCAAAGCGAGCAACAGTGCCGTCTTCAGAGATAACATCTTGAGGGGGATTTGATTCAACGGTTTAACAGCGTCTCGCAAAGCGCCTCGAGTACCAAGGCCAAATCCCACTGAGGAAGCGTGGCTCTAGGCATCGGCCTAAGCCGCCGTGTTCCTAATAGGAACCGTTTCACTAGAGGGTGGCTGAAGACAGTGTCTCTGCCAAGCCCCTCATGACAAGCTGAAATCACTGCTGCAAACACCTTAATGGTGGCGGGTGAGTGCTGCTTGTCAAACATGAACTGCAGGAAAGAGTGCCCGCTCCAGACCTGACAGCACACAGGGTCCACATTTTCTGTGGCGCACCATTGTGAAAACATGTTCTATTTGCTGGCATAAGTCCTGGATGTGGAACTGGCACGTGAGCCCTGTATGGTTCTGATTACTGAATCAGAAAACCCACGGCGCTCTATCCTGTCCCTCTCAGGAGCCAGACCATCAGTGGTTGGCCGATTATGGGCAATTGCCCTAACATGCCTCCCGCCTGAGACATCGCGTCCCATCGATGTGGAATAGGCCAAGGTGGCAAAACCAGCATCTGAATCATCTCTGCGAACCAAGGAGCCCCTGGGCGATCGGGGGCTATCAATATGATTGACAGCCCGCCTGTTCTCACTTGGGCTAACAGTGGGAGAATGCAGGACAGCGGTGGAAATGCATACAGGAGAACATTCGGCCACGGCTGGTGCGCAAAAGCGTCAGTCCCTAGTGGCGGTTCGTCCTGGGCTCGAAGAGAGAACCAGAGGGGGCAATGCGCATTCACGTCCACCGCGGCTCTCCTGAACCGTTCCCATATTTGGAGAACAATGTTGGGGTTTAGATGGCACTCGTCGTCTCGGGAACCCCCTCGAGACATGAGGTCTGCTCCGACCTTATGATAGCCTGGAATGTGTGCTGCTCTCCACGAACGAAGGTGCTCATGAGCCGACAGCCACAATTCCTCTGCCAGCTGGTGGAGTGCGGGAGACCTGACTCCTCCTTGGCGATTTATATAGGCAACTGTAGTTCGGTTGTCCGAAACAGCACGTTGCGACTCCGCAGGGTAGGTGCAAAGGTGCGAAGTGGGTCAGAACCAGTAGAACTGTCTCCAACTCTAGGAGGTTGATGTGACGTCCGAGGGAGGCCACACACCTCTGATCTCCGGAGTCTGACATGTCCCTCCCCATCTAGTCAGACAACCGTCTATAAATACTGGAGTCTATAAGCGCTAACTCCCAACGGAACCATTGAGTGGGCAGACGACATGAGAGCCAAGAGTGTCATGACCGAATGCGCCGTCACCGTATGATTCGGTTGAAACCCTCGTAGGACTAGCAACAGTGCAGCCCGCCGAGGATCCGAAATTCGAGACTTCATAGTCACAGTGTCTAGCTGCAATCCCAGGTAGACATTCCGATGACCGGGCCAAGGTGTGCTCTTGTCGTGTGTGCGTTCGCCAGCTCTGCTGACGGGGCAAGAACCAGTAGGTTGTCTAGGTAGGCCAAGACCCTTATCCCCTGACGACGCAATGGTTCGATTGCCGCCTCCACTAATTTGGAAAAGGTGCAAGGTGCCAGGGTGAAACCAAATGGCATTCTCGCATACTCGTACGCCACCCCTTGGAAGGCGAAACACTAAAACTACGCATTATTTAGGTCTATGCTTATATAAAAGTCTTTGTTGTGGACACATTCCAGCAGATGCTTTGTCGTAAGCATTTCGAAAGGGCTGTTTGGTTACACTTTTGTTGAAAATGCGTTGATCCAGTATTGGCATCCTTCCCCCCGTCTTTTTTGGCACTAGGAAGTAGGGTGAATATAGCCCGTTGTTCCGTTGCTCTCGGGGAACTACTGTGACTGCCTCCTTCACCAAAAGTTCTGTAATCTCTGCAGTGAGAGCGGCGACTTTCTCTGTCGTTTTCATCACCAAAAACTGGGGAGGAGTCCGATGGAATTGGATGGCATAACCCTTCTCCAATGTCTGACTTAGCAAGGAGGAGAGGGTGCAACTTCGCTGCCACTCCCAATAATGCTCTGAAAGCGGGTTGCGGAGTTGTGATGCATTCAGTATGAAGGACCTGTATTCCTCTATGGCCCTTGTCAAGTGGTGGCACAGCCCAAGGAGGGCCTCCCATGAAAGGGAGAGGATGTAATAGCGCGTTCTGTGAGAAATGGAGACGACGACACATTGGTTAAACTTGTAACCTTGTGGTTCCAGCCCTACGTGAACTCAGCACGGGTCTGAACTGACTGAGGTGCTTGCCTGAGTCAGTGCGCCGTCTCCCAACAGAGATTGCGTCATCAGCCCAACATGGGGTTGTGCACGCAGGCTACTATTAGCCACATTACTCCTAGGAGTTTCTTGTGTGGGTTTTTATGAGGTATAGAATGGCGGCTCATCAAAGGCGTCCGCATTGCTGCCCTCTTATCATTCCCACTCACACCGTCCTCATGTGTGCGCTTAGCTACACTCAGAGTGGTGAGAGGAAGAGAGAGAGAAAGAGAGAGGGAACCTGAACGGTTTTTGTGACAGTCAATTGGAACACAGTCTTTATTATACAAACAACACGTTGGCTCCTCCATCCCTATACAGGGGTGGGGGAATAGTGGGCACAATCGAACAGGGCGATGTGCTCCTCTCCTCCTAATTTAGGGCTCATGGGAGTCACCTTTTAGCTAGCTACCTACAAATGCATTTTGAGTTTGTACATCAAGATAGCTCGCTAACATGAAGTTAGGTAGATGGTGATATTTCATTCACTTAGCTAGCTATCTATACAGTATGTGAAGTTGGCTAGATAGCTAGCTAGCCAACTAGCTAGCTAATTTAGCAGCTTATTTGAGTTAGTCTGCACCGTTGATAATTACCTTTTTTTTTTTACATTTTTGAAATTGATTTACTTACTTGAATGGGTTCTCCCAGACATGTGGACAATTGGAAACAGGGCAGTAAAGTTGTTTTTGTCACCAGATCGTTGTAGGGGATATTACTATGTAACCAGACCTCCATACAAACTTGCTATGCTGAATTCTAGACGCACGATCGAACATGCTGCCATATGCTGCCAGCACGCCCACAAGCGAGTCACAATGGGTAGCCTAAGCGGCACGCAGCAATTCACCGCTATCTAGTGTACATTCACCATAACCAGCTCTGCTAGGGCGTGTAAAATGGTCAGAGTGGGGTGTTCTCTCATTATGAGTCCAGAAGTAGCTAGCCAATGTTTACCAGTTAGCTTGGGTGCTTGACTGTAGTTGTGAGGTCAGAGCTTTTGGAACAACCCTACTTATTGGTCAGAGCGTCCAGTGTGCGCTCTGAACGCGAAACCATAGAGCGATAGGGCGAGTAACGTTCAGTGAGCTTTTCTCTCTCTCTTAGATGTCTGGAAGTAGCTGGCAAGTTAGTACAGAATGGTTGGATCAACTCTTAAAAAGATGTGTGGGGCTAAGGCTTAAGAGGGTGTGAACAATGTTGAATGGGTGTAGACAAAGAAGGGCTCTGCAATAGTAGCCCAATAGTAGTACCAAAACATTGAAAGACGGTTTTCTCAAAAGTGAGTTTAGAAGTTAATCAACTTTCAAAGCAGAATTACTTTCCCATTGTTTCCTCAAATGCAGTGTATGATACCATTTTGTAGCTCTGTGTCTCTACTTTTATCCAATGTAAAAAACAGAACTTAAAATGTTGCTACATAAGACAGAATCAGGTGGTGTCACAGTTTCATAATTAATCATACACTTTGCAACATTTAGATGTAAATCGGATATATACATTGTGAAAGCTCTTATTGTTACAATGTTTCCGTTATAACGTCTTTCTGATCATTTTAATGACATCACAAAATAGACATTAATTTTCCATATCCCATCCCTCGTCATCCCCAGCGTTTGGATGTTGAAGTATATTGTCCCAATGTCTGTTGTTGGATGTTTTTGGCAAGAGTCTCTCTTTGTAGCTCCCTCCAGTAACCACGATCACAACCGTTCCTTGATTTTAACTGGCGGCTTTATTCTGTAGTTTTAGTCAGAATTATCACCTTCCGTGAGAACTATAAAGTAAACTTTCTTATCTTACGAGTGACTTATTAGCTTGGTATAACTCTGAAGTGCTTACATACATAAACAGTTTAGCCAGAGTTATAACAGCATCAGATTAAACACATGAATAAAGGAAAAATACCTAATTGGCTGCTTATTACAGAAGGGAGGAAATCAAAAACTTCACATGTATTATTCCGGCATGAATTCAAGCTTCATCCTTAATTATTATAACGTTACCATCCTAACATACACACTTCAACCTTTACGAACTACACCCGAAGACATGAAAATTTAGCTAACACAGCGTGGGATTGCCTTCACTCCAAAGGTGTGTTGCTACGATAATAATCCCCGTTACAACAGTTCTTAGCCAAGTAGTTCCGCTTGTCTCATCATTTCCCCTGCATAGCGAACACGTAAACAATTCAAACAAAAAACAACGACATAGACTTACAGGTTAATTGTCAGTTACACTCTTCTGTAATACAAAGGATGTCTTTCCCAATACTGCAGAGCCAAAGGGAGAGTTTCTGCAAGGTATTTACGAACCGGTTGTTAAGTCATAAAACCGGGCCAACTCCCCTAGGAGAGAGAGAGAGAGAGAGAGAGAGAGAGAGAGAGAGAGAGAGAGAGAGAGAGAGAGAGAGAGAGAGAGTGAGAGTGAGTTTGGCTGACTGTCAGCCATTGGCCTAGCTGATCCGGCACCTTTGATCCTCACCAAGGAGAGAGAGTCATGACACAGGTCATGTCCTATTACACTTTGACTATATAAAATGATTTAATTTCAGGTGGTTTCAAGTACATTGTTTAGATTAGCTAACCACAGCGGCTGCCTTGCTTTGCAGAAGTACATTATACAGCACCTTTCTTGGACCTCTCCCTGACCTCTCAGTACTCCAGATTAAGAGGCATACAAGAACTTTTACCCTCTATCCAAGCCATTGATCTGCAGCATGGGGATGTCTGCTCAAAAGCTTTCAGTAGACTCTCACTTTGGAAAGGTACAGGTGGGGAGCTGTCTTACCAGCAACCTCCCATCACAACGCGACGCATAGTTCACCATAAGGAGACACCATCATTCCCTTCACTGTCCCCTGGATGGCTACAGACTGGAGAGCAACTTTCAAGGCTGCACATTTGTGCTCAGTGCAGAAGACCAGCTTCATATAGTCTCAACAGGTGCGCTTCGCAACAACCCATAAAATAGAGGAAGCTACTAGAGAACAGAGTGCTGTCTCCGACTAGCAGGTGCTCCGAAAACCAAGACTGACCTCGTCACGGTTCCGAGAGGCTTGCCATGTGAGAAGGCTGACATCCTCAAAGGCACAGCACCAACAGCTGACATTAATTAATAAATAAATACTTTTAAATAATTAAGTTACATTTTCTTCTGTTCTCTTGTCACTGTAAATAAAAACTCTTTACAACATTTTGTGTTTGGAGTATAAGCAGTGGTGTTTATCAATAAATGGACTACAGGTTTTTAGACAATGTGGATGGTCACAGCAAAAAATGAAAGATGCATTGCAGTAGAAGCTTATTGCTCCTTGGCCCATGCCTTCACAAGAGGCCCACACTGGTAGTTTGTGAGAAGGCAAGCCACATCCCAGATGCAGTTGATGCTTCCCATCAGTGACATGGGGATCTCTGACTGAAACAGCATGTTCAGTTTAATTATGCCAATTCATCTCTCAATGTGGACTATAAGATGGGTAATCTCTTGCATTTGATGGACCTGTGCTTCTGGCATTTGGCTCTGTTTAGACGGAAAGGGTGGACGGTAGACCTTGCCTGGCACACAGTCATCAATCAGGAACCCCTTGTCTGCCATCACTGCCATGTTTTCAGTGAGCAAGCCAAACAGTCCTGATTGTTTGAATAGCTCTTCGTTGCTGATGGAGCCAGCATACAATTCTGACACAAAAGTAACTGCTCCATGTGGGGCCATCCCAATCAGGCCTTTCTTCTTTGTTCCATAGGTCCTCAATCTCTCTCTGCATCTCTTCCCTCTCAATCAAAACCAGATCAACTGCAGTGGGCCCAGCCACTGCACAGTAGTCATGGTCATGGTAGCAATCCATCTTTTCCTCCTCTCCATCTTCAACATGGTTGTCCTCTACACATCCAGTCCTTGTTCTCTCCCTTCTTTCCCAAACACTTTCTCTTGCTTAGTTATTCCATTGAACCTTCTAGCCCACTAGAAGGTTCAATGAAATCATGTGGTAAAAAGTGTCTACCACACACCTTGGAGTGACTTGTTATGGGGAAGCTTTCCCTGTTATAATATTGATGACCCATTTTGCTCTTAGCTCAGTATCACTTGGAAATTTGTGAAAACTTAACGAGGAGTACTTCGCTGAGGAGGTACACAACGGAACAGAGAAATATTCCATGGAGATGACCTCTGGCTTAAAACTTGATGTTGCTCTTCTTCATTTCCTAACTTTCAATAAAGTTGCTGCTCCAACTAATAATGTTAACGTTAGCACTAACATTAGCTAGCTACTGGTAGCTAACGTTTGCTAGTTAAAGAGACAAAAATCAAATTACAAAAAAATCACTAACTGAACGGATAAACACAATTTTCAACAAGAATGATAAAAAAACGCTACAGAAATATGATTATATTAATATACTGAGGTAATGACAAAACGAGCGACTTTGAGGCTAGTATGGCTACAATCATCCTGACAGGACTCGATCGGGAGAGGAAGGTATGTATCGGGTAAGAAGTTTAACAGAAGTGGGCATTGCTATGTTGTGCAAAAGGACTATTGAGGCAAATTACATTTAGAATTTTGAATTAGTACATTTTCTTCTTTACGATTGGCTGATCACTCCTGATGACCCAGTTGGACATGACATGGAACAACCACGACAGTTGACTACATTAAAATGGTGGAAGCCCTCAATGGCGCTGCCCATGCTAATATGGCCACTAGAGGCCACTAGAGGCCTCTCATTCTCTATGATTCCACCACGCTTGACACAACATAGCCTCTGCCACAACAACCAGGATGTTACAGTTTTCAGGGGAAATGGAAAGAGAGCCTTTGACGTGACAACCACTTTTGGACATTAAAAAGGCAACAATCCATCTTAACTCCTCCACATTTACTGGATTGGTTGAACAGTGCAGAAGAGAACCTCCTCCAACTGTTTTTTTCTTCTTTTAATCAAGACCAGTATGTAGGGGATGTAGTTTCAGGCATTTATTTTATGCCGGCTACTTTAGGTTAGATGTAACGTAGCAGGTGTAAGAGAAACATCTGAGCGGAGTTACAAAATCCGGTTTTCAGTGGAAACGGAAGCTAGGTTGAAAATAGCTGTATCCCTGAAAACCGGAACATCCGATTTTTTGGCAACTCATCTAAGGCTAGGTTAGATGCAACATAGCATTCGGAGTGGTACGTCAGTGCCTTCAGAAATAATTCACACCCCTTGACTTTTTCCACAGTTTGTTTGTTTGTCAACAAGCTATACAAAACACTCTGTAATTTCAAAGTGGAAGAAAAATTGTAACATTTGTAAAAAACAAGGTTTATCTAAGAATCTTTCATATATCTTGATTAGACAGGTATTCAACCCCTTGAGTCAATACACGTTAGAATCACCTTTGGCAACGATTACAGCTGTGAGTCTTTCTGGGTAAATCTCTAAGAGCTTTGCAAACCTGGATTCTGGATTGTACAATTATGTGCACATTATTCTTTTTGGAAAGGAAAAGGTTCAATGCTTGCTCACCATTAAACATTTTTTAGTTTTATTTAGGCAAGGTTAAAAGATGGCCTTCATCAGAATTCTGAATTGAAGGCTGAAACGTTAATCTTTTAACCTTGCTTAAATAAAACAAATACTTTTTAATGGTGAGCGAGCGTTGCATCTTTTCCTTTCCAATGATAACAAAAATGTTGGTTGCACCTCGACTCACGTTAGTTGAGCACCCTCCACTTTGTTCCACATTAGTCATAAAAAATGTCTAACTTACTGCATTTAAACACATTTTGCCATGCCATGGAGAAAGAAATATGCAGTTTTATAATGCTTTTCTACACATTTTCTCATGGGGCAGAGAAACAAATGTGTTTTATAGCTTATCTCATGCTTTTGTTCACATTTTGCCTTGAGGCTGAGAGAACATTCTGCAGTTTTAGCCCTTTGGCGCGTACGATCATGTATTTGTGATCATTGTTGAGTGGTCCCTGCAGCGTACAATCTCAAATATGTGATTGGAACAGTAGCAACAGAACATATGACGTAACAAACGCGTCTAAACAGCATTGTTGTCTGAACAGCATCTAAATATATTTTTGTTCTGATGGAAAATAAAGGTCTCAAACTTTATTCCTCAATTTGACCTTTTATTGTAAAAGATAAATGCGAAATTCATCATCCAACACATCCACAGCCATTCCATAAACCAGTCTAAATAACAGGTTGCGCTGACAAAAAAACGAAACATAAGTTAGCGAACAACTAGACTAGTTTACAGTGTACCACATCTCTGGCGAGCACGAGACTAGTGTAATATTGTTTAGAAAATAAATGTGTGTCAGCTAAACTAACAGCAGCTAAATTCTTTATGATGGCAGCAATGTTTGTTTATGTTTGACTTGGCGAAAACTCCCTAATCCCAGAATGCTATTCACTATAAGACGCAAATAAACAAAGTAAAAGACGGCTGTGCTCATTGCCTGAAAAATATGAACTTAGTTTAGCCACTTTTCAGCATATTACAAATCGTCGATGTACTTGTTACGGTGGGCTACAGCAGAAACACAATATACATGAAATTAGCCACTTACTTTGAGGGGAACGCACACATGTCCAAAGTCCAATTTGTAAGGAAAACAACCATGAAGCAATTCGGGCGCCAGCCAGAAAATGTGCTGGGGGAAAACGTTTGTGCAGGGCCTGTTCTGACTAGAGATGCGCAATGTCTTCATACTTGATCATTAGGGAAGTGCTTGGGCTATCGTTGAAGAGAGAATTTTGTCCGCTCAGCAAAGCCTCAAACATAAATTGTCCGCAACAGTGAAATGGGCTACTTCTTATGAAAATTAACGAGGCGGAACACACCTCAATTCAAACATTTGTTAGAAAATAAAACTTCTTAGAAAATAATTTGAAATTGACAAGTCGACATAGCCTATAGATAATTAGCAGGTTTGAGGGCAGCGCGGGTAACTGTCCTGTTGCGTAACAATCCCATTTTGGAACAGTGAGAGCATTCTGACATCACGCTCATGAAAAAACTCATGCATGGGCGAAGGTTAGAGATATTTGGAACTCACACATGAAAAGATTAAAGCTAATTTCCTGCTTTATACACATTTTGCCATGAGGCGGAGAGAAAAATGAGCATTAGTAAAGGTAATTTCCTGCAATTCTACACATTTTGCTATTATAATTTTGCTATTTGGAATTGGGGGCCCCCTGGAGGTCGGGTGCCCCGGGGCACGTGCCCTGCGTGCCCGTTTGGTAAGCTGGTCCTGCTGGCTAACATTATAGATTTACAGAGTCATGTCTAACCATACAAATCATTGTTTTCTAATCTATTTTTGGGTTAATAATTTCTCTTGACTGTAAATACATTTTGCATGCTGATGGTGTTATAGTGATTCACTTTTTACAGGTCGAAAATGTTTGTTTACACTGTTGCTATGCTCATCTGCTTGTGGTCTCCGTGGAATTTGCGTCTCGCATTCAAAATATAAGTCCCTAATTGAAAGCGATGCATACTGATACATATAGTGGAATCATGCCATATTTGGACTAGATAATGCTAAACTAAGTTGGAATGTTACATCATTGAAAATTCAATACATTAATGAATTAGTTTGACAATAAACATACTTTTGGGGGGAAATTCCACTGTGGATGTGTTAGACTGTATAATTGAATTGGTGGGCATACTGAGGCCTATCAGCCTACACCGTGACACCCACAGAACACGACTATGAGTTTACACAAATATGAGCGTCTTAGCTCTTACTGCAGAACTCCGAAACCACAGTGAAATTAGTCACATTAGCTCTGAATATTCACTACCCATAGTATGTTTACTGGCTAGCTAATGTGGCTAATTTCACAGTGGTTTCAGAGTCGATAAATAGAGCTAAGTCGCTGATATTTGTGTAAACTCTACAAAGTTGTGTTCTGTGGGTGTCACTGAGTAGGCTGATACCCCATTTCATGAGTGAACAATCCATAGGTTAGCCTGTACAGTGCAATGTTCAATACGCACAATAGACTGACTGGGAAGGGGGATTTTCCACAGTCAAAGCCCTGCAATAAGAGCTTAGACGCTAATATTTGAGAGAATGGCTTACCAAGAAAAACGTACAACAGGACTAATTTGAGGTAAAAAGGAGTTGGAGCACTCAACAAAAAGACAGAGATTGATTTATTTGTGCTCACTTGAATTCCTTGTACAGGATGTGAACAGGTGACGGATGTTTTGAGGTCAAACTCACTTCTTCCTCAGTGATCTGAACATTGCACTTAGCTCCTATTTATAGCCTAGTGGCCCATTGAGACACAACAATGTAATTTTTTTTTATCATGATATGTTTCAAGGTAAATAGCCAATTATAGAACAAAATAATAAGATAAATAGTGTGCATCGTGAATCCGGAGACAAAGACACCCAAAAATTCAAAACAACAACATTATAGAAATGTTAGGACAGTGAAATATCATAGTTTAGCCCCTTTGGATCCACAGTGTCTAAGGAGTACTGCCAGAATGCCTCTTTCTCTCGATGTCACCTCTTTGTGAAATTTGGACGATGCAAAGTTTCAATGCTCATTTAGTTTGACCAATCTAAGCAGCCAGCAGATGCATTTGAGCATGCATATGACATTTGTGGTGCTACAATTAATGAAGCTTTGAATTTTGTATTCTTTACCCGTTCTAGAGTGGTAAAACACTTTTGTATTGGTCGTATTTTGACAATGTACACAGTGACCACAGTTGTAATTGCCATTGGGCGGGCCTGGGAGCAAAGTGTCACGCTGCATGTTTTGCGTAATGGAATCGGCTAGAATGTGAAGGGGCAATGTTGTAAACTCTCATAGATTTGGATGACTTTTGAGGGTGTTCCAGTGTTTCAATACAATGGATTTGAGCGACCGGCACATGGGATGTACTCCTTGGAAGAAAAAAAAAGAATGTGGGGGAGTTTTGTATGACATTCTTATCATACCCGCATCACAGGAACCTGGTGTGCGTATCATTAGCTTTGAGCTCGAAATCTATGTTTGTACGACAGTCAGGACGGAGTCTAAGGAATTGACCCACCGGTATGTTCCACTTAACGCCAACAGCGTCTTTGAGCAAAATTATTTGCAGCATAATGTGGATATGTCTGCAACAAAAGTTCAACATTAATCTTCTTCAGCCATTTCTGTTAAGCAGTACTCATACAATTTGATGCATACATTTCATAAATCCAATGTATGCACCACATAGAACACACTGCAACTGCACCTGCAACTCAATGCTGCGAGGCAAACGCAGCATTCCTTCGGAAATGAATGTACTTCTGGTGTACCAAAACGCAATGTCACTGTCGGTGTGATCGAGGCATAAGGTGTACTGAGTGGTTAGCTTAAAAGTGTATTCCTACTCCGCGGTTTGAGGAAAATAGTAGACTCCAACTTGTTTTCTTTATTGTTGTGGATTGTAAGATCCAAGATGTCTATTTTCTGCCGACTTCACTCTGCTGTGAATTTGAGATTGGGGTCAGATAAACGAATATACATTGCATTCGGGAAAGCATTCAGACCCCTTGACTTTTTCCACATTTTGTTAGGGTACAGCCTTATTCTTATTCTAAAACATTGGCACACACACACACACACGATAACGTACACACTATACATACACATGGATTTAGTACTGTAGATAGTGTGGTAGTGGCAGAGTAGGGGCCTGTGAATGTATTGTAATGTTTTAAAACTGTATAAACTGCCTTCATTTTGCTGGACCCCAGGAAGAGTAGCTATTGCTTTGGCAGCAGCTAATGGGGATCCATAATAAATACAAATACACACAGTACACTATAATGACAAAGCGAAAACAGGTTTTTAGAAATCTTTGCATATTTATAAAAAATTATCAGAAATACCTGATTTACATAAGTATTCAGACCCTTTGCTATGAGACTCGAAATTAAGCTCAGGTGCATCCTGTTTCCATTGATTATCCTTGAGATGTTTCAACAACTTAATTGGAGTCCACCTGTGGTAAATTCAATTGATTGGACATGATTTGGAAAGGCACACACTTGTCTATTTAAGATCCAACAGTTGACAGTGCATGTCAGAGAAAAAACAAACCCTGATGTCAAAGGAATTGTCAGTAGAGCTCCAAAGCAGGATTGTGTCGAGACACAGATCTAGGGAAGGTTACCAAAACATTTTTGCAGCATTGAATGTCCCCAAGAACACAGTGGCCTCCATAATTCTTAAATGGAAGAAGTTTGGAACCACCAAGACTCTTCCTAGAGCTGGCCTACTGGTCAAACTGAGCAATCAGGGGAATATGGTCTTGGTCATGGAGGTGATCAAGAACCCGATGGTCACTCTGACAGAGCTCCAGAGTTCCTCTGTGGAGATGGGAGAACCTTCCAGAAAGACAACCATCTCTGCAGCACTCCACCAATCAGGCATTTATGGTAGAGTGGCCAGACGGAAGCCACTCCTCAGTAAAAGGCACATGACAGCCCACTTGGAGTTTGCAAAAAAGGCACCTAAAGACTCTGAGACCATGAGAAACAAGATTATCTGGTCTGATGAAACCAAGATTGAACTCTTTGTCCTGAATGCCAAGTGTCACGTCATGTCTGGAAGAAACCTGGCACCATCCATACAGTGAAGCATGGTGGTGGCAGCATCATGCTGTCGGGATGATTTTCAGCGGCAGGGCTGGGAGACTAGTCAGGATCGAGGGGAAAATGTACGGAGCAAAGTACAGAGAGATACTTGATGAAAATCTGCTCCAGAGCACTTCGAACCTCGGACTGGGGCGAAGGTTTTCCTTCCAACAGCACAATGACCTTAAGCACACAGCCACAACAACGCAGGAGTGGCTTCGGGACAAGTTTCTGAATGTCTTTGAGTGGCTCAGCCAGGGCCTGGACTTGAACCCATTCGAACATCTCTGGAGAGACCTGAAAATAGCTGTGCAGCGACGCGCCCCATCCAACCTGACAGAGCTTGAGAGGATCTGCAGAGAAGAATGGGACATCAGTGAGAGGCCATGGTGATATGTAGATCACCTAAAGTTCTTGTTGTGGTTCCGACTGGACCTTCTCAGGTGGACTGGGAGTGGATTTCCTCCCCCCCAAGCCCCACCTAGTCTTTCTGCGGGTTGGCACTGGTTGCCTCGCGACCCTAAAAAAGCAGCGTTGGTTTGGGAGTTATCAGAGTCAATATGCTCTGAAGCTACTTGCTCACTGGCAAAGTGCTCCAAATCCTTTTTACCTTTGTATTAGTAATTTTGGAAGTTTTTCTTGGTAAGCCATTCTCATGATTTTTGTCATTGTTGTTGAGCACCCCTCCTTTCCTTTGTTTGCTGAAGCGCGAAGGCCCACCTGAACTCTATGCTAATATTTGTTTATACTCTTGAGAATTGTGGGTGCACAAGCCACAGATAAGGCTGTACAGTGCATATAAATATGCCCTCAATGCAATTATGCAGTCAAAATACAATGTTTCTTCCAATTGTTGGGGGCACTGAGCAAATTTCAGGTCTTGTGAGCAGAAACTTGAACGTTGTGAGAATTCTATCCAACTTTCACAGCGCGTTTACAGCGTTTACAGGCTGTACCCTTACAGTTTTAGACAGTGGCCAATAAGCTACAGTGGCTATTTGAGCATAATGCATAATGTAGGCCTACCAATAAAGCCAATGGAGCAAATCCCATAACATTTTCACAGGGAAATACTGTAGCTTTTGATTTCTACAGTTGCCTATACGTGGTGTTCAATGCAGGCCTACATTGCGTGACTTTTAAAAATGTTTTTACATTATGTAGGTTTTGGCATTAATAAAAAAATGTTTTACTTGGTCTGTAACAACATGGGTCAAATAGGTGACTGTACATTTCATTGTATTGCATGATGCAAGAAACCACTTGAAAAATATAATTAATTATTACCATAAAGAGAATTAGACATTATACAACGGGTGGGTCTAATCCTGAATGCTGATTGGTTAAAATCGCATTCTAGCCGGTGTCTATTCCACAAGTTTCACCAGCTAAATCTATGACATTAAAATGCATTTACTCTGTTCCATCTGACTGCTCCATCAACCCAGCCAAGCAATTTGTAAACTTGATCTCCACTATAAAAAGCATCAAGACATTATCTCACATTTCTTTTAGAATAACATTTCGATTTCAACAGCAGAGATTTGTACAAACCTTGCTGTCTGTCTCTCCGACATTTGCAACATTGTTTACATTTTCTAATTAGATCTCCAGCTTTCCCATAGTACTGAAGATGGACAGATAGACAGCGTTTCTCAGACAGTTGAAATCATGAATCAGCTGGCATAATTTTTATGGATATATACAAAGAAATATAAATTGAAAAAAGTTCAAACAAAGTGCAGCTAGTTTGCAGTATTTCCAGCTTCAGTTTGAAGTGATTTTGTTAGCCGTGTTGTTGGCTAGCTCCTGTGAAAAACAGTGTCCTGATGAGGGAGCACACTCATCATTAATTTTCTATGCCAGGCAAACTCGCGTCTCATTAACTCATTGTTATGGATGTATCCAAATAAATGTCACTAGAAAACACCTTAAACAAATGCAAATGCAGCTACTTTGTTGTTATTCTGGCTGCACTTTTTGACATGACCGTAAATTAGCCAGTTGGCTAGCTAGCAAGCAAGGGATTAGAACTGGCAATGGAACATTTAGAATGAACGACTGGGTCGCGTCTTTAGATACAGAACTAAAAGACTGAACGACTGGGTCGCGTTTCTGGCAACCGAATCGATAGAACGAACAACCAGCCGGCTTGGGTAGCAACCCTAGATTTGTATCAGGACTATATCTTGTGAAAAGATGAAATAATATGAATAAATGTATCAAAATAAAGTTGAATGAAAATATGTCAATCATTATTTGAATATGTTGGTAACCCGTTGTGTAAAATGTGACGTTTATAGTGTTGAGGCATCTGCATACATAGACACACTCAAAGCCAGTGGCATGTCATTAGTAAAGTTTGAAAAAGGTAAGGGGCCAAACCAGCTGCCCTGGGTAATTCCTGATTCTACCTGGATTATGTTGGAGAGGCTTCCATTAAATAACACCCTCTGTGTTATGTTAGACAGGTAACTCTTTATCCACAATATAGCAGGGGGTGTAAAGCCATAACACATACGTTTTTCCAGCAGCAGACTATGATCGATAAGGTCAAAAGCCGCACTGAAGTCTAACAAAACAGGCCCACAATCTTTATCAACAATTTCTCTCAGCCAATCATCAGTCATTTGTGTAAGTGCTATGCTTGTTGAATGTCCTTCCCTATACGAGTGCTGAAAGTCTGTTGTCAATTTGTTTACTGTAAAATAGCATTTTATCTCGTCAAACACACATTTTTCCAAAGGTTTACTAAGGGTTGGTAACAGGCTGATTGGTCGGCTATTTGAGCCAGTAAAGGGGGCTTTACTAATCTTGGGTAGCGGAATGACTTTTGCTTTCCTCCAGGCCTGAGGGCAAACGCTTTCTAGTAGGCTTAAATTGAAGATATGGCAAACATGAGTGGCAATATCGTCATCTATTATCCTCGTTAATTTTCCATCCAGATTGTCAGACTCTGGTGGCTTGTCATTGTTCATAGACAACAATACTATTTTCACCTCTTCCACACTCACTTTACGGAATTCAAAAGTCCAATACTTGTCTTTCATAATTTGGTCAGATATACTTTGATGTGTAGTATCAGCATTTGTTGCTGGCATGTCATTCCTAAATTTGCCAGTTCACGTTCTGTTTGTAACTACCCTGGTAGTTTGACTGATAACCTGAACCAGGTTACAGGCACTGGTACCAGTTTGAAGCTTTTTCTTGAGTGGGAAGCTGGATTAAAGCCAGTCAATATTCAAATCACCCATAAAATATGTGTAACCTTTATTTAACTAGGCAAGTCAGTTAAGAACAAATTCTTACTTCCAATGATGGCCTATCAGGGAACAGTGGGTTCAAAACTACCTCCATATATATCATCATTAATTTTAATTAGATATACAAATTTTATGACCAGATCACAGATGTGGATTACATTAGAAACTCCTGCGGTCTCCACAGAGTTGGGAAGGACTGCCTTCAGTTCCTTTGCACCTTATTTATGGAACAAACTGCAGATCAAACTTAAGCTAGCCACTCTGGTGTCCCTTGCCCATTTTAAAAATATGATGGAGGATCAATATGATGTTGTCTGTGATTGTTCCTGATGAATGTGTCTTTGTTTTGTATGTTTTGAAATGTTCTTGTCTGTATGCCTAGAACTGTACATGTCAACATGTTTACACAGGGCACAGCCGTAAAGGAGATCCAGGTCTCAGTCTGTTTTCCCTGTTAAAATAAAGATTGAAAAAAAAACTGCCTTGTTCAGGGGCAGAGAGACAGATTTTTACCTTGTCAGCTCGGGGATTTAATCCAGCAACCTTTCGCTTACAGGCCCAACACTCTAACCACTAGCCCACCTGTCTAAATATCACATACATTATTCCAACAGTCTGACTGTGAACATATGTACGAAAACCAAATTATTAAGGGAGACACAGATATCATTTAAAAAACTGTTGATGCAACATAAAAAAATTGATGGAGGAGATTAATCATAATCCCAAATTGAAAACATTTTGTTTGATTAAGGGTGAATTCGTGTGTGTGAGGAATATTGTGTAAAACATACCTAAAAGCAACAGATCGCTATGTCAAGGATATTGACTCTGCGTATTGAAACAGGTCAGTAATTGTGGTGAAATGGAAGAGGAAAGACTATGTAAGTATTGACCTTGAATAAATAGAGAATGAAAATCATTTAATCTGCTATTGCCCTTTCTATCTCGATATATGCTTGCTCTTATTCCTGAAAGCACACCAGATATACCCTGGCATTATGTGGCTGAGCGATGAGGAGAAACTTAAATGTTTTTTTGTCCATTGTGTATTTCTGTTTGCAGAATATTTAGATAAAGCCTGGAATAAAAGACAAAGGGCGA
This sequence comes from Brachymystax lenok tsinlingensis, assembly GCA_030435695.1. Taxonomy (NCBI): domain Eukaryota; kingdom Metazoa; phylum Chordata; class Actinopteri; order Salmoniformes; family Salmonidae; genus Brachymystax; species Brachymystax lenok. Next base: position 56,264,570 of record CM059819.1, on the reverse strand, counting down.
ACCTATAATTAAATTATACAAATATTTAGCTTCTACAGTATGTGGTAAAACTGTATATAGATTGTGTATAGGCTTGTCTCACACATGAATCGTCTCTGTGCAAGACTGGGTTCAAATGCCTTCTGTTTTTATTTATCTGTATATGTTATGTATATATGTATGTATGGGCCGCAGGGCTAGACGGATTACGAGGACGTGTGTACTGGCAAGTGTCTTCACTGACATTTTCAACCTCTCCCTGTCCGAGTCTGTAATACCACTCATTAAGATGGCACCGACAGAGATGGTTGCTTCACTTTCTTAGGAAACTGTGCAGTATTTTTTTTTTTTTTTATGTATTATTTCTTACATTGTTACCCCAGGAAATCCGGGAAGAACTATTGGATATAAGAGCAACGTCAATTTACCAACATTACGACTAGGAATACGACTTTCCTGAAGCAGATCCTCTCTTCAGACCACCACCCAGGACAATGGATCTAATCCCAGCAGCTGACCGAAAAAAACGGCGATGCAGAAGGGGCAGACAGAGCGTTCTTCTGGTCAGGCTTCGTAAACGGGCACATCGCTCACCGCTCCCGAGTATACTACTCGCCAATGTCAAGTCTCTTGACAACAAGGTAGATGAAATTCAAGCAAGGGTTGCCTTCCAGAGAGACACCAGAGACTGTAACATTCTCTGTTTCACAGAAACATTGCTCTCTCTGGATATGTTGTCGGAATCGGTCCAGCCACCGGGCTTCTCCATGTATCACGCCGACAGAGATAAACACCTCTCTGGGAAGAGGAAGGGTGGGGGTGTATGCTTTATGATTAACAAGTCATGGTGCGATCATAACAACACACAGGAACTCAAGTCCTTCTGCTCACCCAACCTAGAATTCCTTACAATCAAATGCCGGCCATTCTACCTAACAAGAGAATTCTCGTCAGTTATAGTCACAGCTGTGTACACCCCCCCTCAAGCGAACACCAAGACGGCCCTCAAGGAACTTCACTCGACTTTATGTAAACTGGAAACTATATACCCGGAGGCTGCATTTATTGTAGCTGGGGATTTTAAAGAAAATTTGAGATCAATGTTACCTACATTTTATCAGCATGTTGAGGGCTAATACTCTCGAACACTGCTACTCTAACTTCTGCGATGCATACAAAGCCCTTCCCCGCCCTCCCTTCTGCAAACGACGCCATCTTGCTCGTGCCGGCTTATAGGCAGAAACTCAAACAGGATGTACCAGTGACGAGAACCATTCAACGCTGGACTGACCAATCGGAAGCCACGCTCCAAGATTGTTTTGATCACGCGGACTGGAATATGTTCCAGTCAGCCTCAGAGAACGACATTGATCTATACGTTGACTTGGTGAGTGCGTTTATAAATAAGTGCATTGGAGATAACCACTGTGACTATTAAAATGGATGGCGGCATTCGCAATAAACAACGTACAATCCACCGCATTTTACCATGGAAAGGGGTCTGGCGATATAGCTGAATATAAACAGTGTAGTTATTCCCTCCGCAAGGCAATCAAACAAGCAAAATGCCGGTACAGGGACAAGGTGGAGTCTCAATTCAACGGCTCAGACCCAAGACGTATGTGGCAGGGTCTACAGGAAATCACGGACTACAAAAACAAAAACAGGCACGTCACGGATACGCTTCCAGACAAACTAAACACCTTCTTTGCCCGCTAACAAAATTTGATTTGATACCAACATGTTTTAAACATCAACACCATTATCCAAGAAACCCTAAACCCACTCCAATTTGCATACCGCCCCAACAGATCCACCGATGATGCAATCTCGTAAGTAAGCATTTCACTGTAAGGTACACCTGTTGTATTGGGCGCATGTGACCTAATAAAATATCCTGTATGTATGTATGCATGTATGTGTGTGTGTATACAGATCATTCTGAAAGTATTCAGACCCCTTCACTTTTCACATTTTGTTACGTTACAGCCTTATTCTAAAATGGATTAAAGAAAACTACACACAATACCCCTTAATGACAAAGTGAAAATAGGTTTTTAGAATTTTTGATAATTTATTGAAAATAATTAACAGAAATATCTTATTTACATAAGCATTCATACCTTTTACTATGAGACTCGAAATTGAGCTCAGGCACATTCTATTTTCATTGATCATCCTTGAAATGTTTCTGCAACTTGATTGGAGTCCACCTGTGGTAAATTCAATTGATTGGACATGATTTGGAAAGGCAAACACCTGTCTATATGAGGTCCCACAGCTGACAGTGCACATCAGTGCAAAAACCAAGACATGAGGTCGAAGGAATTGTCCGTAGAGCTCCGAGACAGGATTGTGTCGAGGCACAGATCTGGGGAAGGGTACCAACAATTGTCTGCAATATTGAAGGTTCCCAAGAACACAGTGGTCCCCATCATTCTTAAATGGAAGAAGTTTGGAAGCACCAAGACTCTTCCTAGAGCTGGCCGCCCAGCCAAACTGAGCAATCGGGGGAGAAGGGCCTTGGTCGGGGAGGTGACCAAGAACCCTATGGTCACTCTGACAGAGCTCCAGAGTTCCTCTGTGGAGATGGGAGAACCTTACAGAAGGACAACCATCTCTGCAGCACTCCATCAATCAGGCATTTATGGTAGAGTGGCCAGACGGAAGCCACTCCTCAGTAAAAGGTACATGACAGCCGCTTGTAGTTTGCCTAAGGGAACCTAAATGACTCTCAGACAATGAGAAATAAGATTATCTTGTCTAATGAAACTAAGATTGAACTCCTGCTACAAAGCACTCATGCCCCATACTGAGGCAAAGGTTCACCTTCCAACAGGACAACGACCCTAAGCACACAGCCAAGACAACGCAGGTGTCATGACTTCCGCCGAAGTCGGTCCCTCTCCTTGTTCGGGCGGCGTTCGGCGGTCAACGTCACCGTCACCGGTCTTCTAGCCATCGCCGATCCACCTTTCATTTTTCCATTTGTTTTGTCTTTGTTTTCTACACTCCTGGTTTCAATTCCCCAATTACATGTTCATTATTTAACCCTCCGTTTCCCCCATGTTTGTGTGTGTGTTTATAAGGTCGATTGTTCCTTGTCGGTATAGTTCTGGCTGGTAATTTCGCCCGTATGTTTTGGGCACGTTGTATATTGTTTACCTTGTGCCGTAATGAGTAAATACGTTGTTCACTCATCTCTGCTCTCCTGCGACTTTGTGTACCAGCTACACACCAGATCTTGACAGCAGGAGTGGCTTTGGCACAAGTCTCTGAATGTCCTTGAGTGGCCCATCCAGAGCCCGGACTTGAACCCAATCAAAAATTGACCTGAAAATAGCTGTGCAGGGATGCTCCCCATCCAACCTGACAGAGCTTGAGAAGGTCTGCAGAGAAGAATGGGAGAAACTCCCCAAATACAGGTGTGCCAAGCTTGTAGCGTCATACCCAAGAAGACTCTAGGCTGTAATCGCTGCTTCAACATAGTACTGAGTAAAGGGTCTGAATACTTATGTAAATATGATTATCTCCCCCCAAAAAATCTAACATTTCTATAACCTGTTTTTGATTTGTTCTTATGGGGTATTGTGTGTAGATTGATGAGGAAAACAATATTTAATCCATTTAAGAATAAGGCCGTAACATACGTATCAAAATGTGGAAAAAGCCAAGGGATCTGAATACTTTCCAAGTGCACTGTATGTGTATGTACAGTATATGCTCTAGGGATAAAAGTATTGTTTGGATAACCTTACTATTATGTATTGATGTTTATCTTGAATTTATTCATTAATTATGCGCACTGCAGAGACCACTGAAAGAATTATCACTGAATTATCACAGTGAATTATTGTAATGTTTGTTTGTGTCAATTAATCCCATAAGGGATGGGTTACCAACTGCCAATTTGACACGAAAATACAATTTTCATTCATTCATCAAGCATTTCACATATATTATCCAGATACTGACTGTTAGCACTTGGTGGTCTATAGCAGCTTTGTGTGAGGCAGATGAACCTCTACCCATATTACTTCAACAGTATTTAACATGAGATCCTCTCTAAGCGTTACAGGAATGTGGTTCTCAAGACCTGAAGAAAGGATTTGCATATTCTCTATACCATTTGAAAGGAAACACTTTGAAGTGTGTAGAAATGTGAAATTAATGTAGGATAATATAACACATTAGATCTGTAAAAGATAATACATTTTTTGTTCCATCATCTTTGAAATGCAAGAGAAAGGCCATACTTTCAGATGGCAGCAGTGTGTGTGCTAAGTTCCAGGCTGATCCAGTGAAGAATTACATTACTGCACAATATTTTGTATCAAGTAAGCCAAGAGTTTGTCCAAATGTGCCGAATTGGTCAATTTATACATTTTCAAGTACATAACTATAGAGAACATTAAAAAATGGTATGGTAATTAAACATTTAAGATTACACACTCCCAGGAATGTCATACATGATGGATCATTAGCTTATGCACTAACTTTCACACATCTAGATGGCCGGTTGGGTGTGGAGCCAGAGACAGCAGTTGGGTCAAACTGTAGACCCCAGTTCCTACATTTGAACATAAAAAATGATTTTATCAAACAATACTTTGCTACATTTTATCTATGGGACCCTCAGGATGACAAATCAGAGCAAGATTACTGAATGTAATTACATTATTTACCTACAGAGGTGAATGTATCAAACCAAATAGAGCTATCTTCTGTATACAACCCCTACCTTGTCACAACACAACTGATTGGCTTAATTATATTAAGAAGGAAAGCAATTCCACAAATTAACTTTTAACAAGGCACGCCTGTTAATTGAAATTAATTCCAGGTGACTACCTCATGAATCTGGTTGAGAGAATGCCAAGCGTGTGCAAAGCTGTCAAGGCATGAATCTGGTTGAGAGAATGCCAAGCGTGTGCAAAGCTGTCAAGGCAAAGGGTGGCTACTTTGAAGAATCTCAAATATAAAATATATTTTTATTTGTTTAACAGTTTTTAGGTTACTACATGATATCATGTGTCCAAACTTTTGAATATATATATATATATATATATATATATATAATTTTTTGTTAGAAAGGTGGGGCTCAAAATGACAAGTCGACACTGGTCTCAACGCAGCCTTGAAATGTGTTAACAGAGTCCAGGATGATTAGGATGGCTCCATCATTCCTGTAGAATATCGTCTGTTTCCAGAAGGTGTCAGATGTATCAATAAAAGTGATTCCAACAGAGCTACAATCTTTTAGCCAGGTGTGTAATGCCACTAGCCTGCTGAATTTTTTACACCTGAGGCCCAATGATGGTACCAGACCTGAAATGGTTGACTGCTTTTTGTAATCTTTCAGTGCTAGAATCAGTTCTTTAAAATCAATTTTTTGAAGTTCTGAGCTAGGCATCCTGATATCTCTGATTAAGACATAAACAAGCTTTTTACCAGACTACCTTTTAAAATACACATTGAAATGTTGCCTACACGTTTTGTGGTCTTATAGGAATAAGTAACTCCTTATAGGAGTGGTCTTATAGGAATAAATACTTACCTATAATAGGGCTAATAACTCGCTATAGCAAAGAATATCAACAAACGTGCACAAGGTCGGGTCTGCGAGCTGAACTGATCTGAGAAGGGCATTCAATCGTGGGTGATTGAAATACCGCTCGTGGGCTTCCTGTCAACAGAATTTTACTCTGTTGCGCTCTGGCTCTGCGTATAACAAAATAACAGACTCAATCTTGTAAAATTAGATTCGTTTTAGTTTGTTCCATTGAAAAGGGGCTGATACAATTTTGATTTGATCACAGAGGAAAATATTGATCTATAGTGCAAACTAATAAGGCGAACTCACTGAAGTTCAATCTCTTGAATCTCTGCGCAGCCTGGCATTTCTTCTGCACGGCTGGAGGAGAGGCGCAGTTTAGAGGGAACATTTCCTAATAAATCCACGGTGGGATTTCAACAGTTTTTTCTATTATAAAACGAATTAATTATTGTATTTAATTTGTAATTATGTAACAACATTCCAAACTTGTTCAGCACCATCTAGTCCAAATATAGCGTGATACCACTATTTGTATCCGTTGGCCTCGCTTTCAAATTAGGGACTTTTATTTTGAAAGTAAACAACAAATTCCACTTGCTGCTAATCATTAAAGTGGCTAGCTTTATAGTTAGGGACAAGCGGGTACCAGGTCCGCATTCATCAGGACAGACACAACGTTGGCCAACGTTCAGATAGAAATGTGTTATGTAGAACAATCATGCCTCTGCTTCTAAGGAATCGTGTCTGTTATATTATATCTGCAACGTTCCAAAACGTTTTTGTATTGAACATACCCACAACAACATGCTATACGAACCCCGCTTTGCTCATCGCTTATCTGTCTGGAAAGTCTCTGCAAATGAAAACGTGTGGTGGGCGGGGTCGGCCCGGCAAGGGGCTTCTCTGTTAGGTGGGAGATGGATATGTTACCCAGCTCCCTAAACTCAGTAGTTTAGTTGGAATTGAGAAGCGAGACATGAAGATGTTAAATATGGAATTCCCTAACAAAAATACTTGTGTTTGATCAACATTGAAGAATCCATTTCCCCATCTCCATTTGGCTGAATTGGGAAAAAGGCTACTTCATTATTGCGTGTTTATGTATCTACATTTGCATAGCTGCATTGCTTAACTATTTGAAACTACTGTCAAAGTAGCCTAATTGGAGTCAATCGCCCGCTCAATACGGTAAGTCATCTATTTTTTTGGTGTTAGTAACCAGGTTTCCATCCAACCTTTTTCTGAGAGTATAGTACATGTTGGATAAAAAAATGTCATGACCGACCTAATGGAAACAGCAAATTTGTCGGTAAACTTTCCAAATGTCGACAAAGCAAAATACACTAGACAAATTTAGTTTTTTTTTGTTGCCTGTACAATTTGTGAAAATGGCGGTGGAAATACCTTTATGCGCCAATATTGATATAACTATGATATCGAAGTAAACTTGAGAATCTCGCAATGATGTTGAGAAAGCATGCAGTTTTAGGCTACCGATTAAATCAATTATGATTAACTTCACAGGGTGGTGAAAGTGCACAGTGATGAGCTTGACCCTATTGAAGAAAGAATCTTATGGCAAGGGTGTTACTCGTTCTGAACGTTAAAATGCATTGGTTGTGGAAATAAGGAATCTTTCAAATCAGCAAGACATTTTTTGTCAAAACACCAAAAGGTAAAAAAAATTATAGGGTTCCCACACCGACGTATTTCCATGTTACAGCGCTTATTTACAGAAGACAGATGCGTACCTGTGCTAATTAGCTATCTGCGTCTCCGAACACCTGTGTGTAAACGGAAGACGGAAACCACAAAACTGTCGGCTGCAACTGATAGAATCGGTTAAAACAGTGGATGTTTAGCATTTGTGAAATTATCTTGATGTGATATGAAAGTATAGTGGTTTATGTTTTTAGAACCGTTCCACAATTGACAATCGATTCACGTTTAGATGGAGTATGTGGCTGTTAGCGCCAATTATTCTCTATACAGAACATGTAAAGTCATTTGACTATAAGGAGTAATGTTAGGCTCCTTTAGTCCACTGAGCTAGGTGACATGATGATTGATGCTTGGCTGCCTTTGACAAATAGAAAATAATCTCACTCTTGTCCATAATACATCTCATCGTGTAGGCTATACACGAACTGTATCTGCGAGCTGTTGGCTAGAGCGCATGTGCCAATACCATATAACACAACCTTTTTACTGAAAAAAAACAAACATCAGTGGAGTTGAAAATGTGATGGAAACTTGTATTTTTTTTTATTACTGGTAGTAGTGTGGAATTTAACCACAAGTTATTTTTTTGTGGACTACCTCATCATGCACAGTCAGTTTGATGTAATCACCCCTCTGGTGGGAAAATGCTCAAGAACATAACTACATCAATTTAAAAAAGGCACATGTAGCCTACATACAGTTGAAGTCGGAAGTTTACATACACCTTAGCCAAATACATTTAAACTCAGTTTTTCACAATTCCTGACATTTAATACTAGTAAAAAGTCCCTGTCTTAGGTCCGTTAGGATCACCAGAATAATAGTAGAGAGAATGATTTATTTCAGCTTTTATTTCTTTCATCACATTCCCAGTGGGTCAGAAGTTTACATACACTCAATTAGTATTTGGTAGCATTGCCTTTAAATTGTTTAACTTGGGTCAAACGTTTCAGGTAGCCTTCCACAAGCTTCCCACAGTAAGTTGGATGAATTGTGGCCCATTCCTCCTGACAGAGCTGGTGTAACTGAGTCAGGTTTGTAGGCCTCCTTGCTCGCACACGCCTTTTCAGTTCTGCCCACACATTTTCTATAGGATTGAGGTCAGGGCTTTGTGATGGCCACTCCAATACCTTGACTTTGTTGTCCTTAAGCCATTTTGCCACAACCTTGGAAGTATGCTTGGGGTCATTGTCCATTTGGAAGACCCATTTGTGACCAAGCTTTAACTTCCTGACTGATGTCTTGATGTTGCTTCAATATATACACAATTTTCCTTCCTCATGATGCCATCTATTTTGTGAAGTGCACCAGGCCCCCCTGCAGCAAAGCACCCCCACAACATGATGCTGCCACCCCAGTGCTTCACGGTTGGGATGGTGTTCTTCGGCTTGCAGGCCTCCCCCTTTTTCCTCCAAACATAACGATGGTCATTATGGCCAAACAGTTATATTTTTGTTTCATCAGACCAGAGGATATTTATCCAAAAAGTACCGTCTTTGTCCCCATGTGCATTTGCAAACCGTAGTCTAAGCTTTTTTGTGGCAGTTTTGGAGCAGTGGCTTCTTCCTTGCTGAGCGGCCTTTCAGGTTATGTCGATATAGGACTCATTTTACCGTGGATAAAGATACTTTTGTACATGTTTCCTCCAGCATCTTCACAAGGTCTTTTGTTGTTGTTCTGGGATTGATTTGCACTTTTCGTACCAAAGTGCATTCATCTCTAGGAGACAGAACGTATCTCCTTCCTGAGAGGTATTACGGCTGCGTGGTCCCATGGTGTTTATACTTGCATGCTATTGTTTGTTCAGATGAACATGGTACCTTCAGGTGTTTGGAAAATTCTCCCAAGTATGAACCAGTATTGTGGAGGTTCTTTTGATTTTCCAATGATGTCAAGCAAAGAGGCACTGAGTTTGAAGGTAGGCCTTGGAAAACAAGTACACCTCCAATTGACTCAAACTATGTCAATTAGCCTAACAGAAGCTTCAAAAGCCATGACATAATTTTCTGGAATTTTCCAAGCTGTTTAAAGGCATACGTGACATAATCTGTCTGTAAACAATTGTTGAAAAAATGACTTGTGTCATGTACAAAGTAGATGTCCTAACCAACTTGCCAAAACTATAGTTTGTTAACAAGAAATTTGTGGAGTGGTTGAAAAACAAGTTTTAATGACTCCAACCTAAGTGTATGTAAACTTCCAACTTCAACTGTATCAATGCATACACTAACTATCTAGGTAAAATAGGGGAGAGGCATTGTGCCATGAGGTGTTGCTTTAACAGTTTTTTTTAAACAGGTTTGCTGTTCATTTGATCAATATCAGATTGAACAGAGTTCCATGAAATAATGGCTCTATATAATACTGTAACCTTTCTTGAATTTCTTCTGTATTTGGGGACTGTGAAAAGACTCTTGGTGGCATGTGTGGTGGGGGTGGGGTAAGTGTGTGTGTGTGTGTGTGTGTGTCAGAGCTGTGTGTAAGTTGACTATGCAAACAATTTGGGATTTTCAACACATTAATGTTTCTTATAAAAATAAGAAGTGATGGAGTCAGTCTCTCCTCAATTCTCAGCCAAGAGAGACTGGCATGCATAGTACAGTATTTATATTAGTCCACTGATATTTTAACCATCTGTTTTAAGCAGATTTTAGAATATTAACATGAAACTCTCTCGCCAGTTGGAAAGATACTGTAGTTCCACCACAAACTAGGTTGACTTTAAACACCTGTAATTACATAGCCATATCTATAACTAAAATAAGAAGATGTTTTGAAATCAGAGTTTTTTGTGTCTCTTCTTTCCCATGGTCAATTCCAGCATTATGGGCTTACATTTGCATGCAAAATCACAACTTTAATGTCTCACAGAATGGACATATATATCAATGCAACTTTTGATGTGTGTGTCTATGCCCATTGGAGGTCTATGCCCATACCTCAAAAAGCAGACTTGTAAATATTGACATTGGGGAATTAAAGCAAATAAGAAGTGTTACGGATGTTAGGCTACATGAAAGGGGCACGCTTTTTGAGGAGACATATTAGCAAAAGTCTGCGTCTTAAGTCAAAACAAGATTGACATTTTGAAGGAAAAACTTGGTTGAACAAAAACTATAATTTTTAAAGAGTTTCATTTCCATTATTACTTTAGAGAGAATTTTTTTTATGGGCGTTACACCCTCCGTTGTGGACGTTACACCCTCCATTGTGGATGTTTGCGTCTGAAATAGACTAACTTAAAAAAAAAAGTTGTACTTTAATTTGGAATGTTTTTAAAATATCAGCAGAAGGCACTTTGGATTGCATATTTCCAGGTAGCCTGAATAGTATGCCAGGCACCACACCCTAATTGCATAGTCGTGGGAAGTAGGGGTGCTGAGGGTGCTGCAGCACCCCCTGAAAAATCAAATTAAAAATATATATTAATAAGAAATATATATAATTTTAAAGTAGTGCACTGGGCCTTTACTAGTATTAGCGGACCGATAGACGTTTGTAGCGCAGGCAAAAAATATTCTGTAAAACTTTCCCTTTGCTATTGTCATTCTATTCGAATCCAAGAAGAGCAGAATCCTGCTCTCAAACATTTACATCAAAGGGTTATAGGCAAAGACACAAAACATTCACATTAAATTCTCGATCAAAATAACATGGCATTTGCAAAGTATTTCAAGAAACTGGAAAACATATATAAAGCAAGTATTTTTATATTCCACAAGTATTATCAGATTAACTGTTTTGTACAGATAATTATCAGACTCAAGTTACAAATGCTGGTAAACACTCAAATACATTTAGTTTAAACATTTTCACAAAAGTCCTGTATTATCAGACCAATGTACCCCCACCACCAAACTACTTCCTGCAGCTATGCCTAATAGGTTATTTATTTATCTTTACCAGTTGAATTAAGACACAAATGTAATATTTCTTTGTATGACAATTTTTCTGACATATTGTAAAAAAATATGCAATTGAGGCAATATACATGTGCCTATACTGCCAATCCACTTTTCTGGACACTAGATCAGTTCAGTATATTTTAGGGGTCTTTCATTTAAAAAAGACATTCCAGGACTATTCACAGATTATTGATGAACAATTTTTGAAAAATGCATTTCAGAGGCCTCCCGAGGCACTGCATCGCAGTGTTGCGGTGTCACTACAGCCTGGGGTTTGATCCCAGGCTGTGTCATTACCGGCGGCGCACAATTGGCCCAGCATCATCAGGGTTAGTGGAGGGTCTGGCCGGAGGGGCTTTACTTGGCTCATCGCGCTCTAGCGATTCCTTGTGTCGGGCTGGGCTTCTGCAGGCAGGCTTTCGGGTTAAGCAAGCGTGTGTTAAGAAGTGCGGTTTGCAGGTCATGCAGCGATGAGACAAGATCGTAATCACGAGAAAAAATTACCAAAAAGTTATAATGCTTTTCAACATATATATTATGAGAATCTTCGCTAGAACACATCATTTTCAAATATCAACAATTGCTTCAGTAAATGTCTGAAGAATAACATACATCCCAGAACAAGCAAACACAATGTGGTGGATGCACAAGCTTCTGAAGCAAACAAATAATACATCAATATCCATCAGATCCACAACCATTATGGATGTTAGGCAGCCTATCAGAAGACTGAAAAATCATAGACCTACTGGCAAAGAAAATAGAAACCAATTGTAGATAATTTAAGATCTAACCCTTATTTTTGTTGTTGCTTATAGCTCAGGACCTTAAGCAAGAATATGCATATTCTTGATACCATTGGAAAAGAAACACTTTGAAGTTTGTTGAAATGTCTAGTGAATGTTGGAGAATATAACACAATAGATCTGGTAAAAGATAATACAATCAAAAAAACAATTTATATTATATACACTGCTCAAAAAAATAAAGGGAACACTTAAACAACACAATGTAACTCCAAGTCAATCACACATCTGTGAAATCAAACTGTCCACTTAGGAAGCAACACTGATTGACAATAAATTTCACATGCTGTTGTGCAAATGGAATAGACAACAGGTGGAAATTATAGGCAATTACAAGACACCCCCAATAAAGGAGTGGTTCTGAAGGTGGTGACCACAGACCACTTCTCAGTTCCTATGCTTCCTGGCTGATGTTTTGGTCACTTTTGAATGCTGGCGGTGCTTCACTCTAGTGGTAGCATGAGACGGAGTCTACAACCCACACAAGTGGCTCAGGTAGTGCAGCTCATCCAGGATGGCACATCAATGCGAGCTGTGGCAAGAAGGTTTGCTGTGTCTGTCAGCGTAGTGTCCAGAGCATGGAGGCGCTACCAGGAGACAGGCCAGTACATCAGGAGACGTGGAGGAGGCCGAGGAGGGCAACAACCCAGCAGCAGGACCACTACCTCCGCCTTTGTGCAAGGAGGAGCACTGCCAGAGCCCTGCAAAATGACCTCCAGCAGGCCACAAATGTGCATGTGTCTGCTCAAACGGTCAGAAACAGACTCCATGAGGGTGGTATGAGGGCCCAACGTCCACAGGTGGGGGTTGTGCTTACAGCCCAACACCGTGCAGGACGTTTGGCATTTGCCAGAGAACACCAAGATTGGCAAATTTGCCACTGGCGCCCTGTGCTCTTCACAGATGACAGCAGGTTCACACTGAGCACGTGACAGACGTGACAGAGTCTGGAGACGCCGTGGAGAACGTTCTGCTGCCTGCAACATCCTCCAGCATGACCGGTTTGGTGGTGGGTCAGTCATGGTGTGGGGTGGCATTTCTTTGGGGGGCCGCACAGCCCTCCATGTGCTCGCCAGAGGTAGCCTGACTGCCATTAGGTACCGAGATGAGATCCTCAGACCCCTTGTGAGACCATATGCTGGTGCGGTTGGCCCTGGGTTCCTCCTAATGCAAGACAATGCTAGACCTCATGTGGCTGGAGTGTGTCAGCAGTTTTTGCAAGAGGAAGGCATTGATGCTAAGGACTGGCCCGCCCGTTCCTCAGACCTGAATCCAATTGAGCACATCTGGGACATCATGTCTCGCTCCATCCACCAACGCCACGTTGCACCACAGACTGTCCAGGAGTTGGCGGATGCTTTAGTCCAGGTCTGGGAGGAGATCCCTCAGGAGACCATCCGCCACCTCATCAGGAGCATGCCCAGGCGTTGTAGGGAGGTCATTCAGGCACGTGGAGGCCACACACACTACTGAGCCTCATTTTGACTTGTTTTAAGGACATTACATCAAAGTTGGATCAGCCTGTAGTGTGGTTTTCCACTTTAATTTTGAGTGTGACTCCAAATCCAGACCTCCATGGGTTGATAAATTTGATTTCCATTGATAATTTTTGTGTGATTTTGTTGTCAGCACATTCAACTATGTAAAGAAAAAAGTATTTAATAAGATTATTTCATTCATTCAGATCTATGATGTGTTATTTTAGTGTTCCCTTTATTTTTTGGAGCAGTGTATATATTTTTTTTCAACCTTTGAAATGCAAGAGAAAGTCCATAATATAATATTGCAGTTTAGGTGCAATTTAGATTTTGGCCAATATATGGAAGCAGTGTGTGTGAAGTTTCATATTGATCCAGTGAAGCATTGCAATACTGCACAGTATTTTGTATCAAGTCTTCCCAAATGTGCCAAATTGGGCAATTGAGTAAGTACGTAACTATAGAGAACAAACAAAAATGATATGGTAATACAAAATGTAAGTTTATACACTCCCAGGAATGTCATAAATTATGGATCATTAGCTTATACACTAAATTTCACACATCTAAATGGTGGGGTGGGTGTGGAGCCAGAGACGGCAGGGGTTCAAACTGCTGAACCCATTACCTACATTTGAACATAACAATTTATTTTATCTCTGTGACCCTCAGGATGACATCAGAGCAAATTTACTGAATGAAAGTATGTTATTTACCTTCAGAGGTGAATGTATCAAACCAGTTGCCGTGATCATTTTTTGTTGTTGTTGTGCACTCTCCTCAAACAATAGCATGGTATTTTTCACTTTAATAGCTACTTTCTGCCCATATAAGACATGTCTATGTCCTGGTAGTTTGCTGTTACTTACAACGTCATTCTAGTCACATTAGCACACGTTTGGCACACGTTAGCATCAACCGATCCCGTAGAGCAGTGGTTCCCAAAATTTTTATAGGCCCGTACCCCTTCAAACATTCAACCTCCAGCTGCATTCTTAAAGGGTGTGCTCCTAATCTCAGCTTGTTACCTGTATAAAAGATACCTGTCCACAGAAGCAATCAATCAATCAGATTCCAAACTCTCCACCATGGCCAAGACCAAAGAGCTCTCCAAGGATGTCAGGGACAAGATTGTAGATCTACACAAGGCTGGAATGGGCTACAAGTCCATCGCCAAGCAGCTTGGTGAGAAGGTGACAACAGTTGGTGCGATTATTAGCAAATGGAAGAAACACAAAATAACTGTCAATCTCCCTCGGCCTGGGGCTCCATGCAAGATCTCACCTCATGGAGTTGCAATGATCATGAGAACGGTGAGGAATCAGCCCAGAGCTACCAGGGAGGATCTTGTCAATGATCTCAAGGCAGCTGGGACCATAGTCACCAAGAAAACAATTGGTAACACACCACGCCGTAAATGGACTGAAATCCTGCAGCGCCCGCAAGGTCCCCCTGCTCAAGAAAGCACATATACATGGCCGTCTGAAGTTTGCCACTGAATATCTGAATGATTCAGAGGAAATCTGGGTGAAAGTGTTGTGGTCAGATGAGACCAAAATAGAGCTCTTTGACATCAACTCAACTCGCCGTGTTTGGAGGAGGAGGAATGCTGCCTATGACCTCAAGAACACCATCCCCCACCGTCAAACGTGGAGGTGGAAACATTATGCTTTGGGGGTGTTTTTCGGCTAAGGGGACAGGACAACTTCACCGCATCAAAGGGACGATGGACGGGTCCATGTACCGTCAAATCTTGGGTGAGAACCTCCTTCCCTCAGCCAGGGGGGTCGTGGATGGATATTCCAGCATGACAATGACCCAAAACACACGGCCAAGGCAGCAAAGGAGTGGCTCAAGAAGAATCACATTAAGGTCCTGGAGTGGCCTAGCCAGTCTCCAGACCTTAATCCCATAGAAAATCTGTGGAGGGAGCTGAAGGTTCGAGTTGTCAAACGTCAGCCTCAACCTTAATGACTTGGAGAAGATCTGCAAAGAGGAGTGGGACAAAATCCCTCCTGAGTGGTGTGCTAACCTGGTGGACAACTGCAAGAAACGTCTGACCTCTGTGATTGCCAACAAGGGTTTTGCCACCAAGTACTAAGTCATGTTTTGCAGAGGGGTCAAATACTTATTTCCCTCATTAAAATGCAATTCCATTTATAACATTTTTCACATGCATTTTTCTGGATTTTGTTGTTGTTATTCTGTCTCTCACTGTTCAAATAAACCTACCATTAAAATTATAGACTGATCATTTCTTTGTCAGTGGGCAAACGTACAAAATCATCAGGGGATCAAATACTTTTTTCCCTCACTGTATACCTTAACGGTCCAGTGCAGTCAAAGGCATGATTTTCCTGTGTTTTTATATACTGAACAAAAATATAAAAGCAACATGTAAAGTTTTAGTCCATGTTTTGTTAGCTGATGTAAAAGATCCCAGAATTGTTCCATACGCACAAAAAGTTTATTTCTCTGCAATTTTGTGCACACATTTGCTTACAGTGCATTCGGAAAGTATTCAGACCCCTTATGTTTTTCCACATTTTGTTTACGTTCAACATTTTTCTAAAATGGATTAAATAAAAAATCCTCATCAATCTACACACAATACCCCATAATGACAAAGTAAAAACAGGTTTAAAAAAAGAAACTTTAAAAACAGAAATATTCAGACACTTTTCTATGAGACTCGAAATTGAGCTCCGGTGCATCCTGTTTCCATTGGTCATCCTTGAGATGTTTCTACAACTTGATTGGAGTCCACTCGTAATTTCAATTGAGTGGACATTATTTGGAAAGGCACACACCCGTCTATATAAGGTCCCGCAGTTGACAGTGCATGTGAGACAAACTAAGCCCTGGGGTCTAAGTAATTGTCTGTAGAGCTCCGAGACAGGATTGTGTCGGGGCACAGATCTGAAGAGTACCAAAAAATGTCTGCAGCATTGAAGGTCCCCAAGAACACAGTGGCCATTATTCTGAAGTAGAAGAGGTTTGGAACCAACAAGACTCTTCCTAGAGCTGGCCCACCAGACAAACTGAGCAATCGGGGGGAGATGGCCTTAGTCAGGGGAGGTGACCAAGAACCCAATGGTCACTCTGACAGAGCTTCAGAGTTTCTCTGTGGAGATGGTAGAACCTTTCAGAAGGACAACCATCTCTGCAGCACTCCACCAATCAGGCCTTTATGGTAGAGTAGCCAGATGGAAGCCACTCCTCAGTAAAAGGCACATGACAGCCCGCTTGGAGTTTGCCAAAAGGCACCTAAAGACTCTGAGACCATGAGAAACAACATTCTCTGGTCTGACAAAACCAAGATTGAACTCTTTGGCCTGAATGCCAAGCTTCACATCTGGAGGAAACCTGGCACCATCCCTACAGTGAAGCATGGTGGTGGCAGCATCGTGCTGTGGGTATGTTTTTCAGTGGCAGGGACTGGGAGACTAGTCAGGATCGAGGGGAAAGATGAACGGAGCAAAGTACAGCAAAGTTTAGAGAATTTGGCTGTACATCCAACCAGCCTCACAACCGCAGACCACGTGTAACCATGCCAGCCTGGGACCTCCACATCCGGCTTCTTCACCTGAGACCAGCCACCCAGACAGCTGATGAAACTGTGGGTTGGCACAACTAGTAGTATTTCTGCACAAATTGTCAGAAACCGTGTTAGGGAAACTCATCTGCGTGCTCATCGTCCTCACCAGGGTCTTGACCTAGCTGTATTTCGGTGTAGTAGCTGACCCTAGTAGGCAAATGCTCACCTTCGATGGCCACTGGCATGCTGGAGAGGTGTGCTCTTCACGGATGAATCAGCGTGTAGGGCCATTTGGGCGAGCGGTTTGCTGATGTCAACATTTTGAACAGAGTGCCCCATGGTGGAGGTGGGGTTATGGTATGGGCAAGCATAACCTATGGACATAGAACACCATTGCATTTTATCGATGGCAATTTGAATGTACAGAGATACCATGACGAGATCCTGAGACCCATTGTCGTGCCATTCATCCAGCGCCATTAGCATTATTTGTCTTTGAGATAAAAACGTCTGGACCTTTTTAAGCATAATTATGAACATGGTTAAAATAGGAAATGTCTAACTTTACTTGTGCATGCTGAGGTTGACTTTTATACAGAATTTCCCTCATTCCCTCGTTGTGTTGGTAGGCTAACCAACCAGCATAAATATTTTCCATCTATGCACAAACAGTTGTACAGGTGTAGGATCTTAATTTGATCTTGCCCAACTAGCCAAAAGATGGCGCTATTATTCCTTTTACCTAGTTTGTCATTTTACTTCAGACTTTAAACTCTTAAGTGTTTAAATGTATTTGGCTAACTTCAACTGTAGTACTTAAAACCTCTATAGGATCGATGAACCCCCCATGTTATTGTTTGAGGAGAGTGCACAGTTATGTAATTGACAATGTATCAATAAACCAATTAGGCACATTTGGGCAGACTTGATACAACATTTTGGACAATAATGCAATGGTTCATTGGATCAGTCTGGAACGTTGCACATACACTGCTGCCATCTAGTGGCCAGAATCTAAATTGCGCCTAAACTGGAATATTACATTGTGGCCCTTCTCCTGCATTTCAAAGATGATGTAAAACATGCGTTTTTTTTTAATCTTTTTACCAGATCTAATGAGTTATATTCTCCAACATTAATTTCCCATTTCCACAAACTTCAAAGTGTTTCCTTTCAAACTAAGTTTTTCACAATTCCTGACATTTAATCATAGTAAAAATGTCCCTGTTTTAGGTCCGTTAGGATCACCACTTTACATTTAAGAATGTGAAATGCCAGAATAATAGTAGAGAGAATTATTTATTTCAGCTTTTATTTCACATTCCCAGTGGGTCAGAAGTTTACATACACTCAATTAGTATTTGGTAGCATTGCCTTTAAATTGTTTAACTTGGGTCAAACGTTTCAGGTAGCCTTCCACAAGCTTCCCACAATAAGTTGAGTGAATTGTGGCCCATTCCTCCTGACAGAGCTGGTGTAACTGAGTCAGGTTTGTAGGCCTCATTGTTCGCACACGCTTTTTCAGTTCTGCCCACAAATTGTCTATGGGATTAAGGTCAGGGCTTTGTGATGGCCACTCTAATATCTTGACTTTGTTGTCCTTAAGCCATTTTGCCACAACCTTGGAAGTATGCTTAGGGTCATTGTCCATTTTGGAAGACCCAATTGCGACCAAGCTTTAACTTCCTGACTGACGTCTTGAGATCTTGCTTCAATATATCCACATAATTTTCCCTCCTCATGATGCCATCTATTTTATGAAGTGCACCAGTCCCTCCTGCAGCAAAGCACCCCCACAATATGATGCTGCCACCCCAGTGCTTCACGGTTGGGATGGTGTTGTTCGGCTTGCAAGCCTCCCCATTTTTCCTCCTAACATTCCCATGGTCATTATGGCCAAACAGTTATATTTTTGTTTCATCAGACCAGAGGACATTTCTCCAAAAAGTACCATCTTTGTCCCTATGTGCAGTTGCATACCGCAGTCAGGCTTTTCTATGGCGGTTTTGGAGCAGTGGCTTCTTCCTTGCTGAGCGGCATTTCAGGTTATGTCGATATAGGACTCGTTTTACTGTGGATAGAGATACTTTTGTACCTGTTTCCTCCAGCATCTTCACAAGGTCTTTTGCTGCTGTTCTCTGATTGATTTGCACTTTTCGCACCAAAGTACGTTCATCTCTAGGAGACAGAACGAGTCTCCTTCCTGAGCGGTATGACGGCTGCGTGATCCCATGGTGTTTATACTTGCATACTATTGTTTGTACAGATGAACGTGGTACCTTCAGGCACTTAGAAATTGCTCCCAAGGATGAACCAGACAAATTATTTTTTGAGTTCTTGGCTGATTTCTTTTGATTTTCCCATGATGTCAAGCAAAGAGGCACAGTCAACTTAGTGTATGTAAACTTCTGACCCACTGGAATTGTGATTAAGTGAAATAATCTGTCTGTAAACAATTGTTGTAAAAATGACTTGTGTCATGCACCAAGTAGATGTCCTAACCGACTTGCCAAAACTATTGTCTGTTAACAAGAAATTGATGGAGTGGTTGAAAACTAGTTTTAATGACTCCAAGTGTACAGTGAGGGGAGAAAAAAGTATTTGATCCCCTGCTGATTTTGTACGTTTGCCCACTGACAAATAAATGATCAGTCTATAATTTTAATGGTAGGTTTATTTGAACAGTGAGAGACAGAATAACAACAAAAAAAATCCAGAAAAACGCATGTGAAAAATGTTATAAATTGATTTGCCTTTTAATGAGGGAAATAAGTATTTGACCCCTCTGCAAAACATGACTTAGTACTTGGTGGCAAAACCCTTGGCAATCACAGAGGTCAGACGTTTCTTGTAGTTGGCCACCAGGTTAGCACACATCTCAGGAGGGATTTTGTCCCACTCCTCTTTGCAGATCTTCTCCAAGTCATTAAGGAGATTGACAGTTCTTTTGTGTTTCTTCCATTTGCGAATAATCGCACCAACTGTTGTCACCTTCTCACCAAGCTGCTTGGCGATGGACTTGTAGCCCATTCCAGCCTTGTGTAGGTCTACAATTTTGTCCCTGACATCCTTGGAGAGCTCTTTGGTCTTGGCCATGGTGGAGAGTTTGGAATCTGATTGATTGATTGCTTCTGTGGACAGGTAACAAACTGAGATTAGGAGCACTCCCTTTAAGAGTGTGCTCCTAATCTCAGCTCGTTACCTGTATAAAAGACACCTGGGAGCCAGAAATCTTTCTGATTGAGAGGGGGTCAAATACTTATTTCCCTCATTAAAATGCTAATCAATTTATAAAAATGTTCACTTGCGTTCTTCTGGATTTTTTTTTTGTTATTCTGTCTCTCACTGTTAAAATAAACCTACCATTAAATGTATAGACTGATAATTTCTTTGTCAGTGGGCAAACGTACAAAATCACCAGGGGATCAAATACTTTTTTCCCTCACTGTATGTAAACTTCCAACTTCAACTGTATATACAGTGAGTGTACAGAACATTAGGAACACCTTCCCAATATTGAATTGCACCACCTTTTACCCTCAGAACAGTCTAATTTTGTTGGGTGTCAAATGTGTTCCACAGGGATTCTGGCCCATGTTGACTCCAACGCATCCCACAGTTGTGTCAAGTTGTCCTTTGGGTGGTGAACTATTCTTGAAACACATGGGGAAACTGTTGAGTGTGGAAAAACCCAGCAGCGTTGCAGTTCTTGACACACTCAAACCGGTAATTCTGGCACCTACTACCATGCCCCGCTCCAAGGAACTTAAATCTTTTGTATTACCCATTCACCCTCTGAAATCCATGTCTCAATTTTCGCAAGGCTTAAGAATCCTTCTTTACCCTGTCTCCTCCCTTTGACCTACACATATTGAAGTGTATATCAATAAGGGATCATAGCTTTCACCTGGATTCACCTGATCAGTCTTTTATGGATAGAGCAGGTGTTCCTAATGTTTTGTACACCCTGTGTAGATATGAGTCAATGATTTAATGTGTGCAAGAAATTAAGTATGTGGTGTGGGTATGCATAATTATACACAGGGGTGGCATTTAGCCAGGAGTGGTGTGATCTGGCTAAGGATGCTTGGTTTCAGTCTTAAGTAGCCCAGAGCATTTTGTGTTTGAGCTGAAGATGGAATGAAATTAGATAGACACAGCTTTGGCTCATTTTTTGGCCTGGGCAAGTCAATAACACTGTTAAGTGAGGTGAGGTGAGTTGAGGAGTGAGTGAGATGAGTACATAGGTGATGTGTCAGAGTGAAAATGGGCTACCTGCCTCGCTGTTCACTGTGCTTGAGAAGATGGTGTTGGAACCTGTTGCCATTCTGTCTGAGCCACTACAAAGATAGAAGCTCTATCCTGACCCAGCTAACAATTCTAGGGAGAGAGAACATTGTTGTAATGTTACTCATAATGTTCCTCTTCTGTCTGTTTGCAAAAATCTTCTGAGAACTTTTTTTTAGCATGTTTTGGTGTTAAAGGTAGGAGAACATTTCCCTTCATCTCAAACAGAACGTATCTAGAAGGTAGTTACAATGTTCACAGAATACACATTAATTCTCTCAACACGTTTCTTTATGGGACATTGCAAGCACATTCATGTGTCCAGTTTTCTGAGTTAAGAGAATATTCCATCAACGCCCCACCAAACATGCACAGAACATGGTTGCCATGTTCTCATATATATTAATGTTTTGTGATGTGTAATAAATAAATAAATAAAAGTTAAATAAATAACTTTGTTACTGTTGCCAAGCCCATCAAGGCCCTGATTGGTGAACCATTGATCCATTCACAGCTATTTTTGTCTGTTGACAAGGTTAGGCATACTCACACAGTGATTGTAACATATTGTTTTCAACTCTCATATTTTGACACACGATTTACATGTTCATGCATGTTCATTTACACGGTAATAGTTATTCAACATATCCTCGCCTGGGATTTTTATCTCTTGGTTCACAACATTCACATCTTCCTGCTATGCCACCATTTCTCTGTCAGTTCTAAGTTAATTTGACTATTCTCTCATCTTTGATTTACTTATTTCAACAATTTTAAGGGCTTTCTGTATTATTGTCTCATGTTGGTGCACCCAGCTAGTACCGGGTCAGACCTGCCTTTTCTTCCAGAACAGCCTGAACTCTTTGGGGGCATGGCAATGTTGCTCAATTGGTATCAAGGGACATAATGTGTGCCAAGAAAACGTTCCCCACACCATTACACGACTGCCACCAGCCTGTACCATTGATACCAGGCAGAATGGGGCCATGGAATCATGCTATTTAAGCCAAATTCTGACTCTGCCATCAGCATGACATAACAGGAACCAGGATTCGTCGGATCAGGCAACGCCTGCTGCAATATCCGATCCGGGACAAGGACCGAAAAGTGTATGTTCATGTCATTATTTGGCAACAGTTACAACACACCTATCTGTTCTAATTAAAATGGGTTTCATTGAAAGATGGGAATCAGTAGAATTCTAGATAGCTGAGCATCTCAAGGAGAACTTCCTATCTTCTTTTTGAAGTCTACACTACATATACCATGTAGAACAAACATGTGTCTCTGATAAGGAATCACATCAGCTCTCGTCTTTGCATTTCTATTTGTAACGTTCCTAATTTGTTTACAAAACATGGCCCAGATGGAATGTTGCTTCTGATACATAGGCATACCCAGAACATCGTTGAACTTTAAAATGAATATATAAACTCAGCAAAAAAAGAAAAGACCCTGTCTTTCAAAGATAATTCGTAAAAATCCAAATAACTTCACAGATCTTCATTGTAAAGAGTTTTAACACTGTTTACCATGCTTGTTCAATGAAGCATAAACAACTAATGAACATGCACCTGTGGAACGGTTGTTAAGACACTATCAGCTTACAGACGGTAGGCAATTAAGGTCACAGTTATGAAAACTTAGGACACTAAAGAGGCCTTTCTACTGACTCTAAAAAACACAAAAAGAAAGATGCCCAGGGTCCCTGCTCATCTGCGTGAATGTGGCTTAGGCATGCTGCAACGAGGCATGAGGATTGCGTATGTGGCCAGGGCAATAAATTGCAATGTCCGTACTGTGAGGGCCTAAGACAGCGCTACAGGGAGACCGAACAGACAGCGGATTGTCCTCGCAGTGGCAGACCACGTTATAACAACCCCTGCACAGGATCGGTACAAACGAACATCACACCTGCGGGACAGGTACAGGATGGCAACAACAACTGCCCGAGTTACACCAGGAACGCACAATCCCTCCATCAGTGCTCCAACTGTCCGCAATAGGCTGAGAGAGGCTGGACTGAGGGCTTGTAGGCCTGTTGTAAGGCAGGTCCTCACCAGACATCACAGGCAACAACGTCGCCTATGGGCACAAACCCACCATTGCTGGACCAGACAGGACAAGCAAAAAGTGCTCTTCATTGACGAGTCTAGGGGTGATGGTCGGATTCCGTTTATCGTCGAAGGAATGAGCTTTACATCGAGGCCTGTACTCTGGAGCGGGATCAATTTGGAGGTGGAGGGTCCGTTATGGTCTGGGGCAGTGTGTCACAGCATCATCGGACTGAGCTTGTTGTCATTGCAGGCAATCTCAACGCTGTGCATACCCTTCCTGCAGGCTCATCCTGTCATGACCCTCCAGCATGACAATTACACCAGCCATACTGCTCGTTCTGTGCGTGATTTCCTGCAAGACAGGAATGTCAGTGTTCTGCCATGGCCAGCGACGAACCCGGATCTCAATCCCATTGAACACGTCTGGAACCTGTTGGATCGGAGGGTGAGGGCTAGGGCCATTTCCCCCAGAAATGTCTGGGAACTTGTAGGTGCCTTGGTGGAGGAGTGAGGTAACATCTCACAGCAAAATCTGGCAAATCTGGTGCAGTCCATGAGGACGAGATGCAGCTGGTGGCCACACCAGATACTGACTGTTACTTTTGATTTTGACCCCCCCTTTGTTCAGGGACACGATATTCCATTTCTGTTAGTCACATGTCTGTGGAACTTGTTCAGTTTATGTCTCAGTTGTTGAATCTTGTTATGTTCATACAAATATTTACTCATTTATGAAAGGTAGTAGAAATTAGGTCATAATTTGTGCTCAAGGGGTAATCCTGCGTATTCCCATTTTACAGTAGCTACTGTAGGTTTCCCATCCATTTGGCGACAGATTTTCATGTGATTATTTTCATGTGATTAACATCTGAATAAAGAAAATATGCAATTTTTATTTTTTGCATAATTTTTCATGTACTGAATAAAAATGTTAAGTTCAATGTGTTTCCATCTCATTTTCAACTCTACTGATAGTTTTGTCATAAAAGCTGTTGCATTAAATAGCAAATGTGCCTACTCTGATCTTGGCATGTACGTTCTAGCCAACAACAGCTCGCAGATAGTGTGGGAAGGCTGTGCGGGCTAGGCGAGACTACATGATGAGATTATTATGGATCAGAGTGAGAATATTAATATTTGTCAAACGGCTGTCAAGCACCGACCACCATGTCACCAGAATAAGACCCTCTATATTTATTGGAAATGAGCATCAAGCTCATCATGCACTTTCATCGACCTGTAAAATTCTTCATAACTTATTTCAACTATAGCCGAATAAACTGCATTGTTCCTGAGTCGTAGTGGGAGGACTACACGCAATTTCATCACTTGACTCCAAGTTTACTTAAACATAAAGGCGTTTACACCGCCATTTCTCTCATAATTAATTTTAAATAATTACATTAACATATATTGCTAAGAATGTGACCATAGGGTGAATCCCCTATAGGGTCTTGAACCCAGGCTACCAGCAGCAATGACCAATTCCCTAACCACTGTACCAGTAAGGGATATCTCTAGGACATGTGCTTATTGGGCCAGTATACTGCAGTTTGGTCCTGTTAAAAGGAAAAACGCTATTGCAACCTTTTTGCAATAAGGAGTTGAGACCAAAAGCTCAAGAAAAGTTTCAAGTGTTTAATACCAAACATACAGTCAGCTGAGTGCATACATATAGAAAGTTCACAACACATTTTAAATCAAATCAAATTATAAAGCCCTTCGTACATCAGCTGATGTCACAAAGTGCTGTACAGAAACCCAGCCTAAAACCCCAACAGCAAGCAATGCAGGTGTAGAAGCACGGTGGCTAGGAAAAACTCCCTAGAAAGGCCAGAACCGAACTCTTCCCTTATAGACGTCATCTCCCCAGCTCCACATTTTATTCCCTCCTTTCCCCTGTGGAATGTCCATGGTCCTCTCTTGTTTAGCTTGATGTCAGAATCACACCCCGTCTGTTCTGGCCTGACCCTTGTCTCTGATCCTAGGCAATTTTCCTAATCATTCACTAAACAGGTAACAAACAAACAAACTACAGTTTAACTTTAAAATTTGATTTGATTTGTAACATATTTTTTTGTCACATACACATGGTTAGCAGATGTTAATGCGAGTGTAGAGAAATGCTTGTGCTTCTAGTTCCGACCATGCAGTAGTATCTAACAAGTAATCTAACAATTTCACAACAACTACCTCATATACACACAAGTGTAAAGGATTGAATACGAGTATTTACATATAAATATATGGATGAGCGATGGCTGACCGGCATAGGCAAGATGCAGTAGATGGTATATAGTACAGTGTATACATGTGAGATGAGTAGTGTAGGATATATAAACATTATATAAATGGCATCGTTTTAAAGTGGCTAGTGATACATTATTACATCCACTTTTTAATTATTAAATTGGCTAGAGATTTGAGTCGATGGCCGAACTGCATAGGCAAGTTTTAGTAGATGGTATAGAGTACAGTGTATACATTTGATATGAGTAATGTCGGATATGTAAACATTATATACAAAATTGTTTAAAGTGGCTAGTGATTCATTTGTTACATCCAATTTTCTATTATTTAAAGTGGCTAGAGATTTAAGTCAGTATGTTGGCAGCAGCCACTCAATGTTAGTGGTGGCTGTTTAACAGTCTGATGGCCTTGAGATAGCTGTTTTTCAGTCTCGGTCCCAGCTTTGATGCACCTGTACTGACCTCGCCTTCTGGATGATAGTGGGGTGAACAGGCAGTGGCTCGGGTGGTTGTTGTCCTTGATGATCTTTTTGGCCTTCCTGTGATATCGGGTGGTGTAGGTGTCCTGGAGGGCAGGTAGTTTACCCCCGGTGATGCGTTGTGCAGTCCTCACTACCCTCTGGAGAGCCTTGCGGTTGTGGGCGAAGCAGTTGCCGTATCAGGCGGTGATACAGCCCGACAGGATGCTCTCGATTACGCATCTGTAGAAGTTTGTGAGTGTTTTTGGTGACAAGCCGAATTTCTTCAGCCTCATGAGGTTGAAGAGGCGCTGTTGCGCCTTCTTCACCACGCTGTCTGTGTGGGTGGACCATTTCAGTTTGTCCGTGATGTGTACGCCGAGGAACTTAAAACTTTCCACCTTCTCCACTCCTTTGTTTTGTTGACATTGAGTGAGAGGTTATTTTCCTGACCCCACACTTCCTGACACCACGTCTTGTCGTTGTTGGTAATCAAGCCTACCACTGTAGTGTCGTCAGCAAACTTGATGATTGAGTTGGATGCATGCTTGGCCACGCAGTCATGTGTGAACAGGGAGCACAGGAGAGGGCTGAGAACGCACCCTTGTGGGGCCCCAGTGTTGAGGATCAGCGGGGTGGAGATGTTGTTTCCTACCCTCACCACCTGGGGCTGTCCCGTCAGGAAGTCCAGGACCCAGTTGCACAGGGCTCAGGATATGTGGTTTCCAGTTTACATAGAGTCCAATGAATTTCTTTCAGTGCCGTCGATGTGTCAGCTTGAAGGGGGATCTATGTGACTGTGATTAGAATCGAGGAGAATTCTCTTGGTAGATAATGCGGTCGGCATTTGATTGTAAGGAATTCTATGTCAGGTGAACAAAAGGACTTGAGTTCCTGTATGTTGTTATGATCACACCACGACTCTACATTTGAACAGAATCCATCAGTCCTGTCCAGAAGAAACCCTAACTCCTCCTCCCTGGGCACTTTGGAGATCTGAAACAACTTGATAGGTGTAAGCAATGGGGTGAATGCACTTTGAAGTAAATCTCAACTCTTAAAAGTTAAAAGTACACTCAATAAAATATTTTATTGATCATAGTGATTCAGGAGTGTCATTAAAACATGTTAATATTCCCCACCAACATGAGGCAACTAACTATACAGAAAGCCCTTAATTGCTGAAATAAGTCAATCAAATAAATGATGAGAGAATAGTCAGATTAATTTTCACGGATATGGTGGCAGCAGGAATATTGGAGTACTGTGAACCAAGAGGTTACGAGTTCAAATCCCAGGTGAGGACATGTTGAATAATAACTACAGAGTTTTATGTAATCATGTGCGTCAAACATGTCATTTAAAAACACTATCTTAAAAGCACTGTTTGTGTGCGTATTCCTTTAAAAATAATGAGTCACACACTCTGTTTACATGCTTCCAGTAATCTATTGGGTAAACCACCAACATTTTGGCATCAATGTGTCTTCTTTAAGGACTCTCTTTTATTTATTTTTATAGCCTTTAGTTTACTCATCTCATGTCAGCACCTCTACCAACTTTTTGCGGGTGTGCGTCAGCTCATGCTTTTCACTAGTATTGCTAACCTTGCCAACAGAAGAAGAGCTGTGAATGGATCTGTGGTTCATCAGTCAGGGCCTTGATTGGCTCGGCAACAGTAACAAGACGTGATGTGTAATTTAATATCTTATGTTCTGTGTATGTTTGGTCAAACGTTGATGGCATATTCTCCTAACCCTCTGAAAAAACTGGACACTAATGTTTTTTTCCACATTCCCATGAAACGTGTCTAGAAGCGTTTCGCTACACTCAACAAGCATTTCACTACACTCGCATTAACATCTGCTGACCATGTGTATGTGACCAATACAATTTGATTTGATTTAGAACATTCATATCTTAAGTTCTGAGAATGTGGTAACAAAGTTCTGGGTAAGTTCTATTTGACATTAAGGGAATGGTCTCTTTGAAACATTCCTTGCACATCACAGGAGCATTCCTATGAAAACATTAGTTAATGACGTAATGAGACTCTTAAAGTTGTGGGAACGTTTGTTAGCTGGGGAAATCCATTATCCTCATTGTCAGATATTACACAAGGAAAATATTAAAAGTTAGTAGATAGGTAGGTATCTGCACCAATTACACTTGACAACTGTACTTTTAAAAATGAATTTTATAACTCTGCCAGTCCAGTGAGTAAAACTGAAAATGGGCTACCTACCGTACTCCATTGTCCTTTGGCTTTGGCACCTATTGCTCCAGGCTCTCTGAGCCACTACAGAGATGAAAGCTCTGTGCTGAAGGGGCCATTAAAGACAATTATTGAGTCCCAAATGGCATGGTTGGCACTCTAATTCACTTTATAGTGCACTACTTTTGACCTATAGGGAATAGGGTGCCATTTGGAACACATCCTATCGTGCTCTATTCTAGTTCTTGTGGATCTCAGTGCCCTGTTTGACACCATTGATCATAACATCCTTGTTGGCCGGCTGCAGAGGTGGGTGGGAATCTCCCAACGTTTCCCTCGACCGGTTCAGGTCATATCTACGTATGTGGCAGATGTTTCTCAGTGAGCATGGGTGGTTCAGTATTGTCCCAAGCATCTATTCACTATGGTGTCCCTGAGGTCAATTCTGGGCCCCATCCTTTTTTTGGTGACATCATCCACAATCATTACATTCAGTTCCACTGCTATGCAGCTGACGCAGCTTTATTTACCAATCCGACCCATTGACCAAGCTACCCTTCACAAGTGTCTTGCTGACATCAAATGTTGAATGTCTGACAATTTTCTCCAGCTCAATGATAAAAAAATCAAAGGTTGTTTTATTTGGCCCCCACCTTGCTAGAACCCACAATGTAAATATCCTTGGTAATTTGTCCATGTAAAACCATGTAAATCCTGCAGCCAGAAACCTCGACGTCTTCTTTGACCCTAGATTACTGTAACTCTTTGTATACATGTCTCAGTCAGAAATCATTCCATTCTCTACAGTTAGTTAAAAATGTTGCATTTAACAGGCTCCAGAAAATGTAACCATATCACACCTATTTTAGCTTTTCTACATTGGCTACCAGTCACTTTTAGAATTGTTTTAATTGTAAGAATCACTTTTGAAGCTAGGCTTGGTTTAGCCCCATCCTATATCTCTGATCTTTTATCTCTCTGAGAGCCAGGATGCAGCCTGAGATCCTCTGGAAGGACACTGTTGACCATTACAAAGTCTAGGTTGAAAATTAAAGGAGACTGGGCATTTGCATTAGGGGCCCTAGACTTTGGAATGGTCTGCCAGAGAAGATCCGGCTTGCAGTTTCAGTGCCTCTTTTTAAATCCCTGCTGAAGACACTTTTATAAAGATGCTTTTAATCTATGATTTCAATTTATGTTTTTAATGGCAGGTTAACGTTCTTCGTCATGAATCTTGTTCTGGAGGCAGCTCTTCAGAGTGATCACTAGCTGGCACAGCCACAAAGTCATAAAATCAGATTTTAAACCTAACCTTAACCCTATAAAGTAAATATAGCCTGCACATTCATAAGCTCCACCACATACCTTTTATTAATAAACAAACAACGTTTGGATCATACAAGGATCTTTGTTAGGTCATTTCCTTGCACGATCGAAATGTTTTATTTATTAATAAAGGTATGTGGTGGAGCTTATAAGTGTACGAGTTCTATTTATTTTACACCTGCTTTTTTCGTCCCTGCACCCCATTAAAGGATGTGATTTGATCACACTTGACTAACCTTAACCCTAACCTTAACCACAATGCTAACCCTAAACTCCCACTAGCCCATGCCTCCACCAATTTTGACTTTGCAGTTGGTCTATCTAAAAGGAAACCGCTTAGTTCTGCCTCCAAGACAAGACTCATGCATTTTATTTCTATTTTTTTTGGTATTCTTCTTCCCCCTGTTTTTGTTTCTTTGTTGGTATTTTATGATGTGAAACACTTTGTTCCTTGTATTGAAAAGCGCTATACAAATCAAGTTATTCTTTTAATCCTGTCACCATTTCCCCAGATAAAAAAGGAAATAAATATTTTTTTTGCCTGACAATAACAAAAGATTGGTAGGTAGATACTTTTGGTCATGTACTGTATGTGGACACCTACTCGTCGAACATCTAATTTCATGGGCATTAATAACAGCCTTCACTCTTCTGGGAAGGCTTTCCACTAGATGTTGGAACATTACTGCGGGGACTTGCTTCCATTCAGCCCCAAGAGCATTAGTGAGGTCAGACACTGATGTTGGGCGATTAGGCCTGGCTCGCAGTCAGCGTTCCAATTCATACCAAAGGTGATCGATGGGGTTGAGGTCAGGGCTCTGTGCAGGCCAGTCAAGTTCTTCCACACCAATCTCTACAAACCATTTTTGTATTGGACCTTGCTTTCATGCTGAAACAAGAAGAGTCTTTCCCCATACTGTTGCCACAAAAGTGAAAGCACAGAATTGTCTACAATGCCATTGTATGCTGTAGCATTAAGATTTCCCTTCACTGGAACTAAGAGGCTCAGCTCAAACCATGGAAAAACATCCCCAGACAATAATTCCTCCTCCACCAAACTTTACAGTTGGCAATATGCATTGGGGCAGGAAGGGTTCTCCTGGGATCCGCCAAACCCAGATTCGTCCATTGGACTGGTGAAGCATGATTCATCACTCCAGAGAATGCGTTTCCATAGCTCCAGAGTCCAATGGTGGTGAGATTTACACCACTCCAGCTGATGGAACTTGGTAGTGAGTGTTGCAACTGAGGACAGACGATTTCTACACGCTGCGCCATTCAGCACTCTGCGGTCCCGTTCTGTGAGCTTGTGTGGCCCACCAGTTCACTGCTGAACCGTTGTTGTTCCTAGACATTTACACTTCACAATAATGGCACTTACAGTTGACCATGGCATCTCTAGCAGGGCAGAAATTTGAAGAACTGGCTTGTTGGAAAGGTGGCATCCTATGACGGTGCCACGTTGAATGTCACTGAGCTCTTCAGTAAGGCCATTCTACTGTCAATGGAGATTGCATGGCTGTGTGCTCAATTTGTATACACCTGTCAGCAACGGGTGTGACTGAAATGGCCAAATCCACTATTTTGAAGGGGTGTCCACATACTTTTGTGTATATATGGTATATCTGGACCCATTACAACGGTTAGGACTGTGCATAGTACATAAAGAACTGTATTTAATATTTCCGTCAGGGTCCAGAGGCTATGACTCAGTAAGGTACTCGCATCACTTACCATCACAGGAGTTGTCCTGACCTATAATTACTTCTGATCAACACTGACTGTAACCAGTTTGTCCTTAGCATTGATGGAGGTGGTGATGACATTCTAATAATAGCACCTATAGTCTTTGTTAGGGCTCCCGAGTGGCGCAGCGGTCTAAGGCACTGCATCTCAGTGCTAGTGGCATCACTACAGACCCTGGTTCAATTCCAGGCTGTATCACAACCGGGCCGTAATTGGGAGTCCCATAGAGCGGCGTACAATGTGCCCGGTGTCGTTAGGGTTTCGCCGGGGTTGGCCGTCACAATTTATTTGTCAACATCAACTGTGTGATCTGCTTGCCTATTTTTCCATTCTAGTTGGATGAAAGAAACAGGCCATTAGCTAGTACTGAATTGACATCTCTAATACAAATGGAGGAGGCTCTCAATGGCTGTAATTACAGTACTGTACTTGCTGTATGTAGAGACTTCCAATAATGGGCTCATTCTGTTCAAGACAGTTAGGAGCTTGTTGCTGTAATGCATGTGTAACTCACCCGTAGCATGTTGGCTGAAGTTCATCGGGTACATCCAAACTCCCCTGAGATCTAATTGCAATGGTTACTCACAGAGTGACAGAGAAGTCTCTTGGGCTATATGCCAATTATCTCTCCTTCCTCCCAAAGTGTGCACTTGTTGACTTCTGTTCACTGATTTGAAAGGAACTTACTGCTATTAGAAATATGGTAAACTCCCACTAGCCCATGCCTCCACCAATCCAATGGTTTCAGATCTGTGGGAAGTAGTGAACAAGAGTAGGAGTAAGGAGATCTTTTTGGGAAGTACCCTAGCTCTGTTGGCTAAGACTTTGAGTTGCATGTGTTGTGCAGAAGGTTGGATGTTTGCGTTCCGGTGGGGGTAGAACAAAACAGATGGAACAGACCATAAGCTAATAGTGATGACATTAAATAATGCAGAGGAGTCTCCAACAACTATGGAAGAAATGTTTGTTCAGTTCAAGCCAATTAAAAGGGACTTGTTGCAGTAGGGAGAAGCAAATATTGGTACTAAATGAAAGGGCTGTCAACTTGTCAGGCATTAACATCAACCTTTTCCTTATTAGCCATATTCTTTGCAAGACTTTAAAATCTCTGTCCCAAATGTAGAGGATCAACCTCTCTAAAACAAGTATGCCGTTGAATTATGAGTGATCTATCAATCGTGAATTTATCAACCTCTAACACAAGTCGGATATTGAGTGATCAATGTGTTTACGTACTGGTCAAGCATGCAGCCTCAGGCTGAAAATCAAGCATGATCTGATTATTATTGATAGGTGTTATGACCTGACAACCTCAATCTAAGCCAAGCCTGGGATTGAATGATCAATGTTACTGAATTAAATTATATATATCTTTATATGTACAGTGCATTCGGGAAAATATTTTTTCCATATTTTGTTACATTACAATCTTATTCTAAAATGGATTAAATTAATGATGGAAAAAAACTATCTACATACAATACCACAAACAGGTTTTGAGGTGTGTGTATATGTGTGTGTGTATATGTGTGTGTGTGTGTGTGTATGTATGTATATGTATATGTATATGTGTGTATGTGTATATATATATATATATATATATATATATATATATATATATATGTGTGTGTGTGTGTGTGTGTGTGTGTGTAACTGAAATATCACATTTACATAAGTATTCAGACCCTTTACTCAGTACTTTGTTGAAGCACCTTTGTTAGTGATTACAGCCTCGAGTCGTCTTGGGTATGACGCTACAAGCTTGGCACACCATTATTTGGGGAGTTTCTCCCATTCTTCTCTGCAGATCCTCGAGCTCTGTCAGGTTGGATGGGGAGCGTCGCTGCAGAGAGATTTTCAGGTCTCTCCAGAGATGTTCGATCGAGTTCATGTCCGGGCTTTGGCTGAATGTCCACTTAAGGACATTCACAGAAACTTGTCCTGAAGCCACTCCTGTGTTGTCTTGGATATGTGCTTAGGGTCGTTGTCCTATTGGAAGGTGAACCTTTGCACCAGTCTGAGATCCTGAGCACTCTGGAGAAGAGTGCTCAGGAAGAATCTCTCTGTACTTTGCTCCGTTCATCTTTCCCTCAATCCTGACAGTCCCTGCCGCTGAAAAACATCCCCACAGCATGATGCTGCCACCACCATGCTTCATCGTAGGGATGGCGCCAAGTATCCTCCAGATGTGACACTTGGCATTCAGGCCAAAGAGTTCAATCTTGGCTTCATCAGACCAGAGAATCTTGTTTCTCATGATCTGAGAGTCCTTTAGGTGCCTTTTGACAAACTCCAAGCGGGTTGTCGTGCCTTTTACTGAGGAGTGGCTTCTGTCTGACCACTTTACCATAAGTAAAGTTGTGCTGCAGAGATGGTTGTACTTCTGGAAGGTTCTCCGATCTCCACAGAGGAACTTTGGAGCTCCATTGGGTTCTTGGTCACCTCCCTGACAAAGGTCCTTCTCCCCCTATTTCTCAGTTTGGCCGGGCGGACAGCTCTAGGAAGAGTCTTGGTGGTTCAAAACTTCTTCCAGTTAAGAATGATGGAGGCCACTGTGTTCTTGGGGACCTTCAATGCTGCAGACAATTGTTGGTACCTTTCCCCAGATCTGTGCCTCCACACAATCCTGTCTCGAAGCTCTACGGATAATTCCTTCGAACTCATGGCTTGGTTTTTGCTCTGTCAGCTGTGGGACCTTTTTTTATATATAGACGTTTGTGTGCCTTTTCTAAATAATGTCCAATCAATTGAATTTACCACAGCTGGACTCCAAGTTGTTGAAACATCTCAAGAATGATCAATTAAAACAGGATGCACACGGAGCTCAATTTCGAGTCTCATAGCAAAAGGTCTGAATACTTATGTAAATAAGGTGTTTCTGTTTTAAATTTGTAAACATTTTTAAAAGCCTGTTTTTGCTTTGCCATTATAGGGTATAGTGTGTAGATTGGTTTCATCAATCTATATTTAATACATTTTAGAATAAGGCTGTAACGTAACAAAATGTGTAAAAAAATAAGTGTTCTTTCTAAATGCACTGTACATGAAAATAGGCAAATACATAAAATAATATTTATTCCCAGTCAATGTAAATAGCATTTGATTCTTTGGAATTTCATTTAATTGGAAATATAACTTTTCCCTGGGATTTTCCAATCCATGCCCTATGGGCTGTTGATCATTTAATTGATATCACACAATACATTGTAGGCTCACTTGATCTCCCGCGCCCGCCGCAGAATTGCACTCAGCTTGCATTTTGACTCATGAAGTGATCTCGACTAAGAAAAGGTTGGTGACTACTGTTCTAGCCTATATAGGCTATTACTGCCTATTTGGGTTATTCCTGTTATATCAGGGTATTATGTTCTTGTCTAATAGTGTATTAATTATAGGCCTATGGTTTATTATGTGTAGGTCTGTGAGTCGCATGTTAAATGCCAGTCATGGATTTACGTAGGCTTACCGGACTATTTGGTCTGTAATGTGAAAAAACATTGCGTGCTGTTCGTTTTGGGTGGAGATTTAATAAATGAAGGTGTGGCAGAGGTGTGTCTACAGATACACCATATTCTGAAACCATGAATGTCTAGCGATCTAACGGTTAAATTTGGCAAAAGTGTCTACTTTATTTGTTCCAATAGAAATAACACCATTCTCCATGCACTGTAATTTGTGACCCGATGTCGTGGGTCACTACTTTACAGGAGAGCCGTAGGACCGTAAACTTAAAAAAAAAAAATCATGTGCCTTAACAGCAAACGTATACCTAGTTTCACATCTGTAAATACAAATAAAATTGTTAAATTACGAGCCCTGTTGGTTTAGTCACAGAAAAAGCCAGCAACCTCCCTGCTAGCCATGATTGGCTGAGATAATGAGTGGGCTGGACATGCCAGAGATGAGTTTGGATTGGTCTGCCACATACAGTTGAAGTCGGAAGTTTACATACACCTAGCCATATACATTTAAACTTAGTGTTTCACAATTCCTGACATTTTTAATCCTAGTAAAAATTCCCTGTTTTAGGTCAGTTAGGATCACCACTTTATTTTAAGAAAGTGAAATAGAGTAAAAGTAGAGAGAATTAGTTATTTCATCTTTTATTTCTTTCATCACATTCCCAGTGGTTCAGAAGTTTACATACACTCAATTAGTATTTGGTAGCATTGCCTTTAAATTGTTTAACTTAGGTCAAATGTTTCGGGTAGCCTTCCACAAGCTTCCCACAATAAGTTGGGTGCATTTTGGCCCATCCCTCCTGACAGAGCTGGTGTAAATGAGTCGGGTTTGTTGGCATCCTTGCTCGCACACTTTTTTTCAGTTCTGCCCACAAATTGTCTAAGGGATTGAGGTCAGGGCTTTGTGTTGGCCACTCCAATACCTTGACTTTGTTGTCCTTAAGCCATTTTGCCACAACTTTGGAAGTATGCTTGGGGTCATTGTCCATTTGGAAGACCCATTTGTGACCAAGCTTTAACTTCCTGACTGATGTCTTGAGATGTTGCTTCAATATATCCACATAATTTTCCCTCCTCATGATGCATCTATTTTGTGAAGTGCATGATAGGGAAATTTGTATTTAAGTAATGACTAAGAATATTCCATTCTGAAAATGTATGCAATAGGGATAGGGTTATAAGACAATGATAATCTAATTGATGTGTGTGTCTAGAAATGTATAGAGACTAGAACATGGTGGTACTATCTTGCAATGTAAGGTATTTGAGAGAACAAAGGGATCTTTGTGAGACCAAAATACAGAGAAGGGGCATTCCCCATCTCCAGGAAGGGAGGCACGGATAGGAACTGTCCAGATTGAATTATGTTGCAGAAAGTGATAAGCCATGAATGTATACTGTGGGAAAGTACTGTTGCCTAGAGAGGGGTGGAGCCCATTTGTCTTCAACGTATAGCTTGTACAATATTAAAAGACTGTTCACACTTGGAGTTCAGAATTCCATTGAATAAACAACCTGATCTATTGCAGATTTGGGACTTTGTCTAATTATTCTTTAACTGGAGCCTTACAACCTCTGGGAATTATTCAAAGCCTGATTGATAGTTTATGACAACAATTGAGAACAAAATTCTCGTGACAGTGTACCAGTCCCTCCTGCTGCAAAACACCCCCACAACATGCTGCTGCCACCCCCGTGCTTCACGGTTAGGATGGTGTTCTTCGGCTTGCAAGCCTCCCCCTTTTTCCTCCAAACATAACCATGGTCATTATGGCCAAACAGTTATATTTTTGTTTCATCAGACCAGAGGGAATTTCTCCAAAAAGTTAGATCTTTGTCCCCATGTGCAGTTGCAAACTGTAGTCTGGCTTTTTTATGGTGGTTTTGGAGCAGTGGCTTCTTCCTTGCTGAGCGGCCTTTCAGGTTATGTTGATATAGGACTCATTTTACTGTGGATATAGATACTTTTGTACCTGTTTATTCCAGCATCTTCACAAAATCCTTTGCTATTTTTCTGGGATTTATTTGCACTTTTAGCAACAAGTATGTTCATCTCTAGGAGACAAAACATGTCTCCTTCCTGAGCGGTATGATGGCTGCGTGGTCCCATGGTTATTATACTTGCGTACTATTGTTTGTACAGATGAACGTGGTACCTTCAGGCATTTGGAAATTGCTCCCAAGTATAAACCAGACTTGTGGAGGTCTACAATTTTTTTCCTGAGGTCTTTGGTGGATTTTCTTTAGATTTTCCCATGATGTCAAGCAAAGAGGCACTGAGTTTGAAGGTAGGCCTTGAAATACATCCATAGGTACACCTCCAATTGACTCAAATGATGTCAATTAGCCTATCAGAAGCTTCTAAAGCCATGACATTTTCTGGAGTTTTCCAAGCTGTTTAAAGGCACAGTCAACTTAGTGTATGTAAACGTATGACCCACTGGAATTGTGCTACAGTGAATTATAAGTGAAATAATCTGTCTGTAAACAATTGTTGGAAAAATTGCACAAAGTAGATGTCCTTATCGACTTTCCAAAACTATAGTTTGTTAACAAGAAATTTGTGAAGTGGTTAAAAAACAAGTTTTAATGACTCCAAACTAAGTGTATGTAAACTTCTGAATTCAACTTCTGTCTATTTGAGCCGTGTCATCTGTGACCGTAAGATAGTCTAGCGTTACCTGCATGATCTTATTATTCATATCCCGGAGCCATTTCCATTGCTAGTTATAGCCTAATGTTAGATAGCTAACATTGAACCTGGTTGGTTAGCGACCTGCAGATTCATGCAGGGTAGCAACGTCATGAGTTGGGATTATGGTTGTTTTACAAAATACTCCACTATGCAAGTATCCATTTCAATAGAATGTCACTGCAACAATTGTTGATGCATATAGCTGGTAAATTCACTCTGGCTATCTACTCCAATTTCAGACCACAGGTAAGAATAGTCTAGCTAGCTACATTTTCAGATATTACACATTTCTAATTTTGACATCAAGTCTTTTCATTTCAATTTAAAGTGTACTGTTAGCTTACGAGCCAGCCACCTAAGGTTACATGTATGAGCTTATTATTCGTATCTCAAAGCAATTTGCTTGGCTAGTTATAGCCTAATGTTAGCTAGCTAACATTGAACCTGGTTGGTTAGCTACCTGCAGATTCATGCAGGGTAGTAATGGCATGAGTTGGGATTATGGTTAATTGTTTAGCTAGCTGCATGTCTTAACAAAAGATTTCACTATGCAAGTAACCATTTCGGGTGCGTCTGTAAATTCAGTCTGGCCATCTACTCCAATTTCAGAGCACTTTCGTCTGAGTGTGTCAGAACGCAGATGAATTCACGAACGCTCAACACCTGTTGAAAATGGCCGGTGTCAGTAAACGTCAGCAAAAAGGGCGTAATTAAATTGTTGCCAGCCGCACAATTACTGTCACGCGTGCTCCCTCTCCGGCCTCTAGGTCACTAGGCTGCTCGTGATGGCGCACATCTGTCACCATCGTTACGCGCATCTGCGCATTATGACACACACCTGGACTCCATCACCTCCTTGATTACCTGCCCTTTATGTCACTCCCTTTGGTTATTTCCCCAAGCGTCATTGTTTATGTTTCTTGTCTGTGTGCTGTCAGTGTTTCTTGTTTTGTGTTATGTTCCGTTTATTTTATTAAAACACTCACTCCCTAAACTTGCTTCCCGACTCTCAGCGCACATCGTCACAGTTACAGTCACCAACGCTCAGGATAACATGAAAACAGCCTAACCAGCTCTGCTGGGGCGAGTAAAATGGTCAGAGTTTTGGTGGGGGCTAAAGCTTAAGAGGGTGTGAACAATGCTGAATGGATGTAGACAAAGAAGAGCTCTCCAGTAGGTACCAAAACATTAAAAGGCAATTTTCTCAAAGTGATGTTACAAGTTTATCAACTTTCAAAACAGAATGACCTTCCCTCTATCAATCATTCTATTCCTTTTTCCCCCCTTTTTTTTCTATTTATCTTTTTAATTAAATGTAATAGAAAGTAACACTTTTTGTCTTTGTTCCATTGATAAATGGAATCACATGACGTGGGTCTATTAAATATGTTCAGATGTTCTTGGAGGAAAACTAAAGAAAATACTTCATCCTGAAGGCCATGATAATGAGACTTTGACTATTGGGGCGGCAGGGTTGCCTAGTGGTTAGAGCGTTGAACTAGCAACCGAAAGGTTGCAAGATCGAATCCCCGAGCTGACAAGGTAAAAATCTGTCATCCTGCCCCTGAACAACGCAGTTAACCCACTGTTCCTAGGCCGTTTTTGAAAAATAAGAATTTGTTCTTAACGGACTTGCCTAGTTAAATAAAGGTAAAATAAAAAATGAATTGAAAAACTTGACTGTGAGCTAGTATCCTAACAGTATACTGTCACTTTTTTTTCTCCCTTTTGTGACTACAACTACACAATACTGTACACCCACACACCAGCAATTAACCATGGCATTTAGAAGTCTACCCATAATAATACATCTGAGAACAGAATAGAAACGTGTCTTCCATATGGCAGAACAGGACTGCTACCCAAATGTCACCCTTTTTCCTATATAGTGCATTACTTTTGACCAGAGCCCTATGGTATAGTGTAGTCCACTAGGGGATAGGGTGCCGTTTAGCCTAATAAACAGAACCACAGAAGTGGATTAATTGTGTGTGTGTGTGTGTGTGTGTGTGTGTGTGTGTGTGTGTGTGTGTGTGTGTGTGTGTGTGTGTGTGTGTGTGTGTGTGTGTGTGTGTGTGTGTGGTGCAAGGTACAAGCTCTTGCAAGGGGACACCAGGTTAGAAAAATCTAATAAATACATTTCGGAAATATACCGCTGATGGTTCAGTTACAGTACATCCACTTTGAAGCAATTTAATTTACTGTGCTTCAGTACAGATTACATTTTTACATGGCCAAAACTGAGTGTATTTTATATTTGGAAGCTGCACAAATGACACTTTATTGATTAGACATTCTAAATGGCAAATAGATAAGGACAGAACCCTAAATAGATAAATGCCATGGAAATATCAACGATGCCTTGACCTCAAAACAAAATACAATTCAGCCAGCACTGTCAAACTGTCATCATAACATTGTCCATCTTATCTCAAGGGCTTTACGCTAATGAAAAGCCCTCGAAAGCAGCAAACTGAATTTATGGATTGAGGACAAATTAGAGGCACTGAAGGGGTGCTTTCTATACAGATAATTTATTTCAGAACCAGTCGGGCAATTATAAGTACAAAGATTGACACAGGCTATGTCATTATTTTGGTGATGACCACAAATGACAGTTAAAGAATGAAACCGTCTCTGTGATGTATTTGTGGTTCTAAAATGTTATAAAGGATATGCTATCTGGAAACAGGTGTGAACAGGTCCGAGATTCAGAGTGGTTAGTACCGTGGTCTGATGGATGAACAACGTTTCGTGCTTACTTTACTGTCAAAACAACACACTAGAGGAAATCATTTTTAACTAGCCTGAGGCTTTCCATAATGACACCAGAGAAGGACATAGTCTTTAAGTATCTGGGTGTAAACATCAATAAAAAACTATGCAGTGTACAGCGCATTCCAGAGTTCACCAACCTTATTTTTAATGTGACCCAAGAGTTTACAAGCTGGACAGCATATTGTCTAGGTGCACGGCAATCCTATGCTTCAGAATTCAACAACTGTATTTTTTTATTAGACCCACTGTATGTCTTTTGGAGTTTACTATATGTTGATCCTTTGGACATTCTCCAAGTATTTAAAAAAAAATCATGTTTGGTACAAATTTGACCATTTAAAAAATTATCCAAAATGGAATGTTTTTTTGGTTCCAGTTTCACACAGAATGACCCTTCTGTGTATCAGATGTGTTGTTGGTTTCTATAAAGCAACGTGTACACTACTGTTCAAAAGTTTGGGATCACTTAGAAATGTCCTTGTTTTTGAAAGAAAAGCAATTTTTTTGGTCCATTTTTAAAATAACATCAAATTGTGATCAGAAATACAGTGTAGACATTCTTAATGTTGTAAATGACTATTGTAGCTGGAAACGGCAGATTTTTTATGAAATATGTACAGAGGCCCATTATCAGCAACCATCACTTCTGTATTCCAATGGCACATTGTGTTAGCTAATCCAAGTTTATCATTTTAAAAGGCTAATTGATCATTAGAAAACAATTTTGCAATTATGTTAGCACAGCTGAAAACTTATGATTAAAGAATAAATAAAATTGGCCTTTTAGACTAGTTGAGTATCTGGAGCATCAGCATTTGTGGGTTTGATTACCGGCTCAAAATGGCCAGAAACAAAGAACTTTCTTTTGAAACTCTTCAGTCTATTCCTGTTCTGAGAAATGAAGGCTATTCCATGTGAGAAATTGCCAAGAAACTGAAGATCTCGTACATCACTGTGCACTACTCACTTCACAGAACAGCGCAAACTGGCTCTAACCAGAATAGAAAGAGCAGTGGGAGGCCCCGGTGAACAACTGGGCAAGAGGACATGTACATTAGAGTGTCTAGTTTGAGAAACCGACGCCTCACAAGTTCTCAACTGGCAGCTTCATTAAATACTACCAGCAAAACACCAGTCTCAACGTCAACAGTGAAGAGGCAACTCCGGGATGCTGGCCTTCTAGGCAGCATCCTGTTTATTTTTGTTCAGTACAATTTTTACAGTGCCTTGCAAAATAATTCAGACCCCTTGTATTTCTTCACATTTTGTGTTACAAAGTGAGATTTAAAATTGATTTTGTCAACAATCTACACTGAATACTCTGTCAAAGTGGACTAAAATATAGTTGTTGTGTAAGTTTTCACCTTCCTGAGGTAATACACGTTAGAAACACCTTTGGCATCGATTACAGCTGTGAGTCTTCTTGGGTAAGTCCAGAAGAGCTTTGCACGCCTGGATTGTGCAATATTTGCCCATTTTATTATTTTCACTATTCTTCAAGATGGGGATCAGGGTTAGACAGCGATTTTCAAGTCTTGCCATAGATTTTCAAGAATATTTCAGTCAAAGCTGTAACTTGACCACTCGGTAACATTCACATATTGGTAAGCAACTCCAGTGTAGATTTCGGCTTGTGTTGTAGGTTATTGTCCTGCTGAAAGGTGAATACCTCTCCCAGTCTCTGATGTAAATCAGACTGGATCAGGTTTTCCTCTAGGATTTTGCTTGTGCTTAGCTACATCCTGTTTCTTTTTATCCTGAAAAACTCCCCAGTTTTTGGCCTTATGGCAACATCCCTGAGTAGGTTTATTCCTGTCCTGCAGCTCAATTCAGAAAGAAGTCTTTGTGTCTGGGTGGTTTAATACATAATCCACATAATTTTTTAAGAGATTAGTCAATGTCACTGCCCTTCGTTATGAGGCTTTCAAAAAGCTCCCTATAGTTAAATCTGTGTTGACTGAGGGACCTTACAGATGTTGTCTGTATGGGGGACAGAGGAAGGGTTAGTCAGTCAAAAATCATGACAACCCCTATTAGTTCCCTATTAGTCCATGAAACTTATGTGATTTGTTAAGCCAAATTTGACTCCTGAACTTATTTAGGCTTTCCTAAATGAAGAGGCTGAATAGGCCAGCTTATGCAATGACTATATTTTAGTTATATATTTGTTATTATCTTAAAGTTGTTTTTTTCTTCCCCTTTGACATTAGAGTATTTTGTGTAGCTTGTTGACAAAAAAGTACAATTAAATACATTTTAATCCCACTTTGTAACACAATAAAATGTGAAGAAATCCAAGGGTCCTGAATATTTTTGCAAGGCAGTGTGATTTTTCTTCTTACACACATGATAGTTAAGGCCTTGTTCGTTGTTTTATAATATAATTATTATAAAACACATTTCCAGTATTACTGTATCTGTGAAAGAAAGGCAATTATTAAGGAAAAAGGTTTCAGAATAAGCTCACTTATTGTAAATGTCTCTTTGTTCTCAGGCTCTTATTTTTGTTAGGGCCTTGTTCATAGTGTAACGACGTTTATAAGCTCGCGGATATCGACTCTGCCGCACGAGCTTGCTTTTGCGGCACAGTCGATAGCGCGCGGACCTTGGGCTTGAAGGTCCTTGCCTGTTTCATTACAATAGATTAGGCGTCTGTGAAAGAAAGGAAATGAACAAGAGCAATTTTCAGGTTAAGGCCACTTATTGTAAACGTTTCTCATTGTACGATTCACTGAGCGCATACAATGATCCTTGTATGTGACTCTGTCAAAGATGCAATGTAAAATAAATGATTAGTGACCGTGAGTCTGGGAACCCACTGGGCACACACTGGTTGAATCAACGTTATTACGTGGACACAACGTGGAATTGTGGGAAGTGATTGTGGTCTTGGAAAACATTTAAAAAACATTCAAAAATGAGTACCAAGTAAAATAAAAAGATTTTCAGTAGATGGCATGAAAACATCAACAGGTGTAGGATTTTAATTTGATCACCCCCTTGCAGGACAACTTCCCTGCAATGCAGGAGATTTAAATCTTTGAGGTTTAAAAACGCTTCTGATGTTTAATAGCCACGTTGAGATTTCAGACCTGATTTTTCCCTTCAAGTAAAGATCCTATATGTTAAGTGTACCGATATTGTATGAAGAAACAGAACGTTTAAGTTGACAGACATTACATTTTTGGAATAGAGTTATAGAAGCAGAATAAATGCCATATCAGAACATTTTATGTACTGTATATAATTAAATACTTAAAATAAGACTGAGTAAGAATGAATATGTACTTTAATTGGAGAACATCTTGAGATGTAACCTACAACTAAAGATTAATTTACTTTTCTACTGCCTTCCAAAGGCAAACATGAATTTGTAATTTTACTCAACAAGCTTGTTAAACGAACAAACTAACACATTGGCCCAAATTCTTGTCCATTTAAAGTCCACTCAATTCAGAATAAGCAATTGGTTAGCATGGCTTTTTTTGTCGATGAGGATTTGGGTATCATGTGCACATAATTGAATGACAGTAACTGGTTTAAATATAAAACTGTGTAGAACCTGATTAGTGTTTGATTCAGGAGGTGATCTAAGTTGCTGGGATTTTTTCCTTTTTTTTGTCAACGACAGGGCTAACTGGCATGTAATTTTAGCTCTCATCAATGGGAGCTGCTTGTGAGCTAACTTGATCTATTACTAAGAATTGTGCTTCATGTCATTGTGCTTCATCTCAGTGTATGTCTGAGGTAAGCATACATTACTACAATGACAGTGAAGATATGAGATCCTTGTTATTTATTCTGAAAGCAATGTCCTCAAGCCAGATTGGTCGATTACAGGGTCTTTGTCCCAATATCCAAACTTGTGCACTACCAAGTATGAAGTGTATTGCCCACAGTAAGTAGGCTATGAAAAATGTAAATTACTGAATAATTAGAACTACTGGAGATACTCTGTATGGATACACAATGAATCTGCTAGACTTTCATAAAGAAATTATATGCTTCTGTTTGTCTGTGTCCCAAGGTGCAGAGCGGTGTGTGAGTGGCTGCCAGCCCCACCCTGAAGAAGAGAGGAGTGATGGAGGTGTGGAGCAGCGGAGAAGAGGAGGGTCTGACTGAACAGGAGGGCTCAACAGGCACCATGATAGCCTTGAA
This sequence comes from Brachymystax lenok tsinlingensis, assembly GCA_030435695.1. NCBI lineage: Eukaryota > Metazoa > Chordata > Actinopteri > Salmoniformes > Salmonidae > Brachymystax > Brachymystax lenok. The sequence goes on along the minus strand of CM059819.1, from coordinate 56,220,155 downwards.
CTCCTCCAGCCACCACCTCCTCTGCTATGATGCTGCTAACCACACCAACTACACCACCACCAACAACATCACCTATTTCCCTTACTACCAGCACTCCCTCCCTGTGGCTGCTAGCTTCATCCTAGCCTACCTGTTCATCTTCCTGCTGTGCATGGTGGGTAATGTGCTGGTGTGTCTGATCGTGCTGGGGAACCGCCGCATGAGAACCGTCACCAACCTTTTCATCCTCAACCTGGCGGTCAGCGACCTGTTGGTGGGCATTTTCTGCATCCCCACAACGCTGGTGGACAACCTCATCACAGGTAGGTAACGGTTTGACTGACCTGGTGAATGCAACTCTGTATGGGGTGGCGAATGCAATTTTGTCTGAGCCAGCAAACCAAAACTGGTCTACGAAAATTGCGTACTATGTTACATATGTACAGATACAGTGCATCCGGAAATATTCCGACTCCTTCACTTTTTCCACATTTTGTTACCGGAGTGATATTATAAAATGTATTAAATACAAAATGTTCCTCATAAATCTACAGACAATACCCCATAATGGGAAAGAAAAAACAGGTTTAGACATTTTTGCAAATTTATAACATAAAAAAAGATTTCTTATTTACATAAGTATTGAGACCCTTTGCTATGAGACTCGAAATTGAGCTCAGGTGCATCCTGTTTCCATTGATCATCCTTGATGTTTCTTTAACTTGATTGGAGTCCACCTGTGGTAAATTCAATTGATTGGAGATGATTTGGAAAGGCACACACTTGTCTATATAAAGTCCAACAGTTGACAGTGCATGTAAAAACAAAAACCAAGACATGAGGTTGAAAGAATTGTCCGTAGAGCTCCCAGACAGGATTGTGTCGAGGCACAGATCTGGGGAAGGGCAACAAAAATGTCTGCAGCATTGAAGGTCCCCAAGAATACTGTGGCATCCATCATTCTTAAATGGAAGAAGTTTGGAACCACCAAGACTCTTCCTAGAGCTGGATGCCCGGCCAAACTGAGCAATCGGGGGAGAAGGACTTTGATCAGGGAGGTGACCAAGAACCCAATGGTCACTCTGACAGAGTTCCTTTGTGGAGATGGGAAAACCTTCCAGAAGGATAACCATCTCTGCTGCACTCCACCAATCAGACCTTTATCGTAGAGTGGCCATACGGAAGCTGCATGGTGGTGGCAGCATCATGAGGTGGGGATGTTTTTCAACGTCAGGGACTGGGAGACTAGTCAGGATCGACGGAAAGATGAACAGAGCAGAGTACAGAGAGATCCTCGACAAAAACCTGCTCCAGAGCGCTCAGGACCTCAGACTGGGAGAAAGGTTTACCTTCCAACAGGACAATGACCCTAAGCACACAGCCAAGACAATGCAGGAGTGGCTTCAGGATAAGTCTCTGAATGTCCTTAAGTGGCCCAGCCAGAACCAGGACTTGAACCCGATCTAACATCTTTGGAGAAACCTGAAAATAGCTGTGCAGCAACATTACCCATCCAACCTGACACAGCTGAGAGGATCTGCCAGAGAAGAATGGGAGAAACTCCCCAAATACAGGTGTGCCAAGCTTGTACCGTCAAACCCAAGAAGACTCAAGGTTGTAATCGCTGCCAAAGGTGCTTCAACAAGGTAGTGAGTAAAGGGTCTGAATACTTGTGTGAATGTGATATTTCAGTTTTTTATTTGTAATACATTTGCAAACATTTCTAAAAACCTGTTTTTGCTCTGTCATTATGGGGTATTGTGTGTAGATTGATGTGGGGGGAAAAAACGATTTAATCCATTTTAGAATAAGGCTGCAACGTATCAAAATGTGGAAACAGTGAAGGGGTCTAAATTCTTTCAGAATGCACTGTATGTGCACCATGTCATTGCTCTCTGTCTCGCTCTGCTGTGTGTGCATCTTGCTAACTGTCATGCAAATGGAGGGGCTGAAGCTCATTGTCTGAAACTCAAATTGTTAGGGGCTGGCCAATGTGGGGGAAAATGGTGCTTCCCAAAATTTTAAACTAGGGATTTTGTTGCTAATTGAGGTGAGACATTTTGAACATAGATTATGCATGTATGAACTACACATTGACACATCCAGCCCACAGCGGGAGGTGAAAAATCAACTTACAAGCAAAGTTCAGGAGTACGTCTTTAGTAATTTGTGAATTGACTGAATGACTCATCAAAAACAAAGAACAGAAACATTGTTATAATGAACATAAACAAAGTGTCGCTGCAGGCAACATTGAATGATCAGAGGAGACATAACAGAGAGGAATATTGTCAGAGATCCTTCCTGCTGAATACTTTTCATGAGTTTGTATTTTTACCACTGGCCATTTTCTTCTTATCTTCCAAAAGCAGGACAAAAAAAATTGGAAACTTGGCTACTTCAGAACTCAATTTACATAAGTATTAATATTTTATCACTGGGTTTGGATTTTGGAGGGAACCATGTATGCCCATAAGCATTGAACATTTTAACCTTGGTCCACCCCACTATCTTTTTGTCACCCCCAAGACCCAATGTGAAGGCCAAACCCTGCCAGTGGACATACAGTACCAGTCAAAACACACACACCTACACATTCCAGGGTTTTTCTTTATTTTTTACTATTTTCTACATTGTAGAATAGTGAACACATCAAAACTATGAAATAACACATATGGAATCATGTAGTAACCAACAAAGTGTTAAACAAACTCTTCAAAGTAGCCACCCTTTGCCTTGATGACATGAGGACCGCCACAGGAAAGGAAGACCTCTGCTGCAGAGGATAAGTTCATTAGAGTTACCAGCCTGTCATTTCTCTTTTCTTAGTTGAGCTGTTCTTGCCATAATATGGACTGGATCTTTTACCTAAATGTTTGACTGGTACTGTACATTAACTGACAGAAACAGCAAATGGTACTGTAGAGCTCTTTTTACTTGCACACAATAGAGCTGGGTCACCCCGTCCTTTCCATAGGGGTCCACCACCCTGCAGCGCCCAAACCTAACACATCCCACTCTGCTTTAGGATCTTAGTGAAACATTCATTTATTGGTTGGGTGTGTTATGCCAACGCCAGAGTGACAACACACAGGACAGCAGACCCCCACGGCCAGGACTGAGCATCCCAGCAGCTATGGATTGACTAAATAGGGGTCTCCCCTGACGTGGGCATGTTTTCAATGCAGACTCCTTTAGTCATACTGTATTCCATATAAGGCATCCAGACCTTATGAAAGTTGCCCAGCATACCCTTAATCTTGTAATAAATCAAATCTAGTGATACATAACTTGATATTGTGGGAGGATAACCAACCTTCCAGTGAATGGCAATCCATTTCTTAGCCTCTATAAATGCTTAGTTACACAGTTTCTTCAGATAAGTCTCCAGTATCAGCATTTCCAAGCAAACAAAACATTAAGAGAGAATCTGTAGGCATGCTGAGATAAAAGAACATACTCTTTGCGAGAATTCAGCTGGCCTTCACAAGACCATAACATATGCAATTATGTCACCTTTTGTGTTTTATACCTCCAACAGAAGAATGACATTTCTGAGTGCAGTTCAGTTTCACTGGCATATTGTTTGTTCTATGGATGGTCTTAAACTGCAGTAATTCATGTCTGAGATTATATGAACATGACTGGGAATTCAAACATATCTCTATCCATTCATCATCATCATCATCAATAGCTTCTACCAGGTCTTCACATTTTTGTTTTGTTGTTTTGCATGTTTTGTCTCATCGGGAAAAGTCTCTATCATCCCTTGATACAGTTTGACAAACCTCCAAAGTTAATTTCCAAACTGCCTTAAAATAGCATCTGGCTCGTCCAGTGTTTGCTGCACAGAGAGGATAAAGTGTTCACCTAAGCGCCGTCAGACTGGTCTTCCCTGGCTGCCTGACCCTGCTGAGAGCCCCGTTAGCCTACCTATTGTATTAAAAGCACATCTTTTTCAACTTCAGTAGCCTTAGATATTCTCACAGATAAGATTTGCCCTTATGAAAAATGTCCCTTAGATATTAATATAGAGTCCTCTACATCTAGTTATTGGCTGAGAGTCACGTCATTAAAAAATATATTTTTCGATATACTGTAGGCCTACCGTAGGCAACATGAGTCTCACTAGTGTTGAGCAATGTGCTGTTAGAAGTGATGCAGGTCTTATTTATTTAAAAAGCTGATTGAAGTTAGAAGCAATAGGATTTGAAGCAATAGCCTACCCACTGTGGTCAACTATTTCAGCAGCATTGCTCTGAGACAAGCATGGGGACTGGTCATGATAAATTAATGAGATTTTTCCCTGAATCTACGTTTGGGTATTGGTTAGACTACAATTAGGGTGTGGAAATGTTAGGATTATTTTGCTCTTACTGTAGTTCTGTAGCCTACTCCCGACCGGTCACATTGTACAGCGCCATTCTGTGCTATTAGCAGGACAATAGATACCTTTTGAGCAAGGCAATTGGCTTTATTTACAAATTAGTAAGAATGTCTTACCCTTTTTCTCGCTCACTATAGGTTATTTGAAAATGAAATAATCTCCAAAATATTGTTATTTTTAAACAAAGTGATTATTATCATTAATTAATTTTGAATTATATAAAAGTCCCTTAGGGCAAATCTGATCTGTGAGAATATCTAATGAAAAATGCCCCTTAGATATTAATTTAGAATCCTCTAAATCTAATTATTGGCAAAGTTATGTAATTGAATTTTTTTTTTTCGAAATACTGTAGAGCTACCGTAGGCAACATGAGTCTCACTAGTATTGAGTAATGTGCTGTTAAAAGTGATGCAGGTCTTATTTATTTAAAAAGCAGATTGAAGTTAGAAGCAATAGGATTTGAATCAATAGCCTACCCGCTGTGGTCAGCAATTTCAGCACCGTTTCACGCTGCTCTGAGACAGGCATGGGGACTGGTCTTGATAAATCAATGAGGTTTTATTTTCACTGAATCTCCGTTTGGGTATTGGTTAGACTACAATTAGGATGGGGAAATGTTATGTTCTTAGTACTGTAGCCTACTCCCGACCGTCTCGTTGTAAAGCGCCATAAACCCTGAGTGTTAAATTTTTTCTTGGAATAGAAATGCTATAATACTAATCAAATTAATTCAGCAAAATGTCTTAAATCAATCCCATATACTATGTTCTTACAAAAAAGGGTTTTAAATTCTCTAGTACAGCCAATATTGAAGGGTATCAAATGCTTCTCAAAGATGCCCTCTGGTGGTCAAACTAGCACTAACTAGCATTAATGGCAACAATGTCTGACAATTAAATAACGTGCCATTAGAATTCTGCGGCAGCCCGCAAGGTGTGCTGCAGTATGACACAACTTTTTACATGGGCGGAGTATCACATGGCAGTTAACTTAAATATGAAATTTAACTTAAATATGATTAGACTGTAGTTTACTACAGTGTCTGTAATTAAATAGGCTATTTATCATGGAAAGAAGTGGAGGGCGCTTAACCAACGTGAGTCAAAGTGCAATCAAAAAAATGTAATCATCATTGAAAAGGAAAATGTATTTGTATTTTATTTAACCTTTTATTTAACAAGGCAAGTCAGTTAAGAACAAATTCTTATTTACAATGACGGCCTAGGAACAGATTTCTACCTTGTCAGCTCGGGGATTCAAATCTAGCTTTTGGTTACTGGCCCAACGCTCTAACCATTAGGCTACCTGCCGCCCCTGAAAAGGTACAACGCGCACATAGGTTAGGCTACTAAGGCGAGCGAGTGTTGCGCCTTTTCATTTTCAATAAGTATTGATTACCCGTTTATTTATCTCTACTTGCAAATTGTCCTCCTAAAAGGTAGGCTATATCCTATAGGACTATACAAAATGTAGCAAGTGTCGCTGTCATCATTCTTGCTGCTTCAAGTTCAGTAGCCATACCAGCGAGTTCAGGTGCGGGTGTGGTCTCAATTAAATAGAGTAGGCTATAGCCTATGCATGGGCGTAGAAGCACAGGGAAGTTATCTGTCCAAGGAAATGTACTTCCTAAATACATTACTACATTGCCTAGAAATAGGCCTAAATATTGATCAAGCATATTTCTCAGTCTGAAAATCTTCCCACTTCTAAAAGCTAGGCTATAAAAATAGCTCAATAGAAAGTGCAAGTCTCTCCTGCTCTGCTCTCTTCAAACTACATCTAGCATATTGGCTGATATAGCCCAGTAATATAGATAGCCTAATATAAGGGCCATGTGAACATTTCTGTTAATTTAAACAATTTAAGTTATTTTTGCGCAATTAATATTGCCTATAGGGCGCAAAATTGCTGGAACCATGTCTGGCAAGTGAGCTGCGTCACATATGCCTAAAATAACATTGCGGGACTGCGGTTGGGTTTGGGACCAGGGAGTCAGGCAGAAAACCAGCGGGTGCGGGCGGAGTGCGATATGAAAAGCTGTGGATGCGGTGCAGACCTCTACTTTGCACCATGACCGTAATGCCTGTAACGTTAGTGCTGTTTATTACTGTCTCAGTATGAAAAGTAGGGAATTAGCTAGGGAAACTGACAGATCAATAATGTTACATCGCCATACAGACTAATAAAAACTCACATTGCACTGAAAAAAATGTCAGAATATCAATCTTCAATTGTTTGGCTGATGGTTTCATCGTTTGATTCAGATCAAAAATAATGATTGAGGCAAAAATAAGCTAAAGTTAGCCAACTTTTGGCAAGCTCTCTCTCTCTAATGGTACATCAACTGGCAAAAGCTAGCCAAGTGAATTTACTTATGTTGAAATTGGACAAAACAAAGGCTACAAAACATTTCCATTCAAGCAACTGCTATTAGATAGCGATATGAGGTGGCTATTATTACTATCTGACAGATAGCTAGAGGCTAGAGCTGACCTGGCTGTGGCAGCTACTAGCTAGCGTAGCTAACGTTACATGTCGGTTACAATACTAGCTCAGCACTACGAATAAAAACTAGTTTCGTTTTTTTTTCTGTAAAGTTAAACAGCAGTTACCTGGCCAGCTATATCAGTCAACTAAAGAGTAGCCAGTTTCTGCTCTACTTACTTTTACAACTCTGTGAGAGGTCAACACACACACTGAACTATGCTCCACTCTTGCGTGCTGGTCCAGCCAGCCTTCGAGAAAGTTTTGCTTTCACACAGCCTGTCGGCCTGCTCTGGGGTGTCCGCACGGTCCTAAATCCAGCTGGCTGAACACTCCAAACAGCCTATCGGACCACTCGGAGGTGTCCGCATGGTCCCAAAGTACAAAGTTGCCACTTTGTGTATCACATTGCAATTATACAACTGGGAGGGACAATAATGTAAAATCAGGATGAATGGGAAGTGGGGTGGGTGGGGGGGGGATCTGCATGACACCCCGTCCCCAGTGAAAGTTGCACACCTGTAAAAACATATGAAAAATGTATCCAAAGTTAGAGACCTAGCGTGGCATTTCGGTCAGCGACCTTCATCAGACAGAGTAGTACCACTACTCCAGTTGTTTGAGAACGAAACCCCCCCTTTTCCTTTGAGACAATGTAGAGTCATAATGAGATTTAATTCATATTAATGATGGGTAAGAGTAGCACCTCGTGGACAAAGATCAGATCTTGATTCTCTACATTCTCTGTTGAGAAACTATCCCTATACGAATGGTTGTACATATCCTCTTGTTCTCATTATTCATCATGTTCATCTTTTGCATGCCCATTAATTTGAGGAAATTAAATTACTATTGAACTAAAGTGTTTTGTAGAAAGCAATCTAATGGACAGAAAATCATTGCTTTGTGTATCTTGTTAATATACATTTTCTGCAATTTGTCTAGGCAACGGGATATAAATTATGCCTATACCCTGCTGAGCTTGGTGTGATGAAGAGCTTTGTTCAAACATAACTTAGAAATCTTAGACGCTGTTTGAGTTTTATTTAATGCATATTTCATCTTGTTCATTTCAGACTGTCATTATGCACTTTATACTGATGGAAAATGTATGTGAATGTAAATTGCTAATTTACAGACTAGTTGTATAACTGTTATACGTATAGAGGATGGCTCATCTATAATTGTATAACTTCATGATAGCAAATTACAGCTAACATAGAAAATTATCCTTATGATTCCCCATTCTACAGACACATTCGTATTGTTTTTCATTACCATCTTATACCTTATTCATCAAGTCCTTCAAAATAAACAGAATAGATGTTTAACCAGTATTTATATCTCCATCTGTGGGTTGAGTGATTGTGTCTGTGTAAATGTGTATATTGTGCCATCAACTTTTTAGTGCCTATGACACAACTGTGTACAAGGCCTAGGAAATTGCAGTGGGGAAAGTCTCTCTATATTTTAATTTGTCCTTATTTTACCAAGTAAGTTGAACTACATGGCTGCTGTCTCTTTGTAGTTGTTGGTAATTGTCATTGATTTTGTCAACAGGCTGGCCGTTTACCAACACTGTGTGTAAACTGAGTGGTCTGGTGCAGGGGATGTCTGTAGCTGCCTCAGTCTTCACCCTGGTGGCCATCGCAGTGGACAGGTTGGTATGATGGAGCTCTACAGTGAAGCTGGAGAGGCAATTTGGTTGGAGGCAATAATTCTTGTTTACTGTGTAATTTATCTCCCCTGTGATTGAGGGTGCCTTAGAGTGTAGAAATAGCCATTCAACTGGTTTTGAAAGTAAAAAACAGAACATTGCACTAAGTGTAAGGGGTGCCAATATATTTGACCTCATTTGTATAGTGCCTTGGCACAAAAAAAACAGCAAGCGTTCCTTCTTTTCCTCGCTATTTCCACTCTCCGCAGGTTCCGCTGCATTGTGTACCCTTTTCAGCCCAAAATCACCCTCCTAGTTGCCAAGGCGACCATAGCGATGATCTGGGTTCTGGCCGTGGTAATCATGTGTCCCTCAGCAGCTGCCCTGACCGTGGAGGAGGTGGCTGATCACTACATGGTTTACAGCCAGAACTACAACATTACCTACCCCCTGTACTCCTGCTATGAGAACTTTGCTGACCCGAAGATGAGGAAGGTCTACACCACGGTTCTGTTCGCCCACATCTACTTGGTGCCCCTGGCTCTCATCACCGTCATGTACGGGCGCATCGGGGTGAAGCTCTACACGTCTGTGGTGTCAAGCAGAGAACCTCAGGATGCAGCACCTCCTCCCCCCCCAGGCAGGCATGAGGGGGGAAGGCCGCAGATCTCCCAGAAGAAGATCAAGGTGATCAAGATGCTGATCGTGGTGGCCCTGCTGTTCATGCTGTCCTGGCTGCCGCTGTGGACTCTGATGCTGCTGACGGACTACGGAGGGCTGGGAGAGGAACAGCTGGAGCTCCTCACTGGATACATCTTTCCCTTCGCCCACTGGCTAGCCTTTTCCAACTCCTCTGTCAACCCCATCATCTACGGATACTTCAACGAGAACTTCAAGAGGGGCTTCCAGGCCGTCTGCCAGACCAACTCCTGCTGCCCCACAGGGAATAGGGGTGAGGTAACGGGAACCAGGGAAGGTAGAGCAGGAGGTGGGGGTAATGGTGGATTGGATGGAGGCGGACTGAGGGATCCCACAAGCAACCCAAATCCTCTCTTATTTGGGGCGAGAAACAAAGTATACACTGACGGTAATGTGGCAGACTCTGTGCTCCTTGAGCTGGAGTTGAAGAAGAATTCTAAGGTGGGAAGCAACACGGTCCATGTTGAGGGCAGGGGGACTGGGGCGAGTGGAGGAATGGGGATTGGCTATGTGATGAACAAAAAGGGGCTTCATGTTGAGGAGCCCACCAGCCCAATGGAAGTGTGTCAGGCCTGGAATCATTAGTTGGGGATTGAAACCATGGAGGTGCTTTCAGCATCCCTAATGAATAGAAAGGATAGGCACAGTTTTATTTAATTTTCATCAAAATTAGACCACATGACAAACTTTGATCTTGGCGTCATTCTAAGATCCCTCCAACCACTAAAAAAAGACCTGGGCCCGTATCCACAAAGTTTCTAAATAGAAAATTGGTCATAATAAGTGCTGAGAATAGAGGCATCCCACTGGGCGCACACTGGTTGAATCAACGTTGTTTCAACGTAATGTCAACGCATTGTGACGTGGAATCAACGTAGAAAATGTGTTTGATTTTTTTTAAAGTCCTCAACCAGTACTATTTATCAAATTTCAACCAGCGATATAAACATTGAAATTAGAATAAAACTTAAACACATAGATTTAACAACCTGTTAGTCAGATTATGCCAATCTAATTCCAACATAATCATCAGAACTATGTATACTTTAAACTGGGTTAAATTATTGAGGAGGCAGGTAGCCAAGTGGTTAGAGCGTTGGACTTGTAACTGAAAGCTGGCAAGATCAAATCCCCGAGCTGGTAAAAATCTATAATTCTGCCCCTGAACAAGGCAGTTAACTCACTGTTCCTAGGCCGTCATTGAAAATAAAGAAGAGCCGCACACTCTAGGAGCTCAGATGCAAAAAATGTTTTATTTTCGACAGGTCTTCTTCAGGGCCGTCATTGAAAATAAGAATTCATCAGACAGATGGGTTAAATTCTACATAGAAATGTTAATATTTTTCATTCTATATTCAATATACATTGTTTTGGGTGGTTGGAATTATGTTGAATTTCATATTTGATTAGACATACAGTGCCTTCAGAAAGAACTCATACCCCTAGACTTATTCCACATTTAGTTGTGTTACAGCCTGAATTCAAAATGGATTAAATAGATTATTTTCTCACCTATCTACACACAGTACCCCATCATTACAAAAATTTTTTTGCACATTTATTGAAAATGAAATACAGATATCTCATTTACATAAGTATTCCCACCCTTGACTCAACTTGTAGAAAAGAGGGATGCAGAAAAGAAAAATTGCCAGCGCTGAAGAAGTCTATATCAGTCCGCTAATACAGAACTAGTGAAAGCCCAGAGCACTACTTTTATGAAAAATTAAACGTATGAGTGTTTACCAGCATTTGTAACTTGAGTCTGATAATTGTGTACAAAATAGTTAATCTGATAATACTTGTGGAATATATAACGCTTGATATGTTTTCCAGTTTCTTGAAATACTTTGCAAATGCAACTTATTTCTATGTAAAAACTGAAATAGTCTATTCATTCCTATTCCATTCTAGCGTACACTCTTATCCAGGGCTACTTACAGTAGTGAGTGCATACATTTTCATACTGGTCCCTCGTGGGAATTTAACCCACAACCATAGCATTGCAAGCACCATGTTCTACCAATTGAGCCACATAAACTCATCACAAACCACTTCATGTCTCAATGTACTCAGTTACTGTATTGTGCATAGTTTTTCTTCTTGGAGAAAAACATGTACAAACCTAGATGAACAGCCTATGCACAATACCAACAAAATCTCACACTAAATTCATGCAAATATGTACAAAAAGTATTTTAGCAGATTGTGCGTTTTTGTGTGGCTTAATTCGTGTAAAAATACACACATTTTTGTGCGACTTCATTCATAGAAATTGTTTTTTTTCTGGGGCAAACTGAGGAAAAATCTTTGAACGTTATTGGAGCAATGCATTTTGGGCAATGCTGTTCTACACTGCCTTTTTTGTCTCACACTTATTTATATATATTACTTTATAGTGGGGTGGCAGGTAGCCTAGTGGTTAGAGCATTGGACTAGTAACCAAAAGCTGTCAAGATCAAACCCTGAGCCGACAAGGTAAAAATCTTTTGTTCTGCCCCTGAACAAGGCAGTTAACCCACTGTTCCTAGGCCGTCATTGAAAATAAGAATTTGTTCTTAACTGACTTGCCTAGTTAAATAAAGGATACATACATATTTAAACTGTTAACAACCCAATATTGTTAATCAACCAGGTTGAGATTAATGCCAATGCTGTTTTCTATGCTTGTTTTTGCTTAATAGTCTGGGATACTGGTGCTATGTTTTCAACTATAACGAGTCTGGACTATGATCAAGCCATGAATGCAGTCTAACAGGTTCATGTAAAATAATGAATTATGTTGGCTTACACTTGACACTTCCAAGGCCGTTTCATTATGATTATTACGGTCGTGTCAATCATGTTATATATGTAGGCTATTGTAACAGGTGTGATCAAGCCTTACATCAAAGTTGCCTGAAGCTGAATGGAAAGTCCTCTGTGACTGTCTAATTTAAATAAGTTAACTTACCAGTGTGGACCCAAAACAAAAACACATTCTACACATTTACTAACTACCTGTTTTAAAGTGTTATTACAACCATGGTGTTATTTTGTTATTGAAACTTATATCTAATAACCTGACAATGATCCACATCATATGGGTAGATAAGCAACAAAAAACAACTATCCTTTTTTAGGATGCAAACCAGGAATATGAATCACTGTTGTTCCATCCTGGTCTGATCTAATGAGATGAAGTAGGATTTCTACGGCCTAGAATAGAGTCCTTTCCCAGTCATGAAGGACGAAGTAGGCCCCTCTTGGTTCTCATTGACGAAGACTGAACTCAAGTTAGGGATTATATGTCTGTCACGTTCAGGCCTGATTTTGACAGGCTGACGTGTTTAGTTTCGTTTTGGTGTAGTTTTTTTTTGTTCTAGGTGTTGTATATCTATGTTGGGGTAATGGTTCCCAATTAGAGGCAGCTGTGTGTCGTTGTCTCTAATTGGGAACCATATATATGTTTGGGGTTTTTCTATAGTATTTGGTGGGTTATTGTTTGAGCATAGCTTGTTTTGTGTTTAGTTTTGTTCAACTTCACGATCTTCGTTACGTTCATTTTTGTTATTTTCCCAGTTACGTTCGTCATATTAAAATGTATACTGGAAGCATCGCTGCGTCTTGGTCTGTCCCGTCAGTGGATCGTGACAATGTCAGACTCTCCTATACCACATTGCCCAACATGTCAAACCCCAGAGGTTGTAAATAAACCATTTAAGGTGATCTACAGTACCAGTCAAAAGTTTAGGCACACCTACTCATTCCAGGGTTTTTCTTTTTTACTATATTGTAGAATAATAGTGAAGACATCAAAACTATGAATTAACACATATGGAATCATGAAATAACCAACAAAGTGTTATAAAAATATTTGGATTTGTTTATTTGAGATTCTTCACAGTAGCCAACACAAGACTGTTGGAAAAGCATTCCAGGTGAAGCTAGTTGAGAGAATGCCAAGAGTGTGCAAAGCTGTCATCAAGGCAAAGGGTGGATACTTTGAAGGATCTCAAATATAAAATATATTTGGATTTGTGTAACAATTTCTTGGTTACGACATGATTTCATGTGTGTTATTTCATAGTTTGTCTTCACACAATGTAGAAAAGTCAAAAATAATACCCTTGAATGAGTAAGTGTGTCCAAACGTTAATGGTACTGTATATATTGTTTTCCACAGGGGGTGGGTGTTGCAGTGCCCTCAGCTTCCCTACTTCCCGCTGATATGTGCATCCACAATGTACTAGTGTTTAGAAACATTATATTCTTAATTATAATAAAAGTGACTCCAAAATGACACAATACATTATTTACCATTCATTGCTATTGGGTACAAAATAGTCTGAAACACAACAAAAATGAATTGCAAATGCATCCAAGAAGTTTGTAGTCACAAGCTTGATGCAGTCATTGCGTGCTAGAAATATGGGACCAAATATAAACTTTTGACTACTTTATTCATAAGAATCTTTAGGGGTGTCAATTTTGACCCCTAGCTTAGAGAAAAAAGTATTACTTGTTAAACAAAACCTCTTTCTCTGAGCAATTATATTACTATAAAATAATATACCCCTTTTTTCAGCATACAATATAGCTCAGTATTTTATTTATTTTATAGTCATTATTGCACGTCATCTTTTTTTGTCACATACACCGGATAGGTGCAGTTTTACAGGGTCAGTCCATAGTAGTACGGCACCCCTGGAGCAAATTAGGGTTAACTGCCTTGCTCAAGGGCACATCAACATATTTTTCACCTTGTCGGCACTGGCATTTGAACCAACAACCTTTCGGTTACTGGCACAACGTTTGTCTACAAATAAATGCTTGATATATTAGATTCACGTTTCTATCTAAACCAAAAATCTAAGTTAAAGAATAGCACTAAATCAAATCAAAAACTTTAAATGCACTTCAAATAAAATGTGATTTTCAACTTAGATTTTTGGTGAAGATGGAGATGTGAATCTAACATATCAAGCATTTAGTTGTAGACAAACTAGATGTTGCGGTTAGAGCGATGGGCCAGTAACCGAAAGGTTGTTGGAAGAGCTACTCCTCTGCTTCCACTTGGCTTTAGGTTGTTGAACAGAGCCTTTGCCTTTGGTCTCCCATATGTGTTTGCGCCACTTTTGTTTTCGCTCCTTATCTTAAATTGGTTTGTGTTATTTCTTATGGTTTGTCTGATCTCAGGCAAGTCCAGTGGGTGTCCATGGTGGGGATCTTTTAGGACTCAACTGGAGTTTCTTTCCCAGCACTCCCATGGATGCCATTCAAAACCCATGTTGGGGACCCAATGTGTTTGGTTTTTTGGATTTCCATGGCTCATTTGTTAATTCCCTTTTTTATGTTGAGCAACGATTTTTCGTTTGTTATTGCGGTATGTAACACTTAGACTAAATATAGCTAATATTTCATAGAATACAAGATGATAACGAACCGTAAGCTGATAAGATACAATTGAACAAAGGATAACAAAAACTAATTTAACTGTTTAAAGATCAAAGTTTATTGCAATAAGATCTGCTGAATCATGTTCAAGTGTTAATGGTTTTATTGACTGTTGCAATGGCATGATACTGCATTGGTGTACTGAAAGCCTCCATATGTGTTAAGTATATACAGTAGAGTACAAAATTGACACCCTTGATAAAGATTAGCAATAATGAATATTCATATTGAGCTACATTGTATAAAAAAAATGAAATATTTTATACTAAAACAAAGTCTCTTTCTCTGAGCAATTGTATAACGAGAAAATTGGTACTCCTAAGGATTCTTATAAAGTAGTAATATGTTTAGAACGCGATGCATACATCAAGCTTGTGACTCTACAAAACTTTGTTTTGGTTGTTTTTACAGATTATTTTGTGCCCAATAGAAATTAATTACAGAAATAGAAATGAGTCATCTTTATTGTAAATAAGAATGTTTCTAAACACTTCTACATTAATGTGGATGCTACCATGACTACAGATAATCCTGAATGAATTGTGAATAATGAGTGAGAAAGTTGGTGTCAAAGCTCATACCCCCAATACATGCTAATGAAAAATGAAATTCCAATTTTCCTCAGGAGGCGATGTGTGGGGGTAGTAAACCAGTGCCAGCAGGACCAGAGTAGAAATAACAGGTAAACACAAGGGTCTGCTGAGTTCCTCAGATCATTTAAAAAACATTGGACTCAAACTGAAAAAGGCTTGTTGTCAGAACAACGAAGGATGCGGTGCTGGCCAGTCAGGAAGTAGCAAGCCTTGAGGCTTCAGGCCTGTTTTTACCATGATCCTTTGTAGGTGGTGGGCCAAAGCCGAAAAACATGAAGTTGATTGATTCTCGTCGAGGGAGGAGCAGATTTATTGTATATGACGCTCAAAACATTCTTATGACTATAAAATGTTCTCATAATAAGTATATTTAACACGGTCTGCTCAGGCAAATTTGCCGAACTGCTAAACCAAATCAGAACACCCGTATATACCCCTCCTGATGAAGGCAGCCAATGACCTGCTTCTATCTACGATTTCAACACAGGCTCTTGTGAAAATACGAGCTGCATTCAGAAAGTGTTCAGACCCCTTGACTTTTTCCACATTTTGTTCCAGCCTTATTCTAAAATTGAATAATTTATTTTCTCCGTTTCATCAATCTACACACAATACCCCATAATGACAAAGCAAACCGGTTTTTACACTTAATTTTTTAAAACCAAAATATATTTACATAAGTTAAAGTTCGGGCTCTGGCTAGGCCACTCAAGGAAATTGAGACTTGTCCCGAAGAAACTCCTGCGTTGTCTTGGCTGTGTGCTTAGGGTCATTGTCCTGTTGGAAGGGGAATATTTGCCACAGTTTGAGGTCATAAGCGCTTTGGAGCAGATTTTCATCCAGGATCTTTCTGTACTTTGCTCCTTTAATCTTTCCCTCGATCCTGACTAGTCTCTCAGTCCCTGCCGCTGAAAAACATCTCCACAGCATGATTTAGCCACCACCATGCTTTACCGTAGGGATGGTTCCAGGTTTCCTCCAGACCTGACGCTTGACATTCAGTCCGAAGAGTTCAATCTTGGTTTCATCAGATCAGAGAATCTTGTTTCTCATGGTCTGAGTCCTTTAGGTGCCTTTTGGCAAACTCCAAGCGGGCTGTCATGTATGTGCTTTTTACTGAGTGTCTTTCGTCTGGCCACTCTACCATAAAGGCCTGATTGGTGGAGTGCTGCAGAAATGGTTGTCCTTCTGGAAGGTTCTCCCATCTTCACAGAGGAACTCTGGAGCTCTGTCAGAGTGACCATCGGGTTCTTGGTCACCTCCCTGACCAAGGCCCTTCTCCCCCAATTGCTCAGTTTGGCCAGCTGAGTTTTGGTGGTTCCAAACTTCCATTTAAGAATGATGGAGAACATTGTGTTCTTGGGGACTTTCAATGTTGCAGAAATTGTTTGGTATCCTTCCCCGCAACACAATCCTGTCTCTGAGCTCTACGGACCACTCAATTGAATTTACCACAGGTGGACTCCAATCAAGTTGGAGAAACATCTCACGGATGATTAATGGAAACAGGATGCAGCTGAGCTCAATTTAGAGTCTCATTGCAGGGTCTGAATACTTATGTAAATAAGGTATCGGTTTTTCATTTTTAATACATTTGCAAAAATGTCAACCTGTTTTTCGCATTGTTGTTATCAGGTATTGTGCATAGATTGAGTGGAAAAAATGGAATCCGTTTTAGAATAAGGATGTAGCATAACAAAATGGGGAAAAGTCTGTGTGCATTTGAAATATGAAGCATGCAATATGAATTGTCTTGATCGTATGAAAAGCTTTCTTTTTCCAGCATCTCTACAATTATTTTTCCAGCATCTCCACTTTGGAGAGTTGTATAATAAAGAATTGTATCTTTCAAACTATGCACAATACAGTAATTGAGTAAGTTGAGTCATTAAGTGGTTTGTGATGATGTGGCTCATTTGAGAAAAAGTATGAAAAATGTATGCATTTGCTACTGTAATTTACACTGGATACGAGTGTACTAAAATGGAATAGGAAATAGACCATTTCAGATTTTAAATTGCATTTGCAAAGTATTTCAAGAAAGTGGAAAACATTTTATATTCGACAAGTATTATCATATTAACTCTTGTAGAGATAATTATCAGACTCAAGTTACAAATGCTGGTAAACATTTTTCTTCACAAAAGTAGTGCACTGGGCTTTGACTAGTTCTGTATTAGCGGACCGATAGACTTCTTGAGCGCTGGCAATTATAAAACAAATATTAATTCCGATGTATAAATAGTGACGGCAGGGCTAATTCAAACTGTAGTAGGATAGTTCTCAGGTGAGTGAATCAAACCATGCTTGGTGAATAGCACTTGGTTGATCTCTGGGAGCAGGACACGGGAGTGCTGAATAGATCATGTGAGACAAGAATTAGTCAAATAAATCACATCAAAGGAATGTAGTTTGAGAGCTAGAAAATGAACATCCTGACAGTCTGAGGCAGAATGCTCTGCAAATCATCCTACTCAAATCAAGTCAAATTTTATTGGTCACACGCAGATGTTAATGCAAGTGTAGCGAAATACTTGAGCTTCTAGTTCCAACCATGCAGTAATATCTAACAATTTCATAACAACTACCTTATACACACAAGTGTAAAGGAATGAATAAGAATATATACATAAATATATGGATGAGTGATGGCCGAACGGCATAGGCAAGATGCAGGAGATGGTACAGAGTACAGTATATACACATGAGATGAGTAATGTAGGGTATGTAAACATTACATAAAGTGGCATTGTTTAAAGTGACCAGTTATACATTTGTTACATCAAATGTTTTATTATTAAAGTGGCTAGAGATTTGAGTCAGTATGTTGGCAATCAATGTTAGTAATAGATGTTTAACAGTCTGATGGACTTGAGATTGAAAAACAACTTCTGTCTCTCTGTCCCAGCTTTGATGCACCTGTACTGACCTCGCCTTATGGATGACAGCGGGGTCAACAGGCAATGGCTCGTGTGGTTGTTGTCCTTGATGATCTTTTTGGCCTTCCTGTGACATCGGGTGGTGTAGGTGTCCTGGAGGGCAGGTAGTTTGCCCCCGGTGATGTGTTGTGAAGACCTCACTACCCTCTGCAGAGCCTTACGGTTGTGGGCGGAGCAGTTGCCGTACCAGGCAGTGATACAGCCCGACAGGATGCTCTCGATTGTGCATCTGTAATAGTTTGAGTGTTTTTGGTGACAAGCCAAATTTCTTCAGCCTCCTGAGGATGAAGAGGCGCTGTTGCGCCTTCTTCACCACGCTGTCTGTGTGGGTGGACCATTTGAGTTAAGTGATGTGTACGCTGAGGAACTTTTTTTTTAAAACTTGACATTTTCCACTACTGTCCCGTCACTACTGTCCCGTCTGGATAGGGGGGTGCTCCCTCTGCTGTTTCCTGAAGTCCACAATCATCTCCTTTGTTTTGTTGACGTTGAGTGACAGGTTATTTTCCTGACACCACACTCCGAGGGCCCTCACCTCCTCCCTGTAGGCCATCTTGTCGTTGTTGGTAATCAAGCCTACCACTGTAGTGTCGTCTGCAAACTTGATGATTGAGTTGGAGGCGTGCTTGGCCACGCAGTCATGGGTGAACAGGAGAGGGCTGAGAACACACCCTTGTGGGACCCCAGTGTTGAAGATCAGCGGGCTGGAGATGTTTCCTACCCTCACCACCTGGGGGCGGCCCGTCATGAAAGTCCAGGACCCAGTTGCACAGGGCGGGGTCGAGACCCAGGGTCTGGAGGGTACTATAGTGATAAATGCTGAGCTGTAGTTGATGAAAAGCATTCTTATATAGGTATTCCTCTTGTCCAGATGGGTTAGGGCAGTGTGCAATGTATTTGCAATTACGTTGTCTGTGGACCTATTGTGGCAGTAAGCAAATTGGAGTGAGTCTAGGGTGTCAGGTAGGATGGAGGTGATTTGATCCTTGACTAGTCTCTCAAAGCACTTCATGATGACGGAAGTGAGTGCTACAGGGCGATAGTCGTTTAGCTCAGTTACCTTAGCTTTCTTGGGAACAGGAAAAATGGTGGCCCTCTTGAAGCATGTGGGAACAGCAGACTGGGATAGGGATTGATTGAATATGTCCGTAAACACACCAGCCAGCTGGTCTGCGCATGCTCTGAGGACACGGCTAGGGATGCCATCTGGGCCGACAGCCTTGTGAGGGTTAACACGTTTAAATGTTTTACTCACATTGGCTCTGGTGAAGGAAAGCCCACAGGATTTGGTAGCAGGCCGTGTCAGTGGCACTGTATTGTCCTCAAAGCGAGGAAAGAAGTTGTTTAGTCTGTCTGGGAGCAAAACATCAGTGTCTGCGACAGGGCTGGTTTTCTTTTTGTAATCTGTGATTGACTGTAGACCCTGCCACATACGTCTGTCTGAGCCGTTGAATTGCGACTCTACACTGACGCTTAGCTTGTTTGATTGCCTTGCGGAGGGAATAGCTACACTGTTTGAATTCGGGACATGTTTCTGGTCTCCTTGCCATGCTTAAAAGCAGTGGTTTGCACTTTCAGTTTTGCGCAAATGCAAAACGGTTTCTGGTTGGGATAGGTTAACAGTCACCGTGGGTACAACATCACCGATGCACTTGCTGAATAAACTCACTCACTGAATCAGCGTATACATCAATGTTATTGTCTGCTATCCGGAACATGTCCCAGTCATCGAAGCAATCTTCAAGCGTGGAATCAAAATGTGTCGTGGTCAGATTTGCCGAAAGCAGGGCGAGGGAGGGCTTTGTATGCGTATGAAAAGCAGCTGCAGCCTCAGGATATGTGTTTTCCAGTTTACATAGTTCGACTCTAAGTTCTTTCAGGGCCCTTGAGGTGGCTGCTTGGGGGGGATATACACGGCTGTGATTATAATCGAAGAGAATTCTCTTGGTAGATAATGCGGTCGGCATTTGATTGTAAGGAATTCAGGGTCAGGTGAACAAAAGGACTTGTGTTCCTGTATGTTATGATCACACCATGACTCGTTAATCATAAGGCATACTCCCCCGCCCTTCTTCTTACCAGAGAGGTTTGTTTCTGTCAGCGCGATGCGTGAAGAAACCGGGTGGCTGTACCGACTCTGATAACGTATCCCAAGTGAGCCATGTTTCCGTGAAACAGAGAATGTTACAATCTCTGTCTCTCTGGAAGGCAACCCTTCCTCTAATTTCGTCTACTTTGCTGTCAAGAGATGGGACATTGGCGAGTAGTATACTCGGGAGTGGTGAGCTATTTGCCCGTCTACGGAGCCTGACCAGAAGACCGCTCCGTCTGCCCCTTTCTGCGGTGCCGTTGTTTTGGGTCGCCTACTGGAATCTGATCCATTGTCCTGGGTGGTGGTCCAAACAGAAGATCAGTTTCGGGAAAGTCATATTCCTGGTTGTAATGTTGGTAAGTTGATCTTATATCCAATGGTTCTTCCCAGCTGTATGTAATAAGACTGAAGATTTCCTGGGGTAACAGTGTAAGAAATAATACATAAAAAAACTAAATACTGCATAGTTTCCTAAGAACGCAAAGCAAGGCGACCATCTTGACAGGGATAATTTGGCATTCCTTATTTGTTAGTATGAATGAAATGAGTGGGTGGTGCCTTAATGACTGTATTACATTTACACTACTTTTCCTATAGATCTTTGTCTTAAATGATTTTGCTTGGAATAAACTGATAGCTAAAGCTCTCCTTGTCCCAAAATGGCATGCTAGCTAGTAATAAAGCTACCTGCTCCTGCTAGCTAGCAACAGATCTACAGTACTTGTTGTAGCTAGCTAGCAAGCTAGCTACATTTCTAGGGTTGCTGTGTTCTGTTGGGAGTCATTTTACAGCTTGCATTGATGGTATCACATTTCTATAACTAAATAGATTACAAATAAATAAAAAAACCTGATAGCAGTTTGTCACCAGCTGTCTACTACCTTAGATACAGATAACATGATCAGCAGAGATAGAACACGGGTTTTACAGTTTAGTACTGGGCAGCGTTTTGCCTGTCCAGCTAGCTAACAGACTTGTTATATTTTTTACATTTGCAAGAATTGACATTGCCAACAAACAGAGAAGTGTTCAGAATAAATACATATACACAATAAGTAAAAAAAACAGCTCTTTCGACAGAGATTGATAATCTCAAACTAAACCAGACCGCTTACTACGGCCCACAACCTGTCTGCGATATAAACAGAAGGAAACAATGGCAGGGTGGGCACCAGAAACTCTGGCCAATCCAATGTCAACCTTGAGCCCTCATTCCCTGTGCACTTTGGAGATCATACCTCAGTTGTAAACCTTGAGAAAAATTTGATTTTCAGTTTACCTTAAGAATTTAAATTGAAATATAATTGACCCCAATTGTGATAGCAGTGTTTGTGCAGCATGTAGTTTGACACAAACAATACTGCCTGCAGACACAGGTATGTATTATTCTGACAACTGGAAGCCTCCCCATGTGAGGGAAGCCTACCATGTTGTAGTAGGTTTTTACAATAACCAAATACCATTGTGTATTTTAGAGCACTTTGTAAATACTGCAATGCATGATTGAACCACTGCTTCAAATGAATGTAAGACTAGTGATTGTCAAACTACTGTATGTGTTTATTTGTAGTGGGAGTGGTATTTGTAATTTCATGTTTATGTATCCTGATATTATTGGTGTTATGGGAGTAATTGTTTTATCAAATGTTAAACCTGAGTTCATGTCTCAATGAGACAGTCAAAATGACTCATTACATATTTTAAATCACATCAAATCAAACTGAAAGTCATCAGTTAAATTAATTGAATCTGTATTGGAACATGAACATGGTAAATGGAAGTAAAGGGTTATTTGGCTACATGTAAATTGGTACTCCACTATGAGATTTAAAATGGTGCCTTGCATAGAAAATGGTCTAAAGTGGGTGGAGGAATATTGAACTAGTTTTTGTATTTTTCTGCACTTAAGTTATTAAAAACGTTTTCTAATTATATTTATCATCTTTGGGCAACAGGTAAATTAAACAATTGTGTACTAATTATTAATGTACTAATAAGGTTCTAATGTTGTTTGATTTATATTGCAGCAGGGTGGCCATTGGTCATAATGCACCACAAGGCATGCTGGGTCAATTAAGTCTAAATCTGTGTAATCTGTACTGCCCTACCAAGCAAGCAAGGCGGCAGTAACTGTGGTTGAAAAGGAGTTAGTCATTATTGCTACATTAAATACATGCTTAATCATGTGGACAAGTATCCTGCCTCTCTTGTGTTTTGGAAATGGGGGTCATGTTAGCAGTAACTTCATAAATGTACTGTGAAACCAAGGTAAATAAAAGCAATTTTTCTCAGTTCCACACTGAGCATTTACTGCCTTTTTGCTTGGTAGGGCAGTGTATCTTTCAAGGTCAATTTGCTAAAAGGTTGTGTAGGCTAAAAGATGTTTAGTAGTATACTTCTGTCAACTTTGTGAGTGCCTACGTATTACAAACTGAGCTATTGCAGTTTTTGCGACCTATTTTTTGTCTGCTTTTGCCTTTTAATGTACAAGTTGCTCTGCCAAATAAATTTTTGGGGAATGTATGTGATCCCTGCGGGAATTAAATCCTTGGTGATGCATTGATGTTACCAGTGTTCAACTCATACATACTGAGCAACACACCTCTGAAGTAATATTCCTTATCTATGGATACAGTTCTCATTGTAGGGAGGTCTTCATAAATGTAAAATATATTCAGTGCAGGGAGAATAATATACAGGATATGCTGAATGCTGCAGAACTAGCTGTTAAATTGCATCATGCAATCCACTGAGTGCTTTGTGGCTGAATTCTCTAACGCTTGGTTTTTAAAATTTTTGTAGGAACAGCATGGTATGACTTACCTTAACAGCATGGTATATGTGCAGTTGTTTATGCAGAGCTGGTTTTAATTGTACTTACTGTATGCCAGCTGTGCTATGAATCATCTACACACCACATGAACTACACACCACATGAACCTACAGTGGTTCTTCCTGTAAAAGTTGTCATACTGCAGCACACCTTGCGGGCTGCCACAGAGTTCTATGGCAGGTTATTTAAATTGTCTGCCATTGTTGCCATTTATACTAGTGCTAGTTTGACCACCAGAGGGCATCTTTGAGAAGTATTTGATAGTCTTCAATATTGGTTATATTATAGAATTGTTACCTTTTTTATATATAAGAACATAGTATATGGGATTGATTAAGAAATGTAGCTTAATTAATTTGTTTAATATTATGGCGTTAATAACAAAAAACAAAAAACCCTCAGGGTGTCCGTTAGGAAAATGTGACGTTAGGAGTAGGCTACAGTACTAAGACCATAACATTTCCACACCTAATTGTAGTCTAACCAATACCAAAATGCAGATTCAGTTTAAATAAAAACCACATTTATTTATCAAGACCAGTCCCCATGCCTGTCTCAGAGCATGCGAAACAGTGCTGAAATAGTTGACCACAGCGGGTAGGTTATTGCTTCAAATCCTATTGCTTCTAACTTAAGACTTACACCACATTACTCAACAAGTGACTCATGTCGCCTACGGTAGGCCTACAGTATATGTAAAAATAGAAAATCTACGTGACACTCCGCCAATAATTACATTTAGAGGATTGGAGGATTCTAAATTAATATCTAAGGGGCATGTAATGACCAGCTACACTACATGACCAAAAGTATGTGGACAGCTGCTGGTTGAACATCTCATTCCAAAATCATGGGCATGAATATGGAGTTGGTCCCCTCTTTGCTGCCATAACAGCCTCCACTCTTTTGGGAAAGATTTCCACTAGATTATTGCTGTGGGGCCTTGCTTCCATTCAGCCACAAGAGCATTAGTGAGGTCGGGCGATTAGGCCTGGCTCGCAGTCGGCATTCCAATTCATCCCAAAGGTGTTCAATGGGGTTGAGGTCAGGGCTCTGTGCAGGCCAGTCAAGTTCTTCCACACCGATCTCAACAAACCCTTTCTGTACGGACTTTGCTTTGTGCACGGGGGGGGATTGTCATGAAACAGGAAACGGTTGTTGGGAGCGCAGAATTGTCTAGAATGTCATTGTATGCTGTACAGTCGTGGCCAAAAGTTGAGAATGACACTAATTTCCACAAACGTTTGCTGCTTCAGTGTCTTTAGATATTTTTGTTCAATGTTACTATGGAATACTTAAGTATAATTAGTGTCAAAGGCTTTTATTAACAATTACATGAAGTTGATGCAAAGAGTCATTTGCAGTGTTTACCCTTTTTTTCCCAAAACAATCCGCCCACATACTGACTGATTGCAGCCCATTCTTGCATTTTTCCATACTGGAAAAGGCATTGTTCGTCACCAAACTGTTCCTGGATGGTTGGGAGAAGTTGCTCTCAGAGGATGTGTTGGTACCATTCTTTATTCATGGCTGTGTTCTTAGGCAAAATTGTGAGTGAGCCCACTCCCTTGGCTGAGAAGCAACCCCACACATGAATGGTCTCAGGATGCTTTACTGTTGGCATGACACATGACTGATGGTAGCGCTCACCTTGTCTTCTCCGGACAAGCTTTTTTCCGGATGCCCCAAACAAATCGGAAAGGGGATTCATCAGAGAAAATGACTTTACCCCAGTCCTCAGCAGTCCAATCCCTGTACCGTTTGCAGAATATCAGTCTGTCCCTGATGTTTTTCCTGGAGAGAAGTGGCTTCTTTGCTGCCCTTCTTGACACCAGGCCATGCTCAAAGTCTTCGCCTCACTGTGCGTGCAGATGCACTCACACCTGCCTGCTGCCATTCCTGAGCAAGCTCTGATTCCACAGCTAAAATCAACTTTAGGAGACGGTCCTGGCACTTGCTGTACTTTCTTGGGCGCCCTGATACCTTCTTCACAACAATTGAACCACTCTCCTTGAAGTTCTTGATGATCAGATTAAATGGTTGATTTAGGGGCAATCTTAATGGCAGCAATATAGCCTAGTGGTTAGAGCGTTGGACTTGTAACCAGAAGGTCGAATCCCTGAGCTGACAAGGTAAACATCTGTCAGGCAGTTAACCCACTGTTCCTAGGCCGTCATTGAAAATAAAAATTTGTTCTTAACTGACTTGCCTAGTTAAATAAAAGGTAAAAATAAAAATATCCTTGCCTGTGAAGCCTTTTTGTGCAATGATGACGGCACGTGTTTCCTTGCAGGAAACCATGGTTGACAGAGGAAGAACAAGGATTCCAAGCACCACCCTCCTTTTGAAGCTTTCAGTCTGTTACTCCAACTCAATCAGCATGACAGAGTGATCTCCAGCCTTGTCCTCGTCAACACTCACACCTGTGTTAACAAGAGAATCACTGACATGTCAGCTGGTCCTTTTGTGGCAGGGCTGAAATGCAGTGGATACGTTTTTGGGGGATTCAGTTCATTTGCAACAGGGGACTTTGCAACTAATCGCAATTCATCTGATCACTCTTCATGACATTCTGGAGTATATGCAAATTGCCATCATACAAATTGAGGCAGTAGACTTTGAAAATGTATTTGTGTCATTCTTTTATTTAGTTCCAGTGATGGGAAATCTTAAGGGGCCTAGCCCGAACTATGAAAAACCACCATGGACCATTATTCCTCCTCCACCAAATGTTATAGTTGGCAATATGCATTCCGGTAGGTAGCATTCTCTTGGCATCCCCCAAACCCAGATTTGTCCGGCGGACCGCCAGATGGTGAAGCGTGATTCATTACTCCAGAGACATTTTGAGCTTAGAGGAATTGTGTACAGATCCTTGCGACATGAGGCCGTGAATTATCATGTTCTAACCTGAGGTGATGGCGGCGAATGAATGGCGCGACAATGGGCCTCAGAATCTTGTCACAGAATCTCTGGGGATTCAAATTGGCATCAATAAAATGCAATTGTGTTTGTTGTCCACCCACACAACATCATACACACTGTCTTCCATCTGCCTGGTACAGTTGAAACCAGGATTCATCCGTGAAGAGCACACTTCTCCAGCATGCAAGGTGAGCATTTGCCCACTGAAGTCAGTTGTGACGCTGAAATGCAAATCAGGTCAAGACCCTGGTGAGGACGACGAACACACAGATGTCACTTGCCGTGTGGTAGCAGAGTGAACCTTGAGTCTTTGACCATTTTTGGGGGCTTTCTCTGACACCGCCTAGTATATACAGTTGTCAGAAGTTTACATACACTTAGGTTGGAGTCAATAAAACTTGTTTTTCAACCACTCCACAAATTTCTTGTTAACAAACTATAGTTTTGGCAAGTTGGTTAGGACATCTACTTTGTGCATGACAAGTAATTTTTTCAACAATTGTTTACAGACAGATTAATTCACTGTATCACAATTCCAGTGGGTCAGAAGTTTACATACACTAAGTTGACTGTGCCTTTAAACAGCTTGGAAAAATCCGTACAATTATGTCATGGCTTTAGAAGCTTCTGATAGGCTAATTGACATCATCTGAGTCAATTGGAGGTGTAACAGTGGATGTATTTCAAGGCCTAACTTCAAACTCAGTGCCTCTTTGCTTGACACCATGGGAAAAAGAAATCAGCCAAGACCTCAGAAAATAAATTGTAGACCTCCAGACATCTGGTTCATCCTTGGGAGCAATTTCCAAACGCCTGAAGGTACCGCGTTCATCTGTACAAACAAAAGTATAAGCCTGCAAGTATAAACACCATGGGACCACGCAGCTGTCATACCGCTCAAGTTGTGGCAAAATGGCTTAAGGACAACAAAGTCAAGGTATTGGAATGGCCATCACAAAGCCCTGACCTCCATCCTATAGAACATTTGTGGGCAGAACTGAAAAAGCGTGTGCGAGCAAGGAGGCCTACAAACCTGACTCAGTTACACCAGCTCTGTCAGGAGGAATGGGCCAAAATTCACCCAACTTATTGTGGGAAGCTTGTGGAAGGCTACCCAAAACGTTTGACCCAAGTTAAACAATTCAAAGGCAATGCTACCAAATACTAATTGAGTGTATGTAACCTTCTGACCCACTGGGAATGTGATGAAAGAAATAAAAAGCTGAAATAAATAAGGATTAAATTACTAGGATTAAATGTCAGGAATTGTGAAAAACTGAGTTTAAATGTAGTTGGCTAAGGTGTATGTAAACTTCCGATTTCAAACGTAGGTCCTGGATGTCAGGAAGCTTGGTCCCAGTGATGTACTGGGCCGTACGCACTACCTTCTGTAGCGCCTTATGGTCAGATGCTGAGCAGTTGCCAATACAGGTGGTGATTCAACAGGTCAGGATGCACTGTGTGAGATAAATTAACAATTGCAGTCTAATTGGGGTGTAAAAGGTCAGAAGCCAATAGGGATTCAAATGGATCCAAATTCAAGACCGATATTAAAGTCAACACAAAATCATCACAGAACCAGTTGATACACTATCTTCATCCTGTGTTCCCTACATCTCATATTTTGAAAGAATATTGTTCAACTCAATTGTTTATACTTTCATTTTACTGTAGATTTGGATAAAAATTGAGTAAAGCAAACAAAATTGTAGTAGTCTGGTCTCCCTCTGCAGTACACCTACACATGCTGCCAAACAAATAATACAAAAATGTATTGCAGTAGTCATTCCTCACCTTGTCCTCCGTTGCAGTACATGAATGAAAGCCCAGTTCCCTACAGAATACACTTGACAGAGGTTTTACAGGGTTTGATAATTTGAGCAAACCAAACTACTGGAAATCAGTCATTTTCAATGGATAGATTAGAGCAGCAGCAAAGACAATGGACTTGATGGATTAAGTCTCCTGTCAAGAACAAATGCCCCAATTACAATGATTGCATGAATCAAACCAGACTGATTAGATAATGACGGAAGAGCTTCTACTCATTCAATCTTTTGTTTTGAGAGCCTCTTGGGGGTAGGGACATCTTATCCTCGGCTACTTTGGTAGGGTACACAGTTGTGGTGATTCATGGAATAACGGAGGCTACAATTTAGTGAATTATTTTAGAATATGCTTACTGGAAATCAGTTTTGCCTAATTTTATATGTATTTACCCCTCTTAACGCCTCTGCCAAAGCCTGTCCCCAGCCCCTCCCAGAAAGTCCACAGTCTGTCTGTTTAAAATCTTTTGCATTGGTTAAAATCCTCCAGCCACCTCAACATACTGAACACAGTATATCGCACTGTAATTATCCCTAATGGCTCCTAACTTGAACCGTTTACGAGCAAATTCATATTAAGAGGGTCCTAATGTAGAGGTTGGGCTGTTGGGGAACATAAATTGTTCAATGGTTTGTAATTAACTATACTCTACTATTCCTGTATACAGTAATTACCTGTGAAGCACTTATAGGAGAAGGTGATTTGGCTTATAGATGGATCCAGAGAGTGGTATTTGACTGGCTTTTGCCCATGTCAATACAACAGGTGTAGACCTTACTGTGAAATGCTTTCGTACAAGCCCTTAACCAACAATGCAGTTTAACAAAAATTAGAATAAAGAAATAAAAGTAGTAAATAATTCAAGCTCAGCAGTAAAATAACAAGAGCGTGGCTATATACAGTGGGTACCGGTACAGAGTCAATGTGCGGGGGCACCGGTTAGTCGAGGTAACGGAAGTAATATATACATGTGGGTAGAGTTAGTGACTTATGCATAGATAAGAGAGTAGCAGTCCATTAGCTGTACAATAAATGTTAGTTGTATACATCAGTAAGCAATAACATAAATTAATAATATAACATGCAGCAAAATATATTTATTAATAATCTTCTCTGGAGACCGATTTAAAAGGAGTAGGTGTCTTGATTCATGCAGATGTTTTAATGACGATACTATACGAAACAAAAATATAAATTCAACAATTAACAATTTTACTGAGTTACAGTTCATATAAGGAAATCAGTCAATTGAAATAAATAAATTAGGCCCTAATCTATGGATTTCACATGACTGGGCAGGGCCGCAGCCATGGGTGGGGCATAGGCCCACGCACTTGGGAGCCAAGCCTAGCCAATATGAAGACATTTTTCCCCACAAAAGGGCTTTATTATAGACAGAAATACTCCTCAATTTCATTAGCTGCCCAGGTGGTAGGACAACGATTCCGCAGGTGACGTTGCACGTGGTCTGCGGTTGTGAGGTCGGTTGGATCTACTGCCAAATTATCTAAAACTACATTGGAAGCGGCTAATGGTAGAGAAATGAACATTCAATTCTCTGGCAACTGCCCTGGTGGATATTCCTGTAGTCAGCGTGCCAAATGCGCACTCCCTCAGAAGATGAGACATCTGTAGCTTTATGTTGTGTGACAAAACTGCACATTTTAGACTGGCCTTTTATAGTCCCCAGCACAAAGTGACCTGTGCAATAATCATGCTGTTTAATCTGCTTTTTGATATGCCACACATATTAGGTGGATGGATCATCTAGACAAAGGATAAATGCTCACTAACAGGGATGTGAAGACATTCAACTTCCAAGCTCTACCCAACCGTGCAGTAATCAATATCAAAATATATACAAAAGAAAATACGAGACATGTGCTGAAGCTATAAACAGGGTCAGAGCCAACACCATATGTACAATGGGCAGGGATACTGGAGTGTGAGGTAGACAGGGCATTCGGAAAGCATTCAGACCCCTTAACTTATTACACATTTTGTTACCGCACAGCCTTATTCTAAAATGGATTAAATAAAAATAAGTATTCCTCAATCTACAAACAATACCTCATAATGACGAAACAAAAACAGGTATTTTAATATTTTGGGAATTGTATTAAAAATATAAATAACTGATGTAAGTATTCAGACCTTTTGCTATGAGACTCAATTGAGCTCAGGTGCATCCTGTTTCCATTGAGATGTTAAACATTGATTGGAGTCCACCTGTGGTAAATTCTATTGATTGGACATTTGAAAAGGCACTCGTCTATATAAGGTCCCACAGTTGACAGTGCATGTCCGAGCAAAAACCAAGCCATGAAGTCAAAGGAATCTCCCGACGAAGGATTGTGTCGAGGCACATATCTGGGGAAGGGAACCAAAAAAATTATGCAGCATTGAAGGTCCCCAAGAAAACAGTGGCCTTAAATGGAAGAAGTTTGGAACCACCAAGACTCTTCCTAGAGCTAGTCGTCCGGCCAAACTGTGCAGTCGGGATAGAAGGGCCTTGGTCAGGGAGGTGACTAAGAACCCGATGGTCACTCTGACAGAGCTCCAGATTCTCTGGGCTAATGAAACAAAGATTGAACTCATTGGCCTGAATGCCAAGCGTTACGTCTGTAGGAAACCTGGCACCATCCCTACGGTGAAACATGGTGGTGGCAGCATCATGCTGTGGGGATGTTTTTCAGCGGCAGGGACTACGAGACTAGTCAGGATTGAGGGAAAGATGAACAGAGCAAAGTACAGAGAGATCCTTGATGAAAACCTGCTCCAGAGTGCTCAGACTGGGGCGAAGGTTCACCTTCCAACAGGACAAAGACCCTAAGCACACAGCCAAGACAACGCAGGAGTGGCTTCGGGACAAGTCTCAATGTCCTTAAGTGGCCCAGCCAGAGCCCGCACTTGAACCCAATCGAACATCTCTGTAGAGAACTGAAAATAGCTGTGCATCGACGCTCCCCATCCAACTTGACAGAGCTCGAGGGGATGGGATAAACTTCCCAAATAATGGTGTGCCAAGCTTGTACCGTCATACCCATACTTACGTAAATGTGATAATTAATAAAAAAATAAAACAGATTTTGCTTTGTCATTATGGGGTACTGTGTGTAGATTGAGGATAAAAAAAAATAATTTTAATCAATTTTATAAGGCTGTAACGTAACAAAATGTGGAAAAAGTCAAGGGGTCTGAATAATATGTACCTGTAGGCGGGGATTAGGAGAAAGTGACTGGTAGCAGGATAAATAATAATAGTAAGCAGAGCATAAGTGGTGGGTGGGAGTGTGTGGTGGCGAGTGTGCGTGTAAGTGTGTGGGTGTTCATGTGAGTGCAAGAGTGTCAGTGTAGACGTGATATGCTGATATTTAAACAGGGCTGAAAGTGACTGGTACCAGGAATATATAAATACTTGTTGTAATATACTAGTGGTAATGTATACATGTAAACAGGAGTAAGTGACCAGTAGCAGTATATATTGTTAGGTACTAATGGTAACGGCAAACAATGAACATTAGTAGTCGTAATAAATCAAATAAATTATATTTTTAGCAGCAGCGTAAGTGTGAGGGGGCACAGTATTTGTAAGCCATGCCCAAAAGAACTAGCCAAGATGCAAGTTCTGTGCATCGGTGTCTTCACATTCTTCGAAGGAGCCAGATGCAGCCAACAATAGCTGAATATGTTTGGCTGAAAGAAGAGCACAGATGTGACAGCTTTCTCATCCGAAAGGTTTTCCTGACAATGGTTCAATGGGAATCTTTGCATAATTCATCCTGGAACAATGGTGTTTCAAACTGGGTGCATGTCACATAACAAAACAAGATTTTACAGAAACTTTTAGACAAGGACATACGTAGTCAAATCGTGAGCAGATGGGAATTCATTCTCATCAAGAATTTGATGAAACCATATTGTACAAGAATACCCACTTTGTAAGAGATGCACAAAACAAACCTAGCCAAGGCTAAACATCTCAAACCTACCAATGTCATATCATTATAAAACATGCTCTCTCTTGCAACTCACAAACAATCCATTTATTATGACCCTCATTATATTTTAATGTGGCCCGGAGTTTCTGTGCATATTAAGTGTGGCCATTGGTCTTCATTGAGTAAGTGATCATTAAAACATTCCCGTTCTCCAGGGTAACAATCTACACCACACAAATTATATAAAGATGTAACAATTAATGCCAGATATCACAGTTGATTAGAAAACATCTCATACAACCCCCAAAATACCTGGTAGTGTAGTTCTTATTAAATTAGGTATACTGCAAGTAGCTCATTTGTAAGAGGAAAACATGATTAAGTCCACTCTCAATATGGCACACAGTAAAAAGTTGGTCATTTAAGGTTTTACCATGATACTGCTTTGTATTGATTCCTTTCACGGTTATTACTGAGTTTGGGACTCATACAGCACTATTCATTGTCTACACTGTTTCCCAACGCGTCACAGTGAACTTGGGGATTTTAGTCCTGTTGCAGAATGGAATCTACGATATTTGAATGGTAAATCTTTTGTTATGATGGTGTCTCGTTTACCCCAGACCATCATAAAATATTTACTATTCAGGATACCAATACCATAGATTCCATTCTGCAACAGAATAGAGTCTACCATTCATTCTGACTGTTGTCTCTTAAAGTTTGTTAAAGGTGAATTTGTAATGTTCTAACAGTCAAGGACAATGTCAGAGTATATACTGCTCCAAATGGCCTCTCCCACAATAGCATTACATTTTAATGCCCAAATCTTTAAAGATACTCTACATGCCAGACGGTGCAAGCGCTCCTAAACATTAAGTAGGCCTACCACTTTTAGAATATAGCCTAACTACATTATATATTCACAAAAGTATGTGAAGACCCCTTCAAATTAGTGGATTCATCCATTTCAGCCACACCAGTTGCTGACAGGTGTCAAACAGAGCACACAGCCATGCAATCTCCATTTACAAACATTGGCAGTAGAATGGCCTTACTGAAGAGCTCAGTAACTTTCAACGTGGCACTGTCATAGGATGCGACCTTTCCAACAACTCAGTTTGTCAAATTTCTGTCCTGCAAGAGCTGTCCCAGTCAACTGTAAGTGCTGTTATTGATAAGTGGAACCGTCTAGGAGCAACAACCGCTCAACTGTGAACTGGTAGGCCACACAAGCTCAAAGAACGTGACCGTCGAGTGCTGAAGCGTGTAGAAATAGTCTGTCCT
The DNA here is from genome assembly GCA_030435695.1 of Brachymystax lenok tsinlingensis. Taxonomy (NCBI): domain Eukaryota; kingdom Metazoa; phylum Chordata; class Actinopteri; order Salmoniformes; family Salmonidae; genus Brachymystax; species Brachymystax lenok. Next base: position 56,187,073 of record CM059819.1, on the reverse strand, counting down.
CAGTTGCAACATTCACTACAGAGTTCCAACCTGCCTCTGGAAGCAACGTCAGCACAATAACTGTTTGTTGGGAGCTTCATGAAATTCGTTTCCATGGCCGAACAGCCGCACACAAGCCTAAGATCACCATGCGCAATGCCAAGAGTGGTGTAAAGCTTGCAGCCACTGGCAATTGAAACGCGTTCTCTGGAGTGATGAATCTGGGTTTGGCAGACGCCAGGAGAACGCTACCTGCCCAAATGCATAGTGCCAACTGTAAAGTTTGGTGGAAGAGGAATAATGGTTCGGGCTAGGCCCCTTAGCTCCAAAGTAGGTGAGAATGTGGGCCTAGAGATCCACAGCTGTGGCAATACAAACAGTGGTAACAGGACATACCGGCCCTGAACCGATCATGTGTAACTAGAGAAAACCATGCAGACATAAAAACAATCCTTGTATCTAACAAGGACAACAAGAGCACAACTAACAGCAGGATCACAACTAGCAAGGACAACACAAGAGGACAACTAACAAGGACAACACAAGAGCACAAATAACAGCAGGAGCACAACTAGCTACAATTATTGGGATTCATTCTCTAAACCAGTGGTTCCCGAACTTGTTATAGTCCCGTACCCCTTCAAACATTCAACCTTCAGCTGCGTACCCCCTCCAGCACCAGGGTCAGCGCACTCTCAAATGTTTGTTTTTCTGCCATCATTGTAAGCCTGCCACACACACACACACACATTATACGATGCATTTATTAAACATAAGAATGAGTGCAAGTTTGTCACAACCCAGCTCGCGTGAAGGCAAGATACGCTGAAGCGCAGCCCAATCCAGAAATCTGGTAGTGGCTTCTGATTAAATTCAATTTTCACAGAACCACTTGTTGCAATATCGATGAGGCTCTCTTGTTCAAATATCAGTAAGTGGACTGGAGGCAAGGCATGAAACGGATAACGAATCCAGTTGTGTGTGGTCCATTTTGGTAAAGTACCTGCGTAATTGTGCACCCAGCTCACTTAGGTGCTTCGCTATATAACATTTTGCAATGTCTGTACGCGTCAGTTGCACACAAAAAAATTAATTAAATGATGGAAAGACCTGTGTGTTGTCCTTGTTAATGCAGACAGAAAAGAACTCCAACTTCTTAATCATAGCCTCAATTTTGAATATAGTTGCGGGGAGTCCCTGTAATCCTAGATTCAGATCATTCAGTAAAGAAAGAAAATAAATAAATCACCCAGACAGGCCAGTAGTGTGAGAAACTCATCATGCAAGCGGTCAGACGTGAAAATTATGGTCGGTAAAGAAAACTAAGCTAGTCTCTCTCAAAAAAAAGAAAATGTGTCAATACTTCACCCCTTGATAACCAGCGCACTTCTGTATGTTGTATATGGTCGCTGCCCATATCATTGCATAGTGCAGAAAATACGAGTTCAGGGGCCTTGTTTAAACAAAGTTAACCATTTTCACAGTAGTATCCAAAACGTTTTGCAAGCGATCAGGTATTTTCTTGGCAGCAAGAGCCTCTCGTGGATGCTGCAGTGTACCCAAGTGGCGTCGGAAGCAACTGCCTGAATGCGCATTACCACTCCACTATGTCTTCCTGTCATGGCTTTTGCGCCATCAGTACAGGCACCAACACATCTTGACCACCAAAGTCCATTTGATGTCACAAAGCTGTCCAGTCCTTTAAAAATATCCTCTCATGTTGTCCTGGTTTCCAGAAGAGGATGTCTTCCTTAATTGACCCCCCATAAATGTAACGGACATATAGCAGGAGCTGTGCCAGGCCTGCCACGTCTGTTGACTCATCCAGCTCTAAACACATAATTCACTGGCTAGTTTGCAAAGCAGAAATTGTTGAGTTTCAAAACATCTGCCATGTCACTGATGGGTCGTAAAAGTGTTTTATGAAGGCATTGTCTGTATAGTTTTTTGGGGGGCTTTTCCCCCCAGCATTGTCCCAGCAATATCCGCGGCAGCAGGAAGAATTAAGTCTACCACAATAGTATGGGGATTGGCTGTCCTAGCCACTCGGTAGCTCACCATATAAGACGCTTCTAGCCCCTTCTTATTAATGGTATCTGTTGCTTGTATACATGTCTTACTACTCGAATGTAGTCCTTATTCTCACTCAAAACTCCCGTGGCTTATTTATTAAATTGTCATGTTTAGTTTCTAAATGCCTGCGCAAGAGTGAAGGTTTCCTGCGAGAAAGTAACAGTTAATGTGATTGGATGTTAATTATTTGACTAGGCTACCTAAAATATAAAATGGACTGTTTAAAAATGAAGAAAAAATTAATGTGAATCACATTTTTATTTGGCGTACCCCTGACGGAATACCTGCTCTAAATGTTTGACACACTAGTAGTCATTTCATACAAGCACATTTGTTTCAAAGTTACCTTTTCTCACTTCCTTACCTTTGTCCTTTTTCAAAAGGAGGCGAGGAGAGGATGCGAGCCGTCGTTAAACCAATTGGAAATAAACCATGTATACGGTCTTTATTCCCCTTTTCTCCATTCCTCACATCCTCTCTCGACTCCTTCTCAAAAGGTCAAAGGTCCCCCTCAGGTCCACCTTCTCCTCCAACACAGTTGATAATATGGCAAGAAGATACTGTACAATGCTTGGAAAAGCAGAAAGAAATTTAGATTAGAGCCATGGACAATCATTATTTAATTTTCTATTTCACCTGCAGACAAACCAGGACATACTCTAACAAAGTGTATACTGATATGTCAGTGTTTGAATTCACATTTTAGCCTCACTTCTAGACTCCCACTTTTCATTAGTTAGAAAGACATTTTATGAAACACAATACATTTCTTAACTAAATTTCTGTACCGTTCTAGTTCTAACAGTGTTCTAGGCATTACTTGCCTGTTGCAATGGACCCAATAGAAAAGTCCCACCTGGCACTCCAGGTAGAGTAAAGCAAATGCTCAAAAGTATTTGAAATATTTCAAATATATCCGATTCTGAACCCAGGTGTGGTTTCATTCCAAGTACAGCAGTCACCATTCTGAAGACATGAGCTGTGTTCAAATACCCATTCGAACACACTATATATTTAATGAGTATATACACACTACATACTATTAGTTCATTTGAGTATACTGTAAACAAACGGTATCCTTTCAGTTGAGTGTACTAGTGCTTAGTCTGTCTACCAGAAGTTGATGCTGTTGCTGGCTTATTTGCATAAATGACTAGCTAGACATTTTACGATTTCGGGTGTGTTCGTAAATTCAATCTTTTGTCAGATTGTCTATTGTCCGTTTGTAAATTCTGAGCGTTTCTCTCGGAGCGTTCGAGGAGTAGGGTTGATCAGAGCGTTCGGACCTCACAACGGCAGTCAAGCACCCAAGCAAACTGGCTAATTACTTCCGAACACAAGTGAGAGAACGCCTCACTGACCATTTGACTCATCCTAGCCGAGTTGGTTAGGGTGTTTTCATGTTATCCAGAGCGCTGGACTCCAATTGTGCTGCTGGCAACAATTTAATTAAGCTTTTTTTTGTCGACGTTTACTAACACCGGCCATATTCAACGGGCTTTTGTAAAATTCATCAGTTATTCCGTGCTCTGGCACACTAAAACGAGAGTGCTCTGAAATCGGGAGTAGCCAGAATTAACAATAATCCATTGAGCACGCACAATGACTATACCACTTAGCTAAGAATGATGTGAATAATCAAGTCAATAATGTTGGGTAGTTAGATAGCATATAGTTAATAAACTGCCTGGCAAGTATGATGTATTAGTAGCCAACTAATGTTAGGTAACTAGCTAACATACCGGTACTGCTGTAATGCTATGCTGTTTGTAAGGATAGCGTGGCTAACAAATTGTCAGCCAACATATAACTTAATTGAAAAGCCATGACTTTATTACATTGATCAACATTTTAACGTGTCATCATTAGTTAAAGCAATGAATTTGTATCTGCTCTGGTCGGACTTCGGCTGCATATTTTCCACCATTTTCTTCAAATCTGAAAACATTGTGACGCCACGCTCATTTTCTGAAGAATTGCATTATGGGGCCTTAATGCACGGAAATAGTGTTCACTGCTTGTATACTTCGTATTTTGGCAAATTTAGTACGACATCTGGGAACCTTTGGCATACTAACTCTATCCAAACTATGACCAATAAGCATACTACATACTCAATTTATGTCACAAAAAGTATGGTTAGTGTGGTTAGTATGAGTATTTGAAAACAGCTAAGGTCATCAATATCACATTTCTCATAAGAAAATAGAATCTCTGCTTCTGTTAGAGGAGACAAAAGCATATTCATAGCTAAAATATTTAATTCTCTGCAAGTCCCTTTTCAATGTGGCCCACCGGCCAAGTACTTTCTCTTACAAACACACCAGAATATTTTTTTTTTTTTTTTTTTTTTTTTTTAAGTATGTAAATGCAGGCTGTTGTGAACAGCAAATCTCTAGGTAAGAAGTCCGTTGTGCTCCTTTTCCAGTATCCCTTTGTCATCCTGTGCTGTCCCAGTTGTGACACCGCCCATGGCTGTGTCACAAATGGCCCCCGATTCCCTATATAGTACACCCCTTTTGAGCATAGGACACTGGTCAAAGGTAGTGCACTATTTAGGAAATAGGGTGCCAATTGGGACGTAACTCTTGTAATCTGCGTCCCTAGAGCCCCTCGCTCAGCGCTGTCCGGCGTCTCGGATGCGACAGGCCACCGCCGTGATGAGAGCCGCCCCCTTTCCACTTCCGTCCTCTGATTGGAGGAAAGTGACCTCGCACTGCGGCGCCAGGTCCCTGACAGTCTCATGCATGATGCTGGAGAAGCTGTGAAGAGGAGAGATAAGGAGAGAGATCAGAGGCAGGTTAGAATGTTCTTACTGAGAATAGACAATGGACCAGAAGCTGCAGGGAATGAAGGGGAAGTGAGTTCATATGGCCAGGGACAAGAGAATAAGGCAAACCCATAGGCAGATGTACATGCAGGCACTGTAAAAAGGTGTTGTTAAAAAAGGTGAGGCTAGACTTATATATTTATATAATGTTACATCCTTATTCTAAAATGGATGAAATTGTATTTTTTCCCTCATCAATATACACACACAATGACAAAGCAAAAACAGGTTATACATTTTAGCAAAACTTTAAACTGAAATATCACATTTACATAAGTATTCAGACCCTTTACTCAGTACTTTGTTGAAGCACCTTTGGCAGCGATTACAGCCTCAAGTCTTCTTGGAAATGACACTACAAGCTTGCCACACATGTATTTGGGGAGTTTCTCCCAATCTTCTCAGCAGACGCTCTCAAGCTCTTTCAGGTTGGATAGGGAGCGTCGCTGCACAGCTATTTTCAGGTCTCTCCAGAGATGTTCGATCGGGTTCAAGTCCGGGCTCTGGCTGGGCCACAAGGATATTGAGACTTGTCCCGAAGCCACTCCTACGTTGTCTTGGCTGTGTGCTTAAGGTTGTTGTCCTGTTGGAAGGTGAACCTTCGCTAAAGTCTGAGGTCCTGAGCGCGTGATCAAGGATCTCTGTACTTTGCTCCATTCATCTTTCCCTCTATCCTGACTAGTCTCCCAGTCCCTGTCGCTGAAAAACATCCCCACAGCATGATCCTGCCATCCCCATGTTTCACCGTAGGGAGGGTGCCAGGTTTCCTCCAGACGTGACACTTGGCATTCAGGCCAGAATTCAATCATGGCTTCTACAGACCAGAGAATCTTGTTTCTCATGGTCAGAGTCCTATAGGTGCCTTTTAGCAAACTCCAAGGGGGCTGTCATGTGCCTTTTTACTAAGGAGTGGCTTCCGTCTGGCCACTCTACCATAAAGGCCTGATTGATGGAGTGCTGCAGAGATGGGAGAACCTTCCAGAAGGACAACCATCTCCACAGAGTGACCATTTGGGTTCTTGGTCAAATATCTGTTTTCGCTTTGTCATTATGGGGTATTGTGTGTAGATTGATGAGGAAATGTTTTTATTTAATACATTTAAGAAAAAGGCTGTAATGTAACAAAATGAAGGGGTCTGATTATTTTTTGAATGCACTGTGTGTGCGCGCGCGTATATATATATCTCTCTCTCTATCTATCTATATAATATATCTATCTATATCTCACACCAATTAAACTCCAATTCTTGTCATTAATGAAAGGAGATTAGGTTTGTAAATGCATAAAGAAACCATGTGAAACATTTTAATTAACGTTTGCATTTTACACAATTACACCTACACCTAACCACGAAATGGAAACCATGGAAACAGAGCCTTGAAAAAAAAAAAACGTAGGTTCAAGTTTCTCAATGTTTATACTTTTGGCACCCACTAATTTTATTCATAGATTCAGTAAGATAAAGGAAAAAGTAAGAGCAAAGTAAAGGCTATAAACTAAAACTACCAGCTGCCTACAGTTAAATATGCAATTAACGTCTGCACCCATATTAAAAAAGTGTACGAAAAACAGTGCTGGTCTAGGAGTAGAGTACACCCAGTCCTTGTGTTTTTCATTGTAATCGAAAAGGCAAAATCCTATAACAGCACTCGTACTCTGAGACAATTCATGAATACAGCCCCTGGAGTATAGCTTTAACCTGACTCTCTTTTTGTGATATTGCTATCTAATAACCACTCACTGTGGATGTAGTTTGTAGAGCGTTCCATCGACCCCCACTGTGATTTTGAGCTCGGAGAGGTTGCGGTTCTGCCGGATCTTATCGACCACAGCGGCCAGGCCGGCACCACAGAGTTGGGCGGCGCGGCGAGCCACCACGCTGCACACCTCCTTCACCAGGATACTGTCGTCACACGTAGAACTGGTCAGACCCAGGTGCTGCAGGATGGAGCGCACCTGCCTCAGGGCCAGACGGTCACTGACAAGGGGAGGGGGAAGAGACCGGCAGGCGCTGACTGTTAGACAACAGTCAAATAATTTTTTCAACACTAGATAGTGACTGAAGGCATAATTGCCGCAAACATTCCCAGACAAGCATATCTGACACCGACTCACCTCTCAATCTGGGAGAGGAACTTGGTTTCAAAGATGCCTCTGGTCTTGAGCCTCTCAGAGAGTTTGCCTCGGAACAGAAGTCCCTTTGCAGTGAACTCCAGCAGTACGTTCCTCACTATCTCCCCAAGGTACATCCCACTGATCATCTTCTCATACCTGACAGAGAGACCGAAAGAGAGAGACACTTGATTCCTGAGGCTTACTGCTACACAGTTTTGTTGACAGAATCCTACTGTGGAAAACCACACTTCAGGTTTTACGGATGAAAGCATTATTGCACTGGTGTGTGTAGTAGTCCCAGCTAGGGTTGCAAAGCTACTATTTTGGTAATTAAACAGAAAATCTATCATGTTGGTATTTTATACTTTAATAACCATTTTGTTATATATACACACATTATAAGTCAAACGTTTGGACACTACTCATTCAAGGGTTTTTGTTTATTTTTGACTATTTTCTACATTGTGTGAAGACATCAAAACTAAGAATTAACACGTAGAATCATGTAGTAACCAAAAAAGTGTAAAATCATTTGAGATTCTTCAAAGTAGCCACCATTTGCCTAGAGCGTTGCACGCTCTTGGGATTCTCTCAACCAGCTTCATGAGGTAGTCACCAGGAATGCATTTCAATTTTACACGTGTGCCTTGTTAATTTGTAGAATTTCTTTCCTTAATGTGTTTGAGCAAATTGGTTATGACACGGTAGGGGTGGTATACAGAAGATAAATGGATTTGGTCTTTTACCAAATAGGGCTATGGCAAGAACAGCTCAAATAAGCAAAGAGAAATGACAGTATATCATTACTTGCGGTTCTGCTGGGTCTTAAATTGACCAGAGCAGCCAGGCCGGCACCACAGAGATGGGCTGCGTGGTGAGCCACCGCGCTGCACACCTTCACTAGGATACTGTCGTCACACGTAGAACTGGTTAGATCCAGGTGCTCCAGGAAGGAGCGCACCTGCCTCAGGGCCAGACGGTCACTGACAATTTGCCTTGATGACACCTTTGCAAACTCTTGGGATTCTCTCATCCAGCATCACCTGGAATGCTTTTCCAACAGTCTTGAAGGAGTTGCCACATTTGCTGAGCACTTGTTGGCTGCGGTCCAATTCATCCCAATTGGGTTGGTCATCTGATGAAGCACTCCATCAAATAGCCCTTACAGTCTGTAGGTCTGATTTGTGTCATTGTCCTGTTGAAAAGCGCAAACCAGATGGGATGGCGTATCGCTGCAGAATTCTGTGGAAGCCATGCTGGTTAAGTGTGCCTTGAATTCAAAATAAATAACAGACAGTGTCACCAGCAAAGCACCATCACACCTCCTCCATGCTTCGCGGTGGGAACCACACATTGAGATCATTCGCTCACCTACTCTGCATCTCACAAAGACACTGCGGTTGGAACCAAAAATCTCACATTTGGACTCATCAGACCAAAGGACAGACTTCCAGTCTAAAGTCCATTACTCGTGTTTTTTTGCCCAAACATCAAAAAGAACAGTCAGTATCTGGTGTGGCAACAAGCTGCATTAAGTACTGCAGTGCATCTCCTCCTCATGGGCTGCACCAGATTTGCCAGTTATTGCTGTGAGATGTTACCTCACTCTTCCACCAAGGCACCTGCAAGTTCCCGGACATTTCTGGGGGGGGAATGGCCCTAGCCCTCACCCTTCGATCCAACAGGTACCAAACGTACTCAATGGGATTGAGATCTGGGCTCTTCGCTGGCCATGGCAGAACACTGACATTCCTGTCTTGCAGGAAATTACGCACAGAACGAGCAGTATGGCTGGTGGCATTGTCATGCTGGAGGGTCATGTCAGGATGAGCCTGCAGGAAGGGTACCACATGAGGGAGGACGATGTCTTCCCTGTAACGCACAGCGTTGAGATGGCCTGCAATGACAACAAGCTCAGTCCGATGATGCTGTGACACCACCCCAGACCATGACGGACCCTTCACATTGATCCCGCTCCAGAGTACAGGCCTCGGTGTAGCGCTCATTCCTTCGACGATAGACGCGATTCCGACCATCACCCCTGGTGAGACAAAACCGCAACCAGTCAGTGAAGAGCACTTTTTTGCCAGTCCTGTCTGGTCCAGCGACAGTGGGTTTGTGCCCATAGGCGAAGTTGTTGCCAGTGATGTCTGGTGAGCACCTGCCTTACAACAGGCCTACAAGCCCGCAGTACAGCCGCTCTCAGCCTATTGCGGACAGTCTAAGCACTGATAGAGGGATTGTGCGTTCCTGGTGTAACTCGGGCAGTTGTTGCCATCCTGTACCTGTCCCACAGGTGTGATGTTCGGATATACCGATCCTGTGCAGGTGTTGTTACACGTGGTCTGCCACTGCAAGGACAATTAGCTATCCGTCCTGTCTCCCTGTAGCACTGTCTTTGGCGTCTTACAGTACGGACATTGCAATTTATTGCCCTGGCCACATCTGCAGTCCTCATGCCTCCTTGCAGCATGCCTAAGGCACGTTCACACAGATGAGCAGGGAACCTGGGCATCTTTCTTTTGGTGTTTTTCAGAGTCAGTAGAAAGGCCTCTTTAGTGTCCTACGTTTTTATAACTGTGACCTTAATTTCCTACGTCTGAGCTGTTAGTGTCTTAATGAACATGCACCTGTGGAACGGTCATTCATTGTTTATGGTTCATTGAACAAGCATAGGAAACAGTGTTAAAACCCTTTAAAATGAAGATATGTGAAGTTATTTGGATTATTATTAATTATCTTTGAAAGACAGGGTCCTGAAAAGGGGACGTTTCTTTTTTGCTGAGTTTATATTTTAATTTGTTTAACACCTTTTGGGTTACTACATGATTTCAAATGTTATTTCATAGTTTTGAAGTCTATTATTCTACAATGTAGAAAATAGTAAAAAATAAAAACCCTTGAATGAGTAGGTGTGCCCAAACTTCTGACTGGTACCCCACACACACAGAGCTTTCGGAAAGTATTGGGGTAACTGAGTAATCGGGGGAGAAGGGCTATGGTCACCAAGAACCCTCTGGTGACTCTGGCAGAGCTCCTGAGTTCTTCTGTGGAGATGGGAGAACCTTCCAGAAGGACAACCATCTCTGCAGCACTCCACCAATCACACTCTTATGGTAGAGTGGCCAGACGGAAGCAACTCCTTGGTGAAAGGCACATGACAGCCCACTTCGAGTTTGCCAAAAGGCACCTAAACAGACTCGGACCATGAGTTACAAGATTCTCTGATCTGATGAAATCACGATTGAACTCTTGAATTGCAAGCGATATGTCTGGAGGAAACCTGGCACCATACTTACGGTGAAGCATGGTGGTGGCAGCACCATGCTGTGGGGATGTTTTCCCATGGCAATAACTGGGAGACTAATCAGGATTAGGGGAAAGATGAACGGAGCAAAGCACAGAGAGATCCTTGATGAAAACCTGTTTCAGAGCGCTCAGACTGGGGTGAAGGTTCACCTTCCAACAGGACAACAACTTTAAACACACAGCCAAGACAATGTAGGAGTGGCTTCGGGACAAGTCTCAATATCCTTGTGGCCCAGCCAGAGCCCGGACTTGAACCCGATCGAACATCTCTGGAGAGACCTGAAAATAGCTGTGCAGCGACACTCCCCATCCAACCTGACAGAGCTCGCAAGGATCTGCAGAGAAGAATGGGATACACTACACAAATACAGATGTGCCAAGCTTATAGCTTCATACCCAAGAAGACTCAAGCCTGTAATCGCTGCCGAAGGTGCTTTAACAACGTACTGATTAAAGGGTCTGAAAACGTATGTAAATGTGATTACCGTTTAAAAGATTTGCAAAAATCTGAATACTAACCAAATTCACTGTACATACACACTGAACAAAAATGTATAACGCAACAATTTCAAAGATTTTACTGAGTTACAGTTCATATAAGGAAATCAGTCAAATTAAATAAATTCAGTAGGCCCTAATCTATGGATTTCACATAACTGGAAATATAAATACCTTAAAAAAAGGTAGTGGCGTGGGTGAGAAAACCAGTCTGTATCTGGTGAGATCACCATTGCCTCATCTAGCGCGACATCTCCTTCGCATAGTTCATCAGGCTGTCGATTGTAGTCTGTGGAATGTTGTCTGACTCTTCAATAGCTGTGTGAAGTTGCTGGATATTGGCAGGAACTCAAACACGCTGTACTACACTTCGATCCAGAGCATCCCAAACAAGCTCAATGGGTGAAATCTTTAGTGTATGCAGGCCATGGAACAGACATTTTCATCTTCCAGGAATTGTGTACAGATCCATGCGACATGGGTCCATGAATTATCATGCTGAAACATGAGGTGATGGCGACAGATGAATGGAACGACAATGGGCCTCAGGATCTTGTCACAGTCTCTGTGCATCAGCTTGTCAATTGCACGCTCCCTCAACTTGAGACATCTGTGGCATTGTGTTGTGAAAACACTGCATATTTTTAGAGAGTCAGTGTACTGAGGTACACCTGAGTAATGATCATGCTGTTTAATCAGCTTCTTGATATGCCACACCTGTCAGGTGGACGGATTATCTTGGCAAAGGAGAAACGCTCACTAAAAGGGATGTAAACAAATTTGTACACACAATTTGAGATAAATAGGCTTTTTGTGTGTATGGAATAATTTCAGCTCATGAAACTTTACATGTTGCATTAATATTTTTTCAGTGTATTATTAATTTATCTCCGTCTATGATTTTCTAGTCGATAGCCCATAAGTTCAAGAAAATAGCATAAATGAAAAAAATATATATCTAAAAACAATGCCATTATCTATTAACACTGCAACTCTTCCACTATTTACTGCCACCAGTTTAACTCCAAAACATTAACAAATACATTGTCATAGCAAAATAAGTAAATAAATAAAGGATATTTCATGCTAAAACCCTCATATTAAACACCAATGGTATTCACTAAGTTGGTTTATATTTAGAATAATTTTTTACAGCTTTGTCATATTTTTTATTTAAAAATAATCTTACATAATATATTTCACATTGATAATGCCACACAGAGGGCCAGAGATAATTACAGACACCTGATATAATCTGAAGTACCCACAATGGCCACTAGATGTTTTGTGATAGATTATACAAATTCTGGTAGTTTACTGGTAAATTTAGAAAGTTTCCTTTAATATCCCCTCCCTTTGCAAACCTAATCCCAGCCTCTGAAGACACATAAATCAACTAACAAACAGTCCAATAAATCCACAGGAAGGAGATTTAATTTGTTTCATTCAGCCTCCGTAAATAAGCACCCCAACTAAAGGTGTGCTCTTTCTTTCTTTATCTTTCTTTCAACACCGTTGTAAACAAACAGTAATAGGCTACCTCTGTTTGCCAGGGTTGGTGGCACAGTCGTCCACGGCTCTGTCGAATTCTGTGCTGAAGTCGTCTAGCTCCCCCTGGTCCCCAAAGGCCCCCCACTCCATGTTAACACACATCCTCCCCTCGTCCCCTTCCACCAGCTCCACATTCTGCATTTCCTCCATGTAGCAGGCATTGGTGCCAGTACCTGGAGAGAGGGGAAATGTGTGTGTGTGAGAAAGAGAGCAACAGACACTCAAATAAAAGGAAGGCAGTTATTGATTTCTTACAGACTGTGCTTGTGATCCAGAAGGAACATACAGTAGGCTATTGGAGACTCACCTACGATGAGGCCCACCTCACACAGTGGGTCTTCGTAGCCACAGGTCATCATGGTGCCCACAGTGTCATTCACCACGGCAACCACGTCCAGGTCAAACTCCTACAAAAAAATCAACACAAGGACTTACTGATCACGAACATGGAACCCTTTTTCAGATTGGTATACTATAATATCAAATTCCAAAAAGGTTACGGTTGGTGTACTTTCATGGTATCATATTCAATTTTAAATGGATTTGAGATCTTACAGGTACTGTAATGTGTAAATATGTTTTGATTCTGGGCAGTGTAGGATTGTGACTAAGCCCAGTGGGTGGGTGTGAACTCTAACCTCTCTGCGGTGGATAGCATCTTTCAGTAGAGACACAACATCCTCTCCCTCGCAGCCGGTAGCTTTGAATCCCTTGGTCCACTTTAGCAGGATACCCTGAGGAGGGACATCACATTAGGAGGGCAGGGGATGGGAATCTTTACCTGGCCCTGAGCAGAGTGTTGGTTAGTCTATACTATGTTAGGATCGCAGGCTACGGGCCAGAGGTCGACCAATTAATCGGCATGGCCGATTAATTAGAGACGATTTCAAGTTCTCATAAGAATCAGTAATCTGCATTTTTCGACGCCGGTTACATTGCATTCCACGAGGAAACTGCGTGGCAAGCTGACCACCTGTTACGCGAGTGCAGCAAGGTAAGTTGCTAGCTACCATTAAACTTATCTTATAAAAAACAATCAATCTTCACATAATCACTAGTTAACCTAGTAATATCCTCAACCATGTGTAGTTAACTAGCTTGTCCCGCGTTGCATATAATCAATGCGGTGCCTGTTGATTTATCATTGAATCACAGCCTACTTCACCAAACGGGTGATGATTTAACAAAAGCACAATTGTTGCACGAATGTACTTAACCATAAACATCAATTTTAAACCTGCATATTTAGTTAAAATAAATTAATGTTAGCAGGGAATATTAACTAAGGAAATTGTGTCACTTCTCTTGCGTTCATTGCAGTCAGGGTATATGCAACAGTTTGGGCCGCCTGGCTAGTTGAGAACTAATTTGACTGAATTTTACATAATTATGACATAACATTGAAGGTTGTGCAATGTAACAGCAATATTTAGACTTATGGTTGCCACCTGTTCGATAAAATACAGAACGGTTCAGTATTTCACTGAAAGAATAAACATTTTGTTTGTTTTTTCGAAATTATACTAAGGCTCGTATTTGTGTTTATTATATTATAATTAAGTCTATGATTTGATATTTCATAGAGCAGTCTGACTGAGCGGTGGTAGGCAGCAGCAGGCTCGTAAGCATTCAGTCAAACTTTACTGCGTTTTCAAGCAGCTCTTAGCAATGCGCACAGCGCTGTTTATGACTTCAAGCCTATCAACTCCTGAGATTAGTATTGCCAGCCTAGAACATCCAATAGTCAAAAGGTATATGAAATACAAACGGTATAGAGAGAAATAGTCAACGCGTCATAATTTCTATAATAACTACAACTTAAAACTTCTTAACTGGGAATATTGAACCACCAGCTTTCATAAGTTCTGAGGAAGGAACTTAAACGTTAGCTTTTTTATATGAAACATATTGCACTTTTACTTTCTTCAACACTGTTTTTGCATAATTGAAAACAAATTGAGCATGTTTCATAATTTGAGACTAAATAGATTATTTATGTATTATATTAAGACAAAATAAGTGTTAATTCAGTATTGTTGTAATTGTCATTATTACAATATATAGAAAAATATACATTTATTTTTATATATACATACACACACACACACATATATAAAAATGATTTGTCATTTTTTCATATTTTTTTTAATGTATTTATTATTTATTTAAATCGGCTATTTTTAGTCCTCCAATAAATCGGAATCGGCGTTTAAAAATCATAATCGGTCGAACTCTACTACAGGCACCTATAGAATGTGAGAATAGACCATGTGATGCACTTTGCCCACTCCTGTCAACACTTGTCCTTCCAAGCTTTGCCCTTTGAATGAACAGGTGCAGACAGAGCACATCGACTATTCTCAAGTGTTTTCAACGTTTTGTCTGCGTGTTTGCTTTGTTACCTGGTCCAGTTTGTTCTGATGGCAGGGGAAGGAGAAGGTGAAGCCGAGGGGGCAAGGAAGCTCCTTTCATGCCCATATACTCCAGGAAGTCAGCGATGCAGTGCACTATATGGTCAAACAGCTGACAGAACAGACCGGGAGAGATGTGTCAAATGACCAATGCAGTGGACTGGGACGAGACAGACATTGAGACGGACATTTCCGTTTTACCTCCTCTCCAGTGCCCTGCATAGCCTCCTGGGGGATGGCGTAGATCTTGTTGTGCATCTCCACGCTGCGTCTCTTCCCGCCCCGCACGCGAACCAGCAGAACTCGGAAGTTGGTCCCCCCCCCAGGTCAAGGGCCAAGAAGTCACCGTGCTCTGATAAGTTCAATGAGTCAGACAATAGGGAAGATAGCTAAGCAAGCGTGATAACATTAATATATTTATTTATTTAGCAGCTTGGGGGTTATGTGCCTTGTTTAAGAACAGCAGTAGGTGTTCACATCCTGGCAGACTTGTCAGCCCTGAACTTCCAACCGGTAACCCTCTGATTGCTGGCTGACCACCCACCGACCCACCCACACAAATCCTAGGTACAGCTCGACTATTCCTGTGGAATTGATGTATTGATTTGGTAAATTTTTAACTACATGTAACAGCTTAAGGCTTCCTACTCCTCAGTCTCCTGCTATAGTCCTTCCAAGTACATCTGTCTATTTTCCAGGATGTTCAATCAAGGGCTTTCTAAAAAGCTTCTAATCCAATGTTTTTTGAGAATGAGCGAGAGGACACGAGGAACTGCAATTTAGATTCTTCCTCCTCACCCCTTCCTATGCTGAACCTATACCTGTGCCGTCGGGGGTGGAGCGGACGTAGGTGGGCAGCATCTTGACGGTGGCCTGGTCATGACTCTCCTTGGCCAGGCCTCTGTTAATCTCCTCTCCCATCCTCCTCTTCACCTCCAGCAGCTGCTCCCGGCTCAGACGCAGGGCGTCCAGGATACGCTGCCGCTCGGCATGTTGGGTAGCCAGCCGGTACGCCACCGCCGTCACCATGGCCGCCCCCTTCCCGCTGCCGTCCTCTGAGCGCAGGAAACGCACATCGCAGTCTGGCACCAGCCGCCGCACCATCTTGTGGAGCCGCCGTGCAAACCTGGGAGATGAGAGGCACGACTTTACTTTGAGCTTGTTAAAATGTTTAATTAGCTATTAGTAAACTGTTGGTTAATTAAATGTAATTAGTTCATGTTTCTTATTAGTGAATACATGTGTATAAACCATTCCTTACTTGGTCCTGTAAATTTAATTGGCACTTGAGATTTAAGGGTCATTTCAATTGTAAATCCCTTCATCCAGTGTAATTTATACTGAATAAAAATATAAAAATGCAACAATTTCAAAGACTTTACTGGAAAATAAACCACTCTCGTGGTGCCCCAATTCCTAATGAGTCAATTGTTACATGATTAATTAAAAAATTGGTAACAATTAAACATAGTTGATTAGATAAATAACAGTCATCAGATTAATGAAAGTAAAGTCACGACAACAGTTTATTCCATGAAAATTCCTATACTTCACCGTGAGTCATGGCTCTGGTGTGAAACTCAGTTGTAGATTGAGTGTCAAATTGAGTCTGAATACATTTGAATGAAATGTGAGTAGTAGTGTATTTGAGCCTTGCGCTGCTTGAGATCTACATTGTCCACAAGGGAGAGAGGATATGAGGGAAATGGTAGCACTTGATTTGAAGGTCCTATTTTACATGGCGTAGAATCTTAAATTGGACCAGTTTCTCACAACAGGAAAATAATCCTGCAGAAAACAGGAAATCTGAAATAGCGTGTGAAATATAATAAAAAAAATTGTTGCGATGGATACATTTTTGTAAGGAGAAATCAAGTCAAGTGGAAATTACAAAGCCTTTTTAAATGAATAAACTAAAAGTTGGCTGCAGGAAATCTGCTGAAACAACAGGGTGATCAACTTAAAATCCAACATCTGTAGAACAGGATGAACTGAAAGCAAACCAAAATCTTGACTGGCATTTGAGATGGTCAGTTCCACTGTAATTACACTGTGCAGTCTAGTTTAGTTCATTCTAATGCCATAGAAGTAAGAGCACTTCTTCTATACTTCAGTGTGTAGAAACCCGGAGTGGTGTGTCACAGAGAAGATGTAGATTACCTGAGTATCTAGTAAAATACGTTAAGTGCCATTTCAAGTACAACACTTCCTCTGTTCTATCCTGAATTGGCGGGAGCCGCAATGTCATTGATCCCCACTCTGTTGGCGATAACCAACAGTACAGCATCTCAAAGCTCACAAACACTTGGACTAAAACACACGCGACACACACAAGACTGCTCCACTCACTGTGGGTGGTTCTTGTAGACAGATCCGTCCACTCCTATGGTTGTCCTCAGCCTCTCCGCAGCCTTGTTATCTCTGATCTGTCTCAAAACAGAGACTAGCGTGGCAGCACACAGGTGGGCGGCCCGCGTCGAAACCACCTGACACACCCTCTGAGTGGCCACGCAGTCCTCCCCAGAGGGGTCCAGGCCCAGCCCCCTCAGCACCTTCTCCGCACTCACCAGACCCTCCTGGTCTCTGTCAGAAAGAGACAATCACCTCAGTTACAGTGAGGGGAAGTATTTGATCCCCTGCTGATTTTGTACATTTGCCCACTGACAAAGAAATGATCAGTCTATAATTTTAATGGTAGGTTTATTTGAACAGTGAGAGAAAAGAAGATCCAGAAAAACACGTGAAGAATGTTATAAATTGATTTGCATTTTAATGAGGGAAATAGGTATTTTACCCTTCTGCAAAACATGACTTAGTACTTGGTGGCAAAACCCTTGTTGGCAATCAGAGGTCAGATGTTTCTTGTAGTTGGCCAACAGGTTTGCACACATCTCAGGAGGGATTTTGTCCCACTCCTCTTTGCAGATCTTCTCCAAGTCATTAAGGTTGAGGCTGACGTTTAGCAACTCAAACCTTCAGCTCCCTCCGCAGATTTTCTATGGGATTAAGGTCTGGAGACTGGCTAGGCCACTCCAGGACCTTAATGTGCTTCTTCTTGAGACACTCCTTTGTTGCCTTGGCCACATGTTTTGGGTCATTGACGGTAGGGATGGTGTTCTTGGGGTCATAGGCAGCATTCCTCCTCCAAACACAGCGAGCTGAGTTGATGCCAAAGAGCTCCATTTTGTTCTCATCTGACCACAACACTTACACCCAGTTGTCCTCTGAATCATTCAGATGTTCATTGGCAAACTTCAGACGGGCATGTATATGTGCTTTCTTGAGCAGGGGGACCTTGCGGGCGCTGCAGGATTTCAGTCCGTCACGGCGTAGTGTGTTACCAATTGTTTTCTTGGTGACTATGGTCCCAGCTGCCTTGAGATCATTGACAAGATCCTCCCGTGTAGTTCTGGGCTGATTCCTCACCGTTCTCATGATCATTGCAACTCCACGAGGTGAGATCTTGCACGGAGCCCCAAGCCGAGGGAGATTGACAGTTCTTTTGTGTTTCTTCCATTTGTGAATAATCACCAAGCTGCTTGGCGATGGTCTTGTAGCCCATTCCAGCCTTGTGTAGGTCTACAATCTTGTTCCTGACATCCTTGGAGAGCTCTTTGGTCTTGGCCATGGTGGAGAGTTTGGAATCTGATTGATTGCTTCTGTGGACAGGTGTCTTTTATACAGGTGGTAACCTGAGATTAGGAGCACTCCCTTTAAGAGTGTGCTCCTAATCTCAGCTCGTTACCTGTATAAAAGACACCTGGGAGCCAGAAATCTTTCTGATTGAGAAGTGGTCAAATACTTATTTCCCTCATTAAAATGCAAATCAATTTATAAAATTTTTCACATGCGTTTTTCTGGATTTTTTTGTTGTTATTCTGTCTCTCACTCTTCAAATAAACCTACCATTAAAATTATAGACTGATCATTTCTTTGTCAGTGGGCAAACGTACAAAATCAGCAGGGGATCAAATACTTTTTTCCCCTCACTGTACATGCTGGCTTAAAAAGTATAACATCAGGTTTGGTACTTGCTCATCATTATCATCATCGTCAGCAGCATCATCACACTCATTATCATATTCATCATCAGCATCATATTCATGATCATCATCATTAGCAGCATCATCATTTTCATGATCATCAACAAAGTTATATCAAAACACAAGACTGAGTCAAAGAAAGAGCCTTGTCATTTATTATTTTATACTTTGATTAAATAGGCCCACGGTCTCACACATATATTGTACACACACTCATACTACTGACTTGTCGTTTTCGATGGCGGAGACGAAGCTGGTCTGGAAGTGTCCTGTGGTGAGGAGGTCAGGAGTGGTGTGACCCTTGAACACCAGGTCCTCCTTGGCCATCTTTACCAGGATCAGACGCACCAGCTCCCCCATGTACATCCCACTGATCATCTTCTCAAACCTACACACGCACATCCTGTCATGGTTACTTGGTTGGTACAGGCGAGCCCATCAGCGGTGGAGCTCAAATGATTGTCTTCTGTCTCATGGAAATAGTTTGTGTTTAGCTGTATATAGTCAGCTAACTAGTTGGTTGTTCAATCTTGTTTCTACCGATGTAATTCATATGGAAACAGCCCAAGCTGCTTGCTATAGCTTGCTAGTTAACTTGTCCAGAAAAGTTGTTTGGTGGTAAATTTGGCCTGACTCGCAGTGTCAACTTCAGCCGTCACTTTCACTGGCTAGCCATGCAGAAAACCAGCTAACTTGCTGCCAAAACGGAGATCAGAGTAATGTGTTTATCTGTTAAGCTTAGGTTATGGTTTGTCATGTTCACCAGGTACAGATATTCATTGTTAAAACCTGTTCAGGATCGTCGGCAGTGTTCAGAGGTTTGGAGAGTCTGGCATGCAAAGTAAAATGCCTGCTACTCAGGCCCAGAAACTAGGATATGCACATAATTAGAAGAATTGGATAGAAAACACTGACGTTTCTAAAACTTAAAATAATCTGAGTATAACAGAACTGATTTGGCAGGCGAAAACCTGAGAAAAATCCATCCAGAAAATCAGATTCTGTGAAGTGACTAAGGAAGTCACTCTTCCCTTTGGCGCGCGGGACCGAGAGAGCTCGCTTATGTTTTTTCCTTTTCTATCGCCCAGGATATTATCCGTGTGAATTATTGTTTATATACATATTAGTGTACCAAAGGATTGATTAGAAATGTTGTTTGAGTTGTTTGGACAAAGTTTATAGGTATGTTTTTTTAAGCTTTCTATGTCTTGTATATTGGACGAGTAGACTGTGGATTTCTGAACAAAACGCGCCAACCAAAAACGGAGCTTTTAGGATATAAAGAGGGACTTTTTCAAACAAAAGGAACGTGTGTTGCTGGGACCCTTCGGATTGCCATCAGAGGAATATCTTCAAAAGTTAAGTGATTTATTTTATTGCCTTTTCATTTGATTGTCAGAGGACAGCAGGGCGCTGTCCTCAGACAATCAAATGTTATGCTTTTGCCGTAAAGCCTTTTGGAAATATGACAACGCTGTGAGATTACCAAGATTCTAAGCTTTTGAAGGGTGTGCAACACTTGTATTTTCATGAATGTTTAATATGACTATTTTTGTAAT
Source organism: Brachymystax lenok tsinlingensis (assembly GCA_030435695.1). NCBI lineage: Eukaryota > Metazoa > Chordata > Actinopteri > Salmoniformes > Salmonidae > Brachymystax > Brachymystax lenok. Next base: position 56,166,704 of record CM059819.1, on the reverse strand, counting down.
TTGAATTTGGCGCTCTGCATTTTTCCGGATGTTGTCGTAAGTGGGGCGCCTGTGACCAACTGCTCCCTAAGAAGATTTATCCTAAAATTTGACACCTTAGCTGTCTTGTTCGGGTAGAAGCCCGCACAGTGGAGCTTATATGATATCGAGTTGCAAAGCCAGCTAACAAGTTGCTTGTTTTGTCCTGTTTCTACCGATGCTATTCATTTGGAAACTGTCCCGGCTTGGTAACGAATTGAATCTGTAAACAGTTCTGCCACATACTTTGACTTCTTACCATCTATGAAAAGTCTTCTGACCATGGGTCTTGAAGTGTGAGTACCCTATATAGCCTTTACGGTTATAATCCAACCCAGCTGGTCATCCATGACCATATTAAATGTGTATGCTTAGTGAGACTATCATTTGTTTTTCAACAGGACAATGACCCAACACACCTCCAGGCTGTGTAAGGGCTTTTTGACCAAGAAGGAGAGTGATCGAGTGCTGCATCAGATCACTTGGCCTACACAATCACCCGATCTCAACCCAATTGAGATGGTTTGGGATGAGTTGGACCACAGACTGAAGGAAAAGCAGCCAACAAGTGCTCAGTATATGTGGGAACTGCTTCAAGACTGTTGTAAAAGCATTCCAGGTGAAGCTGGTTGAGAGAATGCAAAGAGTTTGCAAAGCTGTCATTAAGGCAAAGGGTGGCTACTTTGAAGAATCTCAAATATATTTAGATTTGTTTAACACTTTTCTGGTTACTACATGATTCCATAATGTGTTATTTCATATTTATGTCTTCACTATTCTACAATGTATAAAATAGTCAAAATAAAGACAAATCCTTGAATGAGTAGGTGTGTCCAAACTTCTGACTGGTACTGTATGCACACGATGAACTGAGAAAATCTGGACACTAAGGTATTAATGAAATCATTTTGATTGATTTATTGAACGTGCTGTACGACATCATTATGATACAGTTTACTGTGAGATGGGAATGGGAGGCGTGTAACTGTACCATACAATATATTATGGAAACACCTAACAGTTGATCATTAGGAAGAAAGTATGTGTATAGTTGAGGGGGGGAGACAGGAAGGGAGAGCAAGACAGTGTGAGAGGGACAGAGAGATATTCCTGACCACAATAGTATCCCATTTGTTGCTGCCCCTCTCTCATGGTTCAGCACCAGAAGGCAGGGAAGAGGAGTTGATTGGAGGGATAGAGCGAGGATAAAGAGGGGAATGGAGGGAGAGAGGAATGGAGGGAGAGGGGAATGGAGGGAGAGGGGAATGGAGGGAGAGTGTGGAAAAGTAGAATGAAGAGGGAGTGGCAGACATTACAAAGTCAGGACTATTATCAAAAAACTTTCCCCAAACTACTTCACCCATGGCAAGCCCTCAGTGGATGAGGCTGATACAACTTGACGGTAGACTGTGAAAGCAGCATAGGCCCCACAAAAAAAAACAGTAAAGTGGGGGGTAAACTACTGTGTCTGACTCCTTGACTGGCTTCTGCCTAGCTTTCAGTGTGTACATAGGTCGGGGGGGATCAAGCAATTGAGCTCGGCTTAGCCTGCAGAGTTGTCATGGAGCGCATGAGGAGCTCGCTCGTTACAACACCATGTCTATGCTGACGACAACTTTTCATCCATACTTCTGGTGAGAGATCTTCTTGATGTCGACATACTATTGTGGCACAGTAAGGCCCAATAGAAAGAATTTACCCAAGGCCACAATGAAGGCAAGCTCCATACAGGTCAGAGTCTAAAATGGTCTGCAGATAATGGCGTGCTACTGTAGGGACAAACGAGATGTGCACTTTCTATGTTCTAACAGCTCAGGGAATGACACCCTAAAAGCAGTATCAAAACATGGGCAGAACGTACTCATTAGATCCAGAGCTGGTCCTGGATTACAACAAGAAAATGGGCCAGGTTGACCAGGAATTCCATGTAGAATAAGAACACCTCCTCCCAGCTGCCCACTGCACTGAGGTTCGGAAACACTGTCACCACCGATAAATCTACGATAATTTCAATAAGCAATTTTTCTACGACTGGCCATGCTTTCCAAATCCAGATAGTTGATGTTCTACAAATCAGCTGGGCTAGACAATCTGGACCCTCTCTAAAATTATCCGCCACAATTGTTGCAACCCCTATTACTAGCCTGTTCAATCTCTTTCGTATCATCTGAGATCCCTAAACATTGGAAAGCTGCTGCTGTCATCCGCTTCTTCAAAGGGAGACACACTCTAGACCCAAACGGTTACAGACCTATATCTATCCTACCCTGCCTTTCTAAAGTCTTCGAAAAGCCAAGTTAAACAGATCACCGACCATTTCGAATCCCACTGTACCATCTCCGCTATGCAATCTGGTTTCCGAGCTGGTTATGGGTGCACCTAAGCCACGCTCAAGGTCCTAAACTATATAACTGTCATTGATAAAAGACAATACTGTGCAGCCGTCTTCATCGACCTGGCCAAGGCTTTCGACTGTCAATTGCTGCATTCTTATCGACAGACTCAACAGCCTTGGTTTCTCAAATGACTGCCTCGCCTGGTTCACCAACTACTTCTAAGATAGAGTTCAGTGTGTCAAATTGGAGGGCCTATTGTACGGACCTCTGGCAGTCTCTATGGGGGGTGCCACATTGTTCAACTCTTGGGCAGACACTTTCCTCTGTATACATCAATGATGTCGCTCTTGCTGCTGGTGATTCTGATCCACCTCTGCGCAGACGACGCCATTCTGTATACTTCTGACTAGAGGGCGACCGATTATGATTCTTCAACGCCGATACCGATATTATTTGAGGACCAAAAAAAAAGCCGATACCGATTAAGTGGACAATTTTTATATGTTTGTAATAATGACAATTACAACAATACTGAACAAACACTTATTTTAACTTAATATAATATATAAATAAAATCTATTTAGTCAAATAAATAATGAAACATGCTCAATTTGGTTTAAATAATGCAAAAACACAGTGTTGGAGAAGAAAGTAAAAAGTGCAATACGTGCAATGTAAAAAAAGCTGTTTAAGTTCCTTGCTCATAACATATGAAAGCTGGTGGTTCAATACTCCCAGTTCTCCAATATTCCCAGTTAAGAAGTTTTAGGTTGTAGTTATTATAGGAATAATGACCCGTCGACTATTTCTCTCTATACCGTTTGTATTTCATATACCTTGGACTATTGGATGTTCTAATAGGCACTTTAGTATTGCCAGCCTAATCTCAGGAGTTGATAGACTTGAAGTCATAAACAGCTCTGTAAATCAAGCATTGCTAAGAGCTCCTGGCAAAAGCAGTCAAGTTTGAATGAATGCTTACGAGCTTGCTGCTGCCTACCACCGTTCAGTCAGACTGCTCTATTTAATATCAAATCATAGACTTAGGTCATTAATATGCTCAAATCCGGAAACTATCATTTCGAAAACAAATGTTTTTTCTTTCTTTCACGTGGAATGCAATGTAATCGGCGTACAAAAATGCAGATTATCTATTGTTATGAAAACTTGAAAATCGGCCCTAATTAAATTGGCCACGCCGATTAATCGGTCGACCACTACTTCTGGCCCTTCTTTGTACACTTAACAAACCTCCAGAAGAGCTTCAATGCCATACAACACTCCTTCCGTGGCCTCTAACTTCTCTTAAATGCATGTAAAACTAAATTACATTATCTTCAACCAATCGCTGCCCGCACCCGGCCGCCCGTCCAGCATCACTACTCTGGACGGTTCTGATTTAGAATATGTGGACAACTACAAATACCTAGGTGTCTGGTTAGACTGTAAACTCTCCTTGCAGACTCACATTAAGCATTTTCAATCCAAAATTAAATCTAGAATCGGCTTCAATTTCGCAACAAAGCATCCTTCACTCATGCTGCCAAACATACCCTCGTAAAACTGACTATCCTACCGATCCTTCACTTCAGCCATGTCATTTACAAAATAGCCTCCAACACTACTCAGCAAATTGGATGCAGTCTATCACAGTGCCATCCGTTTGGTCACCAAAGCCCCATATACTACCCACGCAAGGGTTGCCTTCCAGAGAGACATCCGAGACAGCAACAGCAATCTTTGCTTCAAGTAAACTTTGATAACTGTGTCCTGAGTGAGCCTTGAAGCAGAGTCGGTACAACCACCTGGTTTCTCCACGCATCGCGCCGACAGAAACAAACATCTATCTGGTAAGAAGAAGGGCGGGGGTGTGTGTCTTATGATTAACGAGTCGTGGTGTGATCATAACAACATACAGGAACTCAAGTCCTTTTGCTCACCTGACATAGAATTCCTTACAATCAAATGCTGACCGCATTATCTACCAAGAGAATGTTTCTCGATTATAATCACAGTCGCATATATCCCCCCTCAAGCTGAAACATCGACGGCACTGAAAGAAATTCATTGGACTCTATGTAAACTGGAAACCACATATCCTGAGGCTGCATTTACTGTGGCTGGGGATTTTAATAAGGCTAATTTGAAAACAAGGCTCCTGAAATTTTATCAGCATAAAGATTTGAGCCACCCGGGCTGGTAAAATCCTGGATCAGTGTTATTCTAACTTCCGTGATGCATAAAAGGCTATTCTCCGCTCTCCTTTCGGCAAGTCTGACCATGACTCCATTTTGTTGCTCCCAGCCTACAGACAGAAAATAAAACAGGAAACGCCCATGCTCAGGTCTGTTCAACACTGGTCCGACAAATCTGATTCCATGCTGCAAGATTGCTTCGAGCACGTGGACTGGGATATGTTACGGATAGCATCGGACAACAACAACATTGATGTATACGCTGATTTGGTGAGCGAGTTTATTAGCAAGTGCATTGGTGATGTGGTACCCATAGCAACTATTAAAACCTTCCCCAACCAGAAACCGTGGATTGATGGCAGCATTCGCGCAAAACTGAAAGCGCGAACCACTGCTTTTAACCAGGGTAAGGCAACCGGAAACATGTCTGAATACAAACTGTGCATCAATTCCCTCCGTAAGGCAATCAAACAAGCTAAGCGTCAATATAGAGACAAAGTAGAGTCACAATCCAACGACTCAGACACGAGAGGAATGTGGCAGGGTCTACAGTCAATCACAGACTACAAAAAGAAAACCAGCCCCGTTGCGGACCACGACGTCCTGCTCCATGTCCTCAGAGCATGCGCAGACCAGCTGGCTGGTGTGTTTACGGACACATTCAATCAGTCACTATCCCAGTCTGCTGTTCCCACATGCTTCAAGAGGGCCACTATTGTTCCTGTTCCCAAGAAAGCTAAGGTAACTGAGCTAAATGACTATCGCCCCGTAGCACTCACGTCTGTCATCATGAAGTGCTTTGAGAGACTAGTCAAGGATTATATCACCTCCATCCTGCCAGACACCCTGGACCCACTCCAATTTGCATACCGTCCCAATAGGTCCACAGACGATGCAATCGCAATCACACTGCCCTAACCCATCTGGACAAGAGGAATACCTATGTAAGAATGCTGTTCAAGTACAACTCTGTATTTAACACCATAATTCCCTCCAAGCACAACTCTGTATTTAACACCATAATTCCCTCCAAGCTCGTCATTAAGCTCGAGACCCTAGGTCTCGACCCAGCCCTGTGCAACTGGGTCCTGGACTTCCTGACGGGCCGGCCCCAGGTGGTGAGGGTAGGAAACAACATCTCCACCTCGCTGATCCTCAACACTGGGGCCCCACAAGGGTGCGTTCTCAGCCCTCTCCTGTACTCCCTGTTCACCCATGACTGCGTGGCCAAGCACGCATCCAACTCAATCATCAAGTTTGCTGACGACACTACAGTGGTAGGCTTGATTACCAACAACGACGAGACGGCCTACAGGGAGGAGGTGAGGGCCCTCGGAGTAGGGTGTCAGGAAAATAACCTCTCACTCAATGTCAACAAAACAAAGGAGATGATCTTGGACTTCAGGAAACAGGAGAGGGAGCACCCCCCTATCCACATCGACGGGACAGTAGTGGAGAAGGTGGAAAGTTATGTTCCTCGGCGTACACATCACGGACAAACTGAATTGGTCCTCCCACACAGACAGCGTGGTTAAGAAGGTGCAACAGCACCTCTTCAACAACAGGAGGCTGAAGAAATTTGGCTCGTCACCAAAATCACTCACAAACTTCTACAGATGCACAATCAAGAGCATCCTGTCGGGCTGTATCCCCGCCTGGTACGGCAACTGCTCCGCCCACAACCGTAAGGCTCTCCAGAGGGTAGTGAGGACTGCACAAAGCATCACCGGGGGTAAACTACCTGCCTTTCAGGACACCTACACCACCCAATGTCACAGGAAGGCCAAAGAGATCATCAAGGACAACAACCACCCGAGCCACTGCCTGTTCACCCCGCTATCATCCTGAAGGCGAGGTCAGTACAGGTGCATCAAAGCTGGGACCGAGAGACTGAAAAACAGCTTCTACCTCAAGGCCATCAGACTGTTAAACAGCCATCACTAACATTGAGTGGCTGCTGCCAACATACTGACTCAAATCTCTAGCCACTTTAAATAATAGGAATTGGATGTAACAAATGTATCACTAGCCAATTTAAACAATTTTGTATATAATGTTTACATATCCGACATTACTCATATCAAATGTACACTGTACTCTAAACCATCTACTGAATCTTGCCTATGCCGTTCAGCCATTGACTCAAATCTCTAGCCACTTTAATAATTGGATGAAATAAATGTATCACTATGTATCACTAAATGTATCACTGTATCACTAATGGCATCGTTTAGCACTTTAAACGATGCCATTTATATAATGTTTACATAGCCTACATTACTCATCTCATATGTATATACTGTACTCCATACCATCTACTGCATCTTGGCTACGACGGTCAGCCATCGCTCATCCATATATTTATATGTACATACTCGTATTCATTCCTTTACTCTTGTGTGTATAAGGTAGTTGTTGTGAATTTGTTAGATTACTTGTTAGATACTACTGCATGGTCGGAACTAGAAGCACAAGCATTTCGCTGCACTCGCATTAACATCTGCTAACCATGTGTATGTGACAAATAAAATTTGATTTGGAAGCCAGGAAAATCGTGTAAGTATGTGTTGAGGGATGCTCCAAATTGCTATTATTAATGCTTACATTGTGTGGGGACCCTGCAAAGGACCCTTCCCAGAAACTGCAGGCACCTGTCCCTGAAGGCATTCAAAATGCAAATTGCACATTGGCTTTGTGATGGACACAGTGGCAGGAAGCAGAGAGCCAAGAGTGTGGCACCAGGGGGTGTGGACCGAGTTGTAACTCATAATTTGAAAGCAGGACAAAATTATGAGAGGGTGGAAGAGAGGGTGTGTGGTGTGCATCCGGAGTGGACGCAGGCCAGAGTGAG